>OZ025290.1:323754683-325104058 GCA_964019185.1 Maratus speculifer
TGACGCATGCGCAATGAAAATGTATTTACTAAACATACTCATTTTTCATACAATTTTTATTATTTTTAAATTCTGATGACAGGGTATTGAGTACAATGATGTTTGTCATATTTTCAGAAAAGAACATTATTTTATAATAAGAACTCTGTAAATTATAAGCAAAAAACTTGGAAAAATTTAGGACTGTTTTTATAAAAACCTTAATTTCTCTACGAGTATACATGCTATCCTTGTAAAAATTAACACAGTACATTACAATAAGCCAATTAATCATAATGTGCAGTTTGAACGCTTTTGTTACATTAGTTTTGACAGGGTTATCCAAAAGATCTTCGTTCTTTTTCAATTTGTTGACGGTCCCCTGTTCAATTTCGGGGAAAACTCTTCGCGAAAATATGTGACGTGTACTATTTTGTTTACACACCTGGAGTTTCAGCACATTCCGATTCATATTTCTTTCATTACTTAAAAATAATTTCTTAATTACCAATTATGCTTAAATTTTGAACACCAGTGTATATATTAGAAAATTAACTTATATTAAATATATTTTCTTTATTTAATAGTTATAAAATTTGAATTTAAAACTGTTAATTAAAAAAAATTCAAATACTAGCTACTAACAGGCTGAAGTAAGTACAATCATAATCAAAATTTAAAACAAATCAGCTGTGAATAAATTTCCATAAACTACAGAACATTTTTATTTTTATTTTTAAAGTTAAAAAAGAAACAACAGCTATCAAATTTTCTTGGAAAGATTAAATGATTAAATGACGTACAATTTTATAATTTTCAGTTACTAAATTTAAGTTTCAAAATGAAAGATCTATCCGGCAGTTAACGATCACCTAACATCGTTTTAAGAAATGAAACATATCCTTCAGAAAAATTCTTTCTTAAATGATTCGTCGAAAAGTAACAATTACGAAAATATTTTAATGAATCTTAATTATATATTTCTAGCTAGTCTCTAGAATGTAATTTTCTTTTCGTCTTTACATCGTAATTATTATTCTTTCAAATCTGTCATCTTCCAAAAATCAATTAAAATAAAAAGGGCCCTTATTAAGCGGAATTAAAGTTTAAGTGTACATTTTTAAAAATATTCTTTACTTTACAAATTAACTTATGGATTCTCTTTAATTATTTCGCAGTTAAAAAAATAAGTTTTAAATATTAATTTCCTTTTTATACTTTTTGTTCATGTTATAAAATAAAATATATTGAATTTAGAAAAAAAAAATAATAAGATTTTTTCTGAAGATTTTAGCTAATATTTTAAGCTTCAGATAATTATTATTTAAAATATTTAATGTTAAACAGAAAAAAAAAAACTTCTTCAAATATTTATTTAGGTAGTTGGATACTTTTTCCTAAAAGTATTTATAAATGTAATACCCTTAATAATGATGAAGTATCATCTGTGAGACCGTCTTTAATTCCACATGGTTGATATAAATCTGTTTCCCACAAAGTAAAGATGGTTTATTATATTTTTTTCAAAACCGATTTTTTAAAAAATGTACTTAAAAATATTTATCATGCATAATTTCGAAAGTTAATTAAGAAAATATGCATGTGAGGCATATAAATAAAATATGAATATTCCATACATTAAATGTATGGAATAAAAATATTACATTAAATATTATTTTAAAAAAGAAGAAGTTAAATATTAAAAGAATTTGGAAATTTGTTTATTGCACACACACAAATATGTATAATATATGTAATAATAATAAAAAAATCTCGGTTTAATTCTAAATTAGTTATTTCCAAATTCTTTTAATATTTAATAAATTTTCACTTTTTTTTATAATTTTTAATGTATTATTTATATTCCATATCTTTAATTTGCGCCTTTGTTATTTAATTTTATTCTAAAAAACACCAAAAAGCACTGCTTTTCTAAAATCCCATCTGTTATTTTTATTCTTTCATTTGATAACGTGCAAAAAAAATCACTCGATTACCCAGATTTTCTGACGAGCGACGATAGGTGTTCAATTGCGCAATTTATTCCTCCGACTGCCTCAAAGAACCCTTTTTCTTTTGACCGATTTTTAAATTTCACATTAGTTAAAGTCATATTTTGCAGTAAATTAATTGACAGATTAGATTTTCGCCGTAAAATGCTGTAACCGTGCGCATGTTAACATAAAACGAGAGCCCTATGACTCAAGAAGGAGCATTCTACATTTTTACGTGCTGAACAAAACCCTGCCACTTAGCAGAGTTCAAGTCTTTAACATTGTGAAAAACATCTGAAAGCAAATTTTTTTTTCTAAAATCCCATCCATTATTTATATTCTTTTATTTGATTTCGTGTAAAAAAATTACACGATTTCCCAGATTTCCTGACCACCGACGCTAAGTGTCGGATTACGCAATTTATTCTACCGACTGTCTGAAAGAATCTTTTTCTTTTGCCGATTTTCAAATTTCACTTTGGTTAAAGTCATAGTTACTAACAAACTAATTGACAATTTAGAATTTCGCCGTAAAATCCTGTAACCGTAAGCATGTTAGCATATAACGAAATCCCTATGACTGGAGAAAGAGCACTCTACATTTTTACGTGCTGAACAAATTTCTGTCATTTGGCTGAGTTCAAGTCTTTAATATTGTGCAAATCCATTTTATAAGATCATCTTTATGTTTTTCTATCGCGACACATTAAGTTGATATTGAGATCAAACCGTAGTTTGATGAAAACGTGTCATTATCATGTGAATGGTAAATGAAGGTACTTAATGGATGTCGTCTATGAGTGATTTTAATAGTAAATTATCAAGAATTTCATTTCATATTCTACCACCGTGTACCACCCATGACCGCAAATTAAATATTCTACGATTTAGTGATGGTTAAAAATGGTTCGTAACGTATTGACACTTGCATTGTGTATTGTTGTGGAGCAGAATATCTCATAAATAAATATACAGGATGTCCCTAGAGCTTCGTGTACAAACTTTGAGGGGTGGTAGAGAACATCATTTCGAACCACAATGACACAGGAAAACATGGGCGGAAACGTCTTGTTAACCCTTTCACAGACAGTGGTTTGTATACGAAAGTACAAAATTTTTATCGCAGAAAAACGCATTTGCAAAGAAGAAAAAAATACATTTCATATACATAATAATTGGAAAAATCATATTAAAATTCTGGTGTCAGTGTTCATTTTGTATTAAACATTTTGTTGTTTCATAGACATACCATTGGCTGTGAAAAGTTTAACAAGTAAGGATGACGTTTCCTCCCATGCATTCATACTTAATTGTGGCTACAAAGGATGTTCTCTACCACTCCTCAAAGTTTGTACACAAAATTGTGGGACACCCTGTATATATATAAACAATGTGGCCGCAAAAATCCGATGCCAGTTGCCGAACAGCAAAAGTTACAGTCATAAGAATGAGGTCTAGGTATAGTAATGTAGATATGCGATATTGAAGGAAACCCTCCTAGTTGGTAACTGCGGAGTTACAATTCTTATCTTGTTAAAAGTTCTATCTTGAAAAAGTTATTTACAAAATTTTAGAACATAACATTTATATTCAGTACCAAAATACATCTTGCGTACATAAATGTGAAGAATAGAAGGGTTAAAATGTGGATCTTTTTTGTGTTATTTCATTTTGCTTCATATATTGTGACTTGACGAAATTTCAGGAGAAAGGATTATCTTCCGGACAAATTCACATCCACTTATGTATTGCAGCTGACTATAAGAAATTTGAACAGCTAAAATAAAGATTTGTTGGTATAACTAATTCTTCTTTCCTATTTAAAATCGTTTTGTCACGCCATAGTATAAGAAAACCCTATAAAATCAAAAACTCGTTTTACCCGTTCTATTCCTACACTGTTAAAAATCTGCAGCATTTTATCCAGTCATTTGACCGTTTTCTACAAAAAAAGTAAAACAACCGTCTTTTTACGTTATTCTGAACATTTTATTACCAATTTTATGGTCAGAATAGAATTAAATTACGGTTATGTTACTGGTTTTTTAGAAAACGGTGAAATGACTGTACAAAATGCTGCAAGATTTTTAACAGTGTAGTTTTAATCCCAACAGGACTTCGTACTAAATCAATGATGCTCTAGAACTTTGAAAATTGCTTTTTTCGCATATCTCTGTCCGTTGACGAGATAGGAATGCTAAATGCACTGTTTGTTACCAGGTAGTG
Organism: Maratus speculifer; assembly: GCA_964019185.1. NCBI lineage: Eukaryota > Metazoa > Arthropoda > Arachnida > Araneae > Salticidae > Maratus > Maratus speculifer. The sequence goes on from OZ025290.1 coordinate 323,758,883, forward strand.
ACGTAGGTGGTTTTTTTCAGTAGCGCTTGGGTATTTTACTATATTACTAATTTTGTAATGATTATAGCTATTACAATTCAAAATTTATTGGCGGGGGGGGGGGGGCAATGGAGTTTAGTGGGCACGCTGTACACAGTAACAAAAATAGCAAGTTGTCTGATTGGTAAATTTATGCTTGTTTACTTGCTTACACGATTTCCGTACATCAATCACATATCCATTACAACTAGCATATATTTTTTCTTCCCGTACTGCAGATAGAATTTTTTACTGCTCGTAGAATTAAAAAATCTTGGAACTTGTCTTCAATTATATTATGTAGCTGTTATCTGATAAAATATTTATATCCATGTTTGAAATTCTAGTTACGAAGTTTCGAAGTTAATAAATTATGTATTTATTTAAAATCCTTTTGATACCTTTCATTTAATTATTTATATTACATCTGAATATTTTAACAAAATGTTTTATTAATGTCATGTAACGCATGAGATGACAAGTGCTGAGTACAAAGTTGATAATTACAAAGCATAGACATAATTTGTAAGCAGAATATTCTTCAATGATTATCAACCAAGAATGCTCTTTAACAACAAGCTTCAAATCACCGTTGAAAATAAACGTATGAATGGACAACTCAAACCAAAAGGCTATTTCATCTAACATTTTGTGTATAGTCTTATAATAAGTTTTGACGAAGCAATTTTGCAGCCGCAATCAAGTAATTTGTAGAGATTAACACGTAGTACTTCACAAAGTGTTTTATAATTTGTTCGCTGATAACATAAAAGTATTCAGTTAATAAAATTAAAGTCAATTTAAACAATAAGCAGAATTACGAATAAAATTTCTGATTAAAATCGTATACTATTTATTTACTAATGATTGAAAACCTTCAGAAGTTCAAACATGAAAGTATGTATTATTTTAAAAAGACAGTAAATATTGAAATCTTTATCTACATTGTACTTATATTATGGTCTGAAGGATATGGTCTTGTTATCTGATAAAATACACTGTAAAAAATTTTGGTCTCGAATCACGGTGGTTATACCGTCAACTTTGTGACTCTTCCTTTTACCGTAATTTTACTGGACAGTATATGTACCGTAAAATATTTAAAGTATATGTACCGTAATTTAACTGGACGGTATATGTACCGTAAAGTATTTAAAGTACATGTACCTTAAAAAAATATCGTTACAGCATATATACCGTAAACTAAATATATGGTATATGTATCGTAAAAATATTTTTACAGCACAGATACCGTAAATTAAATGTACGACATATGTACCGTAAAAAATATTTATACAACATATATACCGTAAATTAAATGTGCGGTATATGTACCGTAAAAACATTTGTAATCAGTATGTGTTCCGTAAATGAAATATACGGTATATATACCGTAAAAATACAGGATGATCCAAAAAAAACCCTCCCACATTTGACAGGTTAAAAAAACAAAAACGACTCTAATGAGAAACTTATTTGTTAAAAATATAGAATAGATATGAAGAGAGTTTAAAATGACTATTTTTCAGAAATGACTTCTGGAAAGTGTCTTCCATTGCGAGCAATATACATTTCAAGACGATGTCTGGAATCTATCATCACGAACGCATCGTCTTGTGGGAGAATTGCTACTTCCACCTGAATTATTCTCTTGAGGTGAGAATGAGTGTAGGTCTTGTCTCAAGATTGTCTCAAGCAGAGGTAGCCGTTTCCACAAGACATAATATGTTAGGGGATGATATATTTCAGATATTGTCTAGAAATTTATATTGCTTATAATGGATAACACTTACCAAGCATCATTTCTAAAACATAGTCATTTTAAACTCTTGTCATACCCATTGCATATTTTAAAACAAACAAGTTTCTCTTTACAGTCCTTTTTTGTTTTATATTATCCTGTCAAACATGGAATAATCTTATGTGTTATTCTGTAATCAGAATCGATGAATATACATGGTAAGCATGAGTCTTACTCTTATTATAAAAACTTATTTTGGCGAGAAATATTAGATATGTGAGGACACATTTAAATATTTTGATAAAAATTTTAATAAAACCATTTGTAGATCATCAAGTTGTGCAAAGATATGTATGCTGGTAAAAAACAATATATATATATATATATATTTCAAATATTAAATTTTCTGTATTTCTTAAGGAATATTTTTTTTGTTTTTGTTTTTTTGTCATTACGTACAATTGTTCAAAAAAAAAAAAAAAAAAAATCTGGTAAAATGTAACTAAAAACAATGAATTTGAATTACACTTACATAGCTGCCAATTACTACGCCTTTTCTACATTTATTTTTTATACCACTATTTTAAAATAGTTACTGCTGTCACATTTCAGGTTTAAATATACAGCGAAAATTATTATTTTAAAATAGAGGTGTAAAGATGCTATAAAAGTAGTAAGCACTTATAGAATTAAAAAAAAAATCACAAAAAAGTGTTTACATTTGTGACCGCCATGATAATGTGAGATGATCTCTGATAAAATAAAATGCTAATAATAAATTTTTTTCTTACATTTCTATATATTATTAAAACTGAAAATAATTAATAGATCTTATATTATTTTTATTAAATAGTAACAATTTATTAAACTTTATTAAATATTAACAAATAATTCAAGAGTACTGACTGTCGAAAAATTATCTCACACTTCTTTTGTTGTTTCACAGACATAATTATAAAAACTAAAGGATCAGAAGGGCGTGAAGAGAATACAAATCACATACACTTTCAAAAAATAAAGTAAAATTAATAAAAGTGGTCAAAATTATACATATAAATTAATATTCTTGTTACTTACTTGGAAATTAGGATTTTTATTTTTATTTTCTCAACATACAAATCTAAAATTTCTTACATTCATTTAAAAGTTTAAGAATGTCACTGTCTAGCAAATCACCACTTTTTAATTTTTTTTAATGGAAATGTGTATTATATTATTCTTGCAAGAATTGATACGATTTATAGCTTATAATCTTAATAAAAAACTTTAATTCTCCTTACAGATCAAGAAAAGTAAAAACTAGTTGGGCAAAATTGCCTATAACGCGAAAAAAAGTTAATAAAAAATGAAAAATATATTTTCCTTCCAAATATTTAAATAGTCAAGACTAAATTTATACATTCATGCTTAAAATAAGTTTAAAATTGTATAAAAACTTTGCATTGTTAAGGAGAGGGTTTGAGAGTCATATTAAAATAACAATTATAAATATTTTAGAACATTTACAAAATAAATTAATATCATTATGATTCAGACATATTTAAAACAAGCAATTAAAATATAAAAAGATATTTATTACAACGATTAAATTACATTAATACACTATATCATGATGCATAGTTATAATATTTATGTATACAATTTATTTTCTTCTACACAGTGTGTCATTTATATTTATATAAAAATTCCAATAGTTTCGCCCTCTTGCTGCATTTTGATTATCCGCCAATTGATTATTTGTAGTTTGTACCACACACAGGGTTGACCAACATCAAGTACCTTAAAGAAAAAATTCATTCAACATGGGTATAAGCATTAAAATATATTATCGAAAAAAATACAAAAGTAATTTGTAGAAATGGTTTCACAAAATCACCTTAAGAGGTTATTTCAATATTCCCAAGAAGGAACAAGAATGCTAATATTAATCCTATGGGAGCGTTATTTTAAATTTTCTCGCTTTGATTTTAATATATATATATATATATATATATATATACAAATATATTTACATACAATAGATGATCTACTGGGCTACTTTTTATTTTCCTATTTTAGTTATAGATTTTTTAAATATATTTGGGTAGTTTCAATTTCCAAACCAGTTCTGTAAATGAAGGAAAACTAAAAAAAAAGTCTAAAACTAAGATCTAAAAATTAAAAAACTACCGCAGGTACATCGCCCTCAGTTATCCTACACAGAAATTACTAAACAATATTTATATCCATGTTAAATATTATAAAATAACGCTCCCATAGAATTTATATTAGTGTGTTCGTTTCTTCCCATGACTAGTGTGGTACTTTCCATGACTCTTAAGAACGTAAACCAGTCCCGTAGCTAAATGCCAATATTTAATGTTAAATTCACGGGAAAATTTCTTAGAAATTTCTAACTTGTATTTTAGTATTTTTATTTTTACTTTTTTTATGTGAAATTTTAAATTGATGTACATTGTTGTGTGTTTGTACTTTTTCAACTTTTGTAACCATTTCTTAAGGCGAAAATAGTTTTATTTTCAGACCTCCTTACAAAGTAGAAGCATTTGCACATAAAAAAGTCCTTCCGGCAGTGCCGGGAGGAAAAGGTAGCTTTCATATACCTTATTTATTTATTTATTTATTTTAAATTAAGTTATGTTATTCAAACATACGAAGCTCAAATTAGTGGAGTCCGATTATATAAGATTGAATACTCGTTTTTGGCAATACTGAATATTAATGGGAATTTTTATAAATTAGTCATCTTTTATTGAAGCTGGTTTTATTTTAAGCTATTTAAAGGGTCTCCAAATTCCACGATATCATGAAGTATATGCTATTTGAAAACAACATAATGGATAAAACAATCCAATGAGCTTGGTCGAAATCTTAATTCATGTACAAGCGCACACTCACATCGAAATTGATTAATATATACCAGGGCTGTCGCTGGCAAATTGATTTAAAAAAATGTCATCCACATTAAAAATCCAAACTGCTATATCTCACGCGCTTTTTAAGGTAAAGACAAAGCAAAAAGTATTCCGTAATTCATTATTAATATCAAACACTTTAGAAAGAATCTTTCCTCAATTTCTAAATTTTTCTTTGTACATCATTATACATTTAAAAGATTTTTGATAAACTTAAATGGCCGCCATTTTGAAACAAGATGGCATCTGATGCTGCCCAACGAACTCGGTCGAGCAATTTCTATGTACTATGCACATACCAAGTTTCATTCAAATCGGTTCATAGATACGACAGTTACAGCGTGACAAAAATTATATCTATCTATCTATCTATCTATCTATATCTATATATATATATATATATATATATATATATATATATATATATATATATATATATATATATATGTCAACATTTGAACGGAGGGTGGTTTGGGGGTCTGGGGGTCATGATCGATGAAAATATACCAAAATTTTCCGGAAGTGCTTTTCTCGGGACGGTTGCAATATAGATAGCTTTTTACTTTTTCTAATGAAAGCTACCTAAAACTGTAACAAACAATTGAAAAAGTAGAAATGCACAATAAAATTTACGTACTGCACCCTGTGTGAAAAAAAATCATTTAAAAATATTAAAGGGGGGGGCAAGAGGTCTGTAAATAACAATACCATAGAATTAATATTTAGATTGAAAATTTCTTACCGAGCCTAGTGTAGGCTATGTGTTTAAACAAAAATGGAATTGTCGGAAATGAAATCTATAATTTAATACATTCTCTCAACAATGCACGCATTATCAAGTAAATGTTATTTATTCAGTTAAAATTTTGAAATTTTTTTCTGATGGTTTACCATATCATTTTGAAAGAAAAGCACGTGACATAATTTCTCATATTTTTTTTATTTTTTATTTAGTAGTTATTAAAAAGTGGCGTAATTTAAAATCGTTATAACTCGAAATATTATTTGTAGAATTTCTTTTCATTTATATAAATAGAAATATATAAGCTTTAATAGAAATATATAAGATTTAGGAATTTTAAAAGCATTAATTTGAACAAAATAAAAAAAATGTAATTTTTTAAAATCATATTTTCAAAATTAAATATATTTTTTTTTAATTTGCTGAAGCAAAATTAATATAAAACAATTGAAAGAGATTTGTTCCAAATTTAAACAAGATTTTTTTTAACCTTTATTGGGTTAAAGTAATTTAAATACAAGAAATGGTGAAAAAACTCATGAAGAAAAAAAGCATTTTCACAGGAAGTCATTTCTATGAGAACGATTGCTTTGAAAACTAGATTTTAAAAAGAGACCAAAAAGAAAAAAATAATATTTCTTGTTACAGTTAAAATAGAAACAAGGTTTTAAACGTAATTTTAAGCAGAATTTTTAATGTAATAAAAATGTTTAATAAAATTTGAATATTTTTGTTTCCCGCACCCCCTTAAGCACCGAAAGTTACAGGTCGCAGCATAAAATTAGCCGCGTGTGGCACCTCGCGACTGTGAATCTGTAATTATAATGAAGGGCAGGGTATGAAAAAGAAGTCAATTAAAAAACTCAGTTTATTTGGAGAAGAAAGGAGGAATTAAAATGGATGAATGTATGGAATTAAAATCTAACTAGAAATAAGTAAAAAGCATGCGTTTAACAATGATAATACTGAGACGCTATTTTAGCTAGATTACGTGTGAGTTAAATGTACCTACAAATAAAATTATGCTATTAATAACTAAATGTCATTATATTATTATTACCATTATGGGTTTGAAATATTACAAGAAATGTATCAAGCCTTTGATTAAAAAAAAAATGAAATATCGACTTTGTGTTTGATTTTATTTGTTTTTCAAAAATTAAAATAAAAAACTATGATCAAGACTGTGCAATAAAACATGCTGATACTCAGTCATATCCACTATTTTTTGCAATCACTATTCATATTGCAAGCCTTATAGCAGAAAGTTAAACAATGGAGACGGGTGTTACAGATTTTCTTTTCTTCTTTGTAGATTATTTTTTCATCAAACATTTCTTTTGTTTTAAGTTATATTTAACACTTTATTACTGAATGCAAAAATGTGAGTTAGTTATTAACAGAACTGAATAAAACGCGTAAAATCGTTAAAAGTAAATGTTTAATTAACCCTGCAATTGCAAAACATTTTACCTATGGATTATTTTCTGCCTCTGTAGTATCTGCCGCAGACAATCGAGAATTTTTTTTGGTACTGGGTATCAGATAGTTTCAAGTCTACTCCTCCACCATACTTCAAAAAAGAAATTGGGTAGCCATATTCCTTCTCCATTCCAAATTTTCTGTTATTGAAAATAAACATATATTATTTCTCAATGATTTAATTATACCAAATGAAAAAAAGTCTTTATACCAGCCATTTTATTAATATATATCAATATTTTTTCTGGATTGCTTGTCAAAAACTGTGAAAACATGTTTTAATTCCAAAAATTTTTGAAGAGTTTGGACGATAATGACTATGAAAATAAATAAATAAATAAAATACTAGAGGAAGATCCCTAGCTTTTCCGTTATATTAAAATTACTCAATATCAAAAAGTAAATGTTTTAAAAAAAACCCGAAAATATAATAACTATATTCTTAAAATTCTCTAAGTAATCAATTTGAAAAACAAAGAAATCACACAAGGTTTTGACGTGTAAGAAACTAAATAGTTATACTGTAAATCAATGCTTTTTACTGTTATTAATATTTTATCATAAAAATTACGCAGGCTGATTTCGAAGATCTCAAATAGATGATAATTATAATTTGCACTTCCCGCAAAACTTCTAATATTGAGAACATGTGATAAAATACGGATTGGTAGGTACACCTCTTTGTTTTAAGACAGGGGTGCAAAAGTCTTTGCGCCAGTTGCTCCTATGCTCTCACTACAAATTTTTTTTTTCGCCTTGTATCATCTAATAATTTGTATAAATTTCTTGCTAGAATGCTATTAAATTTTACTCCGTGGTGAGTGATTGCCCCCCGCTGGTGCCTAGATTTTTACACCAATGGTCTAAAATCTAAATATGTAAAACTGTAAATTTTGAATGTAAACTTACGTAATCAGGCACAATAAAAGCGAAATTTGGGGCCTATTTAAAAAAAAAAATTCATTGAATAATAGGCTCTTTCACAAAATCAGACATTTCATTATTTTTACCATCCCGTTTTAAAAAAAAAGTTAACCAGAAAGTAAATTTGTAACACAAAGACTTAAATCCGATTCAATAAACTCTCTCTGTGTGCAAAAAAGACAAATTAAAAAAAGTATCACTCCAGAAATTTGACTTTAACTGGGTGCTTTTTTTTCTAGAGAGGAGGGTGGGGGGATCAAGAAACGCCGTAATTCGCATTTATTCAGCGAAGTATTTGAATTATAGGCTACACATTTTTAATTATTTTTTAATTAGTTTAATGACACTTATAATCGTATAACTTGCGAAATCACAAAATACCGAATCGACTATTTAATCAAACACTAGTTTTAATGACATTTAATTGACTTAAAATTTTATAAATACCCCAGTTTCTCACTAGTGAAAACATAAATACTGTAATAACACATAGATATGAGCTGCCAGTGAATTTTTTTAATCAGATTTGCAAATATGCCAGCTGAATTTTAAAAGGGCCATATCAACTGGTTTATTGATTCACATTGACTTAATTTCCCCCTCCCCTCTTTTTACTGTGTTCTATAAAATTAAACAGGACGATGACTCTAATTTTAACCCGGAAGGTCGCGCGCAGGGCCTAAAAGACCCTGAATGCGTATGGTTTTTACAATTGTAACCACTAATTTTTTTAAAGTAATCTTCAACTTATTTTATCACAAAATTTGTATGAATTGTTTCCGTCTAAATAAAGTAGTTGTTATAATTTGATTTTATTGGTGACAAAGTTAAATCCATTCATACACTGGGTAAGGGCGTGTTCTCCCGGGTTAAGAGCAATCAATGTACAAGTCTTTTTTTTATAAACATTTAAAACCAAAAAGTCTTAATATAAACACTATTTTCTCACTATTTTCAAAATTAGTATTATGAATGGAATATGCATGAATATGCATGCTTTTAAATAGCAACTAAGGTGCAAAACAATTATAGTTTAAAAAATATATATGTATATCTTTGTTTAAATCAGATTCTTTTTATTTAAATCAGTTTTTTTATGATTTTTTTTTGTTTGTTAATATACTATGTTTTCAAACTTTAATTAATTAATGTTATTCAAGTACGGGATATATTAGTTAGTACTAGTTCTAATATTAGTAATAAATAGTACTAATATTTATTACAATATTAGTTAGTAAAGGAGAATGGGATAGAATGTGACAGAAATTTTTCCTCATTGCGTATTATTCTAAACATCAATCACAATACTAGATGGAGGCAGTGGCGTAGTTGGTGGGGGGCAGGGGGGGGCGGTCCAACCTGGGTGTCACCCAATATTTATTTGAAAATAAATATGTATAATCTTACACCATTTGGAAAAAGAATTCTGAAATAAAATTAAATTTCTAGAGTACGACGAAATAGAGTTAATTTTCTTTTCTAAAAGAAGTTGAAATTTTATGCAGACTGGTGTGTTTAAATAAGATATTTGTACCAGAGAACAAAAATCTAATCTATACAACGAGTGGATAACAAAAGCAAACTTAAAAAAAAAAAGAATTTTCTTTGACATACAGACACCATATTGATTTAAGCGGATTATGGGTTAAGTAAAAATTCGCCCCTCTGTTTTTTTTCTCAATCCAGGGCAAAAGGTAAATGAGAAATGATATGGTCATTTGTTATAATAGCGTACAATTGTGAATCAAAAAATATAACGGATGGGTGTGTGTGTGTGGGGGGGTGACACCATGGTGGCTAGCGGTAACACAATTTACATCCGATCTGGGTATCACCTATCCTAGTTACGCCACTGAGATGGAGCAATGACAACCAAATCTTCAGTTCAAAAAAGTTGCTTTTCAGCATAAACTTAGATTTGTATAAAAAAATTGTTTATTAAAAAATAAATTTGCTAACTATAATTTTAATATTTGCTGTATATTAATGACATGTTTACCTGTAGCTGTAATAGTTCCCATCTTTAGAAAACCTAATATTATACATTATCCATAATTTTAACTAAACTTAAAAGCAGCACTTTTGTTTATATAAGCAGTTTAACATAAAAACAATAGTGGAGAGGAATGGGACAGTCTAGCAAAAGGAGGAATAAAATAAGTCAAATTCCTTCTTTTGAATAAGATAAATGTAAATTACTAATATTACGCAAATATTCTAGTAAAAATGATTAAATTTAAAAGGAAATACTTGAAATATTGAACAGAAAATATTCAAAATTTCATAGATGTCAGTTTGTTATTTTTAATGCAATTTAATCCAACACGCACATTTCATAAACAAAGTAATTTATTGTCCAATTTTTATATAACTTAGCCAAAGAAATGAATAACATACTTTTAAGAAAAAACAATTTAAAACTGTGAACTGTATAGTTCAAATTAGTTATCTAATTATGTAAGTTAAAGGAAAACAAGAAATACAGCCGATTAACTTACTTAAATATGAATAACTGGATCTCAAGTTCCCCATTGCCCGAAATCAACAAACTGACGCCATTAGATTTGTTGGTTGGTTGGTAAATACGAAAGTTATGCTGCTACCCGTAAAGAAGGCTTTTGCCTCGAAAATCTGACACCATTACTTCTGCCGAAAGCAAACTTTCACGCTCTGTATTATCTTGCCTATAATCAGGCATTTTCAAAGAAAATGTTTTGCTCAGTCAATATTTACGATGGTTTTACTAGAAACAAGAATGATATATTAACTTTTTTCATTAGGTACTGTGCATATATAACATTATCCTTTTAGGGGGGAGGGAAGGTCTGACACATGATATCGTAAGATATCTCTAGGGGAAGGGGGGATTTGCCTTTTGATATCGATATAATTTTTGACCCAATTAGAATTATCTCTTTTTCTCTGTAACGTGGTATTTTGTTCAAAATAGTACATTGTCCTTTTTTTATTTTGTTAACTATTTTTATTTGAATAAAGCGATATTTTATTAAATTATCTTCAATTGAATCAATAAACTTTGCGAAAAATAAATTTAACCCGTTTTGTATGTTACTCAAAACAAAAGAACTAAATTCTAAAAAAAAATTTTACACTTTGATAACGATATCTTTACCGGGGCAAGGAGTTTGATGGAAGTAACGTATGATATCTAAAGGGAGGGAAAGGGTCCAAAATTACCAAAAAGTAAATAACGTTATATTTGCACTTAGCCCCTTACTGGTCGAATGGAATTTTTGTAAATTAACCGCGTTTTTATAATTTACTTGAAATATGGTAAAGTGAGTGCAAAATCTGGGAATAGGGAATCATTATTTTACAGACATCTTTAACTGAGCAAGGTCGATCCATCCGATGGATCATACTGAGTCGGGTAGGAGGCATCGACTATTTCTTTTAAAAACATCAGTGGTAGTGTTTGCATCAAAATTCCACTGATGACCACTGAAGTAACCTGAAAATATCATTCAACATCTAGTCTGAATAATTTATCCAAGCCGGACTGAAGAGAGATCGGGGGAGGGGGGATTGTCCAAGGTTTGAAGACATATGGATGAGACTGTGAATTAACTTAAACTGTCTAAATGGTTTTTAGTGTTCAATTTTCCAGAATTTGGAGGGGAGAGATTGAGTTACCGAATGAGAGACCTTTCTTTTAAAAAAAATAACAGTCTTGCCATATCAGTGTTGAATTAATGGGGTGCCTCAGAGGGACCCCCCCAGTGCAATGAAATGTCCCCCCCCCCGGAAAAATAGAGTTCTTGTATTTTCACTGGGGAAAAAGGTTTCATTCCCCCGACCCCCCCCCCCCGAGCCACAGAAGTCCCTCCCGGAGAAAAGTGTCTGAATTCAATACTGAGCCGTATGGCGAAAGAGCGTCGAGTGAGATAGGTTCTAAAATTTTGATTTACGATTTTTAGAGTTTTTGAACTTTACCACCTTTTTAAGGATTAGATCAACAGAATCGTTAATTACGAAATTCCTGAGCTCATCGAGATTGGGGTCTGCGTTCGATAAAATTCTAACAACGTAAGCGAAAAAGTTTTTTGAATTTTAGTTATTTATGAGGTATGGTAGAGGAAAGGGGACCGGTGTTTGCAGTTTTACCGATGGCTTAAGCGTAAATCTAAGCCAACTGACTGTTTGGTATTTTATTATTTTTTTCTCATAAGGATGTATTTTTTTCTAGTTTTATGATAATTTTGTCTAAATTTTGAACGTGGGGATTCGCGGGGGATGGGTCTTTATTTATAGGCCCCAAAATTTCACCATCTGAGCACACACGATACGTTATACCATATCATTTTTTTTTAACAGACAACTTACTAGCCGCCGATCTTCATTATTTGAGAGAGGCGACGTTCGATACATTAGAATTGTAGAGAACGTGAACATGCGTGTTACTAGTTTGTCGCTGAATAAGGAAAAAGAAAAAGGTAAAACGCTTCGTGTTGCCCAGCTTGGAGTTTTCAAAAAATAAGCAGTACCATATTTCGGTGCTTCTTCTTATTTTACTTCATAATTAGACTCCACTTTGAAATTCCACCACGGAAATTTTTAACATTGTATTATTAGATTTTTTTGAAAGAACTTTTAATTTCAAATATTTTTTAGCTGAAAAATTTCTTATTTGTCATACCTAAAAAAATATTAATTATTAATGTTATAATTTTTAAACCCAAAATAAATTAATAAGACAAATATATAACAGTAAAGAAGAAGTTTATTAAGAACTAATGCAAGTTAAAAATGTAATGAAAATACATGCATAATAGTTACTTTCACTTAAAAATAGTTAAAATGTTACATACTTCTTTGTCCTGCACGTCCGGTATGAGGATCCAACAGAATGAAACACAAAGAGCATACACAAAGGTGAACAAACCCTTTTAACATATAAGAATATCACTGGTATATATATTCAATCGTACATAATATTACAATTCCAATTGCATGACTATGAATAAGTGATTAATTAAACTAGTTTAAAATCTTAGAATTTCACTTCTATGAATTGCATAATTCTCCAATAAAAATTAAGGATGGATTTGACATCATTCAGTATGATAGATTAAAAGTTCCCACTAGAAAGACGATATCTATTCAGGCCGTCGAGAACCGTGACGGGCCCAGAATCAGTCCCCCCCCCTTACACAGACACGCAAGACACATAAAATGCATGTGAATCTTTAATAAAGACTCGTCTACTTTGTAGACTACTTTAGTCATCTTTCATAAATTACATTACTTATTTTCTTGTAGTTAAAGATAATAATTATATATTCTAATAATTATCTATTCTTCTTTAATACTATTTAACAAAAGTAAATACAGTCCTTTCTTTTTTTTATTGTTACATTATGGTATCCATAAGAATTATAATAAACAGTGTGTATTGCAGGAGTTGTGACCCTTTGAGATTTTTTGGACGCCAAAACAAGTTAACGGCTGCACTCCCCCCCCCATCTCCTCAGACCTGCGTGCATTTACCTAGCAACAACAAGAACATCGCTTGAGAGAATGCCGTGCACCGCGGCGAGGATACCATATTTTCCCTTACAGAAATATAATTATTTTCAGTATAAATATCGCCTTTTTACTGAAAAACAATCATTTTATGGTATAAATACCGTTTATAATTGAAATAGCACAGAAATTGGTCATTTTATGGTATAAATACTGTTTATAATCGAAATAGCACAGAAAATGGTTTTTTTAATGCCTAATATATCTTAGAAATACGGTACTCATACAGTAAAGAATGATAACAGTAGACGTACCGTAAAATTTAGGTACATCTATTGAAATGCTACGAAAATTTTTACAATGTCGTTTTCCTTATTGAAAAACAATTATTTTACGGTATAAATACCAAGTTTTTACGGAAAAATAATAATTTTACTGTGTAAATACCGTTTTTAATCAAGACAGTACAAAAAACTGTTTTTTTACACTTAATATACCTTAGAAATACGGTATTCATATCGTAAAGATAGAAAATGGTAGAAGTACCGTGAAATTTACGGTACATCTACTAGAATTTTACAAAATTTTTTTACAGTGTATGTATTCCCATGTTTGAAATTCTAGCCTTAAAGTTAATAAATTATGTATTTATTTAATATCATTTTCCTACCTTTCATTTAATTATTTATACTATCTTTGATTATTTTAACTAAATATTTTATGAATGTCATGCAACAGAAGAGATTACAGTTGTAGAGCACAAAGATGATAACTACAAAGCTTATACATAATTAATAAACAAAATACGCTTCAAAGTTTATCAACCAAGAACACTCTTCAACAAACAGTTTCAAATCACCGTTGAAAAGATGAATAAATACATATATGAATGGGCTGATGAAATCAAAAAGTTATTTCATCTCAAATTTCACGTACAGACTAAGAACAAGTATTGACGAAGCCATTTTACAGCCGCAATCAAATAATTTGTAGAGATTATCACGTAGTACTTCACAAGGTATTTTATAATTTGTTCCCTGATAATATCAAAGTAGTCAGATAATAAAGTCAAAGTCAATTTAAACAATTACCAAAATTACAAATAAAATTTCTGATTAAAATCGTATTATATGTACTAATGATTGAAAACTTCCAGAAGTTCAAAGATTAAAGTAAGTATTATTTTAAGAAGATTGTAAATACTGTAGTCTTTATCTACATATAACTTATATTATGGGCTGAAGATATGTTTAATAAATTAAGGTTTCATAAGATTACGATTTTTCCGGTAATATGCCGAATCAATTTTACTTATCAAAGTTATTTTAAAGTGATCTCCTTTGTAGCTTTAGTATTATATTTTGTATTATTTAAAAAAAAATAAAAAGAGTATCGTCTTATATTTTTAAAATTTTATTATTTTTTTTTTTACTGTTTATTACAAACCTGGAAATTCTAGAAAACAGTTTATAAACCAACAAATTTAGTGCGTTTGCGATACGAAATTTTATACAATATGATTTTATTTTTATTTGTTAAATTCTTTTTGACTACTTTAAATACTTAAAATGCTTCTGTAATATTTAAATAAAAAACACTGTGTCAAGAGTTTTATGGATAACTAAAATAACTTTCATAGGGATTTAGCAGATTACATTTCAATAGTAGACTTATAAAGCATTTCTGCATGCTAAACATTTTGAAATGCCCATTGAAAAGACAAATAAATAGACATTTCAATATTCAGCTAAAATAGTTAAATTATTCCTCCTTGCCTCTTTCATCAATGAAATCCGAATATGTGTAATGAAAACAAACTTTAATGTTGTAGATGAATGACGATAACATGAATGGATACAAACTTTAATAATAAATGTACAATAAAAAATTAAATATGTATGTAAATAATTTCAAATATTTCAATGAACTAAAACATTGTCGCAAAAAATTGATTTCAATATCATTAAATCATGGAAATTGATTTATAAATCATCATATTTAATAGAAATTAACAATTAGTAAAACTATCATTACTTATCAGAATTTTTGTTTTTCTGGAAGACATTTGATTAAACAAAATTTTGAATGTTTTTCATAACGTTTAATTTACACTGTTGTTACAATGTTACAATGTTACAATGTTACAGATCAAAGCTTTCATATCTATAAGTGATATGCAATGCATCCCATTTGCAAAAAACATTCAAGAATCTGTCTTCAAACAATTTCGATCATGTTCATATCACAATTCTTAGATTGATAATCTAAAACAACAATATTCTTATCGCCAAACTAATCTTTCATTGCATTTGAAATGTGGATACTTGCATTGTCTTGAACTAAAGTGTAATCTATAACAAGATATTAGCATGCAAATGGAAAAAGTGAATTTTATAAAATTACTTTGAAATCAAAAAAATTCTGGACACCGTTTAACCCTTTCAGGGGCAAGGTATTTCTGTTCCAAAAATGTTCAAATAATTGATTCACACCACAAAAAAAGAACAGACTTATTTGAAAATAATCAAGAGCTGTTTTTCACGCATATTGTAAAATCGAAATTGTCTTAAAATTTTACTGGTGCCAGTTCGCAATTGGAACAGTAATATTATGTGTTTGCATAGTGCAAACACCGCCCCTGAAAGGGTTAAATACTGAACTTCACCTTAATCATTATAAGCGATCGCTGCCCAAATCATCAAATTTCTGCTGCCAAAATTTCTGGTAAATGTAGGTTTAGGCAGAGCTCCCGTCAATAATACTTCAAACCTTTCAGGTTATCTAGATTGCATATTTCGTCACATCTTTTATCATAGGAGAAAATGACTTTTTTCCAATAGTCGCCCATTGTCATGCATTTCTTGTAAGATTTCAAACACTGAGAAAAAAAATATGCCGCCTTCACCTAGAATGAATAGTTAGTCACTTTCTGAATCTCTAAACTAGAAATATAGATGTTCAAACTATGCGAGTAGGGTAAACAACTAAGCTGAATACACTGTAAAAAATTTTGGTCTCGAATCACGGTGGTTATACCGTCAACTTTGTGACACTTCCTTTTACCGTAATTTTACTGGACGGTATATATACCGTAAAATACTTAAAGTACATGTACCGTAATTTAACTGAGCATAAATTTAAATATTTTGTGGTATATGTACCGTAAAATATTTATAGTATATGTACCGTAATTTAACTGGACGGTATATGTACCGTAAAGTATTTAAAGTACATGTACCTTAAAAAAATATCGTTACAGCATATATACCGTAAATTAAATGTATGGTATATGTACCGTAAAAAATATTTTTACAGCACAGATACCGTAAATTAAATGTACGACATATGTACCGTAAAAATATTTATACAACATATATACCGTAAATTCAATGTGCGGTATATGTACCGTAAAAACATTTGTAATCAGTATGTGTACCGTAAATGAAATATACGGTATATATACCGTAAAAATACAGGATGATCCAAAAAAAAAAAAACCCCTCCCACATTTGACAGGTTAAAAAAAACAAAAACGACTCTAATGAGAAACTTATTTGTTAAAAATATAGAATAGATATGACGAGAGTTTAAAATGACTATTTTTCAGAAATGACTTCTGGAAAGTGTCTTCCATTGCGAGCAATATAGATTTCAAGACGATGTCTGGAATCTATCATCACGAACGCATCGTCTTGTGGGAGAATTGCTACTTCCACCTGAATTACACTCTTGAGGTGAGAATGAGTGTAGGTCTTGTCTCAAGATTGTCTCAAGCAGAGGTAGCCGCTTCCACAAGACATAATATGTTAGGGGATGATATATTTCAGATATTGTCTAGAAATTTATATTGCTTATAATGGATAACACTTACCAAGCATCATTTCTAAAACATAGTCATTTTAAACTCTTGTCATACCCAATGCATATTTTAAAACAAACAAGTTTCTCTTTACAGTCCTTTTTTGTTTTATATTATCCTGTCAAACATGGGATATTCTTATGTGTTATTCTGTAATCAGAATCGACGAATGTACATGGTAAGCACAAGTCTTACTCTTATTATAAAAACTTATTTTGGCGAGTAATATTAGATATGTGAGGCTACATTTAAATATTTTGATAAACAGTTTAATAAAACCATTTGTAGATCATCAAGTTGTGCAATGATATGCATGCTGGTAAAAAACAATATATATATATATTATTTTTCATAAATATTAAGTTTTCTGTATTTCTTAAGAAATATTTTTTTCTTTTTGTTTTTTGTCATTACGTACAATTGTTCAAAAAAAAAAAATGATGGTAAAATGTAACTAAAAACAATGAATTTGAATTATACTTAGATAGCTGCCAATTACTACACCTTTTCTAGATTTATTTTTTATACCACTATTTTAAAATAGTTACTGCTGTCACATTTCAGGTTTAAATATACAGCGAAAATTATTATTTTAAAATAGAGGTATAAAGATGCTATAAAAGTACTATGCACTTAGAGAATTAAAAATAAAAATCACAAAAAAGTGTTTACATTTGTGACCGCTATGATAATGTGAGATGATCTCTGATAAAATAAAATGCTAATATTAAATTACTTTCTTACATTTCTATAAATTATTAAAACTGAAAATAATTAATTGATCTTATATTATTTTTATTAAATAGAAACAATTTATTAAATTTTATTAAATATTAACAAATAATTTAAGAGTACTGACTGCCGAAAAATTATTTCACACTTCTTTTGTTGTTTCACAGACATAATTATAAAAACTAAAGTATCAGAAGGGCGTGAAGAGAATACAAATCACATACACTTTCAAAAAATAAAGTAAAATTAATAAAAGTGGTCAAAATTATACATATACATTAATATTCTTGTTACTTACTTGGAAATTGGGATTTTTATTTTTATTTTCTCAACATACAAATCTAAAATTTTTTACATTCATTTAAAAGTTTAAGAATGTCACTGTCTAGCAAATCACCACTTTTTATTTATTTATTTATTTATTTATTTATTTTTTAATGGAAATGTGCTATTATATTATTCTATATTGATATGTAATTTATAATCTTAATAACAAACTTTAATTCTCCCTACATATCAAGAAAAGTAAAAACTAGTTGTCGTAGGCAAAATTGCCTATAACGCGAAAAAAAGTTAATAAAAAATGAAAAATGTATTTTCCTTCCAAATATTTAAAAAGTCAAGACTAAATTTATACATTCATGCTTAAAAATAAGTTTAAAGTTGTATAAAAACTTTGCATTGTTAAGGAGAGGGTTTGAGAATCATATTAAAATTACAAATATAAATATTTTAGAACATTTACAAAATAAATTAATATCATTATGATTCAGACATATTTAAAACAAGCAATTAAAATATAAAAAGATATTTATTACAACGATTAAATTACATTAATACACTATATCATGATGCATAGTTATAATATTTATGGATACAATTTATTTTCTTCTACACAGTGTGTCATTTACATTTATATAAAAATTCCAATAGTTTTGCCCTCTTGCTGCATTTTGATTATCCGCCAATTGATTATTTGTAGTTTGTACCACACACAGGGTTGACCAACATCAAGTACCTTAAAGAAAAATATTCATTCAACATGGGTATAAGCATTAAAATATATTATCGAAAAAAATACAAAAGTAATTTGTAGAAATGGTTTCACAAAATCACCTTAAGATGTTATTTCAATATTCACAAGAAGGAACAAGAATGCTATTATTAATCCTATGGGAGAGTTATTTTCAATTTTCTCGCTTTGATTTTAATATATATATATATATATATATATATATATATATATATATATATATATATACAGTAAAACCCCGATAATTCGGATTAATTGGGACTAGACCTAATTCGGATTATCGAAAATCCGGATTATCCGGAGAATAAGAAAAAAATTAAATAAAATAAAACATACGTACAGAAAATCACCTTTATGTTTAACTTATTGATTATTTACAGACAGTAAAAATGTTTACTATGTAATAAAAAAGTTTGTAATTTTTTGCTGTGCCAGTTTTCTATACCTTTTGTGAGTCGTACGGTCACGCATCCACTTGAGCATAAGTAATTCGTTGGGTGTAGTTTAAATAAGAAAGCTTAAGGTATTCTTTCAAAAAGATTTCAGAAAAAGTTTTTTTTTATTCAGAATACGACGATGAAACAAGTTTATGCAAGGGAAATTAACCAAATCGTTTCTCAATCGCTTGACCAAACCGATTCGGATTATCCGGAGATCCGGATTTACGGGGTCCGGATTTGCGGGGTTCTACTGTACATACATATTTACATACAATAGATGATCTACTGGGCTACTTTTCATTTCCTATTTTAGTTATAGATTTTTTATATATATTTGGGTAGTTTCAATTTCCAAACCAGTTCTGTAAATGAAGGAAAACTAAAAAAAAAAAAAGTCTAAAACTAAGATCTAAAATTTAAAAAACTACCGCAGGTACATCGCCCTCAGTTATCCTACACAGAAATTACTAAACAATATTTATATCCATGTTAAATATTATAAAATAACGCTCCCATAGAATTTACATTAGTGTGTTCGTTTCTTCCCATGACTAGTGTGGTACTTCCCATGACTCTTAAGAACCTACACCAGTCCCGTGGCTAAATGCCAATATTTAATGTTAAATTCACGGCAAAATTTCTTAGAAATTTCTAACTTGTATTTTAGTATTTTTATTTTTACTTTTTTTTTGGATGTAAAATTTTAAATTTATTTCTATTGTTGTGTGTTTGTACTTTATCAACTTTTGTAACCATTTCTTAAGGCGAAAATAGTTTTATTTTCAGAACTGCTTTCAAAGTAGAAGCATCTGCACATTAAAAATTCCGTCCTTTTTTCATGGTAAATTGACACTATATATATATATATATATATATATATATATATAGGGTGTTTCTAAATTCATGGTCCAAACTTTAAGGGGTGATAGTACACATCAAGACAAACAATATTTAAATAGGAAACCAAGGGTCCCAAAGTCTTCCGAAGGAGATAGGCGCCGCCATTAAAGTTTAGGGTCCAAAAATTCAAATGATTATGAAAAACAGAAAAATTGGTCGATTCGTTTGCGGTTTTCACTAAAATTATTCTTTATGTCAGTATTGTCTTGAAAATAAATTATAAAGATAAATTTCAAAAAATGACGATAGAGGGCGATTTAGACTTTAGAGTAACGAACAACTATTTTTTACCGTTATTTTTTGCATCTCATTAAAGGTTTCGTAAGCTTAGACTTAAACTTAAATTTTGAGCTCAAAATCTGAATAGTTGGAAGCAGTTAAGTAGCACAAACTTAACTGTGTTCAGAGGGTTTTAAATTCAAATGATTATAAAAAACGGAAAAATTGGTCGATTGATTTGCGGTTTTCACTAAAACTCTCTTTATGTCTGTATTTTATTGAAAATGAATTATAAATTTCAAAAAATGCCGATAGAGGACGCTTTAGACTTTGGAGTAACGTACAACTATATTTTACCGTTATTTTTCGCATCTCATAAAATTTTCTTAGAAGCTTAGACATAAACTTAAATTTTGAGATGAAAATCTGAATCGTTGGGAGTGGTTAAGTAGAGCAAACTGAACTTTCTTCAATGGGGGTGGGGAGGTTCAAATTTCAAATTATTTTTAAAAACGGAAAAATTGGTCGATTTGTCTGGCGTTTTCGCTAAAACTATTCTTTATGTCAATATTTCCTTGAAAATAAATTTTAAAGATTAATTTAAAAAAATACCGATAGAGGGCGCCTTAAACTTTAGAGTAACCAACAACTATTTTTAAGCGTTATTTTTTGTATCTAATTAAATGCTTGCAAATGCTTAGATTTAAATTTTGAGCTCAAATTCTAAATCGATGGAGGGGTTAAGAAGCGGAAACTGAACAGTGTTCAGGAGTTAAAATGTTACTCTCCCCACCCCTCGAATACATTTCAAATTTCCGCACTTAATTACTCAAAACGATGCAGATTTTGAGCTCAAAATTTAAGTTTGAACTTTTACAAGCATTTAATTAGATACAAAAAATAACGGTTGAAAATAGTTGTTGGTTACTCCAAAGTTTAAGGCGCCCTCTAACGGTATTTTTTAAAATTAATCTTTAAAATTTATTTTCAAGGAAATATTGACATAAAGAATAGTTTTAGCGAAAACGGCAAACGAATCGAACAATTTTTCCGTTTTTTATAATCATTTGAAATTTGAACCTCCCCACCCCCATTGAACACAGTTCAGTTTGCGCTACTTAACCACTCCCAACGATTCAGATTTTCATCTCGAAATTTAAGTTTATGTTTAAGCTTCTAAAAAAATTTTATGAGATGCGAAAATAATGGTAAAATATAGTTGTACGTTACTCCAAAGTCTAAAGCGCCCTCTATCGGCATTTTTTGAAATTTATCTTTATAATTAATTTTCAATAAAATACCGACATAAAGAATAGTTTTAGTGAAAACCGCAAATCAATCGACCAATTTTTCCGTTTTTTATAATCATTTGAATTAAAAACCCTCTGAACACAGTTAAGTTTGTGCTACTTAACTGCTTCCAACTATTCAGATTTTGAGCTCAAAATTTAAGTTTAAGTCTAAGCTTACGTAACCTTTAATGAGATGCAAAAAATAACGGTAAAAAATAGTTGTTCGTTACTCTAAAATCTAAAGCGCCCTCTATCGTGATTTTTTGAAATTTATCTTTATAATTTATTTTCAAGACAATACTGACATAATGACATAAAGAATAATTTTAGTGAAAACCGTAAACGAATCGACCATTTTTTCTGTTTTTCATAATCATTTGAATTTTTGGACCCTAAACTTTAATGGCGGCGCCTATCTCCTTCGGAAGACTTTGGGACCCTTGGTTTCCTATTTAAATATTGTTTGTCTTGATGTGTACTATCACCCCTTAAAGTTTGGACCATGAATTTAGAAACACCCTATATATATATATATATATATATATATATATATATAGTGTCAATTTACCATGAAAAAAGGACGGAATTTTTAATGTGCAGATGCTTCTACTTTGAAAGCAGTTCTGA
This sequence comes from Maratus speculifer, assembly GCA_964019185.1. Taxonomy (NCBI): domain Eukaryota; kingdom Metazoa; phylum Arthropoda; class Arachnida; order Araneae; family Salticidae; genus Maratus; species Maratus speculifer. Next base: position 323,781,291 of record OZ025290.1, read on the forward strand.
AAATAAAACTATTTTCGCCTTAAGAAATGGTTACAAAAGTTGATAAATTAGTGAAAAAGTGATGAATTAGTGAAAACACACAACAATATAAATCAATTTAAAATTTCACATCCAAAAAAAAAAGTAAAAATAAAAATACTAAAATACAAGTTAGAAATTTCTAAGAAATTTTCCCGTGAATTTAACATTAAATATTGGCTTTTAGCCACGGGACTGGTGTAGGTTCTTAAGAGTCATGGAAAGTACCACACTAGTCATGGGAAGAAACGAACACACTAATGTAAATTCTATGGGAGCGTTATTTTATAATATTTAACATGGATATAAATATTGTTTAGTAATTTCTGTGTAGGATAACTGAGGGCGATGTACCTGCGGTAGTTTTTTTAAAGTTTGGACCATGAATTTAGAAACATCCTGTATGTCATTTTCCGGAAGTGCTTTTCTCCGGACGGTTGCAATATAGATAGCTTTTTATTTTTTCTAATGAAAGCTACCTAAAACTGTAACAAACAATTGAAAAAGTAGAAATGCACAATAAAATTTACGTACTGCACCCAGTGTGAAAAAAAAACATTTAAAAATATTAAAAGGGGGGGGGCAAGAGGTCTTAAATAACAATACCATAGAATTAGTATTTAGATTGAAAATTTCTTACCGAGCCTAGTGTAGGCTATGTGCTTAAACAAAAATGGAATTGTCGGAAATGAAATCCTTAATTTAATATATTCTCTCAACAATGCACACATTATCAAGTAAGTGTTATTTATTCAGTTAAAATTTTGAAATTTTTTTCTGATGGTTTATCATATCATTTTGAAACAAAAGCACGTGACACAATTTCTCAAATTGTTTTTTTTTATTTTTTTTATTTAGTAATTAAAAAGTGGGGGTAATTTAAAATCGTTATAACTCGAAATATTATTTGTAGAATTTCTTTTCATTTATATAAACAGAAATATATAAGCTTTAATTCTATTTCTTTAAATGATTTCGAAAGCTTAGACTTAAACTTAAATTTTGATCTAAAAATCTGAGTCCTAACGAGTAGTTAAGTAGCGTAAACTGAAATTTGAAATTTGAAACCCTTCTCCCCCCAGAACAAAAATCAGTTATTCCCGATCTTTGTGTCGTAGATTAGGCTCTAACTACTGCCGCGTTTTGCTAAAATTATTCTTTATGTCAGTATTTCCTTGAAAATAAATTTTAAAGAAAATTTTCAAAAAATTCCGATAGAGGGCGCTTTAGACTTTGGAGTAACGAACAACTATTTTATACCGTTATTTTTTGTGTCTCATTAAATGCTTTCTAAAGCTTAGACTTAAATTTTCAGCCCAAAATCTGAATCGTTAGACGTGATTAATTTTCTGGGGAGAGGGGTTTGAAATTTCTACTCCTGAGCACAGTTCAGTTTACCATGTCCACACATTGTGTGCTGTGATACGAGGTAAAAAGACACAAATTAGGATTATGTTACCAAAGCATATTTATTAACATGTAATTACAATAAATGTTCAAAATTGTGACCACCAGAAGTTATGCACGCAGAACAACGGCGAAGAATGGAACGGCGAACATTCGCGAAAACATCAGGCTTTTCGAGCACTTCCCAGACAGTGGCGGAAAGTCTGGCGACCAGTTCCTCGGGGGATTCAATGGGTGTCTCATACATAAGAGCCTTCAATTGTCCCCAAAAAAAGAAATCGAGGGGTGAAAGATCTGGCGAGCGAGCAGGCCAAGCAACAGGACCACCTCGACCAATCCATCTGTTCGGAAATGTGATGTCCAGATAGTTGCGGACGTCTCGTACGTAATGGGCTGGCGCTCCATCGTGCTGGAACCACATGACCCGCCGGATGCGTGGAGGAACAACGTTTAACAGGTCTGGCAGCACATGTTGCAGAAATGTGAGGTATGTTTTACCGTTGAGGCGTTCAGGAAGAAGGTACGGTCCGATTAGGTGGTCTCCGAGGATTCCTGCCCAAACATTGATGGAAAAGCATCTCTGATGAGCATGTGGATACGTAGCATGTGGATTGACATCCGCCCATACATGTGCATTGTGTGTGTTAAATGTACCTTCACGTGTGAAGGTACATTCATCGGTGAAAAGCACAGTTCGCCCAAAATGTGGATTTAGCGCGTTCTGCTGCAGAAACCAGCGGGCGAATTCAATACGATTTGGATAATCCCCTGGAGACAGTTTCTGGACTCGTTGCACATGAAACGGGAGCAAATGTTCATCCTTCAGTACCCTCCAAGTCATGGACTGTGAGGTATCCACCTGCCTAGCCACTGTTCGTGTACTTGTACTTGGCTGCGCCGCTACTACATCCAGAATGGCTTCTGCAACAACTACTGATTCGTCCTTTTTTGCACGACCTGCATTCGACCTGGAAGCGAGAAATGATCCCGTCTCACACAACTATCTGTGCAAGCGCTCGAAAGTTTTGCGGTTAGGCAACCGCCTGTTGGGAAATCGCTCTCCGTACATTCGTTGTGCCTCTGCACCATTTCCATCTGCCGCTCCGTAAATTAAATGCATCTCAGCCTTTTCCTTATTCGTGAAGGGCACCATCTTCCGATTCATTACTACAGCGACTTACACTTGACTCACCGTTCAGTGGTTTTTATGCCTGAATCGTGTCGAAATTTTGCATACGTGTTCTTCTTCTTCCCCATTTGACATTTGCATACTTTCTGTCTCCTTCTTCACCCGGTGACTAGCGTCAGGAATGGAGCTTTAACGTTTGCATGAGCGACGTTTCCAACTGTGCCAGTGCCTTTATGAGTGAATTCCGACTATGCAGTCCTTGACGAAAGTTGTATTTTTGCCTCGTATCACAGCACAGAATCGTTGGGCATGGTTAAGTAGTGCAAACTGAATTATGTTCAGAAGTTGATATTTGAACCCCCTCCCCTCCCTACTGAACCACGCTCAGCGATTCAGATTTTGAGCTGAAAATTTAAGTTTAAGTCTAAGCTTTAGAAAGCATTTAATGAGACACAAAAAATAACGGTATAAAATAGTTGTTCGTTACTCCAAAGTCTAAAGCGCCCTCTATCGGAATTTTTTGTAAATTTTCTTTAAAATTTATTTTCAAGAAAATACTGACATAAAGAATAATTTTAGCAAAACGCGGCAGTAGTTAGAGCCTAATCTACGACACAAAGATCGGGAATAACTGATTTTTGTTCTGGGGGGAGAAGGGTTTCAAATTTCAGTTTACGCTACTTAACTACTCGTTGGGACTCAGATTTTTAGATCAAAATTTAAGTTTAAGTCTAAGCTTTCGAAATCATTTAAAGAAATACAAAAAATAACGTTAAAAAATAGTTGTTTGTTACTCCAAAGTCTAAAGCGCCCCCTATCGGCATTTTTTGAAATTGAACTTTAAAATTTTATTTCAAGAAAATACTGGCATAAAGAAAATTTTTTGCAAAAACCGCAAACGAATCGACCAATTTTTCCATTTTTTATAATCATTTGAAATTTCGGACCCTAAACTTTAATGCCCCCTATCTCCTTGGGAATACGTCTGGGACCCTTAGTCTCCTATTTAATATTATTTGTCTTTAAGAGTACTATAACCCCTTAAAGTTCTGCCCATCTTTTATGAATCACCCTGTATATCAATATTTGTTCTGGATTGCTTGTCAAAAACTGTGAAAACATGTTTTAATTCCAAAAATTTTTGAAGAGTTTGGACGATAATGACTATGAAAATAAATGAATAAATAAAATACCAGAGGAAGACCCCTAGCTTTTCAGTCATATTAAAATTACTCAATATCAAAAAGTAAATTAAAAAAAAAAAAAAAACCCGAAAATATAATAACTATGTTCTTATAATTCCCTAAGTAATCAATTTGAAAAAGAAAGAAATCACACAAGGTTTTGACGTGTAAGAAACTAAATAGTTATACTGTAAATCAATGATTTTTACTGTTATTAATATTTTATCATAAAAATTACGCAGGCTGATTTCGAAGATCTCAAATAGATGATAATTATAATTTACACTTCCCGTAAAACTTCCAATATTGAGAACATGTGATAAAATATGGATTGGTAGGTACACCTCTTTGTTTTAAGACAGGGGTGCAAAAGTCTTTGCGCAAGTTGCTCCTATGGCTCTCACTACTAATTTTTTTTCGCCTTGTATCATCTAATAATTTGTATAAATTTCTTGCTAGAATACTATTAAATTTTACTCCCTGGTGAGTGGTTGCCCCCCCCCGCTGGTGCCTAGATTTTTACACCAATGGTCTAAAATCTAAATATGTAAAACTGTAAATTTTGAATGTAGACTTACGTAATCAGGCACAATTAAAGCAAAATTTGGGGCCTACTTAAGAAAAAAATTCATTGAATAATAGGCTCTTTCACAAAATCAGACATTTCATCATTATTTTTACCATCCCAATTAAAAAAAAAAAAGTTTACCAGAAAGTAAATTTTTAACACAAAGACTTAAATCCGATTCAATAAACTCTCTCTGTGTGCAAAAAAGACAAATTAAAAAAAGTATCACTCCAGAAATTTGACTTTAACTGGGTGCTTTTTTTTTCTAGAGAGGAGGGGGGGATCAAGAAACGCCGTAATTCGCATTTATTCAGCGAAGTATTTGAATTATAGGCTACACATTTTTAATTATTTTTTAATTAGTTTAATGACACTTATAATCGTATAACATGCGGAATCACAAAATACTGAATCGACTATTTAATCAAACACTAGTTTTAACGACATTTAATTGACTTAAAATTTAATAAATAACCCAGTTTCTCTCTAGTGAAAACATAAATACTGTAATAACACATAGATATGAGCTGCCAGTGAATTTTTTTAATCAGATTTGCAAATATGCCAGCTGAATTTTAAAAGGGCCGTATCAACTGGTTTATGGATTTACATAGACTTAATTTCCTCCCCCCCCCTCTTTTTACTGTGTTATATAAAATTAAACAAGACGATGACTCTAATTTTAACCCGGGAGGACGCGCGCAGGGCCTAAAAGACCCTGAGTGCATATGGTTTTTACAATTGTAACCACTAATTTTTTAAAAGTAATCTTAAACTTATTTTATCACAAAATTTGTATGAATTGTTTCCGTCTAAATAAAGTAGTTGTTATAATTTGATTTTATTGATGACAAAGTTAAAATTATTCATACACTGGGTAAGGGCGTGTTCTCCCGGGTTAAGAGCAATCAACGCACAAGTCTTTTTTTTTTATAAACATTTAAAACCAAAAAAGTCTTAATATAAACACCATTTTCTCACTATTTTCAAAATTAGTATTATGAATGGAATATGCATGAATCTGCATGCTTTTAAATAGCAACTAAGGTGCAAAACAATCATAGTTTAAAAAATATATATGTATATCTTTGTTTAAATCAGATTCTTTTTATTTAAATCAGGTTTTTATGATTTTTTCGTGTGTAAATATACTATGTTTTTAAACTTTAATTAATTAATGTTATTTAAGTACGGGATATATTAGTTAGTACTAGTTCTAATATTAGTAATAAATAGTATTAATATTTATTACAATATTAGTTAGTAATGGAGAATGGGATAGAATAGGACAGAAATTTTTCCTCATTATGTATTATTCTAAACATCAATCACAATACTAGATGGAGGCAGTGGCGTAGTTAGTGGGGGCAGGGGGGGGGGCGGTCCAACCCGGGTAACACCCGATATTTATTTGAAAATAAATATGTATAATCTTACACCATTTGGAAAAGAATTTTGAAATAAAATTAAATTTCTAGCTTACGACGAAATAGAGTTAATTTTCTTTTCTAAAAGAAGTTGAAATTTTATGCAAACTGGTGTGTTTAAATAAGATATTTGCACCAGAGAACAAAAATCTAACCTATCCAACGAGTGGATAACAAAAGCAAACATTAAAAGAAAGAATTTTCTTCGACATACAGACACCACATTGATTTAAGCGGATTATGGGTTAAGTAAAAATTTGCCCCTGTCTTTTTTCTCAATGCAGGGCAAAAGGTAAATGAGAAATGATATGGTCATTGGTTATAAAAGCGTACAATTGTGAATGAAAAAATATAACGGATCGGTGTGTGTGTGTGGGGGGGGGGGGGTGACACCATGGCGGCTGGCGGTAACACAATTTACATCCGCTCTGGGTATTACCTATCCTAGCTACGCCACTGAGATGGAGCAATGACAACCATATCTCCAGTTGAAAAAAGTTGCTTTTCAGCATAAACTTAGATTTGTATAAAAATTTTTTTTATTAAAAAATAAATTTGCTTACTATAATTTTAATATTTGCTGTATATTAATGACTTGTTTACCTGTAGATGTAATAGTTCCCATCTTTAGAAAACCTAATATTATACATTATCCATAATTTTAACTAAACTTAAAAGCAGCACTGTTGTTTATATAAGCAGTTTAACATAAAAACAATAGTGGAGAGGAATGGGACAAGCTAGCAAAAGGAGGAATGAAATAAGTCGAATTCGTTTTTTGAATAAGATAAATGTAAATTACTAATATTAAGCAAATATTCTAGTAAAAATGATTAAATTTAAAAGGAAATAGTTGAAATATTGAACAGAAAATATTCAAAATTTTATAGATGTCAGTTTGCTATTTTTAACGCAATTCAATCCAACACAAAGTAATTTATTTTCGAATTTTTATATAACTTAGCCAAAGAAATGAATAACATACTTTTAAGAAAAAACAATTTAAAACCTGTATAGTTCAAATTAGTTATCTAATTATGTAAGTTAAAGGAAAGCAAGAAATACAGCCGATTAACTTACTTAAATATGAATAACTGGATCTCAAGTTTCCCATTGCCCGAAATCAACAAACTGACGCCATTAGATTTGTTGGTTGGTTGGTAAATACGAAACTTATGCTGCTACCCGTAAAGAAGGCTTTTGCCTCGAAAATCTGACACCATTACTTCGGCCGAAAGCAAACTTTCACGCTCTGTATTATCTTGCCTATAATAAGACATTTTCAAAGAAAATGTTTTGCTGAGTCAATATTTACGATGGTTTTACTAGAAACAAGAATGATATATTAACTTTTTTTATTAGGTGCTGTGCATATATAACATTATCCTTTTAGGGGGGAGGGAGTGTCTGACACATGATATCGTAAGATATCTCTAGGGGAAGGGAGGGATTTGCTTTTGATATCGATATCATTTTTGACCCAATTAGAATTATCTCTTTTTCTCTGTAACGTGGTATTTTGTTCAAAATAGTACATTATCTTTTTTTTTTATTTTGTTAACTATTTTTATTTGAATAAAGCGATATTTTATTAAATTATCTTCAATTGAATCAATAAAGTTTGCGAAAAATAAATTTAACCCGTTTTGTATGTTACTCAAAACAAAAGAACTAAATTCTAAAAAAAATTTTTTACACTTTGATAACGATATCATTACCGGGGCAGGGAGTTTGATGGAAGTAACGTATGATATCTAAAAGGAGGGAAAGGGTCCAAAATTACCAAAAAGTAAATAACGTTACATTTGCACTTAGCCCCTTACTGGTCAAATGGAATTTTTGTAAATTAACCGCGTTTCTATTATTTACTTGAAATATGGTAAAGTGAGTGCAAAATCAGGGAATAGGGAATCATTATTTTACAGACATCTTTAACTGAGCAAGGTCGATCCATCCGATGGATCATACTGAGTCGGGTAGGAGGCATCGACTATTTCTTTTAAAAACATCAGCGGTAGTGTTTGCATCAAAATTCCACTGATGACCACTGAAGTAACCTGAAAATATCATTCAACATCTAGTCTGAATAATTTATCCAAGCCGGACTGAAGAGAGATCGGGGGAGGGGGGATTGTCCAAGGTTTGAAGACATATGGATGAGACTGTGAATTAACTTAAACTGTCTAAATGGTTTTTAGTGTTTAATTTTCCAGAATTTGGAGGGGAGAGATTGAGTTACCGAATGAGAGACCTTTCTTTTAACAAAAATAATAGTCTTGCCATATCAGTGTTGAATTAATATGGTACCCCAGAGGGACCCCCCCCAGTGCAATGAAATGCCCCCCCCCCCGGAAAAATAGAGTTCTTGTGTTTTCACTGGGAAAAAATGTTTTATTCCTCCACCCCCCGGAGCCACAGAAGTCCCTCCCGGAGAAAAGTGTCGGAATTCAATACTGAGCCGTATGACGAAAGAGCGTCGATTGAGATAGGTTCTAAAATTTTGATTTGCGATTTTTAGAGTTTTTGAACTTCACCACCTTTTTAAGGATTAGATCAACAGAATTGTTAATTACGAAATTCCTGAGCTCATCGAGATTGGGGTCTGAGTTCGATAAAATTCTAACAACGTAAGCGAAAAAGATTTGTGAATTTTAGTTATTTATGAGGTTGGTAGAGGAAAGGGGACCGGTATTTACAGTTTTACCGGTGGTTTAAGCGTAAATCTAAGCCAACTGACTGTTTGGTATTTTATTATTTTTTTCTGATAAGGATGTATTTTTTTTCTAGTTTTATGACAATTTTTTCTACATTTTGAACGTGGGGATTCGCGGAGGATGGGTCTTTATAGGCCCCAAAATTTCACCATCTGAGCACACACGATACGTTATACCATATCATTTTTTTTAACAGACAACTTACTAGCCCCGATCTTCATTATTTGAGAGAGGCGACGTTCGATACATTAGAATTGTAGAGAACGTGAACATGCGTATTACTAGTGTGTCGCTGAATAAGGAAAAAGAAAAAGGTAAAACGCTTCGTGTTGCCCAGCTTGGAGTTTTCAAAAAATAAGCAGTACCATATTTCGGTGCTTCTCTTTATTTTACTTCATGAATAGACTCCACTTTGAAATTCCACCGCGGAAATTTTTAACATTGTATTATTAGATTTTTTTTAAAGAACTTTTAATTAAAAAAAATTTTTAGCTAAAAAATTTCTTATTTGTCATACCTAAAAAAATATTAATTATTAATGTCATAATTTTTAAACCCAAAATAAATTAATAAGACAAATATATAACCGTAAAGAAGAAGTTTATTAAGAACTAATGCAAGTTAAAAATGTAATAAAAATACATGCATAATAGTTACTTTCACTTAAAAATAGTTAAAATGTTACATACTTCTTTGTCCTGCACGTCCGGTATGAGATCCAACTGAATGAAACACAAAGAGCATGCACAAAGGTGAAAAAACCCTTTTAACATATAAGAATATCACTGGTATATATATTCAATCGTACATAATATTACAATTCCAATTGCATGACTATGAATAAGTGATTAATTAAACTAGTTTAAAATCTTAGAATTTCACTTCTATGAATTGTATAATTCTCCAATAAAAATTAAGGATGGATTTGACATCATTCAGTATCATAGATTAAAAGTTCCCACGAGAAAGGCGACATCTATTCAGGCCGTCGAGAACCGTGAAAGTCCCAGAATCAGTCCCCCCCCCCTTACACAGACACGCAAGACACATAAACTGCATGTGAATCTTTAATAAAGCCTCGTCTACTTTGTAGACTACTTTAGTCATCTTTCATAAATTACATTATTTATTTTCTTGTAGTTAAAGATAATAATTATGTATTCTAATAATTATCTATTCTTCTTTAATACTATTTAACAAAAGTAAATACAGTCCTTTCTTTTTTTTATTGTTACATTATGGTATCCATAAAAACTATAATAAACAGTGTGTATTGCAGGAGTTGTGACCCTTTGAGATTTTTGGACTCCAAAACAAGTTAACGGCTGCACTCCCCCCCCCCATCTCCTCAGACCTGCGCGCATTTACCTAGCAACAACAAGAACATCGCTTGAGAGAATGCCGTACACCGAGGCGAGGATACCATATTTTCCCTTACTGAAATATAATTTTTTTCAGTATAAATATCGCCTTTTTACTGAAAAACAATCATTTTATGGTATAAATACCGTTTATAATTGAAATAGCACAGAAATTGGTCATTTTATGGTATAAATACTGTTTATAATCGAAATAGCACAGAAAATGGCTTTTTTAATGCCTAATATATCTTAGAAATACGGTACTCATACAGTAAAGAATGATAACAGTAGACGTACCGTAAAATTTAGGTACATCTATTGAAATGCTACGAAATTTTTTACAATGTCGTTTTCTTTATTGAAAAAAAATTATTTTACGGTATAAATACCGAGATTTTACGGAAAAATAATAATTTTACTGTGTAAATACCGTTTTTAATCGAAACAGTACAAAAAACTGTTTTTTACACTTAATATACCTTAAAAATACGGTATTCATACCGTAAAGAATGAAAATGGTAGAAGTACCGTGAAATTTACAGTACATCTACTGGAATTTTACAAATTTTTTTTACAGTGTAGGCGAAATGACTTGACATTTCTAGTCTCTTGTTTTCTGGGAGACGAAACGACATTGAACCGTCTCAGTAGCGAGAAATTATTGCTTGATTTTAGGAATGGTTTCTTAAGCTATAATTCTAGTTACTAAATCAAATCTCTTGTGTTCGCATTTATTTGAAGAGATTTTTAGATAAATTTGACAGCAAAAATATAGGAAAACGCTCTTGAATTCTAGTTAGAGACTCTGGAACTCTCTAAGAAATGGAACTAAAATTTATAGGGATGACATGGAACTATTTTTTATAGAGCCATTACTTAGATTCTATATGCCAGAACCATATTTTTTTCTCAGTGAAGGCATCTGCTTGTGACGCAGAAGTATCTTCTGACCAGACTTCATTTTCAACCGACTCAAGCTCCATGAAGAATGTAAAAATTTGCTTAACTTTTGTAGAAGAAACAAGAAGGGATAGATCTGCACAAATCTGCTTTAAACTGTGATAGGCTTTCGATGCAAGTTGAAGAATTCCCTTTTCTGCTTCGTACTAAACCATGAAGTCTGGTCAGAAGATACTTCTGCGTCACGAACGCCTTTTCAATCTCACGAGAAGTACATGACAATGGCGACTATTGGAAAAAAGTCATTTTCCTTCGACGACAAAAGATGTGACGGAAGATTCTTTTTTGTTAAAATGTTTGGGATAATTTGCTGAATTTTTTGTATAGTTATGTGTCACACCAAGGTATTTTTTAATTAATTTACCATTTTTCTGTACAGGCATTCCATGTTCTAGATATGCTCGATTTTGACACTTTCTTCCTCAGACATCTGTTGTTTGCCCATCTGAAAAAAGTATGACTGATATGTATGACTTCCAATATGTAACGCTTTCTATGTATAATCTGCATGTCATCTTGCCGTGGTTTTTGCATTTTTTTCAAATTATTTTGCAATAGACAATGAAATATGACATTTCATAAATCAATTTCCATGTTTGCAAAATACGGATATTACGAAAATCTATTTTTTTTTTTTTACTTTTTGTTTATGTTTAGTATTATGTATGAAATTTTACTTTTGTAACTTTTTTGTTGTACATACAATGTAAATTGATTAAAATTTAATTAATTTTTAATAAATATTATAGAAGTTTGTGTTAAAACATCGAGTTTTTATAAATAAATACCCACCAGTGTGTTTTGCAATTTAGATGTAACTGAGCATGTGTGCAAGATTTGCTAATTTCTCGACGAAATTCTCTGGTTAGCTTTATCCGTCATTGTTTTAAAATGGCGGGCACATAAAAATTGCGACTAATTTGGCAAGTAAATACAAATTTCTCTAAGTAAAGATTACTTGGTTATAGCTGATTTATTTTCGAATTTCTAACTTATAATCATTATTGATAAAAACGGGTATCGAATCTTTTATAATTGTGTTATTCACTGTTTTTGTTTAAAAAAAGCTGGATTGTACAATGCATGTAGTTTGAAAGCTACGTTTTCTTCTTGGCACTGGCCGGAAGAAATTTTTTTTTATATTTAAGATATTTATTTTAGTTTTGGAAATTCTAATCTGGAAAACTTTAAACATTATTAATTAGACGTATAATTTCAAAAAATTTATTTATAAATCTCTTACATTAATTTTCGAACTTACTTTTACTACTGATTGTATTACTGAAAAAGATATAATAATGATGATAAAAATAATGCAAGTAATAATAATAGTAAATTAAAAAAAAACTACAGTTTTACAGATTTAAAATTAGTTTGTCTGCTTACTAAATTTCATCTGTATACTATATAAAAAGATAAAAACTTACAAAATTAGATTCTTTATACAACCTTAGCTTTACTAAAGAACCTGCTAAGATTACATCAATTTTATTAAAATTTCAATTGTAACCCTTGTTACAGTTACATATAATGTTTCAGGAATCCCAATCTACTAAATACAAATCTTAGCAACCTAATAATTTTTTTAATTTAGAATGCAAACATATATCTCTTACAGGATTTTATGTTTTTATCGTTTCATAAAAAAGTTCCAGGAATTCCAATTTACTTGAAAAAGTTTAGTAACTTTACATTTTTTTTTTTTTTACAGTGTATAATACTAATTTAAAAGTGAGTTTCAATGTTATGCGATAAAAGAGATGGTATTTGTTCAATGTGATAATAACGGCTGTAGCAAATCTTAATTTTAGTAGGCAGAATATTTTTGAATTAGATATTGATACCAGAACACTGTATAATAAACTATTGGAATCTGCCATTGAAAAGATTATAAAATAAACATCTCAAGAGAAAAACAAAGAATTAGAAGAATTTCGTTCTCCTATTTCAACTATAAAGTTAGAATAAGTGTACTGGAAGCAATCATTTTATCGTATTTAAATTTTAACGACATTAGTGAAAAGCTATGTTTAAATCATACGACTGACAGAGCAGGTGCGATCTAATTAAGGTTGCACATGTATATGAGCTTCTGTGATACTTTAAATGTATTTGATTTCCAGTCTCCACCACTAATTTAAATGCATTTAATACGTATCCCATGTGAGATATGCTTTTATTAATATTTTGAACAACATATTATTTAGAATTTTTTCTTTAAAAAGCTAACAAATAAAATTTTAATTTTCGATATTAAAATTTTATCATTTTGTAGAATCATTTTTAATGAAATCTTCCTTTATTGAATTTCATGAACTTTAAATATACATATATATTTTAATTCGTGTAAACTTAAATAAAAGTTTAATCAGAAAAATCAGTTATTGTAGCCTTAAAGCCTTCAACATAAACATGTTTTACAGAAATAATAATCTTTTATCATTCGTTTTATAAAACATAGTCTTTTGACTATTTGAATCGGGAAAATACTCGGATTAAATGAGGCAAATTTTGCAATAAAATTTTACTGGTGAGAATAATCAAGGATTCTGGTTATCTATGTGGTAAATATAGCAGTCGCTCGTTCCCGAGTGGTTTATAATTAATTCCTATGATATTTTTGGAAGGGGAAAAAAATAAAATCTGTAACGTAGCTTTAACATAAGTATTCCTGGATTCTCCAAATTCTTATTTAATAAAAAAAAATCAGGAAAATTGTATAAACTAAACGTTTTTTCCGAACTGTTTTGAGCGAAATGAATTTTGATGAATTGGAACTCAAATATAATGTCAAAAGCGAATATTATGATTTGAAAATTCAAAGAGTAAAATTTTAAATATGTAAGAGACACCCTATTTTTAAAAATTCACATTCATATTCGATGAAAATACACAATTTTCCGTTTATAACTGTCTCACATCTATCTGCAACAATTTCAAGAAGTAGAATCATTTTTTTTTTTAAACTTTGCATCCCATATTTATACAAATACAGGAATCCCATGTTAAAAAATAAAAGGTCTTGAAAATAGCTCCTATAAATATTATAGACATTTTAGACGGAAATTTTAATTTGGAATGTTTTCTTAAACTTCGACATTATAAGCTTTTTTCATTATTCATTCTCTTAACGGTTTCTGAAGCTACGTGGAAGGTTTTGAGTATTTTGTGTAATATGTTTTGACTTATTGTAATTTTGTAGCGACGTTTATTTTCCTGATCTGAAAAATGGAAAGTGAATCATAGTTCAGTTCAGTCTTGTAGCAGATAGTGAATGGAGCGGGACAAGAACATTTCAAAGTTTTGGCGGATAGCGAATGGAATGGGACATTGGCATACTCCGGTTTGGCGTCCTCCGGTCCTGTGTGGCAAGCTTTTGGCGAGAATGCAGATTGGCTGGAGAATTTAGTGGAGCTTTTTGATCACTCGATGTGAGACTTCATCGATGAAGCGTCGTGTTGTTAACGGCCGTGGATCGGTCATCAAATATAATATTTAATATGTTTAATTTACAATATGTTATTTATACAATTAAGTTTTTATATGTTTAATAAAGATTTATTTTGTTAAAAAGGAAACGAGTAATCACAGCTCACCTATAACTCACAACAATTTCTTTTAACATTTTCAATTTAAGAATTTTTTTCTATAAAGTTTAAATGCATATAAAACCATGATATGATATGAAAAAGTTAATTTGTTTTACGGAAGTGCTTTTCATAATGGGATTGTTATCTGAATGATAGTATACAAGACTGCTTTATGTCGAGTATAATACAATGTAGTAATGCGTATGCTACATCTGCGTTCGAGTTCTGTGATGCGTGGCAACGGACGAAGCAGTAGAGACATACAATGATAAGTTAGTTGTAGAATGGCCTTTTAAAGAGAAATAGTTACGTCTTGAAATTCAGAATTGGATTAACTTACGTTTTATATGACTGGGGTGTAAAATTGTGATTTTCTTTTCTTTTTAAACATTATGAGTATTCTACGTAAGGTACCCTATGGTAATAACGCCACGTTAAGGTTCTACCAATTTTCACGGCTCAGTTTTAGATTGTATTTTTCAAACAAATATATGATTTGATACAGCAACTCATTGACTATCTATAGAAAAAAAAATAATTTAACAGATATGTATTCATAAAATGTAATGTTGTGATTTCTTGACCATTGCTATTTGGCGTTATTACTCACCTATATGGGTAATAACGCCATGCAAACAAAACTATGAAATAAGATGGAATAATTGCATGTAGATTGCTCAATTCTAAAAATACAAAATCTAGAAACTTAGAAATTGACAAATTGCATTCTAAGCTATTGAAAATGTTCAATTTTTTGTGAAAGTGTAAGAAAAATAAAGGTGTGGTGTGGGGGGGAGGATGAGGCAAAAGAATGTAAGACCGTGAGCTTCTTTTTGCTTAAAAAGGACCGCTTAAATAGAATTATTTGAAACATTGCACAGTTTTAACTGTGTTTTTTTGAATCAGTATTTAGGATGTAGCTCGGCCACTGTAGGGAATCAACCGGGGTATTAATGCCAAGGATTGGCGTTATTACCCCGTTATTGTTATTGCGCTGTACATTTTAAATTACAAATTATCGCGAGAAGATATCCAAAATCTTCCACAACATTTTGAAAGTCCATGAAATGTACTACAAATTTATGTAATTAACAAAGTATTTCCGTATAAAAAAATAGTCTTCACATCACAAAACGTATCTCGCAAAAGATCAAGCGTTAATTTTAGTTGCTTGTAAAAACAATTAGACCTAAAAATGAAACAAATTAACTTGAAGCTGTTTTTTGCGATTTATATGACTCAAAACCCTTCTGCGCAGGGCACATGGGTGTCATTTACCACATTATTTCATAATTATGCATAATATTAGCACTTGGCGTTATTACCCCGCCTAGTATTATTACACCAGACCACCTTAATTCAATTTGTATTGTTATTTATAAGATTAGATGTATAACGAGCGTTTTGTTTCCTTATAAATAGTAAAACAAAATTAACATAACAAAAATTTCTCATACAAAACACAGGTTAGTAATCAAAAATTGCAAATTGCTTCTATCTATTAAAAAAAAGTAACAAATGTTGTAACTGCCGCTGATAATGTTTTTTGTGACCGGAGGTGTTTTTTCGCTAATATTAAGTAAACTGTTTTATGCTAAAATATGAAAGTCAGTGGCATTGATAATTGGTGCTAGAAAGGTTTGATAAACATGCTTATGCAGACATTTTATAAAACAAATAATTATTTAAAGAGATATTTAATGTTAATTTTGCTCAAAATCGCTCCATTGAATAAAATTTATAGGAGCAAATATTATACAGCAGAAATGAAACATTTTCAAATCATTTTATAGATTCATTTTTACATATTATGCATTTATTTTTTTTATTTTTTATTACTCCTTTTTCGAAAACTCGTTTCTATTTTCAGCATTTCGAGAAATATGTTATACATATTTTAGGAATGGTTATAATTTTAAATTGTTGCCAATTTTAAAAACAGCGCACATAATAATATTTCCTTAGAATTAAAAATTAATTTTTTGTGGCTAATATTTTTTTGAAAATAAAATGAGAAAAAAAAAATCTTTCAAATTAGAATTGAATAATTCGTTATTTAAAGAGGAAATTTTTGAAAAGTACGCCATAAAAACTATATTTGCACGGGAATTTTAATAGAAAAAGAAAATTTTAAAAGAACAAATTTATTATGTACTAAAAGTTGTAAATGTATGAAATTTTTGTCCTATTTAAAATGGATATAAATAATAATAATAATGCAAAGCAGTTTAAATTTTAAAATATATTTTCGCTAGAGATTTATTTCATAATGTGATATAATCATTTCAACTAATTTTCTGAAATCTAAGACAGCGCGATTAATATTTCCTTTCTAACAACAAAATTATTTTCAGGTGAATGTTAGAAAGAGAAAAGTCAGATTTAAAACGATACATTTAAAAAGACTTATTTAAAAGAACTTTCTTATAGCGTTGTTAAGAAATACCGGGAGGCAAGGACTCTGTTTATTTAATTCATTTGACATTAGATTGCATAAAAAATTTTTGACTAATTTTTTTTTTTTTTAATGAAAGCCGTAGATAGCTATTGTATCTACTAAGGACAGCTTATTTTTTTACTATCCTCAATAAATGCAAAATGAAAGACAAAACCCGTTTACACGAATAACACACAGCTTTTTTTATATAATTCTTTTTTTATAACAGATCAAATTAGACTGTTTATAAAATCAGGTGTGTGCGAACCGAGGAAGGTGATTATAGCTCATAGGGATCAAAGCCCCGTGATTAAAAAAGTATGTAGTGTAGGGTTATGCATGGAGTTGGATATCTTTTACTCAATGAATCTATAAGTAATTTACAATTTTTTATTATAAACTTGTGTTTACTGTCAAAAGTACTTCTTGTGTAAATTTGGGGGCATATTTTGACAAAATAAAATTTTTAGCTTAATATTCTAAAAAACAAAAAGGCCTCAAAACTGTATCTTCACAGGAAAGCTTACTGAAATTAAAATAAATAATCAATGAAACTACACGAATCTCAGCAACTTTAAAAACGCAAATAAGTTTATTGGAAGAAAATTAAAACAAATTATATTTTAAAAAGTACATCAATTAATGTTATGATTAAACTTTTAAAGTTAAAATTAAAAACAAAATCATTTTCTTTACAGCAGTATAAATTTACCGAGATAATTTATACTGAATAAAGTATGGTCACTTTTAATTTTTTTTGTTTTAATACAATACTTCATTGAATTATACAACTGCTTTGGAGATTTAAAGCTACATCTTTCAATTGGAGTACGCGATTTTTACATTGTTCATTCAAGATATGAATATTAAAATTTCACAAATTTAATAATTTAGAAGACGGCTGAAATTCGAATGGAATTTATTAAATCTGTAGACGGTGAGAGGAATTTCATTTGCTATACATATTACATAGCATAAGATATTTGCAAGAAATAAAGTCACGTCAAATTTCAAATCACAATAAATTTCGTTACATAAGAAGTAACATTTAAATTGTACGATAATCAGGTGGATAGCTCGGAGCGTAGCAAAGCATATGAAAATAATTTCAATATTAATTCTATCTATATTCTTTATTACATTACATTACAATAAAACCCCAGTTGTCCGAAAAGCTAGGGAAGCAAAGTATAATTGAAGTTCCATAGAAATTTTCCGATTTCCGTGGTTCCATGGGAATTTTCAAATATCCAGGAAGTTTATGATGGAAACTTGTTTGATGGAAAGCTGTGATAGAATTTAGAACATCTTTCTAATAAAAATGTTGTGGTACCATATTCAAGGTATTTGAATGACAAACTAAAATTACAAATCAATCCAACTGCAAGGTGATAATGCATTGGTTAAAATTGTAAGTCAGCACCGATATAGGCATTGCAAGAGTTCGCTTTTTAAACACGCGAAAATAAAATTTTCTCCCGCGAGGAGAGAGATATGCGCGCGACACAGAGCCGCGGAAATCGAATACAGATGGTAAACTGCAAAAGTAATAATAAAAAAAATGCATGCGCCGGTAGAAAAAAAAATGTATATCGAAAGCTGAATAGAAATAATTCCAATCCTAAAGGTCTAATAAAATACTCATAATTACTAAATGGGCCAAATAAGTATGTTGACTATATTTATTTATTTCATAAATAACATGCTTTTTTAACACTATTTCTACCAGTGTCCAATAACGCCTTTCATAAGTTCATTTATTCTTATTTTGCTTCTAGATAGTAAAAAAAAGTTCTTCCGGCCAGTATCGGGAAGAATAGGTAGATTTTATTTTCTCTACTTAATAATAATAATAATAATAATAATAATAATAATAATAATAATAATAATAATAATAATAATAATAATAATAATAATAATAACAATAATAATAATAATTGGTTTTATTTAAAGCCATTTATATTTGATCGCCAAATTCAGCTATAGCTGAAATGAATGCCTGTATATGAATAAATGAATATAAATATAAATATAAAATATAAATGAAATGCCTGTCATTTTAAAGCTGCGTGATGGGTGAAATTAACCAATGAGCTTGATCGAGATCTTAGTAAGTCCTGTGAACGTGCTCACTCACATCGAAATCGGTTTATATAGTGCTATCACAGGCAAGTAGATTTTTTAAAAATGTCACCAACTTTAGAAATTCAAACTATTTTATATAAGCCATTTTTAAGATAAAAACAAAACAAAAAATGCTCCGAATTCTTTGTGTCAAGGTCAAATACACAACCAAAAAAATAAACTTTTTTTCAATTTCTTTGTACAATTTTTTTGTACTAAAATAAAATTTAAGGAAATAAAACTAAAGGAAATAAAATTTAGAAAAAAAGACTATGAAACGATTACTCTACGTAACCTTTTTGACGGAGATTTTTTTTGCTTTTTACAATAAACTCATGCATAAATTTAGCATATGTAAAAATGTGTTTTATATTCTGAGATTTTTTTTTCAGGAATTTATTTTAACTAAAATATATATTTCTTTATCATCTAGTTGTATTGAAAATAATTTCTGTTTTGAATTTTGGTGAAAAAATAGCATTAGTAGTTGCAATATAATAGCCCCTGTTATATTCAACTTTTTCTTCTTTTAACCTTAAAACTAAGTGATTTAACCTTTTAATGCATGATTTTTCAAAATAAATTTTAAATTTTTTTCTTATTTCATTTCTTAAATATATCATGCAAAAAGCTTTTAAAAAATCATATTTATTTTTATGCTTAGTTTATAGCAAAAAAAAAAAAAAAAAAAAAAAAAAAAAAGTGTCAATTGGCAACACTGGGGTTTTATTTAAAAAAAATAATTTTTCATGATAAAATTGTACATAAATTTTAAGAACTATGACAAGGAATAAATTTTACTTGCTCATTGCTGAACAAATTTGCATATTTCGAAATCTCCCCAACAAAACAAAAAGTGCTCGTTACAACAACTGAAAAAATATATCTACTTTAACCATAAACCATTCTAGACCTTCCATCTATATGTGAAAAATTTATTTAATAATATTTCCAGTATGTATTTATGTGGAAACATCAGGCATTATAGTTTCAATATTATAATAGTATTCATGCATATGCTCGTCCGAGGATGGTAGGTAAAAATTGTGTTTTTCAACTAAATTGGAAAAAAAAAAGAAAGAAAAAAAAACTTATACTCTGAAAATACTTAACTTCACAAAGCGAACAGGATTGTTACTTAAGGCCTCACAATAGTCATTGAAAAAATCCCGGTGGATAATGTTAATTCTATGGGAACGTTCTTTTCAAATATTTCGTTCAAATTTCAATATTTGTACATGATTTTTTTCATAAGTTAGCCGACGACGATCTAAAACCGGTTTTTAATTTTTAGATTTTGCTTATATCTTTTTTTATATTATGATAATTTCAATTTCAGGACCGGTTTAAACAGGTTTTGAAATATAAAGTAATTAAAAAAAATGTGAAACAGAATAGAATGCTCCCATAGACTTTACATTATCATTCGGGACTTTTTTTTAGACTACTGTTGTGCGTTAAAACACTATTGCAGATACCCATTCTAGGACAGTGGATAAAAATGTTTTTTTTTTCTCATAAATTTGATAAAAAAATATGATAAAAATTGACAATATAGAAGCATTTAGGTGAGCGAAGTTCGGCTTGTTTATGTTCTAATAAACGCACTGTTATCATTTACAATACCAAGCTTTGCGGATAATATACCATAACAAAATTAAGATTTTTTTAATAAAACAAAATGTTAACAAATATGCTGTATAATTGCGTAATTAAAAAAGTCTACTGAAACTATATAAATCATACTAATAAATAATAATTATTACTATTTTTTGTAGGACATTGAAATTGCATTTTTTTTCTTTTTTTGTTGATCCTCTCGATCCTCCGAGAAAAATAAATATTGTCATGTTTCCTTTGTTGTCAATTTTCTGTTTCTGCTGTCAAACTTCTGATGCATATAGAAAACATACCAGTCTTGATGGAAGCGTCAATTCCAATATCAGTTTTTGGAGGGGAAAACCGGTCTGGCGCGCTATTTGTTACACTGTGATTTATTATATAAATGTTTTAGGTCATAAAATTGAGTTATTGCTGAAAGGCAACACTTGACAGTTAAAAAATATATTATCTTTTCTCAGGCATTTCATTTAAAAATACAAATGAATATATCAAAATTTACTTTATGATTTAAAATTTGAAGACTTAAGATACAAATTTTTAAACACTTACAAGTCATTTGGATATTTTTCAATATGTATACATCTCAAGTTTGATGCACTTGAAGTAAAGTACAACCATTCAACCATATTTTTACATAATATATAAATTTTATTAACAAAACAATTATGTCAAAGCAATTTACAGTTATGAAACTTGGGAAATTTTAAATTTACTAAGTAAGCTGCGAATATCAATTAAACATTTGTTTCAATAACTGAAAAATATTTTTCGTAGCAAAAAATAATAACATTCATATTCTCGGAATAATATCATTTATTATTCGGCTTTTATTTTTCATTAATAACATATGTCTTGTAAAAAAATGAAGAAACACATGTTCTTCTTTTTAACATAAAACATCAGAATTCATTATAGATTATCCATTTATGGCTATGCTGTTAAACACCATTACTAATTTTTTCCAATACCATTATCAATTATGAAAACAAGTGCATTATAAATAGAAGGAATACAAATTTATTCTGCTAAGGGGTAATCATATATTAAATTTCTGCAACGAAAACAAGACAAATAAGTAATGATTGTTTAGTTTTTTTTTAATGTAACGTTAGTTTTTTTAAATACTTTAATAGCTTCTAAATTATTCATGTTTACATTGATTTGGAACATTTTTAATCCTCAAAACTTAAAATATTTCGATTAAAGGTTATTAATTCTGTTTAAAAAAGATTTTAATTATGTTTATAAATGTTTATTGACAAAAAAAAAACATATTTTTACACTAAGAAGATAATTTGCAAATAAAGTTTTTGTACCACATTGAGAAAGAAAAGAATTTTTTTTTTAATTTTCAAAATAATGCACTTAAAAAATACAAAATAGTTGATAATAGAGTGCTGCAATAAATTTTTACGTTTTTTTAAATTTAAATGAATTTAATTATAGGTTTAAATTTTATATTTCATGAAATTTTGCAATCAATTCTATAACTTTACTGAAGAAGTAAAAAATTCAAATAAAAATATATATCAAGTATATTAAGGAAAACTATGTTGCAAATCACTTGCGACTGTACACCTTTTACCGATAGCCAAAAAATATTTAGCCAATATTGGTACATTGGTGCAATATTGGCATGAAATTCTGCTTCAATATTTCGATGTTTATATTTTGCCCTTATTTAGACATTATTTGCAGCCAATATTAGGCTTTCATTGGAAATATTTCCAATGTAACGCCAATATTTGTACAATATTAGGAATTCATTGAAAATATTTCCAATGTAACGCTAACATTTGTACAATATTGGGAATTCATATTCAATTCACATTCAATGCAAATATTTAACCAATATTGGCGTTTTATTGTCAATATCTCCAATAAATGAAACATCGGCGCAACATTGGTCCAATTTTGATTTATTAATTTATAGAACTCGGAATGTGCATTCGAAAAGAACTGAAATTTAGGCATAGTATTAAGGAAACGTAATTAGTATAGTCAAGAAATACTCAGATAAGTTTGATATTTTAAAATGGTGCTAATGTTTAACGCACTTTACCAAAACTAAACGCATTTTTCCTTGGGCGTGTTCAGCGCAACTTACCAGTTACTTACCAAAGTGGGAAATGTTACCGACCGATTTTAAAGTAGTACGAAATGAAAATCAAGGTGAATTGTGACGTCATCTATAATTCAACGGGATAGTTTTCATTTGTGCAACTTTTCACTTTCGTATTTCCCTACAATTGGTCTCCCATTGGGAGTGTCCCTTTGTAATAAAGGCATTCTAGTATTTTTAGTGAGATCGTGACGTCAATATTCTAACATGTGTGGCGCAAAAGCAACATCCATCCTTTATGCGACTTTAACTTTCCGGAGTATGTGTGGCGCACTCGAATCTTCAGTTAACTGCGATTATGAGTTTTATGCAAATTTCTAGCTCCGTCTTCAGTTTGCAATGTATAAAAGCTGTGAGTTGGAGTAGGTCTGTGTGTTGTGTGGCTAGAGGAGCCAGCAAAGTGTTGTGTGGCGAGGAGAGCCAGGGAAGTGTTGTGTGGCGAACCGAGACAGCTTGTGTTGTGTGGCGAGGTGAACCAGCAAAGTGTTGTGTGGCGAAGTGAGCCGGGATAGCCTAAGAGTCTTTGAGCTAAGAGTTGCCTAAAAGTTGATTTGGAAGAGTCTCAGCAACCAAGTCGGGTAAGATTTAATTAGCACTGTGAGTGAGAATAAAAGATTTTGTGAAGCCACGGGCTGTTTTCTTACAGGTTAGAGTAGGATTAGACTGCGACCTGGAAAGAAGAGCCGGGGTTCGTGCTCTGAGCCGGACTTAATCGTAAATGTGAGTATGAGTTACAGTTTAATCTCATAGTATTGTGTTTAGTTGTTAGAAATATTGAACTTTGGCTCCACTCCCCATTTCCCAAACACAGCAAATAAAAGTGTTGAATTTTAATTTTATTTAGACTGCGACACCCCAAGCCATGTCACAAATGGCGCCCAACGAAATTTCGAACATTGCGAGATTGTCCCACGAGTGCATTTTACTGGGGAAGGTGGTTGTTATGTATGAGCTTGAAAGTGGAGAAAGCACTTTTTATTTGCCTCTACCCACAATTAGGCCAAAGTGATCGTGATAATGACAGCACATCGCGGAGAATGGGGGCCTGCAAACGACCCACGTGACCATCCTTACTTCACTTAAAAAACAATAAAAATATTCTTTATCCATGATGACATAAAATGTCAAACATAAAGTTAAAAAATATAAAATTGAAAAGGTAAAAAAGGTTACCTGTCAAGTCCTTGGATGTTGATGACAAATAAATCCAGACAATAGGCACACGAAATTATTATGCACACAAAATTTGAAGAAAACTATTTTTATTTCATGGAGAACTTGTTTTACTTTTTTCATGAATAAATATTTCTTCACATATTTATATTATTTTGACTCGTACATATTAATCTCTCTTTTCATAAAAAACCATATCATAATATATGCTAATCACTACAATTGCTATCTCCAAGCAATAAAAATTCTTTGTCAATAATATATTTTAGATTTCTCAACAGGATGTAAATTATAAATCTTCTCATGACATAAAAGGAGAATATAATATTATTTCTTCTTGAAAAAGAGCAACTTTCATAATATGAACTTTCAAAAAACAAAATATATTATATTTCATATTGCATAGATACAAACCAATATTTTCTTCATAACGCCCCTTGGGTATTCAAAAATTATACATATAAAATTGGGCAAAATAATGAAGTAAAAACTTTATGAAAATCAAATATCTTCATTTGATGAAAGAAAAATGTTCACCTCTTAAAGCATACGTTCTTCACCTCTGCTTGTTTTTTCAGAGGATTGTGAACATATAAAAGCACAATTGAAGAATTGATCATATAAATATTTGACGAAAATTTTGGACGAAAAGATGAAGAATAAAACTATTTAGAATAAACATGTCGACAACCTTCTTTAGTTAAAAGTGGCATCAATAGAGCAACACATAAAAGGCTTCACGACGTCACCTTATTTAATACGCATATCCAAACAGAGTGCACAACAAAAATACTTTCAGGATCCCTTGAAACAAAAGGTTTGCTCCTCGTTGCTTAACAGAAATCAACATCACTTTCCTAGATGCATTTTGAGGGCAGCACTTTTTCTTTGCCGCACTTAAAAATCAGCATCGTACTAATATCAACATAACAAAAAAAAAAACCGTTCCATCCTTCGTTAACGGGGGAGCACCTCTGCCCCGAAATTACACTAAAAACTTTCAATCATACGACTGCATCCATCACAGCAGGTGTCTATCGGCGCAACTCACGCAGGTGGCCGCGAGCCCAGGGGAAAAAGAGAAAGGGTTATTGTAAATGCAAAATACGCCAATTTGGCAGAGAGCAACAGAGGGGGTGAGGAAAAACTAAGCCAAATTACAATATACAGTATGAAAAGATATGTAACTAATAAGAATAAAATTGATAACCATCTTAAGAGGGGAGGCCAAAGCCGGTGGCCATGTACTTAACGGCTTGAAATACGTCACCTGTGAAATTTAATTTGATAGGCTAGGGGTGTGTCCGAATAAACGGAAGTTCCACCCAAAAGAATTAGCGAGAATGTTCTCGAACAAATTTAAAACCGGAAGGAATGATTTCAAACAGAATTTTACCGGCTTGGAACATTCGAAAGCTAAGTAAGAAAGAAAACATTACAGGCGACGAAATGAAAATAAACGAAACCGAAATTAAATTTAAATTGAGAACATTAATAAAAAGGAAGGTGATATGAAATAAAATGGCTAATAAAAATGAATTATACTAAACATATGGGGGGGTTATGGAGTAACCACCACATATTACCCAGGGTCCCCCAAAAGAAAATATTGGTGAGATGACAAAAATGACAATTTTTCATCGAGACAATATTTTCTAACACATGTACAAATATACTAAATAATTACACAAAATAAATATCAGAAATAGTTATAAAAATATACATAATTGTTGTACATGATATTTAAATAATAAAAAAAAATAATTACTGTTATGATAGTAATCCTTATGAAAATATACCAACTGTAGTAAATGTTAACATGAAAGGTATATAAAGTTTCTTTCAGAGGTATCTATCATATAAAAAAAAATTTAAAGTCTATGTGCAGAAAAACAGTCCATAACTTTGAAGAGTCTCTTGTTAGGCTGTGCACAATGCACTTATAATAGTAGAATGCTTTAGCAATGTCAAAATATTTGATTACACAATAATATGTATATTTATATTCTTAGCTATCAACAAAATGAAGCATACTATAACTGTATATGAATCATGTTATAACTATATATAACATATATGGTTTCAAATAACACATAATAAATTAAATGAATTTGTAAGTTGAAAATTGAACAAAAATATATATATAAATGGTGTAGAAAGATTAGTTATGCTCTCATAAAAAAAAAATTTCTTATATCACCACATAGCCTTTTAAGCTTTCAATAAATCTTAAATGAATAAACTTTAGTATTATTCAATAACACATTTTTGCAGAAAATAAAAATAATTAGTTGCAAAAAAAATGTCAACAAAAGCATGATATTATTTTTCAACAAAAATATCTTCAAAATGAATATAATAATTTTCAAAGAGAGAATTTTTACACTCTCATAAAGGAATATTCTTAAACATTTTCAATATAAATTGACAATAATTGTATAAATACCTTTAATACTATACTTCATTCAAAATAAACATAAAACATAAGATGTTTAATATTCCGAAAAAAGGAAGAAACTTATATGAATATGTCAATCTTATATATGACTTGATAATGTCAACTTACAAAGAAAAATCAATTGTGTCAAAATTTCTATATAGAAGATATCTAGAACATATTTACTTGTAAATTTTCAAACATTTTAAAAAAAAATTAAGTAAGTGATCACTTTTGCATTTGTCATAAATCAAGAATTTGCTTTATATAAATATATATAATGACTCATTAAACATCTTTGGATCCAAAGTATAAATACCCAAAAGTATACAAAAAAAAAAATATTATATACTACTTATGGTGAGTCATTCACTTTCTATATTTCAACAAGAAGAGAAGAAATATTAGTATGAATAAGTTTATCATGCATTTTCTTTTCTCTTTTTTTTTTAAAAGAGGTTAAATGTTAAAACATGCATGCATTGTAAAGAGAAGACACAATAGGGAAAATAATTTGATGAGTACTCATTTTTATGTTTACCTTATATCAATTACAATTTCACTTTTCTTATTATAATGCACATTTGTCAAAAATCACCTCAAATACTGACATCATATTCTAACAAAGACAAATTCTTTCTCAATTTTTTTTTTTTTTGCATCAACTATTGTAATAAAGACTTTATAAAATTTAAAAGTATGGCATACATGAGATTATATGTATATATTGTAAGAATTATGAC
The DNA here is from genome assembly GCA_964019185.1 of Maratus speculifer. NCBI lineage: Eukaryota > Metazoa > Arthropoda > Arachnida > Araneae > Salticidae > Maratus > Maratus speculifer. The sequence continues at coordinate 323,808,308 of OZ025290.1, forward strand.
TTATAGATAAATGCAGTAACTAATAAAACTATTAAAATTCATACATACATCCCGAGGATGACCGTTGAGTTGTACCAGGGAGAAGAAGACTTACATAATGATAAAAAAAATAACAGCTGCCTGCAGCCTGGAGAAAAGAAAAAAAAATTACATAGCGATTCTTCTTGCTGGGCAATCAGTGCGGCTAGCTTCGACTGAATATATTACAAAGCAAAAGTCATCCTGTAAAAGGAAAAAAGAGAGTTAGTCTATTTTTTATGTAGTTTATGATTGCGAGGACGAAGATCATAACTTCTATATTGAGTGGATTTGTTTTTAGCACCAGTATGAGTGCTATCAGGAGGAGCTTGTGACAGTACCGATTTACTGGAACATGAAGATGTTTGCTGGCATTTAGAAGAAGAAAGAATTTGAGGAGAAGTATTACAAGCTGCATCATGATTTGCAACTTGAATAGAAGAGTGTTGTCTCACAGGAGTGGAGGATGCATTATCAACAGCTGGTTGATCATGTGATGCACCTTTTGAAGAAACTGAAGGATGTTGCAGTGCTTCATTTCTCTTTTGAAGCTTCAAGATTCGATTAGTGTGAATCAACATTGGTGAAGCATGACTATTATTGGGATCTTGAATTTGAATGAGCACAGGAGAAATTATTTTCTTGACCACGTATGGGCCTTGTATCTTTTTGTTAAACACAGTAGGAAATTTTGCATAAACAATGTCATTAACATTGATGTTGGAAAACTTTAATTTTTCTCTGGATTTTTGGTACACCTTTTGTCTGGATGATTCGTTATTCTTGTAAGCTTGATAGTATATTTTTTCAATAACATCCATCAATTTATGAATTTCATATGCAGTGTTGAGAATTTTCCATGAAACTTGAGATTTATAATTGGAATAAATATCATTTATTTCTCTGCCAAAATGAAGAAGATTTGGGGAGAACTTTGTAGCTGGATGAGGTGTAGCATTATATATGGATTGGTGAATTTTTAGAGCAGTTGGTATATCACATCCTTGTGAAGCCATTGTGTTCACAGACGATTTTATTTGAGAATTGACACGTTCACTTAAACCGTTAGCTTGGGGATGGGCTACAGAACTATGTTCCAACTTAATGCCAAGCTTTTTGTTAAAATATGCAAACATATCACTAGTAAATTGAGAACCATGATCAGTAAGAGTTAATTCAGGTTTTCCATGAGTGGAAATATAATGAATAAAGCCTTTGTAACTGACTCAGCACTGATATTATTCAAGGCATATAATTCTAAATGACGAGAAAAATGGTCTATCATTGTTAACACATATTGACGATTTCTCAATGGGCCGAGTAAATCCATAGAGACCTTTTGATTGGGAGCTGTTGGGAGTGGTGCAGGTAGGTATGGAGCAGTGTTTTTTTTATGATTCTTATTTATTAAACAAATTTCACAAGAGTTGACATAATTAATGGTATCAGAAACAAGGGTTTTCCAGGTAAATCTTTTCTTTAAATTAACAATGGTTTTATGAATTCCAGTATGAGTAATATGAGCAATTCTTAAGGCCTTTGCTCGAAGTGATAGAGGTAAAACAGCTTTGTGTAGTTCGATATCTTCTGAAGAGAAATGACCATTATAGCAAAGTAACTCATTACTTGGATTAATATAGTAGCCATTTAAACTTTTAGATTTTTTATTATTTTTAAGATCTTCATAAATTTGTTTGATTTTTGGGTCCTTTTGTTGTTCAGAGAAGATGGTGTGATCAAGAATTTCTAATAAAGGATCTTGATTATTATCATTATTAGAAGGTGAAGAATCACTCTGAAGATGACATGTATGGTGGATTTTGTCGACTAAACCACATGGAAAGTGAGGAATGTCATTATGTAAATCGTTTTGATTATCAACAATAGGTAGAGGTTCTTGTGAAGAAATAAGATCCGGATTATTATTGAGATCTTCAGTAGGAATGTGAGGAGTTCTATACTCAGAAAATCTGCTAAGACATTTTCTTTGCCTGGAACATGTTGGAATGTGTACGAGTATTCAGACAGTTCTAACATCCAACGAGTAGTAATATCAGCAGGTGATGTAGCTTTTTTATAATTATTAAGTGGTTTGGCATCAGATAGTAGAATAAAGGGTCGACCAAAAATATAGTATTTAAAAGCAGTTATGCCTTTGTAAATGGCATAAAGTTCCAATTTGATGGCAGGGTAGTGTCTTTCTGATTGAGATAGAGTTTTAGAATAATAGGAGATAGGTTTTAGTTCACCATCAAATTTCTGCATAAGAACAGCTGATATTGCTGTTTTTGAGGCATCTGTATTAACATAAAATGTTTCATTCCAGATAGGAAGATTGAGCATAGGTTTATGAAAGAAAATGTCCTGTAATTCTTTAAATGCATTTTCTTGCTCAGTTTTCCAAGAAAATTTATTTTTAGGTTTGGTGACTTCGATGAGAGGAGCAATCAATTTAGAAAAATTAGGTATAATTGATCTATAAAATGAACACAAGCCGATAAAACTCTTCGTTTGCCTCTTGGTTTTAGGCGTTGGAAAGGAAGTAATTTTTAAAATGTTACTTGTAATAGGAAGAATTTTATGGTCTGTGAGTTGGAAGCCCAAAAAGTTAATACAAGTTTGCATAAAGGTACACTTTTCAGGAGACAAAGTAATGTTATTAGCAATAAGGGTGTCTAATAACTTTGTGAGTTTCATGGTCATTTCTTCAAATGAATTAGCGCCCACTACTATATCATCTTGATATGCATAACAGGAGTCAATCTGAGATAATTGAATCACAGAGTCGATTAATTGTTGGAAAGTGCTGGCGGCCGTCTTCAAGCCAAATACTAAACGTAAATAGGTAAAAATTCCCCATGGAGTAGTAAAACTAAGTTTATCTTGCATATCTTTAGGTACAGCAATCTGCCAATATGCAGAGGGTAAGTCAAGAGTGGTATAATATTTAAATTTTGACAACTGCACCAATAGATTTTGAATTCTAGGAAGAGGATATGATGATGGGATTATAATCGAATTTAACAATCTTAAATCAAGAGCCAAACGATACTTTTGAGGCTTAGACATATCAGTTCTCTTTTTTTTAACAAGAAGCATGGGACACGCCCAAGATGAATTTGACCTCTCAATAATACCAGCGTTCAACATTTGATTAATTTGGTCAAGAGCTTCTTGCTCGAGTGCTTGAGGTACAGGAAAAGGTAATGTTTTTACTGGATGAGAATTTAACATGGTAAACTGAGGATTGACCAGGTCAGTATGACCTAAAGTGTCAAGAGATTTCGAAAAGGCAAGTGCTTTACTACATAATAATTTTGTTAAAGCTTCCCTTTCATGAGGAGGTAAATGTTTAAGATCAAAGTCATTTGGAGATAATTCTTGAATACGTTTTCTCTTAATCTCTTCAGATGGCAAAATTAAAGTACAATATTCGTTTTCAAATTCTAAATCAAAAGAGTATTCTTCAATATCTTTTTCATCTACATTGATACATTCACCAATAATTGAATTTTTATTTAAATGAATATCGAGCTTTGAAACATTCTGACATACAACCAAAAATAAATCATTTTGAATGGAAGATTTTGAGTGTAATGATTCATGTAATACCAGACCCTTGTTTTTTAAATTGGGTTTAAAAAGAAAATATTCAGATGGAGGATTCAGATACTTCACATGTAAATAAACAAACGAATTAGGAGGTATTAATTCTCTATTGAGTAATTGTACCATATTGGAACTCACCAAAATTTTATTACCCATACTTAAATGAGGTTGCTTTTCACCAATATAACTACTATCACTAGTATTTTTAGATGAGGAATTCTTGTTAAGTATATTATTATCATTAGTAGACACATAATTCACCACATTAGCATAATCAGTTGGAAAATAATTAGAAAAATAAGTAAAATGACCATCAATATAAGGATTATGAAAATTCATAGCAGAATGAGCCATACTATTTGTAAACAAACCATTATTTTGAACATTATAACAATAAGGATAGGTTGTATAATTGTTGGACAACTGCAAACTTGAATTATCACAATTTGCACAAGTATTATCAATGTAAGTATCACTCGTTAGATTATTTGATATAGGCCTTTCATAAGAAGGCATTCTGTGTGCATCAAGAGAATATGGTACATTTGAATTCACATAATTATATTCAGAATTCATAAAATAGCAAGTAGGAGATTCATTATAACTTTGAAAAGGAATATGCTTGTCTTTAAGTAATATAGACTTAAAGCTTGGTGAAATAGTAATAGAATGTTTGTTAATAAACTCAAAGCCAAGTATGGCTTGAAAGTGAACATTTTGAATTTTTGTAAGGTAAAATACATGATGAAAAAAATATTTATCAATCTTAAAAGCTATCTCTATGCATCCTTTGAAGAAGACCTTAGAATTTATGGTCGATACAGATACATTTCTGGATAAAAATTTGTAATGAAGCCTGGATTTAATGCTATTAAAGCATTCTTCATCCAAGAGAGATAAACTTGATCCAGTATCTATTAATGTGGAGATTTCATTATGTTGAACATTTATTAGGATGCATGGAAGAACATAAGAGTTGTTAAAAGAACTGCATATGACATGATTTTCTTGTATGTCATCGTTGATTTGAAAATTTTGTTTGGAAGGCAAAGAATTATATGAACAAGAAGATTTGTTAAATTTAGATGTCATAGGAGAAGTTTGGACAGCTGTGGATGACACTAAAGTGACTGACGAGCGTTTGTCTAATTGTTGATGTTTGTTGTTGTTGTTGTTAAAGTGTACTGACCCTGAATGAGAATTACGGGAGAGAAGGCGGTCAGTAGAACCAGTCTCCCTTATTTGTTTAAATGGTAAACATTATTTTTGTTTTCAGAAGAAGAGGTGTGGTTTTTCTTTCTGTAAGGGTGAGACGAAACCTGAGTTGAAGAGTTTTGATTAGAATTACCAATAATGTTTTTGAATTTGTAGCATGAGTCCATACGATGATTAAATTTCCCACAGAACGCACACTGCACAACATCTCGTCTGTGATAAAAGGATGTAGAATTTTTTTTGTGAGAATATTTGTCAAAGGTTGGTTGATAAGAACGTTTCCGGTGAAAGTTTTGATGACGAAAATTATTGTTACGTTTATTTGTAGCCTCTTGTCTCGGTGGAGAAGGCGAAAATGTCCTAGGTCTTCTTTGAAAATTACGAGAAGTATGAGAACTGTCCTTTTGAGTTTGTAAAGGAGAGTAGTTGGTTTGAGAATTGTGATAAATTTTATCCTTCGTATGCTTTATAGGAGTTTTATGAAGAGTATTACTAGAATTATCGTGGACATTTTCAGAATCGATACAATAGGCTTGATTAAAATTTTCATAAGATTTTTTAGGGGGAGAGTCATAAATATTTTGAAGAAAAGTTGCTCGTTCAAGAGCTAATTCGAAGGACGTAATATTTTCTTCTAAGATTTTACGTTTGATTTGTTTAGGTAAAGCCTCAAGAAAATGAGTAAATTTTAATGAATTAAGAGCAGAAAGATCCAATTTTGGATAAGCAAGTCGAAGTTGTCTATCCAACCGAAAAGCAAAATTTTTAACTGATTCATTTGAATCTAAGGTCAAGTTCTGTAAAGATTTTAGAGAAACAGATTTTTTTGTGGGTAAGAAATAGTCTATAAATGCCTTTCGAATTTCACTAAAATTAGAGTTCTTGAGCTGTGACTGAGTTTCCAGAAAGAAGAGTAAGGCGGTGCCCTCAAGTTTTGATTTAAAGAGAACAAAAAGTTCCTTGTCTGTAAAGTTATTTAGTTCCTGTAAGTCAGATAATTGATCGAAGAAAAATTCTACAGTCTGAGGGTTACCGTCGAAAGGTTGGATTGCAATATTTAGTTTGGCTTTTGGAGGCATGATGAAAAATTTAATATAAGAGCTCAATATATGACATGATAAATTTGGTTATTGACTGGTCTTGTGATGAATAATATATATATAAATTGACTCGTTATTTAAAATATTGATGACTTTCATTTACTTCATACATCATTTTTATATGTAAAAAAAAAGAAGAAAACGTATACTAACATATTAGTATCATATGAAGAATATAAGACCCAAATATTTTATGTAAATATTTATATATAATATGGCTCAAAACATAAATTATTATATGTATGACAAGAAGAATAATTTATCTTAGCATGAACAATAATTTTTACCAGTACCTCCGTTAAATAATGCATATATATATTAGTTGCAAAATATAGCAAGACAAGAAAAAAATATATATGGAAAAATTATGTTATATATATATCATGCACTGCTCCAGAAAAATATTATTTCAGTATAGAATCAATATGTTGCAATTAATTACTGCACCACTCTCAATAATAATATAATTAATAATATTAATGTATGAAGAAAATAATTTGAAAAATAATGAAGAATTAACTGAAGATAATGACGACAATATGTATAAATATAACAAAAATATGATGGTGGCAAAGGAAAAATGGATGGTCATGGAATGTTGGATACGCTTTGGTGACGGCACCACAGGAAATTATAAGATGCCGTGTTCAAAAAAATAATTGTAATTGTTCAAGCGTTGGTCACTGCACCAAAGGAAATTATATGTTATGTATGAGCTTGAAAGTGGAGAAAGCACTTTTTATTTGCCTCTACCCACAATTAGGCCAAAGTGATCGTGATAATGACAGCACATCGCGGAGAATGGGGGCCTGCAAACGACCCACGTGACCATCCTTACTTCACTTAAAAAACAATAAAAATATTCTTTATCCATGATGACATAAAATGTCAAACATAAAGTTAAAAAATATAAAATTGAAAAGGTAAAAAAGGTTACCTGTCAAGTCCTTGGATGTTGATGACAAATAAATCCAGACAATAGGCACACGAAATTATTATGCACACAAAATTTGAAGAAAACTATTTTTATTTCATGGAGAACTTGTTTTACTTTTTTCATGAATAAATATTTCTTCACATATTTATATTATTTTGACTCGTACATATTAATCTCTCTTTTCATAAAAAACCATATCATAATATATGCTAATCTCTACAATTGCTATCTCCAAGCAATAAAAATTCTTTGTCAATAATATATTTTAGATTTCTCAACAGGATGTAAATTATAAATCTTCTCATGACATAAAAGGAGAATATAATATTATTTCTTCTTGAAAAAGAGCAACTTTCATAATATGAACTTTCAAAAAACAAAATATATTATATTTCATATTGCATAGATACAAACCAATATTTTCTTCATAACGCCCCTTGGGTATTCAAAAATTATACATATAAAATTGGGCAAAATAATGAAGTAAAAACTTTATGAAAATCAAATATCTTCATTTGATGAAAGAAAAATGTTCACCTCTTAAAGCATACGTTCTTCACCTCTGCTTGTTTTTTCAGAGGATTGTGAACATATAAAAGCACAATTGAAGAATTGATCATATAAATATTTGACGAAAATTTTGGACGAAAAGATGAAGAATAAAACTATTTAGAATAAACATGTCGACAACCTTCTTTAGTTAAAAGTGGCATCAATAGAGCAACACATAAAAGGCTTCACGACGTCACCTTATTTAATACGCATATCCAAACAGAGTGCACAACAAAAATACTTTCAGGATCCCTTGAAACAAAAGGTTTGCTCCTCGTTGCTTAACAGAAATCAACATCACTTTCCTAGATGCATTTTGAGGGCAGCACTTTTTCTTTGCCGCACTTAAAAATCAGCATCGTACTAATATCAACATAACAAAAAAAAACCGTTCCATCCTTCGTTAACGGGGGAGCACCTCTGCCCCGAAATTACACTAAAAACTTTCAATCATACGACTGCATCCATCACAGCAGGTGTCTATCGGCGCAACTCACGCAGGTGGCCGCGAGCCCAGGGGAAAAAGAGAAAGGGTTATTGTAAATGCAAAATACGCCAATTTGGCAGAGAGCAACAGAGGGGGTGAGGAAAAACTAAGCCAAATTACAATATACAGTATGAAAAGATATGTAACTAATAAGAATAAAATTGATAACCATCTTAAGAGGGGAGGCCAAAGCCGGTGGCCATGTACTTAACGGCTTGAAATACGTCACCTGTGAAATTTAATTTGATAGGCTAGGGGTGTGTCCGAATAAACGGAAGTTCCACCCAAAAGAATTAGCGAGAATGTTCTCGAACAAATTTAAAACCGGAAGGAATGATTTCAAACAGAATTTTACCGGCTTGGAACATTCGAAAGCTAAGTAAGAAAGAAAACATTACAGGCGACGAAATGAAAATAAACGAAACCGAAATTAAATTTAAATTGAGAACATTAATAAAAAGGAAGGTGATATGAAATAAAATGGCTAATAAAAATGAATTATACTAAACATATGGGGGGGTTATGGAGTAACCACCACAGTGGTGTTGACGAATTTTTAGTGAAACTGCAAGATTATATTTCATTTAATAATATACCGGAGAAGAATAAGTATATAGTGCTTAAATGCTCGCTGAAGGGCGAAGCACTTTTGTGGCTAGAAAATTAGGAAAATTTCTAATTAGTCATGAGACTAAACTATTTGAACAGACAGTTGTTAAATTAAAGAAAGCGTTTCCTCCTGTTAAGGACAAAAGTATTTTACGTAGAGAATTTAATTGCAATAAACAAAAACCATAGATAAACCGGGTTTAACGCATGTTGCATGGCATGAAATTGATACTGGTTTGTCCGCACCTGTTACTAGTAAACCATATCGTTATGACAAGGTAAAGCAAGATATATTTGACTATCATATACAGAAAATGCTTGCGGATGATATCATTATGCCGATCGAATCTCCTTTTGCATCGCCAGTGGTGTTGTGCCGTAAAGATAATGGGAAAATTTTGGATGATCCAGAGGCATGGCGGTTTGCAGTAGACTATAGGAAATTGAATTTGATAACACAATATCCTCAATATCCAATTCCGGTAATTGATGAAATTTTTGCGAATATTACGAGTACAAATTATATGTCGACATTAGATCTTATTTCCGGTTATTTTTAAATTGCAATGAAGGCTGAGAATATAGCTAAAACGGCGTTTATTACTCGAGATGGTTGTTTTGCTTTCAAACGAATCCGTTTTGGTTTATCCGGAGCGCCGGCAACGTTCCAGAAGGCCATGAATAACATCCTAAAACCTTTACTTGGTATAGGTGTCTTGGTCTATCTGGATGACATAATTATAATGGCAGCTACGTTTGAGGAGCACTTAAGGCTATTGAGGGAAGTATTTACTTTGTTGAGAGACGCTGGGTTAACAGTAAAATGGAAAAAGTGCAATTCTTCGCGATGAAAATAAAATATTTGGGTGTAGAGATTACGCGTGATGGTATTAAGATAGATAATGAGAAACCATAGAGAAATGAAGAGAGTAAAATTTACATGGTCTTCAGCGGATCAGAAGTCTTTCGAATTATTAAAAGAGGCGGTGGTATCAATACCTGTTTTAGCTCATCCTGATTATTTTTCTGGTTGAAGTATATTGTGATGCGAATGCAGTGGGGGTTGGAGCGATGTTAGCACAGAAAGGTCGACCGATAGCGTTTGCTACAAAAATTTTAAATGTGGCTGAACGGCATTATTCGATTACAGAGAGGGATTGTCTTACAGTAATCTGGGCTTTAAATAAATTTCGTTGTTTCTTCACAAATATTCCGGTTAAAGTCATTACTGATCATTAAGCTTTGACAAAGTTTACTAATGAAAAAGGGTTTGTCTTCTCGTATGGTCAGATCGTGTTTGAAGCTGGCAGAGTATAATGTTGTTATAGAACATAGGGCAGGCAATGAAAATGCGGTAGCTGACGCTTTGTCTCGTAACCCGCATGGTGGTTTAGAGGTCACGGAGGAGGTTAAGTGTTGTGCACTGCCTTCGTTGGTGTTAAGGTCACGGGAACAGTTAATGAGGGAACAAAAGTAAGATGAGAAGTTTGGTATTTTATATTGTTATTTGGAGAATCCTGATGATGTCCCTAGAGCAAATGTGCCTATGTTAGAGAAGTGGTCCCAATCTTTTAAGCTTATCGATGGTCTTCTTTTCTATTCTAAAATTGTAAAATCACGTGGTAAATTGAGATTCTTTATTCCGGCTAGTCTTTGTAAAGCCATCTTGAAGGAATTTCATGATAATCCATTAGCAGGTCAATTAGGAATTAGGAAAACTTATGCTAGAATTTGTGAATCCTGCTATTTCCCTAAAATGCGGGAAGCAGTGCGCGCTTATGTCTCCAGCTGTAGCACATGCCAACGTTAAAATTATAAAAACGTAAGTCCAGCTGGAAAATTAATTCCTATTAAAGTATATTTTCCTAATGAATGTGTAGTTGTAGATTTAATTGGTCCTTATCCATTGTCTAACCCTAAAAGATATAGATTTGTATTAGTAGTAGTAGATTATTTTAGTAAGTGGGTGGAGTTAGTGCCCCTCAAGGCTTCTGCGCCTGCAGTTGTCGATGCCTTTTTTGATAATTATATTCCAAAATATGGTGCACCAATAAGGGTAGTTAGTGATCATGGCCCTTGTTTTATACCTGTTATTTTTAAGGCTCTGTGTGAGAAGCTGGAGATTGACCATTCTTTCACTGTTCCTTACCGTCCTCAATCTAATACGCCTGAACGTGTAAATCGTACTTTAATTCAAATGATTTCTTCTTACGTGGGTTCACGTCATTCAAATTAAGACCAGTTTCTTCAGCATTTTGCATACGCACTTCGTACGGCAGTTCACGAGTCGACGGGGAAAACGCCTGCTGAGTTATTTTTGGGTAGAAAACTCATTACTCCATTTCAAAGGTTAATAATGGTATCTGATGTAGAGAGTCAATTTACGTGTCAGGATATTGAGAAGTTGGTTCAGAGGCACAGGTTCAGATGGGAAAAGCACAGGAGAAACAGGCTCAGTATTATAATATGCGTAGAAGGCAGTTAGAAGTAAAAGTTGAAGATTTTGTTTTGGTGGAAAAGCATTAGTTAAGTTCAAGTCGTCAGAAGAAGGTAGCTAAGTTTGGTCCAAAGTTTGTGGATCCTTTGAAGTTCTAGAAGTTCGAAATAATAATTTGGTTTTAAATGTAGGTGGTGAAATTATGACAGTTAATCTGGATCAGGTTAGAATTTATAAGTTTAGAGAAAGTGACAGTGAGGGGTCTCACGTGTCGAGTGGTGATTCACTAAATTCCCGATCCGTCGGAGTCTCTAGATTTTTAGAAAGAAAAAAACCATTCTTACTGATATTACTGTTGAAAATGTGAAAATACTTTGAATGCTATTAACATGTTTAAAGTGTGTTTACAGAATGATCTCTTTTACGTCTTTATTTTGTTTTGAAATGCTACACAGCACTTTTAAATCTATTTACAATTTCAATTTAAATGATGTATTGTTTTGTTTAAGTAGAATAGCATAACAAAGATATAAAGAACATATTTTTTTCAATATAGAAGGAGCATTTTTTCAGATAAAAAAATAATTAAACTTTATCTGAAAGAAGAAAAGACATTCTTTTAGATTTTTCTGAATCAGTATTGTTATAAATGAAAAATGTCTTTTTACATTATTGATTTCCAGTAATGAATTTCAGAATTTAAAAGAAAAAAAATCTTGATGCCTGAAAAAATTTCTTTATTGATTTTTCGTGTAAAGAAAGTAAATGTTCTGACAAAATAAAAAAGTCTGATTAAATTTTACGTTAAATATTTTATTCTTGTGAAGCAATATTACGATTATAAGTTAATTCGGTATTACGAGTAATGTAAAAAAAAAATCGTGAATTTTATGAAAATATAACAACTATAAAATTATAAAATTAGTATGCTTGAATAACGTATACATTTAATAAAAAATTATTCGATTAACATAGTTATCTCCTGTTAAAAATGATGCTAATAGAATGCGGACATCTGATTAAAATTAACAGTTTCTAATTTGCCATCTTTAATAATTATAATTTAGTGTAAGGTAAGTTAGGGGAAACTTGATCCACTAGATAACTGGGCCATAGGCAATTTTTTTTTAAATCCCATTCATGTCTTTTAAGTTTTAGTTTTTGTGAAAATTAAGCACTTTTATTAGGCATTTTTTAAAGATCAGGTATGTAAATATGTAAGTAATATTAGGTATCTATGTCTATTTACTTTATATTTCATGTGTAAGACCGGTGTCCCAGTTGTCCCATAATATCAAGAATGGGGTAACTGAGAGGTGTATCTTGATTTCAGCTAGACCTGAATGGAACCAGATTCTACAAATTTCAGAAACCCTGCATTTTATTATCACCAAGTTATAAATGTTATTTTTGAATTCCTCTTACTTACCGGAATTTTTTTTTCTTTCTGCTTACAGTAAAGGAAATTATGTAATAAGTTTAAAAAAAAAAAAAAAAAAAAAAAAAAACATATCAAGGAGTATGAAGCAAAATATTTTAAATGAAATAGCCAAACTTTGAAACTTTACGATACAGATGAAGTTGGTGTACATAAGACAAATTGAGATTTATAAAGGTGTCACTATAGACTGTATAAATATAGTTTTACGGCAGACATCGAATCAAATATCCAATTATTTCCACATTTCGGTTAACAAGTCTGAAGTAACGGAATCAATAGCCTATTTAATTATGTGTATCAGTTCTTGTTAATCATTAGGTAGAGGGGTTGAGGATAGATACGGCTTTTTATAAAACCCAAAAAGAAAAAAAAATACATAGCTCTACCGGCTTTAAATCTTCAACCCAGGAATAACACCCCTCGTTCAGGAGTCTCAAATTTACATATGTGGCACTTTAAGCAAGTAAATAACAAAGAAGTACTCGCGTATGCTGTTACCTGGAATTGTTTGAGTGTCTCTTACTTTGTGATACTGAGCCTACTCACAACGACTTAATGTAAACTGTCCCTTGATTTTAGTTGACAGTATTAAAATTTAAAACTAGAACTTAACATACTTTTTTTGGATGTCCAAAATTCTACCAACATTTAACCAACACTGTAAGTTCTATTAATTTTACTGAAGAAAAATTTTACAACTACACTGAATCGAATAACTTTAACAACAATTTCTAAGCAGAAAAATATGAACTACCATTAGATGTAGGTTCAATATTACAGTCATTATTAAGCTGAACTGTAAATGTCTAATAATTTTAAATCTGAGGAAAAAATTGACATCAGAGTTACAAAAGTTTCATTTTATTGCAAAATGAATTCCTTATTAAACAAAACGTGTCATTCTGATATGTTTACCGCAGTGTGAATGCAATTGAATTGCTGTTTCAGCTATCATTATATCGATTAAAATTATTAAAATACAAATCACCAGGATCGATTAAATGATGAAAATGTCCGCTTCCAGTGATATACATATATTTAATTCCTACTTAACAATATGTAGTAAGGAATAATTTTGTTAAAATTTTTATGTAAAACTGCAACATCAATTTTCTCATACTTGAAAATAATGTCAGTGTTAAGAAGATGAATAATTATATGTATATATATATATTATTTTACGTTTTATGTATATTTTATCCTTTTTTATATAAAATAAAATTTCTATACAATAAATGAATTATATTTAATATAGTTCTTTTGTCATTAACACATAAAGAAATGTATTGTAGTATTGTTCTCTATTAAATCATTCTGATTATCCATTATATCTTTTAAATTTTTATTTGAAAAAATTCAATTCGGTTTATTTTTAATAGTTGACAATTGTTCAACGATATACTTTAAAATTTACACTAATGTCGCAAAGCCGACATTGAAATGACTATTAACCTGGGTCATTTGAAACATCAATCCATAATGCTCATTTAAAAGTATCACACACAAACATATGTATGTATTCTTTTTTACTTACCCATTATACGAAGTATAAGTCTTGCAATCGTTTTGAAAATATTTTTTTTGGCAGATTTACACGTTTCAGATAGTGGAGACGTTTCAGATAGTGGAGATTCCAAAAACATATTTTTAGAAAAAAAAATTTGCCGTCCGTCTGTCTGGCAGTCTGTCTGTCTGTATGTCTGTAAACGTTCTATCTCACGAACAAATTGAGATAGAGACTTGAAATTTTGAATATACTTAATATGTAAAAATTGCACGAAGCCTATTTAATATCAGTAATTTCGATTATACGGAACTATTTTTTTCGGACTCTCGAAAACTTCGTCCTAATGATAGGTACATAAAAAAGTAAAATGCAATAAAATAACACAAATTTTGCATAAAGAACGAATTATTCGTTAGACAGTCGATCGAATTATTAGTTGCCTAGATATTTTTAATCCTGTTTTCCACATTCTCCGATTTTTCATGATCCTGTATTTCATTGAAATTTCAATTCAGAGATATATTTTAATTGAAAATGGGACACTTAATCTGACGCAGTAAACTGTTAGATCATTATTTTTATGATTATCATTGTTATGATTATTATTTTTGGAGTTATAAAAATGTTTCTTTTACGCAGTTCGGTACCACTTGAGTAGTTTGTCATTTTATATAATTTGTCGAAATTGGTTCATCAGCAATTCATTAATGGAGTAATACTATGTATATTAACAATATTTAAATGTACATTTAAATTTTGTTTTGGAATTGCAATGCATTGTATTAATAGTTTTCACATGTTTTATTTTCTTAAATTATATTACGCATATCCATGATGGATAAGCATTACGGTGGCCCCCCAACGACTAGTTGCTTTTCGTAATTAAGTTTCATTTTTCGTATTTATTGCAATTATGATGATAGCAGCTGACAACAATTACTTAAACATCCTGCTTATTAGATTTTTGTAATTAAGCACACGTATAATTTAAATATTTTCTGGTTCATTTTGCAGAAATTTAATGACGAGAAAATTACTTGAGGTAATGATTTTTGTTAAAATATTATATTTTTAAGTTTGGAGGGTAAATATTAGATTAAAGATATATAATTATTTGTTTTTTAGAAAAAAAAATAATTTTAAGCATATTGAAAGATTTAAAAATACTAGTGCAAACTTTTTGTAGTACTTGAAAATATGCTTCATTATTTTTAGAAAAATTATTTTTGCATAATTTACTTAGAACAAATGCTCTTATATTCGGTAATATTTTACGCAAACTTTTCATGTTTAAATTTTAAGGATTCAAGCATTTGTGTTAACTAAATAACTAAAGAAAAAATACTTTTTATTTTTAAAATAGTATCTAAAAATTACAGTTTTTAAATATCAACAGCAATACTGCTGCTGTAAATATTAATTTAAAGTTAGTGAAGAAACATAAAGAATGTAAAATTATAATTATAAGAAACGTAAGTAATTGTGAAGCTAAAAACGAAAGTAATAATTATTTCGATTTAATTTAACAAATATCTTATTTAAAATAACGCATAATTTAATATACGTGATCGAACATTGAATTTCAATATATAGAAATCATGCATCCATTCAGAATTTCTTAAATTTCTTATGCTGTCTTTTTTGTTATTTTAAGAACATTAATACAACAACCAGGAAAAATGAGTTCATAACTTAGTTCATAATTCCACGATAAGATAATATAAATTTATTTATTTGAACGCACACTAAAAGGTCATGAAGTTTGTAATTATTTTTTATCTAATAGTCATCAAATTTATTGAACAATAATCAGACATAAAAGTGCTTAATAAATCTTTCCCAGGAATATATTGATTTAATTTTAAAATTAAATGTTAGAGCATATTTATGAGCCAATTCAAAAGAACGCAACAAATTTTGAAAACTTTGAGAATTTCAGTATATAGATCGCTATATATTTTATATTTTACTTATAATACTCATTGCAAAATGCTTCTGAAAACATTTTATGCTGCTTTCTTTTGTTGTTATAGCATTTAATTTAGAAATCATTAAAACGAATTTTGAATTAGGTTCTTAATTGCATGGTAATATACGTAATATAAATTTTTATATTCGATGACTCATCAAATACCTCCTTTACTGTATCACAAAATAAACTATTAGAGTGATCTCAAAGTACTTGAAAGATCATGATGCTTGTAATTATTTTTTAGTCATCAAATTTTTAGAAAATCGTTCAAACTTAAAAGTGCTTAATAAATCTTTCCCGGGATTATATTTATTTTAATTAAAAAAGTTAAAGGACACAACATTAAAAAAATTAAAAGCCCATTAAAAAAAAGAGCAACAAAGTTTTAAAACTTTGAGAATTTTCTGCATTTGGATAACTATATATTTTATGTATGATACTCTTAAATGCTACTGAAAACGTTTTGTGGTGCTTTCTTCGTTATTTTAGCATTTAATTTAAAAATCGTTAAGATTAATTTTTAATTAGGTTCTTAATTCTTTAGTTAGAAAATATAAATTTATTTTTTTTGATGGCTCATCAAATACGTTTTTTGCAGCATCAGAAAATATACTATTAGAGTAATCTCAGAATACTTGAAAGGTCATGATACTTGTAATTATATATTACTTAATCAAATTTAGGGGACGGTGGTGTACTTCGGACCTATTTTGACTTTTGACTTTTTAATTTTTTTAAAAATTGACAAAACTTAAAAAAGAAAAGATTTTATAAAACTTCATGATGTTTTACACTACATATATTTGTCTTAAATTTTTATGTAAATAATTCCCATGAAAAATTTTGAATTAAAAAAAATAAAAATAGGACCGAGGTACACAACTAGTGGTGTACTTTATTCCCATTACTAAAAATTAAAAAAAAAACTTGTTTATAGCGAATAAAATTAACATTTATTAATCAAGAAGCTACGTATATAAATTTTTGATACATTTTATGGTCTATTATTTAAAAAATAAAGAAAGTCTAAATATACATAAAACTTCAGAACATTTACATTTTCTATAATTGCAAAAGACATTAAATTTTATTTATATTAGTAATTATATTTATTTTTAATCAAGATTATAATTAGATAAGTCAATTCCAAATGCTAATTTCTTGATCTGCCTTTCAGATCCAATAGACCTAGTGTACCTTGGACTAGGTCCAAGGTACACCATTTTTATTAGGTTCAAGGTACACCACTTGACACTTAAAAGCAAAACTACCAATCACGGTGTTAATGTTAGGCTTAACTTTATTTAAAGCACATGGTGTAGCAGCAAGAGCATTGCTTTATTATGCATAATCCTAATTTTATTATTATTCATTTAGATATGTTTCAGTATGAAAATAACATAGAAATATAGAGGAAAAATTTATTTTGAAAGGTGAATTTCCTTTTTTAAAAATTGTATAATTAGTTGAGCTTCTAAACAAATGCCAAGAAAATAAATGAGACCTCTGGTGGTAAATATTTAATATACAAATGTTCTTGTATATTGATCTAAACAAATAAAGCTAAAATTTGCATAGGACCAAGATACACATATGTCCAAGGTACACCACTCTCCCCTATAGCAAACCGTTGAAAATAAAAGTGCTTAATAAATCTTTCCCGGGATTAAACTAATTTTCAATTTGAAAAATTAAATGTCAGAGCATTTTTATGAGCCCATTTAAAAGAATGCAATAATTTTTAAAAACTTTGAGAATTTTCAATATTTTGAACACTACATATTTTATGTTTTATTTATAAAGCTCTTTGCAAAATGTTACCGAAAACCTATTATGCTGATTTTTTTCTTATTTTGCATTTAATTAAGAAATCGCTAAAACGAATTTTTAACTAGGTTCTTAATTCCATGGTTAGATACGTAATAAAAATTTATTTATTTGGTGGCTTATCAAATACCTCCATTACTGCTTCACAAAATAAACTTACAGAGTACTTCAAAGGTCATGATGCTTGTATAATTTTTATTTAATAATCATAAAATTTATTGAAAGCCATTCAAACATAAACGTGCAAAATAAGTTTTTCCCGATATAAATTAATCTTCAATTTGTTTAAAAAATATTAAGTGTTAGAGCATAATTCAGAGACCATTTAAAAGAATTCTCAAATTTTGAAAACAGTGAACATTTTCGATCACCATATATTTTATGTTTAAATAAAACTCTATAATGCTGTTTGAAAATAGCTCTTTAAAATCTTTTATTCAGCTTTCTTTGTAATTTTAATCTATTACTAGAACAATCACTAAAAGCGAGTTTTTAATTACATTCTTAACTCCACGATCAGGTAATATAAATTTATTCATTTGAATGTGCATTAAATACTTTCTTTGGCATCTCACAAAATGAATTTTTAGAATCATCTAAGAGTACTTGAAGGGTCATAATATTTGTAATATATATATATTTTTTTATGATCATCAAATTTATTGAAAGCCGTTCAAATATAAAAGTAGAAATAAATCTTTCGTAAGAATAAATAAATTTTTATTTGAAAAAAATATATATACATAAATGTTAGAACATAATTACAAGCATATTTGAAATAATGCAACAAACTTTGAAAATGCTGAGAATTTTCAGCATTTGTATCGCAATATATTTTATGTCTTATTTATAATACAGTTTACAGAATGCTCCTCAAAACATTTTAAGCTTTTTTAATGTTATTTTAGCATTCTGATCAATAAACCGAATTTTTAATTTATTAATTCCATGGACAGATACGTAATATAAATTCATTTATTTCATAGTAAGAATCATGTACCTCTTTTACTTCTTCACAAAATGAACAATTGGAGTCTTCTCAGAGTACTTGAAAAGTCATTATGCTTGTAATTAATTTTTATTTAATAGTCATCAAATTTATTGAGAGCCGTTCAAACATAAAAGTGCTAAATACATCTTTCACGGAAATAAATTATTTTTAAATTTGAAAAATTATGTATTCGAGCATAATTATGAGCCCATTTGAAATGATAGAACGAATTTTGAGAATTTTTATCATGTAGATCACTATATATTTTATGCTTTCTTTTTACAAAGCTCTTTGCAAAATATTACTGAATATCTTTTATGCTGCTTTTTTTATCATTTTATCATTTAATTTAGCAATCGATAAAAACAATTTTTAATTAGGTTCTTAATTACATAGTCAGATACGTAATGTAATTTTATTTATTTGATGGCTCGTCAAATGTCTCCTTTACTACATCAAAAAATAAACTGTTAGAGTCATTGCAGGATCCTTGAATGGTCGTGATGCTTGTAATTATTTTTTACATAATAGGAATCAAATTTATAGTAAACTTTTAAAAATAAATGTGCCTAATAAATCTTTCCCAAGAATAAATTAATTCTAGTTTGAAATATTAAATGTTAGAACAAGTTTAGGAGCCCATTCAAAAGAACATAGCAAATTTTTTAAACTTTGAGTATTTTCAGTATTTGGATCACTATATATTTTATATTTTATTTACAAAATGATACTCAAAATATTTTATTTTGACTTTTGTTTTTTGTTATTTTAGCATTTAGCAATCAATAAAAACGAATTTTTGATTGGTTTCTTAATTCCATAGTCAGATACATAATGTAAAATGTTTTGTTTGATGGCTCGACAAATGCGTCCTTTACTGCATCAGAAAATGTACTATTAGAGTAATCTCAGAGTACTTGAAAGGTCCTGGTGTTGGTAATACTTAATATTCATCATATTTATAGAAAAATTTTCAAACGTAAAAGTGCCTAATAAATCTTTACCGGTATTAAATAAATTTTTTAAAATTTTGGAAAATTAAATGTCAGACCATAATTATGAGCCCAATAAAAAAAACCGTAACAAAATTTGAAAACTTTAAGAATTTTCAGTTTTTGGGTCACTATACATTTATGTTTTATTTATAATAATCTTTGCAAAATGATACTCAAAAACTTTTATTCTGCTTTCTTTGTTATTTTAACATTGAAGTTAGAAATCGTTCAAACGAATTTTTAATTGAGCTCTTAATTCTTTTGTCAGATAGGTAATGTAAATTTATTTATTTGATGGGTCATCAAATACCTCCTTTAATACCTTACAAAATGAACTATTAGAGTCATCAGTACATGAAAAGTCATAGTGCTTGTAATTATTTTTTTTATTTAATAGTCATCAAATATATTGAAAGCCGTTCTAACGCGTAAGTGCTTAAGAAATCTTTCCCGGTAATAAGTTATATTTCATATTGAAAAATAATGTTTTAGGGCGTAATTCAGAACTCATTCAAAATACTTCAACAAATTACAAAAACTTTGAGAATTTTTAAATTTTGAATTCATATTTATTTTTTATTATATCCATTTATTTAGAATTCGGACTATACATTTTCAGTTTAAATAGAACTCTATAATGTTGGATCGT
This sequence comes from Maratus speculifer, assembly GCA_964019185.1. Taxonomy (NCBI): domain Eukaryota; kingdom Metazoa; phylum Arthropoda; class Arachnida; order Araneae; family Salticidae; genus Maratus; species Maratus speculifer. The sequence continues at coordinate 323,828,654 of OZ025290.1, forward strand.
TTACTAAGGTAAGTATGTATAATTTGCAATTTTCTATTTATAAAAAGTACATAATATTCTATTTCAGATGTCAAAACATAAATGGTCAAGAGCAAGAATTACTCGCGTACAGAAAGTTTCGAACAGTAAATAGTTTAAGGACAGTTGTAAGTTCAAACCCTAAAATATATCGAATTTTTGAATTTTTAATATTTTAAATTTTTTTTTCTCCTATTTCTATTGATATATTACTTTTGTTTCTACGAAAACCAGAAGTTGGAAAATGTTAGTAATTCTGTTTGCTTATCTCCTCATACTTCTCAACCACACCAATTTAAAGAGCTGAGCACGTAAATACTGAAAGTTATCTCGCTCTGTTCTTCATTACTTATCCCCAGAATTTTTTTCTCCAAGTTTTAATAGGTCCAGTACGTTTAAAGGCTTCAAAAATTCAAGTTTTCAATTTTCATTAATTATTATAAAACAATTCATTAGAAGTATTTTAAAACAAACCTCTTGCAAAAATTCCCATTAGAACTGAAGTTATAGCAAAAATAAGATGCTGATTTTGGTTGGTAATTAACTTAAGTTACAACTCTGAAACAGGTTTTTGAGAAACTTCGTTTTTAGACATTGCGCGCATGATATCTTGAGAACATTTATTATAAAACATTTTTTAGTTAATAAGCACATACGTATGCTTAAATGAACTACTTTTATGTATTTATAGCGATAAAATTTTTAGTTATAAATAATATTATTTATTAAAAAATGTAAAATTTTGATTTTTTTTATTTAGAAATTTTTTTCAAGGTTAATGAAATATTTTTTATTTAAGAGTAGATGATTTTAAAATACATTATTCTTCTTTAAATATATATATATATATATATATATATATATATATATATATATATATATATATATATATATATATATACATATATATATATATATATATATGTGACGATTTAAGGAGAACTCGAATTATTTCCACTGGTTAAAAAGAAACACACAGTCATGGCAAGCGAGGGAAAAAATAAAATAAATAAATAAATGTAGAAGATCCAATAATTAGTCATGGGCTGCTGTAAATTCATTTATTAAATTCGTAATAATGAGGAAGGAAAAGCTCCTTTTGCAAAAATTCCATCATTATTTCAGCGAGCTGTCCTCATCGAAGAAGCAACCCAAGAAATCTTCTTTTTCATCTCGAGACTTCCACCTTTTTAAACTAAAAAGAAAATTCTGGAACATTATGTAACCTCAAACCATCATTCTTTTATGCAAACAGAATTCTTGTCCAGCTACGAGATTATTTTCCACAAACGATAAATTAATTTTTAAAAAAATATTATTTAACCAATTTATAATTGACTCAGAATTTTAAATATCTTAGGCAGACGATTTTTATAAATTATTAATTTTAAGAGAAAAAGAAAAGAAATGAATTTATTAATATGCACACATCAAAGGTTGACGTAGGAAAAATAAATGAATAGATGAAATAAAATAATGATATTTTTTGAAAGGTATGGTTTTGGAATAAATTTAATAAGACTTTCTTAAAAAGGGTTGATAAAAACATAGAAGAAATCAGTTTTATTTGGAATATTAAGAAATAAAGTTTTAATTAAGAATATTTTTAATTTAGAGCCATCTTTTTAAATTTACGCATACTGGAATAATGTTTTTTAAGGCAAATTAATAATTTATATTGTCTGCATAAGGATTAACAGATTGGATTTAGAAACAAGATTTTAATTTAATAATTTGAAGTAAGTACGGAACATTATTATAAGAAAATTAAGATAGTATAAAGGTTAGTTTTTGCGAAAAAATTTGAAATTTGTAATATTATACCCCCTCCCCAAGACTTTGTATGAAATTGATAGTTAAATAAAACTACAAGTTCAGACAACAGATAATAATTTAGAAAAGTTAAATTTTGGAATAAAACTGTCAAACTCAGAAAGCCAAGAGATGGAAGAAAAGAAAATTAACGCAATATAAAAAATATTAGCGATTAAAATAAAATAGTTAAGAGAAAATAATTCTGAATTAAATTTAGGTAGGAGCATTTCCCTGAAAGAAATACAATAATGTTACAACATCACTTACCATTTGTAAGTGCATAGGAGATAATACATATAATAACAGTAAATAAGTTATGAATATTAATAAGCAAGAGATAAAAATATAATAAAAACAATAAAAATTCGTTCTCATGGAAGTTTAAATAATTACAATGACTTAATGCATAGTTTATTTTAAATAAGTCCTTTAAATGAAACAAGTCTTTCAATAGTATATATAAAAGAGTCTTTTCCAATGTTCTCTGAATACAGTCTCTTTAATTAAAAATCTTCAAACCTAGTTTAATCTTTGGTTTTAATGTTATGTTGGATCCAACATCTTTTAACAATCAATAAAATTTTTCTTTCAATAATATGTCAATTTTTTTAATAATAAATTGCATCACTCTCAATATCAATAATAAATAATATAGAAAAATTTAAATAATATTAACAACAACAATAATAAGTAGTACAATAAGACTCCATATCCTAATATTTTTCAATAAGAGTATAATTAATACTAAACTTCATTATAGAAATCATAATAATAATAATAATAGTAAAACAAGAGTATAATCAAAAGAAAATATCACTATTTGTTTATTATTGATAGGGAAAATATTGGTTGAGGATAAAAATAATTACATAGCAACTAAATAATTTTCTTATCTTCTAATAGCATAAGAAAGTATTTTTTGCTAGCCGAAAGTATAAATAAAAAAAATCATAATAATTCCAAAATCCAAATTAAATTAAATCTAACTATTTAGAAAATGGACTCTCAACCAGTATTTCCTTACAATAATTCCTCTCTGATATTCTTTTACAAAATTGTCAAATTTGGTTATAAGTTTTCAAATGCCAAATGTAGAATAATGTTTTATCTACACATGGTTTATAAACTTTAATAATAAAATACAATAGGATTAAAAGGTGTCATTCTTAATTGAGAAATAGAAATAAAAATAGTGTGCTTTTCTGAAATCTCTTAATATCTGTAGTTTTCATAATCACTGAAAATCACATATTATGTTATAGATTTGAGTAGAATCATTAGATTTTTTAACTGTTATAACATAAATATCTGCTGAATAAATAGAATAATACTAATGTCAAATACATGAGTAAATATAGTTAGACTTAAACACCCTTAAAATTAATTTATCAACATCAATTTGAAAGCTTTTACAATCAAAGTGTTCACCTTATGCCTGCATAAGGAGCCCAATTTAACCCCAAAAACTCCCAGAAACAAGTAATATTCTTGTAGGCCTCCAAGAACATACCTGCTAATGTTGAAAATTATGGTGATAAACTATTTAAAGAATAATAATTAAAACTTAATCTACTGTCTTGACTTTAGTTTGATCTAGTGATTGTGATTGTATCTGAGGTTTTGTTTGTTTTTTGGGTTGCTCATGAAAGAGTTTAAAATCTTCTAGTGAAAAATAGGGTCTTAATTTAGAAACATGCACAATAACGGAATTCTGTCCTGTCTCATAATTAAATTTATCTATTTCATAAGTTACATCAGAAAGTTTATTTATAATTTTGTATGGTCCAGAGAAAGTAGGTTCTAATTTTCGAGTGTTAGGGTATTTAAATTCTTCATAAATTACAGAGTCTTGTATTTTTAATGGGCATTCGACAAAATTTCGATCATAGAGCCTTTTACTTTTAAGGTGAAATTCCTGAGTTCGCGCTTTCGCAATTTTGAGGGCTTTGTCTACTGGTGTTGTACACATTTTAACTGCCTCACACAGAACCATTACCCACCTTTTTAAAAACCTGAATCAAAATTATCGCGAAAATTATAACTATATTTAGCTGCTAACTTTAACCAGAAATTTTATCTAATAAAACAGAAATTGTAAATATCATAGATATACCTTAAATTGGGATCAACTTTTAATTCTATTATTTTATAGATCATAAACAGATTCAAAAATTTTAACTATAGGTAATTTCTTACTTAAAATCACAAAATTTACTGACAAAATTAATAATATTTATCAGTCAAAATTCTAGCAACAGCCTTGCACAGTTCCATCTTTCTTACTGAATTTAAATAAATTATAAGAATCCGGGAACCAAAGCTCACTGTAACCAGAAATTCTAACAAATAAAATGAAAAACATAAATGTTAACTTAATTTTCAGCTCAAATGTCTAGTTGTAGGTACATTATCATGAAAATACTGCATTCTGAGAATAGTTCTTGATAACAAACAAATATCAATAAATTAGAAAATGTACCTTTTTAAAAAATAACTTGAGCTTCTAAGTTCTTTTATACTTCATTATTATTACGAACTTATCTTTAAACGTGCATAAAAATATCATAATAATCTTAATAAGTAACAGTAAATATCTTAAGAACATCATACTCCTCAATTAAATCCTTACGAATAAAAATATTTCAATCTTCAACAAATAATAATGATAATAATAATACTCATAAATAGATTAATAAATAAGACTCAAAGAAAAACAAAACAATAAATAAATAAACCTCACAAATAGAGAATAAACAATCTACACAAATGCTTAAAAAGGATACAAATAATATTCAATTAATTTGAAATCTCACTCTTAAGAAGAATTTCTCAAGATGAACCTAGGAGAGACAATAATAACGAAAATTATGAAAGTAAGTAGTAATCGGCGTTCAGTTGTCTCTAAACTTTTTTTTTTCTTGTCATTACTACCAGTAATATTTAAAGTCAATGATCGCAAATTTGGGTCGCAACAAGATGAATGGCGCTTCTATTCCTTATTAAATCCAATTCGAAATCACCAGGTCTCAAAAATTTATCATTATGACCAAAAACATCAAGCTTCAGGAATTCACGAGAAGTCAATTATCGGCGATTCACAAACCTATCATTATTTCGTTCCACAGCCCATTTCATTAGCAAGCTGAAAATACCATATAAGCCTCATTTAGAATGTCCAGAGGGATGAAACCGGATTCACACGAAGTGGAGCTGCTCCGCTATCATTCCTGCTTTAATTTTGTACCCATTTATAAACCCAAGCATAAAGCAGCATTAAAATTCCTCCGCGCAAGTTTTCGTGCGCAGGTCTCTGTTAAAGAATATCGTCTGCTTGTTTACTTTTGGCCTCGTAGGGTGCAGTTTCGCTATGACCAACACATAATGTGCAGGAATTGGTACGGGGCCACTTGTTTTAATACCTGTACGATACATTATTATGAAACTGTTTTGGTATGCGGCGATTTGTTTTAATATCTGAATATATGAAACAGAATTTAAAGTTATACAATCTTCAGTTTTATAATTAATTTTGCAATGATAAGCGCTAATTATGTCATGAAAAATATAACACTGTTTTAAAAATGTAACCCATTTAAATTGATTATCGATACTATGAGGTTTATATATTTTTATGCTACCTTCGAAAATTTTTTGCAATTGACTTTAAAATATAAGGATAGCTAAAATAATTAAAAGAGTGGATATGTATACTTTTTTAACTTGTATTACAACCATACTCACTTTATGTCTGAAAATGTTAACTTGTACTTTATTTGCAATTTTTAATTTTGTATTAGTTTTCCGTAATAATTAATTTGTCTTAGTTTTGTGTAATAGTTTTTTTTTTTTTTTTTTTTTTTTTTTTTCATTGATTAAAATACAAACTTTTATTTTCTGAGCTTTGCTTACTACTAATAACATATCGCTATTCTATTTAAATTATAGTGGTATTTTATTTTCATTGAACTATGCTTTATTTCATTCTCTTATAAAATTAGCATAAATTATCGTAATCTTTTATTAGTAGTTTTACAAGCTTTTATATAGCTAATAGTTATATGTTCTTTTGACATTAGATGTGATTTTTTGCTAATTTATAAGGAGAGAATAATATACACATTTATTATGTTATTCATCTTAAAATAATAATAAATAAATAAATAAAGAGAAGGATATATTTTTAAATAAATATATTTTTTTTATAGAATCTCATGATTTGTGTTGCAGCCTCAAGATTGGACTTTCATAAATATTGTTGCAGTTCATTCATTAATGATAAAAAATATATTAATTCAAAATTGATGCGATTTTTTGCTGGTATTTTTTTTTTAATTATTAATTTATCTCTCATTTTCTTGTGGCTTTTTTTTTTTTTTTTTTTTTTTTTTTTTTTTTTTTTTTTTTTTAATGGACAAAAGGTCAAAATATATAAAGTAGCTACAGAAGTTCAAGCAAGGTTAATTTGAGTATGACTTATTATTCTATATGAATGGGTTTGTGGTGACGTGAATTTATAAATTCATCTCTAAACCAATTCTCCTTTCGATTAAAACAAAGATGAAACTCTAATAAGATATCTAAAAATCTTTCGATATTGCTGAAAACTTTTCAAAGCAACTGCAAAAATTTTAATGTAACATTGAAGCGAAGTAAATAATTTTTATTGAAACCAGAAGCCAGTCTACCTACAGGACCCTACTAAAAAATGAAAGTAATTTAATACTTTCTAATACATTTGAAAAGAGTGTTTATAAAATCAATTTGTCAGTCTGTGCTGCAATTAATGTAAACTCAAATTTCCATTTATGTTATTGAAATTAACTAAAGCATGTTTCTTAGCGAAAATGAAGTGTGCAGAATTATAGCGACAATGGGAGAAAAACCTTTTGTGGTAAATTTAAATGATGTTACACTATTTCAAAAATGAAATTTATATCCATTTAAAAAATGCACTAACCATGGTTTCTGCATAGTACGGTGTATAATAAAAATGAGATGGTCTCTGTCTGAGCTCAGTTTTTATTCAAGTCCTCGAATAGGTATAATATTACAAATTTATAATTTTTTTTAAAGGAATTTTCAGGGACATGAAAATCACGAAACATTGTCTTGAAAGAGTATTTAGAATTAATACTTATTTCTATGTAAGAAGAAATATTTTAGCAATAATATATTCATAAAACACCAGTATTCAGTTAAATATAATAAAAATTTTAAAACTCCGAAAGCTTCAAAAAGTGTTAAAAACATGATTTTTATTGTATTTAAACGAAATATTTTAACGAAAAACTTTTTTAAATGTTACTAACACTTTTATGCAATGTACTTTTATCATCAGGTTCTGATGACACAAAATTTTTTGGTCTTTCAAATCATCAAACTTCGATTAAAAAAAAAAAAAAAAAAAAAAAAAAAAGCGCTGAATACTGATGTCAAAACATGTATCATTAATTTACACAATCACTACTATAAAAATTCAATTAATGGCTATGTGAAAATAAATGATTTGAAGCATATTTTATAATGTTACACTATTTCAAACATAATGACATAGATATATATTATTGAGATTTATTACAAGATGCTTACTGTAGAATATGATATGCATAATGGTTATCATTCATTTACAGAGCGACAAAAAATTTTGATTGTAGTATAATGATCGTACTGTATAATATAAATTAGTTTAATATAAATTATACATATTTATTTAATATATTAATTAATTTAAATTATGTACATTTAAAAAATATTAATTAATATTAATTATAGATATTTAAATAATATTATTTAATATGGATCATTCACATTTAAATATGAATATTATCTATGTAAGGTACCCTGGGGTAATAACGCCACGTTAAGGTTCTACCAATTTTCACGGCTTAGTTTTAGATTGTATTTTTCAAACAAATATAGGATCTGATACAGCAACTCATTGACTATCTATATAAAATAAAATAATTTAACAGATATGTATTCATAAAATGTAATGGCGTTTTTTCTTGACCAATGCTATTTGGCGTTATTACCAACCTATATGGGTAATAACGCCATGCAAACAAAACTATGAAATAAGATGGAATAATTGCATGTAGATAGCCCAATTCTAAAAATACAAAATCTACAAGCTTAAAAATTGACAAATTGCATTCTAAGCTGTTGAAAATGTTCAAATTTTCGTGAAAGTGTAAGAAAAATAAAGGTGTGGTGTGGGAGGGGGGGGGTGAGACAAAAGAATATCAGACCGTGAGCTTCTTTTTGCTTAAAAAGGACCATTTAAATAGAAATATCAGAAACATTGCACAGTTTTAACTGTGTTTATTTGAATCAGTATTTAGGATGTAGCTCGGCCACTGTAGGGAATCAACCGGGGTATTAAACCAAGGATTGGCGTTATTACTCCGGTATAGTTATTGCGCAGTACATTTTAAATTACAAATTATCTCGTGAAGATATCCAAAACTCTTCAACAACATTTTAAAAGTACTTGAAATGCACTACAAATTTATGTAATTAACAAAGTATTTCCGGATAAAAAGATAGTCTTCACATTACAAAACGTATCTCGCAAATTTTAGATCAAGCGTTAATTTTAGTTGTTTGTAAAAACAATAAGACCTAAAAATGAAACAAATTAACTTGAAGCTGTTTTTTGCGATTTATATGACTCAAAACCCTTCTGCGCAGAGCACATGGGTGTCATTTACCTGATTATTTCATAATTATGCGAAATATAAGCACTTGGCGTTATTACCCCGCTTGGCGTTATTACCCCGCTTGGCGTTATTACCCCAGGGTACCTTATATTTAAATATTAATATTAATTAATTATGTATATTTAAAATCCTTATCAATTATATATTTAAATACTAATAATAATATAGGGAAAGGTAAAAGTAATTATGCTAACCTTCCACTACTTTATAATTACAAATGAATGGGTAATTAGTAAAAAGAATAGTAAATTAATTGCAATTTTTATATATGAAGATAAGATTTTTAAAAAATGATAATTTAAGTATGAAATTAGTAAAATTTACTAATATTTTTCAACAGTAATATAAAATTGTATTTAGTGTAAGATTAGGATACATTGTATTTTAATAAATGTTCATGTAATTATTTTTTAAAAGCTTGAGTAACTTTTAAAAGTATCTTAATTATTGAAAACTTATTTGAGATAAAATTTTATGCAATAAAAATTATTACATTTTATTCATGTTAATTTTAATTTAATTTTGTTTATTTAATTGTAAGTATAATTTAGTTTAACTAGCTAACCCGCCCGGCGTTGCCCGGGTCCGTATTAACAATATTAAACGAACTTGAAATTTGTATTATTTTATCATTAACTCGAAACTTGCAGAAATGCATTGTCAGAAATACGTGGCCACTGACTGTTGTTTTTTAAAAAGAACTAATCTATCGCTTCACCGGTAAAAAATATTAATTATTTTATCATATGTGTTTTAAATATCAATATAGAAAATTATTTTAACGTTTTGCTTGAAAATATAACATTCTTTTGTTAATATCTTAAAATCGTCTGCAGTCAGAAATCTATATTTTAGATTAATATTTACGAGTTGGCGCATTGCCAAGATTTGCTTCCTCTGGACCGAGTTGGCGCATTGCCAAGATTTGCTTGTGCCTCAATTAATTATCCTCGGAATTCCTTTTATTTATAGAGATTATCTAATTATCATTGTATAAAAATACAAAGCAACTGATCTTTACATGTTTATAACTGTTCTTTATTAACTAATTCAAAAAAGATCATTAAGAAACTCCACAAGAGAGAAAATAGCAAAAAAATGCACAATTTAAAACCTAACAATTAAAAAATTTGGTTTTAACTAACATACTATACAAGGTTTATCTTTCAACAAAGCCCATTGGAAAAAATTTGCCAGTTCTCCTAAACAGATTAGCGCGCGAGAAATGGGCGGAGAAATTTGAACGGACACTTGCTTTGTACACCCGAAAGGAATCATGGGTACATGCTGGATTAGTGCCCTAGGAGATAGCAGGGGTGAAAAATGCCCTAGGTTGAAACCGGATCTGCACATTCTAAACAGGTCAGAAATACAATGATGGAATCGATGTGAATTGAATGTGGATTCGAGGGGATATTCTAAATGACCCTATAGACTGTCCTTCAATCGAACTTCGGCGATAGCATGCTTTTCTTCGTTCCATCGCAATTTTCTTTAAATATCATTCATTAAAAAGGCAGCACAGATAAAAAATCCTGTCCGACTTTTCGATTAGTTGTGACGATTTAAGGAGAACTCGAATTATTTCCACTGGTTAAAAAGAAACACACAGTCATGGCAAGCGAGGGAAAAAAATAAAATAAATAAATAAATGTAGAAGATCCAATAATTAGTCATGGGCTGCTGCAAATTCATTTATTAAATTCGTAATAATGAGGAAGGAAAAGCTCCTTTTGCAAAAATTCCATCATTATTTCAGCGAGCTGTCCTCATCGAAGAAGCAACCCAAGAAATCTTCTTTTTCATCTCGAGACTTCCACCTTTTTAAACTAAAAAGAAAGTTCTGGAACATTCTGTAATCTCAAACCATCATTCTTTTATGTAAACAGAATTCTTGTCCAGCTACGAGATTATTTTCCACAAACGATAAATTTATTTTAAAAAAATATTATTTAACCAATTTATAATTGACTCAGAATTTTAAATATCTTAGGCAGACGATTTTTATAAATGATTAATTTTAAGAGAAAAAGAAAAGAAATGAATTTATTAATATGCACACATCAAAGGTTGACGTAGGAAAAATAAATAAATAGATAAAATAAAATAATGATATTTTTTGAAAGGTATGGTTTTGGAATAAATTTAATAAGACTTCCTTAAAAAGGGTTGATAAAAGCATAGAAGAAATCAGTTTTATTTGGAATATTAAGAAATAAAGTTTTAATTAAGAATATTTTTAATTTAGAGCCATCTTTTTAAATTTACGCATACTGGAATAATGTTTTTTAAGGCAAATTAAGAATTTATATCGACTGCATAAGGATTAACAGATTAGATTTAGAAACAAGATTTTAATTTAATAATTTGAAGTAAGTACGGAATATTATTATAAGAAAATTAAGATAGTATAAAGGTTAGTTTTGGCGAAAAAATTTTAAATTTGTAATATATATATATATATATATATATATATATATATGCCATGTAACGACGACGATGTTCTGTAATAAGGTACAAGCTCCAGTGGAACACCGTGTTTGATGCAGAACATTCTACTACTCACTAAGAATCAACAGCGAGACGAGCTGAGCAGTCGCTCCGGCAATTTGACAAGCAATGGATTGGTTTATTTGGGTATATCCCCAAAAGAAATTTAAATCAATCAGTCTTTAATTTCATTTCTATTAGAACTTATAAAATAAGTTAAGTTCTTCCCCGCAGTCACCTTTGCACACATCGAACACTACAACCTTCGTTATCCAATCTACATCATCAGATATTTTAATTTATAGGAGAAATGAAACGGGCGTCTTAGTAATTTAAAAGTCAGTCGCATTCTGCCTCCGAAAACCTAGAATGAGAATCCCACACTCGCACGAAAAAATAGCCCCTCCTTTCTCAGCGTCAGTCAATTTAAAAATCCAACCATGATTAACCCCGATGCCACGCGTCATAAATCATCACCTGTTATTGGCACACGAGGCGTGGCCCTTCGGTAGGAACTCGATCTTGTCTCGCAAACAGACCAGCCCGCTAACATCTGCGCATTAACACAGATCAGGTGATGTTAAATAAAAAATATAATTAAAATCCCGAGAATGTTCTAAGAAGGAAAAAGGTTACGAAATAACTTCCCGCACTTTTTGAGTAACAAGCAATAAATTATTAATAAATGAAATAAAATAAGAAAAATAATTTTAGCTGTTAAAAGATTAATACATTACGAAACTAAGATTAAAAATATGTTCCACAAATTTAGAATTAAAAGCTCAGAGAGAACAAATGGCGCAAAACTAAGAATGAACAAACACTAAGAGCAATATATGAACATTTGCAGCAAACTAAAGAAAAAAGAGTGTTTAAATAACTGAAAAGGAAACAAGAGGAATTCGAATAAAAAAGATGCAAAAAATTAATACTATGGAGCATGAATGTTTTAAGAAAGTGTATTTATTTACTTTAACCTTAATTTTCTTAAAAAATTACTATCCATTATGCTTTGAAAATTTTCTTGAACGTTCTATACATATCTTTGTTTAATCTAAGGTGAATTGTTTAAACTCATAAATGAAACTTTTTTTATTATTATGACTAGCATACGCAGCCCGCTTCGCCGGGCTTAATTTGAAAGTTTATTTAATAATTTATGTGTATGGTACGCTTCTCTCTCAGCTGGCGACGGATCCCCCGGTGACTCTACGCTTCTCTCTCAGCTGGCGACGGATCCCCCGGTGACTCTCCCCGGACCATCGGCACTCCACGTGCGTCGGGTGAGCGTCAGAACAAACTTTCAGCATATACATATGGGTGGTTGTACTTGAATGCACAGACCTGCGCGTTTTTTTCTATCTTGCTTTTATACCTCTGGACCGAGTTGGCGCATTGCCAAGATTTGCTTCCTCTGGACCGAGTTGGCGCATTGCCAAGATTTGCTTCCTCTGGACCGAGTTGGCGCATTGCCAAGATTTGCTTTCCCCTGTGCCTCAATCAATTAATTAATTATCCTCAGAATTCCTTTTATTTATAGAGATTATCTTTGAAATAATGCAATTTTTCTGAAATTTCAGTGTCGTTTCTACTTCAGATTTTTTTTAAATATCTAAGCTTTGTTTGATTATTAATTTATATTGAGATTATTAAAAATTGTTTATTTTATGCATAAACAAATTTCAAATCGATATCTTAAGTAGTTTATGTGAAAAGGTGCATTAATCTAACATAGTAGGTATAGGGATTCCGACTTTCCTTAATTACTTTTAATTACACAAATATATTATTAAATTTTTTATATACACTGTAAATTCATAACACACAAAAATATATAAATGTTATATTTTTTTTTGTCATCAAACTTACAAAACATTAAAGTTTTGTGAAATAGAAAACTTCATATACAAAATGCTGTTTATGTTGTGATAGTATTTTTAATATATGTCAAAAGTGTTGCGATCTAGAAATGTCTTCTTAAAATTTTACAAAACTGTTGTTATCTATATGTGTATTCTAAAAATAATGTTGTTAAATTTTTCGAAAAAGTGTTGTAAATATTGTTGATAAAAATATTTTGTTATATCAGTGTTGTGCTGCGTAACACTTTGTTACCAAATTAACAATATTGTAAACATCAAAATTCAGAACACTATAAAACAACACCTGCAAAACTGTTTCAAAACACTTTCTACATGGTGACTTTAAAATTACATAATCTTAAAAGAGAAATAAGAGATAATTTACTTTACGAAAAAATTACAGGAGATTAACCTAATAGCATGCATGGTCACAGTGACGTCACTGTGAGTCACTTTGGTCACACCACATCTGTGACCAAAATGCCACCACTCTGTGACGTCACATTGTGACTGAGATGTGACTTTCTTAAAAATGTTTAGAAATTTATAAATATCCTTCAAAACATGTTATTTACTTTAAAAAACATGTTTCTGGCAATTTAAATATCGTCGCTTTTGTCACAGTTTCGTCACAATGTTAATGTCAAATTAGTCAAAAAAGACACATTTTTCACAAATTTGTCACATTGTGAGCACTTTGTGAAACGTCACAAAAGATCTCTAAAACTGCCATAACGACTTCACATTTTAGTCACTGTGACTTCACATCGACGTCACGTGACGTCACATCGACAATCGATGGTCACAAAGTCACAATGTGACTTCACAACGACGTTGCAGTGACGTCACCATGCTTTACGGGTACTATGTAAATTGACTAATTTCACTAATAAATATCAATAGCTGCACTTATGGAAAAAATTGTAATGTTTAAATTCAATCTTTTTTTTTCACTGTGTATTCGCAATGCATTCACAAAACAATCAAAAACGATTTTATTTAGTAGTAATAACACTGATCAACAAAATTCAATTTTTATTTTTTCCTTAAATTTAAAGCTAATATTCCATATATATACACGCTTGAGTAAATAAAAATGATATTAGAAATTTTTACTTGTTTCTTATTTTTTTAACGTAGGATATGTACACTACTTGGCCATTGATGAACATCCACATGCGATTTTAGACATTTTGTTAAATATCTGGACAAATACATAAGAAATTATCCCGAAACTCTTAGTGTATAAATAAAATAGTGTAAGTCCTACATTTCCGTGAAGGTTTTTTCCCGAAACTCCAATACGGGGACCGTCAACAAATTAAAAAAGAATAGATATCTTTTGAATAACCCTGTCAAAACTAATGTAGCGAAAGCAGTCAAACTCTAGATTATGATTAAGTGCCTTATTGTAATAAACTGTATTCATTTTTACGCAAATAGCACGCATACTCGCAGAAAAATTAAGGTTTTTATAAAAATGGTCCCAAATTTTGCCAAGTTTTTTGCTTATAATTTTCAGAGTTCTTAGTATAAAGTAACATTCTTTTCTGGAAATATGGCAAATAATATTGCACACAATACCTTGTAATTAGAATTAAAAAATAGTAAAAATTGTATGAAAAATGTGTAGGGTTACTAAATAAATTTTCACTGCGCGTGCGTCAACGATATCAAAATTTCATTTGCATATTACGTTAGCTAAATGTATAGAGCAAATTTTATGAAAGTCACAAAATCATAACTTGAAAATTCTGAAAATAATCGTCAATTGAATAAGTTGAAAATCCGTTATTCTCAAAATGAAGCAAAAACAAGAGGGGTTGCATCCATATAATCATTGATTAGTGTCAATATCGAATACACAATGTGGGACGTACTACAACATTTGGATACAGTAAAAATATGGTATAAATGTAAACATACAGTATAAATGTAAAATTTTAAATAAATATAATTTTATTTTTCTATTTTAAAACGATTCGAAAAGTGCTTGGATTGACGGAAAAATATATTGTATGTGCTATACTGATATACATATCAAAATATAAATTCGTAATTATGTACTATAATGTTTTTTAGTATAATTGATTGTAGGCTAAAATATATTTTGTTGTAGATGATAGATTTATATTCTTAAATTACAAATAAGTAAGAATTACATTATCCAAAACGTAAAGTGTAACAAATGAGTAAAATAAAAGAGGATAATATATATACACATAAATATATATCATACAATTCCTAAGTAGTTTTTGATTGAATAGTTAATATTATATTAATATTAGTCGATATTTTATTCTGTAGTTGAAAGTATAGGATATTGTTATTCAATAGATACATATTATTCTTTTGTCTAATAAATAATTTTTTTGACATTATGTGTTGGACATTTTTCCTTTAGTCATTTTTCGAACAAATATAAACGAAATAGCATTACAAATATTTCTCCGACATATTGAACATTATTGGAATTTTCAGTTTCCCGATTCTCAAACACGTACTTTTCTCTTTACGTGACAACGTTTTTTAAAAGCAACAGACAACTGTAGCATGATATTTCTTTTACGGATAGAATTCTATATATATCTGATTATATAAATGCGATTTGTGCCATTTGTAATTTTTGTTTTCATTGTACATGCCTTGATGTTTAAATATTTAGAGTTTGTTCCCTCTTCAATCAATAATTTTCCAAATTTAGTTTATCTCCATAATTTTTTTATTATTTTAATCCCAATATTTTAGTTTTTAAATTTTTGTTAATTTTTTGATACTGTAAAGTAACTTTCCTTAAACCACGCTATTTCCACATACTTTTTAAAATTCATTTAAACATAGTTATCATGTTGCTTCTGCATTTAACATTATTTTTTCCTGTTTATGTATTTATATTTTTCTTTATGATACATTTAAAAAAGATTTTTATCTTACCTACACTTTGGACAACATGTCTGTTCGGTGCACTTTTTCAAATACCGTTGAATATGTTACATTAAAATTTGTTGTGATGCCAGAAAACATAGTATTTGAAAATAGAAGTAGGAAATTTTTATTTTGATTAAAAGAAACAAAATAAAAAAATGTTTACTAAAATTTTTGGAAATTCAAAATATTTTAAGAATTATTTTTTCATTATTTTTTTTTCACTCAGATTTTTCATGCTAGATATTTTTAAAGAAGGACGCTAATTACACAATTTTAGGAATTTTCAACTGTTCACCAACTATTATCTAATTTCCAATTGTTACCTAAAATAAAATTTTAGAAAAATACACTAAAAAATCGAAAAAAAGACAACACACACGTATGTATACATATACAATTTTTAAAATACATTATTTCAAATCTTCCCAGTACCATAATCTTTTTAGTCCATATACATTTAGAGCCATAATCTTTTAATTCCTTAATCATTTTGCACCGTAAACTTTTATAACTATTGTTTAGGCCGATAAGTAAAAACTGAAAAATTCAAAGTATTTTATGTTCCATGTGCCCTTAATAATCCACTGCTGGTCATTAAAATTGAAACACCAGGAAGTGATGATCTAACGAAAGTAAAAATCATATGTAAGGAATATGCAAATGATTAGTATTTCAGTGTATTTAGACGACGCAAGCGAAAGAAGCAACATATAAGGAGCTGCATAAAAAAGAAAGTTGCGTAGTGAATTTCTCACTCGGAAAGCACTCTGTAAGGTCGGTGTTTACTCCGAATATTGTGTTATGTCTGGAATAATAAGACAAAATGCTTACCAATAAGTGTTGGACTTCGATAGAGGCAGGATCGTTGCCTATCGAGAGTGTGGATCATCGTTTTGTAATATCGAACGTTTTATCATAAAGTTTTATCATAAAGTTTATCTGAGTAAAGTGTTTGAAATATAGCGCTCTAAAAATGTGTAATAAAATTTAGGTGTTGTCGATAACTCATTATTAAACACTCATAAAAAAACACATATTTAAAAACTCGTTGAACTGTAATTTATTTAACTTAATCACTACTCAGCCGCTCATGGCTACGTTCTTTTACAAAATCATTCTCAGAACTGGTATAAACAAACACAGACGATAAAAAGCATTGCCAAAATCACAAAGCATTAATACGACCGAACAGGTGTTTTAAAGTCGTATTATATAAAAAACTTACCAACAAAACTTTTTTTAAAGATATTTTATAATAGATTGGAAAAAATAAAACTCTCGATTTTACGAAGATTGTACCGGCAATCGGGAACGCCTGTATAAATTTCCGTAAATTCCAAAAAAAAAAAAAACCTTTAAGTTTTTTAGGTTATAAAAATGGAATGTTTTCTGGAATTTACGGGAATAGTTTCTGCTAAAAAACAGTAAATAGAACTGGCGTCCGTCTGCCAGTAAAATCTACGTAAAATCGCAATTTGAAGAAAAGTTCGTTATATTCCGTATTATCTCACTTAAACGAAGATATTAGTTGATTAGTGTTAATAGTAATGGTAAAACTAAATTCTTTTCATGCATATATTTAAAAATATATTTAGTACAACGCCTTTTATTTCTTACATGAGATAAAATAGTTTTTTAATTTATAGTTTTATTATATTGAGAATGATGTTATTGTAATTTTGTGGGGTTTTTTAACGTAATTTTCGTTCTTGTTATTTTTGATGGAATTTGCCTATATTATGATAAAAAAATATGAATAAAATTTTCGAATCAAAGATTATTTTTGTATTAGACTATTCAATTCTATCAAAATTAGTGTATCGAATAATAGAATACATTAACTAATTACTGTTCTTTTATATAAACTAGTCAGGCGGGGCAATCCCAAATACTTACTTCTATTTTATACATTTTAATATCTCAAAACTCGTTATCACAGTGCAAATTAAATGAAAATCTCTGCCCATTATGGAAATTCAAATGACATGAAGTTCCATCTATTAATACTTGAGATATGACTATCGCGAAAATCCCGTAAATCTTGCAAATTGTAGCATACTACACTAAATAAAAAATCTGAAGAAAATCTTAAGAAAATATCTGTAGAAAATCTGTAGGGAATCGGCCCATTTTTTGAAAAAAATCTGCAAATATTTTTTAAAATATCTTTAAAGTATCTGCAAATAGTTTTGAGGTAAAATTACATCTACAAAATTTCTTCAGATTTCTTTAGAATTTCTGAAGAAAGTGGATATTCTTCCAGATAATCTTAAGATTATTTTTATAGGGGTAGTTGCGCCATTTGTTGATTTTTTTAAATCTGAAACTTAATTTGCAACATTTTATGTCGACGTCTAAGTGATTCTGCAATTTCTGAAAATCCGTACTTTAGTTTCTGAGATAGCGCTATTACAAAAATAGTGAAAAATGCAGCCTATCAGCACCACCTGTTTGGCCACTTACAACAAAATATAGAAAATGACAATTCATGTTAAGGACTAACGAATCTGAAATTTGATGAAAATTCGAGTATTACTTCTGAATTGAGATACTGAGGAAAAAGAAAAAAATACAGCATAGGAACACCATCTATTGAGTGATTTACACTAAAAATATAGAAAAGACCAAATCATATCAAGGAATCTTAAGTTTGAATAAAATCCGGGCATTACATCTGGAAATTGAGTCAGAGTGGAAATCGTAAAAAATGTAGCATAGAGACACCCACTTATTGAGCGATTTAGACTAAAATGTAGAAAACTCTAATTCATATCAAGAACTAACGGAATCTTAAGTTTAATGAAAATCCAGGCATTACTTCTAGAAATTGAGTGATGTGAAAATGTGAAAATCAGAAAAAATGCAGCACAGCAACTACACTTGTTGAGTGATTTACACCAAATACTAATCACCTCCAATTAATATCAGGAAGTATGTGAATATGAAGTTTTATTAAATTCCGTACAATAGTTCTTTAGATAGCGCACCCACAAATAGATGCGGCATACATACATACAGACAGACGGACAGACACAGAGACAGACATTTTGCAAAAACATACTTTTTGGTTTCTCTGACATCTAAAACGTGTAAATCTGGCGAAAACAGAATTTGAAAATTTTCTACAATTTTCCAAATACTTATATTTTTGTAAAGAGAGAAAAAAGTAAAAAAAAAGCGACATACAGTAAAGCAATATTAACAATAATTAATAAAACATGGTGATCGTTTATGCGGTTTTCTTCGGATTTATACGATTTAGAGTTCAGATATACTAAAAAAATGTTTTTACACAATGTCCCACTGTGTGTGTGTTTGCCTGTTTACTACCTGTATGTATCTGGCAGAAATTTCGCGGGTGGAATATCTCAAGAAATAATAACAATTTAAAAATAAAATTACAAAAAAAAAAAAAAAAACCAATGTAATAAAAATTTATATTCAATTAGCAACGGATACAAATTGGTGATGATTAGTTTTCGGTGCAAATCGTTTAGCAGGTGTTTGTAGAATTGTTATAATGGACATATATTTCTATTTAATCTTGGCATTGTGATATTAAATTTTGATGTACTAACATATATGATTTGGAAAAAAGTTTTGGGATTGCCATATACGACTACTTTTTTTCCACAAAAGTAACGAGCAGCTTAAATTTTAATATTTTGAACAATATTCACATCTCAAGGATTGATGCAAGGAATTTCTTATCATTGGAATCCTCCTGATGTGCATTGTGCATAGATTGCCATTTAATTTTGGCACTGTGATATCAAATTTTGAAACATTAACATTTATGTGATGTAAGGAAGTGAAATTGCCAAATCCGGCTAGTTTTTTTATTTCCACAAAAGTTTTAATGAGATGCGTATACATCTGTGCATCGTTTTAACATCTGTTCAGACAAAATGCTATACACTGCTTTTCGATTTATATTATATAGTAATTGGATCAATAGAAATATCATTAGAATATCTACCTCTACTTTAAAAAGTATTAAACTGTTTCTCCATCACATTGCCATATTTAAATGGTTGAAGCAATAACGACGCATTCCATGAATGCTATTTTCAATCCAATTTGTCAAGACAATAAGGATCTAATCAATTAAATTTACGAAAGTTTCGGGTCTATAGAATATTAAAGCTTAGTATCTTTAGTTTCAAATTACCTAGTAATCACCTGAGTGTTGTTTTCTCGAATACTTGATAAATATTTATTGCTTTAGATAAAATTGAAATGGTATTTTAGATTTATAGCTAAGATTGCTGGAAATGCATTGTGTTTTAAGGTAATAAGCAAACTGATTAATGGTAGAAGATTACGTAGACTAAAATATTAAACTGAAAGTTTATCATTATGAAAGTTACACTTCTAAATATTTGATTCAAATATTTGTCAATGGTATTGCAAACAAATTAGTCAATGGCGCAAAAATCAAACAATATTGAATCATAAATAATAAAAAAATTTAAATATTTAAGATTTTAAAACTGGAATTTCCAAATTCGCCAATTCGTTGTCTTCTCTTGGATCTTTTTATAACAGGCCTGCCGCATTCGACTAATATTTATATTTTTTTCGCACCAATATATTTTTAACATTAAGTTTCAAGTAGAGAAAATTAGGGTATTTTTGCGCCAAATCAGGATAACTATCTCGTAGCTTTACGATATTTTAATCCATTCTGCCATAGTGGAATCTTAATGAATTATTTCCAGTAAGGTGCCAAACTCACACTAGTGCTGCTCTCTATATTTTGAGAACAAAACCTTGCCGTTATCTCAAGTGTTATAACAGATTTAATCATATTCTCTCTTGGCACACAGTTACCCAGATAGGTCAAATTTACCCTGATTGACTGGAAATAATTTGTAAATGTTGTCAGCATATGTGTTGTAGATGACAGTTTTGAGCCAGTTAGAAAAAAAAATCATTGCTGTGGCAGCCCTATTACAACGACACCCAACTCTTTAAAAATTCCAAAATTCTGTGTGACCCTTTCATGAAAAATGTCAATAATGTGGTTCCGGAGATTTGAGTTCCTAATTTAGTGAGATTTGAAAGTTATTCAAAGTCTGACTCGAGACAAAATATTGCATTGATATTTATTTATTTATTTATTTATTTATTTATTTATTAGATATTAAGATGTTAAATATTTCACTTGTGCTATTCAAGGGAGTTCTAGATCAACTTGTTTTTGATATCTAAAATGAATTCTCTTATTCTGTTACAGCTGATAACCTTTTTATAGATGCTGTCTAATTTTCATTTGTAACGATAGCCGTGATTTACCACGAAGCAATTATTGATCTCAATTGTCAGTCTGACGTACATAAATGTGGAAATTAGTAATCTAGCATTTATAGTATTATATAATATGTTTCTGAAGACTAAATTACCGTTATAAACAACATAATATACGCTAATTTTCTGTAAGCCAAATAATCTCCATTGCAGCCCTTCCTCATTTCATCCAAAGGAACAGTGTTTTTCTTCTAAAACTTTACCACGAGTTTACCACGTCTTTGCTTCAAAATGATAATGCTCATGGGTACACGAAACATATTTTTCTGCACACTATATTGTCAAAGGTGACCAGCTATTTATGATTTTAAACATTTTGTTAAATATCTAGAAAAATGCATAAGGAAATATCCTGAAACTCTAAGTATGAAAACTTTTCTACCAAAAATTGAACCGACTTCAAAAGCTACTGCAAAGGGAAAAATAATTTTTTTACAGAATAGTATTAAGAAATTAAATTAAGAGCGTAGTATTTATCATGCGTATTATTATATTTATGTAGATTAATTTGATTTTTTGAAGTCGGTGCCAGCCAAGCCAAGTTACATGTAATTTTCCAATATACACGCATCAAAGTATCTACGAGTTTTTTTTACGATTTAATATTTAGTTAAAGATTTAACTTTATTTTTTTATGATTTGCATTGGGTAATTAATTTTAATTTTGAACTTGGCTTGGCTGGCACCGACTTCAAAAAATCAAATTAATCTACATAAATAAAATAATACGCATGATAAATACTACGCTCTTAATTTAATTTCTTAATACTATTCTGTAAAAAAATTATTTTTCCCTTTGCAGTAGCTTTTGAAGTCGGTTCAATTTTTGGTAGAAAAGTTTATTTTTCTCTTTTTAATTAAAAGTTAACGATTTTTTGAAGTTAGTTAATAAAAATTATAATACGGGAAAAATCGTTGTAGCCACCTGACTGCACTCCATTCGGCGAGCTTAGTCATCGTCCATGTTACTTTTAGTTTGCGAGAAATCATTAATTTTATTAGTTTTTATTTAAATACTAAAAAAAGTACTGAACCAATTTCAATGAAATGGAAGAAGTACCAATGGAAGAGTAGCCTCTTTCATTTAACACAAGAAACAAATTAATCGGTTGAATAGTTTCGGAGTAATCGGTGAACATACATAGAAAAAAAAATACATTCGCGCCGAATTGATAACATCCTCTCCTTTTATGAAGTCACTTAAAAAATCATATAATACGGATTTTTTTTTTTTTTTTTTTTTTTTTTGTATACTATACACATATGTCAGGAGTGAGGTTCGAACCGACACTCTCTTTCAAAACCAGAGGTAAATTCTGGTGCCTTAGACCGCTCGGCTGTCCGGACTACATTCGCTTCAGGGAACTTATTCAATCTCATGTTACTTTTTGCAAGTCTATTCTCCTTTTTGAGTACTCTTTCACTGATAAAGTATTGAGTTAATAAAAAATCTCTGATACTCTGTGGTAACGGTTAAATACAAAAATATTCCTAACAGCATAATTAGTATTTAACTTTTTAAATATATATTTAAAAATTATAATACGGAAAAATTATTGTATACTCGTATGTCAGTAGCGGGGTTCGAACCCACGTTGCCTTTCGAAAACCAGATCTTAAATCCAGCGCCTTAGACCGCTCGGCCATTCTGGCATCGGTAAATTTATTCGACATCCATATTACTACTGATTTGCGGGAAATCGCTAATTTTGTTAGTTTTTGCCTAATTACTAAAAAAGTACTGAACCAATTTCTATGAAACGGAAGTGGTACCAATTCGAGAGCAAGCTCTCTCATTTAACACCAAAATCAAGTTAATTGGATGGATAGTTTCGGAGTAATCGGTGTACATACATAAAAAAAAAATACATACGCGTCGAATTGATAACCTTCTCTCCTTTTCGGAAGTCGGTTAAAAACATAATAGCACAGGTATTATATTTCTGTGAAGATTTTATACCGAAACTCCATGTAAACCGGGATCGTCAAGAAATTGAAAAAGAAGAAAAAATATTTTGGATAATCCTGTCAAAACTAATGTACCAAAAGCATTCAAACTGTATATTCTTCTTATGTGACTTATAAGTAATGAACTGTGTTCATTTTTATGCGAAAAGCATTTATACTCGTAGAAAATATAAGGTTTTTATAAAAACAGCTCCAAATTTTTCCTTTTTTTTTTTTTTTGCATATTTTTTTATAATTTGCAGAGTTCTTAATACAAAACAATGTTTATTTCTGAAAATATAACAAACAAAATTGTACACAATATCCTGTAATGAGAATTTTAAAATAGTACAAATTGTATGAAAAATGAGGAGGCTTATAAAGTAATTCTTCATTGCATATGTGTGAACACTATCAAAATTTCATTTGCATATTGCGTTAGCTAACTGTATAGAACAACTTATGTAAATATCTGAAAAAATATAGCTTGAAAATTCCGAAAGTGATCGTCGATAGAATAAGCTCAAAATCCCAATTGAAGCGAAAATTTGAAGGCCTATATAAATATATCTATTGATTATTGCAATACAGAATACACAATAAGATACGTACTACTAAAATTGGATACGAATCCTCATATCTTTGCTTCATTTTGGGAAAAACGCATTTTGATCTTATTCTATCGACGATCATTTTTAGAATTTTCAAGCTATGATATTGAGACTTTCACAAAAGTTGCTCTATACATTTAAGTAACACAATATACAAATGAAATTTTGATAGCGTTCACACATGCGCAATGAAAAATTATTTAGCAAACCTACTCATTTTTCATACAATTATTATTATTATTTTATTCTGGTTACAGGATATTATGTACACTGTTACGTGTCATATTTTCGGAAAAAAACATTACTTTATGTTAAGAATTTTGCAAATTATAAGCAAAAGAAATTGGAAATTTTTCGGATTATTTTTATAAAAACTTAATTTTTATACGAGTATACATGATATCCGCATAAATATGAACATAGTTCCAATAAGCCACCTTATCACAATCTACATTTAGAACACTTTTTCTACATTAGTTTTGACAGGGTTATCCAAAAGATGTTTGTTCTTTTTCAATTTGTTGTCAGTCCCGTATGTAGTTTCTGGGAAAATTTTCACGGAAATGTACGACCTGTACTATTATGTTTACATACTTAGAGTTTCATATAATTCTCGATGTATTTTTCTAGATATTTAAGAAAATGTCTAAAATCGCAAGTGGCCGGTCACCTTTGGCATTATAGTGTATATGTTACATGTAATGTTATTTAAATATTCAACCATGATAT
The DNA here is from genome assembly GCA_964019185.1 of Maratus speculifer. Taxonomy (NCBI): domain Eukaryota; kingdom Metazoa; phylum Arthropoda; class Arachnida; order Araneae; family Salticidae; genus Maratus; species Maratus speculifer. Next base: position 323,853,083 of record OZ025290.1, read on the forward strand.
TAATATTACTTCTTCTCGACTGCTAACGTATCTATCACACATTCATAAATACTCTGTAAAAAAACCAACAAAAAATATTATAAATACCCAATGAGGGAGAATAATCGTACCTTTTTTTCTGAGATACAAGAATTATTCTAATAAATCCTTAAATTTCTAAACTCTATGTTTAGATAATTACAAGAATATGGACAGTATTTTTTTACTATGACTTTAAACCATTAATTAATGGTAATCATTTAAATATTAATAAATAAAAGGGAACTTTTGATCAGACTGAATATCTTAATTCATGAAATTTTTGATAGTCTAGAACCATTTAAAATAAGATATTTGAAACTATATTAAAAGTACGAATTACAGTTATAATAGTTATAAGTTTTATTATGAATACTTTGAAATACAAAAATATCAATGGTTCATTGAAAAATCGTTTACAAACATTTTACAAGGATTATGCAGAACTGCTTGAAAATCAAAGTAGAGAGCTTAACCTCTTTCCCATGAAAATAAATTGCTTTTCTAAGCTTGTCTAAATTGTGTTCGAGAGAAAAGCACTTAATAATCGTAGTGTAATGTATTTTTGATACACTTTCGCCTTAAGTATTTTGCTAAAACATTTCGAGGCTAAATTTTGATTGTATAGTAAAGTCATTATATACATAAGTCCATTTCAGCCATCTATTTAATTAGTATTTATGATATAGATGCAAATTTAAGCTATAGACTTAAAATTGAATTTAATATAAAAAATCTTTTATTTCCTATTGGTAAATTAAAAAATAAAAAATCAACTGAGAGTATTTCTCGAGATCAAAGGGATACGATAAATGTATGAATTATCTTCTGTGTGTAAAAACTAAAAATATTGCTAATTAAATTATAAGACTTTGTAAAAAAAAAGTACAACACACAGTTGTATATACGAGTGACAGCTGTATTATGTGTAAAATATGAATGTGTATACCTATAAAGTTCAAAGAGATATAAAGCCTAAATTATAACATTTATTGTTTTTCTATATAATTCTATTTAATATCATATTTTAATCTGGTTATGGTGAACGTGATACTGACTATTGAACTTTATACCACTATTGAACTTGGTATTGACTATTGAACTTAATACTGACTATTGAACGCGATACTGAACTTAGTATTATAATTTTGTACTGATAGTAAAAGTAGTGCATATTTAAACTTTATTTACCATTTCACAAAACTAAATTCAGCGATGTTAGAATTTTTTTTTACTGTGTAGCTTAAACCAAACACTTGTTCAGAGTTTAAACTTGTGCAAGCGCGCTTCCAAAGAAGGTCGCTAATTTGTAACGCCGTCTTAGAATGTGCCGCATTTTGCCAGACATGTTTTAGAATATTTTTAAAGACATGAGAGGCGCATTCAGAGAATATCTCAGTGAAAACTGATCGTAAATTCTAAAGTAGTTTTTTGACAAAATCTAATTAAATTAGGCTGTTTAACAATTTAACATTTATTGCTTTAATAATGCTACTGGGCATTGCATTACACAGATATGTAATTAACAGTTATTATCTCACTTTAAAAGCCGATGGTACATAGAGTACGCCGCCCTCCCTTTTTATTATATATGTCCAAACCGTCCGTGCCTGTACCGTTTAATGTTTCGGTGAGTTACCAACGATTAATTTTTGGAAATCATTATCAAAAATGATTTTATGTTTCTGCTACAATATGTACTTCTAATGCATCCCAACATTTTTTCTGAATACCCGCAAATAAAATTATGTGATTTTCTACAAAAAAAATGTTTTGTGGAAAAATGCGTCTTTTACAAAAACTATCTGACACAATGTCATCCCTACAATTTTACTGAAAGTTTAATGTCTACTACCACTAATGTCTCATAATTTAAGTTTCAGTAAATTCGGAAATACAGGGCGGAGGAACATAATTTTGTACCACATTTTTGTACCACTGATATACATATTAAACTATTAATTTTAAAGCAATATATAAGCCATTGTAAGTCCATTTTGATATTTGGCATTTTGTTATCCTTTTATTTTGAATGAAATATTCATTATGAATTACTTTCCTACTGTTGGTAGCTTATATATATTTTTTAATGTATCGCAGAAGTAGCTAAATGTTTTAGTAATATTGTACACATATACCGGTTGATCCAAAAATCAGGACGAACTTTAAAAATGAATAATTCGAAAACGAATCAAGATACAAAGATACGCTGCACCGAACAGATGGAGAAGAAACTGGGTTTTGTGTAACAACGAAAAAAATAGTTTTGTTGACGACTATAGTGTTTTATTGCACCAAAAGATGATTTAGAAATGAAATAATATTGACAGCTTACAAGTCAGCTTAATTACAGTTAATTAGTACTGCAGTAAATGTTCAATGTGATGTCCATCATTGAAAAGTATAGCTGTGAGAAGAGGCACCACACCGTTCATAGCATTTAATAGCATTTCTCACGTTCTGGCAGACACATTTTGTCGGACGGCATCTTTCAGTACTGATAGTGATGCCGTTGGTCACCAACAGTACTATACCTTTTCGATGCCACAAAAAAACCCGGTTTCTTTTGCATCCGTTTTGTGCAAACCGTATCAATGTTTATTGATTCGTTTTCGAATTATACATTTTTAAAGTCCGTACTGATCCCGGTATATACATTAAGTAACTTAATTACCCCTTTACAATTTTTCTGAATATGTTTTTAAACGTTTAATAATCTGTAAATAGTACTTATTGATATAACTCTGCGTTCTTAATTTGTGAGGAAAATGACTGCGGCAGAAAGAAAGACATACACAGGAGAAAACTTAATAGTTTCATTTTTCTTTTTAAGTACTGTTTCCTAAAAATCATGAAAATTTGGAGATCTGTCGAATTTTGGAGACTAATTGATGCTTATAATAAACAATTGATTTTTGTTGATTAGAATCAGTTTAATGTAATAAATTTTACTTCGGATTTTTTTTTTTTTTTTAATTTTATTTCCTATATATATATATATTTTGTCTTCGGACCATAACTTGTAAGAGAAATAGGAGATAAGGTCAGAGAAAAAAAAATATAAGTTGCTATTTTTTTTTTCATGAAATTATTGAAAACACTCTGCAAATTAAACAAAAACTTAGAATAAGTATGAGCAATATTCGTAATAGAAAGGTTTTACACCATTATGTCTCATTACTGTTAAAATAATTCTGTTACAATTTGCTAGTTTTGTATTAGTCTGTGTATGCAAATTCATGAGTTTGTCATATAATAAAATGACGTACATTTATAAATAAACAATTTCCGGATTTTTTTTCTTTAACTGTGCTACATAACATTTCTTATGCTGATATTAAATGTCAACCAGAAATACCCAATATATCTTGAGTGTAACAAATACAGGATATTTTAGAGTGGCTGGTTGTCCGGCAGTAACAAATATGCCTAACTTTCAATGAAACATAAAACTTACTTTAAAAGCTCGATTTTTACATTCGTTTATTTATGATAACCTATTATTGATATTCTTCGTTTACCCTTTAAATCCACACAGTTTGAAATATACCGAGCCATAATAATTTTACTGCATTTTGAATATTTGTATGGTTCTCTTTATTTTATATTCGTGTTAATAAGAAATGTACATTCGGGATTGTAATAGATATGAATTAAAAATCAATGAAACGTCTAAAATAGTCTAATAATAGTGCTTATAGGCCGTAAAGCATGGTGACGTCACTGCAACGTCGTTGTGAAGTCACATTGTTACTTTGTGACCATCGATTGTCGATGTGACGTCACGTGACGTCGATGTGAAGTCTTTATGGCCTTTTTAGCTCCATTTTGTGACGTTTCACAAAGTGGTCACAATAAAGCAAATTTGTGAAAAATGTGTCATTTGTGACTAATTTGACATGAACATTGTGACGAAACTGTGCCAAAAGCGACGATATTTAAATTGCGAGAAACATGTTTTTAAAAGTAAATAACATGTTTTGAAGGATGTTGGAAGGGACGTCACTGTGACGTCACTGTGACCATGCATGCTATTAGGGAGATTAAAAATATTACAAGTTTTTTTAATTCATTATTATAGGTGTGACAAATTAGTTAATGAAATATTTTTCAGTAACAAATGTTTTAAAATGCCTAAAATACAAATCCATTTAGAAAAAAATATATTTCTTTTTTCTTTAGCAATAAGGATGATTTTCGATGAAAATATTATATTATTGAACACTGAAACATCAGATCTTGATAAAGAGAGAAGATTGTTTTCTCTATTTCTTTCTGATAATTTGTATTGCCAACAAACTTCACTAATAACACATATTCTTTTTTAACAATTTATATAAATTAAACTGAAATGTTTCAATATATTACCACAATTCAGAAAATATACGCCTTGCTTAAAATAATATAAGCCCATTTTAAATAACTTATTTGAAATTTAATTAAAATTTAGATGGAATTAAAGTTATTTACAAGTTTTATTATAACGAACATGAAGCATTACAAAACAAAGTGCATGTTTAATAGTATACACTCAATCGCGTACAAACATATTGCAAAGATTATACGAAACTTCTTAACGTGAAAATAGGGGAATTAACCTCTTTACTATGAATATAAATTGCTTTCCTAAGCTTGTTTAATTTGTGTTTCTAGAGAAAAGCATTTAATGACTACGTTTTAATGTATTTCTGACGCTGTGTCTGCTAAACGATTTTGTCAGAGTAATTTAATATTAAATTTAGCGTTTCCAGCCACATTGTTGAAATGGTTATAACTCTCGAGTTACGCATATATAATTTTTTTAAACAGGTGTAATAAATTTTGCTGCATTTATTCAAAATATTTCCATAATTCGGAAAACATACAATTACCTTCAATCGATATCAGACCATTTTATATAACTTATTTGAAACTGTGTTGAAATTTAGATGGAATTCAAAGTTATTTATAAGTTTTATTATAACCAATACAAATATTACAAAAAAAGTGCATGTTTCATAGTATACACTCAATCACGTACAAACATATTGTAAATATTATACGAAATTTTTTAAACATCAAAGAAGGGAAATTAAGCACTTTCTTCTGAAAATAAATTGCTTTTCTTAGCTTGTTTAAACTGTGTTTCCAGAAAAAAAAATTAATTACTTTATTTTAATGCATTTTTGACACTGTGTCTACTTAAGGATTTCGTAAAAGTAATTTGAGATTAAATTTAGCGTGTCCAACATCATCGTTAAAATGGTTATAACTCTCTAGTTGCACATAATTTTTTAAATAGGTGTAATAAATTAAAGAGTTTATTCAATATATTTCCACATCTCAAAATTATACGTTTTGCTTAAAACGATATGAGACCACTTTAAATAACTTATTTGAGATTGTGTTAATAATAAGATGGAATGCAAAATTACTTATACATTTTGTTATAACTAACGTAAAATATTACTACACAAAATGCATGGTTCATTGTACAGATTCAGTTACTTGCAAACATATTGCAAAGATTATACGAAATTTCTTAAACATCAAAGTAGGGAAATTAACCTATTTACCATGAAAATAAATTGCTTTTCTAAGCTTGTTTGAATTGTGTTTCCAGAGAAAAGCATTTAATTACCAGGTTTTGACACTTTGTCTGCTTAAGAATTTCGACAAAGCAATTTTAGATTAAATTTAGCGCGTCCAGCTACATCATAAAAATGGTTATAACTCTCCAGTATCATTTTTCATTATCAATTTAATTTAAAAATATAATATTAATGCATTTTAAAATGTTTAACACAATAATAATAATAATAATAATAATAATAATAATGTTTGTATAAACTCATCTACTAATACAATCTAACAAAATATTACAACACTAAGTTCATTGATCTTTATGTAGATTTAATTCCTTACAAACATATTGCAAAGATTATACGAAATTTCTTAAACGTCAAAGTTGGGAAATTAACCTGCTTTCCGTGAAAATAAACTGCTTTCCTAAGCTTATTTAATTTGTGTTTCTAGAGAAAAAGATTTAACGACGACGTTTTAATTTATTTCTGACACTGTGTCTATTTAAGGATTTCGTCAAAGCAGTTTGAGATTAAATTTATTGTGTTCAACAACATCGTTAAAATCGCTATAACTCTCCCTTTACACACATATGTTTCTAACTGATGTATTAAATTAAACTGAATTTATTTAATATATTTTCAGAATTCAAAAAACATACGCCTTGCTTAAAATAATACAAGACCACTTTGAATAATTCATTTGTAACTGTGTTAATACAAAAATGGAATACAAATTTATTTATAGGTTTTTGTATAACTAACATAAAATATTACAACACAAAATGGATGTTTCGTTGTATTCATTCAATTGCTGACAAACACTTTGAAAGATTATATGAAACTTCTTAATCCTCAAAATAGAGAATTCAACCTCTTTCCCATGAATATAAATTGCTTTCCTAAGTTTGTTTAAATTGTGTTTCCAAAAAAAAATCATTTAATGATTATGTTTTAAAGTATTTCTGATAGTGTTTCTACTTAATAATTTCATCAAAGCAATTTGAGATTAAGTTTAGCGTGTTCGACAACATTCATAAAATGGTTTTAACTCTCCAGTTGAGCATATTTTTTATTAAACTCTATGATGAGATGTGTGGAGTTACCGTTTGATTTTATGAGAAAAATTATTTAATATATTTCCATAATTCAAAAAATATATGCCTTGTTTAAAACTATATGAGGCAACTTTAAATAACTTATTTGAAACTGTGCTAATATTAAGATGGAATACAAAGTTACTTATAAGTTTAATGGTAATCAACATGAAATTTTACAATAGAATGTGCATGGTTCATTGTACACATTGAATTGATTACAAACATATTGCAAAGATTATATGAAACTTCTTAATCGTAAAAATAGGGAAATTAACCTCTTTCCCATGTAAATAAATTGCTTTTCTAAGCTTGTTTAAATAGTGTTTCCAGAGAAAATCATTTAATGATTATGTTTTAATGTATTTCTGATACTGTTTCTACTTAAGAATTTCGTCAAAACAATTTGAGATTAAATTTAGCGTGTCCAGCTACATCGTTAAATAGTTATAATTCTTCAGTTCTATTTCTCATTATCAATACAATTTAAAATTATAGTGTTAATACATTTTAAATTATTTAACATTAAAATAATGATTATAATGGTAATAATAACAATAATAATAATAATAATAATAATTGTATAAACAAGAGTCCATTGGTTTTTCTATTGCTTCTTTATACCTTTTAGTGCTAACTTCATTCATTAATAACACATATATTTTATAAATAGTTCTTATAAATTAAGGTGAATTTACTCAATAAATTCCACAATTAAGAAAATATATACCTTACTTAAAACAATATGAGATCACCCTAAATAACGTATTTAAAACTATTTTAATATAAAGATGGAATACAATGTTATTTATAAGTTTTATTATAACTAACGTACAATATTACAACACAAAATGCATGGTTTGTGGTATTCATTCAGTCGCTTACAAACATATTTTAAAGATTATACGAAATTTCTTAAACATCAAAGTAGGGAAATTAACCTATTTCCAATGAAGATAAATTGCTTCCCTACGCTTGTTTCAATTGTGTTTTTAGAGAAAAGCATTTAATGATCACGTTTTAATGTGTCTTTAACACTGTGTCATGTTACGAATTTCGTGAAAGCAATTTGAGATTAAATTTATCATAGAATGTCCAGAAAAATCGTTAAAATGATTATAACTGGCAAGTTCCATTTCTCAATATAAATTTAATGTGAAATTACGGAAATAATACATTCAAAAGGTTAAATGTAACATCAAAATAATAATTATAAAATATTAATAATGCTAGGATAAACGCATGCACTAACACAATCAATAAAAAATAACTTTTTATTCAATATATTAATTTAATATGTTTTTATGATTTAAAAAATATACGTTTTGATTAAAACAATATGGGATCACTTTAAATAACTTTGTTGAAACTGTATTAATATTAAGAGCGAATGTAAAGTTATTTATAACTTTTATTATAAACCAACAAAAAATATTACAACATTTTGTTTTTATGCCTTTCTCACACTGGGTATACTTAAGAATTTCGCCAAAGCAATTTGAGATTACATTTAGCGTGTGTAGCAATATGGATAAAATGGTTATAACTCTCCAGTTGCCCATATTTAAAAAAAAAAAAACAGGTGTAATAAATTAAACTTACTTTATTTAATATATTTCTATAATTCAATAAATATACACTTTGTTTAAAAAGATATGAGACTACATTAAATAACTAATTTGAAACTGTGTTAACATTAAGATGGAATACAAAGTTATTTATAAGTTGTATGGTAATCCACGAAAAGTATTACTATAAAATGTGCATGGTTCATTGCATACATTTAATTGATAAAAAACGTATTGCAAAGATTATATGAAACTTCTTAAATGTCAAAGTAGAGAAATTAACCTCTATCCTATGAGAATAAATTGCTTTTCTAAGCTTGTTCTAAGCCTAAGAAAAGAATTTAAGGACTTAATACATATTTTTCAAAATAGGTGTAGTAAAATAAATTGAATTTTTCCCAATATATTTCCATAATTCAAAAAATATACGCCTTGCTTATAGCCATATGAGACCACTTTAAATAACGTATTTAAAACTGGGTTACTATTAAGATGGAATACAAAGTTATTTATAAGTTTTATTATAACTAACATAAAATATTACAGCACAAAATGTATGGTTCATTGTAGCCATTCAATTGCTTACAAACATATCGCAAAAATTATACGAAATTTCTTAAACCTGAAAGTAGTGACATTAACATCTTTCCCATGGAAATAAATTGCTTTAAGCTTGTTTCAATTGTGTTTCCAGAGAAAATAATTTAATGACTTCATTTCTATTTTTTAAAACAGGTGTAATAAATTAATCTGAGTTTTTTCAATATATTTCCATAATTCAAAAACTATACACCTTCCTCAAAAGGATATGAGACTACGTTAAATAACTTATTTAAAACTGTGTTAATATTAAGATAGAATACAAAGTTATTTATAAGTTTTATTATAACTAAAATTAAACATTGCAACACAAAATGTATGGTTCGTTGTATTCATCCAATTGCTGACAAACATATTTCAAAGATTATATGTAACTTCTTAAACGTCAAAGTAAGGAAATTAACCTGTTTTCCATGAAAATAAATTGCTTTCCTAAGCTTGTTTAAATTGTGTTTCCAGAGAAAAGCATTTAATGACCACGTTTTAATTCATTTCTGCCACTGTGTCTCCTTTAGAATTTCGACAAAGTAATTTAAGATTAAATTTAGCGTGTCCCGCTACATCATAAATGGTTATAACTGTCCAGTTCTGTATATCGCTCAGGCTATTAAAGCCTGAGAGCTCATGTGATCGCCAGTTCTATATGTATGTACGTATGTTTGTTCGTGCGTGCGTGCGTAACGTGATAATTCTTGATAAAAACATCAAATCCACTTGAAATTTTGTATATAGGTATATTCTGATAACACGCTTCCCTGATTAGTTTTTGGAGTCTATTCGATATGTATAACAGGGGAAAACGAGGGATCACGCCCCTCCCCTTAATTAACATAAATCAGTTTTTCATGCAGATTTATGTTTTCGTTCAAAATTTAGATGTAGGACCATTTTGATGAGGGACCTCCGTGATTGGTATTAGGTACTCATTGGATAATCTGAAACAGGGGGAACGGGGAGCTAATGCACCTCCCTTTAATTTACATAAATGGATTTTTCATGCAGAATTATCAGTTTTCGTTCAAAATTTAGATAGTAGGTTCATTCTGATAAGGCGCTTTCTTAAATTGGTTTTGAGAATTCATTGGATAAGTACAAACAGGGCATCGGTGGGATTACTCTCTTAATTTATTTGCTTTTTTCTTGCAGAATTAACCGATTTGCTTCAATTTTTTTTAAACAGGTTCATAGTGATAAGATGCTTCTCTAAATAGCTGTGCAGTTCTTAAGTTAACTTCTTGTTTAAGAGATTTTTGTGGTCACCCCCCCCCCTCCCATTTAAATTTGATAAATGGGTTTTTATGCAGAATTGTCCGATTTGCTTTTAATTTTGGTTGTAGGTTCTTTCTGATAAGGAGAATCTCTGAATAGTTTCGGAAGTTTGATGTTTAAATATAAAAGAAGAGGATAACTCCTCTTAAATTATATAAATGTGTTTTTATTAAGAAGTTATCGATTGGCCCTGATTTTTGGATATAGAATTTTTATATAATAAAGCATGTTCCTGATTAGTTTAGGGGGTTCAAAGATTAAGTTTAAAAAAAGGGAAATGGGGGGAGCTTTTTCCCCTCCTTAATGCGTTTTTCGAACGGAATTAACCCTTGAAAGTATAAGGCTGCAATGTACAATTAGTATGCGTAGCCTGTGAGTCTAACCATCAGTTTAACTGGGCAATACTCTTTATATTTATTATCAGTTAAATTTAAAATTATGGAAATTACACATTATAAATTTTTTTATAAAATAGTTAATTAAAATAATATTGATAAAATTATTATTAATATATCTTTTATAAAAGCATATACTAACAAAATCAATAAAAGTAACTCTTTAATAGGTTATTTGTTTCTTACATCATTATGCAGAGATAAAATATTGTAAAATGTTTTTTGTGTTAAAATATTACATGGTAATAACGACAGAATTATAAAAACTTTAGCAAGTTTGTATATGAAGAAAAAATATGTATACTCCTCAGTAAAATTGAACAATCATTTTTGCCATATTCGATAATTTAATTATTATACTTGAAAAATAAGTGCTGCATTTGTGTGCGTTGCTCTAAACAGAATTTTTTTTTTTTTTTTTTTTTTACAGCGTGTATCTTAATAGCGTAATTAGGACATAACTACATGTCATGACAAAAATAAGCCGTTAGTCGAAATCCAAGACCTTTGATTTTCGATGCATTGTAAAACAAAATTACTTAAATTTTACAGCTGCAGAATTACAGGAATTTGTATGATCACTAACATTTCTTCTTTACACTATACAAAAATATATAAATCTACATACGTAGTTTCTGTAAAGGTACATATTTCTGTAGCTTTGCAAAAATATTTACTGAAACTCGAGAAATCTTACTGAAATAACTCTGACTTGGTTGCAGTTACATAAAAAGTTCTAAGTATCCTAATTTCCTAAAAAATATATATCAGTAACCTTACAGATTTTCTGTTTTACAGTGTAAACGTGTATATGTTACATGAACTTTTGTTGTTGCCATTATATAAGGTTTATAGGAATACCAGTTTCCTAAACTTTGAACATTTTTTATAATGTAGTTGGAAGGTGACCGGTGGATACATTTTGGTAAGAAAATATTATTTTCAATACTATCCGATTTTTTATTTAGACAGCTTATAAGAATATACTTTAGAAAATTATAAAGTTGCAGTGGGTTATTTACTATTGCATACACTGTTAAAAATCTTGTACTAGATTGAACCAAATTTTGGTGCTTAATAACTGCCACTGTAAGATGGTGAATTCTTGAACCAATATTTGAAGCTCCTGTTGGACCATAGTTCCAATAGTTGGAACGAGGTTGAAATAGGAAGCTCCAAATGTTGGTACGAGATTTCACCATTTTATGGTTACAGCTACTGAGCGCCAAAATTTGGTTCAAACTAGAACAATATTTTAACAGTGTATTCTGTTGAACTGCATACATAGCAGATTTATATTAGATCAACAGTGTATTCTGTTGCACTGTATAAATAGTAGATCCAACAGAGCCAATACAGTTATCTGTATGAAAGGTAACTAGTGGTTGTCGGCTCAGAAAGTTTGAAAGGTGGAGCATTGTCAATTAAGATTAATGTTCGATTCCAGATACTTTATCAAACATTTGGAAAAATCAGTTCGTACAAAAAGAATTAGTCAAATACTTAGTCTATCAGGATTACATATGATGTCTTATTAGATTTTGCAAAAGGTTCTGGGAAATTTTAAATCTTATAGCTACAAGAGTATGTATAGTTTATATGTGTACTAATGGTATATCTATAAGAGTTATGAAATTTCAGTTCTGACATGGCTCTATCCGTTTATGGCGTCTTTCGATCAATGCAACACTTTTTCAAGGAATGTCTATTTGAATCCTTTAATAAAGTTGAAGAAGCATGTCAAGATTTATTTGATTCCAAGGAGCCGCCATGATACTTCCAGTAATTCTGGAATCTAGCAGAACGCTGGCCGGAAGTCGCGGATTATGATTGTCTTTACTTTAAAGAATAGTCCTTCTTGCTTTTGTTATTAATATGCATATAACAGTGGAACTTTTACAAATTTTCCAGAACTTTTTGCTCACCCTAATAATATGACGTAATTTGATTTAAAGACTTCATGAACTTGTGCAAATTTTGAATTTCAGAGACTTATAAAATCATAAAATTAAAAATTCGGATAATTTCTGAGTTATTTTCTTCAAATTATGAAATCTGTTTGTGAAAAAGATTTTATATGATACATTTTTTTCGAATAATCATTGTAAGTAGCATAAAATGTATTTATGGAGCAAAAACAATTTCAAAAATAATTTTTTTTTTACAACCTTTGTAAATTCCTTAAATAATCTTTTCGTTTTGACTTAATTTAAATGTAAACGGTAACAGTCCTTTCACATTTCATGATGAGCCCTGTTAAATCGTTTTAAATCTTTCATAAATGTGCCCTTTGATTTTTTTTGTATGACAAGTAATATTTAAAAAATTGCAATTTTAGATTCATGCAAATAAGAATTTATTTTATATAAAATATTTTTTTTATTTATTTTACATAGAAGTAGTTTTATATTATTTTATGCAAAAGATCCTTCTTTTTGTTAAAATTCGATATAAGTCTGGTTCTATGAATATATTTTAAGATTTTTTTAGTTTTGTTCGCTAGGAAAATCATCAAGAGAATAACATATTTTTATCATTATTAAGAAAATCATTATATTGGTTAGAAGAGTCATAAAAAAAACCTTTCTGTTAGATTTAAAAAAGAAAAATGATCTTGTTTAATGGTTGAATAACGTCTTGCAGCACTTATTTTCAGGCTGCTAATTTAGTGTAGTTCTTTTCGTATAGATTTGTAGTCTTGTAATATCGATAATCAGACAAATGATTGTTTTATAAATGGAAAATCCTTCTAAATCTGAGTCTCCTAATGGATTTCATACTAGTTCAAATACCCATATCATAAGTTATATTAGACGTAGAGATCGACAAGAAATTTTGTTTCGTCTTCGTTTTCGGCCAAAAAAAAATCTGAGTTTTACCGAAAATTCATTTTCGGTGAAAATGCTACTGAAAATGTATCTCGAATTAAACTCGACAGACACTTTCTTTATTTCAAATATTTCATATTTGTATTCGAAAATTTCCTATATTACTCACTGATGTGAGCTTTCTCGACTCAAATTCAACATTTTTAAGAACTTCTCTGTTTATAATTTTCAGTCATCACTGATTTAAGAGGTGAATGTAAATCATAAAGCAAGCACCCCGCTCAAAGTTACTATTTATGAGATTAAAATATATTTAATTCACCCCTGTGAATACATACCCAGTGCTGTTGGGAAAGTTAACAATGGACTATATGAATTAAATTGTCTGTAAAATAAATATATATTATCATATATTGTTTGTTACATTTTTCGTAAACATGTAATTGATTTTGTCATTAACACGTTTATCTCAAATGAGTATATTTTTTACGAAATTCGTACATTTGAGGAAATAATTTTTTATTCGTGTTGCAAAATGTATTAATTGCGTATGAGAAATTTTCGGAAAAAATATTTTAAATTTTGAAAATTCTTTTGAAGTGCTGAATTACCTATAAAACTTTTTTTTGCATTTGGAGGGGACTACAAACTATAGATACTTGCAATCTTCTGAATATAATTTTTCATTTAATAGTTATTTTAATTAGGATACAAATTGTAGGAATTTGTGAATTAACAAATTTAAAATGAAAAATGACAACTTTATTTTCTTTTTTATTTCCATTAAAATATTCAGACCTCTAATGAAAATTGATGAACGTGGTAATGAAAATTAATTTCATTTTCGAAATAAATTTCATTTCTAATGAAAATAGCATAGCAATCTGTCTACAGAATTACATAGTATGTTTTTTAACTTGTGCGAATCCTTTAAAGAATTTATAAGATTTAAAGTATAAAGGCGTCTTTGTAAGGAATATAATTTATTTTTCACCTACGCAAAAGTCTTAAACTTCTTCAGTCTAAAAATTACAAAAAAAAAAGTTCTGATAGCAAAAATGGATACTTGTACATAACTATATCTTTCTACAAACAATATTTACAATTCTTTTAATGCATAACCTCTCTACTCCTTTTTGTTTGTTAAAAATCGATTCACAAGTTTAATTTAAAAAATCCATATATCAACGATTTTTTATTTGTTACTCTGGAAAATCACTATTGAAAATCATTAGAACAAGAACAGGTTTTCTCTCATTATTAAGAAAATTATTCTTTTGCTTATGAAAATTCGCAAAGAAACTTTTCTTTTTTACTGTAATATGAAGTGAAGTAAAGTAAAGTGAAGTGAAAGTAAAATGATCTTGTTTAATGAAGAAAGAACGTCTTTCATTTCTTAACTCCCAGGTTACTAATTTGGTCTAAATAATTTTTTTTTTCATTTAAAATAATGATTTGGAATGCTGACAATCAGTCAAAAGTAAGTTTCATTAATGAATAATATGTAAAAGTACCAGTCTCCTAATAATTATTGCATTAGCACTAAATATGCATTATATTTCATCTATTCTCTGTTTAATATAATTTACAATAATCTTTAAAATGTAATATTATAAAACACTGGCATCTGAATAGACGAAAGCTTTTAATTCAGTAAACTTTCCCATGTTAAAAATTCAACAAAATTTACAAAATCTTACAGAAAACACATCACAGTCCAATTAAATTACCATTCCCCTTGACAGTCGGTTTTTCGCGACATGACTAGGTGCAGGTAAACTGGCTTCTACTAGGGAGTGTCATATTCGGGTCAAATTTAAGGTCACGTACGAAAAGAGATTATATTATATTATATATTATATTCTTATATATTAATGGCCGTGGTAGCACCTTTTTCCGTCTGAGAGTATACATGCGACCCGAAATCCGACTGTCTAGCGGAAGCCTAGACAATTCCTTATTTTACAATTCCCTAGCTAACTCACGAATTTTTGACTCTCTAGAGAAATGGAAAAAAATAAGCTTCATGAAATTATCTGCACTGAATCCATAGAATTTACTTATACCGAATAACTAATTTATGTATAAAGACTCGTATGTGATACATAGGTTTTACACTCATCGAGTAATACGTCAAAAATTGCTAAATTTTAAAACAACAGCGCATCTAAAAAAGCAGTTTTAGCTATTATTGCTCATAAAAATTACTATAATCGAACTTTTCTGTGTCCTTGTAATCTCTCTTTTCTTAAAAAAAAAAAATAAATAAAAATAAATAACTAATGCTATCAGTGACAATGGATTTTTTGAGAAGATAAGTCATTATTCATTAATAGTAAGAGAGCTCTTGCACACAAATATCTCAAAATTAGTAGCATTATAGAATTTCTTTATAAACATTCTGGTGCAGGCAGTGTTCCAGCTGATATTTGACCAACATTAGTAATTTGGCTAATAAAAAATGCAAAAGAATCGCCAAATGAAAAAAAGAATTAGCAAAAGAAATTCGCCGTGTAACACACATACACAGAAAAAAATAATATTTTTAATGTACCCCTTTTTATAAATATGTTTTATATAAAATAGGTTTTTATAACTGCGACAACGATTGTTATTAATCTAATTTCAACTATCCGCTACAAATATACTACTATATATATATATATATATATATATATATATAATAAGTATATACGCATATATATGAAAAACAAAACAGAAAAAAAAGAAAAAGCAAAAATTGAGCACTAGCAATTTCACGAATCTAATCGATTGTTTACTCATCAAATGAAGAATTTGGTTGCAGTTTGGCGCAATGGCGAGTGACAGCGAGAACCCTGGGTGCAGGTAGTTTTTAAATAGAATATTTTTTTTAAAGAGATATTTAATGTTCAAGTTGGTCACATTTTTTATAGGAGCAAAAACTATGCATAGAAATTTACTCATTTTAGATCATTTAATGCATTAGAAATTCCTGGTGTGCAAAATGCATTTATTTTTTTATATTTTTGACTAATTTTTGAGGCTTTGTTTCCATTTTAATCTCCAATTTTCAGCTTTCCAAAGCTTACATATTTTAGAAAAGAAAAATTATTTTAAATTGTTGCTAATTGTTAAAACATAGCGCAAAGAATAAAAGTTCCTTCAAATTAAAAATAAATATTGACTGATATAAATAGAAAAACTTTCAAATTAAAATGAAACGAATATTATGAATTTAGAGCAGGAAAATATTGAAAATTACGGTATAAAAACTACATTTATACTTAAAAGAGAACGAAACTGTACAATATTAATTTCATTAATATAGATAAAAGTGAAGAAAATGATAAAATGAAGTAAAATGAGTAAATGAAGAAAAATTACGTCAGAATTTAAAAAACACTGTAAAAAAATCTGTAAAGGTACTAAACATTTTCTAGGAAACTGGGATTCAAAGAACTTTTCATGTAACGATAACAGGGAAAATCCATGTAACTGAAAAACTTGAATTTTTGCTGTTACCGTTACAGGAAAAGTTCTTGGAATCCCAGTTTCCTAGAAAAAGTTTAGTACCTTTACAGTTTTTTTTTTTTACAGTGTACGACTGTGTAAATAATAATATTCCCTTTTAACGATAAATATACTTTCCCGCGAATAACTTATGAATTTAAAAATAACTTATTTAAAACTATTACTTTATTGCATTGTTTTAAAGTACCTGAAGAATACCTACCATTGTTAAAAAGCTGAGACTCTATTGACGAAGTTTATTTTATATTAGCTGATTCTAAAATGTTTAAATAATCTTATTTAATCAAACTATATAGTCAAACGAGAAAACAGTCATTAAAAGCCGCTTATTCATCTTTAAACTCCCTTCGTAAAACGAAAATGAATAGATACCCGTTTATAGGCCGATCACCACTATTTTTTAATTATTGTACAATTTTCCTTAATTTTTTTTAAACCGACCAAATTAACTGATTTTTATATACCTGACGGGGTTGAGAAAAGAAAAAGACTCTAGCAACAATAAAAACATATATATATTTTTTTTTTTTACAAATTATTATATAAAGTTTGGCAGCTTTGCGTCTCATTTGTTTGAAACTGGGATTCTTTACACAAATATAATTTAATTATAATTGATTATTTTGTACAGAAAATCAGATAGCATGGATATTCTTTGGTTTGAGGTGATAACTTTTATATCCAGGAACGATTCGGTAATATTTCTGCTGCCGATTTGTGCACAACCATTTAACCTTTTACACGCCAATGTTCCATAAATGGAACATCAACTTCAAAATTCTGCAAAAAATATATTGTTACGAATTTTGTAAATAGTTAGTGTTTGTACTGTAAAATAATGTAAATAATCTTATTAAGCTCCATTTCTTTACTAATATTAGTTTTTGTTACATTGTATCTGTTATCAAGCAAACTTGTCTATTATTTTCAGTGAATGTCTATGGCAGCTTTGCGAAATATTTGAGGTATCGCCAAGTTGGCGTCACTTTTGGCGACTAATTTTGGTCGCCAAATTTGGCGATATATCGCCAAGTTGGCGACAAACTTGGCGATTGTTGGCGATGGTAACCCTTCCCTATTTATGGTAACCCCCCTTAGGTCTACTGATACATTGAATGTTGTTCCGTGGTTTTCTAGGTTTTTCTAGAAGGTCGTAGAAATTTCTACCGCATGCGGCGAGACTATATATAGGAGAGCCGGATGAGAGCTGTGTTGTTATTATTTACCAGTCAGTCATTGAGTGAGCTACTAGAGATTGTCCAAGCAAGTTTGCTTGATGTATTGAGTTTTATCTACGTTGTTTTGAATGTGATATAGTGTTGAGACATTGTATAAAGAGTCTCTGCGACCTATATTTGTATTTGTTCGATAGATTTAAACAGTTATTTTGGAATATCTTGTAATATTTGTGAGTTTCGAAGACTCTGTTGTTCTGAAGATCTGTAAATAAATTATTTTCTACTTTTCTAAGAGAAAAGAGTTTGAAGTTGTCTCACCATAAGATCGAAAGAACCCTATATACGCTGCAACATTTGGTGTCAGGAGTCGGGATCTTATGGCGAAAACAAGAACAATGGATGGTCAACTGAAAGAACTGTTAGAAGCTATTAATGGAATAAAGGCAGAATTGACGAAAGGCCAAGAAGAGTTGGCGGAAAAAATGAATAAAGGCCAAGAAGAGTTGGCGGAAAAAATGAACAAAGGCCAAGAAGAGTTGGCGGAAAAAATGAATAAAGGCCAAGAAGAGTTGGCGGAAAAGATGAACAAATGCCAAGAAGATGTGACTGAAAAGATTAATAAAGGCCAAGAAGAAATGAAGAAAACTTTAGAAGAAAAGTTCTCGTCGGTAGAGAGAAGAATAGGCTCGGTAGAAGAGAAAATAGAGGAAGTAGAAGAGAAAATTCAGAATGAAGTTAGTAATGTTGAACAGAAAATGGAACGGAAAATGGCGGAAGTAGAAGAGAAAATTCAGAATGAAGTTTGTAAAGTTGAAGAGAAAATCAGTAACGTTGAAGAGAAAATCAGTAACGTTGAAGAGAAAATACTAGGTGAAGTAGATGAAAAGCTAAATAAAAAAGTACAAGATCTTGAGAAGAAACTTTCAGCGTCTAGTGGTAATTATGAAGAATTTAGGAATCCGCCAGCTTCTCCCGTGCACATTAAGCTGTCGACATACGATGGAAAGAGTTCCTGGCAAGTTTACAAGACCCAATTCACCATTGTAGCTGAAGCGAACAAATGGAGTGACGAGGTGAAAGCTTGTCAACTGGCAGCATCTTTAAGAGGAGAAGCCGCCGACGTGCTGCAAACATTGCCCGATATGACGCAACTCAATTTTGAGACTCTAAGTTGTGCACTTGAAATGAGATTCGGCGAAAAATTCTTCAAGGATTATACGAGAATACAAATGAAGAGCCGCCATCAAAAATCGAGTGAAACCCTTCAAGAGTTTGCCTCGGAAATTGAACGGCTTGCAAATTTAGCCTTCATCGACTGTCCAACAAATGTACGGGAAATGCTCTCACTGCAATATTTCGTAGACGGAATAAAAGATCCAGAAGTGCAGAGAGCGGTACGAATGGCAGATGTACAGGATTTAAAAGCTGCATTACTGTATGCCTTAAAGTTGGAAGCAGCTACACAAGCCAGCCGAAGAGATCGTCATTCAGTCCGAGGGTTAACGGTGAACAAAAGCTCAGACACTGAGAGCGACGCTTTGAAAGAAATTAGGAAAATAAATCAAGAGCTGGACGCTTTAAAATATGGAAGAACAAGCTCAAGAAGACAGAATCTCAGGTGCTGGGGATGCGGTGATACAGGACATCTCCGAAGAAACTGCCCCAAAGTCCACGAACGTGAGATGAATTCAAGACCAGAGAATAAAAAGCCCCACCTGAAGATCCTTCAAATATCGAAAATGAGTGGCGGCGATAATGAATTATATGTGATAGGCTTTATTAACGGAATTCAGTGCCGTATGATTGTCGATACAGGAGCCAATGTTACAATAATAAGAGAAGATTTGGCTCGAAAATTGAAATGTAAACTCATCTGGAATCCTCCATGCGTTACCCTGCAAACTGTGACCGGCGACAAAATAGGCATATATGGAAAGGCAAATTTAACTGTCAACTTTGGAGGAACGAAATATTACCATACGGCATATGTGGCTGACATAACAGATCCTTGCTTAATCGGACTAGATTTTCTGAAGAAATTTGGCTTCAAACTTGATTTCAAAAATAATAAAATGCTCTCTAAATTTGAAGAAATAAGTCTTTTTGGATTAAATAACGAAATTGAATGTAAACAAATAGTAACAGCCAAAGAAGACATCCATCTAGATCCAAGAACAGAATTTTTGGTTCCAGCTGTAATTAACAATGAAACTAATTATGGATTTGGCCATATAGATTATCCCGAGGACAATAGTAAACAAGCAGGAATATTGGTGGCTTCATCTGTGGTGGACCTCTCGAAGAAGACCATTCCAGTCAGAATTGCTAACATCAGTGATAAGACAAAGACTATCAAGAAAGGAGAGGTGATAGCGTCGTGTGCTCCTGTGACGTGCATAAGTCAAAATTCCAGTCATTCTGCGAAATCTTCAGATAATTTAGTCAAGGATTTGTTACAAAATACAGACTTAGATCCAAGACAGATGGAAGCTGCGGAAAATTTAATTAGAGAATTCCAAAGTTTATTTTCCCAAACATCTGAAGACTTTGGACGAACTAAAATGGCACAACACCGAATTGACAGGGGAGATCACTCTCCTATTAAACAGCACCCTAGACGATTACCTTTTGCCAAGCAAGAAGAGGTGCAGAATTTAATTAAGGATATGGAAGAAAATGACGTCATCGAACCATCGACAAGTCCATGGGCGTCTCCCATTGTATTAGTAAGAAAGAAGGATGGTTCTACAAGATTTTGTGTAGACTACCGCCGACTGAATGACGTCACTAAAAAGGATAGTTACCCTCTGCCAAGGATCGACGACACTCTCGACACATTTGCGGGCAACACTTGGTTCTCGACTCTGGATCTGAAGAGTGGTTACTGGCAGGTAGAGATCCATCCGGACGACCGCGAGAAGACTGCCTTTACAACGGGTCAAGGATTATGGCAGTTCAAGGTAATGCCTTTTGGTCTATGTAACGCACCTGCAACTTTTGAACGCCTTATCGAAACGGTTCTTCGGGGACTGTCATATGAGGCATGTCTTGTTTATTTAGACGATATCATAATCATAGGAAAATCTTTTGATGAACATCTGAACAACCTCAGGCGGGTGCTACAAAAATTAAAGGAAGCTAATTTGAAGTTAAGCCCTTCGAAGTGCAGTTTGTTTCGCAATGAAGTCGCCTACCTTGGACACATCATTTCGGCGGAAGGAGTTAGGACTGATCCGGAGAAGATATCGGCCGTGAAAAATTGGAGTCGTCCAGCAGATGTTCACCAGCTTCGGAGCTTTCTAGGATTATGCACCTATTACAGAAAATTTGTCAAAGGCTTCTCCATGATTGCAAGACCACTTCATAAATTAACAGAAGCCAATCAAAAATTCATGTGGACACAGGAATGTGACTCTGCTTTCGAAAAGCTTAAGGAGGCCTTAACATCCACTCCAATTCTGTCATATCCTCAAATCGATAAACAGTTTATACTTGATACGGATGCAAGTAACGAAAGCATTGGCGCTGTACTGTCCCAGGAAATCGACGGCCAGGAGCGTGTTATCGCCAATTTCAGCAAGTGCTTATCAAAGGCAGAGCGAAACTACTGCGTAACAAGAAAAGAGCTTCTTGCTGTAGTGAAAGCCATAGACCATTTTCATCACTATCTTTACGGTCGAAAATTCCTGATCCGAACTGATCTTGCTTCTCTAACTTGGCTATTGAATTTTAAGAACCCTGAAGGCCAGATAGCCAGGTGGATACAAAAGCTTCAAGAGTACGATATGGAGATACGCCATCGAAAAGGCTCATCACATGGAAATGCAGATGCTCTCTCAAGAAGACCCTGCTCAGAGAATTGTAGATACTGCGACCGGGTTGAGAAGAAATTTAATGTCAACGGTCCTATAGTAAGAGAAGTTACAACTGGGTCTACATCATCGCAAGATCCGTGGAGTGACGAGAGCCTGCGTAAAGATCAACTTGCTGATCCTGAAATTAAGCCAATTCTAGAGCTGAAAGAGGAGTCCAACAGGAAGCCCAGCTGGCAAGACATGGCCCATTACCACCCTACGACTAAACGTTATTGGGCTCTCTGGGATTCCTTACATTTGAAGAACGGCATCTTGTACCGAAAATGGGAGTCTGACGATGGAAAGACATGTAGATGGCAACTACTACTCCCTAAGTCGAGAATTTCTATTGTCCTTCAAGAACTGCATGGTAGTCCCACAGGAGGTCATTTTGGTGTAATGAAGACCCTGCAAAAGGTTCGAGAGCGTTTCTACTGGAATAATGTTCGCAGTGACGTGGAGAAGTGGTGTCGAACTTGTGACACCTGTGTAGCACGTAAAGGTCCTAAGAGGCGAACCCGTGGGCGATTGCAACGTTATAATGTAGGAGCTCCTTTCGAACGAATTGCTCTAGACATCCTGGGTCCACTTCCTAGAACATCTGATGGCAATAAGTACATCCTCGTTGTCATGGACTACTTCACTAAGTGGCCTGAAGCCTATGCCATTCCTAATCAAGAGGCGGTAACCGTAGCAGACATACTAGTTCAACACTGGGTTTCCAGATACGGAGTTCCTCTTCAAATCCATTCCGATCAAGGAAGAAACTTTGATTCGGCTGTGTTTAAGGAAATGTGCGGACTACTCGGCATGGACAAAACTCGAACTACACCTCTACATCCTAAATAGCCTCTCTCTCCTGGTGTCTAGAGACCAACAGGACTGGGACAAGAAATTGCCTCTTTTCCTGCTTGCCTACAGGAGTGCCACTCATGAGGCCACTGGTTACTCCCCTTCTCAAATGCTCTTTGGTCGTGATCTTCGTCTGCCTGCTGATCTTTTGTTTGGCCGTCCTCCTGATGCTCCTTCATCGCCTGAGGAATATGTCGATGAACTCCAGGCACGGATGCAACTGGACATGAGTTCAACGAAGGTGACAAAGTTTGGTTGTGGAATCCGATACGTCGTAAGGGAATGTCGCCAAAACTACAAAGAAACTGGGACGGTCCTTACACAGTCGTCAACCGGCTGAATGACGTCGTCGTACGCATACGAAAATCGCCACACACCATGCCCAAGGTCGTACATTATAACCGGCTAGCCCCTTATTTTGGCCAAAGTGATTAGAAATTCAAAATTGGAATTTCAGACCATGGTCATGAAGGTCACTTTTTGTAAATATGTAAATAGTAATTAGTTCTTATTTATGTAAATTTTATTATTATTGTTATTATTTATTTATTTATTTATTTGTTTATTTATTTTAAGTGTTTTCCTCTAACTCAAGAATTGCACTGCCCGGGACGTGCAGTCTTTGAGGAGGGGGTAGTGTTACGAATTTTGTAAATAGTTAGTGTTTGTACTGTAAGATAATGTAAATAATCTTATTAAGCTCCATTTCTTTACTAATATTAGTTTTTGTTACATTGTATCTGTTATCAAGCAAACTTGTCTATTATTTTCAGTGAATGTCTATGGCAGCTTTGCGAAATATTTGAGGTATCGCCAAGTTGGCGTCACTTTTGGCGACTAATTTTGGTCGCCAAATTTGGCGATATATCGCCAAGTTGGCGACAAACTTGGCGATTGTTGGCGATGGTAACCCTTCCCTATTTATGGTAACCCCCCCCTTAGGTCTACTGATACATTGAATGTTGTTCCGTGGTTTTCCAGGTTTTTCTAGAAGGTCGTAGAAATTTCTACCGCATGCGGCGAGACTATATATAGGAGAGCCGGATGAGAGCTGTGTTGTTATTATTTACCAGTCAGTCATTGAGTGAGCTACTAGAGATTGTCCAAGCAAGTTTTCTTGATGTATTGAGTTTTATCTACGTTGTTTTGAATGTGATATAGTGTTGAGACATTGTATAAAGAGTCTCTGCGACCTATATTTGTACTTGTTCGATAGATTTAAACAGTTATTTTGGAATATCTTGTAATATTTGTGAGTTTCGAAGACTCTGTTGTTCTGAAGATCTGTAAATAAATTATTTTCTACTTTTCTAAGAGAAAAGAGTTTGAAGTTGTCTCACCATAAGATCGAAAGAACCCTATATACGCTGCAACAATATTTTTATTCACATTGCTTTCTAAAAATTAGTATTTATAAAAAAAGTATAGATTTTTTTGGCGTCGGTATTTTATTGATATAAATAACCATGTCTGAGGGAAAAAATCATAATTTAGGCCTTTTTTTAGACTTTTCGTTGGGCAAAATTCAAAAATTCTTATAAAATTCAGAATTGAACAAATATTTTTACAACTAAGTTTGATCAAGTAAAAATAGTCATTTTATTAGTAGAACACAAGTTTTTTAAAAAAAGGATGGATTTATATTGTTTCTTCTGGATAAGAAATTCGCATGTTCCAAAAATGGAACATTGGCGTGTAAAGGTATATTTTTTAACATGGTTTAGTTCTTTGGTTGCAGTACATGTAACTATTGATAAAAAGATTTCGAATACGAGGTGGTTTAGTAAGTGCCAACAAAAGATGTTAATTACTTTGATATACTTTCTTTTGACCCCACTCCACACCCTGTTCCTTACCCCCCCCCCCCCCTTGTCTCTCTCACATACTCGTTCTCCTGAAATCGATTACTGACAACTGACGGGGTAAACATGTAAACATGCCTGTTTATTGATAGTTAGACATTGTTTATGACTCAAATAAGCTAAAATGTAAGAGGTGACTTTGGAAAATAGCGTGATAAGGATTTTTTTATTATTTCACTTTACTCTATGAATTTCTTCAGTCAGTTAAGGTACGTCTGACAGACGAGTTGTCTCTTTCAAATCCGATTCGAACAGTCGAAGAGGCACAAGAAATTTTTAATGAATTATCAGATGATTTTGAAGAGGAATGCATTAGCATTTGTCAATTAAATTATCATGCCATCAACACAAGAACGATGTGCTGTTTCCAAAAGAACACTGTTAAAAATGTTCTGAATATGAAAAAAGACTACATGCAAAATGCTTTCCCAACCACTATCGATAATAGATCAAATATAGGACACAAAAATAAAAGACAATATATATTTTTTCAAAGTTTTTGGTAAGTTTTTTTCTCTTTTATATTTTTAAGATTTTTATTTACTTGATTATTTTGCTGTGAATTGGAGTACAGACATTTTTATTATTGTTATTATTTTCATGTATCGTTTTTGTACATATTTCTTTTTCATTGATAAATAATTATGAAGCTACTTCCATATAATAATTACTGCCCATCATATATATAATAATTTTTTTAAGTAAGTGGGAAAGTTTTTTAAAAGCTTCGTAAGGCTTCTTGGGCATTTTTGCTGGTTCACTTGTTGGAATTTTAATTCAAACGAAGGCTAGGTGGGCGAAGCCCGGCTATTTACTTGCTTAACCTGTTTCATTATTCACAAATGCTTCTATATTACCTATAATCATGAAAAAAAGTGTGCACAGAAATAAAGTATTTAATTTAAATGTCGCTAATCAAATTTTCTGAAAACATGTGAGAAAACTAAGTGTTTCCCGCCAATGTTCCATTTTTGGAACATGTTAGAAATCATACACAAAATTTTTTTTGAGAAAAAAAAGTTACTCACAGTGCTTAGGTTTGAGCTTTAATAGGATTTTTACCAATAAATAGTTTATGTTACCTTTCAATCATAGTTCGGCGTTTAAAAGGTTTTAAAAACATAATCAAATATAAAAATATGTATTCAACTTAAATGGAGATTGTTTAATAGTACATTCATTACAAATGCAATGTGTGTACTATTTAGTAACTAAATAAATAAACAACGTTCAAGAGCACAAATATTATAAAATAAAAGATGTTAAAAGATGTTAAAAGCATACATGTTTCGGGATTTCTTAAGTCCCATCATCAGTGCTAAAAGTGTAAAATGTAAAAGAAAGTCACATCGCAAAATAAAATAAGTCGTGTAACTGAGCTCGCCGCTAAGGCGAACTGACTAGGAAACGTCGCAAAGCGACAGTAAAAATAAGCTGGCGAGCGCACCCAGAGGAGACCAATCATATGTTACATCTTACTGGACGAGTCCAAATCAAAGAGAACATGAGGGGGGAAAGGGAGTGAAATTACAGGAATGGAAACCAGACATAAGAAAATCTTGGAGTACTGGACATGTCATTAACTAAATTATTAGAATTTTTCCATATATGATAAGCTTCCCAAAAGTCTAAATCATAAACAGATGAACAATATTGTATTATTGAGGCTTCGGAAAATTTAAAGTTATGACTATTGGACCAGCAATGGCTGGCGATAGCGGAACGTTTTATTTCACAATTTCTAACGTTAGCACTGTGCTCTCCCACACGCTTTTTTAAGGTATGCTTCGTCTGACCGATGTACATTTTATCGCATTAGCAAGAAATCTTATAAATATCCCAATGTGAAAAATCATCTATTGGATCTTTGAGATTAGAGAATTTAATTTTATTGAAAGGAGTAAAGTTTATTTTAAAATCATATTTTGACAAAATTTTGGAAATTTGATGACTGATTTTTGGAAAATATGGAAGAGTAATTAAATTAACATTGCGGTCTGAGTTGAAGTTCGAAGGAGTACATTTTTTTATTAATTTGTTATGAATGGAATCAACGATTTTAATTGGGGAACCCCGATCAATGACAATGGATTTGATATGATTTAATTCAACTTTGAGTAAACTATCAGAGGAGCAAATATTTAAAGCCCGGTGCTCATAAGTGTTAAAGGCAGCTGATTTCTGATTAGGGGGGTGAAATGAAAGGCGATGGGGGGGGCAAAGATACAGCGAATGTTTTACGATAGACAGTTGTGTGAAAAAGGTTATTTTCGCGGGAAACCAAAACATCCAGGAAAGGTTTGTTATTCTCAAATTCATAGGTAAATTGAATATTGTCATCTATTGAGTTCATAACTGTAAGAAAATTAGTAAGGTCAAGTATATCAGAGTCCAGCAACGCAAAACAGTCATCTACGTAACGGATATAAAATGGAAAAGTAAGTTTTTCGAAAAGTTTTAATTCGAAATAATGCATGTAAAAGTCGCTAAGGATAGGACTGCGGGGGGAGCCCATGGATAAATCATCAGTCATTCGATAAAAGTTACCTTTGAAAATAAATGTGTTTTGCGAGAGACAAATGCTAGTAAGGTGGATCAGTTCATCAATTTCGAAGTTTGTATAATGAAATTCCCGCAAACGCGATTCAAGACACTTTAGAGCACCTTGAACTGGAACATTTGTAAACAAGGATTTAACATCAAAAGAAACCATTTTAGTGTTTTGTACGCTATTGAAATTACGAAGTTTATTGACAACTCATAAGAGTTCCTGCAAGTATGAATATTGTTAGAGAGTAGAGGAGAGCAAATAGATGTAAGATATTTTGCTAATTTATAGGAAGCTGTACCGATGTTAGAAACAATCGGTCTGAATGGAATGCCTTGTTTGTGTACTTTTGGGAGAGTATAAAATCTTGCACAATGTGAGACAGAAGGGATGATAGAAAATTTGGTATTGTTGGAAATAAGGGAGGAGTATTCAATAGTAGATTTAATAGCTTTCAGTTCTTTTTGAGAAGGATCAGAATTAATCTTTTTGTAAGGGCCATCATCTATTAGTTCCTGGGTAATGGTAAGGTAGTCAGATTTATTCATAACCACAGTTTGTCCGCCTTTATCGGCTTTACTGATAACTATGTCTGCATTGGATTTCAGATTTCTTATACAACGGGAAGCAGCTTTACTGACGTTAGAATTAGGGAGGTTATTATTGAAGTTCACATTATTGGCAATAAGATGTCTGATTGAATCCTTTTGAGATGGGTTTAAAGTACTAAATTTGAACGCTCTTTCGATAGGAGCAATAATATTGGGAAATGATGGTTTACTAGCAAGTACAAAATTATTATTTAATTTAAGGTAATGGATATCGTTATCAGTAAGTTCAGTATTTGATAACTTCAATGATAACCTCCCTAATTCTAACGTCAGTAAAGCTGCATCCCGTTGTATAAGAAATCTGAAATCCAATGCAGACATAGTTATCAGTAAAGCCGATAAAGACGGACAAATTGTGGTTATGAATTAATCTGACTACTTTACCAAAACCCAGGAACTAATAGATGATGGCCCTTACAAAAAGATTAATTCTGATCCTTCTCAAAAAGAACTGAAAGCTATTAAATATACTATTGAAAACTCCCCCCCTTATTTCCAACAATACTAAATTTTGTATCATTCCTTCTGTCTCACATTGTGAAAGATTTTATACTCACCCAAAAGTACACAAACAAGGCATTCCATTCGGACCGATTGTTTCTAACATCGGTACAGCTTCCTATAAATTAGCAAAATATCTTACCTCTATTTGCTCCCCTCTACTCTCTAACAGTATTCATACTTGCAGGAACTCTTATGAGTTTGTCAATAAACTTCGTAATTTCAATAGCGCACAAAACACTAAAATGGTTTCTTTTGATGTTAAATCCTTGTTTACCAATGTTCCAGTTCAAGGTGCTCTAAAGTGTCTTGAATCGCGTTTGCGGGAATTTCATTATACAAACTTCGAAATTGATGAACTGATCCACCTTACTAGCATTTGTCTCTCGCAAAACACATTTATTTTCAATGGTAACTTTTATCGAATGACTGATGATTTATCCATGGGCTGCCCCCTCAGTCCTATCCTTAGCGACTTTTACATGCATTATTTCGAATTAAAACTTTTCAAAAAACTTACTTTTCCATTTTATATCCGTTACGTAGATGACTGTTTTGCGTTGCTGTACTCTGATATACTTGATCTTACTAATTTTCTTACAGTTATGAACTCAACAGATAACAATATTCAATTTACCTACGAATTTGAGAATAACAAACCTTTCCTGGATGTTTTGGTTTCCCGCGAAAATAACCTTTTTCACACAACTGTCTATCGTAAAACATTCGCTGTATCTTTGCCCCCCCCCATCGCCTTTCATTTCACCCCCCCAATCAGAAGTTAGCTGCCTTTAACACTTATGTACACCGGGCCTTAAATATTTGCTCCTCTGATAGTTTACTTAAAGCTGAATTAAACCATATCAAATTCATTGCCATTGATCGGGGTTTCCCAATTAAAAACGTTGATTCCATTCATAACAAATCAATAAAAAAACGTACTCCTTCGAACTTCAACTCAGACCGCAATGTTAATTTAATTACTCTTCCATATTTTCCAAAAATCAGTCATCAAAAATCAGTAAGATTTCTTGCGAATGCGATAAAATGTACATCGGTAAGACGAAGCATACCTTAAAAAAGCGTGTGGGAGAGCACAGTGCTAACGTTAGAAATTGTGAAATAAAACGTTCCGCTATCGCCAGCCATTGCTGGTCCAATAGTCATAACTTTAAATTTTCCGAAGCCTCAATAATACAATATTGTTCATCTGTTTATGATTTAGACTTTTGGGAAGCTTATCATATATGGAAAAATTCTAATAATTTAGTTAATGACATGTCCAGTACTCCAAGATTTTCTGATGTCTGGTTTCCATTCCTGTAATTTCACTCCCTTTCCCCCCTCCTGTTCTCTTTGATTTGGACTTGTCCAGTAAGATGTGACATGTGATTGGTCTCATCTGGGTTCGCGTGCCAGCTTATTTTTACTGTCGCTTTGTGACGTTTCCTAGTCAGTTCGTCTTAGCTGCGAGCTCAGTTACACGACTTATTTTATTTTGCGATGTGACTTTCTTTTACATTTTACACTTTTAGCACTGATGATGGGGCTTAAGAAGTCCCGAAACATGTATGCTTTTAACATCTTTTAACATCTTTTATTTTATAATATTTGTGCTCTTGAACGTTGTTTATTTATTTAGTTATATATAAGCACAAAGTACAATCCTTCCCCCCCCCCCCTTCTTGTACTATTTAGTGTATTGTATTTAATTTGAATACATAATTTTAAGTATAATTTATGGTGGAACTGTCCAATTTATAAATACAAGGGAAATGTTTCGAAATTGATCGCAGTCAGTACCAGGGCCGTGGCTAAGGGGATGCTATGGGCGGCTCAGCCCCCCTAAAATATTTTGCACCCCCTGGAAAAGATTCCAACGTCAGTAAATGAATCTGTGTTCTAAAAATTCAAATGAAATTCTGTTCAAAAATCTAATTTAGTTTTGAGAACACTTAACAGTTTTGCAGAATTGTTAAACTGCAACTAAAATAAGCGTTTCAGCACTCGCACATCCTATTTGCACGTATGAAGCTAAAATGATGTTTACTATTTCACCAGTTACACAGTTAAAATTTACATCATCATACACTTTTCTTTGCATAAAATGTAGTTATTGCAACAATCTAATAAGAAACGTAGTACCTACAATGTGAATATGCACTAATTTATCTTTGTGCTTCAGAGAGAAGGAGAAAAAAATATGAGCCCCCTCTCCCTGCTTTCTCTTGAGCCCTTTTTATTGTTCATTTTTACGTACGGTCTTGGTTAGAACGATGAAATTAAGTCGAAAACAAAATTACATTAATTAACATGAGGGAACATGTCTTAATGACATGATTAACATGAATTTACTCTTATGGCTACATTCAATCTACATTGGGATTTACATAGTACTGAAAAAACTAGGAAGATTTCCAATTTACATAACAAGGGAACCTCCTTTAAAGTTGCTCGCATCTAGCATTGAGAGTTGATGGTTTTTAGAGTCCTATATTAGGAATCTTAAGAATCGGAAACAAATTCTGTTAACCCTTTATCTACCGACGGTACTTATAAGTACCATTGTGGAAAATTTAATAAACAATGTATTTAATCAGTCTATTAATAAAAGTCTTTTTATTACCACACAATATACTTTACTCGATCTAATTTAGATAGAACAGAAAAACACTTGAAGTTAAATATTTAAAAAAATGGTAATTTTCTTATTCATTTTCATAAGTATATCTTTTTTTTCTGAGAAAAAAGTTATGTGAAATATATTCGACGGTAAAAGCCTTTCCATTTACAGATAGGATCATAATACATTGCTTTTATAAGAATTGTAACAGTTCCATAAGCGTATTTTTGGTTAATTAATTTGATTATTTTTGTAAATATTTAAAAGAAAAATTATAAATACCGATATATTTAATCAGTATTAATGAAAAATTACTTCTAAATTTCACATCATTATAATTTAAAAATTCTAGTATATATTCAGTTATTAAAGAAGACAGATATTGATGAGAAGCCATTTCTTGATAAATTGGGTAAAGATAAAGGGCTAATGTCATATATTTTTTATGAAATTGCAGCAGTATAACTTTCTGAAAATGCTATTTTCCCAGGCCACTTTTCGGAATATTAACATATATGATTTTAGAAACGCATTTAAAAATATAAATTAATTAATAATGAATATAAAATATTTTTTAAAGTTTAATTTTTTTAAAACTGAGAATTTGGTTTTGAAAAATTACTACATTGTATTCACATTTTTTATGGGAAAAAGTTGGCATATTTTCAAAAGTAGTTTTCCGGTAACCCTTGCCGTATGCCTCAATTCCAAAATAAGGCAAGGGAAAAAATGGTTTTGCTACATTTGGCGACTTAACACACTTTTGGAGTAAAAATATAAAAACATATATAATTCCAATAAAATAATTAAAGTATTGAAAAAAAAAGTAAAAAATGCATAAAATATGATTATAACAGAGAATTATTATCGGTTCGATAACTTATATGAATAAAGATACTAAATGCACTGGATCTCGATGCATGGTGCTGGCAACATGAAAAAATGCTCCCTAAGTAGCACATATTGGGGAAAATGATCGCAGAGAACCCAATAACTTTAAACGTACCATGACAGGAAAATTTTCATTCATCAATGCTAAATAAAGGTGCATAGTTCTTATTATGGATTAAAGATTATGTGCTAGTTTTGTAGCAGAGAGAACTTTGAAATTTTCAGCCAAAATTCTTGGGCCATGATCAATAACACACTTTAATTATGTACGATATTTAGAAACGAAGATATCGAAATATATATACCGGGTGTCCCAAAAATGACTGATGGATTTTAAAATACAATAACTTTCAAAAGGTGACAGCTATTTAAAAAATCTTTGCAGGAGGGTTATGTATAATGTCAGGAGTTTTTTTACCGTAATTTTTTATTTTAGTTCGAATTTCAAACAATAGGTGGCGCTGACGGCGTTTGAAGGCTAGGTGATCAGTGCTGTGTGAAGCGTCAACCTGGCCTTCAATCGCCGTCAGCGCCACCTATTGTTTGAAATTCGAACTAAAATAAAAAATTACGGTAAAAAAACTCCTGACATTATACATAACCCTCCTGCAAAGATTTTTTAAATAGCTGTCACCTTTTGCAAGTTATTGAATTTTAAAATCCATCAGTCATTTTTGGGACACCCGGTATATATATGCCTTTTAGATTTATAAATATAAAAGTCATTATTGCCGGATTTTAGGAACTCCAGTAGGCGTAATATTTGATGAGTATTAGAATTATGGCCCAATTTTCGTTGCGATAATTAATACATTAATAACAAGTGTAGCTAGAGAGAAACTTGGCCACTATAATTTTAGAAATGCATGAGGAAATCCAAATTTAACTTCATATATTTCTAATATCGATATGTCCAGTCTATATAATTGCAGTTCTCAGAACTATCAGAATAACTATAAAATTCCTTAATAAGTAAACGCCCAGATAAAAACTTGAGAAACAGCTGCTGCATTTTTTAATATAATCGACTTACATGTGCATGAGAAACTATCTAATTGAAATTTTAAATCGAATCAAGAAATCCGAATCTGAAAATTCATTAACCTATTTATTAAAAATGGGGTAATGGCATTTCAAATTTTCATAAAGGTTAGTATTTAACTACATTATCCGTGCAATTCATTTACACCATCGCAATTAAAAATTTCAAAAATTGAAAAAAAATGGATAATAAACGTTTTTTAAAGAAAAATTAAAATGTATTGCACATTTATCATCTGATGTTTCCTTCCAATTTTACAATAAAACATTCTGTGAAAATTCCTATCGATTTAAAAGATATTCAATAATATTAAATAAATAAATTTTCAACTCTAAATAAATTAATTCTATAAATTCTTAACCTTTTTTTAAAATTCTGTATAAGTCTCATAAAAATATATTTATATAACTGTTTATACACAGTTTTAAAACTAAACTATGTCTACAAAATGAGATGGGATGAACTAAAAATTATATCCGAACATCAAATACATTTTAACGTGAAAAATAGGTTAAATACTTTTCAACAGGTATCTTTAAAAATTGTTGCAGTAAATATCTTGTAAGTAGATTCAGAAAGATTACTCACTGTCAATAAAAGGTTAAAAAGTGTAGCAAAGTGGCCTTTTGGCCTGACAGCAAAATAGATAGTAACAATATTTCACAATTTAGCTCACCCCGTGGAGTTGAAAGCTGTTAACGTATTTACATTTGAATTGCATAAATAAAGTCGAATGCAGTTTTGAAACATACAGTAGTTGCTAGAAAATCCGTATCATTCAATGTATTCAATGCCTTATCTGTAAAACGCAAAAATTTAAATGTTCAAAAATATTTTTATTGTGAATTTTCCAAAACAAGATTTAATATTTAAATACTAAATATATGTCAAAATTTTTCATGGGTGAAATGTTTAAATTTTTATTGTTTTCTTATTTTGTTGGTGGCAATTTTAGAAATATTTGTTTAAAGGATTAATGAAATTCGAAGATAATAAACGTAAGATCACATTAATTTTTTTCTAAAATAAGAAATTGAATGAATATTACCAAACAATATACATACATACATACATATATATACATATACAGGGTGATTTAAAATAACGTGGACAAATTGATATGACAAATCAGGCATACGACAAGGATAACAAATCAAATAGGAACATAGGGCCGCAAACCCCTTGTTGAGTCACAAATACAGGGTGTTTCATCCTAACTCAATTTGGGTTGACGGTAATAAATTTCAGAAAAATGAAGTATATTATAATAAAACATTTAATAAACATTCTCACCTTTTTTCTAAATGTGATAACACCAAACAAAAGTAGTAGAAGTTTGCATTATGCGCACAAGCAATACGCACTTGGCACCTCATATTTTGGACTTAGATAATCAATTTAAACGGTACCATCAATTGCTTAAGCAATGTGTTTTTCTAGATATTTTCGAAACATTATCACATTTCCCACAAAATTAGGTACATATCGTTCCATTTTCACTGCGATGTTTTTATTTTTCTGGAAATTATTAATGTCAAACCGGTTGTAGCTAAAATGAAACACCCTGTATTTGTGACTCAATAAATAGTTTTCGACTCTGTGTTCCTATGTGATTTTTTATCCTTGTCGTATGCCTGATTTGGCATATCAATTTATCCACGTTATTTTGAATCAACCTGTACAATTTGTTATTCTTGCTGCTTCTTTAATACTTTTTGGAAATATCTACCATTGTTATAACTTTGGATTTTACCATATTGGAATTTAGTTGAAATGTAATTACTGGTTTCATTGGTTCTTTTATTGGTATTGTCTGAATAACTTTGGATGTATTTATAAAAGTATTTATATATTCAACTTCCACAATGATAAGATGCATAAGCATAATCATTAAAGGATAGTTTAGTCTTTTATGTCATTTATGTTATCATAAAATAACATGGATTCTTGCAGCTTTTAGTAGATTATTTCACTTTAGGCCCATTTTGGCATAAATTAACCTATTTTTAAAAAATTTTAAAATACATTACTTTGATGATGCACAGCGCATGAAATGATGTATTTCTTCAATTTGTTATTCTTGCTGCTTCTTTAATACTTTTTGGAAATATCTACCATTGTTATAACTTTGGATTTTACCATATTGGAATTTAGTTGAAATGTAATTACTGGTTTCATTGGTTCTTTTATTGGTATTGTCTGAATAACTTTGGATGTATTTATAAAAGTATTTATATATTCAACGTCCATAATGATAAGATGCATAAGCATAATCATTAAAGGATACTTTAGTCTTTTATGTCATTTATGTTATCATAAAATAACATGGATTCTTGCAGCTTTTAGTGGATTATTTCACTTTAGGCCCATTTTGGCATAAATTAACCTATTTTTAAAAAATTTTAAAATACATTACTTTGATGATGCACAGCGCATGAAATGATGTATTTCTTCAATTTGTTATTCTTGCTGCTTCTTTAATACTTTTTGGAAATATCTACCATTGTTATAACTTTGGATTTTACCATATTAGAATTTAGTTGAAATGTAATTACTGGTTTCATTGGTTCTTTTATTGGTATTGTCTGAATAACTTTGGATGTATTTATAAAAGTATTTATATATATATATACATAATTACATTAACATATTTTTAAGATGACGTTATATATGATAGCTGATTATGTTAACGAGGGATATAAACAAGGGGATTTTCCGGAACATAACCTAACGGAGATCCCGTGGATGTCCCCGCTGTGGAACCTAATCTGTATTTACGCAAGAAAATCTAAGGTTTCGCGAAAAAAGACATGGAAATCTCACAAAGATTAGGCCGACGGACGAGATTAAGTTTGAACCCAAAACCTCCTGTTTATCAGCTTTGCAAAAGGACATTTCGGCCACTGTTGAGCTGTATTTTATAAGAAGACAAATGTATTTTGTAACCAATTTTTATTTTGTTGAGATCGAATTCAAGTTAATTTTTATGAAACTTGGTAACAAAAGAATTGTGATGGCTTACCATCTGGGCTGTCCCTCTGAAGGAAAGTCATAACACACATCTTAACCTTTTACAGGCTAAATTCTGGTCCAGTCATATTTTAGATCATTTTATTACATATTATGCCCTCTAATGCTTTATTTAAGAGATATTAGTCATTAATATGATGAATTTTATACATATATAATTTTCAGAATGTTCCCAAATGGGAACATTGACCACTTCCGGTGGTCATTTTCCAGTGACCGTTAGTCATTTTTAAGGTTTTCTGTATATTTTCCCATAAATGATAGAAATGTAACATATATTTAAAAAAAATTAAGTTATCTAATTCGAAAAATCTATTTCAAAAAATCCTTTTTATAACTTATCATTTTCCAGTTGTCATTGGCCATTTTTACGATTTTCTGTACATTTCCTCATTAATGAAAGGAATATAACTTCTGTTTCCAAAAATCAAGTCATCTTTTTAATATTTCTGCTTCTTTTTTCCAATCAATTTTCATTAATTTTAATTTTTAATAAATTTTTAAACCTTTGTTCCCAATTGGGAACATTGGCCTGTAAAACGGTAATAAAAATTTAACAAATTTCTTAAAACAATAATCCGAGTGAGTGGACGGAGTGAGAAAATTTATCTACATATAATCATGAGACATCTGATATTATTTAAAGATGGAGGTAGGAATAATTATCTAAAATGACATATTAAATTCAATCACTGAAATAAAATCAATTCTGTAAGGTTTTTTTGTTTCCGAAACATTTTAATAAAATCACTTTAGCTCTGTATAAGACGTTTTTTAAAGTATTAGAGTTTAACTATCATCACTGCAACGTCACTATAAAATCTAATTCAGCGTATTCCAATAATACATTTATTCCTAACTTTAAATATAACATTTTATCATGCTGGAAATGTATCCAGTAACAGTTCCTTACTCAAAGCAGCTAATGAGAATGGAATTATGACTTAAGAGGTCAAGTGGAGCATTCGACATTTGCAATACATAACTTAAAGCCTGTGTAAATATAACGCTATCAACTCTTTGAAATTTTTGGATCCCCCCCTTTTGATATCATGCGTTATCATTCCCTGCCCCCCCCCCCCCCAATAAAGATATCTTATCAAAATGTAAAGTTTTTTGCGTTTTAGAAATTTATGGAAATTTATTGGAAATTTTTCTTGTTCACTTTATACATTCAAATTAAGAGAAGTCAATAAAATATTATTTTATTTGTGAAATAACTTTATATCAAATAACACTTAAAAGAAATAATTACTATTTAAACCTATTTTATAATTGCTTTTTATTACATGATGTTTCAACAGAAATCAAGTTTTGTTGCACTTGCCATTATCGAAGATGGAATGGTGATGGGGTGGTGTGGAAGACGTAGATAGAAATTTTTATCAAAAAAGAAAGTGGCCAGCATTCTTTCTATTGCTCTTTTATTTATTATTAAACACTAACTTCATTTCAAATATATTTCACATGTGGTTTCTCCAACCGGATTATACATGAATGCATATATGAAGAAGTATAACAAGGTCAAACATTCTGATAGTTCACATATTAGAATGAAATAATTTTATTAAAATTTAGTGATTCTAATAATAACTTTTGTATTTTTATAAAAATAGATAACTGTCTAAAAAAGACAATATACTATTTTGTACAAAATATCATGTTACAAATAAAAATAAGAAATTTCGACTGGCTTAAAAATGATATTGATATCAAAAACAAATATCCTCCTTGGTATATATTACGATATCATGTGCCAGACTCCCCCTCCCCGTAAAATAATAACATTACACATGCGCAGCCTCTTAGATACTTCTGTGGCAGGATTCTTTATTATATTGAAATATCTTAACGAGAAATTCATCTAAATCCATCGAATCCAAATCCTGCCTAAATATACAAAACCAATACAAATGCACTGCAGATACCTAATTATCATATAGATGCAAGACTTAACCGTGACAATCAGATAGGGAGATTTAACATACTTAAATACAATGAATCTCTATTTAATTTCATAAAGTGTAGTTAGGCACTTTGCTGAGGAGTTCAGTTTAAAATTAGTTTTAATTAACTTACATAATTACTTGCATATCAGAATATAAGCATAAAAGTCGGTATTGCATTCTACCTTATTTTCAAAAACACATTAAGTTTTGTAACACATTTTAAAATGTTTATGTTTAAATTTCATTCTTTTCATTTTAATATCTGCAGTAAAAACAATTATGTTCTCTCTTAATCTAACCGCTATTGAAAAGGTATCATATTGCGATACTCTTACATTTCACCAAATGAATTAATTAACTTCAATTCCCTCCCTTATTTTTGGTTAAAAAGTTTTCAAAATCTACTAGCAGTAGTGTAGTAAATTCGTGAGATACATGCCTATATAGGGTATCAATAGATATTCTGTTTTATTATCTATAACTACGAGCATATGACTGATTTCCTTATATTCAATTGAGAAATGTTTACGGGTGTAAATAGTCATAATCCACAATAAGTTTATTTCATAATCAAGTAAACTTTCTAGCAGCATTTTCTGTGTAAAAGTGATTTATATATATATATTTAAAATCATTTTGAATGTAGATTTCGTACCTCATGTCTCATAAAAATGCACGTTAGAAAATATAGTAGTTTACATATTTTTAATTGAATTGAGTTCACATCTCAAAAATGTATCTAAAATAAAAGTTATTTCGAAAAGTCGTCCTCAATAAATTTTATTTACGTAAGAAGTCGTTACTTTCTTACTAAGAATAAATCCAGTGACTGTATCCTTCTTAATTAATTTCATGTACAAAGACTATATTTGACCATGGACTAAAGTCTTATTAAATATTAAAGATATTCTGTATACATATCTGTATTCTATGTATAATTATTCTATATCTATTTCAAGTTTTTAGAATTTTAAATTTTCCTTGCCATATTAATGCGAAAAATTATAAAATATTTTAAGAATAAACTTGTTTAATTAAAAAAAGAAATAAAATCTCAGAAATTGCGAAATTTTAAATTGATTACATTTCATTACCCTGCGAAGTATATTGAAAAAAAAATTAGCTCAAAAAATCAAATTTCAGGCTTTATTATTATTATTATTATTATTATTATTATTTTACAAAAACTAAACCACGTAAGTAGATATGCTTTCCTGAAACATAAACATTTACTGTTATAGTTTTCATAAAGGTATACTTGAATATTTTTAATTTGATTCAGAAATATCCTCCAATCCAAATAATTTTAATGTTAAATTTAATGATGTTGTCATATATATTCTTCCAAAAAAGGTTAAGAATTTAATAATTAAAAATTAACGATTTGAAACTATTAATTAAAAGATCTTTGGAATTATTAATTAAAATCTATTAAAAAACGCTCTGTGCGTTCTTTCATTACACATACCTGTTGTGTTGAAATTCACAAAAAATATTTTTATAAGTCAGTAAAAAAACATCAATAAAACTATTTTTATAAGTCGTGTATTTAAAAGTTTTTCTGTTTCAAAAGATAGTTATTTAACTTTTTTTTGTATTTTAAAAACCTTTTAGCAAACTAGTTTCAAGGTATTTCCTTCCTTCGAGAATTAATCGATAAAATACTGAATCTGATTACAACACAGCATCAGGACATTGATGGATTAATTTGCAGCCAGATACTTCAAATTCTTAGTGATTTAGAATGGCGCACTATTAAATGAGTTTATGCGCAATTGAGCTTTATGCAATACGGTGTAATTAATAATTCTATTCGTATTCCGAAGTTGAAGGAAGAGGTTCATTTTTCCCTAAATAAAAGTAGAATTGGGAACAATATCTATTTATATATGGACAAAGTAATGATACTAATAAAACTAGGGGAAAATCTGGTTTACAGAATAAAAGGTGAAAAATATTTTTATATTGATTAGTCCAACAGATTTTTTTTCAATTTAATAGGTTTTTTAATGGTCACTAACAATGCCAAAAATCATAGTGATATGAATAGATGCATTAAGAGAGACCCGAACCCCATTTTCGGCCAAAAATCATCAAAAGTTCACATTTTTTTTCTCAGAAAACGATAAAATACATATTTGCGAATATCCATGCAAAATTTCAGAACTCGGGAAAGAGGAACAGGTTGAAAATGAGCTTTTTAAATTGTCCTCACTATAGAGTTTAAAGGACTAGCGGCCATTTAAAGCGTGTTTTCCTGAAAATGACTTTTTTCATATTTTGCCTAAATTCAAAGTACAAAGGCTCAGTGGTAAAATGATTTAGAAATAAAGTGTTTATGTTTTTAGAATCTTAAAATAATTGTAACAAAAGTAAGGAGAGATATATTTTTTAACTATTTCTGAAAATTTTACATAAATTGGTAAACATGAAAATTATAACGAATTTAAGGAAATTTACCATGCGTATTTTTTTTTAGCTGATTAAAATAGAAAATTAAAAATATCTCTCCTTAGTTCTTTTCTATATATTATAACCCTATTTAAGAAATTTTAGTAATACCAAAATATTGAAAATTGAATGAGGAGTAGTAATTTAAAAAAATAAATTTTTCGACAGAAAAAATCATAAAAATCCCCATAAAAATATACTTTTTAATAAAAAGTGAATTTTTTTGCTAATTATTCCTTACAAGAAGATTCTTAAATAGTACACCAAAATTCATTACGTTAAAATCAATACTAAAAATTTTGGGTTTTTTCTTACGGGTCTCCCTTAATTTGCTGAAATAAAGTTTTGAAATAAACATTTAGATTTGAAAAAATATTACCATTAACTGTTTAATTTTCATACCTTTTTGTTTTGACTTTCTAAGTATTTTTTCCCTTCGAGAATTAATTGATAAAATACTAAACCTGATTACAACACAGTAACAGACAATTTATGGATTAATTTGAAACCAGGTGCTTGAGATTCTTAAAGAATAACACACTATGCAATGAGTTTATGCGCAATTGAACTTTTGGTAATACAGTGTATTAAAAATTTTATTTGTTCTCTGAAGTTGAAGATAGACACTGTTTTTTCCCTAAGCAAAAATAACAATGGGAGTAATGTCTACTTATATATCGACAAAGTTATGAT
Source organism: Maratus speculifer (assembly GCA_964019185.1). Taxonomy (NCBI): domain Eukaryota; kingdom Metazoa; phylum Arthropoda; class Arachnida; order Araneae; family Salticidae; genus Maratus; species Maratus speculifer. The sequence continues at coordinate 323,894,017 of OZ025290.1, forward strand.
ATTAAAAAAACAAGGTCATAATATGGTTTACAAAATAAAAGGTGAAAACTATTTTTCTATTAATTAGTCGAATAGACCTCTTTGAATTCAATATGTTTTTTGAAAGATCACTAACAATACCAAAACTCATATTTATATGAATAATTGCAATTTAGATTTGAAAAGTTATTAATATTAACTGTTTTATAGGTTTTGTTTTTACTTTTTTTTTAACGAATTTCTAGGTATTTTCTTCCTTTGAGAATTAATCGATAAAATACTAAACCTGATTACAACACAGTATCAGAAAATTGATGGATTAAATTGCAGCCAAATGCTTCAAATACTTTAATGATGTAGAATGACGTACTATGAGTTTATGCACTATTGAGCTTTATGCAATACGGTGTAATTAAAAATTCTATTCGTACTCTGAAGTTGAAGGAAGAGGTTCATTTCTCTCTATGCAAAACTAACAATGGGAATAATATCTATCTATATATGGACAAAGTAATGATAATAATAAAACAAGGGGACAATCTGGTTTATGGAATAAAAGGTGAAAAATAATTTTCTATTAATTAGTCGAATAGATTTCTTTCAATTTAATATGTTTTTTAAAAGATCACTAACAATACCAAAAATCATATTTATATGAATAGATGCAATAATGCGTTCAAATAAAGTTTTGAAATAAGCATTTAGATTTCAAAAAACATTGGTATTAACTGGGGGGTTTTCTCACTTTTTTAAACTAACATCTATGTATTTTCTTCTTTCGATAATTAATCGATAATATACTAAACCTGATTACAACACAGTATTAGACAATTGATTAAATTAATTTGTAGCCAGATGCTTCAGATTCTTAAAGATGTTGAATGACGCACTCTAAAATGGGTTCACCTATATTCTTCTTGAAAGGGTTAAGTATTTAATAATTAGAAATTAATGATTTTGCATTATTAATAAAAGGTAAAGTGTTTTAAAAAGAATATTAAAAGCAACGCACTGTGCGTTCATTAGTTACACTTACCTGCTGTGTTGAAATTCACCAAAAAAAATTGTTATAAGACAGTAAATAACAATACAATTTTTTATTATTAATTATTTTTAAAAGAACATTTCTGTTTCAAAACGAATTTTTAACTATTTTTTATTTTAATAATCTTTAAATTAACGAATTTCTAGATATTTTCTTCCTTCGGAAACTAATCGATAAAATACTTTACCTGATTATAAAGCAGTATCAGGCAATTCATAGATTAATTTTTAGCCAGATACTTCAGAATCTTGGAAATGTAGTATGACACATTGTAAAATGAGTTTATGCGCTATTGAGCTTTATGCAATACGGTGTAATTAAAAATTCTGTTCGTACTCCGAAGAAGTTCGTACTTGAAAGAAGAGGTTCATTTTTCCCTAAGTGAAACTGACAATTGGAGTAATATTTATTTATACATGTACAAAGTTATGATATTAATACAATAATCTGATTTACACAATAAAATGTGAAATATATTTCACTATTAATTAGTCCAATAGATTTTTTTTTTCAATTTGATATAATTTTTGAATAGACTCTAACAATTCCAAAAATCATATTTATATGAACAATTGCTATAATTCATTTAAATATAATTTTGAAATAAATATTTAGATTTGAAAAAAATTATTATTTTTTATTTTATTCTTTAATTTTCATATTTCTTTTAAAACAAATTTCTACTTGTTTTCTTTTCTTGAGAATTAATAATTAAAGTACTAAATATGGTTACAACACAGTAACAGAAATTTATGGATTAATTTTTATCCAGGTGCTTGAGATTCTTAGTGATGTAGAATGGCACACTATGAAATGAGTTTATGCATAGTTGAACTTTAGGTAATACGGTGTAATTAAAAATTTTAATCGTTCTCTGAAGTTGAGGATAGTGACTGCTTTTCCCTAAGCAAAACCAACTATGGGAATAGTATCTACTTATATATATAAGGTCTGGTTGTGTAATTATGAACAGGGGGTAAATGTGACCATTTCAATATTGGAGAAATTTCAGAAGGGTAAAATTTTGCTTCATGCTTAGATATTGACCTCATAATGTATTTTTCATTTCAAATATTCTTTATCACAAGTCTAAAGCATTTTCGATATCCGAATAATAAATTGAAACAAAGTCTACCAATATCTTTCATAAATGGATTTGTCAGTTTGGCGTACTAAATGTCGCAATTACTTAAAACAAATGCGTTTATAGAAGTATAAAGAGAAAGTATAATGGTCATAATTTCGCCACTAGTGTTCTTAATTACTTGAAACTTCAGTTATTATCAGATTTTAATGGGATAATTATAAAAACCATTTTAACTTAAAAAAAGAAATAGGTATGAAAATTTTAACTTCGAAGAGATGTTCATAAACTATCTATGTACTAAAAAATCAGTTTTCAAAATAGAAAAATGTAAAAAAATAAAAATGTTGAAAATGAACAAAGTGGCCAGAATTACACCTCCTGACCCTAAGCAGTTATGGATAGTATTACAACAAGGTGATAATCTTGTTTACAGAATTACAGGTGAACAATTGTTTTTTGTTTTGTCCAACTGATTTTTTTTTTCAATTTAGTATGTTTATTGAATGGTCGCAAACAATTCCAAAAATCATATTTAATGAATAATTGGAGTAATGAGTTCGGATAAAGTTTTGAAATAAACATTTAGATTTGAAAAAAATATTAATATTAACTATTTTTCTTTTAATTATCACACTTTTGAAAACGAATTTCTTGGTATTTTCGCCCTCTACGAATTAATCAATAAAATATTGAACCTGGTTAGAACACAATCATAGACTAGAGATGTATCAAATTGTATAATATTTCAGATTCTTAGAGATGTAGAATGACGCAGTACGAAATTAATTTATGCGCAATTGAATTTTAGCTATTATGGTTTAAGTAAAATTTCTGTTCGCTTTGTGAAGCTGAATGTAGTAGATACTTTTCCCTTCCGTATGTAAGTAAAACTAATTATTGGAATAGTATCTATTTATACAAGTTGGAACCCGCCGAATTTCGACGAAAGTAAATGTTTAAGAAGGAACTGTTTCATTGATTTATAATAAACCTACAAAATTAGCTACAGTAAAAAAAGCATCTCACAGTGGTCAGTCAAACGCTCAAACAAATATTATTTAAGGCTTAAGTGAAGTAAAAAAAAACACTATTTCAGTAAAAATCAGTTGTCCAACTTATTAAAATTAAATTTTAATTGCATATGTAAAAATATAATAATAAAGTAAAATATAATAATGATCATTTATTAAGATTAAGTTATCAATTGAGGATCTTATGTTTGATATAATACGTATGAAAAAATAAATATTTCAGTTAACATGATATTAGAATTTCACGCGAAATCTAAACCAGTCATAGTTTTCATCTTCTCAAAATTTAAATGCGCACATTTCAATTTTTATCAGCTTTAAGAAAAAATGGCGTATTTCTGTTGCCACATTTACAAAATTTTAGAAAAAACTATAAAAAAAATTAATGTGTCAAGAATAAATTGAGATATAGCTTTCAAACAAATTGCATTTAAAAGTACATATTTGTCTCTATACGATGGTGTAAAAATTGAAAATGTGCAATTTTTAGAAGTATAAAATTTGCATTACCGAAAATTGCAAAACCGAATTGCATGTGAAAGTGTTGCCATTTCCAAAATGACGTATGCGTTGCGCACAGATACGTTTGGCTTTTATAATATAGATATGTACAGATTTGTAATATTAATATAACAAAAGGATAAAACCCGGATTACAGATTAACAGATTAATCAGTAAATATATATATATATATATATATATATATTAATTTTTTAACAGATTATTCAAAAAAAAAAAAAAAAAACATTTTTCATTTTAACATTTTTTAATAGCCCTTAATAATAAAAAAAATCATTTTTATATGCTTTCAAATATACTTTAGATCTAAAATAAACAATAATTTTGTATTTAGACTCACGATAGGAGTTAACAAACAAAAAATGCCATTATTGTAGATAACCATTACATATTTTGATACACGCCTGTTTGAATCTGTTCATTTCAATGGTTTCGACGCATAGTAAGGTTACATGTCCTCAATTTGCAGTACATATGTAATCTACTGTCTTATTTGTTGACAGGTGAATGTTTTACTATATTTATGTATTTCTTTAACCCATTTTCGGCCAAAGGTTCGTATACGAAACATTTCGATAAATATTTTTTTTTAACACTCTGACACATTTTTTTCAAGAATTTTATTTTTCTACTATTTTTTAAGGCTTTTGAAGACATCCATAAAATATTAGTAATTCAATTGGAGTAAACACTTTCTCTTAAAAAATTTTCAAAATACGCTAGAGTTTTAATTTGAAACGCCTTTGACAAATTCGACTTTTTAAAAATATATTATTATTCCAATTGAAATGAATTATATGTTTTTAAAATAGATTAAAGTTGCAAATTCTGTATATGAAATAAGAATAAAACAAAAGTCATAAAAATATTATTCATATTCATATTATTCATTATAAGAAATAATATTTTATATTATTATATAAAATATTATTTCTTATATAAAATATTATTTTTCATGCACGAATCTTTTTTTGTGTCTTAATGTATGTAATTTAAGCATATTTCAATAAAAATAATGCTACATTTTATAAAATTTCTGTGCTTGGCCTAAAATGGGTTAATATAACCTACAAACAAATGCTGAGCTATTTATATTAATTTAAATGCAAGCGGAATTTCATTTCTTATTCGTCTGTGCAGGGCAAAATTAAAATAATTTATGCTTAAAAATTAATTCAAAGGCAATTAAAAAACGTTGATTTGTGATACAATTCGGAAGCAAATTACGATTATTTTTTCAAAAAAGTGCATTTTTTCTTTATTCGGAAGTACAAAAGGCGAAAACGTGTGATATTTAGAAGTTTTTAAAAATGCAGAGAAAGCTAAATTTAATTGTCTGTTGTTACCACTCCCAAAATCACATCAAGGTTAAGAAAATATTGTAATACAAATAGAAAAATTATTATATATTTAAAATTTTTTATTTCTAAATATTTGAATTAATGCTATTTAGAATAATTCAGAAAAAAATTACCACTCTATTTAGAAAAATGTACATTTATTTATTAAATTATAATTTTTACTTTCTGCCAATAAATGGATTTGTGAACATCATTGTGTGTTAAATTTGAATACAATACAACATTGTTAGCGATTTTAAAGTTAATGTCTGACGATGTTGAAATTTTATTCTTACAGAAGGGATATAAATCAATAGCGAAATATTTTATGTTATTTAGTAAACATATATAGTTTGTTCACTATGATAAAGATAAATGTAGTCAGAAAATGTAAATATTATAAATATGTAATATACTTCATCGAAGGAAAATTTTGCATGAATAATGAGCCGATTTCGGCTAGTTCAATTCATGGTGAGAAGATTCCATAATTTCAAATCATAATTTATGAAAAGAATTAATTATTTAATACATAGTTTTACATTTCAATATAAGATGTAAGGATAATCCTATGGGTCTAAGGGTAATCTAGGGGCAGTTAATGTCAAGATTCTACTAATTTTCACTGCTTTTTACATGTTTACATTTTATTTTCTAAACAGATATAAGATTTGATACAAAAACTTATTGACTGTGTATACAAAAAATAACATTTTAGACGATATACATACATAAAAATAGTGGCGTGATTTCTTGACCAATGTTATTTTGCGTTAGTACACACATATATGTTTGATAAAGATATGCAAAAAGAATTATAAAGTAAGGTGGAATTATAGCATGCAAACTGTTCAGCTTTAAAGATACGAACTCTCATTTAGACTTTCTATTAATTGTGATATCAAGGTGATGATATTAAAAAACAGAACAGCAGGATTTAAGACGTTCACATATATATTTATCCTTTTTTGTTTTCAACAACGACGATAATTCTCTCTCGTGCACAGAATAAAAATAAAGTAATAAAAAGCTATTCCACTGAAAATAATTTAGAAGGATATTAACGCAAGTGCATGGTGCTGGGATCCCAGTATACTTATTGCGCTGAAAATTTTAAATGACAAGCTACCTCACAAACACATTCAAAATCTCCTGAAACGTTTCGGAAATACATGAATTACACTAAAAATTTATGTAATAAACAAAGTGTTACTTAATAAATGTATAGTTATACATCGCAGAACTTATTTCGCAAATGTTAGACTGGGCATTGGGTCATTCCATGGTAACTTTCTTTGAATTATATTTAACATTTTAAATTATTTTCAGTAATTTTAGTAATATAACACACACAAAAAAATTATTCAAAATGTAAATTTGACATGGTTTGCTAATTAAACTTATTCAAATCGCAATTTAGATGAAAACTACCCAATTTTAATATTTATTTCTTAAATTTTTGGTAGTTTCATTTACTATGGTAACTGTCATTACTGAAAGAGGAATGTAAAATATCATATAAAGTGTAATTTTTATTATCACTTTTTAAGTAAAAGTTTTTCATCTAAATTGACCCTTAGATAGATTTCATTGACAAATCATGTTAATTATACATTTGGATATTTTTAGTGTTATATTACTAAAATTACTACAGTAAAATGTTCTAAATGCAACGTAAGTTACCATGGAATGAACCATTGTTTTATAGATGTTTCTTTAAACGATAAAGTCTACATGTGAAATAAATTAACTGTTAACGGTTTTTTGTGGTTCAGATGAGTCAGAACAGCCATACTTAGTTTTTTATTCTGGCGAACCTCAAGTGCATGTTTGCAACGTCCCCCAACACTGCAATCGCTCTTATAAAACGATAAAAAAGTGTAATTAAAATAATAAGATATACGTGTCGTATATAAAAATAATATATCAAAGTCACCATCAAATTATAAAATTGAACATTTATTATAGAGGAATGTTTAAAAAAAATAACACCACTATTTTAATACAATAAATTTTACTATACATTTCTATTCGAAATTATGTAAAAATATTCCCCTATATTAAATAGTATGTAAAATGCTTTCGTGCTTTTTTTCTGAGATAAACGTTCAACTCTGAAGAAAAATATTACCTAGATAAGAAGTATGAAAGGTAATATTATAATTAAAATTAAGTAAATTTAAGTTAAATTTAAATTAAAGTAACTAAAATAATAAGATACACGTGTCGTATATAAAAGCCATATAGCAAAGTCACCATCAAATTATAAAGTTGACCATTTATTGAAGAGGAAAGATAAGAAAAAAATAATACCATTATTTTAAAACGATAAATTTTACTATAGATTTCTATTCGAAATTATGTAAAAGTATTCCGTTAAGTTAAATAGTATGTAAAAAGCTTTAGTGCATTTTTTTTCTAAGATAAACGTTCAATTCAGAAGAAAAATATTAGCTAGATAAGAAGCATCAAAGGTAATAATATAACAATGCATAATTTTTAAGCTCTGAAGAACAAATAAGCGGGAGATACTCTAATATATATATATATATATATATATATATATATATATATATATATATATATATATATATATTAATCCTAAAGCTGTTTTTTTCTTTATATAGAAATATAGCATACAATTAATTAAAGTGAAATAAAATTTGAAAATGCATTGAAGATTAAGAATTTATTACAGAGCTGTAGCTCAAATATCAGTACATGTGAAAAGAGTTTTTAATTAAAAACTCGCACTTAAGAAGTTAAGAAACTTTTAAATTAATTATAAATAGCAGGGAAGATTTTGTCTTCCCATGAAAATATATAAAACAATGTTGAAAGACCTTGATAATTTTTATGATCTTAGTTCATTTTATAAAAATGTTTTAATAATTAAATGTCTGAAGCCGCTCAATAAAGTCGGCGGACCACATGTTGAATATGGCCGACTTAGAATCCTTCTGCGTGCAACCTATTGAGTCATCTCTAAGATTTTTTTAAATGCGCATAATATTTTCACTTGTTAATTTTGCGCATTATGTTTGTTATTTCCTCCAAAAAAGATTACTTAACCCCTTCGCGACGGGAACCTTTTTCGAAATTTTTAATGTTTTGTCATCGGATTTTAAAAACAGAAATTTGTGCCTTATTAAATCGAGAAAATGCTGAGATTAAATAAGGCAAATTTTACTGTAAAATTTTGCTGTTGGAGATAAGCAAGCATTTTTAAGCCTTTTTGAGGTACGTATACGTGTCACTCGTCCCCAAGGGGTTAAGATTATTCAAAGTTTGCCTTATGTTAGAAATTATGTGGGACAAAAAAAGAAACATACATATTTTTTCTTTTTAACTGATGAAAATTTCACTTAAATTTCATAAATTAATGGAAAATGAATATCAATCAAATTTAAAGAACATTGAAAAATAATTCTAAATTTAGAGGCCTGAATTATTTGTTTATATATTTCTACTTTTATGTGGTATGTAAAAATGCAAACATATATCTGAAATATTTCAATTTAGAAATTTAAGTAAATTAGTAAACATTAAACAAAAGAAAATTACAGAAAAGATTATCAAAAAATGTAAAATGTATTATTTTTGTTTAACATGAGCTTATTACAAGAGTAATTGCACAAAAATAACGGTACTGTAAAAGTTTTTTTTTTGAAATATTTAGTATAAGCATAAGAAGATTTGTTTTCAAAACAGTTTTTTGTGTATGTTTTATTTATCTTTTTCATATGTCTTTTCCAGCATTAATACGAAGATTTCTTTCGGATTCAACGTTTTTTATAGCGTGGATCATATCTTGTTCTCTTTTATCATCAAGAGGACAATGGATCTTTATCTGAGCAAAATCGTCGCAAAAAAGATCTATTTTTGTGGTATAGTAGTACGAAACCAGTTTTTTCTTATTCAAATATCATTTTTTGATGTTTTAAGAAGTAAATAATAAAGCTAAGTGTATTTATGTACTTTAAATCTGTTTTTCTCAAAACTAACTTTTCAGTGTTTTTAGATTTTTGAAATGCTTCTTGCGACGTAATTTTTTATCAATATTTATGAAATTGATCAGGAAGTATCTTGATATTGTTTAGAAAGAAATTGTGAAAGCTTTTAAAAATTCGTTTTCATTAAGAAAGTCAAATTTGATTTTTTTTTTTACTTATTGAAAGCAAAATTTTGATGAAAAGCGATGTGGAATTTAGATAAATATCTGTAAAATACGAACTATTCAAGATATTTGAAAAATCTTACACAAATATGTTTATAATAGTGTTTTAAGTGATAAAAATGCAAAAGCAAGAAATTATCTCAAAAATTAAGACACGAGGAGAATTTTAAAGTTTCGTTTAAAAATATAAAAAAAAAACAAAAAAAACTTTAATAAAATTGGAATTTTTTTTTTTTTTTTTTTTTTTTTTTTTTTTTTTTGAAGGTGTTCTACAGGGTGAGTCATAAATATCGAAACAATAGGCTATCTCCTTAAATATTGCCTCTAGACCCATACTTCCAATTGGAAAAACTCATAAAAAAAGGTGAAATTTCTGATAATATAAGTTACAAATCCATGGGGGGTCTAGTTGAAAAAATAGGAAAATTAAATTTTTATACGGCCCCCGTAGAGCAAAACTCCCAATTAGGAAATTATTCCTCGGTTATTCCTAAATTGAACAAAAAAATTTTCATCTCCCTATCTGAAAACCTGACAGAGATATTAAAATCCAAAATTCTCAAAAATTCGTGACTTACACCACTTTACCATGCCTGTAAACGAAGCGTTTTTCATCCATTTTCAAAGCAAATAAGGGATCGTCCACATATTGTAACGTTATTATATCTCGGTTTAAGACTGTGCCTCTTATTCGGCCATAATAAAGCAGCGTATTGGTTTAAATCGAAACTTGTTTTTAAAACATGTTAATCGTTAGTACTGGAGATCTGAATAAATCGAATATTTAGACCCGGTCCTAAACCGACCCATAGGGAAAGAACTTCAGCCCGGCATGAAATAATGTTAAAATCATAATCCGGACCAGCCTGGAAAAAAGCTTAAATCATAGCCGGCTCAGCCGTGAAATTTCTATATAGTCTTTTACTTCAGTATAGTTAAAAATTGTTTCGCGTGGAGGAGTTCTGACCAAAAATACTTAATATAGAATTTCGTTTTTTATATTTATACTTTTTATTATTAAAGAGGCGCCAAAGCCTCTGATATATTTATTTTATCAATGAATCTATGTTTATATGTAAATGTTTCACTTATATTTTATTATCGCTAATCCATATCCCGTGCGTTGGAGACTTTGAAAAATGTTATACAGTAAAATCTTTTAAGAAGGAATCACATAGGAAAGAAAAATTACATAATAGACAATTGCCCTTCCTATGAAGGTTAAATGGAGTTAATTTTTTTTCTCAGGTATTATTGTATTTATTTTGCATGGATCAAGACTTTTTCTGATTAAAACAGAATTCCGTCATAGGCAGAATTTTTTCTCTGGTTTTATTTTGTTTAATTTTTTAGCATTTAAATGTACTATTCTTAAAAATAAAATAAAAAAATAAAATATTTTTTTTGTTGTTGTTGTTTTGTAAAATGAAAGCTGTTTTAAAATTTATGTGGTTTTCGTAAAAATATTGATTAAACCAAATTTTACTTATTTCATGTACGTGTTAGATCTGTGATTTTAATACGGATTGTTCGAGCCCGGGATTGAAAATTTCGTTCAGTGCAGGCCTGGGAAAAAGGAATCTGTCCCCTCCGGTATGAAAAATACATTAGACCCGGATAGGCGAGTCTTCAGAAAAAAGTAACGTATCTGTCCTGATCTGACCGATATATATTTATAGAATATAGATTTTTTAACAGCCTCTACAATACGATAAAAAGATTGACATTGTAAGAGCTGAATTTTTAAAAAGGACTTAATTTGCATTTTAGAAAAGCATTCTTTTAAATAACTGATGGGCAGTAAAACAGTACATTTCGTTTTTCTGTATAATGAATTTTTTCCCGACTATTTCTTGTCTTTAAATTATTAAAAGTTAAGAATTGTTAAAGAAAAAAAGTACAAACTTTAAACATGTCACTTTTAATTATTTTACATTATTTTTGTTTTAAAAAAAAGAAAAATTATTTACTTTTGAAAATATAATACTTCAAAAGTTATTATTTTTTAAATAAATATTTTTAATAGTTCTAAAATAAATATTGAAAAACAAAACCCTCGAAACAAAACTAAAATCATATTTTCATTTTTAATTAAATAGAAAGAAATTGAAATCCGATAAATAATGCTTGGAGTTATAACGATTTTTAATTATCGCATTTAAACCAGTACTAACCGTATGAAATTTTTATAAATTTTATGATAAATTTTAGCATGTGTTTTTCTTAGCTAATTATATGGCTAAACCTCACAAAAAAAGAAAAAAAATCAAAACTCTAACTCTTTTTACGCGTTTCCTACAACTGTTAAAGTAACATTGCCTTTTGAATTCCGCGCATTTCAATTTGTGTCTAATCCCTTAAAACCTGATGAATTATTCAAACGGTTATAACTCCGCGAATTTTGAAGATATTAAGATGCAACTTTTTTTTTGTATTATTCAGGACTGGATAAGGAAAGTTTTCCTAATTGGAATTTTTATGCTACGGGGGCCGTATAAAAAGTTAATTTTAGTACTTTTTCAAATAGACCCCCCCATGGAGTTGCAACTTATCTTATCAAAAATTTCACCTTTTTTTATGAATTTTTGCAGTTGGAAGTATGGGTCTATGGGCAATATTTAAGGAGATAACCTATTGTTTCGATATTTATGATATTTATGATTCCGATACTCAATTTCTTCTTCACATAACCTGGTCATCTTTTTAATTGTAAATATATCTTGATTTAACAACAACAACAAAACAAAATGTAGTTTTATCAAAAGGTGTATTTATGTTTTACTATGGAAATTTAATATTTTATTCTAAATAAAAAAAAACTAGTCATTGGGTAAAACCGTAATACTTACCCATCATGTATATGCATACCATAAACTATGAAAATAAAACATGTGATTGTTTTTATAAAATGCATCGCAATTCCAAAATACAATTTAAATGTATATTTGAATTTTTTTTATACTTTTATATTGTTTATCCCTTATCTATATAGAAAGGTTCTATTTGTATCTATGAAGTCATTTTTGCATCAAAATGATGTTATAGATAATTTACATATGATATTACAATTATATTATGACACTTTAATCCAGAAATGCATTCATAGATACAAACTGAGCATTTCTCTATCGATATCTTTTTTTCAAATACACAGATAGAACCTTATTATTCTCAGGTGACGATTTGTTCCGATAAAATTTGCTGTACAAAATATTAAAGCAGGTTGATTCAGAACATTTTTTATCATTACTCAGAAATTATATTGCCTGTTATACACATTTTACTTCACCAAAAAGTAAATTGTTTAGAAAGACACTTCTACTTTAATTTGTTTCGATAGGAAATTATCGAAGAAGCTGAGGTTTTACGATACATTCAATCCATTTTTTAACTTGCACATAACTTATTTTCTAATTAATGTTTAAAAAAATTCCTCATTACAGCTTTTTTTCCCGAAATCACATTAAATTCATGTATGATAAATATAATAAAGGGCATACACAGACATTAAAAGTTTAAATATTAGAACTTAGATATAAGAATTTATTGTATTTTCCAAAGAGCATTAAGTGCAACTATATTTTGGGTAGTGTAAAATGAATGGAATTTTGTCAATTAATGGCAGTAATGAAATATAAAAAGGAAACATACTTTTAAAAAGTACGTTTTACAAAACAATATTTAATTATACTAACAAAATTTGGTATTTATTATTGTATAATATATTTAAATTGCAATAAATCTGAAACTATTTATTTTTTTTACAGCAATTTAAAGAAAAAATGCAGAATTTCTTAACACTAGATATGTATCAATAAAAAAAAGAAAAAATTAAACAAATGAAGCATGATGGCTGTAAAAAGTAAACGAAATTCCTTTACAGTTTCTCTTTGAATACTTAATATGTGATTTATCATTTGCTAACAAAGCGTAGAATCAACAGGGTGAAAAATGTTTAAGCTAGAGATCGAAACCGAAACCCTTCGAATATCGTTCCACACGCTCTATTATTTAAGCTACAAGGACGTTGCATCGCTTGGCATTTTTAACTTACGTATGTTTGTAAGGCTGCACTGCAGCACAAGATGGAAAAGTCTTTACGAGCGCACAATCCTGAAGGATAACATGAGACACAAACTAATCCAGCACCGGTAAATACATATACAATTATTACACATATACATTAATTAATTTTCAGCAGGGAAATTACGCTTGAAATTATTGAATATTCAATAAGTGTATTAATCATTTTATAAATAATTATAGAATGAATAGGGTGAAAAATGCTCGAGATAGGGATAGAACCCGGAATCCTTAGAAACATATGGGAGTGAAAAAACAACCAAGCGGAGCGTTATCCTCGTAGCTTAAATGTTAGAGCATTTGGAACACTATTCTATGGGTTTCGGCAGACCGTAGCCAGAAGTGAACAATAGGAGGGGAGGGCAGAAGAGAATGTAGGGGGGGTCGAGAAAATGTAAAGGGCTCACATTTTTTTCTCTCTTTTTTTCGCAGAAAGTTAAATTAGTGCATGTTCGCGTTGTACATACTATGTTTCTTATTAAACTCTTGTAATAATTTCATTTTATGTTAAGAAAAGTGTATGATGTTCAAAAATTCAAGTATATAACTGGTGTAACATTAAACATCCTCTTAACTTCCTATATGAAAATAGGGCGAGCGAGTGTTGAAACAGATATTTTAGTTACATTTGATTAACTCTGAAAAACTTCGAAATGATCTGAAAATTAAATTAGATGTTTGAACAGAATTTTATTAAAATTTTCAGAACAGAGATTCATTTAGTGACTTTGGAATCTTTTCCAAGAAAGGCTCTAAACACTTCTTAGGAGGGGGGGGGGGTGAGTCACCCATAGCATCCCTTTAACTAGGGACCTGGGTTCCGGGTTTGATCCCCAGCTTGTACATTGATCACCCTGTTGATTTTACGCTTAGTTAGCAAGTGATAAAACATGTGTTAAACATTGAATAATTTCAAACGTAATTTCACTGCTGAAAATTAATTGGAAAATTAATTAAATTGCATAGCAGATTCTCATTGTCGGGGAGGGGTAGTAACATAATCTTAACTTTGACTTGCCGACTATTATCAAGAAATATCATAGTCACAATTTTCGTACACAAGTTCTGGTTGGATTTTTTATGTCACAATGCTTCACTTCCCCTTTAATTTTATTGGTAGCTGGAACATGCTATTTTTTATGTGCATTGTTTACTGACATTTGGATTTTTGCATTTCATATTCACGTACTTCAATATATATATATATATATATATAATTATGCTCTGATGATGTAAATTCCAAAACTCACGAAACGTATATGTCTGTCCATTTTCATAGAGCTTGCTTTGTAAATAATGTGTATCTATACGTGAGTTTTTTAGCTATTTAGTTATCCACACAAGTTTGTCACTTACTAGATATAAGTTTCTGAAAAAATTAGTTTTAAGTGTTGATAAGATTGCGTTTAATGTTTTATAAAATTTCATTCAAAATTATAATGAATGAATTATGTATCTTTGTTTGTCGCTTTTTAGAGATACTAGAAAAATAATATCATATTTTTATTTATTTACATACATTTTATTTATTCACAGGTACCCCGAATCTTTTTAAGATTATATATTCAACGTAAAATCTGTTTTTGTCAGATTATTTTTTATACCTAAAACAAGCGAGTTTACAGTAGTTTCTAAAAATGATTAATCGGTTGATCCAAGCAATATCTTTGAAAATGTAAAAAGAGTTATATTATTCAAAAGTAAAAATGGGCGTTATTTAACGTATTAGGATGTGTGTGTGTAGAGGGGAAGAGCATTTATTTTATTTTATTTTATTTTATTATTTATTATTATTATTGCGTTTTTAAAAAAATTACAAAAGTAAAACATTCTTATTGCTGTGACTTTGTTTTGTAAAAAAGAAAGAAAAAAATTAGCATCATATAATTTGGGAGTCTACTTAATTTTAATACCATTGTAATTCATTCGAAAAATGTATTTAAACATACGAAATTTGATTGGATGAATTGTATTTGACTAAAAATGTACAAGTAATATTTTCGCGCACTTGTGGGGTTTCCTTTTGATAACGTGTTTATAGATATGCCTGCAACAAATTCGGTGATTGGTAATTATATATATATATATATATATATATATATATATATATATATATATTTTTTTTTTTTTTTTTTTTTTTTTTTTTTTTTTTTACAAATCGTGTTGCGAAAGTGATGTATGAAATTCCTTATATTAATGAGAAGCTGACTAAAATTAGTACACAGAAATGAGAATTTAAATCAGAATTTAGAGTTAGAAAAAATTTTGGTTGTACAAAAAATCTTTATCCAGATTACATTTAGATGGGGGGAGGTCCATTATAAGGGAGTCCATTTAAAAATATACACGTAAAGGATTTGTATGCAGTGATACTGTTTCTTTTATTATTCTTAAGTTATGGTTAGCGTTAATGAGGAAATTCCTCGAGGAAATCTAGAATAGGAGGAAACACTTTGGATAATAATTTTAGATTCTATTCTAATTTTCTAACTGAATGTTTCGCATCATGAATATTGGCAATAAAAAGAAGCCCGAGCATAAATTCGATTTGCAAAATTGCAAAATTTATTTCATCCATTGTTATCCAAGCTTTTTTAAGAAATTAAAATGCAGTTTTAAGCTTTTAATGTATGTTTAATAGCCAAACCAACTTAGAAATTGGTGAATATCCTTTACACTAAGATTGATCCAATTAATTCTGAAATTTTTTCAGGAAATTATAAAATGCCCTTAACTAGGACATTAACTTAACCTTAGAAAAAATACACTCCAGAGGAAATTACATCAAGGAGAAAGTATCTGGCTTCAACAACACTACAACAAAAGTACAATAACTTCAACAACTTCAACAACAGTAAGATGATTTTTTTCTCCAAACAATATTACCCAACGATTATAAGAGAAAGAATAGAGATTCTAACACGTAAAAATTCCATATGTAACTATACAAAATCATTCAATCTATCAAAACTATGGCACGAGTTTCTCACTGGTTTTAAAAAATAGAAATAAAAATTCATGTAAAATAACGTGCGTCACATAAAATACTGAATAATGTCATTTCCGTTCAATGCACTACTGACCGTGCAAATTTGGCATGTCATTTTTAATTGTTTTGAAAATGTCTCTGTGAGGAGTTAAAACATGTGAAAAGATAAATAAAATATTATTTTTTGTTGTTTTTAAAGTTGTATTAACTCTTTTTCGGCAATTATAAAACCCCCTACAGTTGATAATTTATATATTTATTGAATGGAACCCTCTGAGCTTTAATAACACTCGCAGTTGACTGTTTAATTCCTTTATAATAATAAATTTTTCTGCTAGCTAATGAACTAATCCAAAATCCAATTAAAAATCTAAATTTTAGATTTATAGATAAATGTACTTCGAATAAAGGATTTATATTCAACATATAAAAAATGGAAAACAAGAAAAGAATAGAAATTGTTAAATCATTTAAAAAAATACAACTTTTTTAAAAGTTAAAATGTATTAAAATATTTAAAAAAATAAAAGTTTTTAAGACCTATTAGTCTAAACTTTATTCAAAGAAGAATCTAAAAATGCAGTACATGTTATATCTAGAAAATACTTTTTTTCGTACCGAGTATTCTTATGTTTTATTGCTCCTTATAACTGAATTTCCACTGTCTGATCATATTTGATTTCGATCAACGTTCGAATCCCATATGTAACAATAATCTCTATCCTTCAATGCAGCAATATATGTAATCTGTTTTGTATTATGTGATCTTTGTATAATATGACTAGTTATGAAGCTTAGCGATGTTATAAGTCCTTCGGGCATTCATAGCTGCAAAATAAAATATTTGTAAATATTTGTAACAGTGCTTAACTTCTTCATTCACAGTAATTAACATTCGATTACATGTAATATTTAAATAGAATATATGATATAATCGTTATATTTTGAAAAAAATTACAAATATTTTTATGCATGTTTTCAAGCTGCATAATTCTTTTTTGGGGAGGGGAACAGGAATTGACATAACAAGATATATTTTAGAGAGATTTTTGCAACCAATATAAAAATTCACTTTGTCTACGTTACATTATAACATAAATATATAATATACAATAAGCTTAAAATTAGTTTAAGTAATAATTCAGAAATAAATGTATAATATGTATGGTATTTTATGAATAAATATTAATATTTTAAAATTTCTACCCTGAATCCTAATTTTAAATTTTAAGATATAATATCATGTTCCTTAATAATACGTAAATGTTAAAATCCATTATAGTGAAAGACGAAACTCTGTTAATATCACTATTATCATCATGCTTCAAAACACATGTAACTATAATCTAACTGCTTTAATACAGGCACATGTCTAATCTGTTGTATTATGTGAGCAGCATATGACAAATTATTGAGATTAATTATCTGATAAGCCTTAAGCTATTTGTAGCAACGTAGGACAATATTTGCGGCAATGTTAATCTTGTTCATTCCTCACACTTAATATTAATTAGAGGAATAATATTTTAATAGGAAATATTAGGAAAATTTTCTAAAACGTTACATGTAGTTTTTATTTAATAGTGAATGGCTAAGTTAAAGAAAATTTTTCAGCATAGTGAAATGTATCCTTGACAAATTACTAACATAGGAGCTTTGCTAAGTTACTTTTAACTCTGTTAGGGAAATTTGTTTCACATTGATCTCTACATACAAAGAATTATTCTTGCAGAATGAAATCTCATATGTACACTCATGTTCGTGAAAATTGCAACAACTTGAGGGTATCATCAGAATTAAATAAAATTTAATACACAAAAAACTGCTATTGGTATGAACAAGTAAATTAATTAAGGAATGGCTAAGTTGAACAAAATTTTTCAGCATAGTGAAATGTATCCTAGACAAATTACTAACATAGAAGCTTCGCTAAGTTACTTTTAACTCTGTTAGGGAAATTTGTTTCACATTGATCTATACATACAAAGAATTAATCTGGCAGAATGAAATCTTATATGTACATTCATGTTAGTGAAAATTGCAACAACTTGAGGGTATCATCAGAATTAAATAAAATTTAATACACAAAAAACTGCTATTGGTATGAACAAGTAAATTAATTAAGGAATGGCTAAGTTGAACAAAATTTTTCAGCATAGTGAAATGTATCCTAGACAAATTACTAACATAGAAGCTTCGCTAAGTTACTTTTAACTCTGTTAGGGAAATTTGTTTCACATTGATCTATACATACAAAGAATTAATCTGGCAGAATGAAATCTTATATGTACATTCATGTTAGTGAAAATTGCAACAACTTGAGGGTATCATCAGAATTAAATAAAATTTAATACTCAAAAAACTGCTATTGGTATAAACAAGTAAATTAATTAGGGAATGGCTAAGTTGAACACAATTTTTCACCATAGTGAAATGCATCCTAGACAAAATTACTAATATAGGAGCTTCGCTAAGTTACTTTTAACTCTGTTAGGGAAATTTGTTTCAGATTGATCTCTACATACAAAGAATTAATCTTGCAGAATGAAATCTCATATGTACACTCATGTTCGTGAAAATTGCAACAACTTGAGGGTATCATCAGAATTAAATAAAATTTAATACACAAAAAACTGCTATTGGTATAAACATGTAAATCCATTTTCAAAGAAGAAAAAATATCAAGTGGCCCAAAATCCGTCTTTGATCTGGCCACAACGCACTGCAGAAAGTATTGCTTCAAAGCATGGGTACTAACAAATTTTAATTTTCTCCCTAGGCATGAGTATTTCTTGTTGCTTGCATGCTTTCCCAAGGTTCATTTATACAATGTTAAAAATATGCAGCAAATTAGCCAACAATTCGATCGTTTTTATACAAAAAAGTTAGATAATCGTAGTTTAACTTTATTCTGATCATAATAATGTCAAAATATGGCCAGATGCGATCAATAATGTGGCCAAATAACCATTTTCTTTAAAAACGGTCAAAATACTGGCCGGTTTGCCGCATGTTTTTTAACAGTGTAGAAGCTGTAGGACGAGTATCATGAGTAAGATGCTGATAAAAAAGATACTCCATATTCTCAATAGGCGATATATCCGGCAAACATGCAGGCCACGGAAACAGTTTTCTACTGACAAGATGTCTTTCAATTTCATTTCAACAGGTGGGCGTGCATTACGCTGTGGAAAGACAGCTCCGCAATAGCCTCGAAATAAAGGATCAACTTCGGGTTCTACCACTTTTTTGATGCACCCTTTTTTATTCAAAATTTCCAAAATATGTAACAGTTTGGATCGACCATGATATGCAATCATTCCTGAGACCACAGCGTCAGATGTTCGTTCTCTATGATGTTCATCAAGGACTCCGGGAGGTGGAATTCACCGGCTTGTGGTCTAAAACAACTACGGTTATCATTGTACACAAATTAAAGTGAGATTTGTCAAAAACTACTACTACTTTTTGTCAATATGCACTCCGGTCTCTATATTATTGAGCCCACTGTAACAGCGGGATTTGTGTAAGGGTAATCTTTTATAAAAGAGAATATTTTAATAAAGAGTTTTTGTGTACAGCCATCACTACAATAGGCGTCGACGAATTGACGAAGCTGACAATGATGCACTCGCAGCAGTTAATCAATTTGCTGCCAACTGTCTAGATGACGCTTTGCAGTTTGCCAGTGCCATGCGAACCACGTATCTATAATCGCGCGTTAGCGTGACCATTCGGAGCTTACTCTCAGGTTTTTGAATAGTCCGATCCTGTGACTGAATTAAGTGACTGTAGTGTCAAAGGCGATGAGTTCCACTTCATATTTGGAATATATTCATTACCTCAAATCAACTTTAGTTTTTATACAAATCTGACAATTAAGGAGATAATACGATACGACGATAACATTTTTACCCAACATTTTACACCCATCAAATTATAATAAATAAACTCTTTGTACTCTTTTATTGGACACGAATATTAGTGTTTCTGAGTTTTTATGCATTCTGAACTATTTTTGAATTACTTCATCAATATATTTATTTTTACAAAGACTTTTACAGTGTTATTAACTTTTTCTACTTGAGATACATAAAAAATTATCAATTGCTCTGTTTGTGCATATTAGTTATAATTTTTTTGAGTTTTGTTCAATAAATTGATACATGCACTTGTAAAATACTTGACTTCTATATTTTTAGTTTTATAATTTGGTGTAGAAAAATTTCTTCTGTTAAATAGACCAGATTAGTGATAGTATTAGTTTTACTTTAAAACATCATTGGTATTTTTTTAATAGTGGTTACCGAAAACATTAGAACATTTATTTCCGCAAATTTCTTAAACTAATATTTCAGCCGTCCCCACACTTTCTAGTAATACTGCTACAGTTTTGTTGAAAATCGGGAAGACACTCAAATACAGATTTATTTTGAGAAACTTTCACTCTGAGAAAATTTCACCCTTACGGTTAAAAGTGAAATTAAGGGGACATTGGACGATAAAAAATTATTTTATTCATTTTTATCATAGCAATGTGGAATTTTGTGCATATATACATTTCACCAACAGCATATAGAATACCTTCAAAAAATTTCCAACCTTATTAAAATTTGTAATTTTTTTTTGCAAAAAATTAAATTTTTAAACGAAATTTTAAAATGCTCCTCGTGTCTTAATTTTTGAAATATTTTCTTGCTTTTGCATTTTTATCACTTAAAACTATATTATAAACAAATTTGTGTAAGATTTTTAAAATCTCTTGAATAGTTAATATTTTGCAGATTTTTTTCTAAATTCCTTATCGATTTTCATCAAAATTTTGCCTTTTAATAAGTAAAAAATAAAATTTGACTATCTTAATGAAGACGAATTTTAAAAAGCTTACACAATTTCTTTTTAAATAATATCAGGATACTTCCTTATCAATTTTATAAATATTGAGCAAAAATTAAGACGCAATTCAAAAATCTAAAAACGCTGAAAAATTAGTTTTGAGAAAAACAGATTTAAAGTACATAAATACATTTATATTTTTTTATTTACTCCTTAAAACCTTCATAAATGATATTTTAATAAGAAAAAACTGTTTATGTACTATTATACCCCAGAAATATACCTTTTTTTCTGACGATTTTACTATAGATGATTTTGCTCAAATAAAGGTCCACTGTCCCCTTAAAATATATTGCAGTGTGTGCGCTGCGCGATTGTCATAAAGTAATGCAGATTGCGGGGAATCCGTGTATAAGTTCTTGTAAAACATATTCGCTCACTTACGGTATAAAGTATCACTGAAGTACTTTGTAGCATCTACACAGTTAAGATACAGTTATACTGTTAGATTATGATAATTGTTAAGTTATAATAAGGTTAGGGATGCTTTATATTTAGGTTATAATTAAACTACGGGAAGGTCAGATTTGGATACACATAGGTTACATCTATGTTACCGTTTGGTTATGAGTATGGTTCAGGACGATTAGGGTTATGTTACAATTAGGTTACTGTTTTGTTTTTTTATCACAGAATGAGCCGACAAATATTTTGTGTATCATTAACATCATGTAACATCAACAAGCATTTTTTAAATGCACTTAATTTTAAACAATGGTTCTTAAATTTTAATATTATATACCAGCTTTTTAGCTTATAACCAAGTGTTTCTTTGATTCACGTGTAATCGGATTTAAAGGTGATGTAATACGCTTAAAAATCAAAAGATCAAGATTTCAATATGCCATAAAATAGCTACGTGTATAACAACTATTTTTACAATGAAATAATCGATAGTTTAGCTCGACTATTACAAAGTCGAAGGACACATACCTTTCTTTCATTTCCAGCTGCAGTGTTTTTTTAACGTTTTTCCGCTAAATATAAGTTTTCTATTAATTTGTATTTCACCAATTTGTTTTCACAGTCAGTGTGCACATATTGTAAAAAAAAAAAAAAAAAAAAAAAAAGATTTAAAGATATAAAATCACAGAAATTTCAATTTCAATTAAGAATCTTAATAAGTGGCCAAACAATGCCTAGCGAGTCAATGGGTTATAAATAAACTTTACTTGTGTTATACTTCTTAATATTTGTATTTTTTAAATAACTATTTATACCAAACTAAGATTTTAAATTGCAAACATCGTGTCAGAAATATATTAATACAAACCACATGGTCATGCTATTTTAAACGCATTGTTTATTATTATTATTTTACGATTAAAAATTTTTTTCTCATGATTATTTCTCTATTATCTACATTATTTCATTTACAGACACGGTAATACTATTTGCTTTAATAACACTTGGATATAAAGATCCCTTAAGGTGAAAGACGAAAGTCAGTTAATATCGCCCAACGATCATGCTCCAAAACACATGTAACTATAATCCAGAAGCTTCAACATTGTAATATTTCTAATCTACTGATTATTATGTGAGTTAAATATGATAAATTATGAAGCTTAATATCATAAAAGCGCTTAGATTATTATAAGACATTGAGATATTTACGATAACAATGTACTAAATTTACAATAGTGCTTATCTTGTCCATTCTTCGTCACTAGCATTTAAGTATACCATTTATGAATTTATGTAGGAGAGAATATGGCATTTAACAGAAAGGTTAAATATAATATAATATAATTTAATTTAATTTAATTGGCTTTATTATAATAAGCTTGTAATGTAATATATTTAGTCATTCTTTTCTTCAATGAGGAATATATTAAATTTCCGTGTTATATAGTGAAAATAATTAATTATAACAAAACTAAAAATTTATTCCAAAAATATTTTACTAAGAAGTACATAAATATATTTTTTTCATTGTATGATTTCCCAATATGAAATCTAATTCTTAATTTTACGAAAACAAATATTTTATTTCTTATTCAATAAGATGCTTTATACTAAATGGGATATCTGTTAATATGATTAATAAGATTATGCATCGGAACAATGAAAATGAAATCCGATTGCATCGTTACGGAAATATGGAAAATATATCACGTGTAAATAGGATATAGAAATTAATAAACTTTGCCTTTGTGATAAATTTTCAAGTGATCCTTAGAATTGTGGGAAAATATTGGCAATAATGGTTAAAAGGTTAATTTCTTGTAGCTATCATCTAAAAGCGTCAATAAATCTTTAACATGAACGATTTTGTCATTTCTTCAGAATTTTAAAGTAATTTACGTCTACATACATTCTTATACGTTTTCTATATTAAACGTTTACATTATATTTAATATAAATGTGGGAAGTCAAACATATTACTTTGAAAGAAATTAAAGAAATAGCATTTCCCTATTTTGCACTTTTTAAACTTTTCACCGCCTGAACTCATGTATTCATTTACTAAGCTGCATGTTTCAATGCAGTAGAAAGATTTTCAAAATTAATATAAATCCTCAGTTATAAATCAGGTTTAAAAAATATGTGATGATTAATATTCTCAAGGTTTTTAGATCTATATGCAACACAAAACAATGTGTCATGTTGAAAAGAAATGTCTAATTTAATTAAAGAGAAAACAAAAGTTATATTTTATTACAAATTTAATTTTTTACGCTGTCAGGGGTTAGTTGTTTCACTACATAAAATAACATGGAGCATATTTTTCTAATAAATATCTGTAATTTTGTATTGAATAAATATACTTAAAAAATACCACTATTTGTCAAGAAATATTTGTACTACTGTATTTTAAATTTTGGGTTTTTTGTATTTATTAAATTACACGAATTTATCATTCACGTCAAAAAAGGTTTAATTTCAAAAAAAGTTTAATGTTTTCAAAATACTTTAATATGAATATACTACACAAAAGTACTTCATTATCACTCTTTTGAACGTTTTACAAGACATACTGGAATGTTAAAATCCAGAAGTTATATTACAGCAATCTATCTTATCTGCTGCGTATTCCCTGTTCAGGATATGCAAATTAAAAAGCGGAGAAACCCTTTGGATCATTAATAGAAACACAGTACAATATTTACGACAAAATTGATCTTGACAATATTAATCTTGTATCATTTAATTTGGCCGTTAGACATGCGAGGTTTGAACATCTCAAATAAAGGTATCATGTTATAACTACGTGTTGTTTTCTCAGTTCCTTCAGGATCCTGTCTCTTTATCTCTTCCTAGATGGGGATGTTAATTCCGTAGCCTTTAACCAGGTGACGCCGTAGATAGTTTCATTCAGCAGTCCATGTCTACATTACTATTTCTAGACCCCGCATTTATGACCATAGTTCTAGCCATTGAGAAATAATTGGAGTGACAACCAACATTATCAGGCACACTGTACAATATTCGATTTTGTTGCAACGTTCGAACCTGTACTAACAATAATAACAGTAAAATATTATTACATTTTAGTTCTAATTACTGCAAAACCTGCGAAACTGAAAACGAGAGATACCGAAAAAACATTTAATTTATTACATTTGTTTAATAAAATAGAGTTGTTTCCAAAATAGAGTGCATATTATTCTTTTTTTCATTATTATGTAAATATTTTTTAAATTTCAGGCAAAAGTTAGTTGAGGGCGCATTAGGTTTTGAAAGATTTTAATGTATATTATATTTAGAATCCGATGAATATTTTTTTATATTTGAAGTAATGCATTCATTATAAACTTTCATTTGATTTTTAGAGAAGAGCTAATACCTTATGCTTAAAATCACTTAAATATTTCCATCCTTTATACTGAAATATGAAAGCATGCTTATATCGCTCTTATGGCGAGCTGCAAAGCGCTTGTAAACAAAATCTTTTTTCGATTTAAAGAAAAATTTACCTTATTCTTTAAACATTAAATATTTTCTTTAATAAAAAAAATAAACTATTCATTAAAATAATTAATATTTTCTTAAATATTAAGTTATATTATAATCAAATTAAACATTTGTTATATATCTTTGAAGAGTATTCTTCAAAACACGGGTGACTTTAATTTTAAGGTATTAGTATAGAAATATATCTAATGTAATGCATATAATATGAATGATGTAAAGGATTTTGGTTTTACATAATAATTAATAATAGTTTTACCCTCCCCCTTTTAAAAATTACATCAATTTATAAATTCTTAATTTTAATTCTTAATCTAATTTTCAATCCCATTCATTTTGTATCGATCGTTTTCTTTTAAATTCAGCTTTCAGTTTTCCCTTCATGTAATTCTTTAAATCGCGTCACACTACTGTAATGTAGATATAATAATTATTCCTCCTTCCTAGCAATAGTACCCCTTTGTTTTTCAGAACCAGACGTTTTCTATTCTGCAACGTACGAAGCTATTTCATTATTAATATCTTCTTTGGTACTTTTAAGTTATTATTTAAAGTTCTTTCTCTTGTTTTTCTTATCCCGTGTGGTAACCACCTGTAGAAATTTCTGACTTGTATTTATCGTTAACCATGTTCCTTCTTTTATCATTTCGGTTTGATTTCTACATATGATTTCTGCACTATGACTCCTCTCAATGCGTTATTATTATCGGAAACTAAGCACCTACCTCTTACCGCAGCATATCTCATCGCAGAGTTCGTTATTGGCTATTTTATATACATTGCACATGTGGTTCACCAACATTCGATGCTTCGAGAAAATGTTTTTTTAATTCATTCTGCTGTTGATTGTTTGACTGACAATGTAGATTGACCATGTTTGACTGACAAATGATTTTATTCCTTATTCTAGCGATTTAAGGCTTTCCCTGCCGTCGGTCCGTACTGTCGAATCCAGGTCTTGAAAGCTAATGTTAAAAATGCAGTACTTCAAAAAGCAAACTTTTCACTTTGGAGTTTTTTCTGCCTTTACTTTATTGAACCAGTTTAAAACAACGATGCTGACAAAACGCCTTCACAAATGAAAATGACAATTTAAAAATATGATACTGTAGAAAAGAAATGTTTCTGAGATATTACGAATTTTTATACGGCAAGCGAAAATACAATGTAATGAATTCTCAAACAGTACATATATGAAGGGTGTTTATAATGTCCCGGAACTATTTTGATGTTTAATAACTTATAAAATGATAAAGATAGATTAAAATTAATAACATAAATAGTTAGATATACTCAAAGAGTTTCATGACCCTTGTCAATGAACTTCCACGTGTGGCCCCTTCGTCGCACGGAGAATATCATGTCGATAGTAAATTTCACGCCAGGTAGCGACAAGCATGTCGGCATCCACAGAGGCTATTGCGGTTGTAATTTTGGCTTTTAAGTCATCAATGTTCGACACTCCTGTAAACATTGTCCTTTACAAATCCCCAAAGAAAAAAGTCCAGCGGCGTTATATCAGGTGATCTGGGTGGCCAAAGAATTGGACCAGAATCTAACCATTTATATTATTAATTTTAATCTATCTTTATTATTTTATGAGTTATTAAACATCAAAATGGGTCCGGGACTTTATAAATACCCTGTATAATAAAGCAATGAATTCATTTCAAAGGACTTAATTTAGGATAAGATATGAGGAATCGTATCAGAGGCAACTGTTATCATATTAAATAAAAAAAGGGACGTTTATGCATATCAGGGGTGTTCAAACGATAAGGTCCGAAATGCATTATAATATCCAAACCAGTCTAAATCTAAATATGCCGTTTTTGGATATTGTTGTGATATCAAGGAGCACGATTGGAGTGTCTGTTGCGGTTGAGCGCACAATCGGCGCTCGTGCATAAAGAAGAATAGAATGCTGTAGTTGTGCGTTCTGTCCAATTAACGCGTGAGTGAAAATGAGGATAGTTTGACTTTATCGTTGTAAAATTTACGATTGTGGATCAATGATGTCTTATGAGATTTCTCATTGCACTAGATGTTAATCAGATTCATTGTTGTTCTGAATAATGGGATTTTGCAATATGAAATTCATAATATCCTCACTTGCACTGTCGTCTCAGTTTGACGTAACACACAATTTTTTCATCCTTCTTCAAGCGCGTGTGAACGCGTTTCTCCCAACCCTGGTGGGTTCTCTCCTGAAAATTTACCGTTCGATTATCCGCTCTAAAATTGACTATGCCTGCCAGGTGTATGGTTCAGCACGTAATTCCGTTCTTAAAAAAATCGACACTGTGCACCATAGTGCACTCCGCTTTTGCTCTGGTGCTTTTAGAACATCACCAGTTTTAAGCCTATATGCCGAGTGTAATGAACCAGCACTACACCGTATTCGTGAAAAGCTTTCATTGGAAATGTACTATCGTATTCTCTCTCACCGTGGCCATCCTCTTCGTAATTACATTTTAAATACAGACAATGACACTCTCTATCAACATCGACCATCATGCATTCCTTCATTTGGAGCCAGAATGAGGAACATTATTAACAATAGTCAACTAAGCAATATCAAGGCGAACTCATGTTCATTGCATGAGTTTCCTCCTTGGAAAACTCTTAATATCACCACACTCCATCCTTTTAAAGACTATGACAAAAAGAACACTGCACCTGTCATATTTCAACAATTATTTGCAGCCCATCTCTCAAAATTCAGGAATTATACTGATATATGCACAGATGGATCAAAGAGTAGCAATGTTGTTGGCTGTGGGATTTTCTGTGATAATACCAATTTTAGTTACCGGCTTCACCCTTCAGTTTCTGTGTTTACGGCCGAGTTGATCGCGATAGAGAGAGCCATGTTGCACATTTCACATCATCATAATACTTCATTCATCATTTATACGGACTCAAATAGTGCTATTGACGCAATTAAATCATCTATCAAACATCCTTATGTCTCAGCCATCCTGAATTTTTATGATAAATTAACAAACCGTGGCTGTAAAATTTTATTTTGCTGGGTACCTGGACACATGGGTATTCCTGGAAATGAAAATGCAGATCAAGCGGCAAAACTTGCTCTTAACCCTTTAGATCATAAGATGCCATTCTCAGACGTTAAAATAATTATAAAACACTTTATCCATCATAACTGGCAAGAAAGCTGGGATACAGAAATTAATAATAAACTGCACCGTATCAAACAAACGATCTTTAGCTGGCTTCCAAATTACCCACGGAAAACAGATGTTCTTCTGATTCGTCTGAGAATTGGACACTCTAGGTTAACTCATAAACATCCTCTATTCCGGGATGATGCACCCATGTGTCCTCATTGTCATTTTGATTGCCTAACCATACATCACCTTTTAACTGACTGTCCGGGCCTTCGGCACTTGTACAGAATATATTTTAACTCATCATCACCTATTTTGACAAACCTCATTGGGGAAATATCTCATGGGGCACTTTTTACCTTTTTAAAGCACGCAGGATTTTATTTTGAAATTTGAATTTTTTTTCACTACTTTTATTCCTAAAACTTGGACCTAGTTTTAATGACATTGAAGTGTTAGCAACATTTGGATAGGAACTCTATCCAAATGAGTCTACTACTGATTTAATTTTGCCTTTATATTATACTGTAATATTATTTTAATCTTTTAACCTTTTATACTTCCCTAAATATATCTGGATGGGGTACCCCATCCAGACACCCTGATATTGTTCCTTTTGTCTTTGTCTTGGCGCAGCATGTCCCTCAAGGGATTTTGTGCCACTAAACCCTACACAACCAACCAACCCAACCCTGGTGGGCACTCCAATCTCTCAATCTCTCATTTTCTAATTTAAATCGTTTTGGTTGTTACGAAGCTTCATATCTTTTCATTTGTAAACCTCTAATGTATAACCCCAATATATATATATATATATTTATTTAAATAGAAAGTGGCATATATTTTAAATACACTTTTTTATCAGTAAGAATTATGCAATCTTTCTTTTTCTGTTATATTATCTCAATTTTGTAAAGTAAAAAAAAACTTTTAAATATATAAGTTTATTTAAAATGAGAGATAAATTTAATTGTTTTAATATAGAAATTAATATTTCAATTACTGTAATGAATACCACTCCTTCGACAGTTTCGAAACTTTGATTTTAAGTTTAAGCAATTAAACTTTCTTATATTCAAATTGTTTAATAAACTGATTATCAGTTATGGAACTACTGTGATGCACATCTTTAAATACAGTTTTGCTTGTCTCACTCAGTTTAATCTCGCAAAGTTCTGACAAACAATTTAAGAAGATGCATTGTTACGAAATACGTCAAAATGTGCACATTAAATGCTTCTCTTTCGAAACATAATTTAAGCGAGTTTTCAAAACTATTTAGTTTGATGGAAAGAGATTACTTACATTATTTTGATGTTTAAGTACTTTAGTTTTAAGATTAGTAAAGTGTTTGCAAAGATTCCTTTAATGAAAATGCTCTATTTGCTTATATTACTATTATAAATCAGATTTTATTTTTATATATTAATTGAAATACATTGAAGATTTTATTTAATATCATTTGTTATTAAAATGACACACTATTTTTCTTAAAAAGTCTCTATAATGTCTGTAAGAATTTATTTTGTAAACAATGATTAAAAATATATTTAGTAAATGTTATAAATGGGAACGTCCACTGTTACTCTTGGGACCATTTGAGCAAATTTTGACCAGTACTCCCATGTATTAAATTGCATAATATTTCATTTTAAACATATTTGAAACCTTTAAATATACAGTATAAGTGACATGTAACATAAAAATTGAAATGAACAAGCAAGTCCTCAGCAATCTGGACAATTTATTTCTTGTCATCTTTTGTAAACAAATCACGTAAATAGCCGAACCAGGTGTTTGGAGCTCGAAAATTGACTTGGCATTCCTCCAAAAATGTTTCTATGTATTTTTCCGTAGATACATTAAGCACTTTAGCACAGTCAAGATAGTGGCTAACCAAAGCAGGCACATTATAACGAAAAACTTTTGGTCTCTTGGCAGATATAACAATAGTTTTTGAATGAGGATCACTAGATAAACGGTCATCACTAGGCGTTGCAGGTTGGTATTTATTATCCAAATCCCAGTTAAAAAAGAACGGGATCCCTTGAAAGCCTTGGATAAATCCAACAGGGTAGTGGTATGGTTCTGTCCTTGTAACGACTTTATACTGGCCGGTAAGTGTCCAATTTCGGCATTCGATGTACACAGAATACGCGAATGAATTGAATTTTACGCATTTGTAGCACTGCAGGTTAGTCCAAAAAAACACATTCTTCTAAGAACTGGGAATAACTGAACTAGAAAACGTTAGTACATCGTCTGCACCGAGCGTCTGATTATCTTTGAAGCTGTATTTTAGCTTATAAATGTCCCAATCCTTCACAACTATACGAATGCAATTCATTCGACGAACCAAAGGTTTCCTTAAACCAAAGATAAAAATTGATTAAGACAAAAATTAATATAATTAGTTTAATGCCATTGTGTCCCACTCACATAAAATATATTTAATTTGTAATAAAATGTATTTCATTTGTCTGTATAGTAAATAAAAATTTTGTTACTCTTCTGACATTCTAGTTACAATAGTAACAAAATTTTGATTTAATATTGTGAAATGCTTTTTGCTAAAAAATAGGTAGGGGAGAGGGGGACACGTTTGAACTGGGGGCACCTTTGAGTACTCTAAATATTATCCTTAAAATACGTTCTTTTAAAAAAATGCACATGGCAGTCTATTACTACTGCTTCAATGCAATAAGTATACAAAGCTGCACCATTTTGCATGAACTAAGCAAGGTATGTATTGAATCTAAACTTAAAAAAATGGTTGTAAGATATTTGTTGACAACTTTGTATCGCTAAAATTTTATTTTATTTTTCAATACTTTAATAGAGATGTTAGGTTTAGTTCATAAGCTTTGTTTCATTCAAACTCTTCAGCGAAATTATTATTTTTTGAAATTTTTTTATGTGAAATGAGGTTAATTAAGACTACCAAAGAAATTGGACTTATACTGTTAACAATCCCATTTTACTGCACTCATAGATTACAACATCTGAATGTATCAGTGATGGGAAGTTTCAAATTTAAATTGATGATGGCATTAATCTATTGGATAATTGCTAACCCCGGATACACAATAATGACTCGTGATTTATCAATTTTGTCTAACAAAGCCAGCTTCATTTTCTCTTTTCCAAATATTATTTCTGGTTTTTATAACTGATAAAACAGAATTTTGTATCAGGTTTCTACATAAAAAGAGTGAATGAAAAATTTTAATTTTTCAGAAGTATCAGATATCATATCGGTGTATTTCAAGGATATTGTAAAAAGGTTTTCACAACTAAACATAACTAGAGAGACACTGTGTGTTATTTCAACCAATGAGTTTTGACATCATCTTTGATGGAATTAAGTTTGGTTAAATAATAAAAAAATAGTAATTTAAGTAAAATGTAGTTATTCAATTTCATGCATAGTAGTTTATATTTCTGAAACATGCAGTTTTTTTTTATAAAAATTGTCAATATTTTCATATTCTGTTGATTTGTTCAAAGGTGCCCCTTACTTCTTCAAATGTATCCCTACTTGGGGCAGGTTTGAACACAAATATTCCAATTTTTTAAATCCTTACCACTTATTTAATTTACATTGAAAACTTTTAATTTCTAGTTCACGTGATAAAGAAATGAATTGTTTTTGTAATGTAATATTTAAAACGCAATAAATATAATTTAAATTAAGAAATGTATTGATTTTCTAAAAAATTGTTTAAACGTGTCTCCCTCTCCTCTATATATTTTAAAATACACTACAGTAATATTTAGGTCTTTATATCTATTTTTGACTTAATTATGTTTTACAATAATAGATAATTGGATTTTTTATGAAAATTTTCTCCAAGGTTACAAGTATAAGGACGTTTCTATATAATACATTTTAATATAATGTACAACGAAACACCTTTACTGATGTTACTATCCATAATAATATTAATAATAATATCTAATAGCATAGTGTATAAGTTAACATGTAATTGTAATCCAGGTGTTACAAAAACTGATTTTTGTATATTGATAGTTAACTATCTAAATTATGTTTCAGAGAACTGTTTTGCAAATACTTCAAAAATTAAATATAAGCTATGCAAATCCAACAAGTGTTTCATAAGCTAATAAAACATGGCATAACTAACTTTATCACGTTCAACAATATATATATATTTAGTAAATAGGATTCTATTAACCATTTTATGCAGCATATTTATAATTGTTTATGCAATTTTTAAAACTAAATTTTCAAAAATAATTTATTTTGTTGAAATATTTTTTTTTCTGCACAGCTTGAATGCATTGATTACATTCTGAATGAATCTTCTTTAAGAAGCATTTTATACAATTAATAGCCAGTTTCTTTTTCTGGTCAAAATTTAATTTTAATTACTTTAACATAAGATAATATTATATGAGGTAAAAAAATACTTAAGAATTGTTTATACAAATCTTCTTAATGCTTTATTCAATTTAAGATTTATATGCTATAAAATAATGTTTATGAAGTAAATCAAAAGGACCATTTACTAAACAAATATTATAATGAAAATTCCGCCTTTGTCAATTTTTGTACTACTGAGGAAATATATTTTCTCAAAGAGTTTATGATTTGAGATCTGAGGAAGAATGTGCGGATTTATTTTTAATTTTTTGCTTTACGCTGCTATTTGGATTCAAAGTTAATTTTTAAAAAAAGTATTTAAATGCTATTATTAAAAGGTAGCTGCAATTGGTATGTAATTTGATTTTTCATAAATTGTACTATGCATTGTATCAAGTTACCTTTATTCATAATTTAACTTGTGCTTTATGATAATGGGATGAATTGTATTGATGCAATTTTCTTACTGTGCACACTTCTGTAAACCAAAAGGTGCAATAAATGTGAAATTAGGTAACTGTGTGAAAATATTCTGGGTTGGTTCTGTTGAAAACATAAGCATTACCTTTCATGCTTTCTTTCGCATTTTCGTTAGTTTATCACACCATCAATTTATTTATTACAATTTTATTTATAATATGAATAGTATGAATAGTTTTCATCATAATGCATAAGTTACTGAAAGTTGACATACCAGTTTTATACTAAGCTATCTAAAACACTGATTTCCATTTATTAAGGAAGTACAGTTTAAGATAAAATTTTAATAGAAAATTTCCTTCACCACATTGGAAAATTCTGATAGAGAATTTAAGAACCCTTTATATATATATATATATATATATATATACGTTTATAAATATATGTATATAATTTCCGGGCGCAAATTATACGTCACCAAACATTGTTTCATCTCATTTTATCGTATTTCTATATTTTCATTTAAAATATATTCTTTAAAATACATAACTTTAAATTAAAAGTGAAGAATTTTAAATTCACTACTTTCACTTCTTTCTTTTCATAAAAGAAAAATAACAGAAGAAAGCAAAAGAATAAAGTATATCCTAAAAAAAGACATTTGATTTCAACATAGAAGGATCGTTTTAATTTACTCCGCAAAAATTTTAAAAAATTGTTAACTGGAGAGATTTTTGCCTGGCTAACGTAAAAATCCAATCCTGGAAATTTTAAATGTTTATTCAAAGAAATATTTTTTAATAGCCACTTTTAATATAAAATACGAAGGGGTCAACACTTAATCGTTTATAGGAGTCACATAACATGGCCATTTATTATAACATAGACAAAATGACGCATATGCACTGTATTCGGCGGTTATCTACTGAGCTCGGATAATATTAATACACAAAGACAACATCCGGCTATACAAAAAGCGGTACGGTCAGCCCGTACACTATTAACGACGGGTACGTGAATTTTGATTTGCTTGTAATGTTGATATTAGAATGTAATTGTAATTTTGTTAAAACTTTGGATTTGCGAAAATCAAAGAATATTCTTTCATAAAAATCCATTTTTAATCCATTTTTCAGAACAAATTATTAATTTTACTCCTGAAAAAATGTATATACGAGATACTTTATAAGGTTAATGCAGAGAGTTAACAGTAAACATTTCTGTATATAAAAAATGGCATATTGCAAATTAATTATTTTGTAATAAATAGAAAATGATTGAAAAATACTTAAATAATCTACAACGAAATTTAGATTATATCTGTTGTGCAGAATTCAATGTCAAATGTTTATAAATAGAAAAAACTAAAGAATTTAAAATATTGTATACTTATGTTATAAATTATAAATTTCTTGAAATAACATTTTAAATTTTATACTTTTCTATTGCGCAAAATGCAGACAACTTTTAGCTAATAAATAAAAATTTAGCCATTTCTCTTCAAACTACATTTATTTATACCATCAAACTACGTATGTAAATTTCAATACAGTTTCCGGAAAAAATTTAAACTAAAATCATTTAGTTTTTAAAATCTTACAACTATACTAATTTTACAAACAGTATTGAGAATTTCATATGCTAAATAATGTCTTCTATATTTAACTTATGCATGAGTTTTTAAAATGATTTCTAGATTTTAAAAACTTTATAATAATTTCAAATTGCTATTGAATATATAGCTAAAGCTATGATTATTTACCAAGTATCACGGAAAGCGATGATCAGGTAACCTCCATGTAATTTGAAATCTGTAACTTTAATATTCTAATGACGATGAAATTTGTGTAAATATAATTAGCAGAAGCCATATTCTCTTGACGGCTTGAATTCCAAATGCCGTTCTAGGATGCATCTTCATTACTTCTTGGACTGAAATGTGACAATAGAATATAGGATAAGTTTAACCATTAAATGCATTGTGTAGCATAGCAGTTGTTTGTTTTTCTTTTCTATCTGGTGTTTTCCATTGGTCCATTGGTGAAGTATTATGCGTTACATACCTGCACTGTCATATATTTTAGGTCGTTAAGTCTGTTTTTGTTATGATTTGTTATCACAGGCAGATTCTAATATCTTTTGTTAACAATGCTTACAATAGACATGACAAGAATTTTTTTTTTATATCTTTATGAGTCATAATTATCAGATATGGAAACTATTAAAAACATAAAAATTATAATAGTAATAGTCTGAAATTATTGTTATTAACATTACAGAAATTATTAATTTTTAAGCTCCTAAAAGCATTATAAAGATGTTTATAGTTGAATACGTGTAATTATGCAGTGTAAACACTTAAGTGTAAGTATGTAATTTAAAATTAACATTTTTTGATTAATTTGTGTTATCTAATTCAGAAGTGATATTATGACATTATGTCCAAAAGAACCATTTATTAACTTTTTCAGCATTACTTTAATATAATAAAACCTGTATAAAGTCAAAAAAAAATCAAGGGTAATTTTTTTTGAGAGCAAAAAGATAAAAAACATCATATATTGAAGTGTTACTATTTATCAGTATAAAAAAGTAGAAAATTATTTCAATAGTAAATTTATGTGTTCCATGTTATCATGTGTTTCTTACACACAAGCGCACGTAAAATTGAATCAATGTTTGTATGCATATCATAAATTGCAGTGTGGAAGAAATGAAAATTTTGTCTATTTAGGTATCTATTGGGTCGTTCGGAAAGTCGTTTCCGTTTGGGAAAATCAATTCGTACCGGAAAATCTTATCCATTAATATCTAAGTATTAGATATCGGAAACAATATCTAATAATTAAATAACAGAATTTTTGGGTACGACTTGATTTTCCCAAACGGAAAGGACCTTCCAAACAACCCAATAGTATCGCAATATATTTATGCAGTAAAAACACCAAGGTTTCTGATGAATTCAAACTCAAAGTTTTTTACCGTCATTATGAAAGACGTAACGTCATTGTGATAATATTTTCAATACGCATACTTTCTCCTTGTCAATCACAATTTCCTTGTGATAACTAGATGTATTAAAAGTTGCCACCATTCTGTCGAAACTACATACAGAATTTAAAGAGGCACTCTGTACTTTTGACTTGACAGGTAGTTTTGTCCTTTGATTTGATATAACAGAAGCTTTGGGATTGCACATTAAGGTGGATCGAAAAGTATACGAATTTTTTTTTTTTAGAAATCACTATCGGCGCGGCGTGCAAAAGTTGCCTTTTATGCATACTAGTTTACAGGATTTTTTTTATTAAAATCCATTCATATCTTCCGGTGCTCCAAGCGCCCAAAAAATAATTAAAAATTGAGTTTTTTATGATTTTTTTTTATATTTTTTGTTTATTTATTTTTTCTTAATTACTTTTGGCGCGGGGTGCAAAAGCTATCTTTTATCTATCTAAGCTTACATATTTTTTAAAAATAAAATTCATTCATATCTTCCGGTGCCCCAAGTGCCCCAAAAATAGTTTAAAATTGAAATTTTCTTGAAAAAAGTATTTTTTGTTTTATTTATTTTATTTTATTTTATTTTATTTTATTTTATTTTTTGAAATTCATTTGGCACTGGGTTGGAAAGTGTTTATTACAACAGTACATAACTCTGCAATTCCCATATATTTTTTTAATCAAAATCAATTCACATCTTTGATGCACCAATTATAATTTAAAACTGAAATTTTTACAAAAATGTATTAAGAATTAAAATTTACGAAAAATACTTACAAATTTTGAAAACAGTTTAATTAATAACGTATAAGGTTATAAATAACATTAATTTTACAATAATAAGCGACATATAAATTTAAAAATCAAAGCATTTAATCATACAAATTACAAAAATCGAACTTACGTAGAGAAAAGTTTTACATCCTTCGATTTAGAAATTTACATATTTTTAAAGTTTGTAATCTTTTTTGGTATCATAGTGTTTTATATGGCTTCTTGATTTTATTCTATTCAATATAAAACCGTGTCTCTTTTCTTGACCAGATACAATTTCTGATGCCTCAGACACTAGTCGAACGCATCTTTCAACCGCTTGGGCATGGCATGCATATTTTGACCATTCATTCGTTTTTACAACTTTTATCATATTCTCAATTTCTTCGCAAGGCACATTCATCAAAAAAGGTGGTTCAAAACGTCCAATTCGTTGCCAGTCAATAAGTTCAAAATAATCCTTCGCTTTGAAGTTTATTTGGGGTACTTTGAAAGTTCTCACTTCTGGGGATTTTCTCTTTTTATTTCTAGCATAAATTAGCTTTCGCATTGCTAAAGATCTGATATGCTCTCTGTTATCTGTGAGCATTGACAATAGCAAGTTTTCTGGGTAGAAAAAAGAAAAAAAAACTATTTCGTTGAATAACAGCATCTACGATTTTTCTTAAATTGGGTTCCAAATATCTAGAATATGTAATAAGTTTCCAAATACGACGCGCTCCTTCAGTTATGGATGGCTTTGTTCTGATATGGAACCATACCGGTGCATATACCTTCATAATATATGTTCTAAGAGTAATGAGATTATCATAAGGATTTTCTGTAGCCACTTATAACCTTAAAATTCTACACGCAGTTGTTAGCCATCTTGAGTGATAAACTGGACCAGGTTTCATTAATGTTAGATCAGAACCAGATTCACCATGTGATGTTGCTATGCAAATATTATATAAATATTGCTGGTCATTGCTGAGAACTCTTCTATCTATGTTAACTTCCAAAAAATAAAATATAAAAAGTTTATTTTATACATTTAATAAAATACGATAAACGATTTCTCATCCTCTCGATCTACGTTTTACGTTAGATAAATTATTCTTTAACTGTTAATTTTACTTGTATTTTCTAGCTCAAAATTAGCATGAAACTCGATTTTAGGCAAATAATTAAAAGTTTTGGGGCACTGAAAAAAATTTATCAAAGTCGAAAATTATTTGGATGCATGCTAATATACTATAAAATGCATCTTTTTTATCCCGCTGATAAAATAATTTAAAAGAAATTAAAAAAACAAAAATTATAATTTTTTATAAAAATTTTCATTTTTTTTTATTATTTTGAGGGCGCTTGGGGGCACCGGAAGATATGGATGGATTTAAATTTAAAAAAAAAAAGATTTAACTGATATATATATAAGGCAACTTTCGCAACCCGCGCCAAAGTAATTTTAAAAATATTAAGAAGTTAAAAAAAATAAAATTTATAAAAATTTCAATTTTTAACTATTTTTGAGGCGTTTGGGGCACCGGAAGATATGAATGGATTTCAATAAAAAAACATAGTGAATTAGTATGCATAAAAGGCAACTTTTGCACCCCGCGCCAAATCGATTATCCGAATTTCGATTTTTCAATCCACCCTATTGCACATATATAACGTTATTACTTTAGGAGAGTGGAGTTTGGTATAGCACTTGATATTGTAACAGACTTTTAGTCATATGAAGGAGGTTGTCTTTTCATGTCGTTGTTACTTTTGATGCAAACTAATTTTAATTATTTTCTTGCATCAAAGTAGTCTATGAATATTTTCTAATTCTGCTATCGATTTATATCAAATTACAAAAGTATTTTTAGAACCATTAAATAAATACAAAACCATTTTATTAGAAAATACTGATAATCCTACCGTTTGGTACTTCTATTTTTTTTTCGTTCATGGAGTTATAATACGATGTTCGTGAAATCAGGTTTTTTAATTTTATGATATGAAAGGTGTAACGCTTTTGTGTTAATATTTTCAATATGCATACCTTTTCCCTGTCAATCACGATTTTCTCATGTTAGCCAGATTTATTAGAAGTTGTCAACATTCTGTCGAAACTACATACAGAGTTTAAGGAGGCACTTTGTGCTTTTGACTTGACAGGTAAGATTGGCCTATGATTTGGTATAACAGAAACGCTCTTATTTAATGATTTGGGGTTGTACATATATAACGTTATTACTTTAGGAGAGTGGAGTTTGGTATAGCACTTGTTATCGTAACAGACTTTTAGGCTTATGCAGGAGGTTGTTTTTTCATGTCGTTGTTACTTTTAATGCAAAATAAATTTTCATTTTTTTTTTAAATCTATGAATATTTTCTTATTCTGTTGTCGCTTTTTATGAAAAGAAAAAAAGATTTTTAAAACCGTTAAATAATTATAAAATCATTTTATTACAAAATACTGATAATCCGACCGTTTTGTTCTTGCAGAAAAGAAATTTGTTTTTTTAAATGAATTTTGAAATATCTAAAATATATTGTTTATTAGGTTTTCTAAATATTAAGTTCGGAAGAGGTTATTGAATGTTTTTGAAAAAATTTGTACATGAGACCCTTTTGTGCTTTTTTTCACAGTGTGAATATATTTTGAGGTATAATTTTAGAATGATTGTGTTTATCTGAATATTCATATTTTTTTTAATCTTGTTTGTCTTATTATGGTTTCTGTTTTGCTACAGTTATACAGAATAGAGATATTGTTTTACAGTTTAAATGTATTAAGTTTTCATATGTTTAAAATATGTACACTTTTATATAATAATCAGCTCTATTGGAATTTTTTTTATTGTTTCGAAAAAAGTGAAATTTTATCTAAAATTTCGATTTTTTGGACAAGAAGCTCAAGCCAAAGCTACTTTTTAATTTTAGTATTAAAATTTCACGCATTTGATATATTAGTATAAAGGCAAATTTTGTCATTTACCCGTTTTTGTTAGTAAAAATATTATTTTTTTTCATTCCACCATGAGGTCTATCATCTATAAACATCTATAATGCATCTGCTCTTCCTTGAAATATATGTCGTTTCTAAAGTAAACTTTACTATAATTATTAGAATAGAGATAAAACTTAAATTAAAAACTACGTAAATGATTTAACTAAAGACACCTTTTTATTGAGAATTAAGTCATTAAAGTTTAATGTTATAAAAAAAAATATTTGAGGGCATAATATAAAAAAGAAGAGTTTGTGAAAAAAGAAGAGATTTTCCTTGAAATAATCTTTAAGGTCTACCATTTTGTTACAATGTTACAAAAATGTCGAATTTCAGATTTATGTTTTCAAATGTACCTTAGTATTCGTAGAACATCCTGTCCAAATTTCGGAACGATTATATAAATATTAAAGGCGATACTTAATTTCCCTAAACGAACTTCGCCGTAAGTCAAATGTTTAAATTCATTTTTCCCAGTTCACACTTTTCTATATTTTCATTTTAATCAATACCCTAAATTTACTAATTAAAATCCCTAATTAAGCAAAGTGTCTGATTAAAAAGAAACATTTGTAGATCTTGTGAGTGTTTCAAAGTGTGATATTTCTAGTATGTTTATATTTTAACAAAAATGAAGAAAGAAAGAACGTAAAAACATCTTACATTCTTATGCAATTTTAACCTGCATTTTTTTTTCTAATTATCAAATGGGCAAATCGAAAATCCGATACTTCGATTTATAGAAAAAAATACTCTAAATAAAGGGTAAAAAATCTATTTCCACATATGAAAAAAGAGTAATTATCAAATTGTTAAATATTTTAATTAACACTTTTTTACGTTTTATGATTATGCTTTATTCAAACTTGAACCTAAAAATATTTACGCATAACATTACGTGTAAGTTTTTGTTGAAGATTCATTTTATTGGTACCGGATACCCTTAAATTTTATAGCTTCTTATAGTGAAATGCAACTGTCTCTTTAATGAGTGATGGTATGATAAATTGAAAATGTGGGATAACCGTAACATTTTTAAGTTATAATATAAATAAGAATCCGTATAAACATTTCTGCCATGAAATATTATAAATTTGTAATTAAAAGAATTAGTGGTAAAGGATTTAAATGAAACTTCAAGTCTTCTTGCCCGTACGACTTACGGGCAAATCAGTTAAGTGGTTAAAATCCCTTTACATCAACGTTCGAAACCCATACTTCTTAGGATAATCTTGATCCTTCAATGCATTAATTTATATAATCTGCTTCGTATTACATGGTCATTATACGACTAATAATGAAGCCTAGTGATCGATAGAAACTTCGGTTATTCACAGCAGCATAATGTAATATTCTTAACAGTATTGATCGTTCTCATTCATCGTAACTAACATTTTATTACATGTAAACTTAAAACATAAGATATTATCTTTTCTTTATATTCTAAAGTGATTTAAAAATATTTTTTACATGTTTTGAAAATTCATTTTTTTCTGCTCCGATTTTTTTTGTGGGGGTAGGGGAGGACGGGAGTAACAAAACAGAGTAAACTGTAGAGAGAAATTTGCAACCATTATAAAAATTGACTTTGATTATGTTACATTATTACATAATTATACAAGATACATTAACATAAAAATCTTGCTTCAATAATATATAAGTAAGAGACATATAATATACATTGAATTCTGAGAACAAATATTAATATTTGAAAAACCATTCATCCTGAATTCTACTTTTAAATTTTTGGATGTAATATTATGTTCCTGAATGATGCGTAAATGTTAAAATCAGTTATAGTGAAAGACGAAATTCTGTTAATATCTCTATTATGATCATGCATCAAAACCCGTGTAACTATAATTTAGCTGCTTTAATACAGTCATATGTGTAATCTGCTGTATTATATGAGCAGAATATGACAAACTATTAAACTAAATTATGTGATAAGCCTTTAAGTCATTTGCAGCAAAGTAGGACAATAATTGCACATTTATCTTTTACTTTCCTCACAGCTAATAATAAGTAGCGGAATTTAAACTTTAAATAGTAAATATTACGAAAAATGTTTTTAACGTTAAATGTAGTTTTTCTTTATAGAGAGGATGTCTAAGTTAGACAAAATTTTCGTCGCATAGTGAAATTTATCCGATAAAGGATATGAACCTAGTATCTTCACCTGGATATTTTTCACTCATCGGGGAAATTTGCTTCACATTTATCTCTACTTGCAATAAACTGAAAAGTCAGACTGATTTCTGATGTTTTTTATGCTTGCATTAACCTGAAGGAATCACCAGAATTTAATAATACACAAACGACTAGTAATTGTACAAATAAGTAAATATATGTTCAAAGCAAAAAAAAAAAAAAAAAAAAAAAAAAAAAAATAACATTTAACATCCGAAATAAGTATGAGGTGTAACCACCATGCGCTGCAAGTTGTAAGTGCTGCTACGTTGCAAAACAGAAACAGATTTTAAATGTCTGCCTAGGATAGAACATTACTTGTTCTTTGTGTGCGAACTCAAAATACATCTATTGAAGATAAAGAAAATGAGCGATTTTCCATCAAAGGTTTTCGATACATATTCGAATGGCGAGTTATACGGC
Organism: Maratus speculifer; assembly: GCA_964019185.1. Classification (NCBI taxonomy): domain Eukaryota; kingdom Metazoa; phylum Arthropoda; class Arachnida; order Araneae; family Salticidae; genus Maratus; species Maratus speculifer. The sequence continues at coordinate 323,936,383 of OZ025290.1, forward strand.
GAATACGCTGACATGAGAAGAAGCTATACGTTTTTGTCTGGCAAGATGTCTTAAACGTTTTTCGCAACGTGTTGCCTTATTGCAAGATAGCTTCAAGAATGCTTGACAAAAAAAGAATGTTATAAGGATACAGTACTTCTCTGATGCACCAGTTGCTGTTTAGAATTTTCAAAATTCGTAGCAGTTGAGATCCTTCAGGATATGCAATCTTTCCTCAGACCACAAATCCGGGTGTTCAGTTTCTATGACGTTTCATGACTCCGGAAGGTGTCGCTCACCGGCTTAGCGACTAACACAAGTATGATCACCATGGTACAACACATTAAAGTGGGATTCCTCAGAAAAGACCATTTGTTGCCAATCTTTACGCCAGTTACTGTGTTCTTCAGCATATTGCAGCTGCGGGTGTCGTTGGTTTTGTGTGAGGGGGATCATGTTCAAAGGAGTTGTTGCACGTCAACCCTAGTGAAGCAAGCATCGGGTAATTGATAAAGCAGACACTTCTACACCTGTAGCAGTTGACCAATGTGCTGCCAACTGTCTAGCTGAAGCGTGGGGATTGGTCCGTATCATACAAAAAATGTATTATCCGTAATGCAATGTAACGCGTTGAATTTAACATTCGGAGTCCACTCCCACATTTTGGAGTCGTCTAAACCTGTCTGCTTTGAAACTCGGATAACTTTGCTGTTGTATGTTTGCATATGACCTGCTATTACACGATAGGAAAATTCTTCTTTACGAAAGCCGATGTTTCTCCCATACTCTGACTCCATCAGTTGTGAAAATCGCGCCTTTTTTCAAAGAGGCATCATTTATGTTTCATATAAAGTTTACCACAAGCAGATAATCATTGACAAATTTCAATATCCGGCTATAGCTCTCTATTCATACGATTTCAGTAGTAGTCTAGAGGACACTGTTTAGCTTACGTATGTATGGTGACTCTGAAATTGAAATTTACATAACACATTGTACATTGCATTCTCTGAAATTTTCAGTTAAAGCGCCTCATACATTCATGCTGTTGCAATTTTCAGAAACAGAAGTATATATATTTAAATATGCATTGCAAATATTTATGTTCTGCTTCATATTTTCAACATAACACTTTTCATTTTTGTAGCGCATAAGGATTGACGATTAGAGCATCTTGCAGTATCTTTCAAATCGTATGATATTTTTATTGCATTGTTTTAAGACTACAGTGGTGGTCAAAATTATAAGAAAAATTAAAACTTGAGCAGAAAAAAATATTTCTGAGCTGAATTAAGTGAAATTTATACACAAAATGCTTTTTTATGCTAGAAAACGTTGTAGAAAGCAAAACATTGGAAAATGCAAAATATGAATGTTTTGTCACAATTAACAAAATATGTCATTCTAAAAATTGGACAAAATTATAAGGACAATGAATATTTTTGCCTGAAACACACTAATATTTAATAATCTCCACGCTTCTTCTCAATCAGTTTTATCAGTCTTGAGGTCATGGAGTTTGACAATTCTTAAAGAGCATTCATGGAAAATTTTGAGCGATCTTTTTCGATGGAAGACATGAGTTCTTCATTTTTTTTAGATTATATACCATTTTTGCATACTTTTTGTACCAGATTACCCTATAGATTTTCCATTGGATTCAGATCCAGAACTTCTGACGGGCCAATAAAGTAGTTTCACGAAATTAGCTTCAAACCACGAGTTTGAAGTTTGGAAAACATGAACCGAGACATTGTCTTGCTGGAAAAAATAGCCTCCAATCGCTATTAACAGTACTTCTGGTAAAAGATATTATCGCCCAATACATCAATGTAACTCTCAGAATTCCTCCTACCATGTACAAAAACAATTGTAGTAGTTCTACCAGTTGTGAAACCTCCCCAAACCGTTATTGAGTCACTTCTAAATACATGCTTTGAGAAAATTGTTTTTTCTAAACGAAGATTATACTAGAAGCTGCAAAAACAATCTAGTCTATCCAAATGAATCCTTTTCTCATTGAAAAAGACAGAATTCCACATTTTCCTTATAGTATTGTAGTTTTTTGCAAACTCCATCCTCAGTCTCTCATGATCTTTCGTAAGAGCTGGTCTTGACACATGTTTACTATAGCGAATCTTTTCCATTCTTTTTGTAAAACACGTCTAACAGTTCGAGCATATGCATTTTAAGTTCGATTCCCTTTTTATTTCTGTAGGGGTTTGTTTTTTGGAGCAAGCTCGAATTATTATCATTCTTTTCTCCCATACAGAAACAGAAGATGGCCTGCTTGTATATCTTTGCCGTCCATATTTACCGGTATTTTCAAGATAATTGTAAATAACCGTTCATGATCTATTAAACTTTGTAGCAATTTAGCATATAGGAAGTCCTGAATTTTGAAATGCACACATTTTCCTTTTCTGCAACTCCAAAAGCTTTGCACTATACGGCATGATTGAAAAACAGAATAATACGATCGGAAACACATACTACGCTTCTATATAGTCTGGAAGTTCCGTGTGCAGAGCAAAAAACATGCAAATTTTACTTTTTAGAACACACAAATACAATTGTTCTTATAATTTTGTCCATATTACAAAAACGTATAAATTTATAATACATTTTATGAATATGAATTCACCACATATTTACATAAAAACATACAAAAATATTCTTCATTTTTCATTGGTTTCCAGCCATTAAATTTGCATAAGTTTCCCGACAAATATAACCAAGATTTGGCAATTTTTGTCTTGTCCTTATAATTCTAATCACCACTATATCACTATTTAGTAGAGGAAAATATAAGTTGAGCTAAGTATCCCAGCATAGTTAAAAGTATCAAAGAATTTAGGACCTCCGTCTATGTTCAGGCCTAGTTCATACTTTTCACACAGTCAGTCATAATTTATTCTTCTTTGCTCTCAAAAATGATGAATTTGTGTTTCGCGATGAGATCTGATATCTATATAGTTAATGGGGATTTGAAAATGTTTATGTTCTTATTCATGTTTTGAATATGGCATAGTATTTCTTATCTGTAGTAAATAAAGCATGAACAAAAGAGCGTATCTTCCTATTTATCTGCTAATAAAAGAAAGATTTTCTCTCTGTGCATCAATCTACAATGGTTAGCGAAATCTAATGCCCGTATAAAGATGAATTTATTTGTGAAAGTATTCCAGTGCCTGTTCTAGTGATCATGATGCACAGAATTTGAATAATTTGATAAGCAGCTATCATAAGTTAAAAAAATTAAAAAGGAGTCTCATGAAGAAAACGCTTTTATTTTTCACTTATTATGGATTGATTTGTTGTATAAAGCTTTCGAAGAAATAAAAAAATCAAACAGGATAGCAATGTATTGTGATCTTTTGATGATAAGTTAAATTTTTTCCAACTAAATAGCAATATTTTAACACGAAGTTTAAACACATGCTTTGGAAACACTATTTTTTTTAATCAGGAAAATTGGAAAGAATAGATCAGTTTTAATTGATGTCACACCCTAGCAACCAATTTGTCATGCTTGTGGACATTAAGTTTACCAATCGGTTTTTTCTGTACTTCAGCATAATATTCGTTAAAGAAATTGACGATTTTTTTTTTTTTTTTTTTTTTTTTTTTGTAAATGGAAAATTATGATTGCGTGGTTAAAATTGATCTATTTAAATTATGGGAAATGCAATTTTTAAACATTAAATAAAAACAAAGCATTATTTAATGGCCAGTTTTGACACTAGAAATTAGAAATTTCAAAAAGTATATCCTTGCATTCCATTGCTGGTTGAAAATCAGGGTAATTCAGATATAGGTTTCTTTAGAAAAGTGTGCGACCTGTATAATTCTTATGGAAGCTTAAGTGACTAACAACAGTATACCCTATCCTTTCAATACTTTCTATTGTTGTACGCAGTTGAGACATTTTGTATAGAAATTACATGTTCATATTTGATACTTTTAATGATATATTTTTATTTCAGAAGGGTTTTTGTATATTTGTAATATATCTATTTAATTTTCTTTTTTTCTTTTGTTAAAATGCAGAATAATATTTTGAATTTATTGCGCACAAAGTACATGGTGAGGCAGGTTCACAAATAAAATATCGCGACCTTTAATTCTGAGTAGTGGTTATTATTTTTTCCAATAAATATTTTTAGCATTTTTTAAACAATTTTATTTAAGTTAATAATAAAAAATTAGTTTAATTCAGACATATTAATTAAAGAATTCCGATGACATACTTGTGTTGCACACAAGGTTAAAGAATATACATTGAATTTATCCACTTAGTATTAAGCATGCATTTTCTTACATTAATGTGTCTTAACTTCAAACTAAAATAATAATCAAATTTACAGATGGCTATTTTTTTCAAGCAATTAATCCATAAAACGCAAAACCTACGATAAAATTAAAAGAAAAATAATAAATAAAAGTATATTACAGCTACTTATTTAAAAATAGGTAAGGGTTATAAAGATATATAAATTGCAGTATATAGTCCAAGACCCTGCAGCAGGAAAACCTATATGCTATGGAGCACAACAAAAAACCATCATTTTATGGAAGAACAGTAATAGAGGAATCTAATGATCATTGTCTGCCGACAGTGAAGTTGTGCATAAGCTAAACATTGATACTGTTAGCGGTACATTCGTAGGTTTATCATTGTGTTTGCCGTATAATCATTCCACTCCTTTAATTGTACGGCAAACACAATGATAATCCTACGAGTAAACCACTAGTGGTATTAATTTTTGGATTATGCGCCACTTCACGTCCGACACACGTGGATTCTTATATCATTATTCTTCCATGAAATAAAGATTTTTTTCTTCTGCTCAAGAACTTAGGCTTTTGTGCTTTCGGCTCTTGGACTAATAATACACAATTTTATTTCCTATGATACTTGGTTATGGAAATAGGATGCGCGCAATGTCAAACGTTTCCGATTTCAGAAAAAATGACTTACCTTGATTTGGATAGATGTTGCTCTATATATTTTTATAATATAACCAGTTTTAATTGGAATATCGTCATAGGGTAACGTCCCCAGTAAGTGGCAGGCACCAGTGATTGGCACATCCTACAAAAATGTCCTAAAATAAGATTTATATCCAGTTTTTTAAAAATGCAAGAACATATACCAGTTATATGCTCATTTACTTTACAGATTATAGCTTTGATTTATGCTACTAAATGACAATAGTGTCTAGGAAAGCGAAACAATTATGGCTTGTATCAAATTAGCCATTTTTGTTGCAGATGCTTCTTCTCTGGCTTAAGAAAGACATGCTTTTAAATTTATTATTGTCTGATTCATAGTATATTTTTAATTTTATTTGACAACAGTTTTGTTTAGCTGAAAAGGGTTACTTTAATTGTATAAAAGTCTAAGTGCCAATTACTGGTGTACAGCAACTTTTTATAACTATATTTTTATAAAAATACTTTTTCAAATATTTTTCCTTTTAATGAGCAAAATAGATGCACAGATATGTACCCTTTGACTTAAAAATATTTGAAAGTAAATATTTTATTTCTTGGTAATGAAAAAAGAAGTAAGTTTAAAGACAAATCCTTAATGTGCCAATTACTGGGGATGTTACCCTATATTTTTTAAGTTCTGTAACATGCTATACATTCATAACAGAACAATTTTTTAGTTAAATTTCTTTGTAATATGATCTTCCCTCTTAAATGAGTAATGATTAAAATTATTTCCGAATAGTAATTTAATCTCTTTTTAAAAACACTCATGTTTATGCTACCCCCACTCTGTCATATAATATATTTACGGATAGGTTGAAAATAGGTTAGACATTCAGGTATAAATTTGTTTAGAAAAGAATGAGTAGTCTGGAGGCGGAAAGTGGAACTAGATTACTTTGCAAATCGTGCACTGCACGATTTCTATAAAGTGATGTAGGCGACAGGTGACCAGAGTGTGATGTTCGCATAAAACATATTGCACCCACTTGTGGTGGAAATTAGAACTAAAGTATTTTGCAGCACGTGCACGGTGAGGATACAGTTAGATTACATTAATTATTAAGTTACAATTAAGTAAAGCCAGGTTACATTTATGTTATTACTGTTACGATTAGGTAAGGGTAAAGTTAAATTAAGGTTATATTTATGTTACGTTTATGTTGTAGTTAGGTTACGGTTATTTTACAAATAGGTAAGTGTTGGATTACAGTTACGGTTATTTTACAATTAAATTAGTGCTAGATTAAAGTTACGTTGTAATTAGGTCTACGGTTATTTAATATTTAAATTAGTGTTATGTAACGGGTAAGCTACAGTTAGGCTAGGGTTTGATTTTTTGCCGCAGAGTTAACCGATGCACATTTTGTTAAAATACTTAATTTTATACAATAGCTCTTAAATTCTAATATTATGCACTAACATTTTAGTTAATGATCGACTGTCGATTTCATTGACGTTTTATCGGATTCGAAGGATTTTTTTCCTGCTGCAATTTCTAACGTTTTCATCCATTATGTATCAGTTTTATTAATTTTTGCCGACTTTTTGCACAGTTAGCGGCAAGTAATTCAGAAAACATCGATATAAAAAGTACATAAACATAGAAATTTCGAATTCATTTATGAATCTTATCACATTACTGGGCATCAGCGTGTGTGTCAGTTGGCAAAATGTAAACTTTGCCTGTGCCATACTTCAAAATTGCACTATATTTGAATAACGATTTATAAGAAATTAATATTTTATATTTTTAAAATTGCATCAGAAATAATATTTCAGCTTCATAAAATCCGAAATAATGAAGTATTTAAAAAATCTCATTAGAATTAGTAGCAACCTCATGGTCATGCCTTTTAAAAATCATGGATTTTTTAATGTTAAAATATATTTATCATGAATTTATTTAATTTATAGATAAAATAATGCTCTTTGTTTTCATAACACTTTAATATTAAGATTCCTCAGAATGGAAGATGAAAGTCAGTTCATATAGTTCTTCGATCATGCTCCAAAACGCATGTTCTATAATCCAGAAGCCTTAACATTGTCATATTTCTAAGCTACTGTTTATTACATGGACAGAATACGATAAGTCGACAAGCTTAGTATCACAAAATTGCTCAATTTATTACAGGTCATTGAGATATTAAAGATCACAATGTACTATATTTGTAAAAGTGTTTATCTTGTTCCTTCCTCGTAACTAGCATTCAAGAAATCCATTTATGTTTTATGAGGAGAGGATATAACATATAACTTAAATGTTAAATAAGATTTAATAAAATTTTCCAATGCTTATTTTCTTTGATATTTTTGACAAATATATTAATTCCTTGTAATAGTAAACTAATTCAGTATATCAAAATTATAAAATTATTCCAAAAATATTTTATTAAGAATTTTTTTTTTTTTTTCACCCAGTGTAATTCAAATATTGAATGATTCCCCAATGTTAAATATATTTTTTGATTATAAGAAAACAATTTTTTTTCTTCCTAATAAATTGGATATTTAATAATATGATTAATAAGATTATGTTTAGAAACATATGTAATTCGGTTCCTTCATTACAGAAATATGTTTAATACACGTGTAAATCAGATATAGTAAATAATAAAACTTGCGTATACGAATGACTCAATCTTTAATTCATGAGAAATTTAAAAGAAATTTAAAAGTTTCTTTTCCCAATTTCACGATTTCTTTTTACTGTCCGACATAAATTAAAACATTAAATTTCTTGAAACATATATTTGCAAGTAATTTTTTATTTAATAAATATTTCTTTATATTTAAATACTATCACTTTTTTTAATACAAGCATTCGTCTTGAAATATACGAATTAGCATTCATTATGAATTTAATTTTCTTCTAAAATAGGGATAAATTTTGATAATTTTATAGTACTAAAACGTAAAAATTCTACGCAGTGAAAGACAAAGTAGGTCATTATCGCTCTGATAATCGTGTTCCACAACACAGAGAAATGTTAAAATCCAGAAATTTTATTACAGTCAACTGTCTAATCTATTGCGTATTCTCTGAGAGTAATAAGTAAAAAAAAACATCACTTTTTTATAAATACAAGTATTCGTAATGTCATATACGTACTAATATTCACCATGGAATAAATTTTCTTTTTAACAATTTGAAAATTTCTGATGATTTGGAAATACTAAAATATGAAAAATACTCACAATGAATGCCAAAAGTAAGTTATTATCGCTCTAATAAATGTATTCCAAAATATACCAAAATGTTAAAATCCTTAAACTTTATTACAGAAATATTTCTTAACTACTGTGTATTCTCTGAGCGTAATATGACAGATTATGAAACTCAGTCATATACTTTGGGTTATTGATGGATGAATAGGACAATATTTGCGACATTGATGATCTTGACTCATTCTCGGACGTAACATTTAATTTGGTTTTTGGATTTCATTAGAAATTATCATAACAAACAATAAATAAGCATTGCAAAAATTTTTAGTCTTAAATGTATTTTTTAATTGACTTGTTTTTTGGTGTAAATTGCTCAAAAGTGACAGGGATATTTTTTAACCAATTTAAATGCAGTGTGCCAGTTAAAATCCGTTGTGACTCCAAAAATTTCAAAATAAAAAGATGTATAGTCATAAAACTGGGGTCTTGTTACAGGAAGATGCCGTGCTCTACAGAATGAAACTGCCTAAAGAGCAACCTTGTAGAAAACTGTGGATTTAGCATTTGTATATTGAAAACGACTGATCGAGATAGGAAAAAATTTGATTTACAAAGTTGTAAAGCATCATCGATTTAGTAAGTAAAGATATCTTGTGAACATAATGACGGTAATTTAAACGGTTAAAAGGCGAATTTGTTATTACTTTATTACCTACATTGTGGTAATCCAAAATTTGAACGGAAGGAGAAATAGTTTTTTTTTTCGAGCAAATATGCATTCAAATCTACATTGCAGCCAACATGAGGAGTTTGCACATCTGAAATAATGGTAAAGTTTTATAACTGTTTATTTTTTCTAAGATTGTTTTGTCACGTCACAGTGTAAGCAATCATAAAAAAAAACAAATGCGCCTTTTAACCAGTTTATTCTTTGTGTTAATCTCTAGAAGATGCTACTTCTAATACTACTAAGGCATACTACTAATTCCTTTAAGAATTAAATCGATGATACTCTGCAACTTTTAAAAACCTATTTCTATGCGTTTCTGAGATAGAAATGAAGTTTTCCAACAGTAATGTAATAGGCAGTTTCTATTACTATCACATGGCTACTCTATGAGACCTAGACCCCAATTTTAAGAATTTTCCTGTTGCTGCTCAAAAAGTAATCAGGTGGGAATAGATATTAGCGGGCACACTATAGAATGTTTAATATTTTACAACGTTCTATAGTCGTATTAAAGATAATCACGAGAAAATATTATTAAAAAAGTATTTCTGTACTAATTTCTGCAAATTCTGCGAAAATAGAAACGTTAGGTACCGAAAAAAAAATACTGAAAAAAATTAGTTTTACGAAAAAAATTCTTTTGTGATGCACGTGATATTCTTTAATCGTTATTTTAATTTCTAGTAAGAATCAGTTGAAAATACATTACGTTTTGAAAGATTGTAATGTACATATAATATTTCGAGTTTTGTGAATAAATTTTAATATTTGAAGAAATACATTCATTAATTTTTTTTATCCTAATTTATGAGATATTAAAAGATATTCTTAAATGTTGCTATCTGTTTTAAGGAAACATGAAGGCAATCCTACATCACTGTATGATAGTGCTGCAAACCTCGTGTAAAGAAATCTAGAAGATTCATTTAAAGATAGTGTCTAATATATTGTGCTTTATGCAGATGGTTTATAACAAATTATCGTGAAAAGTAGTGAACTAAATTTTTATGTCATCCCTAGTAACATAGAGACAATATTTATTAGAGTGCTAATCTAGTTCAAACTTCCTATCTAACACAATTTAAATCTTGAATATTAAACGATATAATTTTTTTTTAAATGTTAAATAGAATAGTTTTGTTGAAAAGTATATTTTAAATTTTTATATTTTTACTCATATAAAAAGTACTTCAAAAATCTTTTTTGATATAAATATATGGTGAATAGACTCCAGTGAGCAAAAGTTAATGTTTGAAATATCCTCCAATAAAAAAATACTTCTCGATTTAAAGAAAGAAAAAAACCTATTCTGTAAATATTAAATATTTTCTTTGATAAATAAATTTAACCTTGCATAATTTAATTCACATTTTCTTAAATATAATGTTACAGTATAATCTAATTAATCATGTGTTGATATATGTTTGAAAAGTATGCTTCGAAACGCGGGTGACTGTTAAAGGAAGAAATTAGTACAGAAATATGTCTAATGTGTTGATTATTTTCTCTCTATGGAAATTACAATTTACAAAATTGAGTCTCTAAAAACTGTTTCCGAGACTATGGAATATTATCTATTCTCAATTATCTAAATATTAGTAGTGATAGCTTTTTTTAGAACTAAAAAAACTTTTTAAAAAACTTTTTAGAAGTCTTTGAAATCCACAAAATGATTTTGTTTTAAGGGTGTTCTTAAATCCAAAAAGGGCAACTTCGTGACATATGCTTTAGTTTGTTTTTTGTTCGAAAATGCATGAAAATAACAGGTGTTGTTATCCAGAAACTGTCTAATTGCACCCAATTTTCTCTCTTTTTTTTTTTTAAATACACAATAGATTTTTCATAACAAGCCTTCAAAGTTGACGTTTTTAAGCAGATTTTGTGACGAAAGCAGAAAAAACGGTCGAAAAACAGGAGAAAAACGGGTGATCGAAATAGCTTAGAACTGGATAAGTAATTTAATTATCACAAAATGAAAAACTAAGTTGGATTCAAAATCGCTTCCATAGTCAGGACTTCCAATTTTATATCTTTCTGTTAAAAAATGAATTTGTAAGTGTGACAAAACGTTTTGCACTGGTAAAGCGGAGCACTTGAGAACACCCTGAAGATAAGATTTGAAAATATGGAGACTATTGAATAAAATTTATTATAAATATAATATTTTTTATCAGCTAGGAATGTGCCAAACAATCATTCCTAGCTAGATTTAAACCATTCATTGACAATATCTGTCAAAGAATTGATCGAGATCATCCTCCTTATTTCACGATCGAGAGATACCTCTAAGCTTCATATAGAAATAGTTATAGCATTACATTAAACATAATATTTATTAATATTACTTATATAGAATTTTTCTATAGGATTGAAGCCTATTTTTTTACGTAGTGGAAAGTGGTAAAGAAAGTTAATTTCAAACAACTTCAAAAATACAGAGAAGAAGAATATGATAAATTGATAATTTCGCGATTAATTTTCAGAAAGATGCAGTTCCAAGATTTTATACTATCCAACGAGATAAAATTAATCAGTTGGATTTTTTTTTCTTTCGTATGGTAACACCATTAGAAAATCGATATTTTATATTTGGTTAAGATTTGCTTTTTTAAAAATCAACCTTCGCTAATAAGACCTTACAAAATTAGAAATTTAAACTGCTGCAATTTTATATCTAATCTACAGTTGAAATCATATTCACAATTTATTTATAAAAAATCATTAACAAAATGTAAATGCTATTTGATTTTTTTTTTTGTCTTTTAAATGAGGTACATACTGTTTATTCACTTACACATTTAAAAATTTTTATTAAAATATAATATGTTTTAAAGTAAGAAAAAAATATGTGCTGTATTTTTTAAGTATTTTTCCAGACACTTTGAAAACTATTAACTCACCTCCATGTTATTTAAAAATATATTTTAAAAAATTGTTATGAAGAGTATTTCAGTTTATTCCAATCAGTTTCAAATAATATTTATTTTCATTATTATACTTTAAATTTCGTTTTTGCCAAATTAAATTACACGCATTGCAAAATATCTTTTTTTTAATTATTATATCAATGTTTTTTTTATTACCTGACGTAACGCAGTGCGTTATAAGAGATATTTTCTCAATGATAATAATAAATCTCAATGCAATTTCTCTGTTTTTGGATTTAGTTTGAATGATAAATACACCTATGAATAATTAAATTTGAAATAAAATAAGTAGTAATTCTGATCAGACGAATCAAAATTGAAGATTCATACACATATATCACCTGGATTATTTTATAGAAAAAGTTTAAATCGCATTTGTGGTGCAAATACATTTTTGTAGAAGTAAACATTACGTATATTTCTAACTTCTTCTATATTATCTACGTATTCTAAAATATAAAATCTTTTAGGTATAGAATGTCATTTACACTGACAAATAAGTCATCTTTTGTAATACAGAAAGTAATATTTAACTTTCTGTAATATATACAACTGCTTCGACAAATTTTCTATTAGTAAAAGTTTAATCTTAAATTCAAGCAGTTAAAAATTCTCAAATTCAAATTGTTAAATAAACTGATTATCAGTTATATAACTGCTGTAATAAACATTCTTAAAGACAATTTTGCTTGTCTCACTCAATTTAATATCGAAAAGTTCTAACAAACTATTTAGGAAAATGCTTTGTTACGAAATACATCAAAATGTGAACATTAAATACTTCTCTTACGAAACAGAATTTAAACGAGTTCTGAGAACAATTTATTTTGATGGAAAGAGATTAGTTTACCTTAGTTTATTTTGATGTTTAAGTACTTCAGTTTTAAGATTAGTAAATTGTTTGCAAAGATCTTTTAATGAAACATATGTTGGCTGTGCTTGGAGCTTTACTACCTGATTGTACATTTTTTAATATTATAGGTAAATTGACGTGTATAGATAATCATTATATATTATTTTTGTTAGTAAAAATAATTCTTTGAATAATCTTCTGTACTGTCTGAAAAAATATATATTACAGACAATCATTTAAAATATGTTTACACATGATTAGAGGAATTGATCACTTAAGAGATTAAAGAGGTTATATGTGTATACGATATGTATTGTATAAGCGTATATAATAGATTGCATCATCCATTGTTACAATTGTGACTGTTAGATAAAATATTCATAAGTACTTCCGGTTATCATAATACAGAAAATATTTAAGACAAAAACAATATTTTGTAATATTTCATCAATATCTTTAAAACAAAATCCAACAAGGTATTGTGTGCAGTATTGTTTGTCATATTTTCAGAAAAGAATATTATTTTATATTAAGAACTCTGCAAATTATAAGCAAAAATCTGGGAAAGTTTTGGGACTGTTTTTATAAAAACCTCAATTTCTCTACGAGTATACATGCCATCAACATAAAAGTGCACACGGTATATTAAAATAAACCACTTAATCATAATATACAGTTTGAACGCTTTTGCTATATTAATTTTGACAGAGTTATCCAAAAGATACTCATTATTTCTTAATTTGTTGACTGTCCCCTTTGGAGTTTCGGAATAAAAATCTTCACGGAAATTTGTAACTTTTACTATTATATTTACACTTTTTGAGTTTCAAGATAAGTCCCCATGCATTTTTCTAGATATTTAACAAAATGTCTAAAATCGCAAAAAGACGGTCATCTTTGGCCATATAGTGCAGCTATCTAGACGTTTACAGTATTTATCTTCATATTAAATTTCTTTTATCCATCAAAATACATGTTAAAATTTCAATAAAATTTCCAAAACAAATGTAAAGTAAAATTATTTCTTGTCTAACATCTCACTATTATTTTAATTCGACTAACAGTATTGTGAATTTCGTATGCCAAATTATACGTTTCGTAATAAATTTATGCATAAGCTTTTAAAATATAATTCAGCTTCTATAAACTTTGCAATAACTTCAAAATGCCATTAAACGTTTATCTAAAGCAATGATTATTTATCAAGTATCATGGAAAGCGACAGTCAGGTAACCTCCATGCAATTTGAAAGCTGTAACTTTAATATTCTAATGGCGATGAAATTTGTGTAAATATAATTAGCAGAAGCCATATTCTCTTGACAGGTTGAATTCCAAATGGCTTTCCCAGAACATTGTCTTCATTACGCCTTCGACTAAAATGTGACAATAGAATATCTTATATAGTTTAACTATTAAGTGCTTAGTGTAACTTAGGAACTGCGTGATTTTCCTTTCCATTTGGTGATTTCTATTGGCCTTTGTGTTAAAAAATATCTGATATTAAGTATTTAAATCCGTGAAATAGTTTTGCTCTGATTTTTTTTTTATAATGGAGAGTTTCTAACATCTTTTGTTGATATTGCTTACAATATGCTTGACAGTTGCTTTTCTCCACTTTTATAATTTAGCAAGTATTAATTCTCCAAAATATCCAAAGCATCATCTAAATTAATATGTTAATTATTGATTCTCAAACTATTAAAGGAATTTTTTTAAAACATTGTAGTAATTATTATTTTTACAAACTATTAAAAACATTATAAAAATATTATTTCGTTGAATAGTTATATTTGTGCAGTACAAACACTTTAAAGTAAATATTTTAAAAAAATACTGCAATTCAAAAGCGGGCAAATAAAAAAATATATAAATAAAAATACAATTGAAATTGCAAGCATTTCAGACTAAATTTTATCTTTTCTTCGGTAATAACATAACTTAATTTTTTTTTCGATGTTATGGTACTGACGATGAGCTAAAACTTAGCACGAAATGTTTGTATTTTTCATTGTATATGTATTGTCATATTTTTATGGTTGAATGTCTGATTAATTGCACTATATATTTTTTCAAATTTTTAATATTATTTATGAAACGATAAATAATGTTTAGTTATTTTAACTTTAGAGTAAGCATATAATTTAACATTTCATTTTCTGAGAAATTTTTGATATCTAACTCAGGAGTAATATTATGAAACATTATGTCTCACAGATTTATAAATAAATTTATAGTTCCAGATAACCAAGTAATTAACAAACTCTCCTTCAATGTTAAACATTGCAGAAATTATATATTACTTCGATAAAAGTTTCCCGAAATTTCTATGTAATGCAGAATTTATCATACGTATCCATTATCTTCAAAAGAAATACATAATCCGACAGATCACGAAAAGAAAAATGACTACTGAATTTTTACTGAAATACTTACGAAATAAAAAACCCTTTGAATGTCAAAAATTTTGGAAAACTTTTCTGATGAATTTGGAAAACAATGATTTTCTGAAGATTCTAATTCTAATAATTTTAATTAAAAAACTTCAACATATAATTTATTGAAATGTTCGTATAGTCGTTGTTTTTTTTATATACAGCATTTTTTTTTCGAATATATGTAATGTAATATCTTATTTCTTTCTTCGCTCTTAAAAAAAAGTATTGGGTTCGTGCAAAATACCTACTTCCGATATTCCATGGATTTATACATTTTAAAACATTCTGAACACTATGTGATGGTTATTGTTTTGAATTTCTGTCTCTGAGCCTGTCTGTATGCATGTGACAAAAAAATTCTCTGCTACTCTATCATAAGAACTATTGCACGGAATTTCATAAACATGGATTCTATTAGACCTTGATATAAACTTTTGCTGATTAGTTTTTGGTGTATATTGCATAGCAGCTAGTGTTTCTATGTTGCATTTTTCTCGATTTTTGCAACAACTTTGTCTCAAGGACTAAGGCACGGACTTCGTTAAACTTCAGATTAAATTACAAGTTGACACAAGTTGTTGCTTATAACTGCAAGTTGTTGTTTTCGTGTATACTGCCTAACAGGTGAAGATTCTGTGCTGATTTGTTTATGATTTTTGCAATCTCTATCTCTTAAGAACTGATGCATGGGTATTCCTCAATTTTCAAATTCAGTTAGATATTAATGTAAGCTATTGTGGATTAGGTTTTCATGTCAATTATACCATAGGTGGCGTTGCTATGATCAATGCTATGAAAATCATGAATTTTTTATGATTTTTGCAAAACTAATCTCGAAAATTATTGCACGCAATTTAATAAAACTTAATGTTCTGTTATATTTTCAAGTAAATATATCCTTATTAGACATGGGTGTATTGAAATACAGGTGTTGATTTTATACTTCTAGGGTTAGAAATTTTTGTTGAAGCCATCTCAAATGATGGCTTGAATTCTCAATGATTCTAAAATTCATTGATTTGTATGATTATATATATTCTTGATAAATGCATGAAATGAAATCAACCTACATATCTATGCAATATTTATGCTGTACATGGATTGTCACATAGTTTCGGCATTTTGATAGCGAATTATGAATCATTAAAATGTATGAGATAGAAGAATGTTTCAGGATTGGCACATCCAACTAGTTTTAATATCAATTTATGTTTAGTTATAAAATCAGCAGTCATGCTATTAAATCCATAGGCATAGGGTGTCACATCTGCATAATCAGATTATTTTTCGTAACAAAAGTTAATTACAAGGAATAATATTAAATGTGCTAATAAACAAAAAATACAAGATGCAATATAATTAATTACACTTTATATGTTATATTCTGTCCATATGTTATACAAAATTCTTATGATATATTATATCGTTTCAATTTAATTTATCTTATTCACTGTACTTTAATTTGTAATTTGAATATTATTTTGACTTACGCTCTTTAAGTAGAAAATTTATCCATTTAGGGAAATTAGTATATATCAAATTGCTTTAATCTTTAGCATACCAAAATTTGTAGATTCAGTCAAATCTTTTCAAAGTAAAGCTTAAAAGACTTTATTCTTCAAATTAGATATTCAAACATATTAAATGAATTTTATATAGAAATGATCATTTATTAGAAACGATAGGATTTGTAAAAGGAATAATTTAGAATTTCATGTTATCAATATAAAGGAAATCTATTTCAAAATTTCATTTAATAAATTCATATTTTATAAATCATTAAAATATATTAAACGTATTCTCTCTCAAATATATTAAACATATATTCTCATTCTCTATTTAAAATAAGAAATAAATGAATGTTCTTAAAATGATTCATGTTTTCTTACTTTAGTAATTGTTTAGATTACTCAAATTTATTTGTGACAAACATACAGGGTGTCCAGTAAATGACTGACCCATTTTGAATGTAAGTAACAAATAAACAGTTTGAGATAACAATGTGCACTTTGCTGCAGTTGCTTGTTGTTAGAAAATTAATAATTTTTTTTTAAATACACTTTCTTCAAATAGTTCAAATTTCGGCCAACAAATAGCGGTGGCGGCAACAAGCACTAGAAATTTAGAAATTACTCTAGTTTTCATACGCATGAGTTTTTCGACTCATTATTCAGAGTGCAATCTCATTTGACATGTTGGGTCGATTTTCGACTCATCTGCAGAAATAGAGTTTGTGGGATGGAAAGAGATAATATTTATGATTTTAAAAAATGTATTTTATACTTAACAAAAATCAGCAAAACATGTTTTTTTTTTTTTTTTTTTTTTTTTTTTTTTTTTTTTTTTTTTAATAAGCATTGATTATCACACGTTTACCACAAATACGTTGTATTGAAAGAAATGTTTTTGTAACTTGCTAACTCTTTTTACGTACAATAAATTGAAAAAAGGATAAACACAGTTTTTATAAGCTAATAAGACCGCAATATTTAATCTACACATTTCTTTTATTAAATAGTAAAAAATTGTATTTTAAATATTTTCTGGTGTCAATCAGTTTTAAGTGAAGGATTAAGCCAACTCTTCTTGTCTGTATCTCATACAGACAAACCAGTTAAGCGGTTCAAAAAGTGCTACTCAAGTAGCATTGGAAAGTTCCCTGTCTAAAAAGCAAGCATGACTTATAAATCGGTACATAAGATATATTGAACCTTACAATTATTATTCGTCTATATTTTGCCCATAACAATTTTTGTCTTAAACATACAAAAATACTGAGCACGACGGAGAACTTATCATATGGAATTACCTCCTAAGACGAAAACCTGTCTAATGCGAAATAGTTGTTCATTTTTTCCGAAAACCAAATCATCCCTACGTTATATTCACATTTTGATATTTGACATATCCGAAAAAAATTTACGAAAGCCACGGTATATTTTATGATGTATTTTACACACTACACTTCCCTATCCTCTCTCTGACTTCAAATGCATCTATGCTAAAATGGAAAGATGCTTAAAAAAGCAATTTACCTGTTTTTATATCCTGCGAGTCACTCCTTTTCAAAATTTCATTACAGAAAGCATCATAGATTCTAAATCCTCATAAAACCAGTCTTAGTTCTACTTATTTTATGTTCATTTTTTTAAATATAAATATTACCAAATTACTGGAACATTGGTGTTTTTCATATATAATTTTTAAATAGGTTTTAAATCATTTTTAAATGTTTCTTTTTCAAATCAGATAGAAGAGGAATTTTCAGAATTCTTTCCCGTTCTTTTCGTCATGAAGAATATTTTAGGAAGGAGGGGGGGGGGGCAGAATTGACGAAAATTATATTTCAGGATCTATGATGCCCTTTGTAATGAAATTTTGAAAAGGGGTAACTCGCAGGTTATAAAACAAGTACGATGGATTTTTTTCTTTTTAAACATCCTTCCATTTCAGCGTAGATGTGTTTTTCAGTCGGGGGAAGGGGAGGGAGTGTGTAAAAGTCATCTAAAAATTTGTGGTGGCTTTCGTAATAAAATTTTTAATTAAAATTAAAATTTTTAATTTAAATGTCAAAATATTAATATAATATAGTGATGAATTTGCTTTTCAAAAAAATAAACAATATTTAGTTTTAAGCAGGTTTTTGTCTTAGTATGTGGTTTGGTATGTCACTTTCTTTGTCGAAATCAATATTTTTTATAATTAAAACAGGATTTGTTATAAACGGATTCCTTCATTCTAAGATTTTTTACATTTCTATGTGCCGATTTATAAGTCACTGCCCCGATTTTTTTAGATAGCGAACTTGACAACACTATTTGCGTACCACTTTTTTAAACACTTAACTGATTTCACTGTACTAAGTACAGGCAAGAAGAGTTTGCTTAATCCATCACTTAAAACTTTTTTACACCACTGGTATTTTTTAATACAGTTTAATACTATTTAATGGAAGGAATGTTTAGATATATATAAAACAATATATATCTTAAAAAAGTGGTATTTATCCCCTATTTTCAATTTATTATACGTAAAATGAGAATCAGTTAACTGGTTACAAAAGCATTTTTTCTATACAATTTTTTTATCGTAAAAGGGTGAAAATCAATGCTTATTAAAAAGTATATTTTGCTGGTTTTTATTAACTACAATAGACGTAATTCAATCCTAAATATTATTTTAAATATCTTTCCATCCAACAAACTCTAGTTCTGCAGGTGAGTCGAGAGTCGATTCACCAAGTCAATTGAGATTCGACTCTGCAAAATGAGCTGAAAATCTCATGCGTACGTAAACTAGAATAATGTCTGAATTTCGACCGCCTGTTGCCGCCAACGGCGAAATTCAAACTATTTGAATTAAGTGTATTTTTACAAATTTATTGATTTTCTGATAACAATACAGCAAATTGAATTTTTATCTCAAATCTTTTTTTTTTTTTTTTTTTTTACTTCAAAATGAGTCAGTGATTTAATGGACACCCTGTATGTAACTACGCATAATTGCATGACGCAATGTTAGGAAATCATTTAACTGAAGTACTGTGAGAAATAATTATTAATTTTGGACACTCTTAAGTCGGAAATGAATAGCTAGTTTTGGTCCCAGAATGTCATTAGAAATATCTGGGTAAGTGACAAATTACAAAAGCTCTCCCCTTTTTTACGAACTTATATTGGTAAGAGTCTGTATACGCCATTAAGGATGCGTTGAAACGCTTGTTGTGTCCTTTTTCTACATTTTTGTGTGTATGTGTGTGTGTGGGTGGGGGGGTATCTCTTGTTCTCTGCCCTACTGTACATACTAAAATTTCCTTGAAAAAATATCGAAAAGTTTTATTAATTATCTTGCGCGCAAGGCTCCAAAATTTCATTTTGAGAAAAAGGAATTTGGAATTATATCTTTGAAAATAACACATTTAGCAGCTATTAACAATGATTAATTTTGTTTTAAAGATTTTTGAAATGATTACATTTTAATATATATGTATATATACATATATATATATATATTTTTTTTCAAATATTGAATATTTTGAAGGTTTATAAATGCTATGCCCCCTTAATGATTTAAATCCAGAAATTATTAAAACTGCCTTTCAAAACTGAACCAATAATTATATACCTGGATAACTATATAGTGAAAGAAATTAGTAAGGCAGTATTAAAATGCATATAATTATATACCATACATAACAGAAATTTATAGGTTTTATAGTATTTTTATTAAACATTAACTTTTGCTTAGTTTAGTTTAATTTAAATGAAAAAAAATGTTTATTTACGGTCTCTAAGTGTTAGCAGTACTACTACAATGGATAGTGATACACAATACAAGTAATTGAAAACTAGAATTTAGTTTCCAAATTTCCAAGGAACCTATAAACAATACACCTCTTATCTATAAAGAAACTTTCAGTTTATAATAACGATGTAGTGCGTTCACTGATAATATCAAAGATGTCCTAGGAGATTATAAGTTATAATCGAGATGTTTTGTCTGAATTTCGTCTTAGGGATTTAATATTTGGAAAATTAACTAATGACATGTCCCAAAATTTATTTAACATAGTAGCTATTTTAAGAAGTTGATTATGAATTTTAACATTTATACGGGATAATAAGAATACTGAAAAGTAATGGCATTTAACTGTGCAGAAAATAAATATGATAGCAATTGAAATATATAGTCTTTAATTAAGGAATTTTCGAAGTAAAGTTTATTAAGTGGGATAACTCCAAAATTTTCGATTTTTTTTTCAAATATGTATTTTGATTTCGCAATCATTTCGGAACAATATGCAAAAAACCATATTAAAAAATTTTCATTACTTTAATAATAACAGTCTTATTAAGATATGTGAAGTGAAATGAGATAATAAAACTTTGAGTCGCGTTTACTCAAAACAACGAATTTTGATATTGCACGCAATACATTTAAAAACTATGCATGACATTCTAAAGAATTTTTTACCACATATTCATTTCTGTATTACCTACCCCTTAAATCCAAAAAAATGGTAAGATTTTATTTTCTTTTTTGTTTTGTGCTTTAAAAATGTTCTAAAAAATAAAAAATTTTATTTATTTTTGATTACGTAGTTCATTTTTTTAATATAATTAATCTTTTTTACAAATATTCCGGTTTTAGTATAAAGGTAATACAATTATATATTTATTTTCCCCGACATTTCAACTATGTATGCAAATTTTCACCTTTTATCATGCCCGTAAGATGTGCTACTCATTATGTGCTACTCATTTTTCTCTGATTATAACATGTAATTTTTAAATTATCATTACAATATTTATTTATGAATTTCCAAACATATATGTTTTTTTTTTCACGTATAGCTTTTATATTTAATATGAACTTTATGATGTTATTAATCATATGAACGATTTTTTTCTTGATATATTGCACAAATTTTAAAGCTTGGAACATATTGATATAGCTTTTGTTATGTCGATGTGTTCAAAGGTATCTGATCCCCTTGACTTTAGTATTGCCGTTATTTATTAAGAAGATTTCTGTATCAACCAATAAAGTTTTGAATAATTTGGTAATTAATCTTTTTTTATTTCTTCGTTTCAATCTAACCTAAATTTGATGGGTTTTTTAAACCTTTTTTTACATTTAAGCTGATTTTATAAACCTTTAAGAAATTTATTTTTGTAGTTAACAAAAAAATTACATATTTTTTTATTAGTTGCCCGTAATTTTCAAAAATATTTCGGAACATCTTTTATAATACAATAATCATGTTTTTTTAATAGGAATAGGAATATATAGAATATGATACATGGTCGCCTATGGATGATAACTTCTGAAAATTTTATTTAAGTAGTTTTAACGGTACTTTTGTTTGAATTTTATTTTAGAAATAAACTATCGTATAATAAAAGAACTACACTGAGAAAAAAAATATGCCGCCTTCAACTAGAATGAATAGTTAGCCACTTTCTGAATCTCTAAACTAGAAATATAGATGTCCAAACTATGCGAGTAGGGTAAACAACTAAGCTGAATAGGCGAAATGACTTGACATTTCTAGTCTCATGTTTTCTAGGAGACGAAACTACATTGAACCGTTTCAGTAGCGAGAAATTATCGCTTGATTTTACAAATGGTTTCTTAAGCTATAATTCTAGTTACTAAATCAAATCTATTGTGTTCGCATCTATTTGAAGAGATTTTTAGATAAATTTGACAACAAAAATATAGGAAAACGCGCTTGAATTCTAGTAAGAGACTCTGGAACTCTCTAAGAAATGGAACTAAAATTTATAGGGATGACATGGAACTATTTTTTCTAGAGCCATTACTTAGATTCTATATGCCAAAGCCACATTTTTTTCTCAGTGTAGGTAAACTACAAGGCTGAACTATTTTTCCAAATCTATTAGAATAAATTTCTGAAAGAGAAATTTTAAACATTTAGGAGTTTTCTTGCTAAACTAAATTTACCCATTATATAGCATATATATGAACCGATATATCAAATACAGGGCTGTTCAAAAGTGTTGCAATACATATTTGGCTATGAACATTAACACCTTATTTCTCTAAATAACGACGTGTTGTTAATGATTTCAGGAAGTGTTGAAAAGTGTTTCATAATCTATCCTTAACGTATGATTTTGTTTACTTGTTTCAGATGCTATCTATTAGCAGGGAAACGTACTTAATTGATTCCATTAACAGCAATATGAAAATGAACAATTTTTTTGTTACAATTTCAAGCTCAACTTCAATTATGCAGCTAAAAGTATTTCCTTGAAAATTGATAGGATCCGTAGGACCAATATTTCGGGTACAGAGAACTCATTAATGTACTACAAAATATACTAAGAACTGTTTTTATTATTTACAGGCAACTAATAAAAATTTATTTTTATAAATTCATCTTTAAATTTAAAAAGTATATTGTTTTCTCAGTTAAAATAAATAAATAAATAAATAAACCTTTTTGGAAAAACCTTTTTGGCCAACTCGGTATACATGTTTTTGCGTTGATGATATTGTACATTTTCGTTGAAAAAGAAACATTTTTTTTTTATTTACATTGTATACGCTGTAACTGTTTTTTTCTTTTTACAATTTTGCAATTCCTGCTTTTATCATTAAAAAAAAATAAGAAGTCCATTTCATAAAAATATCAATTTGTTTAATTATTTAAACAATAGATTAAAACATACTTGCAATTTCTGTCTTTAAATACAATATCTAAATATTTACATGCATTGAAATCTATTCAATTATTTAAAAAATTTTATATGTTTCTATATATGGGTATTGAGTATTATACGTATATACACTGTAAAAAAAAAGGGTAGATCTACTAAAAAAATTTCCACTGTAAAATGAAACATTTACAGTTTGATGCAATTTGTATATGTAATCAGCTACTAATGAAAATATAATTATAGCAGGAGTTAATCGACATTAAATAATTGATTAGATACATTTTAATCTGTTGGTTTAGGCCAGTTAGTATAGGGAAAAAATTGTACCATAACTGTAAGTTAATAATTTCTGATTCTTAATTTCTTTCGTACTTTTATGGAAATTAAAAAAAAGGAAAATACAACTTTATAATAAAAAATGTTTTATTATTTTAAAAACATGAATAATCGCAGCGAGTTACTAAGATAATTTGATATTTTTGTGCATTTCAAAAAATTCAAGCATGTGATTTTGATACTGACACAAAATATCGAGTTTACTTATCCAATCCTAATCATTCTTTTTTCGATATAATATACATATTTTTAAAACAATTATTCTTGGCTTTTTTTAACATACAAAGCTTTCAGAAATATTTTTTTTCGGGAGGGGGGGATAAATAAAAATTAAAAGTTATAAATATATAGTAGGAATTAATAGAGAGCTGGAGTAATAAAAAAACAATTAATTTATAAATATGCTATGTTTTCAAATTTAATGCTTAACTTTGTTCTTATAAATTATGTTCAGAAAATACTCCCCATAAAAAGACGAGCAAAACTAAAAAAAAAAAAATCCTCTCTTATATGATATTAAATAACTGATTTATGGAATTTAAATTTTGCAAAATTTCGAATTTTTCTAATAATAAAAAAAAAAGAAAAACAAGTTATTAATGTCAGAAATCTAGGTAAACGCAAAAATTTCAAATTATAAAAAAAAAACAGTGGGGATTTGTTGTAGAACAAAGAATATTTAATAGTTTTACTAAACTCATTCGTTCAAGAAGTTAAAATAATAGTACAAATATTCATTCATTGGTTTCAATTAAACAAAAGAAAAAGAATCATCACAGACAACTGAAAAGGTTATTTTTGGAAACTGTTACTTTAAGAGACTTTCAATTTTGTTTAACAATAAGATATTTAAAACTAAAAACTTCCTTCAAACATCAGTATAATTGTCACTAATATAAATTCTCACAATCACAAATTTGAGGCCATTTAACAAGTGAATGACCTAAAAATTTTCAAAGCATTTAACTGTAAAAGCTCAACTACGAATGAAAATTTTCAATTTATTGGCCGCACTTACTTAAAGCCTTTTCCAAATTCAGATGGAAATAACATTTATTTATGAGGAAATTAGCATAAATGTTGCCATTTATTGCTTTGCGTTAAAAAAAAAAAAAAAAAAAAAAAAAAAAAAAAAAAAAAAAACATTCTGCTACTAAGAAATGAAGTCGAAATGTGAAAAAATTAAAATATATATAAGTATATACAGGGTGATTCAAAAAAGATGGGCAAAATTTTAAGAGGTGATAGTACACATCAAGACAAACAATATTTAAATAGGAAACCAAGGGTCCCAAAGTCTTCCGAAGGAGATAGGCGCCATTAAAGTTTAGGGTCCAAAATTTGAAATGATTATAAAAAACAGAAAAATTGGTTGATTCGTTTGCGGTTTTCACTAAAATTATTCTTTATGTCAGTATTGTCTTGAAAATAAATTATAAAGATAAATTTCAAAAAATGACGATAGAGGGCGCTTTAGACTTTAGAGTAACGAACAACTATTTTTTACCGTTATTTTTTGCGTCTCACTAATTTTTTTTAGAAGCTTTGACATAAACTTAAATTTTGATCTCAAAATCTGTGGTTAAGTAGCGCAAACTGTGTTCAATGGGAGTCGGTCGGTTCAAATTTCAAATGATTAAAAAAAAAAAAAAAAAGAAAAAATTGGTCAATTCGTTTGCGGTTTTCTCTAAAACCATTCTTGCTCCAAAGTCTAAAGCGCCCTCTATCGGCATTTTTCAAAATTCATCTTTATAATTTATTTTCAAGACAATACTAACATAAAGAATAGTTTTCGTGAAAACTGCAAACGAATCGACCGATTTTTCCGTTTTTTTTTTTTATAATCATTTCAAATTTTGGACCTTAAACTTTGATGGCGCCTATCTCCTTCGGAAGACGTTTCGGACCCTTAGTTTCCCATTTAATATTATTTGTCTTGATGTGTACTAACACCTCTTAAAATTTTGCCCATCTTTTTTGAATCACCCTGTATATATTAGTAAAAGAATAGAATTTTAAATATGTGAACCAGGTAGGGAAGGTGTTAAGCAATAGTATGGAAATTATCCTTGCAAACAGGTTTCTCGATGCGGCTTGCCAAATCTCTAAATTGAGTTAAAAGGCTTCATTTTGCAAGGAAATGAATAATCAGATTCACCAAATTGCAAGTGCTTATTTAGAATGCTAAAAGGTTTCTGAAACGTTTACACATTTAGGAAATATTTAGACAGTATTTAATTTTAATAACGTCTGTATGAGATAGTCGAAATTCTAATTTCTTAATAATTACACAAATTTAGCTTATTTTAGAATATATTTAAAAAAGGGATAAAATACAAAATTATAGACAGAATTTTCAGTCTATATCTTAATATTAATAATATATATTCTACAAAAAATTAAAAATTTATATTATAAATAAATATTTTGATTATAAGACGTTGTTGTATTAATAAAAACATTTAAAATACATTATTATTATTTTTTTTCAACTCTTTATTTCAACTCTTTTTAATAGAATCATCAGAATGACTCGATTAAATTATAAGAATTTTCATTGTTTCACGTGGTATCTATTTTACTAACATTTATTTTTATTTGGATGCTGTTTTTTTTCTTTCTTATTCACCAAATCACTTCACAACAAACAGCTGTTGGTCAACAGCCAGCGAGAATCTTGCTTGTAAATTTATACTGTATGATGGATAGAAAATTAATTATAATAACTTCAAATGTGTAACTATAGCTTTAAAAGTAAAAGTACTTTTTGCACAAAAAGTTAATTGTTATTTTATTGCATGTTCAACATTTTATTAATGTACAACAAGCTACTGTCAGTTATAGGGAAAAACATAAAATAAATAAAATTACACTGGAGTTCAAAACAGTTTTAATATTTGATCAATATTTGTTTCTATCTATTAGAAATATATTTTTTATAATTAAATAGTAATGAAACAACTATCCGATAATACTAACAGAAATATGGCATTGGATATACTTACTTTTTTCTTTAAATTAATTTTTATAAATTAATTTAATTTGAGATTTAAAAAAACGTTTAATTTGCTACTAATAACAGAATAGTAGATTACTTTAGTGAACTGAATTGCTGAAATTTTTTGCTAGTTTAGAATAACTCAAATTTATTTACAAATTAATAAACACAGCCATACATGTAATATATTTTTGAATTTTTCATCTTTATATGAATAAAATAAATACATATACACGAGTATGCTTTTGAGAGCTCCAGTGAAAAATATTGTTTTAAGTTACCAAATAGAGTACAATATGCAGAAAAAAAACATTTCCGTCTGGCAACAAAACAAATCGTTACATTATTTCAGAATTTAAATCATCCCATAGAGTCAAAAGTGCATAGCTTATTTACACGTGGAATACATAAATCAAGTCAAATGCATTTGTGGGATTCAGAATAACTTATCTGTAATGTATGCTCTGGAATGCAGCGGGATTTTTTTAATGATCGACACTCCATTAAAACACATAATGACATTTTCCGTTTTTCATAACGTCATTTATAAATAAACTTAAAAATCTACTTTGATCTATCAAATTAAGAATTAACATTTGATGTTTATAATAGTCAAAAATAAATTAGAGAATTTCAAAATAGCTAAATATTTATAAATAATTAAAGTCTATAAACTTCAAATCTTATTCAATTCTCTATTCATAGTCCGATCGTTAAAATACTGTTATTTATTTATTATTTATTATATTTATTTTTTATTTATATAAAAACTTTTAAGTATTTTAGACACTAAAAATATATCGAAAAAAAAAAACATAACTATTTTTTTTTTTTTTTTTATAGAATATCGAAAAGTTCAAGGAAAATTTCATTAAATTATTTCAATTCCTTTGCTAAAAATAATTGTTTTTTATAAGTTTAAGAAATTCGAAATTAAAAAAAAAATCAAGTGTGTATTTATTTTTGTAACACTATGTCCGAGTAAAAAGCTACATCAATAATCCATGAATAAAAGAACACATTCTACTCTCAAAGAGAAATTTTAAATACTATTTTTTAGATCATTGAAATATATAAAAGAAAAATCACCTTCAAGCAACTGAACGCATTCTGAACTGAACTTCCTTAATAGCTCAGCATAGTTGAAACTTTTTTTTTTTTTTTTTACAATACAAAAAATATTTTTTGAGGTTTGAATGAAGAAAGGAATTTTTATGGTCGCAGTCAAAAGCGAGAGAATTCTTTTGGGCTTGAAATGATCTGAATCCTTTACGCGAATCATTTTTCTTTGAGGCGTTTAGCAACTAAATATAGTATGTTTAAAGTAATACAATTTATTTTTTGCGTGATATTGTGAAGAAAATTTTCTATTTCAAAATTGATTTTAGATAGTGGAAAGTCAATTGATATAAAACCATTTCAAAGAGTATCTTCATAGAAGCTCGAGTTAGATCGAAATGGTACTTAAAAAAGTCGGAAATTGAATCAAGAATCTTGATTAAAAGTTTTGCTATAGTCTTGTGCCCAGTGGCTGCAAATAATTTTTTTTTTTTTTTTTTTTTTTTTTTTTTTTTTTTTTTTTAACCAAAGTTAAACATTATAAAATTGAAATTAAGTTTCAATGTATAATATTAAAAAATATATTTTAAATAGAAGATATACTAAGATGTCTATAGAAAAAGTTATATGTATTTTTGTTTCATAGGGACTGAGGAAAAAATGTGACAGGTTACTAAATTAAACTACCAAATAAAAAGCAATACTCCCGAGACCCCTTAAGAAGTAGATACAAAACTATTCAATTTCTATGCTATAAGCTTTTAAGTATTTTAGACACAAAAAATATTTCTAACAAAACCATAATTGAAAAAAACAATTAAATCGAAAAATCGAAAAATACAAAAAAAAATCTTTAAATTACTTCAGTTCCTTTACTAAAAATAATTGCTTTTCTAAGTTTCAGAAAATCGAAAAAAGAAAAAAATATTACTAAAAATTTTAAAGTATATATTTATTTTTGTAGCAGTATGTCCGAGTAAAAAGCTACATCAATAACGCATGAATAAAAGAACACATTCAACTCTCTACAAAAAATTAAAAATACACTTTTTTTAGATCATTGAAAAATATAAAAGAAAAATCTCCTCCAAGCAACTGAACCCATTCTCAACTGAACTTTCCTAATAGCTTAGCACAGTTGAAACATTCTTTTTACGATACAAAAATATTTTTTCGTGCTTGAATGAAGAAAAGAATTTTTACGGTCGTAGTAAAATGCGAGAGAATTATATTGGGTTTGAATTGAACTGAATCGTTTTCTCGACACATTTTTCTTTGAGAGGTTCAATAAAAAGAAAAAAAAATACTATATATATATATATATATATACATATATATTTGCGAGATATTGCTGAAGAGGTTTTTCCATATAAAAATATGATTTTTAGAGTGTCGCGCCCCACCAGTGGCCGAGAGGTTCAGACCTCTCAACTGGTAGACGGCAGGTGCTGGGTTCGAACCCAATCGCGGCTATCGGCCTAACCGTTCGGAGTTTTCGTGGTTTTCTTCGAACCTTGCGTAAATACGGGTTAGGTTCCCTTAGAAAGACCCCCACGAAGGGCACTCCCCCCCTGGTCCTATATCCCATTAGTGTAGATAATCGGACGACAAAAATAAACCAAACCTTTAGAGTGTCGCAGTGACTAAAACCTCCCTAAAATATTTACATTTTCTTACCACAATGCTAAAACAGTAAAATCTATACATATAATAAAACAGTAGGACCCGGTGTGTCTGTACATTGAAGATAATTGACAAAAATGGAGTCAGGGCGATAAAAGAAAACCAAATGAAACACAAAAAAAAATTTTTTGAATTTTTTGTCTGTCTGTCTGTCTGTCTGTCTGTTTGTTCGAGGTTATCTTCGTAACTACTGAATGGATTTTTATGCGGTTTTCACTAATGAAGAATGCACACTCCCGGGCAGTGTATAGGCTTTGTTTCATCAAAATCGGACAACAGACAAAAAAGTAACAAAAAGAAACAAAAGAAACTATTAGGTGCGCTGCTCACGTTTTTTAGTACATAACGTTTTTTAGTACATATAAAATCCAATAGATGTCACTGTGCGATTTTAAAACGCGCTATCGTTATGTTTTCGCCAGTCTACTTAAGTATGAGAAAGTTTCAAGCTGGCTGTCGTTCCATGTGGTTTAGTCGGTAGAACGTCAGTGCGCCATACTGATGGCCCGGGTTCGATTCCCAGCATGGAATTTTTTTTCACTATGTTGGCATTAACGCCTATAAGCAATTAAAAGAATTTGAAATATTGTATTCAAGGCGAATTTTCTCTCTGGGAAAATTTCCTTGCATTAATATGTCAGTGTAATTTTTTTTTCGATTTAATTTTTTTTTTCGAAACTTTGTTTTTCTTAAAAAATTACAGTAAATATTTGATATTTCCCAACGTTTTTTGAATGATCGACTTGCTTTTTTTTTTTTTTTAATGTATGTCTGAACCTTATCTAACTACTTCTTCAAGATTTCTTTAGATAAACCGACCAGCGTAGCGGGCGAAGGCCGCTAGTTTATTATAAATTTATGTTGTATATGTTAAAAAAATCTACTACGATGATTTTTGATTTAAAATACTGGTAGTAAAATGTGAAAATTTAAGGATAACAGCGATTCCTGTGGTTGAAAGTTAAATAATATAACACCATTTTAATCTCCTCTTGTTATTTCTAAAAAATTCAAAATTGTAGTAAAAAATATCAAAATTATAATTTAAGCGTACAAGCTGCAATTTTTGAATAAATGTATTTAAAAGTACTACTATTTTCCCCTGTATGTTGACATACAAATTGAACTTGTACAACGTTCAACACTTTTTTAAAATGCAGTATAGATTATTAATATTTAATCATACATTGTAAAAAAAATAGGAAAACTACTAAACTTTTTCTCGGAGAAATGTATTCCAAGAAATTTGTATGTAGCGTGTATAGATTTGCACTGAAAATCAGAAACATTTTTATGGGTATTAAGATTTTCTTAGAAAAATCGGATTCCTATTTTAACTTTTAAGTGATAAACTTTTTAAGAGACGGTAACTAGGGTTACAGGTAAAATATTAGTAATATTACCAAAATTTTACTAGATTATTTTATAAAATTACAGATTTTTTAATCTTAGAAATATTTACTGTACATTTAGTAATACAATTTCAGTAACATTACCCCATTTTTAGTAGACTCTTTTAGAAAGTTACAGATCTGTCTAGTACTCCTTACAAGTTTTGAAGTTAGACTTTTTTTCGTACAGTATACAGATAATATTTTCGTCAGCATAAGAGTTTTGAGTAATTTTCGATTACAAATATATATATATTACAAATTAAAAATTTTTTCGCCAAAACTAACCTTTATACTATCTTAATTTTCTTATAATAATATTCCGTACTTACTTCAAATTATTAAATTAAATTCTTGTTTCTAAATCTTATCTTTTAATCCTTATGCAGTCGATATAAATTCTTAATTTGCCTTAAAAAACATTATTCCAGCATGCGTAAATTTAAAAAGATGGCTCTAAATTAAAAATATTCTTAATTAAAACTTTATTTCTTAATATTCCAAATAAAACTGATTTCTTCTATGTTTTTAGCAACCCTTTTTAAGAAAGTCTTATTAAATTTATTCCAAAACCATACCTTTCAAAAAATATCATTATTTTAATTTATCTATTTATTTATTTTTCCTACGTCAACCTTTGATGTGTGCATATTAATAAATTCATTTCTTTTCTTTTTCTCTTAAAATTAATCATTTATAAAAATCGTCTGCCTAAGATATTTAAAATTCTGAGTCAATTATAAATTGGTTAAATAATATTTTTTTTAAATAAATTTATCGTTTGTGGAAAATAATCTCGTAGCTGGACAAGAATTCTGTTTACATAAAAGAATGATGGTTTGAGGTTACAGAATGTTCGAGAACTTTCTTTTTAGTTTAAAAAGGTGGAAGTCTCGAGATGAAAAAGAATTTTTTCTTGGGTTGCTTCTTCGATGAGGACAGCTCGCTGAAATAATGATAGAATTTTTGCAAAAGGAGCTTTTCCTTCCTCATTATTACGAATTTAATAAATGAATTTACAGCAGCCCATGACTAATTATTGGATCTTCTACATTTATTTATTTATTTTGTTTCTTCCCTCGCTTGCCATGACTGTGTGTTTCTTTTTAACCAGTGGAAATAATTCGAGTTCTCCTTAAATCGTCACAACTAATCGAAAAATCGGACAGGATTTTTTATCTGTGCTGCCTTTTTAATGAATGATATTTAAAGAAAATTGCGATGGAACGAAGAAAAGCATGCTATCGCCGAAGTTCGATTGAAGGACAGTCTATATGGTATTTTCAGCTTGCTAATGGAATGGGCTGTGGAACGAAATGATGATAGGTTTGTGAATCGCCGATAATTGACTTCTCGTGAATTCCTGAAGCTTGATATTTTAGGTCATAATGATAAATTTTTGAGACCTGGTGATTTCGAATTGGATTTAATAAGGAATAGAAGCGCCATTCATCTTGTTGCGGCCCAAATATGCGATCATTGACTTTAAATATTACTGGTAGTAATGACAAGAAAAAAAAAAAAAAAAAAAAAAAAAAAAAAAAAAAAAAAAAAACGTTTAGAGACAACTGAACGCCGATTGCTACTTACTTTCATAATTTTCGTTATTATTGTCTCTGCTAGGATCATCTTGAGAAATTCTTCTTAAAAGTGAGTTATTTCAAATTAATTGAACATTATTTGTATCCTTTTTAAGCATTTGTGTAGATTGTTTATTCTCTATTTGTGAGGTTTATTTATTTATTGTTTTGTTTTTCTTTGAGTCTTATTTATTAATCTATTTATGAGTATTATTATTATCATTATTATTTGTTGAAGATTGAAATATTTTTATTCGTAAGGATTTAATTGAGGAGTATGATGTTCTTAAGATATTTACTGTTACTTATTAAGATTATTATGATATTTTTATGCACGTTTAAAGATAAGTTCGTAATAATAATGAAGTATAAAAGAACTTAGAAGCTCAAGTTATTTTTTAAAAAGGTACATTTTCTAATTTATTGATATTTGTTTGTTATCAAGAACTATTCTCAGAATGCAGTATTTTCATGATAATGTTCCTACAACTAGACATTTGAGCTGAAAATTAAGTTAACATTTATGTTTTTCATTTTATTTGTTAGAATTTCTGGTTACAGTGAGCATTGGTTACCGGATTCTTATAATTTATTTAAATTCAGTAAGAAAGATGGAACTGTGCAAGGCTGTTGCTAGAATTTTGACTGATAAATATGATTAATTTTGTCAGTAAATTTTGTGATTTTAAGTAAGAAATTACCTATAGTTAAAATTTTTGAATCTGTTTATGATCTATAAAATAATAGAATTAAAAGTTGATCCCAACTTAAGGTATATCTATGATATTTACAATTTCTGTTTTATTAGATAAAATTTCTGGTTAAAGTTAGCAGCTAAATATAGTTATAATTTTCGCGATAATTTTGATTCAGATTTTTAAAAAGGTGGGTAATGGTTCTGTGTGAGGCAGTTAAAATGTGTACAACATCAGTAGACAAAGCCCTCAAAATTGCGAAAGCGCGAACTCAGGAATTTCACCTTAAAAGTAAAAGGCTCTATGATCGAAATTTTGTCGAATGCCCATTAAAAATACAAGACTCTGTAATTTATGAAGAATTTAAATACCCTAACACTCGAAAATTAGAACCTACTTTCTCTGGACCATACAAAATTATAAATAAACTTTCTGATGTAACTTATGAAATAGATAAATTTAATTATGAGACAGGACAGAATTCCGTTATTGTGCATGTTTCTAAATTAAGACCCTATTTTTCACCAGAAGATTTTAAACTGTTTCATGAGCAACCCAAAAAACAAACAAAACCTCAGATACAATCACAATCACTAGATCAAACTAAAGTCAAGACAGTAGATTAAGTTTTAATTCCTATTCTTTAAATAGTTTATCACCATAATTTTCAACATTAGCAGGTATGTTCTTGGAGGCCTACAAGAATATTACTTGTTTTTGGGAGTTTTTGGGGTTAAATTGGGCTCCTTATGCAGGCATAAGGTGAACACTTTGATTGTAAAAGCTTTCAAATTGATGTTGATAAATTAATTTTAAGGGTGTTTAAGTCTAACTATATTTACTCATGTATTTGACATTAGTATTATTCTATTTATTCAGCAGATATTTATGTTATAACAGTTATAAAATCTAATGATTCTACTCAAACCTATAACATAATATGTGATTTTCTGTGATTGTGAAAACTACAGATATTAAGAGTTTTTCAGAAAATCACACTATTTTTATTTCTATTTCTCAATTAAGAATGACACCTTTTATTCCTATTGTATTTTATTATTAAAGTTTATAAACCATGTGTAGATAAAACATTATTCTACATTTGGCATTTGAAAACTTATAACCAAATTTGACAATTTTGTAAAAGAGTATCGGGGCGAATTATTGTAAGGAAATACTGGTTGAGAGTCCATTTTCTAAATAGTTAGATTTAATTTTATTTGGATTTTGGAATTATTATGATTTTTTTTATTTATACTTTCGGCTAGAAAAAAATACTTTCTTATGCTATTAGAAGATAAGAAAATTATTTAGTTGCTATATAATTATTTTTATCCTCAACCAATATTTTCCCTATCAATAATAAACAAATAGTGATATTTTCTTTTGGTTATACTCTTGTTTTACTATTATTATTATTATTATTATTATGATTTCTATAATGAAGTTTAGTATTAATTATACTCTTATTGAAAAATATTAGGATATGGAGTCTTATTATACTATTACTTATTATTGTTGTTATTGTTATTATTTAAATTTTTCTATATTATTTATTATTGATATTGAGAGTGATGCTACTTATTATTGAAAAATTGATATATTACTGAAAGATGTTGGATCCAACATAACATTAAAACCAAAGATTAAACTAGGTTTGAAGATTTTTAATTAAAGAGACTGTATTCAGAGAACATTGGTAAAGACTCTTTTATATATACTATTGAAAGACTTGTTTCATTTAAAGGACTTATTTAAAATAAACTATGCATTAAGTCATTGTAATTATTTAAACTTCCATGAGAACGAATTTTTATTGTTTTTATTATATTTTTATCTCTTGCTTATTAATACTTATAACTTATTTACTGTTATTGTATGTATTATCTCCTATGCACTTACAAATGGTAAGTGATGTTGTAACATTATTGTATTTCTTTCAGGGAAATGCTCCTACCTAAATTTAATTCAGAATTATTTTCTCTTAACTATTTTATTTTAATCGCTAATATTTTTTATATTGCGTTAATTTTCTTTTCTTCCATCTCTTGGCTTCCTGAGTTTGACAGTTTTATTCCAAAATTTAACTTTTCTAAATTATTATATTTCTGTTGTCTGAACTTGTAGTTTTATTTAACTATCAATTTCATACAAATTTTCGGGGAGGGGGGATAATATTACAAATTAAAAAAATTTTCGCGAAAACTGACCTTTATACTATCTTAATTTTCTTATAATAATATTCCGTACTTACTTCAAATTATTAAATTAAATTCTTGTTTCTAAATCTAATCTTTTAATCCTTATGCAGACGATATAAATTCTTAATTTGCCTTAACAAACATTATTCCAGCATGCGTAAATTTAAAAAGATGGCTCTAAATTAAAAATATTCTTAATTAAAACTTTATTTCTTAATATTCCAAATAAAACTGATTTCTTCTATGTTTTTATCAACCCTTTTTAAGAAAGTCTTATTAAATTTATTCCAAAACCATACCTTTCAAAAAATATCATTATTTTATTTTATCTATTTATTTATTTTTCCTACGTCAACCTTTGATGTGTGCATATTAATAAATTCATTTCTTTTCTTTTTCTCTTAAAATTAATCATTTATAAAAATCGTCTGCCTAAGATATTTAAAATTCTGAGTCAATTATAAATTGGTTAAATAATATTTTTTTAAAAATAAATTTATCGTTTGTGGAAAATAATCTCGTAGCTGGACAAGAATTCTGTTTACATAAAAGAATGATGGTTTGAGGTTACAGAATGTTCCAGAACTTTCTTTTTAGTTTGAAAAGGTGGAAATCTCGAGATGAAAAAGAATTTTTTCTTGGGTTGCTTCTTCGATGAGGACAGCTCGCTGAAATAATGATGGATTTTTTGCAAAAGGAGCTTTTCCTTCCTCATTATTACGAATTTAATAAATGAATTTACAGCAGCCCATGACTAATTATTGGATCTTCTAGATTTATTTATTTATTTTGTTTCTTCCCTCGCTTGCCATGACTGTGTGTTTCTTTTTAACCAGTGGAAATAATTCGAGTTCTCCTTAAATCGTCACATATATATGTATATATATATTAAATAGGGAAATAGAAAAGTTCAAGGAAAGTTTCTTTAAATTATTTCAGTTCCTTTATTATAAATAATTGCTTTTATAAGTTTTAGAAATTCAAAGAAAGAAAAAAATATCACAGAAAAAAATTGAAGTAGGTATTTATTTTTGAACACTGGGTGCGAGTAAAAACCTATATCAATAATGCACGAATAAAAGAACACATTCTACTCTCTACAAAAAATTGAAAATATTCTTTTTTAGATCATTGAAAAATATAAATTGAAGTACGTTTTTATTTTTGTAACACTATGTCCGGGTAAAAAGCTACAAGAATAATGCATGAATAAAAAAAAACACATTCCGCTTTCAAAGAAAACTTTAAAATACTCTATTTCAGATCATTGAAAAATATAAAAGAAAAATCTCCTCGAAGCAAGTGACCAATTCTGAATTGAACTTCCTTAATAGCTCAGGATAGTTTAAACATTCTTTTTTACAATACAAAAATATTTTTTGAGGTTTGAATGAAGAAAGGAATTTTTACGGTCGAAGTCAAAAGCGGGAGAATTCTTTTGCGTTTGAATTGATCTGAATCGTTTACACGAATCATTTTTCTTTGAAGCGTTTAGCAACTAAATATAGTATGTTTAAAGTAATACAATTTATTTTTTGCGTGATATTGTGGAAGAAAATTTTCTATTTCAGAATTGTTTTTAAATAGTGGAAAGTCAATTGATATAACACCATTTCAAAGAGTATCTTCATAGAAGCTCAAGTTACATCGAAGTAGTGCATAAAAAGTCGAAAATTGAATCAAGAGTCTTGATAAAACGTTTTGCTACAGTCTTCTGCGCAGTGGCTGCAAATGAAAGAACAATTTTATTTTTTTTAATCAAAATTGAACATTATGAAACTGAAATTAAGTTTTAATGTAGAATATAAAAAAATATATTTTAAATAGAAGAGATACTAAGACGTCTATAGTAAAAGTTATATGTATTTTTGTTTCATAGGGGTCTGAGAAAAAAAATGTGACTCGTTACTAAATTGAACAACCAAATAAAAAGTAAGACTCCTGAGACCCCTTAAGAAGTAGATACAAAACTGTTCAATTTCTATGCTATAAACTTTCAAGTATTTTAGACACAAAAAATATTCCTAACAAAATCATAATTGGAAAAAAATAAATCAAAAAACTGAAAACTACAAAAAAATATCTTTAAATTACTTCAGTTCCTTTACTAAAAAGAATTGCTGTTATAAGTTAGAGAAAATCGAAAAAAGAAAAAAAATATTACTAAAAAATTTGAAGTGTGTGGTTTTTTTTTTTTTTTTTTTTTTTTTTTTTTTTTTTTTTTTTTTTTTGTAGCAGTGTGTCCGAGTAAAAAGCTACATCAACAATGCATGAACAAAAGAACACATTCTACTCTCTACAAAAAATTGAAAATACTCTTTTTTTTAGATCATTGAAAAAATATAAAAGAAAAATCTCCTCCAAGCAACTGAACCCATTCTCAACTGAACTTTCTTAATAGCACAGTTGAAACATTCTTTTTACGATACAAAAATATTTTTTCGTGCTTGAATGAAGAAAAGAATTTTTACGGTCGTAGTAAAATGCGAGAGAATTATATTGGGTTTGAATTGAACTGAATCGTTTTCTCGACACATTTTTCTTTGAGAGGTTCAATAAAAAAAAAATATATATATATATGTACATATATTTCCGAGATATTGCTGAAGAGGTTTTCCAGATAAAAATGATTTTTAGAGTGTCGCAGGGACTTAAACCTCCCTAAAATATTTACACTTTCTTACCACAATGCTAAAACAGTAACATTTATTATAAAACTATGTTGTATATATTAAAAAAATCTACTACGAAGATTTTTGATTTAAAATACTGGTAGTAAAATGTGAAAATTCAAGGGAAACAGCAACCCCTGTAGTTGAAAGTTAAATAATATAACACCATTTCAGTCTCCTCTTGTTAATCCGAAAAACATGAAAATTATACTAAAAAACATCAAAATTGTAATTTAAGCGTACAAGCTGCAATTTTTGAATAAATATATTTAAAAGTACTATTTTTTTCCTGTATCGTTACATACAAATTGAAAGTGTACAATCTTCAAAACTTTTTTTTTAAATGTAGTATAGATTATTAGTATTTAATCATACATTGTAAAAAAATAGGAAAGTTACTAAACTTTTTCTCGGAGAAATATATTCCAAGAAATGTTTATGTAACGTGTATAGATTTGCACTGAAAATCAAAAACATTTTTATGGGTATTAAGATTTTCTTAGACAAATCGGATTCTTATAAACTTTTTAAGTGACGGTAACTAGGGTTACAGGTAAAATTTTAGTAAGATTACCAAAATTTTAGTAGATTATTTTATAAAATTACAGATTTTTTAATCTTAGTAACATTTACTGCACATTTAGTATTACAATTTCAGTAAAATTACCGCATTTTTAGTAGACTCTTTTAGAAAGTTACAGATCTGTCTAGTATTCCTTACAAATTTTGCAGTTAGACTTTTTTTCGTACAGTGTACAGATAAAATTTTAGTCAGGATAAGAGTTTTGAGTAATTTTAGATTGCAAATATACATATGTATATATATATTAAATAGGAAAATATAAAAGTTCAAGGAAAGTTTCTTTAAATTATTTCAGTTCGTTTATTATAAAATATTACTTTTATAAGTTTTAGAAGTTCGAAGAAAGAAAAAAAATATCACAGAAAAAAATTGAAGTAGGTATTTATTTTTGAACACTGGGTGCGAGTAAAAACTTACATCAATAATTCACGAATAAAAGAACACATTCGACTCTCTACAAAAAATTTGAAATATTCTTTTTTAGATCATTGAAAAATATAAAGAAAAATCTCCTCGAAGCAACTGACCAATTCTGAATTGAACTTCCTTAATAGCTCAGCATAGTTGAAACATTCTTTTTTACAATACAAAGATATTTTTTGAGGTTTGAATGAAGAAAGGAATTTTTACGGTCGCAGTCAAAAGCGAAAGAAATATTTTGGGTTTGAATTAAGCTGAATCGTTTACACGACTCATTTTTCTTTGAGGCGTTTTTAGCATCTAAATATAGTATGTTTAAAGTTATACAATTTATTTTTTGCGTGATATTGTGGAAGAAATTTTTCTACTTCAAAATTATTTTTAGATAATCGAAAGTCAAATAATATAACACCATTTCAAAAAGTTCCCTCTTAGGAACTCGAATTATGTCGACATGATACTCAAAAAAGTCGAAAATTGAACCAAAGCTCTTGAAAAAAAAGTTTTGCTACAGTCTTGCGCGCAGTGGATGCAAATAAAAAAAACATTTATTTTAAACCAAAATTAAACATTATGAAACTAAAATGAAATTTCAATGTAAAATATTAAAGTAATTCTTTTAAATAGAAGAGATACTAAGTTGTCTATAGTAAAAATTATATGAATTTTTGTTTCATACGAACAGAGAAAAAAATAAAATGGGACTCGTTACTAAATTGAACTACCAAATAAAATGCAAGATTCCTGAGACTATTAATAAGTAGATATAGAACTGCTCAATTTCTAAGCAAAAAGTTACAAGTATTTTAGACACATAAAATGTTTCTAAAAATAACATAACTGAAAAAAAAATATATAGAAAAATTGAAAACTCCAAGGAATGTTTTAAAATTATTCCCGTTCCTTCCTATCTGCTCGATCTCATAACAAAAATTTTGCAATTAATTTAGACACAAAAATTATGACTAAAAATAAATAAACATATATATATATATATATATATATATAATAGAAAAAACGGCAAGTTCAAAAGAAAGTCTCTTTAAGTTATTTCAGATCCTTTACTAAAAATAATTGTTTTTACAAGTTTTAGAAATTCGGAAAAAGAATAAAAAATCTCCAAAAAAATTGAAATACGCATTTATTTTTGTAACACTATGTTCGAGTGAAAAGCTGTATCAATAATGCGTGAATAAAAAAAATACATATTCCATTCTCAAAGAAAATTTTAAAGTACTCTTTTTGAGATCATTAAAAAATATAAAAGAAATTCTCTCCTTCAAGCAACTAAACCCATTCTGAGCTGAACTTCCTTAATAGCTCAGCATAGTTTAAACATTCTTTCTATTATACAAAAATATTTTTTGAGGTTTGAATGAAGAAAAGAATTGTACGGCCGAACTAAAACTCGAGAGAATTCTTTTGGTTTTGAATTCAACTGTATCGTTTTCGTGACACATTTTTCTTTGATGTGTTTAGGAACAAAATTATAGATTTTTAGAGCAATACAATTTATCTTTTACATGATATTGTCGAAAAATTTTTCAATATCAAAATAATTTTTAGATAGTCAAATTTCAATCAATATAACATATACTTGCATCTCTGTGATAGATGAAATTTTTTTTAGTTTGATACCATTTAAAACCTTCACTTATAATTAATATTCCTGTTTGTTTACATCATATCAATTTATTTGAAATTAATAAGCAGACACACAACTATTCAATTTCTAAGCTATAAACTTGCAAGTTTTTTAGACACAAAAAATATTTCCAACTAAAACCGTAGCTGAAAAAAATATTTGTATATATATACATTTTTAAAAGCAAAAAACCGAAAAGTTCAAGGGAAGTTTCTTTAAATTATTTCAGTTCCGTTACTAAAAATAACTGCTTTTATAAGTTTCAGTTATTTTAAAAAAGAAAATAGAATATCACCAAAAAATTGAAGTACATATTTATTTTTGTAACACTATGTCCGAGTAAAAAGCTACATCAATAATGCATGAATAAAAGAACAAGAACACATTCTACTCTCTACGAAAAATTGAAAAAAAAACTCTTTTTTAGATTATTGAAAAATATAAAAGAAAACTCTCCTCCAAGCAACTGAACCCATTCAGAACTGAACTACATTAATAACTCAGCATAGTTGAAACATTATTTTTTTTTACAATACAAATATATTTTTTCAGGTTTCAATGAAAAACGAATTTATACAGTCGCAATGACAGGGGAGATAATTCTTTTGGGTTTGAATTGAACTGAATCGTTTTTGAGATGCTATTTTCTTTGAGACCATTTAGTAAGAAAATTATACTTATGATTAAAGTAATATGATTTATTTTTTACGTGATATTCTGCAAGAATTTCTTTTTTTATTTTAAAATGATTTTTAGATAGTCAAATGTCAAATAATATGACATAAATTTATTTACATATCTGTGATAGATTAACAATTTTTTTTAGTTTCATACTATTTAAATCCTTCACCTATCATTAATATGCCTATTTGCTTTCATTGTTTCAATTTATTTGAAACTAATAAATAGACACACTACTACTCAATTTCAAAGTAAAAACTTGCAACTATTTTGGACACAAAAAATATTTCGAACAAAACTATAATTGAAAAAAAAAAAGATTTTTTAAAATAGAAAAATCGAAAACTCCGAGGAAAGTTTCTTTAAATAATTTCAGTTCCTTTACTAAAAATAATTGCTTTTATAAATTTTAGAAATTCGAAAAAAGAAAAAATATATTATTAAAAAACTTGAAGTACGTACTTATTTTTGTAACACAATGTCCGAGTAAAAAGCTACATCAATAATGTATGAATAAAAGAACAAGAACATATTCTACTCTCTACGATAAATTTAAAATACTCTTTTTTAAATCATGAAAAATATTTTTTTAAAAATCTCCTCCAAGTAACTGAACCCATTCTGAACTGAACTTCCTTAATAGCTCAGCATAGTTGAAACATTCTTTTTACAATACAAAAATATTTTTTGAGGTATGAATGAAGAAAAGAATTTTTACAGTCGCAATAAAACGCGAGGTGACATATTTTTCTGTGAGACGCTTAGTAACAAAATGACAGTTATGTTAAAAGTCATACGATTTATTTTTAACGTTATATTGTGGAAGAAATTTTTCTATGTCAAAATAATTTTTAGATAGTTCAAAGTCAATTAATATAACATCATTTTAAAGAGTGTCCTCTTAATAGCTGCAATTACATCGAAATGGTACTGACAAAAGTCGAAAATTGAACCAAGGCTCTTTAACCAAAAGTTTTGTTGCAGTCTTGCGCGCAGTGGATGCAAATAAAAAAACAATTGTATTTTTTTTTAACAAAACTAATATATTTTTAATAAAAGAGATATGTTGTCTATAGTAAAAATTGTATGTATGTTTGTTTCATAGGGAGTGAGAAAAAAATTAATGTCACATGTTACTAAACTGAAAGTTTGTGCATTATTTAATTTAATTTTAATTTGATAGGTAGATACACAACTGCCCAATTTTTAAACAATAATCATTTCTTTAAACGCAATAAAAGTTCTTACGTAAATCATAACTGAAAAAAAAATTTTTTTAATAGAAAAATCGAAAACTCCAAGAAAAATTTCTTTAAATTATTTCACTTACTTTACGAAAAATAATTCCTTTTATAAGTTTTAGAAATTCGAAAAAAGCAAAAAAATCATGTAAAAAATTGAAGTACGTTTTTATTTCTGTAACACTATGTCCGGGTAAAAAGCTACAAGAATAATGCATGAATAAAAAAACACATTCCGCGTTCAAAGAAAACTTTAAAATTCTCTATTTGAGATCATTGAAAAATATAAAAGAAAAATCTCCTTGAAGCAACTGAACCCATTCTGAGCTGAACTTCTATAATAGCTCAGCATAGCTGAAACATTCTTTCTATAATACAAACTATTTTTTGAGGTTTGAATGAAGAAAAGATTTGATACAGTCGCAATAAAACAGGATACAATTCTTTTGAGTTTGAATTCAACTGAATTGTTTTTTAGACTCACTTTTCTTTGAGGCGTTTAGTGACAAAATTATAGTTATGTTTAAAGCAATACAATTTATCTTTGTATGGTATTAAAGAAAAAAAAATTCTATATCGTAATTATTTTTATGTAATCGAAAGTCAAATAATGTAGCACCATTTCAAAGAGTAGCTCGGTAGTAGATCTTGGTAGCTCGAAAGACAAAATTATTTGTTACTTCTTAAATTATTTGTTAGAAAACGAGGAATTATGTAATGCATATTCACGAGTTTATCTGACAGTGTAGCGTTTAATGGCTTACTTGATTTGGATTTCTGTATTTTTTATTTATATGTTTTAATTTTATTTAGGCAAATTACTGTATTTTTTAAAGAACACTTTTTGAATTCGAGTGAAGCGTATTAGAAGTTATTGTATACTTTTGTTCATGATTACATTATATTTCCCTATTAAGTAACATTTGTGTTTTATATGCATTCTTAATTATATAAAAACGTAGTATCTATGTATTAACGTTACCTATCTATCTTTCCATATATATATCTGACTATATCTAACGTTGTCACGCAGTCTCTGGCCAGTTCGTTTGTTCGCATATAATAGCGTAAAAATTACCAGTCGAATGGTTTGAAATTAAAATTATATAATTGTTATAGAATTTTGTTTATAGAATTGTTGTAGAAAATAAAGGTTCGATTTAAC
Source organism: Maratus speculifer (assembly GCA_964019185.1). Lineage (NCBI taxonomy): Eukaryota > Metazoa > Arthropoda > Arachnida > Araneae > Salticidae > Maratus > Maratus speculifer. The sequence continues at coordinate 323,980,014 of OZ025290.1, forward strand.
TTTTTTTTATACATTTAGAAAAAAAACCCATGAAATAGCTACCTTTTTTAAGTAATCAAAGTACATTATATAAAGCTTTGAAATCAGGAGTTTTAAAAAAGAACAAATAAATAAAAAGTAAAAAACAATTTTTTGACATGAATTCCTATTTAAACATTTATACTTTATTTTTTCGTTTAAAGAAAGTCACACTCATATTTTCACTAAAGAGATAGAGCATAGAAATAGTGTACAGCTTTAAACTTTATTGACTGTTAGGGGATAAGATATATATATATATATATATATGTGTGTGTTTGTGTGTGTGTGTATAGATATATGTATATATAGATTATTTGAATTTGATTAAATTAATTTTGAAACACGATTATCAATTGGTAAATTGATTATAACAGATGTAATTTTTCCATTTTTCATTTTTGGGTAAAAAAAGTCCGGGCCAGGATTCGAACCAGGGATGTATTGGCTGAAGACTAAGCTATCCCGGACACGAACACTGGAGGACTATTTCACCCAATTAATTTCAACGATCACTTTATCTGGTCTGATACTCTGGATCAGCCCAACAGAATAAATCGAGAGAACTGCAGAAAATCTCTGCATACGAAATTACATTAAATTGATTTTGAAACACGATTGCGATAATCGTGTTTAGAATTTACGACCTCTGAATTAGTTTTGTTTAACATTTGTATGTTATTTATATTTTAAATTATCGTCTTATTGTTTTGTGTTCAAATAAGAGTCAGCAAATTCTTTATCTAATTGGATAAGCGAAAATTATTCCGTTACTCAAGGTTATTGATTTTAGAGAATGACCATGACTAAATTAGAGCTTCTGAGTACAGCAATTGAATTAAATACGATGTGATTTCATTACGTTACTATTGTATTAAATAGCACACAAAGCACATTCATCAGTCATACAAAAAGAATAGATGTATTTAATGCAAGAACGGATATTTACGCGCACAATACATTTGTTTACGAATTCTAAGATTAAACTTTTGGATAATAATTACATAATGAATTTGATAAAATATTTTAATTTTGATACTTATTTACGATTTCTTCGTAGCTTATGTATACGAAATGTAATGTCAAATAATGTGATTTAAGGAAAATAATACATAAGCTTATTTTCGTTGCTGGCAATTTTTAAATGAGCCAGTTTAGTTTTTTTAATAAATAATGTAAGTATATCTGCTGTTTTTGTCTTCGAACATATTTATATTTTAAAACAAAGGTAATGATTTGACACCTTCTTTCTGCAAAACAGTATTTTCAAGATTGAGTAATTGCTCTATGAATAAAATATGAGTGCTTATGTCTCAGTCTAAGACAATATCTAACATACTGGCAAAACCATACGAAGAATTTTGGCAAATTATTTTTAAGGCGTTTTCAAAAGTACGCTTTCAAAATCACGAAATTTAACTAAAATTCTTTTTTCGTTTAATAAATTAAGATTCGAAATGCTGAATAGTATCTCATGAAATAAAAAAAAAACCAATGAATTAAAAAATATTTTGTTTTTGTTTTTGTTTCTTGAAAGATAAATTTTTGCATATTTTTGTAAAAAAAGTATATATTTTAATAGTTCTTCATATTTTGAATTCTGAATGCTGTTTCTGCAAAATTGAAAAAAATTCACATTTTTTATTTAAATTTGACATATTCTATGCTTTTTTTTAACAATCGGATTCCTTAATTTTTTTCTGTGCAGCTTCTTTAGAATAATAAATAAATGTTACTATAAAAAATTTAATTTCGGGTTATGCTAGTAATTATATTTAAATGTATATGGGAATGTATAGCTATTTAGAAAAAAAAAACGAATGACTAATTATGATAAAATACTTTTTTCGTAATACGTAATGTATTTTAAAGTTCGGTAAGAATACACATAAAAAGAACTGAAAAATCTCTCTTAAACTATTGTCGTATTTCATGGTAAAGAAATCTATGTAGAGCATTCATCTTTTCTTGTCTTATTAAAATATTTAAAATGCAATAAATACAGCTCATATTCAAAATATTAGAATAATTACCTTTTTTTAGAAATTGAAAATATCGTTTGGTAATTTAATGTCTTTTAATGAAAATATGCAAACGATATTTTTATTAAGAACTTATTGTTGATTAAACTTACTTGTTATCTTAAATTTAATATCATTTTTTAAAAGATTAATTGCAAAAAAAATTATTTTGAAAAGTCAAAATATTAGAATATTTATTCAAGTGGTTCAAAATATTAGAATATTTCACATTAATTCTCCTTTAATTATTACCAATTCTTAACTGGTGGCATCATTGATTAAATTCAGACTATTTTATTTAAAATCAGTATTCTTTTTTGCAGTTTGTTTCTTTTTCGTCTTAAAAAGGGCCGTGTGAGTGATATTCCTGAATCTACTAAACTTCGTATGGTTGATTTGTATCGGCACGGTAAAAATCAATGTTTTATAGCGAATTATTTACATTGTTCGCAATCGAGCGTTAGTAAAATACGAACACAATATTCAAAAATTGGAAAATTTCAAAATAATCGCCGAAATGGTGGCCGAAAACCAAAAACATCTGCTAGAGATGACAGGAAACTGAAGCGTATAGTTAAGAAAAACCGTTTTAAAAGTGTGCGATTCTTGCACCGAAAATGGAAAGAAGAAGGAGTTGAAGTTTCTACATCGACAACATTAAGACGTCTCCATAAATTTAAATTTGAATCTCGTGTACCGAAAACAAAACCTCTCATGACTGCAAGACAAAAGCGTATAAGATTGAATTGGTGTAAATCAAGACGTTTATGGAGCAATGAAGATTGGAAAAATATATTATTTAGTGATGAAAGTATGTTTTGTGTTTCATATGGTAATCAAGGTATTCGAGTTTGGAGAATGAAGCAAGAAGCATTTGATAAAGAATGCCTTAAACGTTCCGTAAAATTTGCTGCTAGTGTCATGGTTTGGGGTTGTATGAGTGCAGAAGGACCTGGAAAGTTATGCATCGTCTACGAAAAGGTTAACTCTCTGATATATCAAGAAATTTTAGAATATTACATGATTCCATCATCAGAAGATTTATTTGAAGATGATTTCATCTTTCAACAAGATTTAGCGTCCCCGCATACCTCGGTGTCAACTAAGAATTGGTTCCGCCAACGCAACATTAAGGTACTTCCTTGGCCACCAAATTAATCCCATCGAAAACTTATGGTGTATAATGAAGAAAAAACTTCAAGAAAATCCTCCTTCAAGTAAAACTGAGTTAGTGGCACGTATAAAGTCTATTTGGGCTAATATTGATAGAAATGTTTGTAAACACCTTGTATATAGTATGCAAGATCGATTGTACGCTGTTATGAAAGCTAAAGGGGATGCTACAAAATATTAACTACCATTTACTTCATATTCATAAGGTAATATTGTTGCGTAAAATAAAATATTCTAATATTTTGAACCAATCTAAATTTTATTCTAATATTCTGGTGTGTTTAAGGAAGCTGTATACCTAATTTATTGTGCTGTATTTTATATTTTATAAATGTTAAAATCTTATCTAAACATTCCAGATTTTATTTATAAGAAATTTAATTGCATTTACTTAGTATAAAAAACAAATAAATGACAAATAATTTTTTCTTATTACTTTTTCTCAATTATTCTAATATTTTGAATATGAGCTGTAATATTTTTTAATATTTTAATTTTACAGTTTGAGCTCAGTATTTTGGACTATTCATTGCAACTCTTTCGAGTTATAAAACTTGATATATATATATATATATATATATATATATATATATATATATATATATATATATATATTTTTTTTTTTTTTTTTCCAAAGTAGATAGCCGCCATTAAAATTTAGGGACCCAAAATTTCAAATAAACATAAAAAACGGAAAAATCGGTCGATTGATTTGCGGTTTTCACTAAAATTATTCTTTATGCCGGCATTTTCTTGAAATTAAATTATAAAGATAAATTTCAAAAAATGCCGATAGAGGGCGCTTTAGACTTTGGAATAACGAACAACTTTTTTTTGCCGGTATTTTTTGCATCTCATTAAATGTTTTCGTAAGCATAAACTCAAACTTAAATTTTGAGCTCAAAATCTGAAAACTGGGAATAGTTAAATAGCACAAATTGAACTATGTTCAAAGGGTTCAGATTTCAAATGATTTTAAAAAACGGAAAAATTGGTTCATTGATTTCTGGTTTTTGCTAAAACTATTCTTTATGTTGATGTTTTCTTAAAAATAAATTACAAAGATAAATTTCAAAAAATGTCGATCGAGGGCGCTTTAGACTTTGGAGTAACGAACAACTATTTTTTTCCGTTATTTTTTGCATCTCATTAAATGTTTTCGGAAGCTTAGACTTAAACTTAAATTTTGAGCTCAAAATCTGTATAGTAGGGAGTGGTTAAGTAGCATAAACTGAACTGTGTTTAAGGGGGAGGGGAAGGTTCAAATTTAAAATAATTATTGAAAATAAAAATATTGGTTGATTCGTTTGCGGTTTAAAATAAAAATATTCTTTAAGTCGGTATCTTCTTGAAAATAAATTTTAAAGATAAATTTCAAAAAATTCCGTCAGAGGGCGTCTTAAACTACAGAATAACCAACAATTCATTTAAACCATTATTTTTTGGTTCTAATTAAATGCTTTCAAAAGCTTTTTAAATGTTTTCGGAAGCTTAGATTTAAACTTAAATTTTGAGCTGAAATTCTGAACCGTTATGAGGGGTTAAGAAGCGCAAACTGAAGTGTGTTCAGTAATTGAAATTTAACCCTCCTTCCACCTCGAACACAATTCAATTTTTCACTTCCTAAACACTCCCAACGATTCGAGCCCAAAATTTAAGTCTATGCATTTGAAAGCATTTAATGAGATTAAAAAAATAACAGTTAAAAATAGTTGTACGCTACTCCAAAGTCTAAAGCGCCCTCTATCGGCATTTTGTGAAATTTATCTTTAAAATTTATTTTCAAGAAAATGCTGATTCAAAAATTAGTTTTAGCAAAAACCACAAACGAATCAATCAATTTTTACGTTTGTTACAATCATTTGAAATTTGAACCCTCTGAATACAGCTAAGTTTGTCTACTTATCCACTCCCAGCTATTCAGATTTAAGCGCAAAATTTAAGTTCAAGTCTAAGTTTACGAAAGCATTTAATAAAATGAAAAAAAACGCCAAAAAAAAGAGTTGTTCGTTACTCCAAAGTCTAAAGCGCCCTCTATTGGCATTTTTTGAAATTTATCTTTATAATTTATTTTCACGAAAACACCTAAATAGTTTTAGTGAAAACCGCAAATCAATCAACTAATTTTTCCGTTTTTTACGATCATTTGAAATTTGAACCATCTGAACACAGCTCAGTTTGTTTTACTTAACCACTCCCAACTATTTAGATTTTGAGCTCAAAATTTAAGTTTGAGTCTAAGCTTACGAAAACCTCTATCTATGCCTCTAAATTCCTCTATCGGCATTTTTTGAAATTTATCTTTATATTTTATTTTCACGAAAATACCTAAATAGTTTTAGTGAAAACCGCAAATCAATCGTCTAATTTTTCCGTTTTCTATAAACATTTGAAATTTGAACCCTCTGAACACAGCACAGTTTGTTTTACTTAACCACTCCCAACTATTTAGATTTTGAGCTCAAAATTTAAGTTTGAATCTAAACTTACGAAAACATTTAATGAGATGCAAAAAATACCTGCAAAAAATAGTTGTTCGTTACTCCAAAGTCCAAAGCGCCTTCTATCGGCATTTTTTGAAATTTATCTTTAAAATTTAATTTCGAGAAAATGCCGACATAAAGAATAATTTTAGTGAAAACCGCAAATCAATCGACCGATTTTTCCGTCTTTTATGTTTATTTGAAATGTTGGTCCCTAAACTTTAATGGCGGTTATCTTCTTTGGAAAACGTTTTGGACCCTTGGTCTCCTATTTAATATTGTTTGTCTTGATGTGTAGTATCACACATTTTTTATTGTAAAAAAAATTTAGAATCACCCTGTATATATATATATGGATAGATATATACTCAAAGTTACTTCGTTGTATTACTCCAAAAGTGCACTAAGGTATTTTTTATAAACTAAGGCTAACTCATAGCTTTTTAAACGAATTAATACCAATTAAGTGTCAAAAAGATTTTTAAATGATGCCTCTTACTTCTAAAATCTATTTTCTTGACTATATAAAGAGCAATAAGTTTTTTCAAACATCTGTCATTATTTAAGTTCTTGCAGACAAATTTTGTCTAATATGCCCTTTCTAATAAAAAGGGAACCCACGCTATATCGGCCGTGACTGAATTTATTCTATTTAAGAGGACACGCTACTTTTGAAACCAACTTTTCAAGTTTGAGTAATATGTGGTGGCACAGTACTTTCTAATATTTTGTGTGTTAAAAACTGATGAACTGGGACTAAAATTTTAACACTTCATGTAAAATTGAGCATAAAGTTTAGAAATAATTTGAAAACTAAGAAAAAATGGGACATACTTTAATAAGAGATCACGTAAAGAAGAAATTAAAAATATTAATTTCCTGGGGAGATATTTTACATATAAAAATGTGTGAAACGCCCATAGACTTCACGTTGCAGAGAGGAATTTGGAAGGCGAGTTACCAACAGTTTTAAGAAAGAAATAATTATCATTGTAATACAGAATTAATGCATCTCCTGGAATTTCCAGACAAAAAAAGACTTTGGTAGCAGTATTTTTTTACAGAAAATATCTCCTTAAATATGACAAAATTTTGCATGTTCTAACTAGCATTATAACTAGCATTAGTTTATTATATAATTATATAATATAATTATATAATATTAACATAGTAAAAAAGCTATAATAACCTCCTCAGTCCTGAGACCAACTTTGAGTCTTAAATTTTAAAAATTTCTTGTTAAATAGGTTTTAAGTACTCTGAAAAACAATGAAAAAATGCTGAAAAATTTTTTATTATTTTTTTTAATTAGAAAATTAGTGTCTCCTACAGGCGACAACCGGTAATAGTCAAGTAAGATATGTTAAATACGAAGTATAAATTTACGTATACATTTATATTTATTTTACGATCAAATAGCGTTTTAATGTTATAGTACACATTTATTATAATACACAACATATTTTTAAAATTAAAAAATTAATTCATCGTAGAGAAACAACATTTATAATAGTTTGAAAATTAAATTGTAACTATCTGATTTTTTAAAAATAACTGAAATTTAAATTAAAAAGTATATTTATACAATTATTGCAGATACTTTCCTAAATATCAGAAAGAATTTTTAAATCATTTTTTAAAATATTATTTTTCGTGAAATAATTTGAAACATTGGCTGTCTTCTTGCAGACATAAAACAAAACTTTACATGCAGTGCATCGAATACTTGCAGAATTGTATTTACAACCAGGCATCCTACATCGGTTTTTTGTGGATGGTTTGGGTATCTCAGGAAGATGTGAAACCTTCCTTTTTTGCAAAGGAGTGGATGGCAAGGACATTTTTTGGTTATATCTGTTTTTCTGTGGTGTTGATGGCTCACTAGGAGTATACTCTGAGCCACTGCATTCCTCTGTGTCATAGAAAAGATATTATTGTAGATGAACTCTGAATGCAAGATAGTCTAATATTTCTTTCTTTGCTCTATTGAGCAATGTTTGGTGACCTCTATATCCAACTGGCAGCTATGGCAAAATAAAAAAAATGCATAACGATTCTTATGGTCCATTTCTTTTTGTCCTTGCATGTATTCTATAATAGCTTAGAACTCGGTCAAAGAAATCAACACTTCCCATAAATTCATTGTACTTTTTTACAATGGACGGACGATTCACTGACACATATTCTTTATCCTTTTTCGACCATCACTTACATATATCTTCAAGATGCTTACCGTGAGCTGATGAGGCAAATATAACTAATTTATTATTAGTTATTTAATTGGTTTGTTATTTAATTGGTTTGCCACTATCAAACCATTTCAGGATACAAATTTGTCCATCATTACGAATTTTTTGGTCAACTGAACCCCGTCCAAGCTTTTTCATCTCAGAGTCGGATTTAAAATTTACATTTGGGGATATGTTACTCTTTCGTAGAGTACATGTTCCCTGACATTCAGCTTTAGAATGGAGGATGTATAATAAAGGAATTGATGTAAAATATCTGTCCATATACAAGGTACAGCCTGGAGGTAAATTCTCTGTAAGTTTAAGCACTACTTTTCCACCAGTACCTAAATATTATTTTCCATCATACTCAGATATATCTGTATTTATTTTGTCTCCCGAACCTTGATATATAAAAAAGTCTAATGGAAGACCATCTGGAGCTGCGGCTATAAAGACCTTCAATCCACAGGGATTTGGTTTTCCTTTGATGAATTGTCTTCCTGGCGCATGACCATAAAAAGGAATAATTTGTTCATCTATAGCTACGGCTGAGGATTTTTTATTCGACAAACATCCTGATAAAACAGTTTGAACAATAGGTCTGACTTTCCAAAATTTTTCTTCAGCCTTTTCTTCATCGTTTACTGTGAGATCGTCTCTTAGTTTTAAATTGTTTCGTATTAAAAAGTATCTATCACGCGACGTGTTATCTGCTATGACTGGAACACGGGTTTCTTTTGACCAGTACATTCGTATTCTAGGTTATTTTAAGTAGGACATTATAATTGTAATAGCAATAAATTTTTTCATCTCAGATTCTGTAAGGAAAAGGCTTTTTCCACTGCCCACTAAATACCTGCGATTTGTAAATTCAGTCATAATATTTATTAGCTCATTCGGTATATACTTATGAAAATAGTTCGCGGGGGATAATTCTACATTGTTTTTGTTACTTTCTACATAGGGTGGAGCAGGGGGCAGAGGAATAAATTCATCATTTACACTTTTCCAATAAGATCTTTTGGAACCTTCTGAGACTTTCGACGCAGAGGAAGCTGTATGAATTATTGAAGGGGAGATCTAAGAGACTGGTATAAGTTTTCTTGGACTGATTGTTTTCCTCCGAATGCTTATTGAAGCTGTCTCAATTGATTTTTGCAGTTTTGGAAATTCAGTGGACCCGTTTGCAGCTCCTTCTTCAGATTCTTCTTCAGATGAGGATTCAGCTTGTTCATTTACAGGACAAAATAGAGGATCTATTGCATTATCTTCGTCATCCGAGATATCCAGATCTGATGTTTCATCTTTCCAAATTTCTTCAAACCACCTCTTAAAATTAGGATTATCTGAAAAAAGTATATATTTGTGTATTTATTTATTTATACAATTTGAAATCTGTTACTAAAATGCATACAATTAAACATGAATAATTTTATGATTTAATTTTTATCTTTTGTATTTTTTTAATTTGCACACCGTAATGCTTGTGCTTATATTTACACAGACACACACAAATGTACACATAAACATACATACATATTATTAAACATTGTTATAAATACATCTGTAATAAATCGTATAAAATATTTACAATAAAAAATTAATTTAATAGTTTTAGAGTTTTTTTAGATAATTGCTTTTTATGTTTTACCTTAAAATTATAATCAATTTTTAAATTCCACATTATCAAGGTTTCTAAAAATGAATAGACCCCAAATCAAATTCAGTTTATCTCAAAATAAGAAATAAAATTCCATGTTTAATTTGAAACTGTTCTCACACTAGAAAATAAAGAAAATAATTAGCTGTATGCTTGAAGTCATAATATATCGTAAGATGGAGTCACTTTGTGACACCCCATCTAGTTTGCGAATTTCATGTTAGAGTTTCGGAAAAAAAATCTTTAGACTATGTAGCACTCTGTAATGGGAGGTTTCAATGCTGTTTGCTTTCCTACCACACAGTACACAGCGGGATGTTCAAAATACAAAAACTAGACCACGTGCCACAATTTTATTCCACCTGTCACAAATTAACCACATATTACAGTAAGTAAATCTTTATAACAATACTGAATTTAAGTTCAGAAAAAAAGTTCTAGCAACAACTTCAGAAAATGCAGTTTTGTTTGACTATGACCGGATGTCTCCTACAGGAGACACTAAAATGACCTTGCTTTTTTTAACGCTTAGAATACTTAAACCTCAACGCAAATGATATCATTAAAAAGAACGATCTTTATATTATAAAATCCTAGGCTGAATAAATTTTAACAAAATTATTAATAACAGATAAAATAACTTACCTGTACGCATGTGAGTAATTTTTCTTCTTTTTGGCGAAGCCATTTTTGCATACCGCTAACTGAACGAAAAAATTTATTTTGGTTACAAAAAGTCATTCGGTAATATGCTGCAATCTATTAACAACAATGGGAACCAATTTTTGTAAGACTGGGATAGAAATCTTGAATGAGGTAAAAGTTTTTGTAAGTACTGTTTAGTGTCTCCTCTAGGCGACATCAGGACTGAAGAGGTTAAATATCATAGTATGTATGTATATATATATATATATATATAGTAAACTAGTTATAGTTTATTATACAGGGTTATTTAAAAAAACGTGGACAAATTGATATAACAAATCAGGCATACGACAAGGATAAAAAATCACACAGGAATATAGGGCCGCAAACCACTTATTGAGTCACAAATACAGGGTGTTTCATCCTAACTCAATTTGGGTTGACGGTAATAAATTTCAGAAAACTGAAGTATATTATAATAAAACATTTAATAGACATTCTCACCTTTGTTTTAAATGTGATAACATCAAACAAAAGTGGTAGAAGTTTGCATTATGCACACCAGCAATATGCACTTGGCACCTCACATTTTAGACTGTGATAATCAGTTTATACGGTACCATGAATTGCTTGAGCAATATGTTTTTCCAGATCTTTTCGTAATATTATCACATTTCACACAAAATAAGGTACATATCGTTGCATTTTCATTACAATATTTTTATTTTCCTCGAAACTATTACTTTCAAACTGGGTGTAGATAGAATGAGACACCCTGTATTTGTGACTCAATATGTAGTTTGCAACCCTATGTTCCTATGTGATTTTTTATTCTTGTTGTATGCTTGATTTATCATACGATTTTGTCCCTTTTTTTTAATCGCCCTGTATAACCACCAAGAATTTATTATATACTATTTAATAAACAAAGATGATATTTTACCTGAAAAATAACGGACATGTACGAACCCTGTAATAGTGTGATTAAGAAGATTATAAGAATTAGATGTTTAAAATTATAATAAAACTAATTAATTCAAATTATAATAAGAACAATTTTGTAAAAAAGCTAGTTGTACAAATTGCATGGCCCAAAGTTTCCATTGTAACATAGACAAAATTTGAAAGTGTCTAGCCACATCTTCTTCTATTTTAAATCTAAGAGTTTATTTTAAATACTTACTTGTGTATCATAACGTTTTCTACAGTTATTAATTAAAATTAATCTCATTACGCATCATTACAGGAAAGTGAACTATTATAATGTCTGATAATAAACTTTGATATACTAGAGAATGACAATGGATGATTTATAGAGTTCGAAAATGGTTGTTAAATTAAGAGGGGCGCCGTTTCATTATGTTAATTATATGTTAAAGAGGGTAAACCACATTCATCAGTCATTTTAGGGAGATCGGAGTATGTAATACAATATACGGACTTTATATAAGCCGAGATAAATAATTTATTTACATTATATATAATATAGTTTATAGTTATTATATATATAATTATTCAGCGAGTACAGATCGTCTAAATGTACTTTTTTATTTCCGATCTTCAAGACTGCTTTTTTAAAAATAGTTGTTAAACTTTACGAGGTTTAATATATTGAGATATTAATTATATTTAAACTTATTACTTATCTAATCGAATAAGCTATTTTCATTTTAAAATTTTAGAAAATTAGAACGAGTAATTTATAAATTTCGTAAAAGTTGCTAAAAAAAGAACATTGTGATTGCATTATGTAAATTTCGCATTAAAACTTTCTGAAAACAATAGTCATAAATCATTTTAGATTATTACGAATTAGATTGTTAAATACAAAATACTTACTTTATACTATATGTTGAGTATTACAACATCCATATAGCTTATTCATATAGCATAGAATTTTATGTTTTTTTTAATAAAGTATTTTCACATTTTTTGAATTATAAAATTTTGAAACTCGAGATTAGTTTGATTTAAATGCTTTAAGAAATTATTTTTCTGCGTCTTTCACTTATTAATAATGATTAATCTCATTAATCTTCTAAAATTATGTGTGATATATAGCTTTAATTCTGATCCTTAAAGTATGAAATGTGACAGAATGATAACGAATAAATTACAGACTTTAAGCATAGTTGTTAGCTTATCTTCGTTTTCAGTTTTAAAACGGTAATCTTAAGCTAAACATGGCCATAGACACAAAAATTTATAAAGTGGAATTCATTTATTAAAAACAACAGAAAAATTTAAATGCTCTAAGGTATATATTGCATTATATTGTGTGAAACATTGGAATGCTTATTCAGTAATACAACTTGATAGCTTATTGAGTAAGTAATTCGATAAACTACTAATGACTGACAGATTTAATTAATTTGACATCTTAACTTATTACGCAAGCGGTAGCAGCAAACTTTAGTTTCCGTTGACACCTAACAGAATGGCTTTTTTTAAAACTTGATTTTGTATTAAATCTTAAATTTAGTAAATTTAGTACAGAATGCCTCACGCTATATTAGTATGCAAATTCCTCACCTGTAAAAATATATCTTCTTATTAATGGAGTATCCCGCAGAACTGATGCGTGAATTTAAATGCTTTACGATTTAGATTTTTTTTCTGATTGTTAACGACATAAATCTTTTTAACGATTCTTTTTTTCTATGGAATTATCTTAAAAGAAAACCATTTAAAGATCGAAAAAAGTCATCCGGTAGTGACTTTCTTCCAAAAAGAGAATGCGCTACATTACTCGGAGAAAATATTTAAAAACAAACGTATTTTAAAGAAGTTTATTTATTTGTTTTTTGCTTTTAGTTTTTTTTTATTCTAAAAAAATGAAAAACTAATGCTGAGTTAGTTTTGATGAAATTTAAATGGAACCAATTAAATAATATTCTCTTTCAATTAAGGAAAAATCACATGTATCGTCTTAATTGTTCCAGAGTAGATGGTGAACATGCGTAAAAAATAAATGCGCATAAAAATAAGACTTCCTCTGTTTTTCAAAGTCCATTGAAAGGTTATGTACTTCTTGCGCTTCTAAATTCATTTCAACTGCAGAAGAACATTATTATTTTTAATCATGCTATTACGCGTACCTGGAAATTGTGTTATTGACGCTTCGAATTGAAAATCGTGGAGCGAAGAAACTCGATATACGACAGTAGAATGTCGATAGTAAGACGCTAGGCTTGTTTAACCGTTGATCTAAAAGGCTACACTGAAAAAAACTTTGACACTTTTGCTGCATTGTCACTTCCCCACTTGAACAGAATATCTGTCTTTTGACTCATGAGAATGTTCCATAATAGGCTGAAATAATCGTTTTCTATAAAAGCGGTGGAGTGACGATGCAGCAAAAGGGTAAAATTTTTACCAGTGTAGGTTGAAATGTACAATATTATGGCGCATTAGGAATATCCGGGTTTATTTACTTGACACGGTATAGGATGTTTGGAACTTGTGAAAAGAACATTCTATGCTTCTAAATTGCAGATTTTAATATCGGAATGACAGCAAACTTTAATATTTTCCTATTATTCAGATGAAAAAGAATTCTCAAACAGTATGACTGCTTTTAAGAAAGTTGCCTTTTAAGAAAAATTCTAATTAAAGGCTGGTTGTTAAAGCATGCATAATGTGTTTAAGACTGGAGACCAATTGAACATTTTAAAATTTTGAACTTGAGAATGTATCTTACCAAATGAGGGACTTTAGCTGATTTACAAAAAATTCAATCAAGCATTTGGAATACCATATCAAGAAAATTTTGTAGACTTGCTGAAAACATGTCTAGTCATGTGACTGCCGGTGTACCCAAAAGACCAACAACTAGTCACTAATCAGGTGTCTCTTGTTCAATGGCATTTCAGTGATTTACTGGAGCTAATACATAATACAAAAATGATACTTCAACTTTTTTCTAATAATTTATCATTTGAATTTGATGTGACCGAATCCAAAACTAATGACCAAATTCACCAAATCATAAACAAAAGAAAAATTAAATTAAAAGCGTGCAAGAAGGAAAAACTGACTTTTACATATAATATAAAACATCACTTTAAAATATCAATTTATTTTGAATGCTTTAAGTGATCAACTAAAAATAACACAAAAACCTTATAGTTATGCATGTTTCATTGCTTTTACGGCAGCTTTTTCAAAAACAAATAAATGATAAAAAGAATTTTCTCGAAATAAACAGAAAAACATAAATCACGTGTACATAGGCATAGAAAAATAAAGCTGAAAATAAAAATGAATAAAAAAAATTGTGAACATGATATATTACAAATTATTGTCTTATAAACCTTTGAAGCATTTCCTTCCAAATTTTAGGTAGCTCCATGGAGGCAAATTCATTCGCCCTCTTTCTTTTGGTTATAGTAAAAGTACAATAGACAAGTTAATCAAAAGCATGAACGGTAAAAAGAATAGTAACTTCAAGATACTAAATTCGAATATATTCTCTCTACAATATTTTCCTGGATTTTTCGAACGTTTAAAATATAAACTCAATAAATATAATATATCTATAGTTGCAAAACCGTCGGCTAAATTAAAAAACTCAATATGTAGGAAAATTGATCCAATAGAACCACGTCAAATATCTGGCGTATATGAAATACCATTCACAAAACAAGATGGAACAAAACAATATTACATTGGTGAAACAAATAGAAAACTCAAAACTAGGATTAAAGAACAGATAGCAGACATCAAATAAAATAGGAAAACTACAGCTCTCTCAAGATTATATAGAAAAGAACCATTACAAATAGATTTTAAAAATAGCAGAATAATATACCCTTCTAGATCATATTTTCCATCAATCATAAGAGAATCAATAGAAATCTTCATACTTAGAGACAATGTTTGTAATGAATTTGCCTCCATGGAGCTACCTAAAATTTGGAAGGAAATGCTTCAAAGGTTTATAAGACAATAATTTGTAACACTTCCCGTTCACAATTATTTTTATTCATTTTTATTGCCAGTTTCATTTTTCTATGTTCATGTTCACGTGATTTATGTTTTTCTGTTTATTTCGAGAAATTTCTTTTTATCATTTATTTGTTTTTGAAAAAGTTACCGTAAGAGCAATGAAACATGTAAATTTATAAGGTTTTTCTGTTATTTTTAGTTGATCACTTAAAGCATTCAAAATAAATTGAACTAACTTTTATATAAAAAAAAACCTAAAAATGTATTTCAGGACCTATATTTGTATTTATGTATTATTTTGTTACTTTTTTCTTTATGAACTAATTTTTTTTATTTTTTATTTCACGTTTTACACATAAAACAACTTAGAAATGTATATATTTCTTATAAAGAAAAGCAAATCATTATTAACTAAATAAAAATAAAGTAAAATATAAATAACTGAAAATTTGATACGCATGTTAGTTTATATTTTACAAAATAACTGTTAATTAAAAAATATATATCATCTTCATTTATTGCTGCTAAAGTAGGCAAATATTTAAAACACACCAAGTAAATAATTGATATGATGGTAAGATAATTTTATAGAGTTTAAACTGAAATTCTCAATTTATAAGGAACTGCAATCCGATTAAACTTATGTAGTAAAACAGTTTTTTTTCTGATTGCTATTGTTAAAATTAAAATTTAACAGAAGTGGTATTTTTTAACACAAAATATAAAATTATAGATTCTGAAAAGAGTTATGAGTTGAGTATTAACATCTTTTCAAATGATATTATTATTATAATTATTATTACTATTATTAATTAGACGATCATCAATTGATTGTTGCGCAGTTTTTCCCTCAAACTAGTGGAAAGCTAGAAGTTAAACGCGTGGATACTTATCGCATTACAATATATCAAAAATTTAATATTTACTGTAAGAATATAAATTAAACTTAACTAAAAAGTTTCACATAATTATTCACATAATGATTTAGAAAGCTTCTTTTTTACAAATGTGGAAAATAGCTGCAAACACAAAAAAATGCTAAAAAATCTTTTAAAGAAAAGTATAAAAATCTAATAAAAGATTTAAAATCTTGCTTCCGATTTGCATACTTTCTGACTTAGAAGTATATTCCTGCTAAACATTGTTACTCTACACGCAATGGTCTTTTCAAAAAACATCACACAAATGTTTTTTTTTTTCTTTACAAAGAAGAAATATTGAGTGAATGACTTTTATAACACCCGAGAAGAAGTTTCATTTGGATATTTATTTGTTAATAAAAATTTTGTCTCCCTCATGAACTGTGTTCATTTAATATGTAACATACCGTATAATATAGTTACATACATATATATTTGCAAATACTTTTATTTTGAAATGAATTTTTTTTTACATCATAAATAATTCACACACACGATTAATTAACATTAATAGCAATTTGGAAAATTAAACTGACTTTTTCATTTGAACAAACTTAATTCTAATTTTGATAAAATTTACATACAACAGTTGTTTTTATATAAAAAATATTCACTCGTATTTTTTTCTAAAACATGGTCAAAAATACAAATAAATATTTATTTGGATCAAAAATTTATTACTTCTTAAATACGATTCAAATATATTATATCTAACACATCATTTGATAGTTTTGTAAAGGTTGTAACTTATTTCACAGAAATTAATAAAGCTTCAGCTACATTATTAAGGCATCAAAATACAGATTAGACTTAATGTATCCTGGCATAAACCTCCAGCGTTGTTTAGAGTAAACTTTGCTGCCTGAAGGGACTTAAAACTCATTAAAATCAAACTCTATTTTGAGTCGTTATTTTCGGTAAGTAATTTAGAAGTATAATTATGTAGTACGTGAAATATTATCGTTTATTAACATTGAAAAATAAATCCCCGTGAGTCTAGATAATATTAAAAAAAATACTTTGTTAATAAGATATATTTATCTCAAAGGATTTTCTTCTGATTTATAAAATAAGGCAAGAGAATTTTCATAAATATAATGAAAATTTCAAGTATATTTATTAGGTCTAGAATGATTTTAAAGATATTTAAGCATACATCAATATATAATAAAAATTGTTATTAAGTTGTTAAATGAAAAATATTAATATAATATTTTATTATAAACACAATCTTACATTAAAACACGGTAGGAAATGAAAGTTCATTTAACACTTATTAGATTTAACACGAAAATTAGTTAAAAACAATTTTTGAATTGGCTTTTAAATTGACTATTTATGCGCCGATGGTACGTTAGCACTATTTCTACCACGATTTTGTGTATGCTTATCTCAAAAATGTTTATTTTTTTCCCGTAGCATGTCAATGCAAATAATTGCAAAAACTTTTGAGATTAAAAATTAGCAGTTAAATGCATATAATTCGAGCAATATTTTTATTGTTACCATTATGCATATTTATAATGATTATTTAATTAGATTATAAATTATAACTTAATCGAATTGTCTAACGCCTTTAGGTATGCATAAATGTAACAAAACATGTTTTGTGTCAATAAGAACAACAATTATTTTTTTCAATTTTTATAAGATAATTAAATATTTTGTAATTATTACCTTAAAAACTTTCAGTCTCATGCATGAAATTTCAATTTTTGTAAAATAACAGACTTAACTTGCAATTTTTATATCACGTATTGGTTTTAGGCCCTTCCTAAAACGATAAGGCTTAAATGTGAAACAACTTTAGAAGTTCTTTGGGATTCAGATAACTCAGAATCCTTCTGCGCAGAACCCGTAGATGCCGTTTCCCGGATTCTTTCATAATTAATCTTAATACTTGCACTTGTCGTTATTATATAAAAATACAAATATAAAAAAAATCATATTATTTTTTAAACATGAACGCAGTTTTTTATTATAACGCTGTAAGAAAATGAAATTTTAGTTAAAACTTACTACGATTAAGACGAAAATTTAGTTAATTTTTTTTTATATATAATAGTTAAATCTTGCTTAAATTTAATCCTTTATGTGCCGATGGTACTTATACGCTATTTCAGCCACGATTTTGTATATACCTATTTCGACAAAAAGATGTCATTTGTCACCTTTGCATTTGAATAAAAATATTTGCTAATATTATAAGATTAAAATGATATAACATATCACATATGTCGAATCCTTTAATTCACCTTATTTATACATAAAACCAAAATAAAATACTCAGATTACTTAAAGGTGTTTTTTATTAATAAAACCTAGTACTTTCGAGCATGTCATGCTCATCATCAGGGTTAAAACAACAAAAGAGTAAAAGTCGAAGACTGAGTTCTTTTATACGAAGTGGACTGATCCAAAGACAACGTAAAAAAGGGGGGAGAAGTCGGAATGTTCCAAATTCAATGGAAAGGGGGGGGGTTTCAAGTTATTTTGAGCAGATTGTACCATATTCTTGGAATAACGTACGACAAAGTATCGTTACAAGTATTGTTAGCTCGACATAAAATTTGGAATGACAACCAGGAAATTTAAGAAGCGTTTGTCAGAACACATTACAGATATCAGACTTAATCGACGCAATACCGCTCTGTCTAAACTGTACCAGGAACAAGAAGTTATAATAGATTGCAAAAAAGCTAAATTACTAAAGAAAATATCAAATTATCAGAAGATTAAAATCATGGAATCAATTGAAATTTTGTGTCGTGCTAACAATACTTGTAACGATACTTAGTCGTACGATGTTCCAAGAATATGGTACAATCTGCTCAAAATAAATTGAACCCCTCTTTCTATTGAATTTGGAACATTCCGACTTCTCCCCCCTTTTTTACGCTGTCTTTGGATCAGTCCACTTCGTATAAAAGAACTCCGTCTTCGACTTTTACTCTTTTATTGTTTTAACCCTGATGATGAGCATGACATGCTCGAAAGTACTAGGTTTTATTAATAAAAAACACCTTTAAGTAATCGGAGTATTTTATTTTAGTTTTATATTTTATTGCTAAGATTGTGGGAATTAAAACTTGCCAGTTGAATACATGTAATTTGAGCAATTCATTTATATTATCTAGAGATTATTAGTTTAGATTATAAATTCTAACTAAAATCAACCATGTAACACCTTAAATATGCATAAATATAACGAAATATTTTTTGTGTCAATAGAAATAGTTAAAAAATATTAATTTCTAAATTTTTGCAAATTTTTATTAGAAATTTAAATATGTAATATTATTTTTAAAAAACATCTATTTTTATGCATAAAACTTCAAACTTTGTAAAATAACAGACTTACCTCGCAAATTTCATAACTAGCACTGATTTTTGTCGATTAATAAAACTATAAGACCCACAAATGAAACAAATTAACTTTTAGGAGTTTTTTAGGTTTCAGGTGGTTTAGAATCCTTTTGCGCAGAATCCGTAGGTGCTATTTTTTGAATTCTTTCATAATTAAACTTAATATTGGCACTTGGCGTATTTTCCCAGCCGGGCGTTATTACCTCAGAACATCTCATGTTCCTGTGTAAACTTGTAATTCTGCATGCAATATTCTTTTCAAACAAACATCACATAGATACACACACACAAATGTGTATGTTTTTATATTACAAGCACGAAATATTTAATGAATTTCTTTTTTCATACCTAAGGATGAAATACGAAACAAAAAGAAATTTCATTTGAAAACATATTTATAATAAAAATTTTGTCTCCTTCATGTACCGTGTTCATCTAATGTGTCTTATACCGTGCAATATAGAATTAAATACATGTGTATTTATAAATACAGTCGAGTCTCTCCATAACGAAACTCCATACATCTAATTTCTCTATGTAACGAATTTTTAGAAGGAACATTCCCCTTTTCGCATGATTACATTCAAAACAGTCTCTATATAGCGAAATAGCTATCTCTACATAACGAAAATTTGAATAAATTGGTCTTAATTTATTCAATTTTAAAAAAAGCTTTGAAATCATATGGAATCAATTTTCCATCACTTATTTTTGATTTATCGTTCAGTGCTGATTTTTTTTAAAAATATTACTTCTCTCCTTGTTCTTTAAATCCAACGAGTTCATCCCACCTCCAACACACCTTTCATCATCATTTTTAAAATAGAGTCAATTGGATTGTTACACATATAAGAGAGAAAAAAATGAGAGGCACATAAGAAAGGCCTTCAAAAGGAGGAAAATGTTAGCTACAATTTTTCATTCCTTGCTAAAATTTGAGCATTTTTTTAAAGAGCGTAACAATTTTAAAATCAAAGTAACAAAAATTACAGATTTCTTCGTCTGAAATTAATGCAAGTCTTCCTTATTTGATTTCCATTAAATTTTCGAATAAATGTCTGTTCTTTATTTTTGAGACTGCTTAAATAAGGTACCCTGGGGTAATAACGCCACGTTAAGGTTCGACCAATTTTCATGGCTCAGTTTTAGTTTGTATTTTTCAAACAAATATATGATTCGATACAGCAACTCATTGACTTTCTATATAAAAAAAAATAATTTAACAGACATGTATTCATAAAATATAATCGCGTGATTTCTTGACCAATGCTATTTGGCGTTATACCCACCTATATGGGTAATAACGCCATGCAAACAAAACTATGAAATAAACTGGAATAATTGCATGTAGATTGCCCAATTATAAAAATACAAACTCTACAAACTTAGAAATTGACAAATAGCATTCTAAGCTATTGAAAATGTTCAACTTTTTGTGAAAGTGTAAGAAAAATAAAGGTATGGTGTGTGTGGGGGGGGGGATGAGGCAAAAGAATATCAGATCGCGAGCTTCTTTTTGCTTAAAAAGGACCGCTTAAATAGAATTATTAGAAACTTTGCACAGTTTTAACTGTGTTTATTTGAATCAGTATTTAGGATGTAGCTCGGCCACTGTAGGGAATCAACCGGGGTATTAATGCCAAGGATTGGCGTTATTACCCCGTTATAGTTATTGCACTGTACATTTTAAATTACAAATTATCTCGATAAGATGTCCAAAATTTTCAACAACATTTTGAAAGTCCATGAAATGTACTACAAATTTATGTAATTAACAAAGCATTTCCGGATAAAAAAAATAGTCTTCACATCACAAAACGTATCTCGCAAATTTTAGATCAAGCGTTAATTTTAGTTGCTTGTAAAAACAATAAGACCTAAAAATGAAACAAATTAACTTGAAGCTGTTTTTTGCGATTTATATGACTCAAAACCCTTCTGCGCAGAGCACATGGGTGTCATTTACCAGATTATTTCATAATTATGCAAAATATTAGCACTTGGCGTTATTACCCCGCCTGGCGTTATTACCCCACACCACCTTAATTAAGAAATAAAATGTTAGGTTTACTTTTAAACATATCAAATTCTTAATTAAAAAGATCAAAAATAATATTTGTTGAAAATTTAAACATTAAATACGATTTTTAACATCATTCTTTATACATCGAATTTCTCTATATAACGAATTTTTTACTGGAACGATGTATTTCGTTATATAGAGACTAGACTGTGCTTTTATTTTGAAATAAAATTTAAAATTATGAAACATATTATGCGTACACGATTAAGTAACATTAATAGCAATTAGGAGACAAAAATAAACACTCCATTCGAACAACTATAATTATTTTTTTTTTTTACAGTCGACAGATTTTTTATATAAAAATATTCACTTGTAAGTTTTTTAAAAACATTTTCGAAAGTAAAATTAAATATTCATTTCGGATATAAAACTTATTAATTCTTAAATACGACTTAATTTTTTTTATATCTAACATATCGTGTGGTATTTTTTTAAAGGTTGTGTCTCATTTCATAGAAATTAATTAAACTTCAGCTACATTATTCAAGCATCAAATTATAGATTAAATTAATGTATCCTGACTTAAATCTGAGGTCTTATTTACAGTAAACATTGCTGCCTGAAGTAAAAGAAATTTCATTAAAATCAAACTTTATTTCGATTCGTTACTTTCTGCAAATAATTTAGAAGTTTAATTAAGTAGTACGTGAAATGTTATCCTTAATTAACATTGAAAACTAAATCCATAACAGTGTAGATTATTTTTAAAAAAGCGCTATGTTAATCATAATCCAGATATATTTATATTAAAAGATAATCTTCTGATTTATAATATAAAGTAACAGAATTTTTTCATAAATAAAATGAAAATTTTAGTTATATCTAATAGCACTAGAACGGTTTTAAAGATGGTGTAAGAATACATGAGTATATAATAAAAAATTTTTAAGTCGTTAAATGAAATATAATCATATTATTTTTTAATATGAACAGAGTCTTTATTATGACGTTATAATGAAACGAAATTGCATCTACCACCTTAACACTAAGACAAAAATTAAGTTAAATTTAGTTAAAAATTACAACAAAATTGAGTTTAAAATTAACTCTTTATGTTACGATGGTTTTTTAACACTATTTCTGCCACGATTTTGTGTAGGCGTATTTCTACAAAAATGTGTCTTTTGTCCTTTATGCCTTTTAATTCAAATAATTACAACAATTGTTGGTGTTAAAAATTATCAATTAAATGTATATAATTGAAGCTATATTTTTATTATTAAAATTATGCGTATTTTCCTTAAAGCATGGTGACGTCGTTGTGAAGTTACATTTTGACTTTGTGACCATCGACTGTCAATGTGACATGACGTGAAGTCACAGTGAATAAAATGTGAAGTCGTTATGGCCGTTTTAGAGCCCGTTTGTGACGTTTCGCAAAGTAGTCACAATGTGAGAAATTTGTGAAAAATGTGTTATTTGTGACTAATTTGACATTGAAATTGTGACGAAACTGTGACAAAAGCAACGATATTTAAACTGCCAGAAACATGTTTTGTAAAGTAAATAACATGTTTTAAAGAATATTTGTAATTGGCTAAAAAATTTTAATAAAATCACATCTCAGTCACAATGTGACGTCACTGAGTGGTGGCATTTTGGTCACAGATGTTATGTGACCAAAGTGACTCACAGTGACGTCATTGTAACGTCACTGTGACCATGCATGCTATGACGGTCACTATATATTATTTAAGTAGGTTATAAATTCTAACTTAATTTTTAAATGTGCATAAATGTTTAGACTAGGAACAGTTATTAAAAGATATTGTTTTTTCAATTTTTTTCAATTTTATTGTAAAATTTAATATTTTAACTTAAAAAACGTCCAGTTTCATGCATAAAACTTCAACCATTGCAAAATAACGAAACTACATCGCCAATCTTATATCAGGCGTTCATTTTAGGCGCTTCCAAAAACGATAAGTCCTACAAATATGAAACAAATTAACTTTGCAATTCTTTGGGTTTCAGACGACTCAGAATTCTTCAGAGCCCGTAGTAGCAATTCCTCAGATTCTTTCATAATTAAGCTTAATAGTAGCACTTGTCATTATTATCCCAGAACATGTTATATTCCAAGAAAACTTGCAGCTCTGCATGCGATATTTTTTTTTCAAAGAATACCACACAGATACCCACAAATATTTATGTTTTTTCTTACAAACAAGAAATATTGAATGAATTTCTTTCTCAATACTAGAGGATGAAATAAGAAACAAAAAGGTGTGCCATTTGGACATGCATTTGTTAATGAAAATGTTGTCACCTTAAGGAACTGTGTTCATTTAATGTACATATCACTTAATATAGAATTAAATTTACGCATATTTATAAATACTTTTATTTTGTAATAAATTAAAAATAATAATAATAATAATAAATATTCTACATGCACGATTAAGCAACAATAACAGAAATTTCTCACCTAAGGAATACTTCAAATCGAAAGGCTTTAATTCTAATTTTATTAAATTTTACAGTCGACAATTTTTTTCGTATAAAAAAATATTCAAATGTAAATGTATAAAACATGGTTGAAAGTACAAATAAATATTTACTTCGGATCTAAAATATATTAATTCTAAAATACGATTCAAATTTAATATATTTAACAAATCTTGCAATATTTTTTTTATAGTTATAACTTATTTCATAGAAATTAATCAAGCTTCAGCTACATTATAAAGCCTCCAAATTACAGATTAGAGTTAATATCTTGACTTAAACTTCCAGCGTTGTTTACACTAAACTTTGCTGCCTGAAGGGACATGGAACTCATTAAAATCAAACTGTATTTTGAGTCGTTATTTTCTGCATGTAATTTAGAAGTTTAATTAAGTAGTACATGAAATGTTATCAATTATTAACAATGAAAGATAAATCCTCTAGAGTGTACATAATATTTAAAAAAGCACTGTGTTAATCAAGATATATTTATCTCAAAATATATTCTTCTGATTTATAAAATAAAGCAACAGAATTGTCATAAATTTAATGAAAATTTTAATTGCATCTTTTAGCATTAGACCAATTTTAAAGACAGGGTAAGAATACATTGATATATAATAAAATTTGCTATTAAGGCGTTAAATAAAAAAAATCGTATTATTTTTTCTCATGAACAGAATATTTTATTAAATCAATGTAATGAAACGAAAGTTTGTTTATGAACTTAACACTAGGACAAAAATTAAATTAAAATTAGTTTAAAATGACAGGTAACATGAGTTAAATTTAACTCATTATGTTCTGATGGTGCTTTAATTCTATTTCTGCCACGATTTATATATGCCTATTTCTACATAGCTTTGCATTGGAAGTCATATAATTGCGAAAATTGTTGGAATTTAAAATTAGCATTTAAATATAGATAATTTGAACAAAATATTTATTATTACATTAATGATTATTTATGAGAAATTATTTAGTTAGTTTATAAATTCTAGCTTAATTCAACAATCTAACACCTTTAAATGCGAATAAATGTAACCAAACATTTTTTTGTGTCAATAGGAACAACACTTTATTATGTTCTTAATTTTTTCCTATTCTTTTTAGAAAATCAAATATATTATATTATTAACATAAAAAATAGTATTACGCATAAAACCTTAATCTTAGTAAAATAATATATTTATCTCGCGAATTTTAGAAAAGATATTGATTTTAAGTGTCTCCTAAAACTATAAGGTCTACAAATGAAGTAATCTAACTTTTATCATTTCTTTTTATTGCGTATGACTCAGAATCCTTTTGCGCAGAACCCATAGGTGCCATTTACCTTATTCTTTCATAATTTTATGTTACATTGACACATGGTTTGATTACTCAACCTGGTATATTTATCCCAGAACGTATTATTCCTATGAAAAATTGTAACTCTGTATGCAATTGTCTTTAAAATATGCTCACAAATATTTTTGTTTTTCCTCACAAACAAGAAATATAGAATTATTTACTTTTTTAATAATCAAGGATGAAATAAGATACAAAAAGAAGCTTCATTGGGGCATATATTTATAAATCAGTCACCACAGGTTAATAAAAATCTTGTGACCTTTATGAACTGTCTACATTCAATATTTCACATAGCGAGTATTATAAAATTAAATAAACAAATATATATATATAATAATATTTTTATTGAAATATGTTTAAAAAATTATAAATATTTCACATACATGATTAAGTAACAATAATAACAATTTGGAAATAAACTGAACAATGCATTCGAACGCCTTTGATTCTAATCTTGCTAAATTTTATAGTCGACCGTTGCTTTTTTATATAAAAATATTAACTTGTAACATTCTCAAAAACACAGCCGAAGGCACAAGTAAATATTTACTTCAGGTCTAAAATTTATTATTTTTTAAATATGAATCAAAATTATTATATCTGACATATCATGTGATATTTTTTAAAGGTTATCACGTATTTCATAGAAATTAATTAAACTTCAGCTACATTATTAAGAAATCAGATTACAGATTAGAGTTAATGTATCCTGACTTAAATCTCCAGCGTTATTAACAGTAAACTGCCTTAAGGGACATAAAACTCATTAAAATCAAACTCTATTTTGATTCGTAATTTTCTGTAAGTAATTTATAAGTTTAATTAAGTAGCACGTGAAATGTTATCATATATTAATATCGATAAGTAAATGCTCGTGAAAATAGATAATTTTTAAAAAAGCACTGTGTTAATCAAGATATATTTATCTCAAAAGATATTCTTCTGATTCTGAAATTCTAACTTAATCCAACTATCTAACAACTTCAAATATGCATAAATGTAATCAAACATATTTTGCGTTAATAGGAGCTACAATTATGAAATGTTATTTTCTTTTTTTTTTTTTTCGTTTCTATTAGAAAATTAAATATTTTGATATTAATAAATTAAAAAACCTCCAATCTCATGTATAAATCTCCAATCTTTATAAAATAACGGAGCTACCTTTCAAATTTTCGATCAGACATTGATTTTAGGCACTTCCTATAACGATAATGCTTACAAATGAAACAAATTAACTTTTGAAGTTATTTGGGTTTCAGATCACTGAAAATCTTTCCCGGTTATTATTTTCCCTGTTTCCCGGATTTTTGCATAATTAAGCTTATTAGTAGCATTTATCGTTATTACTCTAGAACAGCTTATATTCCATAAAAACTTGCAACTCAGCATGCAATTGTCTTTTCAAAAATCATCACACATATACAAACAAATATGAATATTTTTTTTCTTACAAATATGAACCTCTTTCTTAGTACTCTGGGATGAAATAAGAAACAAGAAGTTTCATTTGGACCTTTATGAACTCTGTTCATTTAATATGTCACATACCACGTAATATAGAATTAAATGCATGCATATTTATAAATACTTTTATTTTGAAATAAATAAATACACTAATAATAAATATTTAACATAGGCAATTATGTAACTTTGGTAGCAATTTCAAAACTAAAATAATTTTTACATTCGAAAGATTTTAATTCTATTTTTGCTAAATTTTACAGTCGATAGTTTAAAAAAAATAATTATATAAATTCACTTCTAAGTTTCTAAAAAATACGGACAGTTTTAAAAACAAGGTTGGAAATATATAATATTTACATCTGATCTAAAATTTATTACTTTTTAATTACTATTCAAATTTATTATATCTAAAAAATCATGTGATATTTTTAAAAAGTTATAAATTATTTCATTGAAATTAATCAAGTTTCAGCCACATTATTAAGCCATCAAATTACAGATTAGAGTTAATGTTTCCTAACTTAAATCTCCAATGCTGTTTACAGTAAACTTTTCTGCCTGAAGGGACATAAAACTCATTAAAATTATATACTGTATTTTGAATCTTTATTTATTGCAAGTAATTTAGAAGTTTAATTAAGTTATACGTGAAATGTGATAATTTATTAACATTGGAAAATAAATCCTCATAAGTGTAGATAATTTAAAAAAAAAGCTCTGAGTTAATCAATATATATTTATTTCAAAAGATATTTTTTCTGATTTATAAAATAAAATAACAGAATATTCATAAATATAATGAAAATTTTAATTTCATCTATTGGAACTAGAATTATTATAAATACAGTTTAAGAATGCATGAATATGTAATAAAATTTGCTATTAAGTCGTTAAATGAAAAGTAATCATATTATTTTTCAATATAAATGGAATCTTTTTTTAAAAGGCTGCAGGGGAATGAAATTTTATTTCGCCCTTATTGCACCTAAGAGTTAAAAATAATAGGTAAATTGACCTTAAAATTTGCCCATTATGGCCTCAATGATGTTTAATACTATTTAAGACACGATTTTGTTTATGTCTATTTCTCCAAAAAGGTGTTTTTTTTTCACGTTTGCATTTGATGCAAATAATTTCAAAAATTGTTGGAATTAAAAAATACCAACTAAATGTAGATATTTTGTGCAATAAATTTATCATAGCATTGATGCTTATTTATTAGAGATTACTTAATTAAGAGATTGATTAGAGATTATTTAATTAAGTATGATTCTAACATATTCTAAAAGTTTTAAATGTACTTAAATGTAACCAGACATGTTTTTCTTCCATAGAAACAACAGTTAAAAAATATTATTTTAATATTTTTTCATTTTTTATTAGAAAATCAATCATTTTAATGTTATTAACACAAAAAAACTTTGAGTCTCATGCATAACAATTCATTACTTATTCAAAACGCAGGTTTAACCCTTTCGGCACAGAAAAATTCTTTTCGTAAAAGAATGAATAACTGGTCTGACAAACGAATTTAGAAATGACTTTTAAAAAAAATTAAGAACTTCTAATTTAAGCTTTCGTTGTAAAATCACATTTTTATTAAAATATCCTTACAAGGAAGTTTTCCATACGGGCATACCCCGAAAAATCTGAAAAAATTACATAATGTTCTTCTCGTATGTGTATATACGTTTATAAAAAAATTTTCGGCGGAACCTCCATTCAATAGCCGTAAAAAAATAATGAAATTTCGTTATTTGGCGATTTATCGCCGGTTGGCGAAGGAATGTAGTTTCAAAAAATAATTTATATCAAATACACTTCAAGGGGGAAAAAAGTTTCATGTTGAAATTGTTTTGATAAATTTAATTTCAATAACTTCAGTTTTGTCAGTTTTAGATTGTTTTAAGCATAATTTTCTGATATCGATATTTATATATATTAATGTTCAAATTTAACCACCAAAATATACGATTCAAAACAAAATTCATAATTTAAATTAATTAAATTTGAAGATTGTTTCAAGCTCAAAGTCCAATTGAGAATTGTCGAATAGATTTTGTTGCTATGGAAACACATGGCTATTATTTTTAAATACATTTAAATGCATGAAGATAATTTTTCTCAATATGATTTTTTTGAATCTATGAAAACATTTTTTCCAGTGATTAATTAAATAGCTACTCCAACAAGTAATATATATATATATCTGTAATACAATATGTATATATATGTATATAATATATTAAAGTCTCTTGTTTATGTTTAAATTCATTAAATACCATTTACACGCATTCTAAATATAAAATATCCCGCAGTTTCAAGTTGCATTATAATCGTTTGCTTTTGGCGAGGAAAAGGGCTGCTCGCCAAATCGAGTGACGCTTTCGTCTTTTTACGCCAAATATTCGAATATATTTTATTTTTTTACAGATTTTCTAATGTGATTCTGCCGCTAATTTTGACTGATCCTTTATTACATACTTAAGTACTTTAATTTGTATTTTTTTTTCATAAAATTATGAGTATGCCCAGTATGGAGATCTTCCTTGTTAGCGTCGTTTCCGAGATCGTAATTAAAATAAGGTGCATCCCGAATGGAACCACTGTGCCGGAAAAGGTTAAAATAAATAAAGACAAAGTTCATGTGTATTAAACTCACTATTAGAATTAAAGAACCAAGCTTATGTTATTCATTCGTTTAGAAGTTATTGCAATGATCTACACTAAAATGCAACATGGCAGGAAACAAACTATTGTAAAGATAATACCTCAACTGCCGTCTTTTCCGTTTCAACAGAAATCGGAATTCTGTAATGTGATTATATTTGATATTATGCTGTAATATGCTGTTAATATTATTTGTAGAGTTGCATAAAATTAGAAATTAAGAAAACCTTAAGGTATCGAAGACGCTTTATGATAGAAATAGGTAAATTATATCCCCGTTTTTAGATCCACGATGAGTTGGAGGAAACTGACACTGGATAATTAATCACACAATTATTCTACGGAAAGTTAAAAAATAATTACTTACACATGATTAAACTTAGAAAATAATTTTAATTTAACATACGAAGGGTACCTTTTGACATATTTTGGTAGAAATAGAGTTAAAGTACCACTAAAATGTCGTGCTAAAATCAATTTAGAACATCAGTTAGCAGTAATGCAACTTACAGTGATTAGTAGATACATTACTTTACATTATTTTAAAAGCTGTATTAATCGAAAGAAACAGATTTTATTTTCACGAAGATTTTTCTTTTATTAACATTTGTTCAGCGTTCTTATGTTGGAAGATTGTAGGTGGAAAGTTTCAGTTTTTAAATGTTTCAATATTTTTATTGTAAGAGAATTATATTTGTACGTATTCTAATTCTACAAAATACTTTTCAAAAGATACTAGAAAAAAAATGATTGAAAAAAGAAATATTCTATAAAATCTCTATAAAGAAATATTTCGTTGACTAATTTTAACCAGAAATAATTTTCTAAAATTGATTAGCTAATTGTTAATTTCTAATGAATTTTCAAAAATTCAGGAAAACCCTTATTTTTATTGCTTCATAATTATGGACATAAAGCGTTAACATATCGAAGAATAATGATATACATATTATCAAATTCTTACACTATTTTGTTAGTATTTTATTTAATTCCAGTAGTGTTTCTAACAACCTACAGTCAGTATTTTTGAGTTTTATATTTCTGTTCTATAAATTAAATAAGTCTCGCTTGTGTATACAATCATTCACCATATCCCTAAGCTTTCTTAAATTTACACTGTAAAAAAATAAAAAAATAAATACAGATGTAAAGTTATGGAAATCAGTCTGCTAATTAAAATTTTATCTGTACCTTGAACAAAAAAGATGTAAATCACCAAGATTCAGATATCTGTAGCTTTGCAAAAAAAATCTACCAAAAATACAACAATCTTATTAAAATTTTATCTTTCACCTACAGTGCAATTACGTAAAAAGTTCTAAGCATCGCATTTCCCTAAAATATTTTAAGTAACCTGACACATTTTTGATTTACGGTGCAAACGTTTATCTGTTACATATTTTTTTGTTGTTACCGGTACAAAAAGGTTCTAGGATTTCTAATTTCCTACAAAAAATTTAGTATTATTACATTTTTTTACATTGTAGTGAATGCAATCAGTTTTTTTAATGTGTTACGACTATTAATCCTTTTCAGTTTTAAATGCTATTTAATAAATTTAAAAAGTCCCGCTCAGTCATACAACTATTTACCACAATCTTAAACATACTTGAATTTATTAGTATTAAAGAAATTTTATCTTTTCTTACAGCGAATAAATTCAGAGCTGGTCATCTATTTAAAAGTTCTCAAAATCAGGAAAAAAATGTGTAGCCTAAATTTTATAAACTAAAAGCTTTACAATTCGTTGCCGATCCTAAATGGATATAGAGTCATGTTCAAGCCATAGTAAAAGATTACATTTGATCTTACATTTTTCGAGATAAAACATTTAATTTTATTTTAATACTCTGGGAGCCTAATGCTCCGTTTATTTTAAAACCTTCATCTCACTAAAAGCTTTTTAGATTTAAATCGGTGTTTTATTGATCTGTTTTCAGAACTGTGTTCAAACATATATCTTCAAAGGACTTGGTTGGTTCAACAATCATTGTTTCTAGAGTATATAAAATATATATACTACGATGGCTGATATAGAGTATCGAAGCCTAATGTCATAGATGTATATATGCTCAGTTGCAGAATCGTAGCTGCTATATTAAAATATTTTTGGAGGGACAAATGTAAGAGGGAAGGGGTAGGGGTGAATGGCTGGATTGGAGATTATAGGATTTGATTTGTGATAGTTGATGACACGTGGTTACTGTCTTTTGAAGTCGGGATCATAGTGATGTAGCCATATTTCAACCATTGCAAAGAATCTGGACCCAAATGCTCTAAAACAGCTTTCCTCCTTCACTACCGCCCCCCTCCCGCTACTACTTAAAAATTTCCTGAAAAAAGGGATTTTTTTTTAACTTTACTCTTTCTTCCAAAAATATGTTGGCAACTACGATTCTTAAAATTGAGCATATAAGTATGTGAGACATTATACTTTAATATTCCACATCTACCGTCCCAGTACAAATATTTATATATACTAGGGGAATAGTTATTGAACCACATACGTATATCATATGTTGCTTATTTCCAGAAAATATACACAGCATAGAAAATTTAGAAAACTGGAAAAAACTTCTGAATTTCAAATTACACCAAACATAACATTAACTTTTTAATAATTAAACAGAGAAAGAAACGTATACAGTGGAGCATCGTTTATACGACGACGAAGGGACTACCGAAAAACGTCGTATAAACGATAACGACGTATAATCGATTTTCACTTCCAAAACAAGAATTAATTTTGTTTTCACTTAATTTTAATGTTTAACGTGATGATTTGCATGAATTTTTAAATTAAACAAACCAAAATAAACAAATAATCTTAAAAACGGGGGGGGGGAAGGATGTGTAAGCAATTTAAATATGCGTACCTTTATTTATGTTTCACCGAAAGGTTTTTCACTTGCAGTACATCATTTCTTTTCCATTTAAAGTTAAAGATCAAAAACCCCGCGTGGCCAACTAAAAGTCGCCAATACTGAGAACAGTTAGAAGGATAGTCTATTTGCAACTTAAAACAGGTCGGGAACGCTGACCATCCCCGAAAAAAGAATGACCCCCCCCCCCCAGTGTAATCCGTTACATGTAGGCTGATTTTTCCAACTATTTAAACACCAGCCCACATTTTTATAATGTTGTTTGCATTTAAACACGCTCTTTGGTGTCATTCATAGCTGCCAACTTCCGTTCTTTCGTAAAATATACAACAAAAATAAACAAAAATAAACCCATACAAAATCGAAAAATCGACGTATAAACGATTTTGGGCGTCGTATAAAAGATATATTTTTACATTAAAATGAATAAGAATGAATCGGGACCACATTAAAACGTCGTATAAATGTAAACGTCGTATAAGTGATCGTCGTATGAATGATGATTTACTGTATAAAAATTTTGATATTTTAACTTGACTAATTTTTAAACCTTAAATTTGTTTTTAACAGATTTGATATTTTATACAAGATGAAGATAATTAATAAATTATTTTTTTTGTTATTGTTTTCTCTTAAAGAACTAGGACAAAAATCTTATTATTTTTCTACTGATGTTTGAATTTCCAAAGCTACAAAAATAAATGAAAAATGTGTTATTACATTCTTAAGTTTATTCCCATTAAAAATCTAAATTTTTCAAGTCCATAATAATGCAAACTAACATTTATTTCAATATTACTTTATGTTTGATTATCAGATCAATTAGTTCTGAATTTTCTATAAAATATACATTGCTCATTTTCTCTCTATTTTTCTCCAAACCATCTTCTTAATGGCATTTGAATCGGTTTTTATGATTGTCAGAATATACCTTGTTTATTTGAAAGGAATCCCAAGACTTTCTTATATTGAAGTGAACAGTTTAAGTACTACAATAAGCATAAATTAAACATCTTTAACAAAAGTAAAAGTATTATTTTAGTAGATGTTTTCATTTTTTTTCTTAAATAAAGTTTGCAGATTTTTTTTTATTTCATATTTTTTTAGGCGATCCCACCCCCACTTACAAATTACAGAATACGAAAAAATAAATTGAAGTTTGAAAAAAGGAGAGATTAAAAGAGGTAGTTTTGTATTAGCCGTTTGTCAGAAGTTATTAATTGATGAAATGCACAATGATCACGCACTTACAGCAGCTTTTTAATTTTCACATTTTAATTGTTTTATGAGTGTAGTTTGATTACACGTGTGTTAAATATGTGTCTCTTTTTAACAGCATTAATTACCATTATTTACTTATCAATAAAGCTTTATTTTCATTATGAATACAATCCGAAAATAATTCGGAATACATATGTGTATATTAATCTACAAAAGATTAAATAATTTGTAAAAACAAAAATTAGTTTTGTAGATTTACATTTTTTTGTACAGCGCACAGATAAAATATTAGTAAGCATACAGATTTTGGCAACTTTACATTTCTATGATTACAGTATTACAGTATTTTTTACAATGTACAATGCTTTGTAAATGTTCAAACATAACGCATATTCATATTTTGCATGAATATGCTTTAAAAATTTTTAAATAAGTTTAAAACGATTATCAAAAACCATACAAATCACAAATATCATAAAAATACTTCATAAATAAATAATGGAGAATAGACAATATTGAAATAATTCTGAGATAATAAGCTTTTTTTTGAACCGTCATCGGATTAGAATTCAAGTTACACTTTTGATGTGAAAGTGAATTTACATCATTTTAGCTTTATATAAACTCCAAAGTTTTTTTTTTTTTTTTTTTTTTTTTTTTTTTTTTTTTTTTTTTTGAGTGCTTGATTTTAAGCAAAAATAATTATCGGAGTTCTAATATTCTTCGGTAATAAATGATATAGTACATTAATACACTGTTAAAAAAATCTGTAAAGATACTGAGCTTTTTCTAGGAAACTGGGATTCCAAGAAACTTTTATGTAACGGTAAGATCAAAAATTCATGTAACCGATTCTGTTACATAAATGTTTGCTGTTACCGTTGAATATAAAATTCTAGGAATCCCAGTTTTTGGAAAAAGTTCAGTAACTTTATAGATTCTTTTTATAGTGTATGTATTCTGCAACCACTTATTTCTATTTCACACCTTATTTCGACAATGATAAACAATTTCACACCTTCAACAAAATATTTTTTATATGTGTATTGACTATAATTATAAAATTTATCTATAACTAAGTATTAGCATTTATATGTTGTTTATGTTTAATTCATTCATTTATATATAATAAACACTAATAAATGAACAGAGCAAAAATATTCAAATCATATGCGTGGAAACTTTCAAAAAGACCTAAACACCAAGGATTTTTTTTATCAGTAAAATGTTACACATAAAGCTATTTCTGTGGGCTCCCGAGCACAGTATTAACGAGCTATTGTGAATTCCAACCAAAATTTAAGTATACACCAAGAAGTACTGGAGATGAGCTCCAATGTGTTCCACCGCGAATTTACAATTAGTTACTTTTATACGGGATTTTAGAACACGATGTGAGAAGAAGAAATAACAAGTTGGAAATTTCATGTCAAACGTAGCAAATGAGGTGCGTTCGAACTATAACGAAGTGTTTAAAGCATTCAGGTTTTGGTGTAATAGTATACAGAGCTTCGGTGCAGCATACTGTCCAAAATCATTTCTCTGCCCCTGTAAATACTATCTGATTTCTATTATACGAGAAGTAATTTGTAGCAAATATGAGCTCCGTATGTTAATTTCATAGAATGTGAAATAGTTTAATATATTTAAATAACACCTCAAACTATCATCCAATAAAAACACATTTGTGTGTTTTCTTAAAACATCTGCTAAACAATAGCTCAAGTTGAGCTGAAATCCACTCATCTCACGATTTGTAAGTCAGCTGCTCGTTAAGGGTTCAAACAACTCGAGTAAATGATTTGCTGTTAAGCAATTTAAATCATCATCAGTAATTTAAATAAGCAATTTAAATCAAGATGTGTAAAACGTTCAAAAAACAACTCTTTTACGATTTAGTAAATCACAGCTCTTTCCTGAGAAGCCAAATCTACCTTTTACTTTAAGAGTGCGGCCCTGTAAAATTAATAAAAAATATTCTTTGCATCAGAGATTGTACATAATGTATATTTTAGTATATATTTCATAGATTCATATCAATATTATTATTTTCAAAATAGTGTAATATCATTAAAATACACTTAAAACTGTTTTTCCCCATCGGCTTTATATAACGGCATACTTTTGAATGTCCTTGTAACTAAACTATACATCCGATTTTCATAAAACTTGAAATGTTTAATAACAAAACTTTACAAAATTATACAACATGTATCTATTTTAAATTTAAAACGATGCAATTTGGTAGGCTTTGAGTTGTTTTATGCAGAGAGACATATGGACAGGAGAGACATATGGACGGAGAGACGGACAGACAAATTACGGACGGACAGACAGACGGTTCGATACTGAACGAGAACTATATGTGCTACTTATTTACTAAATTACGAACGCACTTAAAAAAACTACAATTTTCCCGGAATTGAAAGTTTTATTTTATTTGCTTTAAACATAAGTGTTCTAATTAACACATTATATATGTAATACACTGTAGAAAAAAAAATCTGTAATTCTACAGATTTAAGTTTCCGAAAGGTAAAATTTCCGAAATCTGTATGCTTACAAACATTGTATCTATACACTGTATAAGAAAAGATGCAAATCTACAAAACTGATTTTTGCAAAGCTACAGAAATTTGTAAATTTACAAATTAAACTACTAAAATTACAGTTATTTTAATAAAATTTTATCTGTAACCTGGGAGTAAACAGTTGCCGTCAGACGAAAAATTCTAGGAATCCCAGTTTCCTGAGAAATTCTTAGTAACCTTAAAGATTTTTTGATTTTCAGTGCAAATCTGTATCTGTAACATGAATTTTTGCTGTTACGTTAATCTGTTACATGAATTGTTGCTGCATAAACAGTTCTAGGAATCCCAGTTTCCTAGAAAACTTTTAGCAACTTTACAGATTATTTTTTACAGTGTATACTGTTAAAAATATATGTAAGCTTGCTAAAATTTATCTTCGGTACTGGTATTAATAATATTTTTAATGTAATGGCTACAACTAAAACTCATGTTAGTTTATGTCAAAATTCAGTTTTGTTACTTTCATTCAGAAACTGAGATGCTTAGAATACTTTATGTAACTGCAACCCAGGTAAATGATAATGTTTTAGCAAGATTATTATACTTTTATCACATACTTTTGTAATACTAAAGAATACAATGTCTCTTTGGAAATTAAATTTTCTAGATTTACATCCTTTTTGGTACAGTGTAAAGGAAAAACTTTAGTGAGCATTACGTTCGTTATTATTGTGAACTAGAGATTTGTTTGCAATGTATATGCTGATCACTCAACAGTTTCAATGTTTTTTTGTATCAGAAAAATGTAACATACAGGGCTCCCAAATGGTACTCTAATTGAACATCAGATTTTTCTTGCAAATTGCCAAGAAACTAACTTTGGAAGTCAATTCTAGCGTAAATACTGTAGAATCATATCATGAAATTTTCTGTTAAAAAAATATCGATGTTCAGTTCGCGGACTATTGCACATAAAATCTCTTCATCCTTAAATCTTCATTATTTATTTACAATAAATTTCGTTCACTCTCAGAAATAAAACTCTCCTTTTTGACGATTCAGAAATCCTTGAGATTTATCGTCGTTTTTGACGATCATTTCGTATCCAAATCACGTGAATTTTAACGAAACGTGAACTCTCAAATATTTGATGAAAGTGCTTTCTTAATCATGACCAGACTTTATGAATTTTAAGGAAACTGTCGCGGCAGATGTTTATAAAAGGACCCGCTTTGTATCTCCTCAAATCTTGCTATTTTAGCAAGCAGATATTTGCTTGTTTATGTTAGTCTTCTAAACTTGCAAGATCTATAACAGAATCGATAAAATTACAATCACAGTATAAAAATTTAAACACACACTATAATCCACTAGACGCTTTTATAATGACTTCGGACTGAGTGACCCGTGGCGTGAAGCTAAAGCATGCGACTCCCACAGTGAACGTTGGGAGTTTGAAGCTCCCCTATGACATGTCTTTTTTGCTTCTGTGAATGAATACAGGAGCTTCTAAAAGATTCGACAGATGACAGCACTAGCCCTTTTCTGAAGAAATTTTTGATGAAACTGGTATCGTCAAACAAGTGAGTAAATTTATTTCAACAATTTGACGAAATATTTGCTCGGAGCATTTCCCATGAAACGTTTTCATCAAGAACGAAGAACATTTCGTGAAATGTGTGTATTCCTTCTGAGTGTGTTGGCCGTTTATGTTCTCTCTTATTTGCTTTTTTCGGAAATTTCTGAAATTTCTTTATTACCCACATTGTTTCAAATTTTAATAAAAAATAAATTATCTGAAATGTAAAAAGAAAAACGAATTACAATTAATTACACTTTAAAACGTATATATGCGGTAATATAAATTACCTGATAGTATACATATATACTTAGCTAATAATAGGAAATATATTAATAGCAAATAATTATAGAAATAGCAAACAAATGTATCACAAGGTTTAATAACAAGGTGCAATAAAATTATTAATATAAACAATTTTACTGTATTTTACCTCTAAAAATTCAAAAATCCGATAGATAAGATCATTTTGTTCAAAGAAAATAACAGGGTCAATCCATTTCAAGTGGTCCAGAAAATATTTTTTTGGTCGCTCGACCATTTTTAAAAAATCTGAAATTTTTTGTACAACAACCCTAACATGATGGAAGTTCAAAATGACCGTTCTTTTAATTTTGCTATTTTTTGTTTGTGCATGGCGGCCATCTTTGTTTCATCGTGTGCAGCGATTTTCTCAGATACTAGGATACACAAAATTGTAAATATCTCGTCTTCTATTTTCCCAATTGAAATGGGGTTTGCAGCATTTTGTTCAGAATAAAATAGGCTAAATATACAGTGATAGAAAAATTTTGAAAAATAAATTTTTATAGGTGAAATTTTAGCACAAAATGTACGATTTTTTCCAAAATCTATCCGTTTGCAAGAGGAAAATTTTCATGCAAGACTAACTGTCAACCTTACACAATTTTTTCTACAAATAGGTCAAAAGTACGTGTACTCATACACCAAATCCCAGATCTGGGAGTTAATTTCTCTTTGCGAAAAAAATTCCGAAATTCGTCAAAAATTTCAAAAATCGCACTTTTTAGGCTTTGATATCTCTGGTGGGGCACGAGATAAAAATCTGAAATTTTGGCCTGTGATAGTATTGTGTAGTAGCGTTATGTACAAAAAATTTCAAGAAGGAGATTTGACTACAAGCTGAGATACGGTGATTAAAGAAATGTTAAGAAATGCTATTACGAGTACATTAGGAGAAATGACATTAGTCTCTTTTATTACAATATTTACCCAGAAAATATCGTTTGTTGAAAACTGTTAAATAATAAGCATTTAATTTACAAAATACTATATATGCTCAACAAAGAGCTTAACAATATTTACAAGAGATGTTAGAGATAGTTCGACCAGTTACTGTTGTCAGTCCATCAGGCTGTTCTTTCTAAAAATTTTATTGGAAGCCCCCCAAGTCTTGTCATCCCTTGTTAACTTGAATGAAATTCCCTAGGTTTAATAATTGAAGCCATGTCAACTCGATCAGTTGCAATTCATTGTCTGTAATTTACTTTTCCTGAAATGTGTTCCAAGTAAAATTGTTGTATAGCATTTCTAGTAGATTTTGTTCATCTGGACAAATAGTGTATTGGCTTAGCATGCATTCTGAATTGTTTAAATCACACAGAAGCATTTGAAAAAGATATTTGTAACTAACATTTAACTTTGTACCATAAATAATTAATTTAAAATTTTGGAGGTATGAACAATTACATAGTATGTTACAGTAGTTTGGCAGTATTGTTTTCACATATTGTCCATGTCATATCTCAGCTTGTAGTCAAATCTCCTTCTTGAAATTTTTTGTACATAACACTACTACACAATACTATCAAAGGCCAGAATTTCAGATTTTTATCTCGTGCTCCACCAGAGATATCAAAGCCTAAAACGTGCAATTTTTGAAATTTTCGACGAATTTCAGAATTTTTTTTCGCAAAGAGAAATCATTTCCCAGTTCTGGGACTTGGTGTATGAGTACACGCACTTTTGACCTAATTGTAGAAAAGATTGTGCAAGATTGACAGTCTTGTTGAACAATTACATAGTAGGTTTACAATAGTTTGGTAGTATTGTTTTCACATATTTTCCATGCCATATCTCAGCTTGTAGTCAAATCTTCTTCTTGAAATTTTTTTTACATAATGCTACTACATGATACTATCATAGGCCAAAATTTCAGATTTTTATCTCGTGCCCCACCAGAGATATCAAAGCCTAAAAAGTGCGATTTTTGAAATTTTTGACGAATTTCGGAATTTTTTTCGCAAAGAGAAATTAACTCCCAGATCTGGGACTTGGTGTATGAGTACACGCACTTTTGACTTATTTGTAGAAAAAATTGTGTAAGGTTGACAGTTTCCCTTGCATGAAAATTTTCCTCTTGCAAACGGATAGATTTTGGAAAAAATCGTAAATTTTGTGCTAAAATTTCACCTGTAAAAATGTATTTTTCAAAATTTTTCTTACACTGTATATTTAGCCTATTTTATTCTGAACAAAATGCTGCAAACCTTATTTCAATTGGGAAAATAGAATACGAGATATTTACAATTTTGTGTATCCTAGTATCTGAGAAAATCGCTGCACACGATGAAACAAAGATGGCCGCCATGCACAAACAAAAAATAGTAGAATTAAAATAACGGTCATTTTGAACTTCCATCATGTTAGGGTTGTTGTACAAAAAATTTCAGATTTTTTAAAAATAGTCGAGCGACCAGTGCTGGACCACTTGAAATGGATTGACCCAACAAGACACTATTTTTATGCAACTAAATTTACGGCAAAGTAGTTAAGCATCTGGAGCAAAAATAATCAATCACAAGAGCATTTTAGTGTAATTTAACATCCCTTGTTTTCCTTGGCAAGATAAATCTGTTTCAAACTATAACAATGTATCAATCTTTTAAGATATGTGAAGTACCAGACCATCAGATATTATGTTCTTACTTTTGAAAGTGGCTTGTTTAGTTTTGAAAAGATTATTTCTTTTAAGTATATGTAAAGGTTCTTAGATATCGCGTTACTTTTGTTTTAATAAAATGGAAATTTTTATTGTATTCTTTGCTTTAAACAATGCAATCATTTTTTTTAAAGCTAATATATCTTTAAAACTTATTGTAGGTAAAACAAATTATTAATTTTTGTTCATTCATTTCAAAGTTTGTGCATTTTATTAAAATTTTAAAATTAAAGAACAAAGTCATCCTTACTTCCATTTATTGTGATGAATTAAGTAATCTGATTTTATTAATTGGGTACGGGAAAACGTATTAGGGATGAACCCAGTTTAACAATATTATCTGGCCGTTTTAGGCAAGTTTTAATATTTATTTAATTATTTTATTTTATTTTATTTTTTATATTTATTTTTTATTTGTGGATTTATCAGAATGATATGAACATGACACTGTTTTCTACTAAAATCCCTTCGATGTCTATTATTATTTCTTTTTAATTTATTCTTTTATTGGGGGGGGGGATGTTCAATGTGTTTTCCCAGTCAAAAACATGTCATAGTATAAGTTGTAGATAATAAATAGAAGATTTGTATTAAATTGAATTGGATTTGATATTTTGATAAATCGAGATATTGTGAAGTGTTTTCTTCTTAAAACACTTTTTTTTCTTTTAATCTCTTGAGATCATTTTAAATGATATCAAACTTCTATCATACATAAAATTTTGGCTTTTTTATCACAACTAAGAAGTTAATGGGGTTCTATCAGTTTTCAACACCCACCCCTTCCCTAATTTCTGCGCTTACATCTGATTTTATCGATTAACTAACTTGGCGGAGATTTTCTATCCCTTGATTTTATATCGTGATATATACATATAGACATATATAATTACATGTTATTAAAAATTGTGATGATTCTTAAATTATTCTACTTTTAAGATACACTATGACCTAAGATTAAAGGCCACATGCTGTTTTAGACGTTTTGCTATATATCTAGAAAAATATGCTAGAAATTAACCTGAAATTTCTATCTTATTTAAAGATAATAGTACAGGTCATATATTTCTTTGAATACTTATTCCCTTATTTTACCGAAACCCCTTAGTGAACCATCAGCAAATTGAAAAGAACGAATATCTATTGGATAACTCTAACATAACTAATTTATCAAAATAGTTCAAACTGTAGATTTTTATTAAAGTGCTTATTGTAATAAACTGTGTCCATTTGCATGTGGATAGCATGTAATATTCATCGAGGGATTGAGTTTTGTATCAAAACAGTTTCTAGCTTATAATTAGAAGATAATACAAAATCAGAATTGTAACCAAAATTGAAAAATGATAAAAATTACATGAAAATTAAATAAGTTTTCTAAATAATACTTCACTGCGCATGCGTCAATGCAATCAAAATAT
Source organism: Maratus speculifer (assembly GCA_964019185.1). Lineage (NCBI taxonomy): Eukaryota > Metazoa > Arthropoda > Arachnida > Araneae > Salticidae > Maratus > Maratus speculifer. The sequence continues at coordinate 324,022,098 of OZ025290.1, forward strand.
AATTTATATAATATGTTTGCTAAATGTACAAGACAGCATTTGTGAAAGACTCAAAAACATAGATTGAAAATTCTGAAAATTATTGTAAGTGGAATAAGCTCAAAATCAGTTTTATTTTTTTTAAAATACAACAAAAACATGAGGAGTTGTATCCATATATTCATTGATTAGTGTCAATATAGAATACGAAAATACTGTATGTACTGCTATATTTAGATACAGTGCCTCTTTTTTGTGGGGGGGGGGGGCTTCAATTTTGGGAAGAACGGATTTTCACCTTATTCTATTCATGATAATTTTGAAAATTTTATAGCTATGTTTTTGAATCTTTCATAAAAGTTGCTCTATACATTTTGCTAACAAATTATGCAAATAAAATTTTAATAGCATTCAAACATGCGCTGAAAAAGAAGTATTTAGTACATCTAATAATTTTTTTATAAAATTTTGATTATCTTTTAATTCTGAATACAGGCTACTCTGTACAATGTTGTTTGTCATATTTTCCATACGAATTCCATAAGTTTTATTGAAGAGAGATTTATTTGTTTATTTATTGTTATATTTTTAATTCAGGTTTCCTTTCTTATTAATGTTATTTTTTGATAAAATATTTAATAAGCCATAGTTTTAAAAGTTCTTACTTAAAGTTATTGTTGTTTTTATTGTTATTATTTACTAATGTTGAAGACATTTTCATTTTGTTATTTAGTTTAAAGTGTATTTTACATTTTTATATTGTGAGATCTTTATACTAATGAATTGCCCGTCTTTTATGTTATTGTGATCTGAAATTAAAATCCTTTGTGTGATAACAAAATGAATGAAAATGAAGTAAATAACATTCCTTTTGACCCTGAGTCAGAAATGAATCTGCAGTCTTGGATACATCTTGGAAAAATCATATCTTTCTGATAAAAAAATATAACGATACGAAAATTAAAAGCATTCCTATTTTTTATAGGAGAATCTTTAACCTCTTTGTTTTCTGGGTCACATACGTGGACCTCATTTTTTAAAATTTTTATCAAAAATAATAAAACGTTATTGTAATTTTGATCTTTGGATAATATGCTTCGATTTCTATATTTTTTGATTCGAATTAGATTAAAATTTTGCCGTCGAGTCCTAGTTCACTAGGAATGAAAATAGAGAAATAATTCAGTAATAATCAATAATGCTGCATTCATATTCAGTAACGAAGAGGTTACAGAGATTTGCAAATGAATGTTTAAAATAAACTACTTTCGAAAAATTTTCTAAAATTCTTACTGAAAGGTAAAAAGTATGTGTTCTTCATCTATGAGATTTAATCTCTCAAAAGCTGAATGACCTCTTTGATTTAGAGAATTATTTCCGAAAAAAAGGATATTGAAATAGGTAGACGACGCCATTTATGTGAAACAGCAGTAGTACAAGTTTTAACAGATGACCTAAATCCAGAGTTTCGAAATTCTATGATTAGTAATCCTCCTGAAAACACCACAGATTGATTGAAGATGACTAAAACACACTTATTATTTCAAACTTCTCATGTTAGCAACAGTAATCTATACATATAATAAAACAGTAGGACCCGGTGTGTCTGTACATTGAAGATAATTGACAAAAATGGAGTCAGGGCGATAAAAGAAAACCAATGAAACACAAAAAAAATTTTTTTGAATTTTTTGTCTGTCTGTCTGTCTGTCTGTTTGTTCGAGGTTATCTTCGTAACTACTGAATGGATTTTTATGCGGTTTTCACTAATGAAGAATGCACACTCCCGGGCAGTGTATAGGCTTTGTTTCATCAAAATCGGACAACAGACAAAAAAGTAACAAAAAGAAACAAAAGAAACTATTAGGTGCGCTGCTCACGTTTTTTAGTACATAACGTTTTTTAGTACATATAAAATCCAATAGATGTCACTGTGCGATTTTAAAACGCGCTATCGTTATGTTTTCGCCAGTCTACTTAAGTATGAGAAAGTTTCAAGCTGGCTGTCGTTCCATGTGGTTTAGTCGGTAGAACGTCAGTGCGCCATACTGATGGCCCGGGTTCGATTCCCAGCATGGAATTTTTTTTCACTATGTTGGCATTAACGCCTATAAGCAATTAAAAGAATTTGAAATATTGTATTCAAGGCGAATTTTCTCTCTGGGAAAATTTCCTTGCATTAATATGTCAGTGTAATTTTTTTTTCGATTTAATTTTTTTTTTCGAAACTTTGTTTTTCTTAAAAAATTACAGTAAATATTTGATATTTCCCAACGTTTTTTGAATGATCGACTTGCTTTTTTTTTTTTTAATGTATGTCTGAACCTTATCTAACTACTTCTTCAAGATTTCTTTAGATAAACCGACCAGCGTAGCGGGCGAAGGCCGCTAGTTCTAGAAGTAATTCTTAAAATCATAGATTATTTCAGCAATATAAGCATGTATCTAAGTATTGAGTTCTCCCGAAACCAAATTTTCATGTGCCATATTGAAATTCACAGAGGAATTTTAATGGTCCAAATTCTAAATTTATCTGCCCTAAACTGCCTACAATTTATTTTCAAAAGATACCCAAGTCAACCACGTGGGTTATACACTACTGGCCATTAAAATCGCTACACTAGGAAGAAATGCAGATAACAAAATGATATTTATTGGACAAATATATTATGATAGAAATAACAAGTGATTAAATGTTCAAGAAATTTGGGTGCATAGGTCCTGAGAAATCAGTACCCAGAACAATCATCTCGGGCAGTAATAAAAGCACTTATACGCCTGGAGATTGAGTCAAACAGAGATGGGATGGCATGTGCAGGTACAGATGCCTATGCAGTTTCAACACAATGTCACACTTCATCAACCGTAGTGATTGGCATATGGTTATGAGCCAGTCGCTCGGCGACCATTGATCAGACTTTTCTGTTGGTGAGAGATCTGGGAAACGTGCTGGCCAGGGCAATTGGCCGAACATTTTCCGTATCAAGGAAGGTCCGAACAATTCCTGAAACATCCGGTCGGGCATTAACCTGCTGAAACGTAGGGTTTCGCAGGTCTCCAATGAAGGGAGGAGCCACGGGTCGTAAAATATCAGAAATGTAACATGCTCTGTTTAAAGTGTCGTTAAGGCGAACAAGAGATGACCGAGACGTGTATATAATGGCACCCCATACCATAACCCAAAGTAATGGGAGAGTATGACGATGTCAAATGCACTCTGCCAATGTTCGTTCACCACGATGCCGCCAAACATGAATGCGGCCATCATGATGTGGTAAGTAGAACCTGGATTCATCTGAAAAAATGACTCCTCGCCATTCGTACACCCAGGTTCGTCCTTGATCCCAAAATTGAATGCGTTCCTGTCTATGACGCAGGGTCAAGAGAAGTCTGAGACATGGTCTCCGAGCTGAGAGTCCATGCTATTGCAAATGTTGTCGAACTGTTCTTGAAGACACTTTTCGTCTTGCAAATGACTCCATTTCTTGATTCAGGGCTCGTGATGAAGTTTCACAATCCATTACGGCGATACGGATAACAGGCCTGTCTTCTCGGCTGCTAGTGATAGGGAGCCATTGATATCCCGTAGGGTTTCAGAAACCGCAAAATGAAGGAGAATGGAATTTTGTGTTTATCTCAAAATATGCAGGTTTTAAATTGATATTTAAATTTTTTACACTAAATTCAATTTTAGGTTTTGCATAAGATAAATCTCCAATGAAAGTTATATTTTCGATTTACATTAAATTGTTTTTCTTCACAGTTAATAACGGTTATAATTTACATTTTAAATAAAAAAATCTAAGTGTCAATATATTTTTGCCAAAATTTCACATTAAATATACGTTAATTACTTGTATTCTGATATTTACATTTTCCGCAAGAAAACAAGTAGCTTATTAGTTACCGTTTATTTTTCTAGGTATCATAAATGTATTATTTCTTGGAAAAGCATTCATTTCTTACTGGTAATATCTATGAAAGAGCATTTAAAATTTTCTGTATAGAGATTTATTCTTGATTCATAAATTCAACTCATTTTTCATCTGAACAGAAGATGAATTTTTAATCGTGAAATAAATATAAACTATTTCATTTTATTTTAAATGATAAATTTATTTCACTTAAAGATTTCATCGCATAAGCATGTTTATATATAAAATGCGTATTATTTTAAGATGCATATTACATTTATCAGAAGTATAGCATTAAATAATAATCATATTACATTTTTTTTAATTACAAAACTTACAATACACACATTTGTTAATTTCAAATTCTGATTTAGTAGTTTTTTATTTTTTTTTTTCACTTTGCAATCATTAATGCCTGCGAAAAAGATTGATAAAAGGAAAAAGTTTTAAAATTATACACAAATAAATGCGTTATTCAATAGATTTAATATAACTGTCATTGTTAGTAAAACTTTTTATTACATGTCTAAATTGATATTAATGAGAAGGTAAAGTGTAGATTTGAAAATTACATTCATTAATATATATTTATTTCAAAACGAAAATAATAGTTTATTTATAGTTCATGCAGGTAACAATCGAAGGATATTTTCTTTAATAATCCCTAAGTTTAAATATTCTTAATGTTAATATATTTTTGATGCATCAAAAACAAATACATTATATTTCACCAATCTTTTAATCTATCAATATTTTTATTTAAATGATGCATAATAAAATGAGAAATATTTTCCATTTATATGTTCATTGTTAAAAGTTACATATTTAATAATGTTTCACTCTTATCATTATTTAGAAATGAAATACTCATTTTATCCTTGCATTTTCAAATTACAGGTATCGTTTATTCATAATTCATATATTTACTTCGTTGAAATACCCCCTTACCTATGGTAAGGAAGAAGGTTAAGGAAATTAGCCTATAATAATTTACTTTTTAATATCATGCAGTACACCACCATAGAAAACATTTGCTGAAATTTTTAATGTTATATTGTATTTTTTGTCTGAAATACTTCCTAACTTAGCATTAAAGAATCACAAACTTTCTACTTTTTATATCTAATGAAGAATTCCGCTATTATTTAACTAACTATAGGCTTTGCTTTTAAAATCAACTTATTAAAACGAAAAAAAAGAAATAAATCTATATTGATAAAAAAAGATTTTTCAATGAATTTATTATTATATATAGATATTAAAGTTAAAATGAACTTAGAACAATTACCGACAGGAAAGTCACATCTCCGGATTATTTTATAAACGTGTTTATAATAGAGCTTCCAACCACAACTTTAGGTAAAATAAAAATAGACGAATTGCTTTCAAAAAAGAATGTAATTATATATACAAATAATAGAATTTTCACTCATATATATTTTGCATGAGTGTAAATAAATGATATTAATAGAGGAGAAACGTATGTGATGATTCATTCATGTGCAATCCTCCAAATTCTTCTTCTTAGCTATACTTTCAAGGACATTTTCAAAAGACGTCTTGAGAAAAAAGATTTTTCTGAGAGTCATTCTTTTCTTTTATGTCAACTGGTCGCCATAAAGGAATGGGATACATCACCAGGCAAATAATGAAAAGAAAATTTTATCTGGTGTGAAATGCGTTTGACAGATTTCTTGAACAAGATAAGTGCAAATGCTATCGAGGAAACAAATTTATATACTGGAATAAACAATCTTTTTGCAATACGTGATAAAAAAAAAATGATAGTCCATTTTATTTCGATAAATTTTGTAGTAATTCTTTTTAAAAGATTCTATTTGTTATAAAAATAAATAAATAATGATTTTTGGTTAATTTAATTAACTTGTCATTTTGATAAAAAAAATGACAAAAAGTGTTGAATTTCCGATTTTTATTTTTAAATGTATTTGTGTTGCTTAAGGGGAAAAAATCTAAAGAATTAGAGAATGGATAAAGGATATATACTTAATTTCATTAATGCTTCTCTTTCAAGGTCCCTTTAAATGCAAATTGTTAAACTCTTTGTTTTGCAGTTCCTATTTTTTTTTTTTTCCCTGCACCGGAATGCGAACACATTTATAATTCACAAGCAAATTATCTGGATTTTTAAGACCCCGTGCGTTATGGCAAAGCATAGGATTTTTTATTTGTTTAAGGAAAAAAAGAAAAGAAAAAGGCTATCAATTGTATCAATTTTATCAATATACATTAGGGTGTATCACAAAAAACTTTTTTTTGAAACTCAATATTTCAATTTGATGAAAAGTTGTTACTATGATCACATATTTACCCCAACATTTTTTTTTTGAAATTGAAAAATATTTAGGTCTCCCGGAATGAGGATGAAGTTTAAAATTTTTGGCCTAAAGTGCAGATTTTTTAGTATTTTTTAAATAAATGAATATAATGTAAGCGTTTTTTTTCATAGCACTAAAACATAAAGTTTAGATAGGCATTTGACATTTATAAAATTTCGTTTCTGTCATTAATTTTATAAGTCTCCCGAAATCTAATTAAAAATCTCATTATTTTGCCAAATATCCAAGATTTTCAATTTATTTTGTTGATGGTTTTAAGTTTATTGCAGGTATTTTTTTTTACATCTAGAAACTCCAGTTATCATGCAAATAAAATGCATACGAAGTTTTAAGACGTTTATTAGTCCCATTTGTTTTGGCTCATGCCATTGGAACAATTTTTGCAAAATTGCGCAATTTCCAAGTGCTTTTCTCAAAAACTGCAATTTGTAAGTCACTGACAGTAAAAAGAGGCCTTGGTGTCGAAACTATGCATCGTCCAAGCATGTCCCAAACATGCTCGATCAGATTCAAATCAATAAAGCACGCTGGACATTTCATACGCCATTTTGTTTCAGCTTTAAGCATGTTCTCCACAAAACGTGCTGTATGTGATCTCGCATTATTGTGCTGAAAAAAAAATCCCCAATGGTGAGATTGGGGTCTCAGTATCTCATCTGCATACCTTTGGGCCGTCCTAGTGTTATTCTGAATGATATGCAGGTCCGTACTTCCACTTATGCTTATCCCACACCATACCATCAAACGACCTCGTCTGCATTGTGACCATTCATGAACGAATTTAGGGGTTATTACGAGTGCATCTTTTTCCTCTATACCAAAGCACGTCGGGTGTCTCGCTCGAGACTGAATCGGGACTCGTGTGTAAGTACTCTTTATTTTAGTTCGTATGGAATGCCCCTTCATCATTAAAAATGCATGTTTATAAGCTCTTAATTCTTAAATATAATGATTAAATAAAAAAAATAAAATATTTGAATGTATCCGAAACTAAAATAACCAAAAGTCGGAGAATAAACATAAACTGAACATTTTCTTGTAAAATCCACGGGTTAGTTCTAATTAGTTTCAATTATAATTTCTGCATACAACAATATAGATCCTCATAATATACTGTAGAGGTTTTTAATTTCTAATAAATGCTACATTCGTTTTAATTTAATTCATAGAAATAGTTTATGAGTAATTTACTTATTATTATATTTTGCGAGAAAATTGCAATTATTTAATTTAATAATAATTAATTTCATTAAATACTTATTATTTATTAATGAAAAAATATCAACAACCTTCTTTAAATGTTTTGCATTTTAGAAATCGATGATGTATTTTTTAGAAATAAATAGATGCATTTGATACTAAATTCATAATTACTATTTTGCATTTTTAAGCATTTTTTGCATTTCCTTTTATCACATAGTTATATTTTATATGTTGTTTATGATTGTCTTATAATAACGTTCTTCTTTTCTGTCATTAAGTAATGATGCATTGGTTTGCAATTGCCACTTTAAATAGATTATAATTTAGATTTTAACTACAAAAAGTTCAAATGAAATGTAGTTACATTAGAGATTTTTTTAATTAAGTGGAGTTATCAAACTTATTTTCTAATATTCTATTTATTATGTGAATAATGGTTGATAATATTTTATAATTATGGGATAGTGTTACTATAAAAATACAATTTTAGAATTTTAAAATATAGATTTAATTGCCAATCATTTAAGGACTTAAATAATGTTTAAGAATAGACAATACAATATATAGAAAAGAATGATATTTATTTTTATTAATCTGTTAAGAAAGCGAATTAATTTTTTGTGATTTCTAAAATTTTATTTAGATAACTCTTTCTACAGTTAAATTATTACTTTATATGATCGATAATAACTATACAAATAGCATAGTTACTTATTGAGCGAATACATTCAGACATACATACACATAGATGTATACAGTAACCTTTAAAAAGTAAATCTAAATATTCTGATTTATTGTATCATTTCTATGTCACGAGAATATAATCCACTAGTCGGGTAAGACCACATGAGTTCACATTTATAAGTAATCAGTTATAGACAATCATTTTTAAATACAGTTGTAAAAGCATAAAAGACTAATAACATATTAAATAATTTTATCGTACAACGATACTTTCAGAGTATGTCCGGAAAAGTTATACTAAATTCTATTGGAACATATGCTAAAGGTTTCTGCTAATAAAATATGACATACTTTTGTGAAAAGTCCAACACATTTGCCAATTTTAATGACGGCCATGATGCGTTATTTTCTAACTCGTACTTTTTTTTCAAATAAAAAGTGAATAAATTTTCTTTTAATTCACAACAGTATTATGCACTGTATCATATCGTCAAAAAAATTTGTGATAATTTAGATGAAAAGTATTGTGTAGAGCGTGCACCTATAATGCTTCTATAATACTACGGCTATTATCTGTTTCGTTCGTATGTTGGAATAATGAAAATTTAATTCAATTTCGCGCTTTATTAACACAATAGATTAAGTCCATCACATTTCCAGTAGTTCTACCTATTTGATTGATCTTCTTTTGTTACGAGTAAAAATGTAAAAATAAAGAATTATTTTTTTTAAATATCACGAAATATTTTTAGTCTAATAATAGATTGTATATTTTGAATATATATATATACATGTATATATATTATACTTATATTCGTGTTGTATTTTTAAAAAGAATTAAAATGCTTTTTTAAGTGAACTTAAGACATTTTTCACGTATATAAAAAATATCAAAACGTTAAATTATTATCCAATTTCAGAAAACGTCTGTTCGAGCACGCGTGTTTATTTCCAAAAGTATTAGGAGACGAAGCAACATAAGTAATCTTTAAATTGGTATGCATTTGTTGTTGACAATATTAATAATTATATATATAGATTAGGAATATATTTAAAAACAAAATATGTACTTAATTAGAGATAAATATTATTAAGTATCATTCATTTTTTTTTAGATTTTTATTCAAGTAATTATGTTGTTATAATTATGGGACACACAGGAATGACACAGAAGAAGTTATGTACATATACATAATTTTATACTACAAATAATACCTGAAAAATAAATATTCATTTCGAAATCGTTTTGAAAATAGTATATCTATTCATAAACGAAAATAAAATTTATTACATTAGTATGCAGCATATAGAAAACAGCATTAATATTTTATTGATAAAAGTTCTTTTTGATATAAGTTATTTGATCAAAATGCCTACTGGTAACAAATTATCTTCTTATTTACTGCTGATTCCGATATGGAAATATTCAAATACTTTGTCTTGTCCTTTTAATGTTTCTTTAGTGTGATAATTACGATCTTCTAGATTATATCCTGTCTGTAGTTGTTTACTGCTTACATCCTAAATGGATTTCTTGAAAGGAATGTAAGCTTTGAGTAATTCTTTGGAAATAAACGTAGATAAACATAGAAAGAATGTTTCGTGAAATGGTTCATTACAAACTTAAATAAATGAAAGAAATTTACAGGAAAAAGTTCAGAAATATAAATCTCCAAAATTAAAATTCATAATATAAATATTTATATGTTTTAAATAAAATCATAACAATGAAGCGAAAAAGAGACAATAGTGGATGACAATAAATATAACAAAATGTTTAATTCCAGAAACTCTCTTGATAATTAATTATGAGATTAATCATTAAATGACGAGAATAGTACTTAAGACTTGAAGGTTTGTATGTGGTGAATTTTGTTCTTAGTACAATCGATACAAAAACATTCTTGGATGGAGATTCAGGATAATAGATAAAATCCCGTCACGGCGCGTTATAAAATCTAACACTGTATTACACTAACATATAACTTCTATATTAAAATTATGTAGTATTTTCTTTTGATAATTGAGTGTGTAATGAAGAAACTATGTAAAACTTTATTCTAGGCTCATCATTTATTTAAAAAAAAATCCATTTTGTAAAAAGTGGATCAAGCCCGTCTAATCTTCCCTACACTGAGCATTCAAATTTTAGTCCATGAAATCAGCCAATGGAATGACAGGTCATACAAATAGTCATACGATGAGTAGAAAAGTTAAATAACGCTTGCTTAACGTAATTGACTCCAGTTAAAGACGATATACAATAATGACTTTTTTCTATGAAAGCCATCGCACGTGTCACATATGCCAAATAACTTCATCATTAACTATTACAATGGAGTAACGAAAAGTAAAGAACATCTTTCCAATGGTATATTTCAGATAACAAAGCGTGAAGCTCGTAGAACCAAGCGTCTAACATGTTATATAAAAGTTTTACAAGGGTATGCTGACTCGGCAGTTCCTGGTGTATATATTTTTAAAAATATTTAACATTTCATTATTTTACAAAAAAAAAAAAGAAAAAAAACCTTGATTCTTAGAATTTAAGTTAGGGACACAATAGTCTCATCATTCTTTGTATATCATTTGGACAAAAATGATGTTACAAGTATAATGACTACATTTGTCAAACATCCGCAATAAATCCCTTGTGAAGGTTAAAATTTTCGGATATCTCCTTGAAGAAACACCCTTGACATTATAAAAATACTTCATGCTACATTAGCGTTTCTGTGAATTCTCTTGAATATCTCAAGAATTACGCACGCTTTGTCGAAATAAATCTGTAACTTTCTCACTATACATTATTAAGACAGCAAATTTCAGATTAGAAATAATGCATACTGATTTGAATCTCCAGTGTTGTTTAGAGTATATGTTGTTACCCAAAGGGACATAAAACTCATTAAACTTAAACTATATTTTGAGTCGATATCTAATAATTAGATAGTACGGAAACCCATCATGTGACTGTAGTTAAAGACAAAAAAGCACATAAAATACAAAATGATTTCTGAACTATTTTCTAATAATCTGTTTTCCAAATTTTACACCAAGGTTAAAATAAATTATCAAATTATCACTGTGAATGAAAAACAAATAATTAAAAGTGCATGAGCAGGATGAAAAGAATTTTTTAAATAAATGAATGAGCTATTTTTTTTATATTATCGGCTAAAAAATTTCTTTGAAGTTTCTTGAATCTATAGGCTAAATTTTTTCTCTGACTCTTATAAGTAACCAAAAACATTTTAGGGAATACTTTGACTCGGCCGCTACGCACATTCACATAAACTGTACGCTAACATTTTTTACTTATTTCTATTTTTAATGTCCAGTCGCACTGCTATATTTTTTAAATATATTTTGTTTTATGCATATGTAGTCAAAGTACAAGTCCTTCTTATGAAAAAGTAGTTTAAACCGAATAAAATTCGTGTAACAGATGCTGGTATAGTATTCATATGACCAATCATAGAACCAATCAGGTTTAAAACATGATATCCTTTATTATAAGAAACTGAATTTTATTTAAATGTTTATATATACTTTATTTCGTGTGTTGGATTAAATTGTGCCAGAACTTTACATAAGTTAGAAGTGTCTAAGTTTTCTGTTTCTCCTGCAACGTACTGATAAACCGTACTTTTAAAGTAAAAGTCTCATCATATAATAAGTTACTCGACCGATTTTTACCCTTTTTTGTGGTAGACTATAAATATAAGATCATATATGGCAAACAATTTTAAAAATAATGATACTTTGTTTCAGAATTTTTCTTCTGAAAAATGGGACACTTTTTTCTGATTGACCTTGTTCGACAATTGACATTTGTTTTGAATATTATCCAGTGAATATGGATTTCAAATTTCACCAATTCAGCTTGATAGTTTCTGAGGAAAATGGGTCATCAAGTCAGCATATTTTCAAAAGATTGCACCCAGACTTGTCTTCCATTTTATGAAATCACAAAATAATCAAATTTAAAAAAACGTACATTTAGATTTTTTTGTTAATAATATTTTTCTTAATTAATTTGCTTAAATATTTCTCTTAAATTTTCTTTCTTTGTTGTGTTTTAATTATATTTTACAGATATAATAATTTAAATGTATATTTTTATATCTTTTTTCATAACAATCATCCTTTTTTACATTGGAAAAATAGAGTAAAAAAAGAAACTGAAAGTTTTGGACGCATTTACGTATTATTCGAATTCAAATTTAAATGCATAAAAATGCTATGCTTTTAAAAATATATTTTATATGGTCTTTTCTTGAAATATAGACAAGGGAATATATGGGTTCGCTTTCATTACATTTTACAAAACAACTGTAAAAAATAAATTAAAAAATAAATGTAAAAAAAATGAAAATTCATCTTTGTTTGTCATTTACAGACATGGAAAAGGTTTGAAACATAGCATTCAAAGGATGATATGGTTAATTTAAATCATTTAATTGCAGTTGTTGCATCAGGAAAATCTAGAATTTGATGAATAACTTTTGAAGTTTTATGATTTGGAATGTAAGAAACTGAGAGAATGCTTCAGAGCTGCATAGTAAAATGTTTTTTTTTTTTTTTTTTTTTTTTTTTTTTTTTTTTTTTTTTTTGTTATAATATATATGTTAAATACAAATGGGATTTTTGAACAAATAAAAAGGTATAATTGAAGGTTGTGATATGACTAAGGAGTTAAGTCCTGACATTTTGTTTTATTTTTATTGTTAACTAGCTGAGTATAGCCGCTTTTATTGGCCATTTTTTAAGACACGCTTGGAACTATAGGCGTCATTACCTTTGGCAGTGTACATCTGATTCATACTACGAACACTGTTATCTTGAACCATACGACCCAGTATGTTAATATTTTCAGCATCGTCCATTACGTGATATAAAAACTACATTTGATTTGTTTCAAAACAATTTTAATCAAGTGAAATAAAGGAATACCGTAGAATTCTTTGTGTTTGAGAAAGTTTTGTCAAAAAATTGACCCTGAAGTCAAAAACACGCTTAAATTTCATACAAATTTCGAGATAATTTAAAAATCGCAGAAGACATGATTTACGATTTTTGGGTTAAAGTTTCACAGAAGATTCATTTCTAGAATTGAAAAAAAAAAAAATACGCAAAACAATGAAACCGCTTTTACATATAATAAAATATTAAAAAATCACTGTACGTATTTTAAATAATCTTTATTGAAAAGAGGAAATTTTTTTTACGATTTTATAAACGATTGAAACGTGAATTTATCTACTAATTTAGAAAAAAAAAATTAAAAAATGAATAACGTTAAAAATATAATAAAAAATTTAGTTAAAAAGATAATCAAATATCTCAAATTTAGCTTCAAGATGTATAATTTTAGACGGACCGATGTTCGCCTCCCAAATTTGGTATAGAGCAATGTCTTCCGAAAGCATCACATACTCACATAGATACACACTCACACAAAGAAATACCTCCGTTATTAACCCCCTGACTGCCCAGCAAAAGTGTAAAATTGTAATGTTGTTTTCTCTGTAATTTATTAAAAATTAAAAAAAAATGTTTTTTTTTTTTTTTTTTTTTTTTTTTCCAACCTGATACAAAATATGTTATTACATATAAGTGTATAATCTTTGAGAGTATTAATCCTTACTTAATTTTTCAAAACTGGGTTTTATTTGTAGAATTATATTAACTTAAATATTGCTTATGTTGCAGTGAAACCTGCAGTTTAGTGTGCGAAAAAATCCGGTCGCGGCAGTCAGGAGGTTAAAGGCAACAAAAATCAATTCAAATACTTTTAAATACACGAGAACTGAAGAAGAACCAGAAAACATTTTACATACATGTACATTTTTATATTTACATATAAAAAATGAAAAACGTTAAAAAAACAGCATACAAAATTAAATTCGAAAGTTATAATTAAAGGTCTTAAATCTAGCTTCTTAGTGTATAACTTCAGGTGCACAAATGGTCGTCTATGAAATCTTGTATCTCTCTACATAGCAGTGTCTTCAGAAAAAATCACATACTAACATAGATGCACACAAGCACAAACAAATATCTTTGTTATTAAAAGGAAAAAATATGAATTCCACTACTTTTAAAAACACGAAAAATAAAGAAAAAATGGAAAGAAATTGATACACATGTACATTTTCTGAATGAATTTGTTTTCAATTCGATAAATTATGTTAATTCAAAAAAAAGAAAAACCATTAAATTAAATATACCTAAATACTTTAATTTAATACAACGCATTTCCCAATATTGAGTTACATCAATTTGTATTAACAAATATTTTTATTTTCGAATAAATTCATCATATAATTAAAAATATCATATAAACAAGTAAGTAAGATTTTTAAAATTTTGTCAATGCAATCAAATTTCCACATTTGAGGTATGTTAATTAAAGCTTTATTAAATTTTATAGCTGACAGATAGCTTTAAATTAAGATATTCATTTCTAAAATTCTTCATTGACATGCAGCGCAAAGTACAAGAATTTTTTTCAAGTTCTTAAATTTATTACATCTTAATTAGAATTCAAATTTATTATAGCTGATACATCAGGTAATTCTTTTTAAGATTATAACTTGAGGATTTACAAGAAATTAATCAAGTTTCAGCTTCATTATTAAGGCATCAAAATACAGATTCGAGTTAATGTATCATGGCATAAACCTACAACGTGTTTACAGGAAACTTTGTTGCCTGAAGGAACATAAAACTCATTAAATTCAAACTGTATTTTGAGTCTTTATTTTATGCAAGTAATATAGAAATTAATTAACTAGAACGCGAATTTTATCCATTATTCGCCTCGAGAAAGTCTTGATGAATGTTGATATTCAAAAATAATAATATGTAAATCAAGATATATATATATATATATATATATATATATATATATATATAACTTAAAGGATATAAATAAAAACATTTTACATTTATTTACTTTAATAGGTGGCACAAAAATAAAAATATAAAATATTTTGATAGCTTAACTCGAAATGAACACTAATCTACTATCCTTGAAACAAATCTTAACCCCCCCTCTTTAAAAAGTTTAAGATTTATAAATATATGTAGGACAGTTGCACCATAAATTTAACTAATAATAACACATTGCTCAGTGGTGCACAAAACAGGAATTTTAATATACATTAGTACATATTAAAATAAAATAAAATTTTCAACGTTTCGCTCCGTCTTCTGTGGGCGTCTTCAGGAAAATATGAAATGGAAGGACTACGTTTGCATCTTGTTCGAGAGATATTTCTACTAAATTAAAAATTAAATGAATTAAAATTTAAAAATGTTGCCAATTACACGTGAGTAAAAATTAAAATATTGCAAGGAAATAAAAATTTTAAGGTTTTATGATGTTATGCCATATTTTTGGTATATTGTAGGATAAATTATCATTACATGGTTTATTTTCACGTGCTATGATTTCGATGGATTTTATTATTTTAACTTGAACTGGGTTATTGCATGGAAATATGATTTTGGCTTCCTCAAAATTAATATGGCAACCCTTGTTCGCCAAATAGAAGCGAGCAAGGGCAGTATTCTGTTTATATTGTTCTATATCTCTACGATGTTCTTTAATTCTAGTTAAAAGTTTCCGCGTTGTCCTGCCGATGTAGACTTTTTTAAGATTATTAGATAAAGTGATGGGGATTTCATAAATACCAGATTTTTGATCTATTGGAATTTTGTCGATTTTATCTGTAACGAGGTCAATGAGATAAGGAGGAGGAATGGCGACAAGTTTTATGTTATATTTTTGTGCGATCTTTTTTACTTTTTCAAATATGTAAGGGATATAATGAAATTTTCTGTAAACTATAAGTTTATTCTGTCATTGGCCAGATGTGGGAGGAGTATTGTATTGTTGAACTATTTTATTTATAAATTTTGCTGGAAAACCATGGTCAAAAACTATTTTCTGTATAAAATCAATTTCTTTATTTAATGTGTCATCTGAACAAATCATAAAAGCTCTTTTAATAAATGACCTGAAAGCAGATATTTTGTATTCGAAAGGCATGTTGGCTGAAAATGGGATAACTGTATTTTCTTTTATTGGTTTTCTATAAACTGAAAATTTTAAACTTGAATTGCATCTATTAATTTGAACATCTTAAAATGAAAGGGTGGCGTTTTCTTCGACTTCAAGGGTGAAATTAATACTATTGCTTAATTTATTGACATCTTGTAGAAAAACATATAAATCAGCTAAACTGTGGTTCCATAAGATGAAAACATCATCAACATAACGGAACCAACATTCAGGTTTTAAATTAAACGTATTAAAATTTTTTTGTTCTAGTGGTCTTAATGCGAATTCAGCAAACAAACCGGATACTGGTGACCCCATCGGCGCACCATGCAGCTGTCGGTAAATATTCTTATTAAAAATGAAAATATTACTGAAAACTATTAGGTTTAGGCAAGATTTAAGGGAGGTTTTGATATCTTGAGATATATTTGAATTTTTATCTATTATCAAATTAATGTATTCTATGACTTCGTGCATATTGATGGAAGGATATAATGAAACTACGTCTAAACTAGCCATAATGGTGTTTGTATTAACTGGAATGACTTTAACTTTATCGATAAAATCTCTTGTAGATAAAATTGCATTGTATCGATTTCAAGAAGATCACGAAAGCCTTTTCTAAAAAGTATGTGGGTGCAACACAGCGGGGAACTATGGGTCTCAGTGGTAAACCTGGCTTATGATCTTTCAGTCTCCCAGTCAACATCGGAGTAACACCAGTATGATTGATCTTAATAAGTGATTTCATACTATCTGGCCATTTTCCAGTGCGAACCAACTCTTCAACTTTACGGAAAATTTTCTTGTTTAAATCTTCCTTCAGAAGTTAACAATCCATATTAGCAATACACGCATTCATTTTATCAATGTAAGTTAATCTGTCCAAAATTGCTATTTTGTTTGATTTGTCTGTTTTGATAATGATAATATTAGGGTCCTTTTTTAAATTATTTAATGTCCTGAAAATTACTCTCTGTTCTTTATTCTGCTTATATGAAATTTGTCTTACTAATCTGTACATTGCTGCCCGCTCTTCATCTCTATTACTTTCCGGGATGACTTGAATGATGTTTTCACAATTTGCAATAATACTATTACGGTTTTTATTATTATCAAATACAAATTTTGGTCCAAGAGAAAGAGCACTATCTTCAATACTAGAAAAGACTTTACTTGAATAATTAATATAAGGAACTCGTTTAGCAGTTGAAGGAGGCGAAGAACGAAGCTTCCGGTCCATAAGTAGTTTGAATTTCCTTGTGTGGATATTAGTTTTCTCTGTATGTTGGATATGAAGCAAACTGGATATTATATGCATTTTATGGTCGAAAATATCAGCAGGGGTTTTATCAACAAATTCACTATAAAGATGAAAAACCTTACTTGATAAAAAGTTGACGTATGCGAATTTATCTCTAATGTATAGAATCAGGCATTGGAGCTCAAAACTAAGTTTCTTCTGTGGAAATCTTTTGAAAACTTCATTATCCTTGATAGAAATAAACTTTGGAATAACTTTTTCTTTCTTACATTTCTGGAGAAAAGATAAGTTCAAAATCTCTCGGTCAAGTCGCAATCTCTCTGCCTTGAAACATTTAAAGATGAAATTAAAGTCCATAATTTAACCTAGCATTGGTATATTTCATAAATATATATAGGACAGTTGCACCATAAACTTTAACTAATAATAACACATTGCTCAGTGGTGCACAAAACAGGAATTTTAATATACATTAGTACATATTAAAATAAAATAAAATTTTCAACGTTCCGCGCCGTCTTCTGCGGGCGTCTTCAGGAAAATATGAAATGGATGATGAAGAGCGGGCAGCAATGTACAGATTAGTAAGACAAATTTCATATAAGCAGAATAAAGAACAGAGCGTAATTTTGAGGACATTAAATAATTTAAAAAAGGACCCTAATATTATCATTATCAAAACAGACAAATCAAACAAAATAGAAATTTTGGACAGATTAACTTGCATTGATAAAATGAATGCGTGTATTGCTGATATGGATTGTGAACTTCTGAAGGAAGATTTAAACAAGAAAATTTTCCGTAAAGTTGAAGAGTTGGTTCGCACTAGAAAATGGCCAGATAGTATGAAATCACTTATTAAGGTCAAGCATACTGGTGTTACTCCGATGTTGACTGGGAGACTGAAAGATCATAAGCCAGGTTTACCACTGAGACCCATAGTTTCCCGCTGTGTTGCACCCACATACTTTTTAGAAAAGGCTTTCGTGATCTTCTTGAAATCGATACTTCCTGTTTCAGAATTTGCAATTTTATCTACAAGAGATTTTATCGATAAAGTTAAAGTCATTCCAGTTAATACAAACACCATTATGGCTAGTTTAGACGTAGTTTCATTATATCCTTTTATCAATATGCACGAAGTCATAGAATACATTAATTTGATAATAGATAAAAATTCAAATATATCTCAAGATATCAAAACCTCCCTTAAATCTGGCCTAAACCTAATAGTTTTCAGTAACATTTTCATTTTTAATAAGAATATTTACCGACAGCTGCATGGTGCGCCGATGGGGTCACCAGTATCCGGTTTGTTTGCAGAATTCGCATTAAGACCACTAGAACAAAAAATTTTTAATACGTTTAATTTAAAACCTGAATGTTGGTTCCGTTATGTTGATGATGTTTTCATCTTATGGAACCACAGTTTAGCTGATTTATATGTTTTTCTACAAGACGTCAATAAATTAAGCAATAGTATTAATTTCACCCTTGAAGTCGAAGAAAACGCCACCCTTTCATTTTTAGATGTTCAAATTAATAGATGCAATTGAAGTTTAAAATTTTCAACTTATAGAAAACCAATAAAAGAAAATACAGTTATCCCATTTTCAGCCAACATGCCTTTCGAATACAAAATATCTGCTTTCAGGTCATTTATTAAAAGAGCTTTTATGATTTGTTCAGATGACACATTAAATAAAGAAATTGATTTTATACAGAAAATAGCTTTTGACCATGGTTTTCCAGCAAAATTTATAAATAAAATAGTTCAACAATACAATACTCCTCCCACATCTGGCCAACGACAGAATAAACTTATAGTTTACAGAAAATTTCATTATATCCCTTACATATTTGAAAAAGTAAAAAAGATCGCAGAAAAATATAACATAAAACTTGTCGCCATTCCTCCCCCTTATCTCATTGACCTCGTTACAGATAAAATCGACAAAATTCCAATAGATCAAAAATCTGGTATTTATGAAATCCCCATCACTTTATCAAATAATCTTAAAAAAGTCTACATCGGCATGACAACGCGGAAACTTTTAACTAGAATTAAAGAACATCGTAGAGATATAGAACAATATAAACAGAATACTGCCCTTGCTCGCTTCTATTTGGCGAACAAGGGTTGCCATATTAATTTTGAGGAAGCCAAAATCATAGTTCCATGCAATAACCCAGTTCAAGGTAAAATAATAGAATCCATCGAAATCATAGCACGTGAAAATAAACCATGTAATGATAATTTATCCTACAATATACCAAAAATATGGCATAACATCATAAAACCTTAAAATTTTTATTTCCTTGCAATATTCTAATTTTTACTCACGTGTAATTGGCAACATTTTTAAATTTTAATTCATTTAATTTTTAATTTAGTAGAAATATCTCTCGAACAAGATGCAAACGTAGTCCTTCCATTTCATATTTTCCTGAAGACGCCCACAGAAGACGGCGCGAAACGTTGAAAATTTTATTTTATTTTAATATGTACTAATGTATATTAATATTCCTGTTTTGTGCACCACTGAGCAATGTGTTATTATTAGTTATTAGTTATTAGATTAAGATTTGTTTCAAAGATAGTAAGTTAGGTTTTATTTCGAGTTTATACCGCAAGTCAATCATCCGTGAATCTATTGAGATATATTCTAGGAGGGATAGGGTGTATAATGAAACTTTTTCCTTTAATATTCCGATTTTGTGTTTGAAATTCCTTAATAAATACTTAAAAAGTGAGTCTGATAGAGGGAGCCGCGGTAGCGTAGACTATTTACAATCATAGAAGGCGCAGTGTTTGCATTTGTTTGTGTTTTTAGATTATTTTTTGTATCCACTATCATTCATTTCTCTGATTGCATATGTGTTATGAATATGGTTTTTACTATTGAACCGAAACATGTCAACATATTTTAGATTTCTCTTTTTGTGGCACCTATTTAAGTAAATAAATCTAAAATGTTTTTATTTATATGTAAAGAAAAGGTATCTAAATTTGTTTGAGTTTTTACGAAAACTAACAACATTTTTTGACATTGACTTAAAGGATATATTTCGGATTTATAAATTTAAATAAAGCAATTTCAATAATTAAAACATATCGCTTACTCGCACAAAAAGTGACATATTAAGTAATAAAAGAAAATTTCACAGATCATGGAAAAAAAAGAAAAAAAATTGTTTTGCATAGTTTTACTTGAACTTGAAAGTCTAGTGCTTAGCAATTCATGCAGAGATAAAAATGTGCATAAAAGTGTAAAACTTTTAAAACTGAAGACATGTCAAAAGATTTGGAGGGTCGGATAAATTTACTTCCCCACACAGTCCACGACTGTTCTGTTGTCAAGAATGGACGAATAGCGTAATAAAGTGATTTCTATAATTATACTTATGAAACTATAATATGACATACCTGTGACAGACTTATAAGTAGATTAAAGTGCAAAATGAATTTTTGCGGGGTGTTTCACTTTTCTTATGTGTAAGGGATGCCATCGATGTTGATATTTCTTTTATTATATTTGTTACTATTGGAATTACTTTAAAGATATTGAAAAAATGAAATGTATTTTTTTCTATCCAGTCATATAATGAATAATAAAATTATTTCTTTTTACTAATGTAGTCTTTTATTGAAGCATGGTTGCTGTGGAGAAGTAGAATTTTACTTAAAAATTATAATAACCAGGACATTGTTGGACGACGAACTTACGAATAAACTTGCAAAAATTGATTAAATTCAAACTGTATTTTGAGTCTTTATTTTATGCAGGTAATATAGAAAGTTAATTAACTAAAAATTTCAACTAATAATTTTAACTAATTTCAACTTAAAATGTGACATTTACGGAACATTATGTTAAACAATGTTTTTGCGCTTATTTTTAATATTATTTTACAGTCCCGGTTATTTTCAAAAAACCAGGCAGTCCTTGATTCCTTTTCTTTTAAATAATTTTGATAATGTTATCTAAAACTTCTATCGCGATTTTTATCGATTATTTCTTTTGACAAAATGCATATTTGATACGATCTAATGAGACATTTTTATTATTGAAACGAATAGAATAAAAACTTAAGGAAATATAAACAGAAAGAAAAGTATAAACAAGTAAAACTGTTTGATTTTGTTTACAATAATGCTGAAGTATAATGGAGAGCAAAAAGAAAACAGATTACATTGACATGGCAACACAAAAATTTAAAGAGTATTTAAAATAGCAAACCATAGATATCAACTTAGCCATGGCCAAATAGCTATTTCTAAACTAAATCTGGAACAAGAAGCTACGGTTGATTTCAAAGAATTAAATAATAAAGAAATTATCAAATTACCAAAAATTAAAAATTGTAGAGTCAATAGAAATCATATATTTTGCTGACCACACTTGCAATGATAAGTTTTCGTACATCATTGCAAAAAGTCTCTACAGTATAATAAAAGGACTTGAGTACTCCCACTTCTTTGGAAATTTGAACAGTCCAACACCTAGCTTCACCTCCCTTGTTTTTCATTTCGATGTTTGATCAGCCCATTGGAAATAAAAGGTCTGTGACTTTTGCTATTTTTGTTGTTTTTAAACTTCATGAAGTGCGTGGTAGGCTCGAAATTACTAATCTTTTTTTTTAATTTTCGAAAAAAATACTTTTAATTAATGGAATATTTTATTTTTATTCTCGTAATTTTATTAGGTGAAGTGAAATATTATAAGAAAAAAAAAAGATTCATTAAATCCTTTTTAACTTTATGCATGTTACATACCTAAAAAAAAAAATTATTTTTATTATTAATCATGAATTTGGTCAATTTCAACACTGTGCCTGATCTGGAAGATTCCAAATAATGGAATAGAGATTACTTTTTCCATTCCAGATGTATGCACTAGGCAAAAAGTTATAATTTGTTCTTCAAAACAAAATAAATTTCCAGCAAGAATTTAAGGTAAAATTTACTTTCAGTATTTTTAGAATACTTTCAAATATGAATATAAAAAATTACAGAGTGTTAAGTAGATTAAATTAAGCTTATTCAGTTGCAAAATATAGCAATACAATACTTTTAATTCATAACTGTGTGCAATGGTTCACACCATAAAATATGAAATTTTAGCCAAACATTTGAAATACATTTTCTTTTACTACTTTTCCTATTATTACACCGATACATAGATTTCAAATATTTTTTTTCATAAGAATAGAAAAGATCGTTCAACTAATTATTTAGTTGAAATTCAATGAACATTTTCTTTGTCTTTGAACCTACGAGTTTTCTTTATATAAAATTATTGAAAAAGATATGGACAAAAAACAATATATTCCGTAACTGAATGCTGATATTTTAGCTGCTGTCACATATGGCCGAGTGCAATACACATAATGAATACAAATCAATGTATACATTTACTTTTTTATTTTAAAAATTATTTTCTCATTATTATTAACTGGTTATTAATTATTTACTATAACGTTTATTACGCCTTTTTTAGCCTTCTTATTTGTTTTTTTTTTCCAAAATTTTCCTCGTAATCACACTCTAAAAATTTCTAACAAACATCTCATCTGAAGCATAAAACAAACAAGGAATTAAATTTATAATAAACTTTAACATGCATTTTAAACATCCGGTAAATTATGTATCTGATTTTTTAAATATATACTACTTATTTAATAATACGAAATATAAATATATCAGAAAATTTCCTAACAAGGTGTTTTACAAAATATTGAAATATATAGCTATACAGTATCCCCAGACTAAAAATTTAGAAATATCTTTGAAAACACTATTTTATTTAATGAAAATCACAAAACACTTTATTTATACAACTAAATTTATGGCAAAGTAATTCCTTAAACTAAACATCTGGAGAAAAAATAATCAATCACGAGAGCATTTTAGTGTAATTGAACACCTTTTGTGTTCCTTGGCAAGATAAATCTGTTTGAAACTATAACAATGTATCAATCTTTAAGGATATGTGAAGCATTAGACCATCAAACATTATGTTCTTATTTTTGAGAGTGACTTGTTTAGTTTTCAAAAGATTAGTTATTTTAAGCATAATTAAAGATTTTAAGATAGTTGATTTCGCGTTACCTTTGTTTTAATAAAGGGAAAAAATTCATAGTATTCATTACTTCAAACGACACGATCACTTTAAAAAATGGCTGATGTATCTTTAAAATCTCTTTACAACTTATTGGATGCTAATAAAGATGTAAGTTGTTGTTATAGTATTTTAAAGTTTGAGCACTGTATGATAATTATGGATATTTAAATAGAAATTACCTGTAATTGTGATTAGTTAAGTAGTCTGAACATATTATTTGAGAAGTTAGTTATATTATTTGAGAAGTTATTAGAAAGTTCAAAACGTTGTCTATACATATATATATGTGTGTGTGTGTGTGATTAATATTTGAAAACTCGATATTAATTCATTCGATTCAGGTATTAACTCATTTCAGTTAATATCTGAAAACTCGACAGAGACTTTCCAAAATTTTTATTTTTAAAATTTAATGATCCAACTACCCTGTACAATTATAGGCTATGATACATATTTTGTCATTTAAATGCTATAATGTTTTGATATCAGGAATGTAGAATTTATGGGGAGGATAAATTGTTATGGGAGAAAATGTCTGTTAATCATTTCAGAGGCAAGATACTTCTATTAATAAAACGCCAAGTAAATGACACTGGAAGTTACAAATATATTTATTTCAAATATCTAAAAGCTTTGATTCACATTCATTTAAAAAGAAATTTTTATTTTCCTATATTCTGGTTCATATGTCTTAGGAATTAAAATTTGGTGCTCCAAAAAAAAAAAAAAAAAAAAAAACCCACCCCCTTAAAGGGATTAACATCATAATCAGTATATAATAATTGGGACTGAGATGATAGAAGCTGAGGTAATATTTTGTCTTAACCATAGAGTAAAGAGAAATTAATAGAGTGGAGTTATAGTGTATGTGGGTGAAGCCATAAGTGCAACTTAAGCCTCAAAATAACCACATGCTTTGACACACCTATTAATTCAAACCGGTTTAAATCCGTATTTCTTCGCTCTTATTTTTTAATGGGAACTAATATATATCTTCACAGGAAAGAATTGTTTTATTATTTTATCATAAGTGTTTTAAACATCAATACAGAAAATTCTTTTAAGGTTTTTGCTTGAAGAGATAACGTTTTCTTGTTAATGTGTTAAAATGGTTTGCACTCGGAAATCTAGATTTTAAATCAATATTTATTACATAAGTTTTCATACATGATTTTAAAATAATGTTTTCATTGCAATTTCTTCTTATAATATGCTTCATCTGTATTTCATTTCTTTCAATTGGTAATGTAATGTAATTGCAGCAATACAATATTTTAAATTCATAACTGTTTGAAATGCCACGAACCATAAAACATGAAATATTAGCCGGAAATTTGAACTATAATTTCTTTTAATATTTTTCATATTACTATACCGATATATAGATTTCAATTTTTTATAATAAAAAAATCGTGCAAGAAAGTATTAAGTTGAAATTGAATGAACATTTTCTTCGTCTTTGAAACCATGAGTTTTCTTTATACAAAATTTCTGAATGAGATATGGACAAATAACATAGTATTCCGGAATTGAAAGATGATATTTCAGCTGCTATCTACACGTGGCCGAATGCATTACGCATAATGAATCAAATCACTCAACACATTTACTGTTTTTTTGTGTTTGAAAAATATGTTCTGTTTATTATTTATTGATCATTAATTATTTACAATAAAGTTTATTGCACCTTTTTTATCGTTCTTTTTTTTCCCAAAATTTCCTCTTAATCACATTTTCATCATTTTTAACAAACAGAACATCTGAAATATGATATTAACAAGGAATCAAATTTATAAAATGCTTTAAAATGCATTTTTATTATACGGTAAATAATCTTTCTGATTCTTTAAATATATACTTAGTTAATAATACCAAATATAAATGTATCAGAAAACTTCTTAACAAGATGTTTTACAAAATATTAAAATAAATAATTTTACAGTATCTTTAGACTAAAAATTTTGAAATATTCTAGAAAATACTATTTTATTTAAAGAAAATCACAAAGCACTTTATCTATACAACTAAATTTGTGGTAAAGTAGTTCCTTTAACTAAACATCTGGAAGAAAAATAATCAATCACGAGAGCATTTTAGTGTAATTGAACATCCTTTGTGTTCCTTGGCAAGATAAATCTGTTTAAAACTGTAATAATGTATCAGTCTTTAAGGATATGTGAAGCACTAGACCATCATATATTATATTCTTAATTTTGAGAGTGACTTGTTTAGTTTTGTAAAGATTAGTTATTTTAAGTACATGTAAAGGTTTTCAGATCGTTGATATCGCGTTACCTTTGTTTTTATTAAAGCGAAAATTTTCGTAATATTCTTTACTTCAAACGACACAATCACTTTAGGAACAGGCTGATATATCCTTAAAATATCTTTAAAACTTATTGGATGCTGAATTTTTTTAAATCAATGTACCAAATACCCCTTATATGCTATGATATAGTTGATATCATGTTATCTTTATTTTAATAAAAGAGAAAATTTTCATAGTATTTTAACTTCAAACGATACAATCACTTTAGGAACAGGCTGATATATCTTTAAAATCTCTTTAAAACTCATTGGATGCTAATAAATTGTAAGTTTTTGTTAAAGTGTCTTAAAAATTTTGCATTTTATGATAATTATGAATATTTAAATAGAAATTACTGTAATTGTGATCAGTTAAGTACTTTGAATGCATTAGTTGGGTATATCAAAACGTTATATACATTTACATACCTAAGGTCATTAATTTTTGTCAATATCTAAAATCTCGACAATCATTCCAAAACTTTTATTTTTTTTAATTTAATGTACCAACTACCCCATGCAATTATACACAATGATGCAAATTTTGTCTTTTAAATGCTGTAATGTTTGTATATCAGAGATGTATATTTTATGCGGAGGATAAAATTTTATGAAAGAAAATGTCTGTTAACCCTTTCAGGAGCAAAGTAGTTTTATTCGTAAAATGCCAAAACAAGTAAATTACACCTCAATTTACAAATAAATTTATTTCAAATAACAAAAAGCTTTGATACACATTCTTTTAAAAGGAAATTTTTCTTTTTAATATTCTGGTTTATACGTGATATTTAGGAAATAAAAGTTGGCGGTCCAAAAAAGAACCACCGCCCTTGAAGGGATTAACATCATAATCAGTGTCTAATAATTGGGACTGACAAGGAGGATCTCCATACGGGCATACTCATAAAAATTATTATATATATATTATATTCTTATCGGTATATTCTTCTCATAAGGATATATATGTTTATAAAAGAAATTTTGGAGGAATCTCGATAAAACGTCCGTAAAAAAAAAAAAAAAAAAAAAAAAAAAAAAAAAAAAAAAAAAAAAATCATTTTTTGGCGATTTATTACCGATTTGCGGTGAAACACAATTTGATAAAATACTCTTTTATGTCGAAAACTCTTTAACCTCTCGCGACGTGAGTCGTTTGCTTAATTTTGTATCTTTTTTTGTAGGTAAACTTTACAATAAAAAAAAAACTGGTGGGAAAAATGAAGTATTCTAAGCGACAATTAACAAGCAATTTTCAGATGTATTAGAATAGTTTGCTTTTGGCGAGTAAAAATCCTGCTCGACAAATCTTGTGTCGCCTTCATATTTTAGCACCAAATATTCGAAAATATTTTATTTTTTTACAGACTTTCTACTGAAATTGCGCTGTTAAATTTAACTGATCTTTATTACTTACATAAATAGTACAAGTAGCAACATATTCTAAGTGTAATAATATTTTTGCAACATATTCTAAGTGTGCCCAATAAGGAAGCCTTCCTTGTGAGATGATAGAAACTGAGGTGATATGATATTTTTGTTTTAACACTTGCACATGCATATCCATTCTATTGAATCATTTTGCACGCATGTAAATTGTTAAATATACCATCTGACATTTGTATGTTACATAAATAAAGTTTCAATAAGCATTTTTATATAAGTAAAAAGTTATGTATGAGGATATGAATGATGGTATGAAAAAAAATACATCAAATATTTCTAAATATGAAACAAAGAGAAGAACAAGTTATTTCATGCATGGTGGCTAGTTGAACAGTTGCAATGGAAATTATTCTGACAGCACCAAATAGTATCTCTTAATTTAAATGTGTCATTAGAGGGAATAAGATGATGTTCAAAATCAAGGGCAAATATATTTACTTCAATATTTTATTCTACAATCTATAATAATTAAGGCGAATTATTTTTCCTATTCTGTATGTAAATAGGTATTCAGGGTGCGTAGTTTGGAAGGACCTTGTAAGGACCTTTTACCAGAATTTTTATATTGTAATATTTGTTTCATTTAACGAAAAAGAAATCCTTTTTCAGATGTAACAACCAGTACTTTAAAAATTTTCTGATACTAAAAGAATTAAAATCCTCTGAGTTTCTTGATGACTACGCACCCTGGTATTAATACATATTTATATTAATTGGTATAAATAGCAAAAGTGAATAACATATATAGAAACGTTTACAGCGTACGTTTAATATTGGATATTTGTACCTAGGTACAGGAACTGAAATGATTATATACTTTATTTAAGGCTTAAAATTAATTAATTATACATCATTATATGTCCATTGTCGGGCGTCTGTAGCTACAATGTAACTTGTGAATAATGTTGACTAATCGTAAAAATTGAAGAATCACTTGTTAACACAAACAAAACAGTACAGTTTATTTACAAAATGCTACGTACGATTAGCAGTGGCTGATACACTGCGCTTACATGCATTCAACTGGCAGGAAAGATTCCCGTACATCAACAACATTCTGCGCGCAGTTGTGTCTTCTAACAACAATTGCTATATGCTGAGGAAACATCCATTTATCACTGGTAATTATCAAAACAAATATTACAATATGTGATTTTTTTCAGTTTTTAATTTTAGTGCAATTATTGAAAGATTGTGGGCAGTGGACACAAATTGTCATTTTTTATGATATTGACACATTTGTCAATAGTACGGAAATATTACTGTGAGGTACATTTTTGATGCAGTACTTTTTATAGAATATTTTAAAGTTTAAAAATTAGCAGTATTATCAACGATTGAAAACATCGTTTTAATTTGCTTCGTTTTGCAGTTTATAAAATTACCATAACATTACTTAAAGAAAACTTAAGATGATAGAGTATAATTAAAAGTATTAATATTTAATTTCATACAGTAGAGAAGTATAAGATTGATTCTTATATAAAATTAAGAATTTCCTTTTATATTTTAACCTATAATTCAATGTTTAAGATCTGTGGAAGAAAATTCAATATTATAGTGAGAGTATAAATGAATGGATAAAAAAACCACCATAATCATTCTGAGTAAAATAGGTTATAGTATTTTATAAAAACGTATTAAAGAAGAATTATTTCTAAAATGTAAATTAACAATAAGGACTTTTTTCTAAATTCTAACTGTTAGTTTTGCCTAAAAAAGGATTTATTCTAAGGTGATTAAAAATTATTCTAAGGCGCTTTAAAAGAACTCATTTTGTATGGTTTTTCGTATTGTTTGACGAAATAATGATAGGAGCTTTTTTTCTTTTTTTTTCTTTTTTTTTTTTCTATACATGTAGTCGTTGTTAAAGTTTTCTTTGAATTAGACACGTAAGTAATTAGAAAAACAGGTAAAATTATCCTTGTAAAAAGACTTAAATTCAATTTAATCATGTTTACAAGTGACGTTAAACTGTTTTTAATGTAGATCTAAAATAAAATTCTTACAAAGTATTTTTTTAACTTGTAACTAAAAGAGTAATATAAATTTAAATATTTGATTGTTTTCAATTCAAAAAAGGAAATGAAATATTATTAGAAGATAATACATATTTTTTTTTAATTAACTATATTTTGAAATTTTGATTTTGTGGCATAATTGTCCATTTTATAAAATTATAACTATAACAAAATACGGATAAAAATCACGTTAAAACAAAAGGAAATCAAAAAACAAATTATCCTACCGAAATGCAATATACTGTAAAATAATGTATTTCTAAATTTAGGAAAATATAATTTAGTCTTGACCGAAAATAAACAATATACTTCTATGAGTTAAAAGATTTAAAGAAAGTTCTTTATATTTTACAGGTTTAAAAACCAAAATATATTTTTTTGTTTAAAAATAATAAAAAATACAAAGTATACAAAAAATATTAAAATACAAAGTATTTTTTCTGACAAAGATTTTCAAAAATATTTCTAAATAGATTTTATTCAGTATCAATTTACTAAACTCGGAATATGGATTTTGTGGGCGTTTATTTATGTTTGTTATGCTGTGAATTCTCAAGTACATCATTTATGTTTAATAAACATTATTTAAAATCAATCCTAATAACGTAACAGTATTAAAATTAAAATTAATCTTTATATTATATTTTTACTCTCGCTTTTACCAGTTGACTTATGAAACTGTAAACGTTAATTAAGAATTCGTTAAATACTGAATTCGGTATTTTGGTTTGAGAAAATTGATTAATGAGCAAAAAAATCCATTCATAATTTTTTTTCAAATATTAGTGTCAGCAAAAGAAAAACAACTTATAAATATTAAATTATTTAAATATATTTATTTCTAAACGTACAGAATGTTTTTCAAAATCATCCATCACTCGTAAGAGGCTATGTATGCTTTCGTCCATGATTATATTATATTTTCATAGATTATGACATTTAACCTTTTTTTTTTACAGAGTACGTTTTTTGACACACAATGATTTTTTAAGGAAAAATAATGTACAGTTCAGGCTCCCATCCACTTACTTTTCTTCATTCAAAAATAATTTTTGTAATTGTATGACGTTTTCGGTTTAAGTATTAGATGACGATGCTTGGGCTGAACGCCAATGCACTGCCCTTGGTACTAGACCGCTTTCGAATACTATGTCAGAACTCTGATCACATGCCAAAATTTATTGAGTTAAATGAAAAAATGAAAAAAAAAACTTTTTCTTTTTAAATATGAAGCTATATAAAAGATATAAAACACAATTGTTTATAAATATTTTTAAAAAATCAAGATTGGGGTGCATGTAAAACAAAAATGACAAGTGTTTTAGTAAAAAGAGTGTGAAATTGACCAAAATATATATATTTTTTAATCCCGTACTTTCCGCACATAACATTCAATGATGAACAAAACCTCATAGTCTAGAAAACAACTTTTATTCTTTTTTTTTTTACTTTGCCATTCAATAAAAATTTATTTGAAATTATAATTCACCTTACTTAATGAATCAATAAAACAGTCTTCAGCTGTCTAAACATCGCTGAATGTGTTTTGTTCCGCCACATCTCACACTGAAGTGAAAAAGGAACTGAAGCTAAATCAGAAATGTTATGGTTACAATGATCGGCAGATATTAATGTTTAATTCGAACTCAAGTTTCATTTTACTTTGAATGTGCAATATTGCAGTTTTGAGGCTGCAACCACCTCTCTCGCAACAATTGATAGTTGTTTTTTAAGGTAGATTTCGTATGAAATACTACCTATTTCATTGTCTCCCATGTTGGTATTTCTGAAAAAATTTTGCAGATCTATATCGATCGTGACTCCTAGACCACAAAATTACAATCAGTAAAAAAGTTTATATATTTATCTATCTATCTAACTAACTATATATATATATATATATATATATATATATATATATATATATATATATATATATATATATATATATATATATATATATATATATATATATATATATATATATATATATATATATATATATATATATATATATATCACTTTCTTCTAGACACGATAACTTCCATAATTATGCTCAGATGGTCTTCAAAATTTTACATATAATCAAGGGGCATAAAATCTCGGTCGAGATCATTAATGGTCAAAATCGGACCAAGGAGGTAGAAATAAGGAGAGTTTTTGTGAAAACCGATAAAACATGATAACTTCTTAATTGAAATAGATATCGAATCAGTTTAAAGTTTATATTACTTCTAAAAAATAGGAAGAGTTTATGCATGATAGATTTTTGTTAAAGTTAAAAATAGGCTCAAGGGGCGAAAAAAACAGAGTTTTTGGGAGAAAAAAATTCATAACTTCATCAATTCTCAAGATATCAAATCCAAATAAATTTTGTATAAAAACTTTTGTGTTTACAAGTTTTTGATAGGAACAACTTTTACCGATGAAAAATATTAAAAATGAAAAGAAAAAGAGTGGTGGAAAAAGAAAAAAAATCCATATCTCACTCATTTCCTAAGCAATCAAATCTAATTAAATTTATTTTACTTCTTTTCAATAATATCTACAACTTTTATATTAACAAGTTTTTTTTAATTCTTATTAAAATTATTTAATTCTTACTAATTCTTATAGTAGAAATAAATTAAACAAAAATAAGAGTTGGAGAAAAAACCTCAAATCCAAACTGCTTATATTCCGACTCATTTTTTAATTCATTTTTGATTTTAAACGAATCCAAATGGCAGATCCTCTTATTTAGGAACTATATAATGTGACGTATTGGCCAGTTTTTTTTTATAAAAGTAGAATATATTTTTTAAAAAAGCTGCTAAAAGGGTATTTTGAACAGAATTTTCCGAAGTGATCTGATTGAAAAATTGAGGAATTATAACAAATCGCGTTTTTTCTGAGTCAGTTTTTTATCCATTTTTGTTCCCAAACTCATCCAATTTACAGGTCCTCTTACTTAGAAAATATGGAAATATGTAATGTGATGGATTTACCAGTTTTTTGATAACGGCAGAATATATTTAACAAAAGGCTACCAAACTGGACACTTCGCACAAAATTTCCCAAAGCGATCATGAATAAAAAATTGAGGATGTATTCAAATAACAAACTAACAAAGGGCTAAATATATTTTTTTAAAAGCTGTCAAAGTGGGCACTTCGCAAAAAAATTTCCCATAGCGATCATGATTAAAGAATTGAGGATGTATTAAAATAACGAATTGGTTATTTTATGACTCATTTTTAAATTCAATTTTGCTCCCAAACGCATTCTATTTATAGTTATTTGTTATTTAGGAACTGTGTAATGTGTCGTATTGGTCAGTTTTTAATAAAGGCTAAATATATATTTAAAAAAAAAAGCTGTCAAATTTAGAACTTTGCACAAAATTTCCCAAAGCGATCTTGATTAAAGAACTGTGGATGTATTCAAATAACAAATCGGTTATTTTATGACTCATTTTTAAATTCAATTTTGCTCTCAAACTTATTCACTTGACAGTTTTTTGTTATTCAGGAACTATATAATAAGCGTATTTGTCGATTTTTTAATACAGTCAGAATGTATTTCAAAATATGTTGTCAAAATGTGTATTTGAACTAAGTTTCGCTTAAGATGATTTTGAGAAAACCAGTTATCTTCTACCAGTTCTTCCAGTTATATCTACCAATCTTAAAGGAAAATGAAATTAATTTTTTTTAATGCGGCGAAATAAAGTAGTAAAATTGGGTTTATCTCTAATCATATTTTATTTTTTGTTGTTGAAATGAAAACTCTTCGAAATCTACCTCCGCCTACAGGCCAAGTCGACAGGGATTTTTTCTTGTCTAGTTGAGTAAATTAAATACCGCATTTGAAAATATTTATATTTAAAGGTTTAATCAAAAATTTCACTGCAATTTGGACTTAAGTATTTCAATAAATTATATAAAAGTTAATAATTTAGAATAATTTTTTATTGTAATTTATGGATCAAAACGATTCCAAGAAATATTATGAGCAAAAACTGCTTGTAAAAAAATTTTAAGCATTGTAAAACTTTTAGGATTATTTAAAATAATACATAATAATAACTCATAATATTCATGAAGTTTTATAATAAACAGGATACTTTTTGTGAGATTTTTATGGGACGTATCGAAAGTACATAAAACAATCATATTTCGTTACAAAGTATTCCAAGAAGAATGTTCCTTCCTGTATATAAATCTGTTTATTTCTTAGCATTTGTGCTTATCTTGTTCAAGGAATCTGTCAGACACATTTCACCACAGATAAAATTTTCTTTCATTGTTGGTCTCGTGATAAATTCCATTCCTTTGTGTTGACCAGCCCACATAAAAGAAAAGACTGACTGTTTGAAATATTTTACTTTCGTCTTTTCTAGTATCGCATTTTGAAAAATGTCCTTGAAGTTATAGTTAGTAAGTAACATTCGAAAATTTTTGTATGAATGAGTTGTCATATATATGTATTATTCCTTCTGTATGTATTCTTTATTTATGCCGAACCAAAATCAATAAGTGCGAATGAGATATTTATTGGATATTTTTTCGAAAGGACATAGCCATTTTATTTTAGTTAGATATTTGTTTAAATTTATTTTACAAAATCGCTTAAAAAACACAGAAATGTACAATTTTAAATCGGAAATTTTTAGAGGTTCTTTTAATAGCTATATATTATATAAAATGCGTTGGACATTCCTTTTTTTTTTGTTGTTTCTTTCCTTTTACTTTTTTTAAATAAATTACTTTTAAATAAAAATCAAAGTAACAAAAGAAAAAATATCCTTTATTCGATATAAAAAGCAGAAACTTTATGATTCTTAAATGTAATTCTGGAAAATATTTCATAGAGGAAATTATATTTATTATTAAAATTTTGAATCTTTTCTTCTAAGCAAACGTGAAATATATGGCAATAGGGAAATGTTAAATAGAATACCACAAAATTACCGTCGTAATTTTGTTTTTGGTTTTAAGGGGATATTTCATTTTTTTTGTTTTATTTTAATGGATGTGGAAAATATTCTCCAAAAAAATATAAGAATTATCATTTGACGATAATTCTAATTGTAAATTGCAAAAGTAAAATTAAAGTTGCAATATACATTGACGATGGGAACATAAATGTGTTAATAAAATTTTCGAATATTTCATCTATACAATATTGAAATATGTAGCAAAAGGAAAATGATATAAAAAATTAATTTTGCAATTAATTTTATTTTTAACAGATAACAGAATATTCATTTTCGATTTTTCCCCTTTTATAGATCAAAAGATATTTCTGCAATAAAATATATGATTTTACATTCGACAATACGTCTGATTTCTAAATGGAAGGATAAAATTAGAATTTCATTCCTAAATGACGATAAGAGATTAAATGTAAGAATTTTGTAGCTTTTATAATGGATTTTTTTTATGTAGTGTTTAAACAGAAAATCAGTCTATATTTGATGATAAAAAATTAACTTATTTTTAAAAAGAAGCAAAATAATTGTATATAAACTATGAAAAGTCAAACATTAATATTTAAAAAGATTTATACTTATGGTAAAACGAAAAAATGTTTCGTTACTTATATACTGGAGATCTGTACTTTAAAGTATATTGTTGGCCAGGTTCTTTTAAACAAATGCATTCGCTAGAGTTGTAGGCTGTGATCTATTATAATACAATAAATGCTTTTTGATAACTTTGTTTATTTGAAGTAGAGTTATAAAAATTAAATCATTTCTTACAGAAAATAGTTAGGGATGGTGCCTGAACGCATATTATTAAGAAAACAGTCTTCACATGACTGCTTCGTGAAGCGAGAGGGAGGCAATTAATTCCTCATTCACAATTCACACATTGGCATTACAGGATTGGCGAAAAGGAGCATATGAAAAGTGAATGATATCATATCCATAAAATTTTCTGTTACGCTTTAAACAATTAAGATGATTTTGAATTTAATGCAGGGCAACCAGAAATGGGCAGTCCTAAAAAAATACGCCAAAAAGAATTCGCGCCAAATTCGTACGTTATGAGCATATTTTGAGAAAATGTTCTCAAAAGACACAACAATTATCATGTACATCAAAAGACTTGCAACGAATAAGTTAGACTTAAAATTACGCAGAGAGGAAAATGAAATTTCACTGACCGCAAACATGTTCGATCTTTACTCTTTTTTTTATTTGTTTTTAGCAAGGGAGAAATACGCATCTTAATGAATTCTCTTTATCTGACAGCCGTTTATCAGTAATAAAGCAGATGCTAGATGTTTTTCTTTCTTTTCTTTTGAACGGAAAGTTATTGTGGGATTGAAATAAAACGTTAAGATGAAGTAGCTATTTAATTAGAGATTAGTTTTAACTGTAATTTAGAAAAATGTAAAATTTAAGAATACTATATGTGATTCTACATCACATATATCACCCCTTTCACAGACGAAAAAAATCTATACATGTCTATGAAGGGAGAGAAATCAATTTTCATATGCTCTTACAAATAGTAATGTGTAAAATGTTCATGAAAAAATTCTAAATAAAGTAAAAAGTAACTGAATATCTTTCTAAGTAGGCAACCATCCGAAATAAAAGTATAAATATCATGATATAAATATATTGGTACCATAAATTTTGTCATACAAATGACATCATATATTGTTTCTACTTAGAAACAGCTGCAGCTTCATTAATAAAATTTGTGATCACTTTTCAATTTGTCTTATTTAGACTAGGACCTGTATAAAAAATGTGCACATACAAATAAAACAAAATATCAGGTATAAGTCTACAGGTCACTTACCAATTGGCAATAAATTCCAAAATGTTTGTAATAAGAAACATTAAATATGTGTATTGATCAATACAATAATAATAGCAAAATACTGGAGTAATATAATGCAATTAAACACAAAACATAATACACAAATAAACAAAAAAATATTGTAAATAGAAGGATTAAAAATGTCCATAATAATGAATAATATGAAATTTTGAAATTTCCACTATTTTTTTTAAAGTTTACAAGATAAATTTTACTACAAACTTATATCTGAGATGAGAGTTCAAGAAATGCTAGACAAGCAACATATGGAAAAAATTTTTGAAACACTGTCGTTGACCATTTACTTCCATGTGATAACAATGTTCCTAAATGTCTATCTTCTAATTTTTTTGTCCTTTTTTTTAATACCTAAACTGATGAATTTTTTTTATTAAGTTAAATCTGAAATTTAAAATCAATGTTGCATTATATTGACATCTAAAACGGTATTTTAGTGTAACATGAGAGAAGAAATCTCCGTAAAGAATTCGGTATCTTCCCAAAAATACTTTTATTCAAAAATAATTACTGTTAAGTGGGAGAGACTGAACTTTCATGCAAAAGTGTAAAAGTTTAGAACTGTGGGAAAGATGTGTGGAAATGTAACATGGAGACCTATAAAGTAACTTCAATTTAAGATACAACTGGTATAAAGACCAATAAAAGACATGTATTAACAAGTAAAGCAAACGTATGACAGCCTCTTTGCTTATAAAAATTACAATTTATCTTCACTTCATATCCTTTGAACCAGAAGTGTGAAAACATTGACAGGTATGCAATTTTAAATACCACCTTGACTGTCGTATACCACTCATCGTTATTTACAAAATGACTAAAGTGCATTTTTTTTATGTGGAAGTACTGTTTACAAATTATAAAAGGATGAGTATTGAATTTAAAGTGAATAAGTGTGTGAATTTTAGTCTATATATAAAATTTTGCATCTTGCTAGTATTTTTAATAAAAAAGGAGTAAGCTCCGCTACATGTGTAAGTATTCATTGACTGAAAACTAATTTTTAATGGTCGTAAATATAGTGTAAAGTACTACTGTATATCATGTATACCCAAATGAAAATAAAGAAATGTGGAGAAGCGAATATAAATGATATTTAATTACGAACAAATGTTATGCAAAAAAAGTGTCTATATCTATCTAAATTACGCCTAAAGAGTAATGAAATTCACGTGTGTAAACGGGAAAACATGGAATAGTGCAAATGGGAAGGTAAAAATTACTGGATTAAATCATCCATAACCAAAACAAAAAAAATGTAAAGAAATGACTTATGTATTAAAGATAATAATCAATATGTTCTAAAAAAACTTCACAGAGGACCGATAATTAAACAATTGCATATGTAAATGTATATGTATGTGAATAACTTCCTCTGCAAAGCAAGCAGCAAAATATATATACCTTTGTAAAATGCCATTGTAAAAAAACTTTGTATAAAAACATTGTAATTGCTGCATGCAAAGAGAAGTTGTATGAAAAGTGAGTCAGTTGCAAATATCCACAAGTATATCAAAAGAAAAAGAACTTTGTAAAACTTTCACCACTGTAATATTGATACACTAGTGAACATTCGCACTAACACTGTGTGTAAAGAAAAGTGCAATTGATAATTACACAGACCTACTAAAAATAGAGTAGCTACATCGAATTAAGACAAAATAGATGTGCAATTTTTTATCTATCGCGAAAGATACAAATAAAGAAAAATAAATTGTGTAAACAAACATTTAAGATTCACCGCAGAAGTCTTACTGATAATTAGGGCTTAACCACCAGAAGAAAACTATCAATAAATCAAAAATGTGAAATTTTGAATCATTCATCTATTCCTGAGCTCACGAAACAGTTGAATGAAAGAGAATCAGAGATATGAACAATGCCCGAAAAATGTAAATCATGAAATGATTGAAAGTAATCTTTAAATAACAATGTATTAAAATGTGTACACCATATGAAAAATATATATCTACGAAAGAATAGTGTATGAAAAAAAATAATTATTAATGCTTTATGTTTGTGTTATGAATAAAAAGGTTAACAATGTAAAAAAATACTGTGTAAAGGAGCGGAGAAA
This sequence comes from Maratus speculifer, assembly GCA_964019185.1. NCBI lineage: Eukaryota > Metazoa > Arthropoda > Arachnida > Araneae > Salticidae > Maratus > Maratus speculifer. Next base: position 324,060,382 of record OZ025290.1, read on the forward strand.
TCCAAGTATCACATGAAGGTGAATAACAAAATATGTAAATAACTAAATATACTTGAAATAGCATACCTGAAGAAGTGTTGAATATTTACGTTACATTTTAGAGTGAATGAAAGCTTGTTTTTGCTTGAAATAAAATTTAAATGTATTACAGCAAGTGGAAAAAGCAGGGTGATTTATGTCGAAAAACTTCTTGTAAGCACGGTTATGTGCGATGCAGTTAATGCAACTTGAAGCATTTTTACAATTATCTGAAGTGTGTGATCCACCACAATTAGCACATGCCAAATCATATGCACAAAATTTTGCCAGGTGGCCTATTTGTTGGCAACGGAAGCAACGTTTTATGTTAATAAATGGCCTGACAGTGTAGTCAACAGAATTAATATTTAATTTTCCATGTTGAGTTAAGAGATCCGCTATCCATGATGTAACACTAATTGTCCAGTTATATTTTAATCCCTGTCTTAGTTTATGCTTTCTTTCAAAGTTAATAGAAGGAATGGTACTGCCAATCTTTTCATTTATAGACATCATAATATCTGGTATACCTATATTGTCATCAAGATCCAACAGAATTATTTTAGTGCAGTCAGATAAATCTCTAACTTGATTTTTGAGCTCACATAAATTTAGGATGTAATTCGGTATTGAAATAAGATCAGTATTCTTGTTTTTTGATAATTTAGAGTTATTTGTACCAGAATTTATGTGTGTTTCAGATTCAACTTTATCCAGAAAATTGGCCAAATCTTTCCCACTAGAATTACATTCCTTATCTTTAATAACATTAAGGGGTTCATCCAATTTAGATTCATTAATGTCGCATTGAATAGCTATCTCATGCATAGACTGTTTGGACGAGTTCAGTGTTCTTACTTTTTCGAACAACAGCTCATTTAACCTATGTAACTGGTCGTTATTTTTTTGTAAAACAGTCCACTCAGATTGAACACTATTCACCAAATCACATAAAATATTAAACTTTAATTCAATTTCTTTTTGATAGGAATTAAATTTTGCCATGAGTTCTGGGTTATTGTCATTTGAAATAGGATCAATTAATTTCTGAACATCCGAAACAACAGATTTAGAATATCTATTAATAGATTCCTTTAAACTACTCAAACATGAAATCTCAAAAGAATTAGAATCTAAGCCAATTGTTTCAGAATCCATATTAGTTTTAGAAGACATTACCTGTTTTGCATCAGGTCTTAACTTAAAATTAAACACAACAGATGGATCTTGTGTCAATTTACGTGACTTTCTTTTAGTCATTATAAACAAGTTATATCCTAAATTATAAAAATACGAAAATAAACAAACGAGCACAGTATCAGATTATTAAAAAAATGGACCTATCTACAATGCAATATAATAAAAGCAGCTATATGTGAGAATATTTTTAAATAGATGCTAAAAATTTAAAATAAATGTCTATCCATAAACTAATCAAACTTGTTTTACATTTATAAAAGTGAAAAAGCATGAAAAAAAATCTCAATATTTATTTAAATATTAGAAAACTGGACCCTCTCTAACGAAATATTTTTGCAAGTGGGAGCAAATAGGAAAAACAAACACTGGAAATATATGTATAAAAAGTCTTAAAATAAATTAGAAGGGGGAAAATTAGTCACTTTAGTTAAGACGATATTTTGTTTTAATGCACTGTTTATATCCTACATGAAATGCATAAGAAATATCATAATAAATATTAAGAAATTTATCAAATTTTTTTTTTTTTTTTTTTTTTTTTTTTTTTTTTTTTTTTTTGCAGACTAGAGTGTAAAAATAATTCTACTCGAACAGATATAAACAATGCACACACTTTAAGAATATTAAGATGTTAGATAGGTTTAATTATGCAAATAAGAACATGGCTAGTCTTTGCACAAATAAAAACAATCTCCCAATAAAATTACTGTACAAACAATATAAAGCACAACTTACCTTTAAAGTGAAAAAAAATCAGGAAAGAAAAGTAGGATAAACTGTAATAATATATTTTTTGATACATGAATTTATAATTCGATTATGCATGCATCATTATTATTATTTATGTCATGTGCACATGGCATGTGATTCAAACGATAAAATTTTATTTATCTGAAAATGAGCCCACTGTCAATAATATATGAAGGTGCATACATCCTTATTGTATAACCAGTATTCACATGCATCTTTCTCTGTATTGTTTCTTTTATATAAACCTCATATTAAAAATAATAGTTGCAACCCGACAACATCATGCCTTATTTTTTATAGGAAAAAGAGATGCACCATTAACTTACCTAGAACTTTTTCATCGACATGGAAATATAATATAAAATTTATGAAAAAGAAAAAGGAATCTACGTCAATTTATAACACTTCAAAAATAACTGTATTAAAAAAATAAACAAAATATCTAGTCATTAATTAATGATGGAAATTATAAAAATACTTTCTTTAAAAATAATAAACTGTCTTGATATTTCTCAAACGACTTTCAGCAAAAAAATGCACAGCAATAAGTACTTAGATATTTGAAAAATATAATTTTATCATACTATCGTTTGTACCATAGTTTTTGAATAGCACTTGTAAAACTGTGGAATGTTTCAAGACAATCTAAAATCATTTATAATTGTTCTTATTTAAAGAAATTCAATTAGAGCACAGAAAAACTAATACATAATAAACTAAAAATTGGTTAAAAATTACTCAACAAAAATTTTTTTTTAAATAAAAATGCAATGTAAAAAAAAATGGAAATTGCTATTTAACACTTATTAAACATGAAATACATACACTTTCTCATATTCGCAATTTATGCTGTAAATATTTATCAATGAATGTCTTCTTCACTCATTTTTTTTAACTTTCAACTACTACAAATAAACTTGTAACAGTATTATCGTAAAAAAAAAATAAACGTCTAATAGCGCACAAAATTACAGACACAAAATTGATCAATGCTGTAGTTTTAAGGGTTTTTTTTAATAGTATAGCGCATGTAATTATTTTTGTGAAAAACATCAGTGTCAGCATCCAAAAATTTAAAGAATAAATCCAATGTGAAGATCATATTATCGACGAATGACGAAGAATTTAAACGTCAAACACGAAATTCTGTGTCACTTTAGTCGAGAGCATATAGAATCGTCACTGAAGTACACCGCTAAGATGAAATAAAAACATTATGTCAGTAAACGTTTAACGGAGGTGAAATAAGAGTCACAAATCGCCAGTCGTAGATTCTTAGGCCTACATCGGCAGGGGAAAATTTAACGAGCGGAAGCGAAGCACCGATCATCACGAAACGTCCCGATCAGAAGAATCACTCGCTCAAATAAAAGAGAACTTGTCACTATAAGCCAACTCCATAATGAGGTCCAGCAAGAAAAAATCCGGCAGTAATAATTCACATGAGCATAGGCATTTCACACAACAATCTGTGAACTAGGGGAGAACTTATGTAATGATTCACAAACATAAGCAGGACTTATCTGACGAGGAAATAGTCGTTCGAAAATACTTGAAGACTGACGTTAATAGTTCACATTTATAGTATTCAGGCAAATAAATCGTCCGGAAAAATCTGGCAGGCAAATAAAAAGCTGGGTAAATAACAGCAGGCACCATCCCTCGATGTTTGAAAAAGTTGCGAACGCCTGGTGTAAGGCACCAAGTTTCTATACTGGAGATCTGTACTTTAAAGTATATTGTTGGCCAGGTTCTTTTAAACAAATGCATTCGCTAGAGTTGTAGGCTGTGATCTATTATAATACAATAAATGCTTTTTGATAACTTTGTTTATTTGAAGTAGAGTTATAAAAATTAAATCATTTCTTACAGAAAATAGTTAGGGATGGTGCCTGAACGCATATTATTAAGAAAACAGTCTTCACATGACTGCTTCGTGAAGCGAGAGGGAGGCAATTAATTCCTCATTCACAATTCACACATTGGCATTACAGGATTGGCGAAAAGGAGCATATGAAAAGTGAATGATATCATATCCATAAAATTTTCTGTTACGCTTTAAACAATTAAGATGATTTTGAATTTAATGCAGGGCAACCAGAAATGGGCAGTCCTAAAAAAATACGCCAAAAAGAATTCGCGCCAAATTCGTACGTTATGAGCATATTTTGAGAAAATGTTCTCAAAAGACACAACAATTATCATGTACATCAAAAGACTTGCAACGAATAAGTTAGACTTAAAATTACGCAGAGAGGAAAATGAAATTTCACTGACCGCAAACATGTTCGATCTTTACTCTTTTTTTTATTTGTTTTTAGCAAGGGAGAAATACGCATCTTAATGAATTCTCTTTATCTGACAGCCGTTTATCAGTAATAAAGCAGATGCTAGATGTTTTTCTTTCTTTTCTTTTGAACGGAAAGTTATTGTGGGATTGAAATAAAACGTTAAGATGAAGTAGCTATTTAATTAGAGATTAGTTTTAACTGTAATTTAGAAAAATGTAAAATTTAAGAATACTATATGTGATTCTACATCACAACTTATGGTATTGATTTCATGGCAAAACGATGCTATATTGAAAAACTACAGAAAAAAATCCCCTTTACTTTTATTTAGATATAAACCTATATTATTGACATTAATTTGACAACTGAAATTAAGAACAAAGTATATTGCTTTGAAGTTAAAGAATAATGCATAGAATGTTAGCAATTTTTCACTTTATAAATATTGTATGCATATATTTACAGACTTTAAAATTAAAAAAAAATGTTTTGAAAACCGATAAATGAGAAGACTAATGTATTTTTTAAAGAGTTTGTAACACGATTATTAACTAATAGAAGTATAATGATAAATGTATTCAGCATCATCGGATATTTTGTTAATTTCTCATTTAAACATGCTTATGTGATGCTATCATGCAATAAAATTATTTTATTTCTTCCAACAAAATGAAACGTTTTAACGTAATTTTTTATCATAATTAAATATTCAAGTTCTGTTGAGGTGGAAAAATTTGAATCAAAAATAAACCTCTATTGGAAAAAAATTTAAATTGCTTTTTCATATGTATGACCAAGAAATGAATGGTTTTGCCGAAAGAAAATATAGTATAGTAAACGGGAAAATCAATTAAAATATTAAAGGATCTTATACCTATTAACCGTGATAAAACATGACATCAACAACCAAAAAATCAATGTTTGAGTTAGTCTTTTTTTCGTATATGCAGGTTTTTTAGGGAAACCGCACGCCGCACATTTGTATGCAAGATGGTTCTCTACTAAGATTTTATTTCCATTTGCATTATTATTAGCACTTTCCAACAAAGTTGAAAAGTCCTTATGCATTCGGTTTGTCTGGCCGTCTGTCCGTCTGTCCGTCTGTCCGCGCTCTAACTCCCGTAAATATACTCGGATTGCTATGAAATTTTTATAAATTATTGAGGTTTACCCTAGCACGAACCCTATTGAAAATGAAGTATCTACCATGATTAGTTTATCTACAGAGAAAATCAAAAGTTTCCCATTACATTACGGCCTATGGGGAAAAATCGTTAATATACTCGGATCACCATGAAATTTTAGGACGTTATTGACGTTTACCCTAGCCCAAGTCCTATTGAAAATGAAGTTTCTACCATGATTAGTTTATCTACAGGGCGAATCAAAAGTTTTCCATTACATTACGGCCCATGGGGAAAAATCGTTAATATACTCGGATCGCCATGAAATTTTAGGACGTTAATGACGTTTACCCTAGCACAAGTCCTATCGAAAATGAAGTTTCTACCATGATTAGTTTATCTACAGGGCGAATCAAAAGTTTGCTATTACATTACGGCCTATGGGGAAAATCGTTTCAAAGGAATTTTAAAGATGTTATACCCTGTCAAACATATTGAAATATGTATTCTATAAAATATAAGGTGAAAGTGTAGCTATTATTCATTTACAGGGCCACACAAAAGAATTTCATTAGATAATGGTACAACGGGGAATTGTGTGTGACATATTTTAAATATATTAAGCTTTTTCGTGTATAATAAAATTGATGTATGTCACTGAAGCTTAATATAAATTATACGCTACTGTTTTGCATAATATGAAGTACATAGCATTTACAGGGTCATACAAAAGATTTCAAAGAGTATATTCTTTCCGAAGTAGCGTATATGTATCCGATGATGAAATGCATTTTAATTATGATATTCGCGTTTATATTTCGCTAAATATATGCACATTATATGGTGTGTATAAATGTTATAGTTGATATACAGGGCTACCCAAAAGAGCTTACCAACGTTACTGAATATGAGCGTAAATTATTTAAACGTGGTTCTTAAATAAGCTATGTATTTTTACGCTGAGATGCATTCAATTTACTGAGAAATGTTTGTAGAATATAGATAAAGGGATATACAGGGCCACGCAAAGAATTCGGTACATGGACGCCTATGAATGATGATTTATGACAATGTGATTTCAGTTGTTTTAAAAGTGGTTTAGTTTACAATAAATTTTAGCCTAATGCTGACGTGTAATAAAGGTACAATGTAAACTACAGAGCTGAACAAAAGTACTCAAATATGTTTCCATCTAATAGTATGAATTGCTGAAAAAGAAATTACAAGCTACTGGGTATTTTCTTGCTAAGCTAAATTTTCCCATTATATGAAGTGACATATGAAATACAGGGCTGTTCTAATGTACTGGAATACATATTTGGGTATATTTGGCTATACACTATTATTTCCCTAAATTACAAAGTTTTGTTAAAGATTTCATTAAGTGTTGGATAGTGCTTCATAATCTATGCTTAACGCATGATTTTTCTTACTTGTTACATTATTGCACAATTATTGCGTATAATTCCATTTGCGTTCTTTTTACAAAAATTTTAAGGGTTCTTTTTCATTTTTACTTCGTCTCAACACTTCTGGTAAGTGTACAAAATCTTTTATGGGGACTTTTTTATTTGCCTATATAAGTCTTAATTTAACTAGAAGAGAAATAAATCTCATGTTTTTTATAACACTGGTATCTGCTTTTGCTGCAATGCATAAAGGTGGTCGGATCCCGCTTATTCATTTCAGTAGAGGGACCGCAGTCTTCCTGTTGGCCATTTCACCTTGGGGTAAGATGCCATAATGTTGGGTATGACGCCAAACAAAATTTTTATATTTTCTATAATATTTGTAAAATAAAATATGTCTTAAATCATACATAAGAGTGCAATCTTAACAAAAAATCAATGAATAACAAATAAAACCATGTTTAAGTTTTTAATAGGATTACATCAAAAACTACGGCCTCTTCACGCATTTCATACTATTGATTATTCACTATTTGCTTTGCAATATGCTACCTTTAATAACAGATTAGACTTTTACAGAATTTGTGTATTGATGAAATTAAAATTTCAACCAGTAAGTCATAGCACAAATGATATCTCGAGAACGTAAGTAATTTTAGTTTGCTTTCAGCATCTTGCCTTTTTTTTGTAATTTTTGATAATTGTTTATTTTTTACATATAATTTTAATTTAATGATTTATTTTTGTTCCATTTATTTATACTTTTATTTTATCACTATACTTGTTGTATTTATAAAAGAGATTTATAAATTTTAAAGAGTATATGACATATATATTAGTCATTATTAAAACAAGCGATAAAACATAAATACTTCCATCTACCATACCAAGAAATAGTTGACATCCTATATTAATTACATAAATTAAAAAAAATCAATTATAGAAGAGAAAAATTGCAATCGATCTTTTTAAATCGACACTGTATGTGTGATATTTTAAAAACAATTCAGATCATCATAAAAATTCCAAAAATAATCTGAAACAATTGGAAAATCCTTTGAATAATGAATTTTCAGAATTCTAAATTAAGATTTTTATTTTGAATTATTAAAATAAATGGATTTTAATGATTTATTGGAATGCTGAAATAGGGGGAATCGCAAAATACATTTAAAACTTAAATCCCAGTGTTTATAATACTATTTTGTTTTATCTTGACAGCTTGAGAAGAACAGTGGACAAAAGAAGAACGTTTAATTATAGAAATAATTAATAGTTTGAATACTTGTGTTCCCTAAATATTTGAAATAGCATATACATATACTCACATTAAATTAATGGAATTAGTTATAAATAATTATTCTTATTGTTTTCTGTTTTGTGATCATAACTCAATGATTCACTATTTGTGAAATTACCTTAGAGGTAATTAAGTATTTCTTATTTGATAGTTCATATTTAAATGTTGAAACATTTTTTAAGAGAATATTTTTTTTCTTATTGCTAGAATGGGGTTACTACAGAGCTATATTTCAAACATGCTATGAATTAATAAATTTTAGATAATTTTAGATTTCTTAACATAAAATATATTTTATTTTTATTAAGTTAAATACGATTAAAATGTAGTTTCACAACTTCTAAATTTTTTGATTTTTTTTTTTTTTTTTTTTTTTTTTTGTAAAATATGAAAATATGTCGTTTATTTTTCACTGTATATTTATAAGTTCACGAATAATTTCCTTTTTGATTAACAAATGTGCAGTTTACTTTGTTCGATAAAGGTTACCTTATTTCATTATGTGTTTTTCATATTGAAATATTTTGCATCACAAACGTAAGTAAGGAATACGATCTCTCAATGTAATAGAATTACAAGAATATTTTAACTTATTTTAAACCTTACATAAGAAAAAATGTAGTATCAGTTATCTGACTACGTTAAAAATGCAGTTTTCGACCAAAATTATCAAAACTTTTTTATTTTTATTTTAATAAAGACCAACATTTTAACTTTCCAAAACTGTATTTGTTTTTACTGTACAATAACTAGATTCGGGGTTATAGCGGATTTTAAACTACTCAACACCAGTCGTTCAAACCGGAAGTGCTGTTTAAAGGGCGTGTGTTTGGAGAAATTTCGTGGTTTTGACAGTTTTTTTAATAATTATACGAAATGTAAATAATATGCTCCATGGACAATATTTATCTTTTGGGTTTGAGGTTAATTTGCTTATTATTGTTCTACATTACTGTAAATTCTTGAAAAACATAAATCGAAACTTTAATTGCATTTTTTTTAATGTAATTTTCGGTGAAAATTCCATACGCAAAACATGATTTCTCAAAAAGTTATCAGAATATCACCATGAAATTTAAAATATATGTTATTTACACTATTGTGAAGGCAATGAACTAAAGATTTAAATTTAGAATAAATATTTTTTGTTTTATGGATGTTTTTGTGGAATGACATAGATGACTTTTATGAAAATTAACATCTAAACAGGTTCGATACGCTATAAGTTTTCAAATACTTAAAGCAACTCTTAGATTTTAGTTCATTCACTTTGCCAATGCCATAAATATGAAGTGTAAAAAGGAAATTAAGATACATACAGTAGAATTTTCTGTAGAGCGTTATGCGTTTTGGGAAAAATTTCATTAATTTTTGCGATAAATTCCTCCATTTATCAAAATTTTACCAATGAATAATATATATATATATATATATATTGTTTTTACATTTTCTAGTCCACTTAGTAAAAAACAAGTTAAAAAAATAATTAAATAGATTTTATGGAAAAAATTGCTTCGTACGTAGTCAGGTACCTTAAATAAAAGTAATCAACTGATTGCGAGTTTCTGTTGAATTTTGTTTTGCCTATGATAAGAGCACTTTCTATGAAATTAACATATTATAATTTCAGTACTTTAAAATGCGAGTTTTTTTTATGCATTTATATATTTTTAAAAAGCTTGCTTTGTTTTTCTTCTGTCATCTAAGGTAAAAATAATATGTTTAAATTAAAATAATTTGTAATAAAGTGAAATATTAATAGACTCTTCTATATAATTGTTCTACATGCATGAATTACAAAACTTTCCTTATCTTTCTCAGTCCTAATGTCGCCTGAAGGAGACACTAAAGAATATCCTTTAAACTAATTTAAATCCTTTTAGAATTCTTAAAATTACTTTTAAACTTTTTTATATAAATGCGTGCATATCACAAGTAACAATATATTGACTGATACATATTTGGAGATATTTTATAATAACTTTAAACTAGCTTTAGTGTTTTTTTTCTAAATATTGTTCCTAGAACTGAGGAAGTTAAGCAGGCAAGAAATTTTTCATAGGCTATATTTGTTTTCTATTTTTTTTAATATATAAGACGAGTTTTGATAGTAAATTAAGATTTTAGAATGTTAGCCATACATGATAAAATTAGATTTAAAAATATGAGTTTTTTCTGCTAACAAAATAGATAGATATTGAGTACACGATTTTTCTTTTTTTGAAACTCACATGCTTATAAATATGCACTTTTTTCTTAAAAGAATCGGTATTTCTTTCTAATAAATATCCGCATTCTTTTAGTTCGTTACTTCATGCGCTATTTTAGTTAAATTACATTAAAACGTAGGATTTTTTAAGGGTGCTGCAAATTGATATTTAGTATAAATTAAATAGAAATTTAGTGATTTACAATATGTGAAACATAATTTATGATACGATTCTTTCTTCAGATATGGCGAATATTGAAATTTATGCCCTTATGCACTTTTTCTTAAAGGAATCAGTATGTGTTTAATAATAAATATGCGCATTTTTTTTTCAACATTGTAGTATATATTATATTCAAATATACGATTTTTAAAAAACAACGTAAGCATAAAAATCAATTAAATTTAAGTTTAACGAGTTACGTTTGCATGGAACATATCATACATATAGTGATGATGTCGAAAATATTTTAGCTACACAAAGCATTTTTTTATGATTTTTTTACTATTTATGAACATTCGTATTTTAAATAAAGTTTATAATTTGTTTCGTGAAAACACTAGTAAATCATAAAATGTTTGTGTATTTTATGACATAGCGCTTTATAGTTAGATAGAATTAATTTGATTTTTTCTTCTAATTTTTAGGTCACAGGCTATCATAGCCTGAGAGCTTATGTGCCCGTCCGTTCTGTATGTACGTTCGTGCGTAACGCGATAATCGGATCCACTTGAAATTTTGTATAGAGGTATATCCTGATAAGGCGCTTCCCTGATTAGTTTTCGGAGTTCATTCGATATGTATAAGAGGGGGAACGGGGGGCTCATGCCTCTCCCCTTAATTGATATAAACGAGATTTTCATGCAGAATTAACAGTTTTCGTTCAAAATTTAGATATAGGATCATTCTGATGAGGCGTTTCCGTGACTGTTATTAGGTGTCCATTGAGTAATTATAAACAGGGGAAACGGGGGGCTCATGCCCCTCCCCTTAATTGATATAAACGGGATTTTCATGCAGAATTATTAGTTTTCGTTCAAAATTTAGATATAGAATCATTCTGATAAGGCGAGTCCGTGGCTTTTATTAGGTGTTCATTGAATAAGTATAAACAGGGGGAACGGTTGTTCTAATACCCCTCCCCTTAACTTGTATAAATGGATTTTTCAATCAGAATTGTCAGATTTCGTTCAAATCTCTGAATAGTTTTGGAAGTTTAATGGTTAAGTATAAAAGAGAGGAATAACTCCTCTTAAATTATATAAATGCTAAATGGTTTTTTTAATAATTATCCGATTTGCTCTGAATTTTGGATATAGATTTTTTAATATGATAAAGCATGTACTTGATAGTTTAGGAGGTTCAATGATTAAGTATAAAAAAGGAGAAAGAGGAGAGCTGTTTCCCCTTCTTAATTTTTTTTTTCGAACGGAATTAACGAAAATACAAGGCTGTAATGTACAATTAGTATGCGTAGCCTGTGAGCTCAATGCCATCAGTTTAAATGGGCAATATTCTTTTTATTGGCTTTAAAGTCATTAAAATATCTCTTTGTTTATTACAAGCGTATTTTTATTAAACCATGAACATATAACAAAAAGTTATGATTATAATTTATGAATGCATATAAAAATAGACTTTTTTTTGTAAAGTGAAAAATAAACTATGTTGGGTCAAGCTAATAATTAAAAAAAATTCGGATTTTAGTTCATATAGAATGTCATTGTTTGGTTACTTCAAGAAAAATGAGCAGTTATCAATTTTTAATGAAAACATTTGGTGACAAGAAAAAATGATATCAAACTATTAGAGTGTACCAGAAATTTAACTAAACAAAGTTATGAAAATAACATAAACTAAATAAATTTTGTTTTGAAATTTTATTGAACTGTATTTTTTTTCCAAGTTTTGAGTGATAAACATAGTTCTTCATAAAATATCGCATTTTTATGAAGCATAAAATATCCGTTTTTCATTACTTTCAGAAAATGCTTCTTTGTTTTAAACTTAATTCACAAACATTATCCATGAGTAATATTTTTATTCAAAATCATTCAAAAAAAAAAACATGCGCTATTTTTAATTTCATATTAATAAATTACTTTAAATGCTTATGAAAACATATATATATTAATAGCTTCCTGAAATGTTTTTCTTTTTCTTAACCCTTTCATAAGGGAGTCGCTGGACGCAGTTATACCTTCGTAGCACGACGAAATTGCTTAAGGTTCCCACACTAGTCATTGAAAAAGACCCGGATGATAATATAAAATCTATGGGAGCTTTCTTTTCAAATATCTCGCTCAAATTTTTATATTTTACATGCTTTTTTTAGTAGGATAATTGAGAACGATCTACAACCGTTATAGTTTTTACTTTTTTTATTATGCTGATATATTTTTAATATTATTATAGTTTCGATTTCAGAACCGGTTTAACCAGTTTTTAAACTTAATGTACTTTTTTTTTATCTGAAACTAGAATTGAAAAAGTAAAAACTTTTCCGGGTATTTTTCTACGACTAGTATTGTGCCTTAAAGACATTTCTAAAATGGTTATACTGCTTTGTCGTAATTTAAACCAATACTCTGCGGAAAATGTTTTTTTAACGGAATCTTTTCTTGCGATTTAGACGGAAACACAAATAATAAAAGCTTGGCAGAGTAACGTAATAAACGACGAAAGTAAGATTGTTATTTTGTGTGAAGCAATGCGTACAATAAATTAAAAACACTGTAGAAAGTAATCATACCCACATATTTTTTCGTGAATGCCGATTTCAGGTGAAGCGGCAGTAGTGTTAAGAAACGCTTCATTGACACCACCGATGGGCTTAAGGAGTATCCAGGAAACATTTCATGGATACCACCAACAAGCGAAGGTATTACCTGCGTAATATTTCGTCGATCCACCAATAGGTGACGGTAGTATCCAGAAAACATTTCGTGTCTGACGCCAATGGGCGGCAGTAGTACCGAAAGGATGAAATCTAAGATGATTTTTTTGTCTATATTTTTTGTCTATAGACAAATATTTGTCTATAGACTTTGTCTATTTATCATATCATATATCATATATCATATATCATATATCATATAAATACATTGTCTATTTGTCTATATTTTTTTTATTTACATTAGAAATCGATATACATTTGCTATTAATCAGTGATCGGTCAAAAATTTAATTTTAATTCTCGGTCCAAAATCTGAGTTTTGAAAAAAATTCATTTTCAGTGAAAAATCTGCCACAAATTCGGCTCCACCGCAACTATTTGTGTTCCAAAAAAATGTATTTCTACTTTGTGAATTTCTCAACATGGCTCATGGACTTGAGCGATATTGGCACAAAATGAGAAAATTAAAAAAAAAATTATTTATATGAAATTTTTTTTTTTTATATTTATCAGTCATGACTAAATTAGTGAGTGCAAGTTATAAAGCAAGGAATGCATATATGTCTAAAGATTGAAAATGGTTTTCACATTCTTATTAAAAGCTGCATTCTTAATATAAAAGGAATTTTTTTGATTGGAGACCTGCAGACATGTTTCTAATAATGACCGATAATAGTATAACAGAATAGACGATCATTTTCAAAAGTCATTATAAAATATAAATTGAAATATGTATAAATAAAACATTTAATAATTAGAAGAAATTCGTTCAATACGAAAATCATGTAAATCACTTGATCATATTTTATTTTATTTGAAAATAAAAAGTTTTTTCAGAGGCACATAGAGACAACTTGCGGCACACAAATGATTGCATATATAATTAATGAATAATTCCTTATATTTATTTATGTATTACATATACATGTATAAACACACACACACACACACACATATATATATATATATACAGGGTGTATCTAAACTTTTGGGCAAAACTTTATATGGCGATAGTACACATTAAGACAAACATTATTAAATAGGAAACTAAGGGTCCCAAATGTCTTCCTACGGAGATAGGCGCCATTAAAGTTTAGGGTCGAAAATTTGAAATGATTATAAAAACCGGAAAAATTGGTAAATTCGTTTGCCGTTTTCGCTAAAACTACTTTTTATGTCAGAATTAACTTGAAAATAAATTATAAAGATAAATTTCAAAACATGCCGATAGAGGGCGCTTTAAACTTTGGAGTAAAAAACAACTATTTTTTATCGTATTTTTTCCATTGCATTAATTTTTTTTAGACATAAGCTTAGACATAAACTTAAATTTTGAGCTGAAAATCTGAATCGTTGGGAGTGGTTAAGTTTCGCAAACTCAATGGGGATGGGGAGGTTCAATTTTCAAATAATTATAAAAAAAACGGAAAAATTGGTCGATTGATTTGCGGTTTTAGCTAAAAATATTGTTTATGTCAGTATTTCCTTGAAAATAAATTTTAAAGTTAAATTTAAAAAAAAAATCAGTTAGAGGACGCCTTAAACTTTAGAGTAACCAACATCTATTTTAACCGTTATTTTAAGTATCGAATTAAATGCTTGTCAAAGCTTAGACTTAAATTTTGAGCTCAAAATCTGAATTGTTGTGAGTAATTAAGTAGCGCAAAATTGAACTGTGTTCGAGTGGTGGGGAGGGTAACCCCTGAACACAGTTCAGTTTGTGCTTCTTAACCCCTCCCAACGATTCAAAATTTGAGCTCATAATTTATGTCTAAGCTTTAGAAGCATTTAATTAGATACAAAAAAAGAACGGTTAAAAATAGTTGTAGGTTACTCTAAAATTTAAGGCTCGCTTAAACGGAGTTTTTTGAAATTTATCTTTAAAATTTATTTTAAAGGAAATACTGACATAAAGAATAATTTTAGCGAAAACCGCAAACGAAACGACCAATTTTTCCGTTTTTATAATCATTTGAAATTTGGACCTCCGCAACCCCACTGAACACAGTTTAGTTTGCGCTACTTTAGTTTCCGCTCAAAATTTAAGTTTATGTATAAGCTTCTAAAAAAATTAATGAGATGCAAAAAAAGGGTAAAAATAGTTGCACGTTACTCCAGAGTCTAAAGCGCCCAGTATCGACATAATTTTGAAATTTATCTTTATAATTTATTTTCAAAACAATACTGACATAAAGAATAGTTTTCGTGAAAACCGCAAACGAATCGACCATTTTTTCCGTTTTTTATAACCATTTCAAATTTTGGACCCTAAACTTTGATGGTGCCTATCTCCTTTGGAAGACGTTTGGAACCCTTAGTTTCCCATTTAATATTATTTGTCTTGATGTGTACTATCACCCCTTAAAGTTTTGCCCAGTAGTTTAGAGACACACTGTATATTTATATATATTTGTAATTCAAAGTCACATCGGGGATATAAAAATTTACGAAACAAGCATAAAATTCATCGTAGAAATCTTTCAAATTTAATATTGTATCGAAAATCAAAATATTATTTATTTATATGAAATGCATTTTATAGATAAATTACTGCTTGAAATATTTATAGGCGGTTTTAATAGGTGGTAAAAATAGTTTTAGTGAAAACTGCAAATCAGTTGACCAATTTTTCAATGGCGGCTATCTTTTTCGGAAAACGCTTGGGACTCTTGGTTTCTTATTTAATATTGTTTGTCTTCATGCGTACTATCCCCCCTTGCCCTAGAGTTTTCTCCAAGAGTTTAGATACACCCTATATATATATATATATATATATATATATATATATATATATTAAATTGGGCTTTCTGTTGAAAAAAGAAAGGTAAGCATTCGGTTAATCCTAACTATATATATCAAAGATACAAACAGTGTTTTGTATGTTTAGGAAATATTTCGCAAAATAAAATGGCCAATTTTCCCTTAAAACAATTTTAATTACTTAAGTGCATTTAATATGTTTACCGAACTTTATCGGACTTTTTTCGTTAAGCAAGAAGTTGTTGCTTATGATAACCGTATAATAAGGTCTATTTTAATAATGATGCTATGGAGTCTTAATATACTTTTAAAAATACATGAGTTGAAATTTTCATGAAACATTTTTAATTAAAATTATTTGCATTTTTCTTCTTTTTTATAAATTCATTGATTATACTTATTTTATCATTTCCGTTTATTTATTATATTTATTAGTTTTGAGAACAATATGCATTTTCAATCTAAAATTAGGAATGCGAAATTTTTAAATTATTTTTAATTGATAATTTTTTAAGGTTATGTTTTGAAACATATGTGAAGAATTTACTTGCAAAGTAAGTGTATAATGTCACAAATAATGAAAAGTAAATAATTTTCTGTATAACATAGATGCATAATTTGAATGAACTTTTTCATATAAATGAAAGTTGTTAGTAAATGAAATTTTCTTTTATTGTTTTATTCCATCTAATGATAGTCTATGAATGAATTTATTTTAGGGGGAGTAAAAACAACACTTTATATGCATAAAGAAAATATCAATGGTTTGATTATCGTTTACTTTTTTGAAATCTTTTGTTAGAGCATATAGTTTCAATTTCTACAAATATTAGAAAAAACGTTAGAAGTATGCTTATAAACGATCTATGAAACTTTTACATGCATTCACAAAATATCGAGTGTTAAATTATCGTCCCGTTTCGGTGAACATTTGTTTCAGTTTATATGGTCATTTCTCAAAGTATTGGAAAACTATAAAGTAATAGAAATTACAAAACTAGCTATAGTTGATCGATAGAGAAAATAATACTGAAATACACAGAATACAAATATTTTTAAGTCGATAAAAAATGCGTACTTACTTAAACACTAAATATTATTAAATACCGTTCAGTTTTTAATTTTTTTATTCTAATAATTATACTGTTATAGTATAGTTATACACAACAACGAAATGACATAAATTATAAGGCTTAAATATAATTTTATATTATAAATAATACATGAAAAATGAAAATTAATTTTAAACCTTTCATAAAATGATAGATACCATCTTAAACCAATAAATATTTTACTACTAGAATGCAGTATTGATAAAAATACTTTTTGATACTTAGTTATTTGATCGCAATATTCATTGGTATGATAAACATATTTTTTTCCCATTTCCGATAAACAAATTATATTTTCATCTCTAATAGTGATATGGAAATAATCAAATGCTTTGTCTTGCATTTTTATTGTTTCTTTAGTGTTATAATTACTACATTCTGTATTATATTTTCTGCCTATAGCTGTTTGGTGTTTACACCATAAGTGAATTTCTTAAGATCAATGATTTCTTAAAATTTTTAACTAAATATCCTTAAGCACGGAAGAATAATACCTAAACGAAAGTTTCATGAAACAATTTATAACTTACTTTTATAAAGGATTTTTTAATATTAAGATAAATTCCAAAGAAATAAATCTTCTAAATTAAACAGAACATTATGCTTTACGACCCCGTTATAAAAAACTTCAAAAGACTGAAGGTTTTTTTCGCTATATCCGGTGAATTGCTGTATCCGAGCTGTTTAAAAAAATGCTAGAGTTCACAAAATGTGTAAATTATTTGTTGCCATGTGTATATTAAAAAATAATGCACAAAAAAAAGATAAAATATATAAAATATCATCATTAATGAATTCAATTGAGAAAAAATCGATTACATTTAACTGACACAATTCTAATTAAATTCACTGACAAGTAATAAAAATCTTATATATAATAAAATAATATGATAGACATAATTTGCCATTCCCGCCTTTAAATTATTTGTATTTCATAATTAAAATATATGTAATATTAAGTAAGAAAATCCATGCGTTAAGCATAGATTATGAGATACTTTCCAACACTTAATGAAACATTTATCAAAATTTGGTTATTTTGGGAAATAAGGTTACTGTCTATAGAAAAATGTGTATTTCAATACTTTTAAATATCCCCGTATTTGATCTTTCGGTTGATATAGATACTATAATGGGGAAATTTAATTTAGCAAGAAAATGCTTAGCAATTTGAAATTTCACTTTTAGTAATTTATATTAATAGATGGAAACATGCTTGAATAGTTTTGATTAGCCATGTAGTTCATCTAGTACCTTTACTAAAGTCTAGCATTTAGCTAAAACTTATTTTTAACTAAAACACTTTTAAAACTACTGAAATCACATTCTCAGAAATTATCATTATTAGGTCTCCATGTATTTAATGCTTGTCACCCTGTATATCTGGCTCTATATACATATTATACAAACATTTCGTTGTAAACTGGAAACAGTTCAGCGTAAATTTATGCTTAACTTGTTTAAAAACAACCAATAAGTGATTTACCCTCATATTCTGTAACGTTTGAGAACTGTTTTGTGTAGCCCTATATATCAACTATAGTATTTATACACGCCGTATAATATGCATAGATTTAGTGAAACTTAAAAAAGCATATCATAATTAAAATATATTTTATCCAACCATCACCCATCGTCAGATACATATACAATACGTCGGACAGAATATGCTATTGGAAATCTTTTCTATGTTCCTCTAAATGCTATGCACTTCGTATTATGCATGACTATATCATATAACTTACGTTAAGTATCAGCTACGTATATACAGGGTGCGTAGTCATCAAGAAACTCAGAGGATTTTAATTCTTTTAGTATCAGAAATTCTTTAAAATGCTGGTTGTTACATCAAAAAAAGGATTTCCTTTTCGTTAAATAAAACAAATATTACATTATAAAAATTCTGGTAAAAGGTCCTTACAAGGTGCTTCCAGACTACGCACCCTGTATATAAATCTTTAAATCATAAAATAATTTAATATATTTTTATTATGTCATACACAATTACCCCCTTTACCTTTAAGTACTGGAATTTTTCTATGTAATCTTGAAAATGAATGTAATTGTTTCTACCTTTTAATAAAAAGTTTTATCGTTAGTTTGCACCATGTTATGCTAGCCGACATGTATATTTGTGAAATCAGAGTCGATGTCCTTTTTCCCAATAGCGGAAATGTTTTTAAAAAATTATAGTCAACTGAAAAAAAATGTTCGTTATAGCCGATTCGTAAGACTTTGGAGGTTTGTTATAAAAGGCTAAATTAGCATTAAATACCATAGGAAAATGTCGGGCGTGAGTTTGTAAAGCACAGGGCTCGCTACAGCGGGGTTCGGCTGTATAAATGAAAGTTTTAAATGAAATCAGAACAATTAAATACAACCATCTGTTAATTTAGAGACATTTGCTGACAATAATAAATATTAACGAAATTTATTTCCAAAAGCATATTTCATAATGGATATTTTTTAAGATAAAGATATTATAAAAAAATATACTGCTTGTTTAAATGTATATTAATATCTTATTTAGACATTTTTAAAACCAATTATTACTTATTACACGAAAATAACCAATGGGAATAAAAATGAAAATAATTTTCTTTGATATCTGCGGTTGCGAATATAACAATACAAATATATTTTTATTTATAGTTTTATTGTTTATTTCATGGAAATATTATAACATTTTTGTTTGTATTTCTGTTAATAACTGTTTTCTTTTCGCATTCTAACTGTATTTGTATTAAGTATTATAAGCTTTCAGTACTTTTTTTTCGGACAACGCGAGCTGAATCAGGAAGAAATACTCTAGTAAAAAAAGGTACTTACTTTAATGAAACAAAAACAAAAATATTACGAAAGGATTTTTTTATTAAAAAAACAGGGAAATCTCATAATAAAAAAATATAATGTATAAACATAAATCCTTTTTGATTATAATACATAATATTGGTTTTAAATGAATATTATACATTAATTATTATATATAATAATTATATTTGACCATATATTAGTTTACTAGATGAAAATGTCTTTGTAAGTACACGTAATAGTGACTTAACATGAGACTCAAATAAACACATCATCGGTGAACACATATATAATTTTAATCTCGTGCTGCAGTTCCAGCCTTATCAACATATGAGAGTCAGAGATGCGAAGCTGAGTATTGTCCTCGTACCTTAGATGGTAGACCACTTGGAGAGCTATTCAAAGTGTTCCAGGTTTGATACTCCTCTTAGGCATTTTTCACTGTGTTGGTTGTATGCATAGCAAGCATTTTGATGATTAACTTATTAATAAAATATTTAATAATTTCAAGCGTAGTTTCAATGCTGAAGATTATTTTAAAATTAATTAAAATTATATAGATGGTAATTTATTAACAATACAAATAAATCTAATATATAGAAATATTAAATGTGATTTTTTTTTACCTTAACAAGAGGGATCTAAACACATATTTCCGGCTGTAGAAGTATTCTCGGACATTTTTTTACCCTAGTGTAATAGTTAAATAGTTATATAATATAGGCGTTATTCACAGCAGAGAAATAAAAAAAAACTTGCTTAACTAAATATTATTGTAAAACATTAACGGATATAAAACAAAGTATCAATTGGAAAAATCATTATTTCAATACTTTATACTACTCTTAGCTTTCAGTATTAATACGAACACTACTACTATACCCTTGTACAAAAATACTGTTTCATATTCAGTTAATATATGGGTGACTCTCAAAATAGGGGACAATTTATGTCTTTCGGCATACAAAAAAAATTGAGAGGTTTTTTGTCATGTTTTTATATTTAGATATGTTTGTCTTAATATTATTCATTATTTGCACTTAAGAATTACCCACTTTTTAGTTAAAAACACCTTAAAATAACAGAATAAATGTTCAAAATGTCATTAGCATGGATGTCCACAGCAGCTGTGCCTTGTGTATATTAGCATTTTTCAAGAGTTAATATCATGTTTATAAAATAAAACAAATGTTATTCTTTCTTCAAATTAATCAAGGAGAGGATTTATCCAATAAATTTCTTTTTAAAAATAAAATTATAGTATATAAAAAAAGAATTAAAGTTTGTCCTCCATATTCCATTTTCAAAACAAGGTCATACTAGAACAGCTGGTTATTAATCAAAATTTCATTTTCACATATGACAATAGTTTGAAAATATAAAGTTTCTCCATGGCAACAAGTAGCCATTTTATTCCAGCCTGAAAATAGAAGCATGTATTGTATTTTAAGAAAAAAAGTTGAATATTAGAGGAGCACATCAATTGTATGTCATTAGAATGGATAATAATTTTCATGTTTATTTTATAGCCAAAATTTTTATTTTACTTATTTGCATAGACCTTTTGTGTTTTAAAAAGCCCCAGAAAGGACTATTTCATTGTGATTATATTATGGCTCATAATCTTATTTAAATTAAAATTTGTCATTAGCATGGGCAAATATCAATGTCATTAGCATGGATTTTCTGTCCATGCTAAAGACTCCTATGTGCATAAATGTAACCAGTATGCTTGTATTGTATCCTTTATAAAGTTTAATTTTACATATAAATTTAGGTATTACATTTATTATTCCTAAAATATGCATTAAATCTGTCAGAAAATCACTAAGACAGCTTCTTACATTGTTAGTGTCAGAATGTTGCTCATGTAAACAAAGTTTGCTCTTTGGTAATGTTTTTATTCTCCTTACATTTATATATGTAAAAATGGAAACCATTTGCTGAAAAGGAAGGCTAATAAATATACAAAAGATTATTTAAACAGGAGGAAAATAAAAATTTCTTAATATATTTATTCCATGCAATTTGTTTTTTAATTAGCATGGCTCAAAAATACTAATTATTTTTTAAGTTAATTTTTAAATATTTAGCTCTGCTGACTACATATAAAGTATACCTAATACTATATTAACAACACCTATTTTTTCCAGAAATTTTGCTAACAGTAATTTTTTTAAGATTTCACTTTTGAAATTGTCCCCTATTTTGAGAATCACCCATATATATATTTTCTAACGCAATTATTTTTTCTAAGTATTTATTCACTGGTTGTCAAAAACATATTACCTGTATAACTACTGCTGATGTACATAAACTCAGGAAGACATTGACTTGTCCGTTTATTGTTTATCTAATGCCATTAGTATTACATTCAGGATTATTTTTCTGACAATGTCTGTTGGTTGTTCACATCCAGATTGGAATTCTTTTAAGCATCATAAGCTTTGTGTAACTCTTTGGCAATACAAGATATTGAGGATGAAATATATTACTAAATAAAACATATCATATTTTAATGAAGAGAAATATATTACGAAATATTTTTTCTAAATATATTTTGCATGTTATACGAAACAATGAAAAAAAAATTACTTGTTATCTAAACACAATTGTTATTTATAACTAAATATAGAAAAAAAGATATATAAATCCCTGTCGATAATGTATGCTTTTTTTTAAATGTCATTTTTTCCCTACATTCCTTTTTTACAATGTTAACAAAAATACATCTTCGTGTACTTACCGGGTGTCCCAAAAATGACTGATGGATTTTAAAATTCAATAACTTGCAAACGCTGACAGCTATTAAAAAATTTTTGAGGTATAATGTCAAGGTTTTTTTTACCGCAATTCTTGATTTTAGTTCGAATTTCAAACAACAGGTGTCGCTGATGCTTGTTTGCGGCCAGTCGACGCCGAAACTTACTTCATTCAGCTTTGACGCAAAAGAAGGAGATTAAGGCTATGGAGTAAGTCTCATTCGACAGAACAGTCTTGCTCTCAGGCCCCGATTCTGGACTCATTTGATATGATTTCAATGGAATGCGTTGTTGCCATGGAAATAACAGATTGTTCGATAGTGGAATGCAGCGTACAGAAGTGAACATAAATTTTGCAAACAGTATTTGAGTTTGCAGAATATTTTCGTTCAGGAAGTTTTATTTTACCGGATTAAATTACTTTTTTATGCCACGATTTAAAGAATATTTTATGCATCATATTTTAAAACTAGATAAAGAGATTTTTTCAATTTGATGATTTTTGTTATAATCTTAAGAAATTTTAGATCTTTTAAGAAAATTCGTCAGTAGATTTTTATGAATGTTCAAAAAATATTCATGAAAACTGTTGATAGTACATTATTGTGTAAAATAACTACCAAAAACAAATATTATAAGTTGCTTTGTTTAGCCCTTTTCAATAGGATTAGTCTATCGTTGCATTAAAATAGAAAAAAATAAAATAAATGTAAGTTAATTAAGATTTATTTTCCCGGATTAAATTACTTTTTATGGCATGATTTAAGAAAGGCACCGTATTTTAAAATTACACTGTTAAAAATTTGAAACCTTTGCTGCATCGTCGCTCCTTACATCACTGTATTATGGAGTATTCTCATTGGTCAAAATAGAGATATTCTATGATAGCAGTGGAGGGACGATGCAGCAAAAGTTTCCAATTTTTAACAGTGTACGTGAAGATATCTTACTACAATCTTGCTCTTACACTATGAAAATCTGCTGCATTTTGTTGTATACGCACACCGCTAGTATAGAAACGGTTACTTGATTGTATTATGAAGCATTGTTATTGGTCGGAAAAGAGATATTATATACAATCGGCGGAGTGCGTATGAAGCAAAATGCAGCAGATTTTTAACACTGTGGGACCCGATTCTGAACTCATTCGATATGATTTCAATGGAATGTGTTGTTGTCATGGAAATAACAAATTCTTCTATAGAAAAATACAATATTCAAAATTGAGCATTAATATAACAATTTAAATCGATCTAAAATTTCTTAGAATATAACAAAAATTATCAAATTAAAGAAATCTCTTTATCTAGTTTTAAAATATGATGCATAAAATATTCTTTAAATAGTGCCATAAAAAGTAATTTAATCCGGGAAAATAAAACTTCCTAAACGAAAATCTTCTGCAAACTCAAATACTGCTTGCGAAATTTATGCCAATTTCTGAACCCTGTATTCCACTATCGAACAATCTGTTATTTCCATGGCAACAACGCATTCCATTGAAATCATATCGAATGAGTCCAGAATCGGGGCCTGAGAGCAAGACTGTATTGTAGAATGAGACGTACTCCATAGCGTTAATCTTCAGAACATTTACATTTTCTATAATCGCAAAAGACATTAAATTTTATTTATATTAGTAATTATATTTATTTTTAACAAAGATTATATTATTATTGATTAGATAAGTCAATTACAAATGTTAATTTCTTGATCTGCTTTTCAGATCCAATAGACCTAGTGTACGTCCAAGGTACACCATTTTTATTAGGTTCAAGGTACACCACTTGACACTTAAAAGCAAAACTACCAATTATGGTGTTAATGTTAGGCCTAACTTTATTTAAAGCACATGGTGTAGTAGCAAGAGCATTGCTTTATTATGCATAATCCTCATTTTTTTATTATCCATTTAGATATGTTTCAGTATAAAAATAACATAGAAATATATAAGAAAAATTTACTTTTGAAAGGGGAATTTCCTTTTTTTTTAATTGTACAATTAGTTGTATTCTAAACAAATGACAAGAAAATAAATGTGACCTCTGGTGGTAAATATTTAATATACAAATATACAAATGTTCTTGTTTATTGATCTAAACAAATAAAGCTAAAATTTGCATAGGACCAAGATATACATATGTCCAAGATACACGACTTTCTCCTATAGAAAATCGTTCAAAATAAAAGTGCTTAATAAATCTTTCCCTGGATTAAACTAATTTTCAATTTGAAAAATTAAATGTCAGAGCATTTTTATGAGCCCATTTAAAAGATTGCAATAATTTTTAAAAACTTTGAGAATTTTCAGTATTTTGAACACTATATATTTTATGTTTTATTTATAAAGCTCTTTGCAAAATGTTACTGAAAACCTATTGTGCTGATTTCTTTGTTATTTTTGCATTTAATTAAGAAATCACTAAAACGAATTTTTAACTAGGTACTTCCATTGTTAGATACCGGGTGTCCCAAAAATGACTGATGGATTTTAAAATTCAATAACTTGCAAACGGTGACAGCTATTAAAAATTTGTTTGCAGGAGGGCTATGTATAATGTCAGGAGTTTTTTTACCGCAATTCTTGATTTTAGTTCAAATTTCAAACAACAGATGGCGCTGATGGCGATTGGCGGCCAGTCGACGACGAGACTTACTTCATTCAGCTTTGACACAAAAGAAGGAGATTAAGGCTATGGAGTACGTCTCATTCTACAGTACAGTCTTGTTCTCAGGCCCCGATTCTGGACATATTCGATATGATTTCAATGGAATGCGTTGTTGCTATGGAAATAACAGATTGTTCGATAATGGAATACAGCCACTGCCTCCTCTACAATGCCTTCTCCCTTGTGACGTAGTGGAGGCGGTTTCCCTGGCAACGATCGCGTTCTGAGCTTCGTGGCGATTGTGGAACCAGTACGGTTAGTGATTTCGCCTCCACTTCATGACGTTTCACGCTTGTCGTCTGCTCAGTGAATAGGCATTGTAGAGGGGGCAGTGATACAGCGTTCAGAAATAACCATAAATTTCGCAAGCAATATTTGAGTTTACATAAGATTTTCGTTTAGGAAGTTTTATTCTCCCGGATTAAATTACTTTTTTATAGCACGATTTAAGGAATATTTTATGCATCATATTTTAAAACTACACTGATAAAATTTGAAACCTTTGCTGCATCGTCACTCCTCCACTTTTATAAAAAGAGATTACTTCACTGCATTATGGAGCATTCTCATTGGTCAAAATAGAGATATTCTATAATAGCAGTGGAGTGACGATGCAGCAAATGTTTCCAATTTTTAACAGTGTAGGTGAAGATATCTTGCTACAATCTTGCTTTTGCACTATAAAAATCTGCTGCATTTTGTTGTATACGCACACCGATTGTATAGAAACGGTTATTTGATTGTATTATGAAGCATTGTTATTGGTCGGAAAAGAGATATTATATACAAGCGGCGGAGTGCGTATGAAGCAAAATGCAGCAGATTTTTAACATTGTGGGGCCTGATTCTGAACTCATTCGATATGATTTCAATGGAATGTGTTGTTGCCATGGAAATAACAAATTCTTCTATAGAAAAATACAATATTCAAAATTGAGCATTAATATAACAATTTAAATCGATCTAAAATTTCTTAGAATATAACAAAAATTATCAAATTAAAGAAATCTCTTTATCTAGTTTTAAAATATGATGCATAAAATATTCTTTAAATAGTGCCATAAAAAGTAATTTAATCCGGGAAAATAAAACTTCCTAAACGAAAATCTTCTGCAAACTCAAATACTGCTTGCGAAATTTATGCCAATTTCTGAACCCTGTATTCCACTATCGAACAATCTGTTATTTCCATGGCAACAACGCATTCCATTGAAATCATATCGAATGAGTCCAGAATCGGGGCCTGAGAGCAAGACTGTATTGTAGAATGAGACGTACTCCATAGCGTTAATCTTCTTTTGCGTCAAAGCTGAATGAAGCAAGTTTCGGCGTCGACTGGCCGCCAACCGCCATCAGCGCCATCTGTTGTTTGAAATTCGAACTAAAATCAAGAATTGTGGTAAAAAAAAACTCCTGACATTATACATAGCCTTCCTGCAAAAAATTTTTTACTAGCTGCCACCGTTTGCAAGTTATTAAATTTTAAAATACATCAGTCATTTTTGGGACACCCGGTATCTTCTTCATAGAATTTGCCGTTGTATTGCTGAAGTAATTATAAACGAAATGAAGAAATGTGGCATATAATTTTTATTTTATTGTAAGTTTTGCAATCTTATAGATGATCTTTTTGTCTTTACATATTTGCTTTTTACATCTAGATTAGCAGTCTTGAGTTCCATTAAAAAAATTTCATTATCTCGGAATGTGATTGTCGTATAGTTTACCCAGGTCTTGACTTACGGGGGCCAATGTTCTACCATTGAGGCTGGAATGGGGGAACAACCGACGAGTATTTTTTACTCAGATAACCTTATTGGTAATAACATCTTGTCGGTCATGTAGACAGATCACCAGAATAAACTACAGGTAAAGGAACTAAATATAAACCACGGATACTAGACAAACTATTATTTAAACACAAACTGATTAGCAAACTTATTATACGAATTGAATATTTTCAAATGAATGAAAAAAAAATGTTCAAATCGGGAATCCAACCGAGATCCCTGACTTGTCTGTTGTATCGAGTGGTTTGGTCGATTTAGGCTGCAAAACTTTATGAAAAAGATAAAGAAAATGCTTAAAATTCTTCATTTCCTGTGAATACTGAAAAAAGGTTGTGGGCATATATGAGATCTTTTACTGACTCTGAAAGAAATATATGCGTTTTTGACGAGAGTCCATTGTGGTTTTAAATTAATATCTCGGCTAACTCAAATAAAACTGATAATTCTGGGTCAGAGGTGTTTAGGTGATGGTATGAATTATCTTCACCCAAATTTTTAGACTTGTATGAGTGGTAGATTTCGCTAACCAACACAATCATACTCACATGCGGAGGGATACTTTCTTTTATTTTTGTCGATGAGGAAAAAGCCCTGTAAATGTGAAAAGATCCTAAAACAGCAAAAACAATGTAATGAAATTTATTTAGGTAAAAATTTGAAATCTCTCTTCGAAATGCTTGAATATGTTGTGCATAATTTCAGACATACAACTGTGTTCCTACCAATTACTGAAGCACTGCAAGCAACGTCCTCTCTAAAAATATCACACAATCAAAGCGATACCCAAAGTTATACATTCCTATAAAATTTTATCTATTTTATTACAGACAAGAAATATCATTGGTACCATGTCAAACCTGCAATGTGGAAACAGTGTCGCTAGTGGATTACTTTTTTAAATTTCCGATTTCTTGATTGTCATCACTTTTTTGAAATAGTAAAATTTACCTTATTTAATCTTCTTTAATGACATGTTAATCAATTCGGAATCAAGGGGGGGGGGGAATTAATCATTTATGAAAAATGGTTTAAATCAAGAAATCGGAATATTAAAAAAAGTAAACCACTGCAACACTCTTTTCGTATTGGATAGTTTGATATAGTGACGGCATATCAGGTCAAACATGTTCAATAACACGAGAAATTTATATAAATAAACGAAAAAATAGATGCATGTTCATTTGTTGAATGAATTCGTTTTCTTCTCAATATACTGCATTCTTTAAAAAATATCATTAAATAGAATTTATATAAAAGCTTCATTTTAATATGGGATATACCGCCTAATACAGAATTATATAAATATACACATGTTAATAAATAATTTAAACTCGAATAAGTTCATGATATTAAAAAAATATATATTTCACATACAACATCAATATGTTTTATGAAATGCCAAATTAACGGAATTCTGTGTTTTCCAATAAGTTAATTATAATTCTATGAAAATTTATAGATCAGAGTCAATTTATATAAAGATATTCATTTTCAATTTTTTTCATAAGCATAAAATGTATAAATAAATGCTAAAAGTATAAATAAACCGCTTATATTTTTCTTAAATATGTTACACTTAATTACCATTCAAATTTATAAAGGCTAATTCATCATGCAATATTTTTTAAAGTTTGTAACGTAAATATTTCTTAGAAAATGATTAAGCTTCATCTACATTATTAAAACATGAAATTACAGATTAGAGTTAATGTATCCCGTTTTAAACCTCCAGCGTTATTTACAGTCAATTTTGCTGCCTGAAGAGACATAAAACTCATTATCATCAAACTGCATTTTGAGTTGTTATTTTCAGCATGTAATTTAGAAGTTTAATTAAGTAGCACGTGAATTTTTCTCATTAACATTGAGAAATATATCCTCGTGAGTTTTTATAATTTGAAATATATATACACTGGTGTGCAAAATTTAAGGACGATGGGATTTTCAAGCGATAAGTTTCACGCGAATATTCAACAGGAATAATATAATTCGAATAATTACTATCCCTGCATAATAGCTAGGCTATATAACATCTCATTCAGGTCAAACATGGTCACAAGGGTCACAGTCACTACGGCGAAACAAAATATACGAAACTCCATGCGTCCCTTTATGGCTTTTAAATGACTACTATGTGTGACTCCACTGTCAGGTCACTGCGACTGCTGCTTTGTGACGAGTCACCAGTTGACTTTACAGTGTCGTTTTATGGAGACTCTCATGTGACTGTCATTTAGAGGCTCAATTTCAAAGTCATTGTGAATGTTGCATTATTATAAATAACCAAATAATGACACATTAAAGATACATGGTGACTTACTGTCACATGACTTTGTCAAATGGTAACAGAGACCCTACTGTGAAATAACCACTGTGAAAAGTGGTGAAAAGTCACCATCTGACTTTAATGGGACACTGTTTGGTGATTTATCATAATGCAACATTCACAATGATTTTGAAATTGAGCCTCCAAATAACAGTCACACGAGAGTCTCAATAAAACAACACTATAAAGTCACTTGGTGACTCGTCACAAAGCAGCAGTCGCAGTGACCTGACAGTGGAATCACATATAGTAGTCATTTGAAACTCATAAAGAGACGCATGAAATTTTCATTTTTTTTGTTTCACCGTAGTGACTGTGACTTTTGTGACCATGTGTGACCTGAATGAGGAGCTATATGGACTAGCTGTTATGCAGGGATAGTAGTTATTCCCATTATATTACTTCAGTTTGAATATTCGCGTGAAAATTATCGCTTGAAAATCCCTTGAAAATTGGCATTCTGGGACTCCATCCTTAAATTTTGCACACCAGTGTAGATGTTAATCAAGATACATTAATCAGGACGGATATTATTCTGATTTATAGACTGTAGCAACGCAGATTTAATAAAGATAAGAGAAATTTTGATTACATTTTTTAATACAAGAATCAACTTACACTTACTTAAAAATAGATTAAGTTATGTAAAATTTGTTATTTTCATGTTAAATTAAAAAAAAAAAAATATTTTTTACGGTAATTATAGTCTTAAAGTAAAGCTGTGTAAATAAATTTAATTTTATCAAATGAATATTTTAATTAAAACTATAAAAAAGAATAAATTATATAGAAATCATAGATAAATTCATCTGAAATTTAATATTTACATGATTTTATAGTATGTAAAAATTTAAAGTGTGTTACTATTCTATAGGTGTTTTAACCTATACCTAAGGTTTGTCTATACCCTAACCTAAGATTTGTCTATAAGTACTTTTAGTATCTTGAAAGTAATCTTTTGTTGTTTTAAACTCCTGCTTTATAAATTAAAAAAAAAACGATATTTTAAACAATTATTTCAAAATAATCAGAGATTTTCCTGAATTGATTAATATTAAATCTCAGTTGTAGGACTGTTTCCTTTTTAAAAGCATTCAAATGTAAAAGAAGTTTATGTGACTCAAACTACCTCGTAAAATACATTGTTATTTGGTTTCAGATCTTAAAGCATGAGAGTTATTTTCAGGCCAAAGTGATGGTATATTTTTGAAGGTAAAAAAAGAAGTATAAATTTAGTAGGGATATCCATGAGCACATACTATTTCCGTTTATAGTAACCGTTGCAGTTACCGTAATTTCGAGACTACTGTTTTCAAAGAAATTCAATATTGTGAACATTAGAGAAATTTATCGCAAATGCTTTCAAATATTAAATTGTAAAATATAATTACAATAAAAATTAGTATAACCTGCTAAATATCATTGTTTTCTACTCATGTAACATGTATCAAAAGGAAAAGTATTGTACTTATCTCTATACTGAATCAAAATTTTGTAACTCTTCTGACACTCTGGTTATGAGACTAACAAAATTTTTATTTATTTTGTAGACAAACAAAGTTATTCCCACTAATACCACCGAAATACATTTTGTATGAAGAACATCAACACCATATTCAAATTAATTTCTTAAACGGGCTAATTGCTGCTTACCAGGAGTTAATAATTGTAAAAATCGCCAAAGATTTTTCTGCTTAACGCTTCATTAGCAGCCTTTTATTTTGAAATAATGTTGGTATTTTAAGTTAATTTGGTATATGTTATATTTTAGTACGTAGTTAAACTGTGTTATTTTTTTATCCAATTATCTCTGGTTTCGATATGGAGTATTAGGCGAAAACAAGGTTCTGAATTATGTAAACTGCTTAAAGCGCAAATGGGTCAATCTTTGTTTATCAAACTAAATACGATATACATATATTTTCTGAAAAAATCGTGTGTTAAAATTATTTCAAAAACATTTAGAAAGCATAAATTTCAATGCAATTTTCAAACAAGTTGTTTTTAAAATAATTTCTTTTCTTTATATTCTACAATAAAAAAATAAAAAGTTTAGGAAAAAAAATAAAAACCACCACTTTTTTGCCAATTAGCCACTGTCCACAGGGACTACTTCTTAAATTCTGTTCAAACATAGCAATCATGTAAAATAGCAAATGAATATAAAAGACGAAACCTAGCTGTTGCATCATCGTATGTAGTGTAAGGCCCGATTAATCAAGAGTTCATTAAATAATGTGTGTTCTTTAAGCATGGAATCGAAATAGAAATTTTTGTGTACGCATGTATGCAAATTGTACAAAGGTAGTATTAATAGTGGGAACAAGTTTATAAGTAACTTATGATTTTAAAAAATATCATCAAACCATACAATGCGTTACAATGTTACTAATACGGAAACCCCGCGAGAAGGCAACCAGAAATGATTCACGAAATTTCCATGAAATGGCACATAATCTCACTAAGTCAAATTGCTACAGTTCAAGCGACTGTTTTCAAAAACTACCGGAGAATCTCAAAAAACTTAACATCATATATCATAAGAAAAACTCATACCAATAGAAAATTCTATGATTTCGCATAAATATTGGATGACAGGTCATATTTCAAGCTAACACATTCCAACTTCAACGATAATGGATTCTACTACACACCTGACGTCTACACAACACAATCTAGTATCAAATTTGATATTAAAGCTACATTTCAGAACAAGATTCTTGTTTGGATTACGATGAAACTAGAAGTCTCGAGTCCTCGTTCATCTGAAAGTCGGGGTTCGCAGCCAATAGGCAACGATATTTGAACAAGTGCATTCACCGTCGTTGCGTCCTCTGCATCCATAGCAATATAACGGTGGCGATACACATTCTGATAACACATGGCCAGCAGTTATTACGGCAATACAGTTCTCAGCCACTTAAGCCAGCTAAACATCACTTGCGTAGAAAGTTCTGACAAACAAACAAAAGTTGACCGAGTGATCTTTTCTTGAAATATCTTAAGGATACAGTGGATTATGAAAACTATTTTTTTAAATTTTCAATGAATTTTTTTTTTTAATTTCTGGAAATAGTCATAGTATATAGATCTTTTATGTCATAATTAATATATATATATATATAATTTTGAGCTATAGATTTTTTTAAATTAATGAAAAAGGACCATATTTCAAAATGATCCATGCGCAATCAGTTTTACTTGTTTAAATTTTTTCCATAATAACCACTTCATACATACAAATAAATGTTACTAAGCATTTTTAGCATATTATTTGTAAAACATTAAATAAAAACTTATTTAAACTTATTTTTTTGCCTTTTTCGTTAAAAAAATAATAAAAATTCCATATAACTGAAATATTAAAAAAAATTACAATTTTTTAAAGTAAATGATTAAAGTAAAAAAAGTAACTACAATGGTTATAATTGCTTAATATTTTCCTACTGACACAGTATCAGTTATATATAAGGGATATAATATCATTTCTAGATTGCATGCAAGGATTGTATGTTTTTATGGTAAATTCACATAAAATATGTAGTTTCGTCAGTAATTCTTGCAAAGGACGTAAAGTATATCTGAATTTTAAAAAATCTTCTCAAAGTTATTATTTTTTTTAATGATTTTTTTTTTTAAATTTTCTGGAAATATTCATGGTATAAATACCTCTTATTGCACAAATTTTTGTTAAATATATTAAATAGTTGTTGAGAAATAGAATTTTTTTTTTTATTTTAGTCTAAAAAGATTGGAGACAAAAAGCAATTCCTTTAAATACATTGTAAACAAACGCTAAAAAAACAGTTAAAATTTACAGTTAAATTACTGTTTTGCGAAATAACAAACTTAATGCGTATTCTGTGCAAAATAATAACATTGGGTAAGGTAAAATGAAAAACTAGGCTAAATTTTAAGACTGCGAATCGGCGAAAGAATAAACAAATTGGCGTGGCAGAAGCAGCTGATTGTAATGCACCAGTAAAAATAGCACTCCAGTAAAAATAGTCGAAATTGAAAAATTATTTTTGCTTTCAATAGTAGAGAGTTCATATAATGTTATACTGCTAAAAATGAGAATTCGACAATTTGATGATTTTTTGCGATTTTGAAAGTTCACTGTTACCCTTAAATCCAAAATTTCTCCTATAGGTTAGAAAGCAGATAACATCCAGAAATTGATTAATAGAATCGATCTCTGTCCGAAAATTCTGGACCTAAATTTAGTACAACATCTAGCTTATATCATCAAAAGTAATATCGGTAATATCAGACGAAATGATTTAATTTAAATCCGATAAAAGGTTTGCAGAGAAATGTGGCATTAAAACTACCTTAAAGTGCCTATTTTTGTTCTTTGTCTAATCTTTTATAGCTTTCCAATAACAGAGCATTTTTCTTATTAGATCAGCGCTACTCATAGACAAGTTTTTTGTAATATAGATTGAACGCACTGCAAAACACCAAACATAGCAAATGTACATTTATTGTATGTATACACTGTAAAAAAAAATCTGCAATCCTACAGATAAAAGTTGCCGAAATCTGTATGCTTACTAACATTTTACCTGTGCACCTTACAAAGAAAGATGTAAATATGCAGAATTAATTTTTTTATAGTTACAGAAATCTGTAAATTTTCAAATTAATCTACATAAATTTCAGTAATCTAACTAAAATTTTATCTGTAACATAGGTTGTAGTTACATAAAAAATTATTGGAACCCCCGTTTCCAAAGAAATTCTTAGTAACCTTACAGAATTTTTTATTTTCAGTGCAAATCTGTGTCTGTCACATGCACTTTTGCTGTTGCCATTACACAAAAAGTTCTTAGAATCCCAGTTTCCTCGAAAATTTTTAGTAACTTTACAGATTTTTTTATGGTGTTTTGTTTGCAATTTTATAAACTAATTTTAATGCAATTATTAAAAAGTCATTGAGTGTTAAGAATTATTAAAAAGAACTTCAGGAATATTGAATAAAAAATAAACAATGTTATAAGACTAAGAAACTAAATTACTAATAACTAATAAACTAATATTATAAGAAAGAAACTAAATTTTGTTTATAAAGCCCATTTATTTATTTATTTGCCCATTGTTCCGTTAAGGTGAAATTTGAGTGACGGCCATTGCGTCCATGGTTAAATTGATGCACTCTAAAACAAATCTGTAAAAATATTAATTTTTTTATAAGAAACTGAGATTCCCAGTTCTTTTTATGTAACAGTAACAGCAAAAATTCATAAAACCGATTCTGTTACATGAATTTTTACTATAACCGAAACATAAAAAGTTCTAGGAATCCAAGTTTCGTAGAAAAAGTTTAGTGACTTTATATATTTCATTTACAGTATAGAAAAAAATGTTAATATATAGTTTAAAAACGTTAAAGGTTATTTTTTATCATTTAAGTTATTAAATGTAAATACATTATATATTAAAAGATATTGTCTCATATCTTCAGTACAAAGTATAATTTTATTATTTTAGTTTTGCTACACTGTAAAAAAAATCTTAAGTAACTTGTAAAATTTAGTAATTTTACAGATTATTTTTACAATCTGCGTTTTCATTATTTGCAAATGCAGAACGATATGTGAAAATGAAAATATACAATCATTCTAAATTTGAAAGCTGCTATTTCAACTGATATCAATAGGACTGTTTGTCATATATATACATTACAGAACGTGTACATTGCTGCTTTGTGTTAGCAAGAGGTCACTTTACCATTAATTTTTAATTATACATTTAATCTTTTTTATTTATTTTTTATTTCCAAACTTACCCTGTCTTTCACTCCTTCTTTTGGTCTGACAAACAAATAATCTAAACAATAAAAAATACAATGAATTAAATTTAATAATAAATTTAATAATGAAGTAATATTAATTAAACATGGATTTCTACTACAGAGCAAATTTAGATGTATGAATGCATAAATATATAATTTGTATTTCATAAAAAAAAAATTTCATTGCAAAGTATTAAAAAAGAATTAATACAAACAATTTTATACAGTATAACATACTCTAAAAATAAAATAAAAATATAATAGACAACATTGTTTTATTCAAAGATAACTCCAAGCAATTTTCTTGATGCGACTAAATTTACGGCAAAATAGATTTTTTAACTAAATATCTGGAGCAATAGTAATCAATTACGAGAGCATTTTAGTGTAATTTTGCACCTTGGCAAGATAAATCTGTTTCAAACAATATCCATCAAAACATTATGTTCAAATTTTTAAGATTGACTTGTTTTGTTTTCAAAAGACTATTGTAAGTATATGCAAAGTTTTTAGATACTTGATATCGCATTACCTTTGTTTCAATAAAAGAGAAAGATTCACAATATTCTTTACTTCAAACGAAACAATCAGGAAAATGTTAATATATCTTTAAAATCTCTTTAACGCTTATTGTATGTTAATCAAGATGTAAATAGTTATTGAAGTGTTTTAAAGTTTATGCATTTAATGAAAATTATAGATATTAAAATACAAAATATCATTTACTTTCTGTAATTATGATGAGTTATGTGGTCTTAAAGTGTTGGTCGGGTACGTGAAATAGTGTTATTAGCACAGTTATAAAGTTAAAACGTACACGTGGAAAAACGTGTGCATACTTTCATTCTTTAAAATACGATAAAATATATTTCAAATAAAACATTTAGTGAAGTTATAAATATTGCACACAAACTAATTCAAATTTAATTAATTTTAATTGACAAAATTCTTTTAAAATATATTATATGATTGCGTAAATCTTCGAATGTAATTTCAAAATTAAACAAAAAGTGATTTAAAAAATAAAATTTTTATGCATTCATAATTTGGATATAAAGGGTTAACAAATATAGGTTAATCATAAGTTGTAAGTTTTAATGCGAAATGATTCCAAGCGCTACTATCATCGCTTAAGAACATCGAACACTGGATAATTCATAAAGGAATTTACAATAATAAACAAAAATCATTCATTAAATTCATGCATTTTTATAATAAACAGAAATTTACCAGGGTGATTTGTTACAGGACCTATCAAAAGTAGTTATAGAATATCATATTTTCTTAACAAGTATTCTAAGAAGAATATTTATTCCTATAAATTAGTTTGTTTCTTTCTTAGCATTTGCACGCATCTTGTTTAAGAAATCTGTCAAACACATCACCACAGATAAAATTGCCTTGCATTGTTGTTCTTGTGATAAATCCCATTCCTTTATGTTGACCAGCTGACAAATAGAAAAGACTGGCTGTTGGAAATATTTTACTTCCATCTTTTCTAGCATTGTTCTTGAAAAATGTCCTTGAGGGTACAGCTAAGATGTATCTTTCGAAGATTTTATACGAATGAATTGGCACATATACATTTTCTGTTGTAAATACCCTTTATTTATGCGAATCAAAATCAATACGTGTGTTGATACATCTACTGTATATTTCCCCCGTAATTTTGTTAAAGTCAAAGATATAGGCAAAGATATAGACAAATACATGTAAAGTAATTGAGATCGGTACTTCATAGAAGTATTTTTGATAGATTTATGTTACATGAAATGCATTGAATATAATTTTATTTAAAAATGTTTCTTTTTTCTTCTTTTGTTATTTTAGAGGTTTGATTTTAAACAAAAAAACAATAGTAAATTACAAGAAAAAAGTACTATTTACTTGATATAAAAAGCATAAAGCTTTCACTTCTTGTAAATGTGCAAAATGATTCCAAGAGTTATTATCTATAAAATGTGTTCACTTAAGAACAACGAACACATAGTAACTTTTAAAGGAATTTACAATACTTAACAACCATCTTTCATTAACTGCGTGCATTAATGTAATAAAGGGAAAGTTATCAATATGATTTGTTACAGGACCTATCAAAAGCAAATATAGAATATTATATGTTCATATCAAGTATTCAAAGAAGAATATTTATTCCTGCATTTAACATTGTTTCTTTCTTAGCATTTGCACTTATTTTGTTTAAGAAATCTGTCAAACACATTTCACCACAGATAAAATTCCCTTGCATTGTTGTTCTTTTGATAAATCCCATTCCTTTATGTTGACCAGCTGACATAAAGAAAAGACTGGCTGTTGGCAATATTTTTTTTTCCGTCACTTCTAGCGTTGCTTTTGAAAAAATAAGTTCCTTGAAAATATATCTAAGATGTATCATTCGGAGATTTTATACGAATGAATTGACACACATACATTTTCTATTGTAAAAACACTTTTTTTAGGCAAATCAAAATCAATACGTGTGTGTTGAGATATCTATAGTATTTTTTTACGTAATTTTGCGATAGTTAAAGATATAGTTTTAATTTATTTTACACAGATATTTAAAGTAATTTAAAAATGTATCCGTTTGGATCAACAATAGTTATAAATCGTATTCATAAATTGATGTTATTTGAAATGCAAATAATGTTAATATCTAATTATAAAACGTTAGAGGTTACTTTTTTAATGTTATTAAGTATAGAGACATTAAACTTTAAAACATATTGTCTCATATCTTCACTACAAAGTAGAATTTTATTATTTTAGTTTTGCTATACTGTAAAAAAAAGTCTTAAGTAACATATAAAGTTTAGAAATTTTAAAGATTATTTTTACAGTGTGCGTTTTTATTATTTGCAATTGGAGAACGATGTGTGAAAAAGAAAGCATACAGTTATTCTAAAATTGGAAGCTGCTTTTCAGCTGATATCAATAGATTGTTTGTCGTATATATGCATTACAGAACATGTACATTGCTGTTTTGTGTTAGCAAAAGGTCACTTCATCATTAATTATTCAATTGTAATATAGTTTATTGCATCATTAATCTTTTTTATATATTTTTCTTTTCATTTCCAAACTTATCCTGCCTTTCCTTCTTTTGGTCTGACAAACAAATAATCTAAACTATAAAAAGTACAATGAATTAAATTTAATGATAAATTTAATAATAAAGTAATATTAATTAAACATGGCTTTTTAGTATAGGGCAACGTTAAATGTCTGAATGCATAAATACATAATTTGTTAATAATAAAAATAGAATAACTGTATCTGAATATTTCATTGCAAAGTGTTTAAAAAAAGAAATGCAAACAATTTTATAGAGTTTAACTTACTCTGAAAATTAAAAATATATTATATACAACATCGTTTTATTTAATGAAAACCCCAAGCAATTTTCTTGATGCAACTAAATTTACGGCAAAATAGTTCTTTTAACTAAATATCTCGAGCAAAAGTAATCAATTACGAGAGCATTTTAGTGTAATTGTGTACCTTGGCAAGATAAATCTGCTTCAAACAATAATAATGTATCAATCATTAAAGATATATGAAGCACTAGATCTTTAAACATTATGTTAAAATTTTTAAAATTGACTTGTTTAGTTTTCAAAAGATTAGTTATTGTAAGTATATGTAAAGTTTTCAGATACTTGATATCGCGTTACCTTTGTTTTAATCAAAGAGAAAATTTCACATTATTCTTTACTTCAAACAACACAATCAGGAAAAGGCTGATATATCTTTAAAATCTCTTTAAAGCTTGTTGTATGTTAATCAAGACATAAATTGTTGTTTAAGTGTTTTAAAGTTTATACATATTATGATAATTATTGATATTTTAATGAAAAATATCATTTATTTTCTGCAATTATGATAAGTTATGTATTAATTAAATATTAGTTTGGTACATGGCAATGTTTTAAAGTTAAAACGTACACATGAAAAAATGTGTGCATTTTTTCATTCTTTAAAATACGATAAAATATATTTTAAATAAAAAATTTTAATGGAATTATAAATATCGCTCACAATCTATATTAATTCAAATGTAATTAATTTTAATTGACAAAATTATTTTATAATGTATTATATGATTGTGTAAATCTTCTAATGTAATTTCAAAATTACACAAATAATGATTTGAAAGATACAATTTTTATGCATACATAATTTGGAACATAAAGGGTTATTGAATGTAGGGTAATCAATTTTGTGAAAAGATTCCAAGAGCTATTATCATCATTAAGAATATCGAACACTGTATAATTCTTAACGGAATTTACAGTAATAATCAATCATTCATTAAATGCATGTATTTTTATAATAAACAGAAAATTATTAGCGCGATTTGTTACAAGACCTATCAAAAGTAGTTATAGAATATCATATTTTCTCACGACGTAGTCTAAGAAGAATATTTATTGCTATAAATAAGTTTGTTTCTTTCTTAACATTTGCACTTATCTTGTTTAAGAAATCTGTCAAACACATTTCACCACAGATAAAATTCCCTTGCATTGTTGGTCTTGTGATTAATCCCAATCCTTTATGTTGACCAGCTGACATAAAGAAAAGAATGGCTGTTGGAAATATTTTACTTCCGTCTTTTCTAGCATTGTTCTTGAAAAATGTCCTTGAGGGTATAGCTAAGATGTATCATTTGGAGATTTTATACGAATGAATCGACACATATACATTTTCTCTAGTAAATAAAATTTCTAAAAAATAATTTATTATTATTTTTAATGATTTGATTTTAAACGAAATTAATAGTGAACTATGTCTGCATTTTATAGGAATAACTCTTTATCCGATATAAAAAGCAGAAAGTTAGCATTTCTTAAACGTAACTTTAGGCAGTATTTGATGCTGAAAAAGTTATTCATTATTAAAACTAACCAGACATTTTTATAAGAAATAGCGTTAATCTCCATGAAAAGACAAAAAAAGAAATACATTTTTAGTTTCTTCATTTTTTTATACGTAGTGAAATATTTATTTTCTTAAGGTATTTTTTTAACCATTTAGAAAATTGTTATTTTCGGTCGAAAATGATCCATGTGATGTTCGCATTTTATTTTTCCTCTTTTTAATATTTATGAGGAATAGCATCTATCTCCATGAAAAGGCAAATAAATATTATAAATACAGCTTCTTTCTTTTTTTTATATTTAATGAAATATTTCTTTTTCTTAGGGTATTTTTTTTTAACCATTTGGGAAATTGTTATTTTTTGTCGTAAATGTGTGAAAATTTTGTCGTGTGCAGTCCACATTTAAATTTTTCTACTTTTTAACTCCCGTGATCCTTTAGTTTTTCTTCTTTTAACGTCTGTAATCCTTCAGCTGTTCTTCTCTTTCTCTTATTGCTATTCTCTAGCGGAAGCAAGGTTGAGAGAACAATAAAACTATAAATCAGGACAAATCGAAAGAAAAATTTTATTAAATTAAAGACACCGAAAAGTGGGAAATGTGATCTCGAGGCTCTGAAGCTACAGAACAACCTCAGCTGCGTTGAGCTTATTATTATTAAATCTGACAATTTGCTTCGGATGACCTCAAATCTTAATTTGGTAAACTTAAATCCGGTGAAATTTCGTCCTCTAAATCTGAATCTAAAATGTCAAATTGATTCAAATTTCATTTACCAAATGATTACTATTGTTATTGTTATTATTATTATTATTATTATTATTATTATTATTATTATTATTATTATTATTATTATTATTATTATTATTATTATTATTATTTATAGATGAGGATATATTTCTCGGAAATAAACATGTACAATATCATTCGAAGATACGTCTGATGTGTAAATTCAAGAGCAAAGTAAGCATTTCATTCATAAATTGGGATGGTAACGTAAATGTAAAATACGTGTAGCGTTTAATAATGGAAATTTTGGTCCTGCGGTGTCTACACAAAACAAAATCTAGATTTGATAGTTAATATTGACAGTGGTTGAGTAAAGAATAAATAATTTAAAAAGGGGCAAAAAACAATGTTGAAATTATGAATCGACATGGTGCTTATGAATAGTCGAAAATGAATTGCTATTAAAAAAGTATTAGGCTAATTGAAATTAACGAAAATGTCGTTAATTCTTTACTTTTTTTAATAGTGCTTTTATTTATCTAAACATAAAAATATATTAATGAATGCAATTTCGCAACATGTTTCCTATTTAACTATTTTTCAGAACTATTTTTCTTTATCTCCTGATCATCAGAAATTATATTAATGCAAACAAAGTTTATTTCACTGAATTTAACAAGTAATATGTGAACATATAAAAATATTTGTGTTTAATTTTATGAACCTTTTAAAAAAGGTATTTATGGATTGTAAAATTTAAAAAAATGTTTTGAAGACTATTAAATGAGAAGTACATTATGAGACTAATAAAAATTTAAGATGGTGTAAAGTGATATTAACTTATTGAACTACATTGATAAATCTAATGTTTAGTTTAGGAAACTGTGCATTTTAAACGCAAGAATTGTTATATTAAAACATAATTTTAACCTTTCAAGTAAAATGACATGATTTTTTTTCCTTTCACCATGAAACATTCAAATTCTGTTCAAATAAAATAATGCACTGAATTTCTGAATGAAGAATAAATCTCTAAAAAAATAAACGCTTCCAGAAAAACACTTTATAGTAAGTAAAAAAATAGATTGTAAAAAAAATAAAAAAAATATTTGCTTTACTATTAAAAAAGTTGGCATATATTTAATCTGAAATAGTTCAAAAATATATTGGTAATTATTTTTTCTTATTAAATGCAAGTTATATATATTATTATATTTAAAAGTGTAAAAAAATTAATGTGAATGAAAAGATATAGCTTTTATTTTGATATTTTTCTTTCTACAAAATTTAAAACTTAATGAAATAAATTCATGTATGAAATTTTGATCGAAAAAAAAATAACTTCCTTGTCAGTAGAAAAACAAAGGATTTTTAATAGTACAGCTAAAATAATGTGTATAAAATAAATATAAAATAGTTTCTATAATATTAATATATACCACATAAGCAGAGTAGTTCAATATTGTTTCTTTAATTTTAATTCGAAGTGGCATATTTTAAATTATTGCTGCAAAGTTATACCGGTATAGTTGTTTTTTACATAAAAATAAAATGCAAGAAAGTATCAGAAGTTGACTTATTTCTTAAATGTGCTACATACAAATAAAAATGATGTCACAAGTTGTTATAATACAGTAAGTAAGAATAGAATTTTGAGTGCTCTTTAATTGATGATAAATCTTATTTAACCGAAATCTATCAGCAATTCTATCACATCTTTTTTCTTTAAAGAGTTTTTTGTTTTGTTTAATATGGATACATAAAATATTTATTTGTTTTAACACAACAATTTTATTTCAAATGATTTGTTTTTATAATTTTTTACTATTTTTAACTAATTTTTCAAAAGTACTTGATGTATTTAAGAAATAGAGTTTATTTTTTTTAAATATAGCGATACATATGTATAAGATGTGTGAATTACATACCTCTATCACGCTGAACTCACAAGTCGATTCCTCCGCTGCAGCATAAAACTTATATGCTCTTTCTTAAATACTACTCCGCGATAAAGAAAAACAGGTAAAATTAAATAGTTCAATCGCATCATAATGTCTCGTGAAATGCGAGGAATGGGAACCGATTGTCAGTTAAAACCATGATTTTCAGGATGAGTCAATTGTTTTAAAATTCGATAAGAAATTTCTCTTTGAATTAAAAAAAACAAGGTTGAGCTCATATGAATGATTGTATTATTAACAAATGTAGACAAGCCGTTCATCTAGTTTTGTGCTGTTAACTGAACCATGTTAAATATAGGCAAAAGAAGAAAACATTCGTATACTTTAAGACGTTCTCAGAGTAGTTCGAACGAATATGTTACGTAATCATGCTTTCAGCGCGTCACTCACAAGGAATTGTGGGTAATTGAATGTTTTTTAAAACTTCAATAAAATATATTAGAAACAAATGAAATAATAAAGTAATGAGGTATTATGAAAAGTGTTTCTTTTACTAGATTACAGTTTTTTAGAATAAGAAAATAAGGAATGTGTACATTATTAATATGTAATTAAAATATAATAAATGTGTTAATACATAATTTAAAGGTATAGAAAAATTGAGTAACACAACAATAATTGCAAAAACGGACGGTTTAATTAAAAAAATATTTGCTGATATCCTAATTCATTAAATAAATTAAAAGGAAGTCCAATAAATAATTATAAAATTTAACAATTGGCGTAGTTACGTATATACACTATATGTGATACATTTTAAACAATGGAAAAAATATTTAAAAGATCATATCTTAGTATATCAATGAAGATATATCAAATATATATCTCATGATATATCAAATATATATCTCAAAGATATATCAATGAATCTTAAAAATAAGGATTATTCGTAATACAGAATTAAAAATTTTCTTTGGGATTAATAAAATGATTACATTTTTATGAAAACACTAAAATACCCGAAATGACAAAATATTCTTAAATTTTGAATCCCAGCATTTTGGAATGTATTTTGTTTTATTTTGATAAATTGAGGGAGGGGAGGAATAAGTAGCAAAGAAAGAACGTTTAACTAGAGAACTACAATTAATCAAATGTTAAAAATTTTTCTTCCCGGAATATTTTAAATATCGTATATAGATTGGTAATGCTTTTAATTAATGATATAAATTATAATTAACTATATTAATGAAATAAGATACAATTAATTATTTTAATTTTCTGCTGTTTTCCGCTGTTGGTCATACTTCAATTATTCACAATTAACGAAATTGCTTTGGAGGTAATTTTAATTAAGTAATTTTTATTGCATAGTTCACATTTAAAAAATGAAACAGTGTTTATAAAAGTTACTTTGTTATTAAAAGCTTATATTTTCTTAATAAATGGAAATGGTGTTATTCCAAAAGCAATTTTTTAATAAGCTATAAATTAGTATATATGAGAAAAATGTAGATTGTACCTAAAATTTATGTTATTATTATGAAGTTAAATGCAATTAAAAGATGTTTCGCAACTTCTAAAAAAAATTTAATCGCTTTTGGTTATAAATAAATTATATATATTATGCATATATATGTGTATGTGTGTGTAATTAATAAATAAATTTATATAAATTTGGCTTGAAAAATTTACATTTTAAATTTAAATTTTTTCATTAGATAACTTCTATATTATTTCATTATATATTCTTTTATGATAAAATATTTTAATTCATGAAAGG
This sequence comes from Maratus speculifer, assembly GCA_964019185.1. Classification (NCBI taxonomy): domain Eukaryota; kingdom Metazoa; phylum Arthropoda; class Arachnida; order Araneae; family Salticidae; genus Maratus; species Maratus speculifer. The sequence goes on from OZ025290.1 coordinate 324,104,900, forward strand.
AAATAATCGATTTTTTGTTTAATATAATCGAATTGCAGGAAAATCTCCATATATTTTAAGTATTCCATATTTACCTTTCTTTTTGAAGTAAACTGGAAAATAGAAATTCCGTTTCAATTTGTCCAATTGTTTTTTCCAAAAGTAAAAATGTATTTATATTTACAGTTTTGTATTTGAAAATTAACTAAATAAATGGGGATAAATAACCTAAACTGAATTTTGTTTCTAAAAAGTTCCTGAAACCTGTAGAAATATTTATTTCTAGTATTTCAATATTTTAAATATGTTATATAGCTCCTCATAAAATACTGTAGAATTTTTTTATAATTTTTAGAAAAAACTGCTTTGTTTTAAAATTGATTCTTAAGAACAATCTGAGCATGGCATCTGCATGAAAAATGATTGAAGTAAAAAAAAAACTGCAGTACATTAAATTTTATAATAATTAATGCTTTTAAATTCTGAACAACTAATATCTAGAGAAAAAAAAATTAACAGTCTTTATTGAAGATTTTGCATTTTTTAAATCTAAAATGTTATTTATTGGAATTAATAGATATTTCCTATTTATGTAAAAGTTATAATTATTGTTTTGGATATTTAAGAAACATTTCGTAAAAAGAAATATGTGAAAACATTCTTTAATAAAGTATAACATTTTCCGTTTGCCTATCTTTGTCGAATTTTCCCCATTATGCAAACATGCTGTTGGTTACGATTATCTTAAGATAATGGTTATTTAAGTAATGATGCTACAGACTTTAATTACTTGTTTAAATAGATTTTAATTACTTATATTGTAATAGCTTGTATTTTATGTTTTTTGAATGCATTAATTAAATTAACTTTGTTTACTTTTAATACATTTATATATATTTGTTAAATTTCAAAATATTTTACAATACTAATACAGGCTTTTATTATAAAAATTGAAATTCGGAAATTTTAATTTATGTTTAATATGTAATATGTTCCTCTTTTCATTACATAAATGAAGACATTTCATATAGTAAACGCATAAAGTAATAATAAAAAATAAAGGGAATAATTTCTTGTGCAATTTGAATGTATATTTGGAAAGTTGTTTTCGTGTAAATGAATGCTGCGCTTAAATGAAACTGTTTTTTTTTTTTTTTTTTCATTTAAAGATAAGCTGAAAATGAATTGAGTATAGGTGAATAAATGGCGGTGGAGGGGGTTCATATTTTTTAAAAGTTTAAGCAAATAATTTATATCATTTTATATACTATAATAATTTACTTTCATCATGTTTTTATACCATCTATGAAAATTGAAATTAAATTCCTTTTAATTTTCGAGAAAAAAAATAGCGTAAAATATACATTAATGAGTTTTATTTTCCCTTTTTTTCACCAAAAATGTGTTCCACTGATAACTATGAATTTTGAATGACATTTTAAATTTGTATGTAACTTATAACTTATTAATTAATATTAACAAAAATGTTTATCATTCATTTTAAATAGGACGTAATTATTTATCTAGCTCCATTATTCACTGATATCCATGCCCCTTGTATTTTTAAAATCTACTATGAAATACCTGTTTTATTTTGTCAATTATGACGTCATGTTTTTCCAAGTGAAATATTTTATTAAAAACATTTATTATTATTCTTTTTCATCCATTTTTTACTTCTAGTTATGTCGTCATTTTTGACAGAAAAGTTATTAATTATGAAACAAATATCCTTGATTATGCATAAAATATAATGAAATTTTGAATTATTAAGAGAAATATTGAATAAAATAAACAAAACATAGCCTATATTCATTTCCGGGCTATAATCTATCTATGTGCAAAGATGCAAAGACATTAATTCACCCGCTTTAAAATTTGCTTCATTCAAACTTTCGGACACATATTTCGCATTTATAATACAATCAATAAAATAATTACAATCAATACAATAATTAGGAATCAATAAAATTTGCTTTAATATTAAAAAAAAAAAAACATACAATTAAAATTCGTGAGAGAGATAATAAAATAAAGTAGTTCCGCTGATATATGCATATAAATTATGGTCAAAGGTTTGAAATTATAAGATATACATTAAATTTTGTAACAATGTGCTGTCCCAAAAGTATAGCCACTTCTGATGTTTTTGGTTTTATATTCATAAAAGTAGATATTTCATACCACGCTTAGTCAACTACTGTTTTTCAGTCATTTTCACACGTATACTGCTTTCTGTTTTCATATATTTTACGAAATAGGATCCCCCATATGTCCTTACTGCGATTCAAATCATGATTAATTGCTAGCCAGTCTAATAATGTGATATTGTTTTGTCTAAGCCATGTTTTCATTTATGTGGAGGTATGGATGGATGTCCCATCTTGTTAGAAAACACAATTCGAAAATACTAGAAAATCCATAATTGGTGAGTAAAGTATCCGGATAGTCTTTCAATCCATTAAATATTTGTCCTCTGAAAGAAAACTCTCCCCAGATCATCACAGCCTTGTGCCTGTTGAAACAGTTTTTGGGTTCTTTTTTAGGTCATGCTAATAAAGATTTGTAACCATCAGGGCATTTAAATTCCATTTTTTTTTTTTTTTTTTTTTTTTTTTTTTTTTTTTTTTTTTACATAAGGTGACAAAATCCCATTTTTCACCGTATGAGTTTGTTTTCTAGCCCACATCAGACGTCCATCATTATATATCTGCTTTAAGCAAGGTTTTGTTTTATTCTGCTGTAAATAATAGTTGTTGAAACTTTAGTTCTTCTATATACTTTACTTTTTGAATTTCACGAAATTGATGAAATTTCACGAAATTGATGAAATTTCACGCACAGATAAATTATCAACTGAAGCCATTTTTAATAACATTCTATTTTCACGTAACATTTTTTTTAGGTCTTTCGATTCGCTTTCTAGTATTCCATATTTCGCCTTACCTCAAAACTCTATAAATGGTGCTAAGGATGTCTTTATTCTACTCAATATCTGTACAGGATTTTGTGATTGCGCTTTTAAATGTAAAATCTTTTAAATGTTTCATCTTTGGAATTTTTTTTAGAATGTGACATTTTTATCAGAATGCGCAAGATATGTCTTTCCAGATCACAAACAAAACGAAAAACTGAATTCATTTGATTCCACGAAATTTCAATAATTTATTGTGATAAAATACACTAGACGATATTCCAATTAAAGGGAAAAATTATTCTGCATTTACAGATGAACACGAGATTAAAAATACTTTATTTTGTGGACAAAAATGTACAAGAAACCATGTAAAGCTGCATTGTGTCTATAATTTTGGGATATATTGTGTGTAAGACATTGTGAGATTGTTAAATGTACATTTTATAATTTCAAATCTTTGACCATACTTTAAATTTGTATATCAGCAAAACTGCTTTTATTTATTACGTATCTCACGAATTTTAACTGTTCCTTATTACTTTTTATATAAATGCAAATGTTATTAATTGTCCAAACATTTTGGGACAGGGTGTAATCACTTAAAGCAATATAATACTGTTCACTTTTATATCATATATTACACTGTTAGTCTCCGGATAAGTTCACTATTTGTCACTGTTAGTCACCGGTGACTAACGTGGTCTGAACGGAAATTTCAATGTCAGTAACCGTGCACTCAACGTGTTAGATTCTTTAGGATCACAAGGTTACAAAAGAAGCAATTTAATTGCAAGTAAAGTTCATAGAAAATCACGCAGTTTATTCTGTACATTATGCAATTTAATTCAAATAAACATAGTGTTTTTGTAAAATTTGTAAATATTTTAGCTATGCCTTGTATTTAAAAATACAATGAAATGCAGTTACATTGTTTGATATCACAAGACGTTATAGGCAGTTTTACAGATTTATGTTTCTCTTATATAAAGCTACAGCTTTAATCAGTGTCATTCTTGTGCTAAATTCCGGAAATTTAATAAATTTGGCTCTTCAAAAATACTTTTGAAGTGCCTTTTGTCTTTGTTTCAACGTATTTTATTATTTTTTTCCTTACTAGGATTAAAAATAGATGTTTTATTTTTGAAAATATCAGTAAATATTTTCATCTAATAATAAATAGTATAAATTTCAAAAATTAATTTACTTATATATATATATTAACATTTTCAAAATGTTTATAAATGAACACCGTAACGTTTTACACGCAATTAGAAAATATCAAACGCTACATTATCTACCACATTCAGAAATATTTTGTTAGAACATCTTCTGTTGTATGTCTATTTTACAAATATTAGAGAAATGTTAGAACTATCATAATGCTTATAAACGATATATGAAACCATTTATTTGCATATATAAAATATCGAAAGTTAATAATCGTCAACTTTCAAAAACTTTTGTTCCAGCATATATGTCGTTTCTGGAAGTTTTAGAGAATGGTAAAGCAAAAGAAATAAAAAATCTAGATATAAGTTTTCTTTAGAGATTATGGTATTGAAATATATATAATATTAATCTATTTCGGAAAAAATACCTATTTATTTAAACAAAAAATCATTACTAAATACCATTCAGTTTCTAAGTGTACTGTTTTATCCAAATAAATACATATTTCATTCGTTTAGGGATAAACAGCAATGAAACTAAAGAAATTATAGTGCTTAAATATGATTTTATACTATAAATAATACCTGAAAAATAATTATTATTTTCTGAACCACTTCGAATTCTAGCAGAAGTATATTTTATTACTAGAGTACACAGCGTACGGCAAAAAACATTTACATTATATTGATACAAATTCTTTCGGATACTTGGTTATTTCATCGAAATATTCTTAGATACGATGAACAAATTATCTTCTTATTTACTGCTGATGCTTATATGGAAAAAGTCAAATACTTTGTCTTGTCGTTTTATTGTTTCTTCATTGTTATAATTACGATTTCCTCGAGTATATTTCTCTCTATAGCTTTTTCTGTTTACATCTTAAATGGATTTCTTGAAAGCAATGTTGGCTTCGAGTAAATTTCCGGGAGAATAAACATTAAAAGAAAGTTTCGTGAAACAAATTATCACCTACTTTTTTAAAGGAAAAATATTTTTATTATTATTAAATTTTATTTTAATGAAAAATAATGTTTTTAAATGTAACCAGAACTAGAAATAAACAGAACATTCGATTTCGCTGCGATTTCAGATCCAAAATCCGTGTTTCTCCAAAAATTCGTTTTCATTGAAAATGATGCTCAATATAGTGTTAATTAAGATGTAAATGCTGCTAAATATAGTGTTAATTAAGATGTAAACAGTCTATAGCTGTTCGATATTGACATTCTAAATGGAATTCTTGAAAGGAATGTTGTCTTTGATGCTGAATATGTGTTAAGATGAAAATTAAGGTGAATATAGTATTAATTAAGTTGAAAATGATGCTGAATTTAATGTTAATTAAGATGTAAACAGTCTATAGCTGTTTGCTGCTTATATCTTAAATTGATTTCTAGAAATGAATGTTGGCTTTCAGTAATTATCTTCGGGAGAATGGAAGAATAAACATTAAAAGAAAGTTTTGTGAAACAATTTATGACATACGTTTATAAAGGAAAAATATATTTTTTATTATTAATAAATTATATTTTAAAGAAAATAGCATTCAAAAATATAAATATTCTAAAGAAAAATAACATTATACATTCCAACCCCGTTATAATGAACTTCAAAGCACCGAAAGTTTTTTCCTTTATATCCGGTGTTTCGCGAGTTGTTATGAAAAATGTTAGAGTTCACAAAATGTATAAATTATTAGTTGCCATATGTATATTTAATAATAATGCATATAAAAAAAGATCAAATGTATATCAAATACAGGGTTTTTTAAATTAATCTGACGGTATTTAGAGCTCTCTGTAGCTAATTTTAATAACCGGAACTGCTTTGAAACTTATAAAGGGACTAATGAAATCAAGAGAAAGAAGATTCTATGAAAAAAAAGTTCCAGTCACCAGTAAGGGCTATTCTATGTGACACCATTTCATCATAATACAAATCTTTATATATTGTAAATGTAATCAGTACTTGAAATCGACAGAAAATTCGGTTTTGGTTTCAATTTCAAATCAAAATCCGAGTGTCTCTAGACATTCTTTTTCGCCGAAAATGATGCTGAGGATTCTGGGAGACTAAAACTTGTCCAAACTATCTGTATTCCAATAAACTCTTTTCTACTTTTGAAAATTTCAACATGATCCATTGATTTGAGTTCTATCGGTTCAAATGACACACTCTTTATTTATTGTCATGAACGTCATTTTTTATAATTATTAGTCATGATACATTGTAGACAAGGTATTACAAGGCAAGAAATAACATGCATGAATAAACTTTCAAGATGCTTTTCACGTTCTTATTAAAAGCTGACGATTTATCTGTAATATATTTTTTTTAGTCTGAAACCACAGGAGTCTTTCGAATACTGTTTGAGAAACTTCTAGTAGATGACCATTTTACGAAGATTATAAATCGAAGTATGAAAATACACTTTTAAAGCTTTTTCTGTGAAATCAGAGAGAATCTAAGGTAATGTATTACCTTAGATGTTTTATGTAAAATTTCAGGAAAAAAATGAGATTTGTTAAGTAAATGGGAAGTTATACGGTATATTTATGAATTTCTGTAAATTAAAATCCTTAAAAATACACAAGACTCTGTACTTTTAATGATATGATAATAATGAGTATTTTTAATGACAATGATTTAATTTAGTTTTCAAAACTAATGAATCACTGAATCTTCAGCGATCTCAAAATATTTGAAATTTTCGAGTAAAATTGAATTGTTGTATTATTGAATTTTTACGCAATTTGTTCCTGGCTGTCCTGGGTTTTCACCCCGAGATCTCTTGATAGCAGAAGAACACTTTACCACTAACCCATAGAAAGTTTTGTTGTAGCGTACAAAGTACAGTAGAAGACCGATATAACGCGGTTGTTGGGAGACATGCGCATTATAACTTAACCGCGGTTTATCGGAATGGTGTCAAGAAATGTTACTAAATGATGACAACATTTACCCGCTTTGTGAAATATAATTAACTTGATAATTTATTTAACACACACTTAGTCTTACATTATCTTAAAAAAGTTCATAAGTGTTGTTTGGCGAACTGAGGCATTTCGTTTCTTTTCGACATATTATATCACACTAGCAAGATGGAGTACTTGGATACGTGCGTTCTATTGGGACACAGAGCAGGGCTTTTGGGATATGCAGTGTGATTTGAAAAAAAAATTCTTTAATGTATGTCAAATGCTTTTTTTATTAACAAACGCTACGCTTCGTATGTGAATAATAGTTGTGCATCAAATTTAAGCATAGGACATCTTAATTCCACTATGTCTTTTGACATTTTTAGCTTCAAAAGAATGTTATCCTCAATCACAAAACATCGGTTACAAAATCTGCCCAATTTATAAAATTAAAATATTTTTTTTTAAGTTTTTTATATACGGTGTTAATATTTCTAACACTTGAATTAAATGCTGCACAAAGTGAAGACAAACAAACCATTATAATATTGCTTTAAAGAAATATCGAGTCATGTAGGTTACCATTTAGTTGTCCCATTAGCCCCACAAGAAATGTCTCATTAGATCCCCACTATATGCAAATTTATAACTTAAAAAATAATTATTTATATTTTTCTTTATTATTTTTTTCAGTAATATTCAGTAATTTTTCAGTAATATCATTTATTAATATTTTTAATATCTATAAATGTATTTAAATGAGATATAAGTATTCTGAATTGTTTACAAAATAGAATCAATCGCAAAACATAAAATTTACTTAGGCTTGTTCGTATTAAAGCATGATTTTTTTAAAACAGCAATCAACTGTCATGGCCGACATCTCATGCTGAAAATATGTACTAGACCTATCGTCATGCAGTGCTATATAAATCTTCACTAAAATATTTGACGTGTAAAATAAAATCCATTTGTCCCATTAGTCCCCACTTTCCCCTATAATTACTAAATTTTTATGAATATTTATGTATGTATCCATTACTCAATAAATAAATTTTCTACATTTTTGGTTCATTTTTCGGTTTTTTTTTTTCAAAAATAAGAACATTACCGAATGGATTTTGATCTTAACTAATTCTTGATTAATTTTGATCTTACAAACATTTTTTTTCTGTGAATCATTAATCAGAGAAATAAAATGCAATCATCTCCCAGTTCTGTAAATTTAAAGACAGTTGCGGACAATTTTAAATATTATAAAATATTTTTTCTTTCCAAAAATATTTTCCAAAATATATATGTGCTTAAAATGTAATAAATGTCGTAAAAATATACTACATACTTAATTGCATATACATAACTCATAAGGCTATTATTTTCCGATTCCTATTTATTCTACGGAAATAGTGAGTGTTGATAAATAAAGATAGTCTTTATTATTGCTGATGTGAAAATAAAATTTCTGAAATACAGATTTTTATTATTTTATCATACTACTGTAACATTCTGGATTATATTTCTGTTAATAGCTGTTTGTTCTTCACATCCTGTTTATATTTTTCATAAGGATTATAAGCTTTCGGCAGATATTTGAGGAAATGCGTGATTAATCAATAAGAAATACTTTAAGAAAAAAAATTACTTCATACTTCAATAATGTACAGATAATTATGAGAGAAGTTATTTTATTTCCGTTTCTTGAATTATCAACACAAATGTCATATATCCACCACATTGCGTTATTTTACTGACGCCAATTTGGCAAAACTTCCTTTTCAAATATCAGTTACATACATATTTTCTAACTAATTTCTATTATTTTAAAAAGGAAATAATAACTAAAAAATGTTTAGTAAATAATTATGGAATAAAACAATTTATATTATTAAAAAAATAAAAGATAACAAACAGTTTATTAATAAATAACAATAGGCGGGTTATCACGTGAGGCACATATAATTGCATTTTTGCAGCAATCGCGCCAATGTGGTTCCATCTGTGTTTATTTCTCTAGACCTCCAAGCGTCTTGCAAATGGGTAAAATTGTAAAGTTGTTTTCTCTGCATTTGTTTTAATTGCTAATAAAATATGATTCTTTCAATATTGCATAAAAAAATCTTATTTAGGAATATAAATGTAATCCTTGAGAATTTTATCATTCTTCAATGCTTTAAAAATTCATTAAATTTATAGAATAATAATAGCTTAAACATTCCTTATATTGCAGTGAAACCTGGAGCTTAGTGTACGGAATATTACGGGACAAACGCTTAGAGGGCTAGAAGAATCTTTGAATTTGGCAATAAATTGAGCAATTAAAATAAATTATCAATTAAATCAATATGGTTTAATTCTTAATATATATTCAAGGGAGACCAAAGAGTTCGCCAAGGGGCGCTAGTTACATAAAAACAATTACGCAACGTACTTGTAAATCTGAACATAGTTGTACACAGTAATTAATAGCAGAGAAAAATTATTTATTCTAAGGCTATTTTCTAAAATGGATAAAGGTAATAAAATCGAATATTTCAATATTTTTATACAGAAAGAAAAATACACTCTGTATGATAAAAGAAATCTCTAATAATAAAGAAATTTTCTAAACTTTCTAATTTTATTAAATCATTCATCGTTAAAAAAACCCAAATTAATATTTTCGTTCTTACTGATGTTCATATAAAATATTTAAAAAATAAACACGACATCTCTGTACTGTAACCAGAAAAAAATCTTTTCTATTATTCAAAGACATGAGCGACAAATTTCAAACATTAACACATAGATTCAACTAACACTATATAAAACTGCGTACGGTCAATTAAAGTATAACCCACATCCCCTTTATCCAGGTAGAAATAAACATAAAAAACAAAATAAAAATCCTTTATTTTGTTTTATATTTTATTATTTTTATTTATTATGTTTATTTTTATGTTTATTTGGTGGTAGTTGAAATTGTGTGTTTTAGCATTTGTAAATCTGTGCATCATATTCTTTTACTGTATTTTTCATACTGTTATTAATTTTTTTTTTCAATTTTCGTTCTGAAAATCGTTTTTTTTCTCTTTACATTGTCGGTCGATTTTACAGGGTTAGAAATATATCAAGGCTGCTGGTCACTCACATTCCAAATTCTTCTTTGTATTGTGAAGTTTAAGGGCTTTTGTTGCATTCTTAAATTTAAAATATATGCTCAGGAAATTAATATATTTAACTTTTTCTTCCGGTTAACACTTCTTAAAAAAGGTCACTTTTTTCGTAGTTTTCAAAATATTTCTAAAATCTATGCTCAATTTTGTATGAAGAGTTAAAATTTTACTTCCAGTTCGTCAGTTTTAGCACACAAAGTATTAAATTCAGCTTATATTTCAGATTTATTTTGAAAACTAAGAAAAAAGTGACATCTTTTAAGAAGAGACCACCAAAAAAAAAAAGTTAAAAAATTTTAATTTTAATAGAGATATTTAGAATAAAAGAATGTATCAAATGCCCATAAACTTAACATTAGGGAGGGGAATTACGAAATTGATTGACTAACAGCCTTAAGGTATGGCTATAGTTTTCGTTGCTAATACCTTAATGTTTGATGCTTTTTGTTGGATGGTGTGTCACTAACGTCAGGGACCACTAGATCTAAAGGCCTGTCTATTTGAGATTAATTTATGAAGTCTCCCGCCAGAGGACTCTGATACTTTGATCAAGTTTATCTGACCAGTCGTGCAAACCTTGTACCAAAATAATGATCACGCGTGCAAATATGTGCACAGAACAGAAAGTATATTCAATGCTAATTTGGGCAGGGTTGCGTCACGTGGACTCACACGTGGTCCAATGAAATAGTTCAGGGTTTGAAGCTGAATACAGCTTCACTTTTTCGGCGGTTTTTCGCGAAATGGCTCGGCCGGTAGTACATAGTCGGCGTTGTTAACGTCAAGTGCTGCTTGCTGTCATTTACACTGGGTCTTGCTTTGAGTTCGACCGTTGTTTTGGAATCATTCAATCCTAGTAAATGCCTTTGATAAATGTTTGTGAGAACAGGAGATGAATCAGGAACAAGTACTGAAATGAAAAACATATATTCCGTACTTTAAAGGGTCTTAGTAGATTTACTTTTTACCTAGAAGTGCAATTTAGCAAAATGTCATATTTTTTTTTTCTCAGTCCCTATTAAACGTAGAACCATAAAATTTTTAATATAGAGAACTTAATATTTCTTCTATTTAAAATATATTTTTTAATGTTATATATTGAAATTTTATATTATTTTTTTTAATGTTTAATTTTGAGAAATTTTTTTAATTGTTTTTTGACTTGCATCTGTGGCGCGCAAGATTGTAACAAAACTATTAGATTAATAACCTCTGTAAACATTGGTAATCATGTAAAACTAATGTATCTTGAACTTATATTTCATTTGAAAACAATTTACATTTTTATTATTCATATTTTTTTTTAATTTTAAATTTAAATTATAAAATTATGAAAAAAACATTTTCTTATTCAAAAATTACCCTTTTTAAATAATAAATGCAATTGTAGTATTAAAATTTGAAGTATAAGTTATTCTTTAACTTAAAATGAAGATATTTACCACGTTTCATGCTAATCCCTTTATTAGGTTTTAAGAAATATTGCGCGCAGTCTATGCAAGTCAAGAAATAATTTTAATTTTTTAATCAAAATTTAAACATAAAAAATAAATAAAATTCCAATGTACAGTATTACAAAAATTATTTTAAATAGAAGATACATTAAGTTGACTATATTAAAAAAAAAGTAAGACTCAAAAAAAGGCCAACATCAGGAAATATTGAGTACATTTAAATAACAAATTATGAATCAAATATGGGTGTGCACAGGAAAGAACAAAACTAGTTTTTTTAAATCTAAATACTACTATAAAATATATGTGTCAAATATCTAAAAATACTATCGATTATTAAATCATTTGCATTAATAGATCATTTTTAAAAGAGAATGCACTTCATAACTATATTGAAAACTAAAATTCCATACATCTCTATTGCATTACTCAATATAGTGTCGAATACGTACTTATTTCATTCAATTATTCACAAATACAGAATGACAAATTATCTGGATAATTACTGCTGATGTAGATAATCACAGAGGAAAAGAGGGAATGTGACTTGTCCTTTATTGTATATTTAATGTTATTAGTATGACATTCTGGATTTTTTTGTCAATGTATGCTTTTTTGTTCACTTCCTGATGAGATTTCATTCGAGAATAGCAAAGTTTTGTGTAAATTTTTGGGAGTGCTCGAATCAGAAATAACACCTTAATTAAATAAAAGAAATTATGCTTTTGTGGTGAAAATTGATTAAGAAGTATTTTTTCATACCCAGTTTAAAGTTGTTATTTTTAATGTAAATCTATCTTGTATGTTACAGACAATATTAACTCTTTATTTACCGAATTATGAATTCATGAAAATTTTACATTTTAAAGCTTTTTTCGTAAATTGTTTAAACTTATTTAAGGGATTTACATAATCATTTAATAACTATTTGAAGGATTTTAGAAGGATTTAGAAGGATTATTTAAATTTGAATTTACTGGGATTTTGTGCAATTTTTATAACCCCATTCAAAAATTTTTTAAATATTTTCAAATTATTTTGTAGAATTATAAAATGTACAAATATGATGTTCTTACAATATAAATATAGAAATATTTCCGCATTGAAAAACTAAATCCCTCTCTCTCAGTGCCAAGAAAGCTGAAAAAAAATGCAAAGGCAAAAGAAATAGACCTTTTAAAAATATTTTTGTTTTGTGTAACGAATAATGCTTTTGGAATAAAATAAAGTAATGTATGTGTAACTTATTCTAATCAGTATTACAACTAACTGACGTATTAAAAGTATTTTATAATAAGTTATTTTAATGGTACTTATAAGTATCGTCGGTAGATAAAAGGTTAATAAATCAAGACAAATTATTAAATGTTAAAAAGGGGAAAAAAAGGGCCAACATAAGGAAATAATAAGTACATTCAAAAAACAAATTATTAATCTTATTTGGGTGTACACAGGAAAGAAATAAACTAGATTTTTTAAATCTAAATATTACTATAAAATATATATGTCAAATATCTAAAAATAGTATCAATTATTAATTCATTTGTAATAATAGATCTTTTTTAAAAGAGAATCCCCTTCGTAACTCATTGAAAACTAATATTACATTCATCTCTATTGCATTGCTAAATATATTGTCCAATATGTATTTATTTCTTCGAATTATTCACAGATATCAAAATACAAATAATCTGCATAGTTACTGCTGATGTAGATAATCACAGAGGGAATTTGACTTATTTGACTTATTGTTTATTTAACGTCATTAGTATGACATTCTGGATTACTATTCTGTCAACGTATGTTTTCTATTCACTTCTTGAGGGGATTTCATTCAACAATAGCAAAGTTTTGTATGAATATGTGGGAGTGCTCGGATGAGGAATAACACATTAAGAAATAAAAGAAATTATGCTTTTGTGATGAAAATAGATTAAGGAATGTTTTTTCAAACCCAGTTTAGAGTTATTATTTTTAATGTAAATCTATCTTGTATGTTACAGAAAATATTACCTCTTTATTTACCGAATTATGAATTCGTGAAAATTTTACATTCTAAAGCCTTTTTCGCAAATCGTTTAAACTTATTTAAGAGATTTACATAATCATTTAATATATAATTGAAGGATTTTAGAAGGATTAAACGATTTAGAAGGATTAATTAAATTTAAATTTACCGGGATTTTGTGCAATTTTTATAACCCTACTCAAATCTTTTCTTTTTAATTATTTTCTTAGTATTTTGTAGAATTATAAAATGTACAAATGATATGTTCTTACAATATAAATATAGAAATATTTCCGCATTGAAAAATACCCATCCCTCTGCCTCAGTGACAAGAAACCTGAAAAAATGCAAAGGCAAAAGAAATCATCCTTTTAAAAATATTTTTGTTTTGTCTAACTAATAATGCTTTTGGAACAAGATAAAGTGATGTATTTTTAACTCATTTTAAAAAGTACTAAAACTAACTGACGTATTAAATAAATTTTATAATAAGTTATTTTAATGGTACTTATAAGTACAATTGGTAGATAAAGGGTTAATAAATCAAGATAAAATATTAAATGTTCTTTTTTAAAAAGAAGAAAAAACAACAACATCAGGAAATATTGAGCACATTTAAAAAACAAATTAGGAATGTAATATGGGTGTATACGGGACACAAATAAATTAGACTTTTTAAATCTAAATATTACTATAAAATATAAATGTCAAATATCTAAAAATAGTATCGATTATTAAACCATTTGCAATAATTGATCCTTTTTAAAAGAGAATGCACTTCATAACTCTATTGAAAACTAAAATTACATACATCTCTATTGCATTGCTAAATATATTCTCGAAATACTTACTTATGTCTTCGAATTATTCACAGATACCTAAAGACAAATTATCCGCATAGTTTCTGCTGAAGTAGATAATTACAGAGGGAATTTGACTTGTCATTTTATTGTTTATTTAATGTTATTAGTATGACATTCCAGATTATTTTTCTGTCAATGTATGCTTTCTGTTTACTTCCTGATGGGATTTCATTGAAGAATAGCAAAGCGTAGTGTAAATCTTTCTGTAAATCTTATTCCTCCGCTAATTTTGACTGATACTTTATTACATACATAAATAGTTTATTTCGTAATTTTTTCCAAACATTATGAGTATGCCCTGTAGGGACACCTTCCTTGCTAGTTAAAGCTTCTGATTAATGTTTGTGAGAACAGGAGATGAATCAGGAACAAGTGCTTAAATGGAAAACATATATTTCTTACTTTCATAAATCAAGATAAAAAAAAGGCCAACATCAGGAATATTGAGTGCATTTAAAAAACAAATTTTGAATATAATAAGCGTGTTCACAGGAAAGAAATTAACTACACTTTTTAACTCTAAATATTACTATAAAATATATCTGTCAAATATCTAAAAATACTATCGATTATTAATTTTTTGCAATAATAGATACTTTTTAAAAGAGACAGCATTTCATAAGTCATTGAAAACTAAAATTACTTACATCTCTATTGAATTACTAAATATGTTGTCGAATATGTTTTTATTTTCTCGAATTATTCACAGATTTCGAAAGACAAATTGTCTGCATAATTATTGCTGATGCAGAAAATTACACAGGGATTTTGACTTGTCCTTTTATTGTTTATTTAATGTCATTAGTATGACATTCTGGCTTATTTTTCTGTCGATGTATGTTTTCTGTTCACTTCCTGATGAGATATCAGGGACAAGTACTGAAATGGAAAACATATATTTCGTACTTTAATAAATCAAGACAAAATATTAAATGTTAAAAAAGAAAAAAAAGCCAACATCAGGAGATATTGAGTACATTTAAAAAACAAATTATGAATCTAAAATGCGTGTACACAAGAAAGAAATTAACTAGACTTTTTAAATCTAAATATTACTATAAAATATATCTGTCAAAAATCTAAAAATAGTACCGATTATTATAACATTTGCAATAATAAATCCTTTTTAACCCTTTCGCGTTCGATTTTTTTCAGTTTTTTGGAAAAATTTACTTTTACGATAATTAAATTAACAATAGATATCCATATAGATTGATTAGTGTTTAACGAATATTTCATTGTCATAATCATAACGAATGCTGTTGTCTTGCGTACTATTCAATTTATATTCATATGACGATAGGCTTAGGAAAAGTTTTTGGAGATGTTTAGAAAATATTGTGTTACATTAATATTTAACTTATATTGTAACTTTCTAATACGTTTTGCTCTTTATTACCCGTAATTCTTTCAGGAAATTAACCTTGATTTTAAATTTAATGAGTGAAATATATGTTTAAAGTAAAAGAATCTCAAAAAGAGCAAAAATAATTAGGTAAATAATAATAAATATTATTATTACTAAATACCTAAACATAAATGAAGTCATACAGTAAATGCATAGACATTTACTAACATTACTAAATGTAAAAAGTAGCAAAATTATTTCTTAAAACAAAATAATACTCCAATAAAAGACATGTACTATAAATAGTACACCAGACCCCAAAGGGTTAAAAGAAAATGCACTTCATAAGTCTATTGAAAACTAAAATTACATGCATCTCTATTGCATTACTAAATATCTTGTCGAATAAGTACTTATTTCTCCGCATTTTTCACAGATACCGAAAGACCAATTATTCGAATAATTACTGCTGATGTAGATAATCACACAGGGAATTTGACTTGTCATTTTATTGTTTATTTAATGTTATTAGTATAACATTCTGGATTATGTTTCTGTCGTATGTTTTCTGTTCACTTCCTGATGGGATATCATACAAGAATAGCAAAGTTTTGTGCAAATCTTTGGGATTGCTCGAATCAGGAATAACACCTTAAGAAATAAAAGAAATTATGCTTTTGTGATGAAAATAGATTACGGAATATTTTTTAAACCCAGTTTAGAGTTATTGTTTTTAATGTAAATCGATTTTGCATGTTACAGACAATATTAAAATATAAATAACTTATCAAGAACTGTAGATAACTATATTTGCATTTATAATGCCTACAATCACAAATTTTATTAACATACCTATTTGAGGCATTAGTTTAGAGATTTAAAACAATAATTTTATTTATCACTAAATACATCGTCATTTATCGTAATAAAAAGATGCAGTAATAAAATGTCTATACATTATAAGTGACATTTAAAAAATTAAACATAAGAACGTTTTCGTTAATTCTTGAACATCATCTTGAACTTCATGCTAACTGATGGTGTTCAAGATTGAACTAAAACGTTCTTAGGTTTAATTTTTTAAATGCCACTTTTTTATTGCTGCATATTTTTATTATGATAAATGAAGACGGATTTAGTGACAAATAAAATTATTGTTTTATAGATCTAAACTAATCTCTTAAAATGGTATGTTAATAAGGAAAATTACGAATAATTTGTTAATGTAAACAGCATTTTGGTCTAACACAAATTATATATTTACTTAGAACTTTTAGTAATTGATATTGTCTTGTAATAGAATATATTTTATTATTAAATAGGACCACAGCTTTTTGATACGGTAATAAATAAAAATATATATACCAGTACTTTCTTTTAAAAAAAATTTTCTTTGTTATAATTGATGTGAAATAAGTAAAATGATTTTGCGTATGATTTCATTATAAATGTTATGATTTTTATATTATTTGCAACTATCGTTCTGTCCATAGCTGTTTGTTAATTTCCTGAGATGTTGTATTCCTGATTGCAGCTCTTAAAAAGGTATTTGGATAAAACTTTAAAATTATATGAATTAAGAATGACAATGTATTTCTAAGCAATGTAAAAGGATTTTCACTTACTTTAAAAGTAAACATAGTTATGATTTTTTTTTTTTTCATTAGGAAATCTTCCAATATTTAAAAAAAAATCCAGTGAAAAGAAATATTTTTTTTTCAAAAAAGATCTTATTTGGGTACTGCGCATAACAGCGAAAGAAAAATGCATATTAATATAATTATAATTTTTTATCCAGATAAACTTGGAAAAATGCCAATTTCAAACCCATTTTGATATTAATTCAAACATTGAATCGACAATATAATTTACTATATACATATCGAAACAACTTTATCCAGTATTATCATTAATTCATTCTTATCTAGTAATATAAATAACTACTTATGTATTATTGGCTCTCCCTGAAGATATACCAGTATAGCAATATGCTCTAAATTTGCCGTTAAATGCTCACAGATCATACGTACTTATTTATTTGTTATTGCATATAAAATACAACAGTCTTTTGAAATTGCGGAATATTGTTTTTTTTTTAATATTATTAATCTTATGTTCGAATTGTTTTCTGATTAGCAATTTAGATTATGATTCCTTTGCTGTTTACATTCTAAATGGGCATTGAAAAAAATAGCTTTAAATTTATCTTTGGGAGGATTTTAAAGATTAAAGAAGTTAAGTCAGGAAGACGTGGAGGTCTGCACAAGCTGAAATTTCTTGGTTCGGAGCCTGTCAGATAAGTGCTCCCTCACCGAAAAAAAAAAAAATCCCTGTCGGCTGGGCCTACAGGCGGAGGTAGATTTCGAAGAGTGTTCATTTCAACAAAAAATATATATATATGATTAGAGATAAACCCAGTTTAATATCTCCATTTGGCCATTTATGAAAAACTTTTAATTTCATTATCAGAATCATCTTAAGAAAAATTCAGCTCAAATGCCCATTTTGACAACATATTTTGAATTTAATTCTGAATTTATTAAAAAATCGACCAAACAGTACTTTATACAGTTCCTAAATAACAGAAACCTGTCAGTTGAATGCATTTGAGAAAAAAATTGAATTTAAAAATGAGTCATAAAATAACCGATTTGTTGTTTGAATACATCCTTAATTCTTTAATCATGATTGCTTCGGGAAATTTTGTGCGAAATACTCACTTTGACAGCATTTTTAAAAATATATTCTATCTTTATCAAAAAACTGGCCAATGCGTCACAGTATATAGTTCCTAAATAAGAGGATCTGTAAATTGGATGCGTTTGAGAGCGAAAATGGATTTTAAAACGAGCCATAAAAAACGCAATTTGCCATGTGGGAACTTCCTTAAATTTTCAAATCACGAAGACTTCGGGAGATTCTGTTCAAAATACCCTTTTTGGTAGCCTTTTTCGAAATATATTCTGTCTTTATCAAAAAACGAATCAATGCATCACATTATATGGTTCCTAAATTAGAGGATCTGTAAATTGGATGCGTTTGAGCACAAAAATTGGATTTAAAAACGAGTCAGAAAAAAACGCGATTTGCTATGTGAAAACTTCCTTAAATTTTCAAATCACGAAGACTTCGGGAAATTCTGTTCAAAATACCCTTTTTGGTAGCTCTTTCTTGAAATATATTCTGTCTTTATCAGAAAATTGACCAATGCGTCACTTTATACAGTTTCTAAATAAGAGGATATAGCATTTGGATGCGTTTAAAACCAAAAATGAATTTAAAAATGAGTCAAAATATAAGCAGTTTGGATTTGAGGTTTTTTCTCCAACTCCTGTTTTTGTTTAATTTCTTTTTGCTATACGAATTGATCCTATGAAAAACTTGTCAATCTAAAAGTTATAGATATTTTTAAGAAGATGTAAAATAAATTTAATCAGATTTGATATCTTAAAAATTGATGGAGTTATGGATTTTTCTCTTTTTTCATCGCCCTTTTTCTTTTCATTTTTAATTTTTTTCATCGGTAAAAGTTGGTCCTATCAAAAACTTGTAACTACAAAAGTTTTAGATAATTTTAAGAACATTTATAAAAAATTTAGTTGGACTTGATATCTTGAAAATTGACGAAGTTATGAATTTTTTTCTCTCACAACCCTTGTTTTTTTTTTTTTTTTTTTTTTTTTTTTTTTTTTTTTTTTGCCCCTTGAGCCCATTTCTAAATTTATCAAAAATCTGACATGCATAAACTTTTGGCCCATTTTTAAGAAGTAATATGAACTTTAAACCGATTCGATATCTACTTTATTAAAAAAGTTATGGCGTTTTTTCAATTATCATAAAAACGCCCCCTATTCCGACCCCCTTGGTCCGATTTTGCCCATTAACGAACTTAGCCGAGATTTTATCCCGTTTGATTTTATGTACCAGTTTGGTGGAGATTGGTGAAGAATTATAGAAGTTATCGTGTCCATAAAAAAGTGAGATATATAGATAGATAGATAGATAGATAGATAGATAGATAGATAAACTGGTGCCATTGCAATAGGTAGTATTTCATACGAAATCTACCTAATATAAACTGGTGCCATTGCAATAGGTAGTATTTCATACGAAATCTACCTAATAAACTGGTGCCTTTGCAATAGGTAGTATTTCATACGAAATCTACCTTATATTTTATACGAAATCTACCTAATAACAATATCAGCACAAATTTTGCCCTCTATAAAAATTAAAATCTCGCTACGTACCTAGTCTGGGACGAACAAAAATACTTATTTTCCGTCGAGTCCTGGCATAAAACTCAAAAGTTCAGACCGAGTTCCAACCAGAAACCAACAGTAAAAAAAAAATGTCTTTACCCTTCACGGTATAAAAGTTAAAAGCTTGGCAATTTGACACGGCCTGTTTGCACTGAATTTCTACAAAATATGCCCATACAAATCATTATCCTACACTGTAAAAAAAATCTGTAAAGGTACTAAACATTTTCTAGGAAACTGGGATTCCAAGAACTTTTCATGTAACGATAACAAGAAAAATTCATCTACTCAATTCTAAAACGTGAATTTTTGCGGTTACCGTTACAGGAAAAGTTCTTGGAATCCCAGTTTCCTAGAAAAAATTTAGTACCTTTACAGATTTTTTTTTACAGTGTACACTTAAAAATACTATAATAATGCACACATCATTACACGAAAGATAAATTTTATGAAATGAAATGGCTGCATTGGCCTGACATATATTAATTTTTATTTGATTGAACTTTTTTCTCTTTTATATCTGTCGTGATTAGGTTCGAAAATTTCACTCTATGCAGATACTCAGAAAGAGTAAAGTTGAACACCGGCTCATTCCAGAAAAACAGAAGTCTCATCTTGTCCTAATTGTTATAAAAAGGTAAGACACTGTTTTGTCCAGACCAAAAATAGAGAGGATATTTTGGACTGACCTAATGCTCCTGAGTGAAAATGTGCACCTGGAGCCGGTATTTGGTCTGTATGGACCTGTAAAAAGATTTTGAAAAATAAAATGCTATCCCCCCCCCTTTTTTATAAACACTGTAAAAAAATCTGTAAAGGTACTAAACATTTTCAAGGTAACTGGGATTCCAAGAACTTTTCATGTAACGATAACAGGAAAAATTCATGTAACCGATTCTAAAACATGAGTTTTTGTTGTTACCGTTACAGGAAAAGTTCTTGGAATCCCAGTTTCCTAGATAAAGTGTAGTACCTTTGCAGATTTCTTTTACAGTGAAATAAAATTGTTTATGGAATATTTATCACTATACACAGTTCACTCACACAATTCTAATTTTAAGAGAAAAAACAAAGGAAAAATGTTTACTAAAATTAATGTCTATTTCTGAGGTTTTATATGACAATGAAATAAAATAACGTTTTAAACTAACTGAAATTGTATAACATTATTAACATTAAAAAAAAATAATAGTGCCGAAAGCAGCTTTTTTAGGCTTTTCTAACGTATAAATATATTTTTTAAATGGTTAAATTAAAAATAAATATGCCATGTAATTCCTTTAATATTTAAATATTCAAACCAAACAACGTTTGATTTTATTTAATAGAAATTTGTATTAATTCTATGCATATTTATCCCCTAAGTGTGAAAAGCCGGTAAATGTTCATTATTCAACATTTTGTTATCATAAAATTATCAAAGTAACTATTATCATATCATTTCTCATATATATAACCTTCATATATGCAGGGCATGTCATAAATTTGTGCAAATTTTATGCTCGGAAAATTCTCGGATTGCTCAAGTATGATCGGGCGGATTTTTTTTTCTTTTTTTTTTTTAAATCTATGATAAATAAAGGTTTCAAAATTAACAAATTGGGGGATCTCACACCCCATTTTGAGACGTTTTATGCAAATCAAGGAAACACAAACAGACTATAATAGAAACTACAGTATCCTTTCCATTTATTTTAAGATAGTAAAAGATGTTCAACATGATACCACCACCACCAGGGATTAAGCAAGTGAGGGGAGTCAATACACCTGTTACAGCTATATGTAGCATGTCAGCATCAATGCCACTAATCGTTCCTCAAAGTACCTGTATATATATATATATATATTAGTCCCGGTATACCAACTTCGGACACCTCCTTGGGAATCTGTTTGGACCAAGTCTGCAGATCGTGGAGGCCATTCAAACTTACAATCTCGGTAAGTCACTCGGTCTGCAATGAAAATGTCTAATAGGAACGGGAACACAGGCAACGCGCGTCTTTCCTGCAATGCAGGCACAAAATGTTGACATAAAAGCGTGAAATACCGCTCTGCAGTAACTATATAGGTTTTCTGGCTGGTACAGGAACAGGCTCTTCAAAAATGAACGAATACAGAATGAAAGACGCCATGAAAGCACACCAAACAGTCACATGAGGAGAATGCAGTGGCTTTGTCTCGTACTCACGAGGGTTTGACGTCGCCTATGTACTTTTGTTTTGCATATTGACGTCACCATGCAATGAAAAATGTTCTTCATCCGTCCACATTGCGTTCATCAACAAATTCATAAATCCATTGGTGCCAGCACTCAGGTAGCAAACTTTAATCTTTTTTCTACCAGTAATAAGTAATAAAGTTTTTGTATACGGATACAGGTCTAACATTCCATTCAGAATACACCGAATCAACGATTCCGGAATCCCCGTTATTCTCCCAGCTTCACGAGCATTGTTAATCTCCCTTGATTTCTCTGCTCTCATTATTTCCATGACACAGTTTACAACATGGAAGCAATCCGCGCTCAAGGAGGGTTTGCCACAACGTGGGCGATCCTCCAAGCTCCTTGTTTTCGCAATAAGTTGTAAGAAATTGAGTATTCCATTCTTTAAAATATGGTTTTTCGCACATTAAATACTTTCTCCGTGCGAAACTGTCACAATATAAAGGTTGTGGATTCCCCATTCTTATAGAAATATTTAATCACCAGCGCTCGATCTAGTGATGATGCATGCAACCGAGATCCGATGAGAATTTCATTTCCGGTCAGGTGTTTTATTGCTAGCCTGATTTGCGTAAACCTTTTCAGTATGACGTGTGAGCGCCATCTATAGGTGACTTTTGGAATCCCTTTTTTTATTTTACATGGAAAAAAAATCCAAAATTCATCTGATCATACTCGTGCAAACCGAAAAACTTTCCATGCACCACTTCTTTTATTATGGATATTTAAATTTCACACTAAATTTTAACGCAACTGGTATCGTAACTCTAATTGACTCAAGAGGTCGAATTAAGATAAATGCACTTTTTTAAGAAACATTTTTTGCATAAAGATTTTAGGGAATATTTTTTTCGATTTAAGTTTTACTATCCGTAAATTCACATTTTGCAATCAAATGCTGATATATTTTTTTAGCATTAAAATTATCCAAATACTTTTAAAATTTAAATTTGATTCATTATTTTAAAATATTGATATTGTAAGTTTTTACATAATTTAGTCTATTTATATGATTAAATTTTAACAGCATTGTCAAAATAAATGCACTATGAACTACATTTCTTTTTGAAATGGATTTTCTGTAAAGAATTAAACCTGTATTGGAGGAGGATAATTTTAACAAGATTAAAATAAAGAAAAATATTTTACTCATAATTCACTATAAAACATATTTATATACTTAGGCACATACTTAAAAAAGATTTAACAGCTATGAGTATCTTCTAATTTTTAGTGACTAAACTAACTATTGGTAAACGAATTACATTACACTTTTATTTATTACACTTTATATATTACACTTTTATTTGTAACTCATAAAAAATTGTAATTATAAACAATATTTGGCCATTTATCACCATTGGCTATAAAATGCAGAAAAAGAAAGGAAATGATGATTCAAAAGTAATTTATTAATTTTTATAAAAATATAAGGCTTTATGTTGACATTGGAAACACAACTTTGTATCCCCTTTTAAAATTCTAGCATATCAGAATTTGAATTAAAAATCAATTATAAAATTCATCTTTACATGCAAAAACTAAGTTGAACTACAAAAAATGAGTTTACAAAAAATAATGTTAAACTAAAAATGTTGCTGATATTATCGTCTATAAAACATTTTAGTTTTTCTGAAGCTGTAGCTACAAAAATATAACAACTGTTGCAGCTTTTGAAAAATGTCGGTTAAAAGACAAAAATCCTTTATTTATAAGAACTAAAAGGAATTATCGAGTCCTGCACCCAGAGAATAAACAGCTGCGAATTTCTAAATAATTATGTGATTAATACATATGCATTTCAAAAATATTCATTAAAATATTTAATTGCTATAAAGGACGTCAAATACTAATAAAAAACATTAAAAGATCTTATTTTTAGATCTTTTAATGTTAGATATGATTAGATATTTTTTTATTTTTTTCCATCTTTGTGTTTATTTGTATTTTGTTTTTCTGATGATGATTGAGTAAATTCAATCGAAACATGTAAAAATTATTAAGATCTTTTAATGTTTTTTATTAGTATTTGACGTCCTTTATAGCAATTAAATATTTTAATGCATATTAATGTTTTTAATGGACGTATAAGAAAACTTCTATTTATAATTAATGTTAATACATATGCATATTATTTACCCTATTTTCAGAGGCTATTTATTATCCAATTAATGCTTTTGATCCATTTCATTATCTCTATTGGTATTTACCTCTAGCGCAGAAAATGATAATCCGGTGTATTTTGTGTAAAAATATGTTATTTCTTAAATAAATATATTTTTTAAATTGTATTTTAATTATACGTTTATAGTAATAATAGACATTGCATTAAAAAGGAATAATATCAGAAAATGAAATTTAGTCTTTCAAAAGTTTAAGGGCATACGATATGACGACCTCATCCATATGTTACAACAAACAGTTATGTTATTACACAGTCCACATATTTTAAGAGACGACACACCCACTGACATTAATTTTACTCTAACATTTTATGTTTATTTATAATATAAAACTAAATTTTAATCCAAGTGATCATGTTTACTTTAATTCCTGTGTTTGGAAAAACTGTGCAAAAATTTCACACAAGTTAGAACTGCCAAAGTTTTTTTGTTCTTCGAAGAATTGTATTTTTCAGCTAATAAACCGAGTAACTTTAAAAGTTTTTGAACGATTTGAATAAGAAATTTTTTTCTGCTATTGTACGAAAATAAAATCATATTTGGCACACAATTTCTAAATTTTTAATTGTTGCAGAAAAATAATTTTAGGAAGTTGAAAAATTATTTAAAAATTGCCATCGCTTTAAAATAAAATTTTGCTCGCAGAAAAAAATTGTCTAACATAAGTTTTAAGCATAAACCAGTGAATATGGAATACAAATATCAACAAAATCGTTCAGATAGTATCTGAGGAAACTTGTCTTAAAGCTCGCTTATTTCCCGCAATATTTCACTAAGAGTTGTCTTCTCTTAAGGGGATAAACTACCTTTCAAACTATCTATTCAATTTTGACAAATATTGTGATAATATGGGGTGACACAATACTTAATACTCAAAATTAAGTTAAATTCTTTAAAAAATGTAGAAAAGGTTATTTTACAATTTTTCTTATTTAACATTTTAAAACTCCGTATTGCTTTTATAAATATGAATAGTTTTACTTCAATCTTTTTTCCACATTCATTAGAATATATAGTATAAAACTCTGTATGGATTTTTTTATGTACGAGATTTTAAACTTAATATGATTTTTTTCCCTCGTGTATATTAAAAAAAATAATAAAATTTAACAAACTCTTAATTTAAATATAAAAAACTATAACTTGATTGTTAAATGCATGCACAGTAATAATGAATACATCATGCCTCTATCAAAATTAGCAAAAAAGTCTTACTATTTATCGAGCAAGCAGGCTATACTAATATGAACAGGGATAGAAAACAATTTAAACTTTTCATTGCGCTGAATCTATTAGCAAAATTTATAATATCTCGGGATATAAGTTTTTCATAGATAAAAATGAAGTTTCAAAATATTCACAATAAAAAAAGCTTTCACTTAATATTAAAAAAACAAAAGCGATATTTTAACAAATTTCAAGGTAGTGTGTCTTCTTAAATATTAATAAAGCGAAAAAGATGCTTCGAAATATTTTCATTTCCTTGAAATGTATTTAATATCCATTTCCTTCAAAATGTAGCTTAGAAATAATAGTTAGTATTAATTAAAATAAATAAAGAAAGCTTTCATTACTGTTTGACTCTAATATAGTATTACAAGATATGACAGATCATATAAAGACAATTTATTTCAATAACAAAGTTAAGGAAACACATTTTACAACGCTTTCGCATACATATACTCAAAGAATAGTATTTATTCGTACATAAAATAGTTCTCATTCTTACCTATTTGCTTATCTCGGTGAAGGAATCTGTCAAACACATTCCGGTACAAATAAAATTTCCTTTCATTGTTGATCTGTGATAAATCCCATTTCTTTATACTGAGCAACTGACACAAAGAAAGAGATGTTATACATCACTCTTTACTCGTTTTATATATTTAAATTTCGTTTTAACAGGGTAAGGAAAGGAAAATATTTTCTTTGATATATATTGTAACGAATATAAATGGACTAAATTAACATAAATGAAACATTCATTATGAAAGATTTTTTTCACTTTAATTTTACATTAAATTTCATTCTTTAAAAAAGGAACGGAAGAAAATATTTTAAATTAAAGCCTGTATTAATACTTGTATATTTGTGACTAAAAATATGGTTGTAAATGATGTTTTTATGCATCTTCATTCAAGGTAAAGGAAATAACAGCACAACACTAGCAGCAAGTTTTAAATTTTATTCGCATTTTTAATCGCATTTAAAAATACAGAGTTCTCATTATAAAGCAATCGTAATTAATAATAAAAAAACTATGGAATAACAAGTAGATAGTATGAATTTTTTCCGTAGACGTAGACTTTTGACGTAGACTTTTATCTCCACTCTGTCCCTTATGACACGTGTTTGGATTAGCTGATGACGAGCTGTATTTTTGAAGCTCGAAACGCGTTCTATTTAATTTTCTTTTTATGGTGATTTTACAAAGTTTTTTTAGCTTATTTATAGATTGTATGATCGCAGATCTCACAGAATGTTTCGTAAAAAATATTTTTCAAAACAATTTATTCTTTAATTAATAAATCCAATCTGTTAATTTATAATTATTTAATTTTTCATAGATGTTAGCACCCATAGATTAAATTTTAAAATAATTATAAAATGAAGTTATTTACTTTAATATTAAATATTTTCAAATAAAATTATTTTAAAAAAATCCAAAATTCTATTTTTATTAAATTTGAAATAAAAATAAACTATCAGAGATTTTTTCAAATTTTTAAATTTTTAAAAACAAAAAAATATATGATTAAACAAAATTTAAAATGCTGAATCATAAATAAATTGCAATATGTTTTAAAACAGTAAGAAAATTGTATTCCAAAAATATTATGAATGTCATACATTATTTATCACAGCATAATAGTTATAAAATAAATAATATGACTGTCTAATTGTAAAAAAAAATGCAATTATTTTTAAACTAAAGACATCTCAATATGAAATTTACCATTTTCAGTACCAGAATTTGATTGCAAAACCTTCTGTTTACAACACGAAAAACGTTGGAATTAAGATTCCATTCACGAAAATGTATTTATTTGATTTTTCAGATCATAAAACATACTTGATATCTGCTTAAAATTAGCAATACCTCCATATTAAGGCTGGTTGTAATCTAAAATATTTAAAAAAAATCCTTTACTTGTCACAATTGTGGTGAAAAAAAAGTTTACTTTTACAGATATGGAGTTGCCGAAATGTTTACCGGTTATTAAAACGCTATCTGTATACTACAGAAAAAAAGATAAAAATCTACTAAGCTAGCCGACCCAGTGGCGTGGTTGGTAGCGGCATCTGTTCCCACACCGCTGGTTCCCGGTTCGAGTCCGGCTAGTGGCATGGGTGTCTGTGTTGTCCCTTTGATTTGTAATAAATGTATGTAATGGATTTTCTGTAATAATAAAAGTGTTCTGTATTTGTTTCTGTGTATTCTGGTCTATTCGAGGCGACAGCCGTTGTAGATATAGGCCTCAAAGCACTGTCCATTCAAACAACAAACATCTACTAAGCTAGTTTTTCTAAAACTACAAAGTTTGTATATTTATAGTCTACTAAAATTACAATAATCTTATTAAAATTATATCTGTAACCCGGGTTCCTATGCCATCTTATGCTTCTCAATTCTTTTAAGTCTTAGTAACCTTGCAGATTTTGTGATGTACAGTGGAAACGTGTATCTGTTGCAAGAATGTATGTTGTAGTTTTACATAATAAAGTTTTATCAATCCCAGTTTTCTAAAAACATTTTAGTAACATAGCGTATATTTTTTAACTTTTTACAGTGTAGTTATAACCATACTTTTGATATCTTATATCGCTAATAATGCAACAATCAATAAAATAAATGATAAAACTAAATTTTTAAACAACAGTTATTACTGGATGCCTACAGAAAACTGGAGTTGTTTATAATTTCTCTAAGTAAACGATGACTAATGGTAGTAATATAAAAGTGTATAAAGTTCTCTTATTATCTCGTGCGTACCAGACTAGAATTTACTATTTTTATAATGTTTGCATTACACCAAATAAAAAAATCTGAGAATATATTGTAAATTAGGTGAAAATAGAAATGTCTAAAACTTACCAAACGCTTATATTTTCAATCAGTAAATGATGACAGCTACTGCTAGTAAAACAAATTTTTGTAAAGTTTTCTGATTATCTTTTGTAATGCCTTAATTAAATTGATGCAAAGACAATAACAAACAAAAATACGAAACTAATTCTTAAAATAGTGAAAAATACTAAATGTCTGAAAATTATTGAGCATTTTTAAAATTCAATAAGAAAATACTGGTAGTTAATAAAGTCATTTTTATAGGAGATTAATGTATCATGTCCGTATTTTCTTAAGTCTGCTTCCTAGTCCATAAGTCTGCTTCTTTATGCTCCTATATATTCCTATGTTTTCCATCGCATATACGTTGATCCACTATGTGCCATTCATGTCATTATAAACGTCCAAACACTCCTTATTTTTAAGGATGAATATCTCCCCTAATTTCAGGCAGATTTTGTTTTCAAAAATCGCTCTGCTTTTATAATTCTGCTAAGATAGGTACTTCCAGTGCCCCTTAACACGTTTGCTAAATACCTGCAAAATGAAATTTGTGTGTAACAGGAAAATGCAATTTACGCAAAACCTGCATGAACTAGAGCAGTCGCTCTAGTTGTCCTGCAAGGTTTAAATTGACATCTACTATCTCTGCTCTTTACAAAATTTTGATTTCAGTAGATTCGAAAGTAGATGGGGGGGAATATATTTTTATGCTACATTTTTTACTTACCTCTGAAAATATACAATTTAAAAAAATAAATTTTAAAAAATGCATGCTCGACATTACGAAAGCTTTTAGATGATACCATACACGGATATACATAAAAAGGCTTTTTTTTCAAGTAACTTAATTAGCCTACCTACATTTTCCCCTAAATATATTTGTGAATATTTAATTATATATGTAAGTCAATAATCTTTATTACTTCCCCAAATTTGAAATTTCTGCGTTCCTCAGTTTTCGAGTGAAATGCTTGTGACAGACAGATACAGGGGTGATCTTATAATGGTTTCGTTTTCACATTTACTTACGGATTCCTAATAACGGAACATTTTGATGTTAAGTTTTTTGTGATGTTATAGATAAAAATGAAAATGTTGGTTGAATTAAAAATAATAATCGCAACAAAAGGTATACCCGTCCCCCTAGAGATAAATTTCGATGTCATGTGCCAGACACCCATTTCCCCATAAAATGATAACGTTATATATGCACAGCACTTAATTACTTTTAATTATATATTTGTGCGATGTAAAGTCCAGTATCACTAAATAAGCGATAAACATCAAATTGTTAAAACCCGACTAATTTAATTAAATTTAATGACATAAATGCTCCGGGATCTCCATTGCGATTCTTATTATACTTTGCGACCTCCTTGCCATGCACGCTGAGTACAGTGACAAGTATAAACTTTGAATAAGTGCATTTTTTAGCTACACTTTAAAAGGAAAAGATTATTATTACGATGACTTTTGTTTTCAGATATGCCAAATGAATTTTAAATATGCACTATTTCTGTTGATTGTAGGAAATTCAGTTCATATTATATAGTTTACTGTAATATTACAGAAAACAGTTACACAGAATGGCAATATTTAATAAAATTTAATCTTATATTTATTTGAACATTTATGATATTCTCATTTATACTTTTGAAGTATATACTTCTATACACAACCCAACCCCTCGTTGTATAGTTATTTAGAAAGACTTATCCTTTTAGCAACGATTTTTTAAATAATACAAATAATAATCATTATATGTGTTGTACGAAACCCCCTGAGCACAAGTAATATTTGAACTTGACCGTTTATTATGTTTGAATTTACACATTCTAATTGTTTCAAATAGCACAGTGATATCAATTACTGTTATTTGCACAAAACGAAATTGTGTATTAATTTTTTTCTCAAATCACACATTAAACTTATCAATACAACCATCAGTTCTGCATGTCTTTAACCCCCTGATGCCCGAGCAAAAGAGCAAAATTTTAATATTATTTTCTCAGTTATATTTAAAATGGTTAAAAAAAATATTTTTTCCAACATGATGCAAAACAATTTTTACGTATAGAAATATGAGTCTTGATATTATTAATCATAATTTATTTTTTTAAATGGGTTATATCTGTAAAATTAAATTAATTAAAGAAATATAAGTATTGCAATGAAACTCGCAGCATAGTGAACGGATATATCAGTTCGCGGCGGTGAGAAGTTTAAGAGATATTTTAATAGATGTCATAATTTGTTTATTAAAAAAATTGAAAAAAAAACAATTCATTTAAGAACAATTTGAAATTAAATTCGTCAAAGTTAAAAATTCTTATAAAGAAATTAACCTTATGTCTTGTCATATAGTAAATTACATTTATTTAAAAAATTACTTGAGATGAATGGATTTGGCCAATTTGTTATTCTCATGCTATAATTTTTTTATTAAGTTCTTTAGACTTTTTTATTAACTTTCGACGCGACTCAAAAAATACAAAAGTAAAATTTACCGTTGCCTATATACGTGTAAATATTTAAATTAAATATTTAAAAAATATATAAAATTTGTATAAAGTATACAAATTTTATTGCTTATATTCAGAACTTAAGGATTTATCTCTCAATTATCGTAAAACGTTTTCTTACACCTAAAATCGATATTTCTTTAGAAAATAGTCTTTGAATCGAATTTCTCATCAGCGATGAATATTTAATGCTCAGTAAAAACAAAATTCGATACTAATGATTTGCGAAAAAATAACTAATTCAGTAAACATTCGCTTTGATTTTAAATTCGATTTTTTACTTTTTTTACCCATTGTAAAGAAATGCCTTAAATAATATATATATATATTTGTGAACTTTTAAAAACTAATAAAATATGTCGTAATAAGCAATATTTTAAAAGTTACTAAATCGTAGAGAAACATTCTAATTAAAAACTTTAACAGTTTCTTAAATTAATTCAAAACCAATTTTGTACATGTAAAATTATTTGATAGTGAAATATACTGTAGAGGATTTATTTATTTTTTATATAATTTTTTTATTACCTAAAGTGAATTTTAACTAATTCTTTTAAATATACTTCTTTTAAATAAAAAACTTTCAAAGATTATGTGATGCAAATTTATGTATAGTATTTATTCTTGACAAAATACATTTAGACACTTTTTCTTTAATTTTATTGAAAATTATTTAACACAGAACACTTCACAATCAGCAAGAATATTTTAGCTACCCTGTAAAAGAACTGTCGATTTTACGGAGATTGCATCTAACTCTACTGCAATTTTTACGGCAAAAACTGCTAGCAGCATTGCTGACACTAGTTTTTGTCTTAAATTTAACATTTTTTTTAATTTAGACACTTTAACACTACATTTGTATTGTATTTTTTCATAAATATTACTGGCTATTGATTTTTTCAACGAGTTTAAATAAATAAAAAAAAAATACAACTTTGTGACATACAAAGTCAAAGCAGAATAAGTAAAGCGTACAGAATATTTCATAAATAAAACTGAAAGATAGAAAGTTCTTTA
Source organism: Maratus speculifer (assembly GCA_964019185.1). NCBI lineage: Eukaryota > Metazoa > Arthropoda > Arachnida > Araneae > Salticidae > Maratus > Maratus speculifer. The sequence goes on from OZ025290.1 coordinate 324,136,995, forward strand.
AAGTGTAAATACAAAAGTTAAAAAGCTAAATATCTTATCATCTATATATTAAGTTTCTGCAATTTTCCTTGGAGAGACATAAGACTAATTAAAAATTCACTATTGCTTCAATAAAGACAAATACTTCCACTTTTAGAACACTCTGAAGTTTGTAAACAGAGTGTAGACGATTTCCGTTTTTGATTCGAATGTTTTGATTTAGATAAAAGATGTGACAATTAATTTGAGAAAAGATATGAATCGGAGCATTGTGTCTCCAAGATGATTTAAAGTTGTGTAAATATGTACAAAGAACTGTAAATACCTATTTTTATCTCATTAAATAATTAGTTAAAGAAACGTTCGAAGAAGATTTCTTCAGTTTCGATTTCACTTATGATATACATTGGGGATTAATACGATAGATTATTCCTTTGAATTTAGAATGTTTTTATAGATTATTTATGATTACATATTCGAAACATGATTTACTCGACCTTGATATTTTCGAATGAGAAACCTTGATTTGAAGACATGATATATATATTTTTTACAATGGTGCATATAGAGGCCGGGAACGAAATTGAAATATGATAAATACAGAAGATTATTATTGATGGCGAAGATTTTTAAAGGTAGTGTTTCCGAAGATTTTTAAAGGTAAGAGTTTTATAATTTTATTTTAATGTGTTAATTATGGCTGACCTAGAAAAGCTAAAGAAAAATAGGACAATTTTAAGAAGTTCTGTCACGAAATTGATAAATAATATAGAGACTATATTAAAAAATGATACCGTTAATATTGATTCTCTTGAAGAATCTGTTAACCAATTAAAAATTAAATCATGTAATTTAGATGAAATAAATGAAAAAATAGAACCACTTTTGAATTTAGACGAATATGAGAATGAAATGAATACAGTATATGACTATGCAGACAAAATATCCTTAACAAATTTTCGCGCTGAAAAGAAACTTAAAGAAAATAAAAACATTATTCCTTTGAACAATAGTTCGGTTAATGATTCTACCCCCAATAATGAAAATAAATTTGTGAAACTTCCAAAATTGAATATACAGAAATTTTATGGCGATTGCACGCAATTCACCAACTTTTGGAATACTTTTAAAGTATCGATAAATGATAATAATTCACTGACAAAAATTGAAAAATACAATTATTTGCGAAGTTACTTAGGTTCATCTGCTTTAAACGCCATAGAAGGCTTAGAAGTTTCGGAATCAAATTATGATGTAGTACTTAAAATTCTTGAAAGTAGGTTTGGGAATAAAGAGATGATAATCAATCACCATTTAAATAAATTGTTAAATTTATCTCCGGTTTATAAATCTAGTGATACTTCAAAATTACAGAAACTTCATGATGATATTGAAATTAATGTAAGATCGTTGACCACTTTGGGACTCGAACCACAAGCTTACAGCTCTATGCTTTTAGCCGTAGTTTTAAAATTGCTACCATCAGATTTAAATTTGGAATTTAACAAGCAAAACATTAAATCTTCATGCAACCCTGATATAAACAAATTACTAAATTTCTTGCAAACCGAAATTAAAAGTCGCGAATTGGCTTTTTCATTTTCAAAATCAAATAGATTAGAAGTAAACAAACAAAAATTTACGAAATCTCCTAAAAGAGAATTAAACTTTTCATCCGCGCATGAATTAATGACTACAGTTTCAGACAAAAAGAACACAGAGAAACAAAGTTGCATCTTTTGTAAAAGTAATCATTTGTCAGAAATATGCAATGTTTTTGATCTTGATAAAAAGAAAAATATTTTGAAATCGCAAGGTAGATGTTACCTCTGCCTTTTGCCAAAACACCGGATCAAGGACTGTGCTTCTAAGATACGATGTACGACATGAAAGGGTAGACATAACAGAGCTATTTGTAAACAATCTAATTCACCAAATAAAACAAGTTGTATAGATAAAAATTTGGAAACAGCGAATGCACAAAATGAAACAACTAATGAAATTATTTCGGCTATTTCGTGTATTGGAAAAAACCGAATTTTCTTGCAAACTTGCTGTGCGAAAGTAAAAAATAAAAATAATGAAGTTTCTGTTCGATTATTATTGGATACTGCTGCAATGCGAACCTTTTTAACTCGAGAAATTGCTGATAAATTACAACTTAAAATATTGAGAAAGGAAAAATTATCGGTATTCACATTCGGAAGTAAAATCCCAATTGAGAAAAATTATGATGTTGTTAAACTTAAATTAGAAAATAAACATTTTTCGAAGTCTAATTTAGAAATAGAAGCATTGGTAACAGACGAAATATCTGGTTCTGATATCCCTCCCCCAGAAGTAAAAGAATTTGGTGAAATGAGTAATGTAATGAATTTAACCCTTGCTGACTCACCACAATGTCAAGACCCTATTTCCCTTCTAATAGGAGTCGATTACTATTATGATATAGTAACAGGTAACATAAAACATTTAAACAAAAATCTTGTTGCTGTTGAAACCATCTTTGGCTGGTGCCTCCAAGGTAGAAAAAGCGAAAACCAATCTTCATTGATTTTAAACGTAATTATTGAAGAACACTTAATTTCTGATCAAATAAAAAAATTTTGGGATCTTAAAACTTCAGGACTTATTAATATTAAACAAGATTCTGACCCTTTTGAAAAAGAAATAATGAAAAATTTTGAACGCGATATTAAATATGAAAACAAAAGATATAAAGTTAAATTGTCCTGGAAACTAGAGAAAGGGCGTCTGGATGATAACAGAAAAATTGCAGAATCTCGATTAGTTAAATTAAATAGAAGATTTGTTAGAAATCCCCAGTTGTTTTTTGAATATAAAGATGTATTAAATGATTATTTCAAACAGGGAATCGTAGAAGTAGTTCCTAATTCAGAAGATAAGGGGCATGTTGAATTTTATTTACCTCACAGAGAAGTGATTAGAAGAGACCGCGTAACAAGTAAATTAAGGATTGTGTTTGATGCATCAGCTCATGATTTAAATTCACAATCTCTCAATAACTGTCTTCACCCAGGTCCTAATTTGTACCCAGAAATCTTTGATATTTTGTTACGATTTCGATTAAATCCAATTGCCTTTACAACCGATATAAAACAAGCGTTTTTGCAGATATTAGTAGATGAAGAAGACAGAGATGTATCTCGATTTTTGTTTTCAGAAGACCCTTTTGATGAATCTAACCTTCCTCAAATATATAGATTTACTAGAGTTTTATTTGGGGTAAATTGTAGTCCATTTTTGTTAGCAGCCACAATAAAACACCACTTAAAGAAATATATAAAAAAATATCCAGAAACTGTCGAGTTTTTAAATGAAAATATTTATGTAGATGATGTAATTGGAAGTCAATCTTCTGTCGAGCAAGCTTTATCCACTACATTAGAGTCTATAGCTATTTTTAAAGAAGCTAGTATGACATTACATAAGTGGCACACTAATTCAAAATCCTTAAAAGAATTATGGAAAAATAACGATGTAATTTCCAGTCATAATTTGGAAACATCTGAAACAGAAAATGTTCCTTACAAAGTTTTAGGAATAGCATGGAACAGTCTAAACGATTTTTTGTATTTTGACACTCGTGAATTAGCTGCGTTTGCTTCTAAAAGAATTGACACAAAGAGGTATATTTTGCAAGTTTTGGGTCGAGTGTTTGATCCTATTGGATTTTTAGGACCCTTCACATTAAGAATAAAATGTTTGCTGCAAAAAATTTGATCATTAGGCATAGATTGGGATGAGGCCATCCCAAAAGATTTAATCTCTCTTTGGAAAGACTGGTGTAGTGAAATTCCTCAAATATCTGAATTGTCTATTCCTCGACATTATTTTTTCGAAATTCCAAACGAGAAAATTGCCAATTTGCAGTTGCATTTATTTTCCGATGCAAGTACAATAGCCTTTGGCACAATTGCCTATTTACGTGTATCGATCTCTGAAAAAGACATTCGAACAGTTTTCGTAGCTTCTACAAACAGAGTGGCTCCTTTAAAAACTCTCACTTTACCAAGACTGGAATTGATGGCTGCATTATGTTCAGCAAAATTAAGCTGCAGCATTTTGAAGGCGCTACATCTAAAAATTCCATGCATTTATTGGACGGACTCAAAAATTACATACTTTTGGATTAAAGGATTACCTGAAAAATTCAAACCATTTGTGCGGAATCGTGTTGAAGAAATTCGTAAATTGACATCCCCTTCTGATTGGCATCATTGCCCAGGGACCTTGCATCATCCCGCAGACCTTGTCTCAAGAGGAGCAAAAGTCTCCAAATTCATCAATAATCCTACTTGGTTACTTGGGCCAAAATGGCTTAGTTTACCCCCTGAATTTTGGCCAAAATCTGAAGATAAAGAAATAATTGATGAAGATGAATTAGAATACAAGAAAAAACCCAATGACATATTGCAGTGCGAGTGTATAACTGAAGAAATTAAAAATCCTATCTGTATAGAAAAATTTAGCAATTTGGAAAAAGTAATAAGAACAACTGCTTGGGTAAAAAGATTTGTAATAAAGCTGAAAAAATCTACTGAAGTTAGCGGTCCACTAACAACTGAAGAATTACTAGAAGCTGAAAAATACTTAATACGAAGTGAACAGAAACAATTTTTTAAAGAAGAATTTGAGTCTCTTAGAAATAATAATTCAGTAGAAAAGAATTCATCCCTATTCAACTTTGTTCCATTTATAGATGAATCAGAAATCATACGTTTAGGAGGAAGACTAGAATTTGGTGATCTTCCAACAGAAGAAAAACATCCAATCATTTTACCTAGACATTCCTGGTTAACGACGCTGATTGTACGTCAAGATCATGAAAAGATGATGCATGCAGGAATTGCTCACACTTTGACAAAAATTAGATCTCGATATTGGATTCCGAAAGGAAGACAGTTAGTGAAAAGTCTCATTAAAAAGTGCCTCATTTGTCAAAAATATCTTTGTAAACCTGCAGACCAAATCACAGCCCCTCTACCTAAAGATAGAGTGAATGAAGCTCCCCCATTTTCAATTTGTGGTTTAGATTTTGCGGGACCTATTTACGTGAAAAACTTCGGTGAAATTAAGAAATCTTACATTGTCTTATTCACTTGCGGAGTTACCAGAGCTTTGCATCTAGAACTTGTTACCGACATGACTACAGATTCTTTCCTCCTTGCTTTTAGACGATTCTTAGCTCGAAGAGGAAATTGTAAAGTCATTTATTCAGATAACGCGAAGACATTTAAAAAAGCTAAACAAGAAGTCGATAATTTATACGACGTCATTTCCAACAATCTCTTTTTGAAATTTCTTGCAAGAGAAAGAATCGTTTGGAAAAATATCATCGAAAGAGCTGCATGGTGGGGAGGCTTCTACGAAAGACTTGTGAAATCAGTCAAGGAGTGCCTACGAAAGATTACTGGAAAAGCTCTATTGAGCTATGAAGAAATGTCGACACTACTGGTTGAAGTAGAAGCTATCCTTAACTTGCGTCCTTTGACATATGTGTATAACGAATATGATGAACCTCTTCCTCTCACTCCAATGGATTTTTTGAATTTTGGTAAAGAACTTTCACTTCCTATTAACTTTTTCGATGTAATTGAAAATGGTTCAAAAAGATCGGCACTTCTCAAAAGAAAAAGATACCAATCATTACTACTAAAACAACTTTGGTCGAAGTGGAAAAAACAATATCTTCTAGATTTAAGAACATTCCATTCATCGAAAAATCCCAATTCACATACACCACTAAAAGTGGGTGATGTTGTCTTGATCGAAGGCGATATAAAAAATAAACTTCTCTGGAAACTTGGTAGAATTCAGAGAGCGATTCCAGGTAGAGACAACAACATTCGCTCATATGAAATAAAGACAGCCAATGGAGTGCTGAAAAGATCCGTCCAACATTTATATCCATTAGAAATTATGGACTGATGAACATTAATAGACTTTCTTTTTTTATCTCTTTTAGAACTCTAAAAGTTTTCTTTCTTTTTAGTTATGCAGTAATATTTGAAGCTTAGCATAAGTAAGTATATTAAATGTTTGAAAAAAAAAGGTCATTTTTATCGTGCTTATTGCAGGTAATATTTTTCGTTTACTATATTGTTTGAATTTTATACTTTTTCGATTATAATTAATAGATTTTGGTAGATTACTTTGTTTAGGATTAATTGATATTTTGAATTTGAAATTGATATTTGTATTTGAAACTGATATTTGCATTTGAATTTTGAAATTGTATCAGATTACTGAACCACTGATATGAAAATTTTATTAGATTATTGAAAATACTGATATGAAATTTTTTTTATTTTCATAATAGAATTTATTGATGAACTCTGTAAGAGTTCAGGTGGGGAGTGTGAAGAAAAAGAATTGCAGTTAGATGGCGCTACGCGCTATGCAATTTCTTTGACTTCAACTTCCACTTTTAGAACACTCTGAAGTTTGTAAACAGAGTGTAGACGATTTCCGTTTTTGATTCGAATGTTTTGATTTAGATAAAAGATGTGACAATTAATTTGAGAAAAGATATGAATCGGAGCATTGTGTCTCCAAGATGATTTAAAGTTGTGTAAATATGTACAAAGAACTGTAAATACCTATTTTTATCTCATTAAATAATTAGTTAAAGAAACGTTCGAAGAAGATTTCTTCAGTTTCGATTTCACTTATGATATACACTGTTAAAAATTTTTGTTAAATAATGACGCGTTGACTGCATATTTGATATTCACTTTACCGTTTTTCTAGAAAATTTGTTAAACACGATTAATTTGTTAAACACAAGATTTCGTTCGACCAATTGTAAAAAAATGCTCATTTAGCTGTTATATCTAAATACGCTCAAACGAATGCTATTTTACGTAATGTTACTTCTCTTCTAACCAATCAAAACGTTTCTCATTCAGTTTAAGAATCTGGCAACATCTGAAAAGTTGTTTGCGCGGTTGTGTTTGTTTACGATGGCGGAGCGAGCGCGAAATTCATCGTCAATCTTGTCGGATGGAAACGAAGTATGAGAAATTTCATCATTCAAGTAAGTTATTTTGCTGATTATTTTAAGGCTTATCATGTTTACTTTCATGTTGGTGGATTAAAATGCGAAATTTAAAAAATGAATTCGAATATGTAACATCGAGATGCGTTTAAATTCTGTTGTCGCGATCCATTCAAAGTTGATTCAGAATAGAATTAGATAATTTCTTTCTCCTGTTTTTATATTATATAAATACGATATTTCATCATATGATAGGAATCTTTTAAAGATTTGTGTGAATTTTTTTTCTTGTCGCTTTTGATCGTTATTATTTAATATTAATAATTATTATTTTTTATTAACACTTACTACACTGATTTAATACGTTGAAGAGCAGTTTGTTTTGAGCGTAATAGTCCAAATAAATAATTAAATATTTATAAATTTTAGCATATGTAATCGCAATGAGATTTTCAGAGTAATGTTGCACTAAAATACGAAAAAATATGTGAAAAAAAGGGTAAACTGATTTTTTTTTTTTTTTTTTTTTTTTTTTTTTTTTTTTTTTTTTAAGTAAAATGAAATTTGCCCATGTGTGGTTGAAAGTAATTTTTTAAACTAAATAAACAGTCACTTGCATAATTAATAAAAATTTGTAATAGCTAAACCTGAAGCAACATTACTTCACTTTATGCTTTTATTGTCTTCATGAAGAAAAACTCATTGAATTGACAAGGAAAATGCATCATGTTTATTAGGCACACACATTAATATTTATTTGAACCTTTAATAATTTAATCATTTTGAAAATTTTCCTACTTTTCAGTTTATTACTTGTTAGTTTTAACGTTTTACTATATTGCAAGCATTTTTTATAATTTGCATTGTGTTATTGCATTCAAGTTGCTGTTTAAAATTGTAAACAAAGCAATGACCAGAAATCTGCAAAATTCTAAAATTCACACAACCACTGGTCCCAAGTTGTGAGAATTTGAGGTTGTCTACTTCATAAATGATGATATATATCAATGAACCCTGCAATAGCATAACTATAAATTTAAAAAGTAAAGGGCGAGTGGGGTGTTGTGGGACACTTTTTATAAAAGTAAGAAAATCAATTTTCTTTGACACAAACTAAAATTTCAATATATAGAGGGTAAGGTGATTCACATTTTAATCGCTCTGAACAATTTAGAAATATAATATGCAATAACTATTTTATAATTATTGAATTTCCTTCTTTTATCTTTATGACTATGTAAAAAGAATAATATCTTATCTACACAAGCTTGTGCATAGTGACATGAATATCAGAATATCTAATGCTGGCTCAGTACAGCCATCTAGCGAATCTAAATGTAAACACTGGTATATGTTTGTACCTAGTATTATTGGTATTATAATATTATAAGTAATATTATTATATTTCTAGGTATATAATATTATAAGTAAAGAAATTGTAAGTTTCAAAATGTGTCCCAAACCCCCTCACTATAGCAATTAATCAAAACTTTATAAGGCACAAGTTGTCACTACAATCAAACAAGAATTGTAGGTTGATAATGTATGATGTGTGGAATATAAAATTTACAAAACCTGCTTGCCTGAAAAAAAAAAAAAATCAAGATAGTTATAGATGGCAATAAAAAATCATCAATTCATTTTATTTACATTTTGAAGAAAATGAATATGTTATAAATGTTATAAATTCCCGGATATGTCCTGACTTTTCTCACAGGGTCCTATTTTTGTGAAATTCAGAAATTTTTCTTACATTTGTGAAGATTCTAGTCAAAATTTTGTAAATTTAAAATTATCAAGTCTTCAGGTTCAGATTTTTCATGTGAGCTAAGTAATATGCTTTTTGTGGAGTTGAACTGCTTATTTACAGTCCAGATTTTAATTTTAAATGACTAAATTTTGAAAAGTTCAATTCGAAGGGGAAAATTTCTGAGAAAGGTCTATTTAAGAAACGAATAATTCTGAATTGGTATAAACTGTTTTGCGAAGGGTCCTGTTTTAAGATAAATTATTTTGTGAAAGGTCCTTTAAACATTTTAAAATTCCCTGATATTTCCAGGTTAGTCTCAAATTTCCAGATTACTGTTAAAATAAATTTTCAATGATTATTTCTTTAACAATATTACATTAATGCATGGAAGCAGCAATTTCAACAGAAAAACAATATGGGAATAAACAATGCCTATTATTTCTTCATACATTATTTTTGCAGTATATTATGATTATTGCTTACTGTTGCTGAAAAATTACCAAAAATAAAAACTATTTAAAAATCTATTTCATAAAATAATAATAATTTGTATGCTTGAGAAAAGGATGGCAAAGGAAGGTAAAATGTGTGCTTTTTAGAAAATTTAAACAATTGATTTAAGTATATTTTCGACAAAATCAGAATTAAGTAATAAAACTTTGAAAAAAAAAATAAAATAAAGATTTTTATAGTCTATATGCTGGAATTGAAAAGGAAGGTGTAATAGTTTCAAAGAAGAGGGTAAACTGAAATTTATAGAGGAATTTTAAATAAGATTTCTATTATGGAGGAATGCAATGTGGAAGATACATTCATTAATTTAACATGTATCTCAAATTATTCGATTTAGCCAAAAAAGGTTTTTTATTTTTTATTTACATACATGTTTATTGATAAAAATACACATTGTTGGAAACATAAGTAGTAGGTAAAACATACTTAAAAATAATTGAAATTAAATAATTACAGTCAATTTTTGAAAAAATTTGAAAAAAAAATCATATTTTAATTTAAACAGTATCAGTAAGAGTCTTATGAGCAAAAAATACTAAAAAATAAATAAATTTATATTAGTATCCCTAAACTTCTTTTTTAATATTAATATTTTAAACGATGTATCTAAAATAATTAAAATACCGGTCTTTTGATAATCACAAATAAATTTAAAGGGTGAATAATTCTTACAAACAAGTATTTTATTAATTATTTATACCCTAATTGTTAAATTTATTTGAAAATAACTATTTTGTTTCATTAAATTCTGGTTCAAAATGAAGCAATAAAACAATTCTATATATTATTATTATTATTATTTTTTTTTTTTTTTGGGGGGGGGGTATCCATTACTAGAATTTTGGATGTTTTAGTATATTTCTGATATTTACAATAGTACTTAGTAAGACTAAGGGAAGTGAGACTATGAGAATGATTAAGTTGTTGATTATATTAATTTAATATTGAAAAAACTGAAATGAAATAGTCAAAGCATAGCTTTTAAAGAAATTCCATAAAAGTGTTCATTTACGGCACAACTAGCCTATATGGATATTATTTTTTTCTGTGTGTGAAAGGGGGGGGGGGAGACGCTTGAAATTTTCAGTATTAGTTTAACGACTTCCAAAAATCTTAGGAAAATTAAGAATTGTATCAGATTGAAAGAGCTGTACTCGCTTTATTAAAATACAGAAATAAGTAATGCAATGTATAAATTCTTTATTATTAAGAAAAAAAAAGCTTTATACAATGCTAATGTATAAAATATATGAATATATTTGGCAAAAATGTTGCAGTAATATCAGAAATATCTCGGATTTCTTTCAAAAATAGAATTATACTTCTTTCATGAAATATTTCCATCATAATATCAAGAATAACATATTGAAGTACATACAGAATACTATAAAACTAAAAAATTTTGTAATCTTGTCCCTACATCTGAACTTAAAGTGTCATTGTTTACATCAATGAGAATGTATGGATTTTAGGTGCCTGTGGATTTGAGGAAGTCTGCTGTCCATTTAGTTTTTAAATATCAAGATTTTTTTATATTTCATATACCTGATGTTTACTTTCGAAAAGATGTTTCATAGTTTCTATATTTTATATTTATTTTCAATCTATCATGCTGCAAGATATTTTTTATATTTTCAGTTAAAAAAAGTGTTAATGAATTTTTGAATTGTTGTTGACTGTCATAATGTAGATAAGGAATTTTTGTTTCTGGCAGTGAATTTTTTACTGTCTAATTTAGGTAATTAGTTACATACAGCTTTATTAGAAAATAATCTTTTTTGGTTTTGATTTAGTTGAATTTAAGTTTAAACTGTATATAGCATTGTAGAAAATAAAATATGTCAAGATTACATTTATGTTAACTTTTTCTTTAAATAATAAACTAATTTTTATCTTAATTTTTTTTTATTTCTGATTTTTTAATGTTTGATACTGAATCCTATTTTTTGTTTTAAATTTATAAAGCAAATTGTTTTTATTTTCAATTTTGTTCTTAGTCTTAAAAAAAAAAAAAAAAAAAAAAAAAAAAAAAGTAATTCTAGAATATTGTTTGACATTTTTCTAGTTGAGTGCAATATGTTTCTTTTTAATTTTATTTTTGCTTGAAAATATTTATTTAGTGTTCATTTTTGAAGGAGTAGCCAACCATCCTTTATCAAATTTACAAATTGCACCCTGCCCTTTTTAAAAGTAGTAAAATGCATCACTAGTTGTATCCAGAGATTTCTAATAAAAGTTTCTCCATTCCATAGTATTTCTAAACCTGTGTTCTTACAATTTTGCAAAAAAGATAGAATTTTCTTATTTCTTTAGGAAAAAAAAATTGAAATTATTCAATAACTTTGTAATTTATTTGTATTTTTATATTTTTATGTCATAAAATCATTCAAAATTAATGTTTATTGCATATTTTCCAACATTTTTTTCTTCATTAAAGTCAATAATATATTTTCTCTTGCGATAGTCCCCTTTTTCTTTCTAGTGTAAACGAGGGTTTGAAAAAACCTGGGTTTTTTTTTAAAAGCCCAACCCACTGGGCCCACCAGTCTAAAACCCAGGTTTTTCTGAAAAAAACCCGGGCTTTTTCGGGTTTTATCAAGTTTTTTTTTTTTTTTAAACACTTTAAATTTCTAATTTTTATATACATAATAGTTAAAATCCGAATGTATCAGTGAAACCTGGGTATAATTTTGCATTAAGAATAACTTAATGTATATATTAAAAAATCAAGTTAATTTAAAAGGTAGATTTGTGTCTGATATGACTAGTTTTTTGTATTAAGGTTATTTTAAGCCAGCTATTTTGAGTTAACAAAGAAGGTTCAGAATGTTTGAAAAAAATGTACTTAGTACTAAATACAGTTTGAAGTAATTACAACTAAATCAATGACAATCAAAACTGCACTTTGCTTTTACAAAAATTGATTACTAGTAATAATTTTACGAATGAAATTATGATTAAAATACTATACTAATGCTAAATCAGAATTAGTAAGTACTTTTTATTATAACCAATTAATAGAATAAACCAAATAATTTTACAAAGGTACTTCAATAAATTAGGATTCCCAGGATATGTGGTATTTTGTTATGAGTTTCAATGGTATAACATAACATAAAACAGATTATGTATCAGTTTTTTTTTTTTTTTTTTTTTTTTTTTTTTAATGGAAGAAAAGTTTGTTTTTGTGATATATAAAAAATTAAGTTACAATTATTTCTTTTAAAAATTTTCATTTCATGAGAATTAACATTTTTCCCCTTGTGGTGGAGAGAGAAACTTTATAAGTGATGTATTGTTATTAAGAAATATACCTTAATATCAGTATTAAGATCTTAATAACGATATTATGAAATTAATCTTATGTAATTTAAAGTTGAAATTTCGAAAAAACCCAGTTGGTTTTTTGAGTTGGGCAAAATCATAACAACTCTGTTTTAAGTTAAATATGCTAAATTTATATAGTTTCTTTCATTAATTTTAAAAAAGAAATCGGTTGAAAACTTTTTTTTTTCTTTACAGCTAATTTACTTTTTGGTCATTATATCAATGCTTAGAAATTCTTTTTAAATCTGGTTCTTTTGAAATATATTTAAATTTGCATTTATCTTTACATTAAGATACCTTAGATTAAATAATGATACAATTGTAAAAAGTAAAATATTGAAAAAACCCACAATGGGTTTTTTCAAGTGGGCCCACACGAAAAAACCCGCCTGGGCTGAGCCCACTTGGGCGAACCCTGGTGTAAACACTAATTTATTATAGCAGTAAATTGGCTATTTTAAAAATTACTGGATTATTATTATTTTTTTTAAATATTGTGATATTTACAATCCTTCATTATTTGAAATTTTAAAATTTAAAAAATCTTAAATCTTTTTTAAATACATTAAAACTATATTTTTTTATATTTAAAACTTTAAAAATTACAATTAAAATAAACAAATCAAAAGATATCATTTCACCACTGAAATAATAAAATTAATAATAATATAATAAGTATGGTAATTTGTAATTAAATCTGAGATTTTCTGCATATAGAAATGAAAACCATGGCCTGTTTGTGTTTAAAATTATTGATCTTGGAATTCAGAACAGGCTCAATTAAAGATATTTTGATTGAAACACTTTGACATCATATCAAATACACAGCAATTTTAATCAAAACCAGTTTTGTTTGCCAAATGTAACCAACAGTGATGTCTGTTTTTTAATTGCTTAGGTATACTTTAGTTCAAATTATTCTAGGGTTAAATTGCATAACATCTGTATATAAATTTAGTTGATGTGAATAATTCATCAATATTACTTTTAGTTTTTATTATATGTAGTTTTAAATATTGAAATACAGACTGCACATTTGCAATCTTCTATTCTGAATACTAAAGGTTTCTTTTTTTTATACAATTTTCAAAGATTTTGTATATTGAAAAACTATCTCTAAAAAAAAGTAATTAAAATGAATGATTCTACTGAATCAGTATTTGTTGACCACTCTTTTTTTTAAAAAAATGTTTATTTTGATGCAGGAAAAAGAGAATCATCAAAATAGATATATTTGTGTTTGTACAAAATCTGCCATTATATTTAGGTTTACTTGATAAAGGGATTAAATTTTTTTTTTACCATTTTGCAAGACTTTTATCAGATTGAAATTAGTTAATTTCTATTTCCCTTATGTTTATGTAACTTAATTGTACTTGGAACTGCTTTCACTTTAGAAATCAGTCATTTTCTTTGGAAAAAGTTAATGACCCCCCCCCCCCCAGAAAAAAAGTAAATGTTTGTACAAAAAATTAGAATATCCCTCAAAATAAAATATTTTTTAAAATTATTATTAAGAGAACAGCCAAAAGAATATTTAATGATCTAAAAAAATTGTTGTCAATATTTCAGTTAAGCACTGTCTAGTGCCAAACTTGATTAAAATCTTACCTACATCATTTGAGATAGTATAATATAAGAATATTGTTTAAGTGAAAAATCTCTGTTTTGGAATTTTGATACAGTAGCATATTAAAAAAAAAAGAGGGGGGGAGGCAAAAATGTAATGCTAATTAAACATAAAGTCTATGTAACTGCAGTTTAACTGTTTAAAAAGCCTTTTTTTATTTCATTAAAAATATTTTATTACAATGCGCATTTTTGGTCATTTTGTAACACTTCTCTCTCTCCCTCTTGTAAAAAAAAAATAAGCATATTGTTTAATACATTATTATTGGGAAAAAAAAAAAAAAAAAAAAAAAAAAAAAAAAAAAAAAAACTTTAAGAAATACAACAGTCTTTAATTTAACTAGGCACATACCTAAATAATTAAACAAGAATCATAGCAATATTATCTGTTTGGCATTCACATTTCCACTCTGGCATCTTAATCTTTGAATCAATGTTTCTGCATTGTCCATTACAGTAGACTCCCTCAAATCCGCACATAATTTATGAATGTAAGAAATGAAACATTCAGTTCGCATACAGAGAGAGAATTTAATTTTTTTTAATTTTACCAATTCTATGTATATTTTAATGTGTATTTTCTGTTAATATTCCTGAATCCATGTGTTTTCATGAAGAAAGAATAAATTTAGTCTTGAAAAAATTCAAGATATTGCTAATATCACTGCTAATTACAATCTTCTTACCAAATATATTTATGTATTAATCAAGCTTTTTTGGTTTTTAAGTCTGGGTAAACCTGAAATAAAACCTCCTTATTTTATGATTTTGATGTGAATTATTAATGTTCCTGTGAGATAAGCTTCATTGAATCATTTAGGAAAAATAGATTTCTTCTTTACAATGAATATTTAATCATACATTATTGATTATTAACTTGACCTTTGCTTTCAATATTTTAATCATTTTAAAAATTATCTATATTTTTATTTTAGTTTATTACTTATTTTATTATATTGTAAGTATTCGTTATAGTTTAGATTGCATTATTTATTGCACTCAAATTACTGTTTAAAAAATTTAAACAAAGTAATGACCAGAAATTTGCAAAATTCTAAAATCTGCACAACCTCTGGTCCGAAGCTGTGCGGACCCCACCAGTGGCTGAGAGGTTCTGATCTCTCAAATGGTAGACGAAAGGTGCTGGGTTCGAACCCAATCTCGGCCAGTGGCCTAATCGTTCGGAGTTTTTGTGGTTTTCTTTGAACCTTGTGTAAGTACGGGTTAGGTTCCCTTAGAAAGACCCCTACGAAGAGCAGTCATTTATAGATTTAATTACTTTGTATTTTGGTAAAAACAGATTACAGACTATTTTGAAGTTTTGATCTAAATAACAAGTCACAAATAAAAAGATAAAGTTTTGGTTTGGATCAAACATGATAATGATATAAAAAGACAAATCCTCTTCCTTTCTAGATATATCTTAAGGTATCATGTGCCAATCTACCCCCCCCCCCGCTTTTCCCTAAAGTGATAACATTACATTATATGTACCAGCCCATTATCAGACTGTCATGTATTTGCTTTTAATTGTTCATCTATTTCCTTTCAGGGTTTAATTGGAGTTCTTTGCTGCATCTTAATTTAAAGTTTATCGATGTCCTATGTTTTTCGGATGCCTGCCATTCTGATGTCTTCATAACAAGAAATCTGGTACTTATGCTTAAAAATTCTCATTTTTACATATTTGACATTTTGCTTAAGATACATAGTAATTACAACATGATTTGCTAATTTAAATTTTTATTAGCATGATTTTAATGAGTTTTTTTTAAATTTGATTTAAATCAATAGTTTGAAGAAGTTGTTTTATTTAGAATTTAGATCAAGATATTTTGTAAAGAAAATTGGGTATGGCCATAAACATGTTGCACATTTTAGGAGTAGAGGAGAGAAAGAAGGCATAAATCTATGCTTTTAAAGTCCCCCCCCCCTTTTTTTTAAATCAAGTATTGAATTTTAAAATAAAAGTGCAAATAGAAAAATTTTAAGTTATTAGTAAAACAGTTTACTTTCTATTAGGATAAGAAAATTTTTAGGGTAAATATAAGCTCTTTCTAATGTATTTTTTAAATCAGAGTGAGAGAATGTAGGCAAATGCAGCTTGGGGGGGGGGGGGAATCAGATATTGCATTATATTTTTAAAAAACTAATAAAGTATTTTTTAATTTTTTTTGGTACACATTTTGAAGTAGTTAGTAAATACAGTAGACTCCCTGAAATCCGCACAGATTGGGACCAGGTGTTGTGCGGATTTTAGAATTTTGTGGATTTCTGGTCATTGCTTTATTTACATTTTTAAAACAACAATTTGAGTGCAATTAATAGTGCAATCAGAACTATAATTAGTGCTTACAATATAATAAAATATTAAAATAAGTAATAAACTAAAATAATAAAAATTTAGATAATTTTAAAATGATAAAAGTAAAATCAATAATCAATAGTGTATGATTAAATATTCATTATAAAGATTAGATGTATTTTTCCAAAATTATTCAACAAAACTTGTCTCATAAAAGTAAATTACTAATTCACATGAAAATCATAAAATAAGATTTTTTTTTTCAAGTTTAGCGAGTCTTAATAACAAAAAAATCTTGATTAATGCATAAATATATTTGGTAAGAAAATTCTGATTACCAGTGATATCAGCAATATTTTGAGTTTTTTCCAAAAAAAAAAAAATATTCTTCCTTCATGAAAAAACATGAATAGAGTATTATTAAGAAAATTACAAAATAAAAAATGTATGGAATAGATGCAAAACAAAAAAAATAAAATTTTGTCTCAATATTTGAATTGAAAGACTCATTGTTTACATCCATAAAATATGTGCGGATTTTCGAGAGTCGCGGATTTCTGGTTTGCGGATTTGAGGGAGTCTACTGTAATTGTATAATCAATCATTTGTTTATTATTTCATATTCATTTTGCTTCAAAGCATATGAATAATTGTTTTTCGTTAACAAGCTAAGATGATTTCTTTCTTTATCTGTTATAAATAAACTATGTATTTTATAAGATATTCATAATTAGTTGTGTATGATTTAAAAAAACCAGATGTATCTTACTGGCAAATAGGATTTTTTTTTTCCATTTTTAAAAATTAAATATATAAATATGGTGCATCCAAACAAAAATGGAGTTCTGCTGAAGGTCTCTTCCAAAAGTTCTTTAACTCTTAGACATTATGGGATATTGTGCTTCGCAGTGTTGAATTCATACCAGATTTTTCAAATTTATAAACTGTCTTTTGTGTACTAAATAATAAACATTTGGATGTAATTTGATAAATATTCTTTTACGCAGTTATTAAAATAATAAATTTCAAATACTTCTTGGAGATTTTTGTTTCTTCTTTTGAGTGATTATTTGAAATCAACATTTTTAGTCATTAGATTCAGCTGATAACAGAAGGGGGAAAAATATTATTAGAATGCTATAAATAGCAACAAATCTTTGAATACTCTCTTATTCGACTTCATATTTTGATTTTAATTCTTCGTGATAATCTCCTCAATCAAGAAAAAAATTCTTGTACAGTTTGGGCAAAATCTTAAAGATAATCCTGTTATGTATTAATTGCTTTAAATAATCTGCATTTTAAAAAAATTAATTATTTTCTATTAAATATTAAATATTTTAATCTATTTTTTTAATCATTTCACATGTTTTAAGCCTTCTCTTATGAGCAATAGATATGTTCACCAATGCATACGGATTTTCATCTTATACATAAAAAAATGACCTAGACCCACTTTATCCAAGGCTTATTGCTAATAAAGTGTTAAAAGTAGAAATTACTTATATCCATTAATCTGAAACAAATAAATTATAAAGGAAAAAGAGAAAATATCATTAGATTTCTTCTTCTTTTTTTTTTTTTTTTTTTTTTTTTTTTTTTGAGGGGGGGGGGGGGGAGAAACAGTTGGTTTTAAACTGTGGTTAAAACCAACTGGTTTAAACCGTGCCAACCCTGATAATTTCTCAACATTTTAATCAAAATTTATCTTATTTCTGTTTTTATTCCCAAGTACTTTGATTTTGAAATCAGTTATGTTGAAAGCAGGTACACATTGATATCTCTTAGCAAAAAGTGTGGACTAATAACTATCCCTAAACATATTTACATATGACTGGAATGTCTTCAGCATTGACATGCTGACAAAACGCAGTAGAGCATGATGATAACATACATACAACTTATAGATATTTTAAAACAGGGAACAATGAAAATACAAATCTTTGGCTTTTGCAATTATCCATATTATTCTGAAATGTAGTGTGAATATATGTGCAGTCACCGCCAAAAAAAATCTTGACACTTTCGATTTTTGATGTTTTGTTAAATATCTAGAAATATACACAAGGAATCATTCTGAAACTACTGGTGTGTAAACAAAATAGTACACGTCATATATTTTGACAAAGATTTTTCCCCGAAATCTAACAGGGGACCGTCAATAAATTGAAAAAGAACGAAGATCTTTTGGATCACCCTGTCAAAACTAATGATGCAAAACAGTTTAAACTGCAGATAATGATTCAGTGGCTTATCGTGATAAGTTGTGTCGATTGTTATGAATATAGCTTGAAAACTCGTAGAAAAATTAACGTTTTTATAAAAACGCTCCAAAATTTTTCAAAGTTTTTTACTTATAACTTTCAGAGCTCTTCATAAAACACAATAATCTTTTCAGAAAATATGACAAACAACATTGCACATAACACCCTGTAATCAGAATTAAAAAATAATAAAAAATGTATGAAAAATGAACGGGTTTACTAAATAATTTTTTACTGCGCATGCATCAACACTATTAAAATTTCATTTGCATATTATGTTAGTTAAATGTATAGAGCAACTTTTGTGAAAGTCTCAAAAACATAGCTTGAAAACTCTGAAAATTATCGTTAATAGAATATTGTCAAAATCCATTATTCCCAAAATGAAGCAAAAAAATGAGGGGCTGTATCCATATTCTATTGATTAGTACCTACACAGTATTGCACATACTACTATATTTGGATATAACTCCTTATCTTTTTGCTTTATTTTGGAAATAACGGATTTTGATCATATTCTATTGACGATAATTTTTAGAGTTTTTAAGCTATGTTTTTGAGACTTTCACGAAAGTTGCTCTATACATTTAGCTAACATAATATGCAAATGAAATTTTAATAGCTTTGACGTATGCACAGTAAAATATTATTTAGTAAACCCGTTCATTTTTCATATATTTTTTATTATTTTTTAATTCTGATTACATGGTGTTATGTGCAATGTTGTTTGTCATATTTTCTGAAAAGATTATTGTGTTTTATGAAGAGCTCTGAAAATTATAAGGAAAAAACTTGGAAAAATTTTGGACGGTTTTTATAAAAACTTTAATTTTTCGTCGAGTTTTCGAGCTATATTCATAAAAATCGACACAACTTATCACAATAAGCCACTTAATCATTATCTGCAGTTTAAACTGATTTGCTTCATTAGTTTTGACAGGGTGATCCAAAAGATCTTCGTTCTTTTTCAATTTATTGACGGTCCCCTGTTAGATTTCGGGAAAAAATCTTTGTCAAAATATATGACGTGTACTATTTTGTTTACACAGCAGTAGTTTCAGAATGATTCCTTCTGTATATTTCTAGATATTTAACAAAACATAAAAAAATTGAAAGTGTCAAGATTTTTTTGGCGGTGACTGTAGTGTGAAATGTAGTGTAAAACAGTGAAGCGATAAAATGTAAGGCCAGGTGAGGTAATTGCAAAAAATATTATTTTAATCTACAAAAGAATTACATTGAACATGCAAACAGGCATTGCTCTCAACATTTTAAAAACAATTTCAACAATAATATTTATAAATATTTCTGATAATGAAAATTTAAAATGCATATTTTGCTCATACCATGAGGGTTTTCTGAAGAAACATGAAATAAAATCCTTCATTACTTTTTTTTGTGTGTGTGTGAATTTAACTACATTATAACCTCGATCCATTGTTTTTCTAAGGGTGCGGGGGAACAATAAATGCGGGAAAATGATGAATGCGGATTACCTTCAAAACATGAAAAAACACGATGTTTAAGCATTACTAATGAATGTAATGTATACAGTATACTAATTTATTGCTTACTAAACTGTAAAATAAATAATCCGAAGTTATAGAATATTAATATTTATTTTTAAAAAATCAAAAGTTTTGCTTGGATTTTCGATTTTATTATTTTCTTTAAATCAAAAAATTAATTTTCAAGATATACAACATTTTTTTTTCAATTATTAATGAATGTTTATTGTATAGGCTACAATAAAATTGATGCATAGTATCTTGTTATATGTACCTACATTAAAAATATTTTCACTTTTCTACATTTATTTTATTACAGAAAAAAAAAAAAACAAAAAAACAAAAAAATAACTAAGCTCCTAAAAGTAATAGTAAAATTAAAAAGATGTTAAGTAAAAAAAAAATGTGCTGTTCATGTGAATTTAGTGTGTACTTTTTAGAAAAGAACAATTTTACCCCCCCCCCAAAAAAAAAATAAATAAATAAATAAATAAAATAAAAATGAAAACCAAATAAAATAAATAAAAATTTCATTCTTTTAAACAGTTGCATATAAAGATACTATATTTACTGTGTGTATGTACTAATTATTGATGTACATTAAATTGTGAATTTTAAAAATTATGTGTAAGGTTGTTATTGTGTGATATTAATTGTGAACAGGAGATATACAATATAAACTTTCAAAAATTCAGTCTTACTGAAAAAGTGACTAAAATAATAAGAGATAAGTTACAAGTTTAAAATATACATTTTATTTAAAACTTTTTACTTTTGGGTTGTATTTTCAACTTATAACATCTTTTTTTATTATCTCAGTTGGCTTTTATGAAAAACAGTGAGCTTTTTTAAGCTCATATTGTATATTTTTTGTTTGAATCAGAGTGGAATTTTTCAAATCAATGAAGTATTTGGGTTTTTGATGTGGTCGTTCACAAGAACTTTTTGACATCACAATTTAAACTTGTCATAAACTGAAACGTCAAAAATCACCAACCCTGTGGTCAGATTTAAAAAAAAATAATTTATAGCCTGAAGATGATTTTTTTAAAACTTTCCACAAGTCAATTTTGTTTTGAAAATTTATTTGAATGTATTTTATCTGAGTATCATTATATTATGGCTAAGTTTAATGCATTTAACTTTTTCTTTAAGGTACTCAATGTTGCTTAATCCTGTGTGTGGAACAAACTACAGCAAACCAATTGGCACTGCTATTTATATTGTAACATGGCTAACCAATGCATTATTCTACCAAAAAACAAATTATGAAAAGAAATTTATATGAATTAATATAATTATGTATTATAATATAATGTAATTTATTTATTGTAATAAATATATTTCCGTATTTTAATTGATTGTTTTGTGATTATTTCTAATTCATAATAATCTTTATCGCTTTAATCTACTAAAATAAACAATCTTAACTTTTAACTACGTTTTTTCTAAATACACATGAAGCAGTCAGTGTTTTTATTGCATTTTAAATTGTCAATGGTTAATATGTAGAAGTTTTGTTAAATATTGTTTGTTGACAATTGTAAAGATTCATAAATTTATCGGATTCATTTTAATTTATTAATCTTTTTAATTTTTATTTTGAAAATTAAATTTATAAATGCAATTTATAAATGTTTTTATAGTTTATTAAACTTCTACATTATTTGTTTGTGAAGGCCCATTGAGTATTCCACTTAAATACTAAATGTAAATTCATATATTTCAGATAATCAGTGACGGTGCTGCAACTATATAAGTCATTTAGAGAATAAAGTTTGAATATTTCGATATTGTCTTCAGTTTTTTGCAGTTGTATTAAATTTGTTACAAAAATTTTGGTTTTTTTAAAAATATATACATGAAATATGTTTAAAAGACACAAGTATAGTAACATGTGTATTCTTTGTACATCAACTCAATCTAAATATTCATAACTTATTCTGCAGTAATTTTTTTTAAAATTTCATTAATTCTTTACTTCCTAATGGCAATTTAAATCACTATTAAAATAACTTGTTCTACGATTCATTTGGTATCTTGATTGTAATAATACAATTTAAAATGAATTATACTTACTTTACATTATTGGTTGCAAAAAACAAAAACATTTCTAAAAGGATGATTTTTTTCCCCCTTTTCCATCTTTTTAGCTATTTTGGCGTTGAAAGAAAAGAGGGGAGAGGGGCAGTTTAAGTTTGGAAATATTTTTATGTTTCAGTTGTAACAGTATATTCAGTTGTAGTTCAGTTATATTTCAGTCAATTATATTTGTGCATTTCTTGATTCTATAAAATATAAATAAAACATTTGATTGAAGATATAAATATTGCACAGAATCCCTATGCATTCAAATTTAATTAATTTTACTTAGCAAAATTCTTCTAAAATTTATTAATTGATTGTGTAAATTTTCTAATGTAGCTTCAAATATCACAAAAAATGCTTTGGAAAATGAAAGTTTCACAAATTTATAATTGGGAACATAAAGGTTTAAAACCCCAACATACTGTAGTAAATTTCTGAGTGATTAATTGATTTATATAATAATATTGTAAAAAATCGATTTTAAGTTAACTACATACAGAATTTCTAAAAGTCTGGTATTAGTGCTCTACATTTAAAAATATATACTAAGTTTTGCAAGAATAACAAAACACTATTTTTCCATTCTTAAAAAATCGCAAAAGTTTGACTTGTTAGGCAGTGGCAGTTTCAAACATTTAACTGAAAGTAAGAAAGTAAGTAGATAGATTTGTATGTTGAGAGAAAATGAAAAATTCAATTAACTGATAAGAATCTTGGAAGTAATTGTAAATTTTTGGTCAATTTTAAATTTTATTCTTTGAAAATATATGATTTTTTTAAAAATACATTGAAATTCTTGTTTAATACATATAGATAACATAATATAAAAAAGAAACTCATGTTATACATGGATAATAATCTATATTGCATGATTAAGAAATTTTAATCTAGTGCAGTAATGAATTATTTGTTATACGGCCAAACAAAAAGTTGGTTCCTGGTCGGGCATAATCAGTATTACATACTACTCTTTTTATATTTTTTAATATATTATTTATTGTACAAGAACTGCTATTTATTCATTTTACTTTTTTAAGACTGTATATCTATACATTAGTAAAGAATGAAACCAATTTGAAATAATTTTACATGTACTTCTGATATTCTTGTAACATAAAATCAGAATTTTTATTTCCCATTTATTACATACATTTTTAATTTATCGTTTTATGACTGTGAGATGTATATATACGAGCTTTTGATTATTTGATTTTTAATAAGGTCAAACATTCATATATATGTGTATTAAGCTTATATAACAAGCTGAAAATATGATTAAATAACTTATCAAAAATTATAATCAAAAGACCAAACATGTTCCAGAGTGTTTTTGAATTTGACTGACAAATTCAGAGGAGTTATTGTGGTTATTTAACTGCATTATAATTTTTTTTTTAACATGTGACTGTAAAATATCAATGTATGATCATTTGATTTTATTATGGATTTATTAGTATATGCTTATAAAGTATGCAAGATGTTGCCGAATTCGGGCGACAAAATCATAGGGTTGATAGGCATCATGGGATGAAAATTTTTCATGGTACATGAGATGATTTCAAACCACGCTGAGTTAGATAGAATCGCAAAAATAGTTGTGAAGTGTGTGTTGAGTAGAACAAATAAATAGGAAAACATTTATTTGACCTTAGCAGCAATACAATGTATTACAATTCCACATCAGGGCATGATTCGACATGACAAGGGATTTTTACTTCTATTGTTCAAAATTACATGTGCAAATGTCATTGCACAGCAATCATTTTGTACATGTCCACTGTGCAATTACCTTTGTGGGTTCAATTTCAAACAATTCCTATAAAACTTCTTCGTCTTTTCTTTCTCATGTCAAACTGTAATGCATTATAATCCTGCTTAGGTCAAATAAATGTTTGTCTGCTTATTATTTGTTCCATTCAATGAAACACCCTTCATAACTGCTTTTGAGTATTTCTTTCAATGTGGTTTGCAACCATCTATGTTCTGTGGCAATTTTTCATCCTCTTGATGCCTACTATCACCCCTCTGAATTTGCCGATCTAATTCAGAAACACCCTATATATTTTATGGTCATATATTAATAAAATCGTAATGCAGTCAAATGACCGTACATACATATTTTACAGTCATATGTTAATAAAATCATAATACGGTCAAAAAACCATACAATGTATATTTCACGGTCAAATGACCATCTTATACAATTATGGTCAAATGACCATTTTATACAATTACGGTCAAATGACCATCTTATACAATTATGGTCAAATGACCATTTTATACAATTACGGTCAAATGACCATTTCATACAATTACGGTCAAATGACCATTTTATACAATTACGGTCAAATGACCATTTCATACAATTACGGTCAAATGACCATTTCATACAATTACGGTCAAATGACCATTTCATACAATTAACGGTCAAGTGACCATTTCAGTGAGTTACAGTCAAATGACCATTTTATACAAATACGGTCAAATGACAATATATATATATTTTTACGGTCATATGACAATATATATATAACACGGTTAAGTAACCGTTATCTCGAAATACGGTCAAAATGCTGGACAGAATGCTGCCGTTCAAATGACCGTTTTCTGACGATGAAATTTTTAACAGTGTACATTGGGGATTAATACGATAGATTATTCCTTTGAATTTAGAATGTTTTTATAGATTATTTATGATTACATATTCGAAACATGATTTACTCGACCTTGATATTTTCGAATGAGAAACCTTGATTTGAAGACATGATATATATTTTTTTACAAAAGAAACCGTTTTGCTTCAGTTATTGTGTTTCCTTTGCTTGTAAATTCTGCATAATCAAGTATTTGAAACATATCTTTGAAATGCATACTATTTTTACAATGCATTTATATTTAAAATGACGCACTTCTATAAAAAAGAAAAAAAGAAAAAAAGAAAAACTTTTATTTTAATGAAGCAAGAAATTTCTAACTATTTGAATATTATAAAAATAATTTTAAAACTTAAAAAATGATTAGTTTACATTTCAATGATTGCAAAAACTTGTACCGCAATTATATGCAAGTGAATTGAAAGAAAAAAATGACTTTATTATTTTTTATCATGAAACAGGATAATATTTTATCATTAAGATTGAATGAAATACAAGGATTAAATTTTATTTTGATAGTAAAAAATATAGAGAGGAAAGGGAATTGAAATATTATTTTAATATGTTTTTTATTATTTTATTTAGTATTTGAAAAATTATATACAGACAAAAAATATACGTTGATTAAATACATTTTAGATATTTCTAAAATTATTGATTGGATTAGTTTAAAAAATATTTTTATAGAAACAGACAATGGATAAATGCAATTGATTTATTTTTTAAATGATCTAGCATTAAAAATAATTCAGAATTATAAATACAATAATTAAAAAAACATTATTGATCACTTTAATATCATATTTTAGAGATTAGGGGAAAATGTCCACCCTCACAGCAATTAGGTAGTGAAAAAGTACAAGAACATTATTTACTTTTCTATTTATTCTTAATATCAAGTTGTTATTGTATTAGGAAAAGACTGCTACATATATTGAAACTCTTTATTTATACAAAATCTATACCCAATTCACACATTAATATAGAGTATTTAAACAAAATTTGAAAAGTTCTATAATTAAAGTAAAGAAACAAAATAAAAGCATAACTACAGTATTTATTTTTGTCATAATTTTAGTACAATATAAATAATATTCTATAAATTATCCAAATAATAAATGAGAATTATATAATATTTTTAAATCATCTCTCCCTCCGCCCCCCCCCCAAATAAAAACTCTGAGAATTTCATATAACAAGTTAACTGTTTATCAGATTAATTATCTTCACAACATAATGATTAATGTATGCATACGTACATATGCACAGAACATAACCAAATGCCTCATGAAGAAATAATTTACGGACGAAAAGATTTACTTCAGTCTGTGTAAAAGTGTATCATTGTGAGAAAAATATATTATAATTAATTATAAAGTATTAAAGTAAACATAAAAAGGCATTTTAGTGCTAATTATCTTTAAATAGCATTGAACACTTTGCATGTAAAAAAAAATAATTAAAAAACTAAATAAAAAATAAATAAATAAAATAAAAATAAAATAAAATAAAATAAAATAAAATAAAAATTAACAATTATGCTTAAATAATTCTTTCTATTATCTTTTAATTCAATAATAAAAAGTATTGTTTACCAATAAATGCTACATTTTCAAACTATTCAGTAATAGAAAAAGGCAGTTACTATATTATTTGCCGAAGATATAAATATAAATCACTAATGTGACAAACTTTGTATAATCATTCTTTCTTTCTTTATCGTTGTTATTGTGATTATCTGAAGAATGTGTTGGTCAATAGCTTCTTTTTGCTTACACTGAAAATTATTTTAATCAAAGAAGCCTTACCTTTGTATGAGTCTGATATTGATCATGTGTTTTATTTATAATTAAAAACATATTATAGAAAATGCTTATAAAATATTGCATTATGTTTGTCTATGTTATGAGATATGGTAAAACATAATATTAAATTTGTAATAACTTCAGAAAAATATTTAAGAAATTTAAAAATAGTAATGATTTTAAATCGTCATTAATAATATTAAATACTTTCTTGAAAAAATAAAAAACTTTATAGCACATCATGACATCAACTTTATAGCACCATGCAATCATACATGGGAATAATTTTTTAATGTTGCATAAAGGAATTTTCTTTTTCAATAAATATTAATGTTTCAATAAATATTTAATCAATAAAATAAAAAACGAATTTTTTTAATACTGAGGTTTTTTACGATTATTTCTGATCGCCTGCGTATTGTAAGTTTCAGTATTTCAATAATACCCTAAAAGAATTAATTGTTTTAAAAGATTAATTGGTCAGTAGAAAAATCATTTAAGTATCATGAAAAAGTATTTCATTAACAAAAAAAAAAATCTTATTACTCACTTAATTGGGTAACGTATTGGGCTACTTAGTTAAATAGCATAGTAAGTTACTAAATAGAATAACTTAATTGAGGAATTAATTGATATAGCTGGTAGAATTAC
Source organism: Maratus speculifer (assembly GCA_964019185.1). Lineage (NCBI taxonomy): Eukaryota > Metazoa > Arthropoda > Arachnida > Araneae > Salticidae > Maratus > Maratus speculifer. The sequence continues at coordinate 324,164,489 of OZ025290.1, forward strand.
TTGTAATAGATACATTTAAAAAAAAATCAAAGACGGTAAAAAAAAAAACATACATTTTTACTCAAATAGAAATTTTTTCAATAACGGGACTGTGCGATAGTAAGTTAAAATTAAGTTGCTTTTTTGAAATATATAAAAGAAAAATACTTTTAGTATATTAATCGTTTGTTTTTTATATTATGAATTGCAGATTTTGAAAAAATTATAATGAAAAATTGCTTAGTGTGTCAGATACTTCTTTGTATTTGAAAATTGATTACAAATAGAAGAAAGTAACTATTATAAAATTATACCAATACCAGTCCATAGTTTCGGTCATACTTTTGTTTCTCACGAAATTAGCGTAGTAACACCATATTTAATAAAACAATTCTGAATAAACATATTGTTCTTGAATGTTGTTTACAATAATTTTATTTCGTTTGCATTTATTGCATTTCTGATTGCAATATTTTTCTTTTTGTTTTGAGTTAAAATACATTGATTGAACTTCTATAGTATATTTTTATAAACTATATTAAAATTAATAAATTTATTTGTTAAAATTATTACATTTTCGTGTACTGCTTTGTATAGATATTTGTTTTGATGAATGATTCACATTTTTTTCTTCTTTTATTTTTTTCACGCATTTGAAAATTAAAAGCTTCAGAAATTGAAAATTTTTAAATACTACAATTTACTTTTTTTATTTTTTCTGCTCTGTTCTCTTCCTATTTAGTTTTTTTAAGAGTTTCGAAGTTTAGAAGTGAATAAATGTATAAAATGTCACAAATTTTATCAATATTCGTGCAGATTCAAAATATTAAATTAATTTTTTAAACGTGGCTTGGTGTGTTTTGATGACTTGATTATAAACTATTTGAAGGAATAACAAACGTAGTGCAGAATAAAAAATGGTATTTTGTACATTTGATTCAATAGTAAGATTTTATAGTGCGTTAAAGTACATTGAAAAATTACAGTAAAAATGTTTTTTTATGTACCTTACAAAAGGATGATAAAATATCTTTATATGAATTAATTATTGAAAAAGACAGTGGAAATACGTAGGAAATTTAGGGTAAAGTCTCTCCATTTAGAACAAAATGCACGTTTCCTATAACATTAAAAAGAAATGTAATAAAGAGTGAATACATCTATTCATAATGCACATGCTGAAATTGAATGCGCACTTAAAATAATTTTTACTCACATACAGTACTAAAATTAATTTCTTTTGTGCGCCTCTGTAAAGGAACGACAAATGCTATGAATAAACATTTTTACCATAATCATCTTGTAATGAAATTCAAAGATTTATATCAGTTTAATATATTTAAAATAGTGTAAATGCATTAAAAAATCTCGCGAATAATATTTTCCCCATATACAATAATGCAATGGAATTCTTTAGAGTACCCCTCTAAATTAATTATTAATTGCAAACATTTTATGTGCAATAGCAAACATGTCTATGCGTACCTAAACAAGGCTTATCAATTGCATGAAATTAAGAGTACGTTTACGGGAGTTAGATCTTGGACATACGGACAGACAGCCAAATGCATAAACACATTTCAGCTTTGTTGGAAAGTGTTAAAAATTTTAATGACAGATCATATAGCTTGGACCAGAACATAAAGATCATAGCGTAAAAAAAAAAAAAGTACCACAAAATTTTAGTTAAACGTTTATTATTTTTATTATTATTTTAATATTATGTCATTTTTAAGGTGTGGTAACAGAAAGGAAATGAAAAAGAGAGAAATGAATTGAAAAGTAGAAATTTAAATGAGACATTTCTGTAATGTCACATTATGAAAGGTGTTAGAAAAAAGGGGTAATTAGTAGACTCATGGTTTTTTAAAGTTAACAGGAAAGGTTTTTCATGATCTTAAAATATGTACTGCAATTTTCTTCCAAATCGGTCAAAAATTAACGATTTGTAGTAGGAGCATATACTCAGAGAATGGCTTTTATTTATGTAGATTTAATTTTCTATAATGCTTTAATAAATAAGAAGTATTAGTCTAAATCAATTGCATGATTTCTAAAGCACGATCAAAATTCTGGCAATATCTCTGATTTCAAACGTTTGTTATCTACTAAAACCCAATTTCCGTTTTAAATTGAACATTAAAAGTAAGAACTAATAAAAATATTTTTTCAAAAAATTTAAAAATAATTCTAAACCATATATCATAAATAAAGTAATACATACAACTTTTGTAATATTTCGCATATAAAATATAAATAAACCTTACGCAATTGGAAAATAAACAGAATCTATCTTTTCGAATAATCTAAAATGATTTGCCTTTCTTTCCCGGTCGTATATTCAGGCTCTATTCAGGTAGAAAAATGTGCACAATTTTTGCATCGAGAATAAATCTAAACACGGAAAATTTTAAATTGCTTTTTGGTATACATGACCAGTATGAAATGAATTCCTTCATAGAAAAAATATTTATAGAAAAGAGAAAACTCAATTCTAAATTATTTTATTTGGAAAGCTCGAAAGAATTGAAGACATATATGTATTATATATATACGCACAATTTCGATTTCTGTTATTATGACAAAGAATTATCAAGCACAGTAAAAATATTTTGCGTCTTTTTCAATGCAATTTTGTAAGAATATATTATTTTTTAGAAGTAAATTGAAATATGAAATAGAAAATCAATACTTCACTTTAGATTAACGGTTGCCAAACAGGGGTACGGGTAACTTTGAGTTAGATGGTGGACTTGCAGGGGGTCTACAAAATAGTATAGATAATAGGGAAAATCATAAAATAGCTTTAACTAAACAACTTTAAAGAAAATTGATAGTTTTCAATTAAAAAGTTAAACTCATACGATAATCCAATATGTTACACTCAAAATGAGAGAAAAAGTTGACTTTGTTTTACAATTCGTTAATAAAATACGATATAATCGCAGTAGTTCCGCCTACTGCTAAACATATTGCATTATTTCTTATATATTTTCTCCCATCTTCCACAAAACAACAGTTAATCATAATGCAATATTCCTTTCTCTTCATTTAGAGTTCCGTACTTAAAATGTAAAAATGGCATTTTAAAATCATTCTCGTCTGCATCTGTCTCTCACAGCTATTTCACTCTAAACTATGAAGCACAAAAAGTTAATTTGGGGGAAGTAATAAAGACTATTAATCCGCATATTTATCGATTATAAACTTTCACAAATATATTTAGGAAAAATATAGAGGGGTTAAGTAGTTTTACTTTTAAAAAATTATTTCTATATTGTGTGGATATCGAGTGAAAGCTTTCATAAAGCTGAACTGAAAAATGCGTTTTTTTTTTTAAATTTAGCAATTATATTTTCAGAGATATCGCCAAAAATGCAGTGCAAAAATATGTTCCTAATCCCATCTTTTTTCGAATCTACTGAAACTAAAATTCTGGAAAGATTATAGTTAATATACAGGAAAGCCATAGCGATCATCCTAAGTCACGTAGTATTTGAGAAAAGCGAATTTTGACAATTTGCAAACATTCAGGAAAGGCGTAGGGGAACGCTGAAGGTACCCATTGTAGAAAAAATATAAAACCATTTTTTATAACAAATTTTGAAAAGAAAAATCGTTTGTAATTAGCCGATATATGATCCCTTAAATATACTGACAGTTTCGCCATATATATAATGGCATTTTTAAAAGTCTATATAAGAATTTTTAATGATATATTGGGATAATTCAATGCCCAGCAAAAATATAAAAGAAATAAACATCGAATTGTTAAAAAAACAGACTAATTTAATGAGACCTAATCATGAGATTCTATAGTGTACGGTTCATGACGAGTTTGCATGGCGTGGAAAATTCAATACACATCCCATGTCTTTAAAATTTAAATAAAAATGTCTAAACAATGGTTTTGTTTTAGCTACACTGTAAAAAGAAAAAGAAATTCCTGCCGTCTCTGTTTACTCGCGGAGGTATTTTTCGAACTTATGTACGAATTTCACCAAAAAAAATTAAGTTAAAATTAGAGGTAAACTCAGTTTTTTTCCACCAAAAATGAGCCCTAGGGACACAAACCTTTTGTTAAAATTCTAATATACACACATACTACTTAGGCATGTATATAGAATAGAGTTTAAAATGCCCCCCCCCAAAAAAAAAAAAAAAAAAAAACCAGAGAGCCTCAAAATGTTAAAATATGCCAATGTCACCAAAGTCGGATTTTTATCATGTTTAATACGTTTTTTCAAACTCTCATGACGTCACGTATTCACTTGATGACATCCATTATATTTACAATGTGCAATAATGTTCGCTTTAAAAAATCTTTTCAAACTATTAATTTCATCTTCAGTTTTCTTGCTATAGAAAAGTTATGACGAATTATTTATTTTTTAAAAAAATCCCTGTCAGCTTGGTCTATAGGCGGAGGTAGATTTCGAAAAGGGCTCATTTCAACAAAATAAATAAATAAATAAATGATTAGAGATAAACCCAGTTTAATAACTTCATTTGGCCGTTTATGAAAAATTTTTAATTTCATTTTTCTACAAAAACTGGTTTTATCAGAATCATCTTAAGAAACATTCAGCTCAAATGCCCATTTTGACAACATATTTTGAAATATATTCTAAATTTATTAAAAAAATCGACCAAAACAGTACATTATATAGTTCCTAAATAACAAAAAACTGTTAGTTGAATGCGTTTGACAAAAAAAAAATTGAATTTAAAAATGAGTCAGAAAATAACCGATTTGTTGTTGGAATACATCCTTAATTCTTGAATCATGATTGCTTCGGAAAATTTTGTGCGAAATGCTCACTTTGACAGCATTTTTAAAAATATATTCTATGTTTATCAAAAAACTGGCCATGTGTCACAGTATATAGTTCCTAAATAAGAGGATCTGTAAATTGGATGCGTTTGAGAGCGAAAATGGATTTTAAAACGAGTCAGAAAAAACGCAATTTGCTATGTGAAAACTTCCTTAAATTTTCAAATCACGATGATTTCAGGAAATTCTGTTCAAAATACCCTTTTTGGTTGCCTTTTTCGAAATATATTCTGTCTTTATCAAAAAACCGACCAATGCATCACATTATCTAGTTCCTAAATAAGAGGATCTGTAAATTGGATGCGTTTGAGAGCAAAAATGGATTTAAAAACGAGTCAGAAAAAACGCAATTTCTTATTTGAATATTTCCTTAAATTTTCAGTCACAATGACTGTGGGAAATTCTGTTCAAAATACCCTTTTTGGTAGCCTTTTTTGTAATATATTCTGTCTTTATCAGAAAATTGACCAATGCGTCACTTTATACAGTTTCTAAATAAGAGGATCTGCCATTTGGATGCGTTTAAAACAAAAATGAGTTTAAAAATGAGTCAGAATATAAGCAGTTTGGATTTGAGGTGTTGTCTCCAACTCCTATTTTTGTTTAATTTCTTTTTGCTATACGAATTGGTCCTATGAAAAACTTGTCACTATAAAAGTTGTAGCTATTGTTGAGAAGATGTAAAATAAATTTAATCAGATTTGATAGCTTAAAATTTGTCGGAGTTATGGATTTTTCTCTTTTTTCACCACCCGTTTTCTTTTCGTTTTTAATTTTTTTTCATCGGTAAAAGTTGGTCCTATAAAATACTTGTAAATACAAAAGTTTTAGATAATTTAAAAAACATTTACAAAAAATTTAGTTGGACTTGATATCTTGAAAAGTGACGAAGTTATGATTTTTTTTCTCTCAAAGTTCCTGTTTTTATCGCCCCTTGAGGCCACTTCTAAATTTATCAAAAATCTGTCATGCATAAACGTTTGGCCCATTTTTAAGAAGAAATATAAACTTTAAACCGATTCGATACTTACTTTAATTAAGCAGTTATGGCGTTTTTTCGGTTTTCACAAAAACGCCCCCATTCCGACCCCCTTTGTCCGAGTTTGCCCATTAACGAACTTAGGCGAGATTTTATCTCCTTTGATTTTATGTACCAGTTTGGTTGAGATTGGTGAAGAATTATAGAAGTTATCGTGTCCATAAAAAAGTGAGATATATATATATATATATAGATAGATAGAGAGATAGATAGATAGATAGGACGATAGATAGATAGAACTGGTGCGAATGCAATAGGTCGTATTTCATACGAAATCTACCTAAAAAATCAGTAAACTAGCTATTTCATTTTCATTTTTCATATGGAAATCTTGCAATGAGAAAGTAATTGTTATTATAAAAATAACGAAAAAAGTTTATTTTTTCCTGCAAGTGATGATTTTACCAGAACCATGTTAAGAGGTCTTTACAAATTTTAACCTACCTCATTTCTATCCCTAATGGCCGATTTTGCCCATTTGCAATCGCCGTCCGAATATTAGCCATTTCAATGTTTCTGGCGAGTTTCAAAAAGGTGTCTATATATAGCTGCAACTTTTGTCGTGCAGAGAAAATTTAGTAAATACAGACATACATACATATGTATACATATTTCAAAAGTTGTACAATAGTAATGACTGCGATAGATAGTATTTCTCACGAAAGCTACCTAATGCGCTTAGCTTTATAAGATTTCTTTTTTTTTATCGGTACCGAATTAAATTAATCAAAAAACATCTATATTAATAAAATATCAAATCGCTCTGTGTGTGTGTGTCTGCGATGGCTAGCAAAATCTATGTGGCGTAAGAGGCTCAAAATTTTTATGAGAGTAGCCCAATACCTCTCCTGATGCACCTGAAGCTCAGAATTTCAAAATTCTATTTATTAACTGAGTTATTAATTAAATTCGAAACTCACTCTCATAAAAAAATCGCCTTTTTTTCGCTCTTTTCCCTTTCATTTTCTTATGGTTGGTAGATTGCATAAAATTTTCGCAGAAATAATTTAGAAAGCTGGAACAGACCTTTAAAATTCATAAACTGGCAAACTGGCAGTTTAAATGAGGATTGTTTTAATCACAGCTGCTGTACGCCATGGAGGAAAAAGATAGGCGGAGGCGAAGTAAACCGAAAAAGAGAAAGTTTGCGGTATGAAACCATTTATCGCTGAAATTTTAATGTCTCAAACAAAAGCACGAATAAGGAATTATTTATTAAGAAGACGAATTGAAAGAAATGAATTACAACTGAAGCATATTTTACGAAGAAATAGTAATTTTTTAAACTGTTTTTTTTATTATATTATTTATTAAAATAAATGTTTACTTTTAAAATAATTGAAATTGGAAAATTAGAAATAATTAAATGTCAAAATAAAATTAAATAAAATATTGAAAACATTTAATTTGAACTAAAAATTGTATTACTATAAGTTTTCTTTTTTTAATACTTTATAACGTAGATGAAAAATGTTTATGATTTAACAACATATTAATAATTAATTCCATGTCAATATATAAAATATATCGATGAAAACATTCTTTTCAAATCATGCATGAAAACTTAAGGGTCAATCCATTTCAAGTGGTCCAGCATTGGTCGCTCGACTATTTTTAAAAAATCTGAAATTTTTTGTACAACAACCCTAACATGATGGAAGTTCAAAATGACCGTTATTTTAATTCTACTATTTTTTGTTTGTGCATGGCGGCCATCTTTGTTTCATAGTGTGCAGCGATTTTCTCAGATACTAGGATACACAAAATTGTAAATATCTCGTATTCTATTTTCCCAATTGAAATGGGGTTTGCAGCATTTTATTCAGAATAAAATAGGCTAAATATAAAATGTAAGAAAAAATTTGAAAAATAAATTTTTACAGGTGAAATTTTAGCACAAAATTTACGATTTTTTCCAAAATCTATCCGTTTGCAAGAGGAATATTTTCATGCAAGGGAAACTGTCAACCTTACACAATTTTTTCTACAAATAAGTCAAAAGTGCGTGTACTCATACACCAAGTCCCAGATCTGGGAGTTAATTTCTCTTTGCGAAAAAAATACCGAAATTCGTCAAAAATTTCAAAAATCGCACTTTTTAGGCTTTGATATCTCTGGTGGGGCACGAGACAAAAATCTGAAATTTTGGCCTATGATAGTATTATGTAGTAGCGTTATGTACAAAAAATTTTAAGAAGGAGATTTGACTACAAGCTGAGATATGACATGAAAAATATGTGAAAACAATACTACCAAACTATTGTAAACCTACTATGTAATTGTTCAACAAGACTGTCAACCTTGCACAATCTTTTCTACAAATAGGTCAAAAGTGCGTGTACTCATACACCAAGTCCCAGATCTGGGAAATGATTTCTCTTTACGAAAAAAAATTTCGAAATTCGTCGAAAATTTCAAAAATCGCAAATTTCAAATCAATTTTTAGGCTTTGATATCTCTGGTGGAGCACTAGATAAAAATCTGAAATTCTGGCTTTTGATAGTATTGTGTAGTAGTATTATGTACAAAAAATTTCAAGAAGGAGATTTGACTACAAGCTGAGATATGACATGGACAATATGTGAAAACAATACTGCCAAACTATTGTAACATACTATGTAATTGTTCATACCTCCAAAATTTTAAATTAATTATTTATGGTACAAAGTTAAATGTTACTTACAAATATCTTTTTCAAATGCTTCTGTGTGATTTAAACAATTCAGAATGTATGCTAAGCCAATACACTATTTGTCCAGATGAACAAATCTACTAGAAATGCTATTGCAACAGTTTTACTCATCGGAACACATTTCATAAAAATAAATTACAGTCAATGAATTGCAACTTATCGAGTTGACATGGCTTCAATTATTAAACCTAGAGACTTTCATTCAAGTTAACAAGGGATGACAAGACTTGGGGGGCTTCAAATAAAATATTTAGAAAGAACAGCCAGATGGACTGACAACAGTAACTGGTCGAACTCATAACATCTCTCGTAAATATAGTTAAGCTCTTTGTTGAGCATATATAGTATTTTGTAAATTAAAGGCTTATTATTTAACTGTTTTCAACAAACGATATTTTCTGGGTAAATATTGTAATAAAAGAGACTAATCTCATTTCTCCTAATGTGCTCGTAATAGCATTTCTTAACATTCCTTTAATCACTGTATCTCAGCTTATAGTCAAATCTCCTTCTTGAAATTTTTTGTACATAACGTTACTACATAATACTATCAAAGGCCAGAATTTCAGATTTTTATCTCGTGCTCCACCAGAGATATCAAAGCCTAAAAAGTGCGATTTTTGAAATTTTCGACGAATTTCGGAATTTTTTTCGGAAAGAGAAATCATTTCCCAGATATGGGGCTTGGTGTATGAGTACACACACTTCTGACCTATTTGTAGAAAAAATTGTGCAAGGTTGACAGTCTTGTTGAACAATTACATAGTAGGTTTACAATAGTTTGACAGTATTGTTTTCACATATTTTCCATGTCATATCTCAGCTTGTAGTCAAATCTCCTTCTTGAAATTTTTTGTACATAACGCTACTACACAATACTATCATAGGCCAAAATTTCAGATTTTTATCTCGTGCCCCACCAGAGATATCAAAGCCTAAAAAGTGCGATTTTTGAAATTTTTGACGAATTTCGGAATTTTTTTCGCAAAGAGAAATTAACTCCCAGATCTGGGACTTGGTGTATGAGTACACGTACTTTTGACCTATTTGTAGAAAAAAATTGTGTAAGGTTGACAGTTGCTCTTGCATGAAAATTTTCCTCTTGCAAACGGATAGATTTTGGAAAAAATCGTACATTTTGTGCTAAAATTTCACCTGTAAAAATTTATTTTTCAAAATTTTTCTATCCTTTCTATCTAGTTTATTTAGCCTATTTTATTCTGAACAAAATGTTGCAAACCCCATTTCAATTGAGAAAATAGAAGACGAGATATTTACAATTTTGTGTATCCTAGTATCTGAGAAAATCGCTGCAAACGATGAAACGAAGATGGCCGCCATGCACAAACACAAAATAGTAAAATTAAAAGAACGGTCATTTTGAACTTCCGTCATGTCAGGGTTGTTGTACAAAAAATTTCATATTTTTTAAAAATGGTCGAGCGACCAAAAAAATATTTTCTGGACCACTTGAAATGGATTGACCCTTAAATAACAAATATTAATCTGAAATCTAGATTTCAGAGTGCAGACGATTTTTAGACATTAACGAAAGAATGTTAACTTTTCAAGCAAAATCTTAAATGGTGCTTCTATATTGATATTTCAAAGTCATATGATAGAAATAATCAAATAATTCTTGCCTGCACTGTAAAAAATATGACTATTTTGCTGCATCGTCACTCCACCGCTTTTATAGAAAACGACTACTTCAGGCTATCATGGAGCACTCTCATTGGCCAAAAGAGTGATATTCTTTAAAAGCGGGGGAGTGACGATGCAGCAAAATAGTCATATTTTTTACAGTGTACACTGTAAATAACAACGCCTGAAACTGTTAATAACAAAGCCGGGCGGGTCAGCTAGTATTAGGATAAAATTGAATGAATAAATAAAAATCATGCGTTAAGTATGATAAATAAACACTTTGAAATAAACACTTGATTAAAAAACACTTCCAACGCTTCCTGAAATTCTCAACAAAACTTTGATATTTAGGTAAATAACCAAATAGCATAACAAAATGAGATAACTGAGTAAACATTTTAGAAAACATTTAAAACGTTTGAAAATAGGGATTCCAACAGATCTGTACTTTTATTAATTTGATATGCATGCTATATAATAGAAAGTTTTACTTAAAAAAATAAAAACGCATAACACTGAAGATTTTCTTTCAGCAATTCATACTAATAGATGGAAAAAATGCTTGATACTTTTCTTCAACCCTCTAATTTATCTGTTGCCTTTATTACTATATTATTTAGCTAAAATTTAATTCAAACCAAAACAATTTTAAAACTGCTAAAATAACAAATACAGAAATTATCATTCATAGACGACCATGCATTCATTTTTTTGTTTCGTTTATGTTATTTTATTTATATACTACAAATGTTTCTTAGTAAAGTAAATGCAATTCAGCGTAAAAAATGCATTTTGCATTTAAAAGAAACCTTTAGAAAATTTTACGCCCATTCTCAGTAATCTTTACGAATTCTTTTGTATAGCCCAGTATTTTGACAATAATAATTATACACGGAATGTTGTATACATAAATATAGTTAAACTTAAAAGCGCATGTCATAAAAATTAGTAACTTAGACATACTTTTATGGGAATCTGTAATTGTAAATATAAATTCATATTGAAATTCATTTTGTTTTTTTAAGTGTGAAAATTAACTATATGATTTTATAATGAGAGTTAAATACAAATAACCACAAATGTAAATGCTAGCCGAGCGAGAAAATGTTTACACTATTTTTGCAAAAAACAGTGGATAGTACATAATTTATCCATAAAAAAGTGAATATTTTTGAATACATCAAAAGTAGACACTTTACAAATGCTTACCTATAAAATATTTAATGCAATATTTTTATGCAAATCATTTGCATTTTATATGCATACAAATAAGTATATAATTTTTTCTTTTTGAAAACTGTGCAAATTTTTCGCTTAAAATAAGTGCATGTTTAATATTTGCATGTTTAATATTTGTGTACATATTACATAGATGTTGAGATAAGAAAAATAGAGGCATACGCCATTAAACGGTGTCTGGAATTCATTAATTCATATTACGGTGGTATAAGGGGCTCCGTTTACAGTATACAGCAATTTTGCAATATGTAAAAAATACCTTCTATTTATTTAAATAACTTTCGTGGGAGTGAGTTTAAATTCTGTGGGTGATTTAACTTCAATCAAAGGCTTCTAGGAAAAAAGTAACCCTTTCCGACCTAATGATTCAAAGTCCGGACTATCTTGTTTTAATGCGAAGATTAAAATCAGCAACATGTATATTTTAATATAATTTTGATTTTATGATGACAGTGTAATATAACAAGTTTTTAATTATTAATAGGATCGTTTTTAAATTCCAGTGTTAGACAATCTTTTTTCCCATTTAACAAACAGATTTTTTCTATTGCGGAAATGGTTAGGCCAATTACAATCATATATTAATATTTATTTTAAATATTGTTTAATTAAGTATGAGAATTTTAATATGCATTGTTAATATTCTGAATATTTGAAAGTTAATTATAATTAAGAACTAACCGTGATACAACATATGTGGTTAAACTGGTAGTTAACATGTTAATTTTTTTGCCAACTTTACTGATAGATGGTGAAATAGAGTGCTACTATTTTTATTTAATAAACTGATAAAAACATCCCGTAATTACAAAAACTTTTTACAAAAACAATATATACCCAAATTAAAATTATATTTTTCAAAAAAGTCGAATCTAAGGTTACTTAAAAGCAGGATATAATGGATAAAGGACAAAGGAACACATGAAAGCTATATTATTCTTTACTTAAGTAAGTTTCCTTGTCTAAGAGCCCTTCTCCATTCATTAAGTTAATATATAATACCCATGAAGAATAAACTTGATAATTCTTTTTAATTAAGAGGGTATTTATTTAGATTAAGTTAGGTGTTTCTTTTGGAAGTAACTGCTTAAGGTTCCATTTCCGTTAGAACAAAAATCTAATGGGATGTTCAGATTTTATTAATTTAAAAATAAAGTGTGATGACTTGGATTAATACACATGTCTTAAAATTTTCTTCCTAATATAAATATTTTATTTTTCTTAAATAAAAATCATTAAATTCAAATATGCTGCCATAATGGATATTAAAATTGGAAATTAATGTTCTTCTATTTTTTTAAAAAAGAAAAACAGAATGTGAATATTTGTAGACGTATAATTTTTATTTATATATATATGTATCCTTATGAACGACCATTTTTATTCACTTTTGGATAAGGCATTCTCTATGATTTTTTTTTCATTGTTCCCTAAATAGTACTTTAGTGTTCTTATTAATTACAGTGGTAGACCGTAATTGTGGGGTTCGAACCCAATAGCGCCCGTCGACCTAACCGCTCAGGGTTTTCCGTGGTTTTCTTTGAATCTTTGGAAACATTACGTAAATATGGATTAGGTTCTCTTAGAAAGACCTCCCATAGAGAACACTTCCACTTGGACCCCCTTGTTCAGATAATCGGCCCTCATAAATAACATCAACATCAACCCATTAATTACAGCAACATTTCTCATTTCGTTGTATCATCTTACTCGATGTCACACATTTTGGATACCGCTGTAATGTATTTATACTCTTTCTGAAACATTGTCTTCTACACATATGCATATTCCAATTCCAATTAACATTCTAATTCTCTAGATGATGGAAAAATGTATCGTTTTAGTTCATAAACAGGAGATTACTTTTTTTATGCTATCTCAACTAACTATTTCATGCATGTGTTCAGTGTATTTAGTTCCGTTCATGATTTTGTTCTATGAATTTTTAAAGCAAAACAAGTTGATAAAATACTTCTTTTTCCAACCAGACATGAATAATATTCATAAGAATAATATTGATCTTACCCAAAGTGGTAAAAATAAGTTCTTCATATAATAATTACATTCTTTGAATGTTTTTTTTATTATCCAAGGTTCACATGACTCGAAAGCTCGTTGATTTCATTATTATTGAAGATGATACTATATTTTGGTGCAAATAAACTGATCATCACTTAACACTTTTCCAAATTGTATCCTAATCCTACTTCTTGAAAAGATTGGGGTAAATCATTGTTGTTATTATTAATGAAATTTTCGTCAGGTAACAGAAGATTTACTTGGTTGTTACCTAATTCTCCCAATCCATTTATTTTTTCTTTTTAAAAATATTCTTGAAAGCATTTTGTAAGACATCAGTTAAAAATTTTGGTGAAATTGTGACTCCTTGTCTAACTCTGCTCCGTTTTTTTTTTCTTTCCCTCCGTCCAAGCCAGGGCCATGCGAAGTTGGGAGCGGTCGACCGGGGCTCGTAAATTGAGGGGGCGCCAAATTTATATTATCATCGTCGTTTGTTTCTTTTTTTTTTTAGAAAAATCTATATATATATAAACATACTAGGATTTGTTTTGTGAAAAAAAAATACGTTCTCAAAATAGCATGTTTTTTTTATTTCTTAGAATTTAAAAGGGGTTATACTGAACTGTTGGATCCATTTTTTCCCTGAGTGTTTTCCTGATTTCCTTTGCCAAAATATAAGTGCAGCGTTCCTTTATATTATTTAGTTGTTAAAGATAAACCTTTTAAACTTCCAAAGTAAATGCCAAGCATGTATTCAATAAATTTTACTTGTGTTTTTACACTTTTCAATTTTGTGACATCTGTCGCAAAGAGAAATAGTCTGTATGTGTGTGTGGGGGGGGATATTGAAACCTCATCCGGAAGAAATTTTTACTTTGCCCGCCTCTGGTCCAAACGTATGGTAGCCTTGATTTTACTGTAAATGTTTTGTGTAAATTTAATACGTGATTAGTTTGACATTTGTTCATTATATTCTGCTTTTATCGCAGTTGTATGCTTTTAAAACCACTTAACCGTCTGCCCCGAGATAACTCGGGGTTAAAAGCACTGTTTCCCCATACCCATTGCCGGTGAAGTGGTTAAAAATATTATTTAATGTTTTAATGTAACATTTTAACAGAAATATTTTAGCACAAATATATTATAAGTAAATGCAGTATTACTATGATACACAACCTCTCTCCCAGCGTATGTATCATAATAAAAAACTACAAATTTTTAAGAAATATAATTCAGTATAACATACATTTTTGGTGAGACAAATTAGAATTTAAGAAATAATTCCAAAGAAAAATTTAATTTTTATTCAATTATAAATTTTTTTGGCTAAAAATAAAACATATTTTTCTTTAGATTTACAATTTAAATTTTTATTAGCACTTAATATGGTTTAGCTAGAAATTTGTTTTTAACTAGAATATTGTTTGGCTAGAAATAAAACATATTTTTCTTAAGATTTACAATTTAAATTTTTGTTAGCAAGTGATGCACGTCAATAATACGTCACTAAGAGAAATTCACAGATGCACCCTACAGTAACGATTAGTAAACGTACTTCGTTCAATTCACTTGTAAGATAGAATTGCTTTCCTTAAATGTATACATTTTTTGTTAATGTTTTCTTCACGTTTCGTTTATTGAGATTTAATATTAAAGCAGGTCATTCAATATTCTGCGCAGCATTGGTTGAAAACTGGTCAAACAGTATTTGTGGGTTGAATCAGCAATATGTTCTTCTAAAATATGACCCCACATGTCCTTAAGATACTTTCGAAACAGCCTGTAAAAATCTAGTAAAGCAGCCAATTATTTACCTAAAAATAAACATTTCAACAATAAAATAGTTAATTTATGAAAAAATAACATTTTGTAGAGTTAGATGGTCGGCGAATTTTGCTTCCATGACGAGAAGGTAATTGTTTTCCCAAACTGCAACGAAACGATTTTTCTACTATAGTTTGAACGACATTGGAATGAGGGAAAATGCTACATCACAGTTTTAAAAATGACATAAGTATTAGGGGTTACAAAAAAAAATAATAATAAAAATCACTTATTACCAATTTCTGTAAAGATTGTAGAGACTTTTTTAAGCCTGAAGCTTTTATTTACTCAACAAATCCATTGTTTCATCAGTATTTTATCAATATTATGCACACTATTGTGTAGTTTGTTTTATGTTTTGAATTAACATACATAATAAAATCCGTTATTATTTTACTTCTTTCACCATTTTTTCCTTTCCAGCCTAGTTGGTAAATTTTTACCATAAATGAGCTAAAACAATTTTCTTTCAATGGTATAATATCGACAAAAACTTTTTTTATTATATTGTCCTTATAAAATCCTTACCCTTTGCATTATATTATACTAAAAAAAGAGGAGGACAAATTATTTCCTATTACAGTTAATTGTGTAATAGTATTTCATTTGGTAAACATATATTTTCTCAACATCCAATTTCATGCATTGTTTTACATTTGTGTATATTTGTCCTTTAAGTGTTAGTTCAACATAATAGGCATTTTTACTGTTTGTAGGTTGAACAGAACATCACATAAATTTTTATTCTTATGTAATAATTAAAAAGAAATGTCAAATTTTGAGATTTGATTTATCCGTTTGAAACCCTTTGTAATTGGACTGATACACGTGTAGACTAAAATATAGAGAGATTAATAACGTATGGCAAATTGCAACTCATGATAAAAAACGTCAGCAATGATATTGTCCTGAGCGAATACCAAGAACTTGCTTTTTAAGAATTCAGCAGTACTGAAATAAAACACATTGATATAAATTTCATTGATCCAAATTATTCGCCTATTTGGCTGATTTCACGAGGCCAAATAAAAAAATATATCGTTTTTTAAGGATTTTATAGTTTAATTTACTGATAACAAATATACAACTTTTTTTCTACCGAGAGGTTTTATAAGAACTACACTTAAGTACAAAAATCCTTTAACAAATTTGGCGTCTTATGTCTGTGTTAAGTTCGATTTAGTGCAAGTAAATCCACTTCATATTACTATGAAAAAAAAAGACAGCAACAGTTTATAATATAATTATTAAGACCATTGTAAATATATGCTTATTTAACTTATAATAACGGCTTATATAAAAATTAAGACCATTTTTAAAAATACTATTACATTTATTTAATGAAATTATAAAGCCATATGTATTACTCACTAACAAACAGCAAACAGGCTGATAAATTAGTGTGAGGCAGAAATTTTTTAAAAATGTAAACTGCTTGTGATATTTCAGAGTAGTATTTGTTTAATGTTACTTAAATGAAGAATTTCTATCAAAAATAAAGGAAACATAACTATTTTGAAATAGTAGTGGAAGTTCACTGCTAAAATAATTAGGATCCGTTTCCTTTAAATTTAGATGAATTCGAGCTTATGTTAATAAAACGTTTGATTTATTTATTTATTTTAAATTAAATATAAATTGATAATCAATTAACATGACTGAATATATAGAATAAGATGTCGATTTTGATTAAATATGGAGGATGGAAAGATTTATGTAATGAATTTATTAAAAGTAAAATAAATTAGATATAATTTAGATAGTGAAATTGTATAAACAATAGTTAAATTGTGCTAGACTTTATTTATTTAATTATATTTTTAATAACTAAATTCTAAAGCGGATATGCAATTAAATAAAATATATAGTGATGGTACACTATAAAAATACGTAAGAGTTTACTAAGAATTTACTAGGAAACTGGGATGTCTAGAATTATTTATGTAACTACAGCAAAGAAAAAAATCCTTTACTTAATCCAAATTCTTGATAAAACTTTAGTAAGCATATGGATTTTTTCAGATTTACAAATATGAATTTTGTATATTTACGAAAACGATGTTAGAAATTTTACTTTTTTAAAAACAGCATACAAATACAAATTTAGGAAGCATACAGTGTACCTGTACATTTACAAAAAATAGTTTGGTAGATCTTTTTATTACAGTACATAAAAACATCGTTAGAAAAACACAAAACAAAAAAATCCTACATATACTATCTGATACAGTGTATAAAGCGGCAAAGATTTTAAATTACAAAAACACAATATATTAATTAAATATAAATTTGTTTGTTCAGAAATCATGCTGTTATACATTTTAAGTCTTCTTTACCAATTTTTAACATAAAAAATATTTTCTTAAGATTTTAAATTATGTATTTTTAGTTTGTAAGCTTTCTCACTTTAATAATTACTCATGAATCCCGCAAACATAAGTTTTTATTTAACCCAAGGGAGTCATTGTAGACTGCAGTAAACAAATTTATGCATTCTAATTTTTGTTTCTAACTTAATGAGTTCTCTCTTGTGGTTTAGTGACTTATTTTAAAAAGCAGGAAATTCTAAATTCTTCTCAACAGATTTTGAAATAGCCTTTTAAAATGAAAAAATCTCTTTAAATGGATGCAGTTGTGTTAAATGTTATTTATATTATAGGAAGCATAGTCATGCATTAAAATAAAGAGTTGTCGGTTGTATTTATATCAGCCAATTATCAACATGAGGGATATGGCCGAAGGGGTGTTTTTCTATGGGAAACTAACTTGTGTTTATGCACGAAAATGCAAGGTTCGATGAAGATGACGAAAATCTCCAAAGAATTAGTCCGACGGGAGCGATTCCGTTATGAACCCAGCACAATCTGTCTACCACTTTCGGGAGCAAAATCTCTCGGCCGCTAGCGCAGCTATTTAAATAAAAGGTGAAATGACGACATAAGTCCTGTAGCGTAGTGGGTAGCATTCCCACCTACTACACTACAGGTCATTTGTTCGATTCTGGATGTGAACTGGAAAAGATGTATATTTTCGAGATTAATAAATTGTGTGAAATATTAGAGTCCCGTGTTAGTAGACTTCCTGGTCGGGTCGTATGCTCCAAAGCATCTCAGAACCCATTCAAGAAAATAGTGCTTCGCATTTTAGGCCTGAGATCTAATTGTTTTTTTTCGTCATATGTTAATTTTTCAAAGGCATATATAGTAAAGCAAATTTTAATTAAATAGTTTATTTGATCATCAGAACCTCTGATGAAAATAAAATGTATTTTTATTCATTAAGCAAAAATGCAAAACTCATTAAAGAATTAATGGGAGAACTTGTTATGATGCATTTTCTCAAAAATTGTTTTATTGCGTTATGAGACATTGTATCGTATGGTAAAACTAAATTATAAAATTCTATTTAGTACTGAAGATATGAGACAATATTTTTTAATATGCAATATATTTATATTTAACTATCAGTCGTCTCTAGGTACGCTGGTTGAATTCCCTAAAGGAATTTTGAATCAAAGAAAATACATCCAGTAAAGATTTTTTTAAAAGTCCCATATCTAATCAATCATCCTAAATTGTTTTCTTTTTTCACATAATCTTACATTATCCAGATCAAAATCAATGTTGACGACATAATAGACAAAATAGTTCATGACTGAAGTACCTATTTAAAACTATTTTTTTAGTAGTTGTGTTATCTTGAATTTCTTTCTAGTATTCTACGAAAAGCATAACTATTTATTTATTTATTTTATTTCATCTATACCTTTTCAGATAATAGAGCATACTACAATTAAAATGTGCTACATGATTATCTAGTCGGCCATTTTTTGCCAAATTATACAAATCATCGAACTATTTGCCAAATTATATGATTGCCATTTATTGTATTTTAAATAATGAAAAAAAAGTATGTGTAGCTAAAAAAAAATTAATTAAAGCACTAAATTAAAAATTACTTGATGACGTAATAAATACGTATAATGTATTTATTATTAAGTGAATGCGACATTTACGATCATCTATTATTGGTATTTAATCATGCAGTTTGGCGTAGCTTTTTGGTCTACAGGATAATCGAGTAGTAAAATATTATGCATTGTTCTTAATGTTCGGAATGACTGATGCACTAGATTAGTAATCAAAATTAATCCATAATACATTAACCATTTTAGTTTGGCGTTTGTGAATTACAAAAGTAAACAAGAGTAATTACAACTATTTCGTTCTTTTTTAAATTAATCATTTTTTTAAATAGTAATGCATTATATGATAAAATTATCATAGGTTGTTTTGGACTTTTGGAATAACTGACGCACTATATCTGTATTCAGCATTAGTTAGTAGTTTCCGATATCCAATACTAGCCATCATGGTTTGGAACTTAAGAGTTACAAAAGTATTCTTTATTTTTTACTTTCATCTTCAATCCTACAGATAACCCTACACAGTAAGTCATGCTATTAATATAGATTTTTAAGAACGTATACATAATTAAATTCGGAATAATGCAAAACTATCTCAGTTATTTCTCCTAACAAATCTAAAAACATAAATAATTTTATGTAGTTTTTCCTTATACTTCGTATGTCTAAATAGTTTTAATCACATAGTACAGGGAGAAATTTAATCGTAAAGTTCAGTTAATAAAGGAATGTGCCAATTTCATTGGTCCATTATAAAAAAAATAATTTTCACTATTTTCAAATCGTACATCAAACAGGAGGAAAACTAACCTAGTTTTTCTTACAAATGCTAATTACATGTATCTTTAGTTATAGGGCATACATTCAACTTAATGTCCCATTCTTCTCACACTTCGGTTAACAAACGCAACTTTGGAAACTTATAGCCTTTTTAACCCCCTTAACTGACAAGCCCAGTGTTAATACGTTCACTACGCTCAAGGTTTCACGGCAATAAAAGCAATAATTAAAGTAATATAATTGTATTCATTTAATAGATTTTTAATTCGCCGTACAATTATTAATACTCTAGAGGTTTACATTTATATTCGTGATCAAAATTTTTTATATAATGTTCAATAATTAAACATTTTTTATCAATAAAACTAAATAAAGAGAAAACGACATTACAATTTTGCCCTTTCTGTGTCCCAACATTAGAAAATCACTACATAACGCCTGAAAGTAGAGATGATCGTTCAAAAAGTTTCAAAGGAAACGAAATTGTATTTCCTTTTCAAAATAATGCTTCACACTCAGGATGCGCCATTTAACGTAAGTGGCACTGCAAACACTGCAACTAACAAAGCAGTGTTTGATTTACACTTTGTGATCTTCAGCTAAAATTCTACAATGGTTGTAGATAACACAATTAAAATTTATAACTGGGACGTTCTTTTATAGAAATGCTTTAAAATGAAAATTTTCCAAAAATATTAAATATTTTTTTACAGCATGTAATTTTAAAAGTAAAAACAACATTAGTATAATTTAACACAAAGGTTACATTCCATTTGTGTGTTTTAAAGAAAATGTTTTTGGTAATTTTATGCATTTTGAATTAACCTAACAAAGGTCAAGTAAAATTTTCTCATGACTGTAATAATTATTATACTATTCAGTGTTTATTATTTTCAAACATAAAGTGATTAGCATTAGAGTTGTTAAACTCGTCATGACTGAAATTTAAGCCTGTTTTATCATTCGGTTTTGGAAGTAGCAGTAACTATAAAAGGATGTATTCAATAGAACATCAAGTGTTTGCGTTTAATAAATATCAATGATCTCTGTAAAGAATAGATCAAAAGGTGAATTGTTTGTTTTAGTAATAATATATTATTTAAACTACATTCTGCAGTCAACTACCAAACCTTCTCTCTTTTGAATTGTATACTTCTGTACGAAACATTAAAGAGTTCAGTTCTCTCTATTGCAGTTTTTAAAGTAATTGACACACACAGTCAGAATTCACAATAAGTAAATTATAAAATCTAGATGAATTTATATTTAATATGACAGACATAATAATTCATAAAATAAACGAAACATAAATTCTTATAATGATTTGAATAAATGTAAATTTGTCTAAATAATTATCATAAATTTGTGAAATTTTACTTTGACTTTAATAATTGCGTTCGTTTTTAGAAGTTTTTTTACAATGATTTTTTATCAAGTTTCTACTTTTTATGTTATCTGCCTACATCAAATTGGCTGTTTTGGTGAAAATTTTCGAATTTTCTTTATTATTGTTTCATATAACAGAGCAACCTTTTACGATTCCCAATCTGTTTTAATTTTATTCCTAAGCTTATTAGAAGAGCAATTATGGCAATTTTAACAAACAAGAAGTAATGGGCTAAATACAGGAAGTGGGCGTATTAAGGGCAGGAAAAATATAAACAATGTTTCTCTGCATGATTTTCTCGCGTTTTATACATACATTGAACCTATAAAAACACAATTATAATTATAATAGAATATTTAGGACTTTTACCTGCATTCGAACAATTAGGAGCATCAATTGAACAAAATATGATCAAAAACTAATTTAAAATTGTTAAAGAGCGAATAAAAAATCAAAAGGTCACTCTCCATCCTCTGCAAAACTTATCAGGAAAACAAAAAGAGCTACTAAGAAGTTAAAAATGGTTAAATATGAAGTTAAGAATTGGATAGAATATAAATGTGGTGCATTTTAAATGTATAAATTAAATATATTAGATTTTTACAAAAAAATATATCTATGCGATTTCTAGAAAAGAATTTTTTCGTTATTTTTATGTTCGATAAGTTTCATTGCAAAAAAACTTCTAAAGATATTTCAGTGAAATATGGTAAGTATGCTTTCAATATCACTCACTATGCTCTGAAGTATAGGATCTAAGCTATATGTGATAATTTAATTATTTTATGGGCACTCAAATATGAGAAAATTGTATTTTTTACTTAACAAAAAGTATTTTTATATATTTTTTTCCAATTTCTTCAGTTATTTTTGAAGATACTGTAAAACCCCTCGTTCCGTGTACATATAAGTGTAATAGAAGTATGCAGCATAAAAGAAATTGAAATATATTTATTTGAATTGAGTGTACGCTGTCTGGCATAAGTATGGTATTTTGCTAGGAATAAAAAATTCAAATCGTCACTCGCTATACTCAGCAAAACTAAAAAGGAAAACAAAAAAGCTACGAAGAAATAAATATGGTTAAAAATAAAGTTAAAGGAGGGTTAGAATATAAATCTGGGGCAATTTAAGCGTAACAATTAAATATTGTAGTTTTTTACCTAAAAAGAAATCTTTAAATGCGATTTCTGGGAAATCAATTTTTTCGATATTTCCACGTGCGGTAAACTTCATTATATAAAACTTTTTAAAGACATTTCAGTGAAATTTCGTAAGAATGCTTTCCATATCACTCACTATGATGAAGTAGGATCTAAGATATATGTAATAATTTAACTATTTTATAGGCACTCAAATATGAAAAAATGATATTTTTATCTAAAAAGAAATGTACTTTTTTACATATTTTGAAAATTTTCGGTTATTTTTGAAGATATTGTTAAACTTCTAGTTCAGTGCACAGATAAGTGCTATAGAAATGTGCAGCGTAAAGGGAATTAAAATTTATTTATTTGAATTGAGTGTACGCTGTCTGGCGTAAGAATAAAATTTTACTAAAAACAGTAAAAAATCCTAATTTTTAAAATATTAAAAAGATATTGCTAGGATTTTATGTTTTCTTATTATTCTGTAATACAATAGAACTAAAAATTATATTTTTTCAAAGCTGTCCTTTTTTCTAAAAAAAGTGCTCCGCACGTAGGCAGATACCTTAATACATTTCTATCTCAATATGACAATAATTCAAAACTACACCGAACATTAAATACTTAAGTTTTTTTCCCAGCAGCAACAGCAATTGGGAAAATTGTTCTAAAATATTTTTTTCTAAAAACTGAAACTAAGATTGTACGCAAGTATATAAAATACCTCTTTTAGATTCAATGCTTCAGTTATTCAGATTATCAGTGCTTTTACACATCCGATTATCACTATACTCTGATGTAAACCTTTTATAATTTTCAAAGTTTTATATTTTGTTTCAAGCCAGAACTCAATAACTATAAGCCTTTTATAATTTTAAACCGAAACAATTAAATGAATCTATTACTGTGTTTTGATTTTGAATAAAAGTATTTCTTAAAAATAATGAAACATTCTTTATTTTTTACGCTACTCGCTAGAATTATTTTTCAGTGTAATAGAAAATCATACATGAAAGAAAAAGGAAAAAACATTGTAAATACATTGATGAATGGCATATGATTAGAAATGCATGCAAGACACAATCATTATTGTTATTGACATTGTGTAATTATTCCCATAAGCATGTCTAAATTTTTCACATAAAGCTTTTCACGAAATTAGATTCTTTATTAGAGTAGTGATTAAATACATTATGATATAAGTAAAAACAAATAAATAAAGTATATATATTAAATTATATAGCAAAAAGTTCAAAAAATATTTCTAAAGACAATTTTTTCCATGTATTATTTACATTAGAATTATTTAGTTATAAAAAAATGAGGTTTTGAATGAACTTAGAAACATTGTACAGAAGCATTAAGAATCATTGTAAGACAACCTTTGTTCTAAGAAATCGAAAGTTATGCAATTTTTTTCCTAGAAAAATTTTTCCTTTGCACGCTAAAAGAAAGTATTGGAAATATATAAAATCCTTTGTTTTATTCATTTTTCATGCAGTATTTGAATAATAATGATTAAAAAACTTTCCATAATGTTAACTATACATTAAAAATTTCTGTATATTTTTAGTTGCGCAAACCGTTTGAAAAGCTTGAAAAAATAAAATATCTATTTTGCGAAAAACAATTAGTAATAAATTATCCCGTCTAGCTAAAATCTAAATGTTATTAATAAAACTAAGTGTCATCAACGAAAAAGAATGAATGTATGTATGTGTGCATATTCAGAGCCTCGTGTAAAATTCTATCATAATTCATAATGTTTCCAATTGTTTGCATAGTTCCACATCAGATTTGGATAAAACGATTTAAAGCGATATACATAGTTCAGTCACACATTTTGCAGCCGTTGTGTTGCGAAGCGTTGGTACTATATTCCTCTTTCGTCTGTCCATATACCCGACAGCTTTTATTAGACTTTGCAAAACATGCAATAGATTCAGGCACAATGGACAAAATTATTCAGTATTATTTATAATTACTCTAAAATTACTCTACAGATCGATTATTCTCGTATAAAGATCAGGGTAGAACGGTAAACTGGAATTTATGGTCATATTTCAAGGAAAATATGGAATTTTTTTCACCTCATTTTATTAATTTTTATTAATAGTTCCATGTATTTTTTTTATTTTACATTAATTCACAGTATTTTCTTTTATTATTAATATTTCTCACTACTTCTTATTTTTTTTTATGTTTTCTACTTTTTTTACTAAATTTTCTTAAAATTTCCTATCAAATTATATTTTGATATTGAAATCAAATTTTGACTAATGTTTAACCTACCATTTTTTTATCTCTATCTATCTAAATATATACATTACAATTGTCAAGTTCGCATTTAAATTATACTTTTCACAAGAAATTTCGTTAAGCAGAAAAACGGCAAGTGATATATATATATATGTATATATATATATATATGTATGTATGTATGTATGTATCTATATTAAAAATAATACCAAATAACAATAGACTGTATGCACTTGTTCTTTAAGATGCTTTTTACGCAAGTTTTGATTATATATTAAAAATACCATATTCATGGAAATAGCCCAAAACAGGTGAAGTAAAACCCACAAATTACAAATAATATAACAAAATAAAATGTATAAATATTTTCTCTTGCTCTAATATACATATATACGTATATCAGTGGACTTAATCTGTATCTATTTTTTCCCAATATTTTTAAATAAATGTATAAAGACAAACTTTTAAAGTTCTATTCGAAGATTAGAGAATTATTTTATAAAAACAAAATGCAAATTTTACATAATCCTTACGAAGGTTGTCTTTTAAAATTGTATTTTATAATCCATTTCCAGACAAAAACATATCACAAGCAGTACTTAATTATATGGAAAAAGTTTACAACTGATTTTAATTAACTTCAAAAAAATTTTAGAACGCGTTCTACATTTGAATGAAAGTTAATCTCGCTAATAAAAGAAGGATTTACTTGAGTTCAGAAAAAAATTTCGTTTCTATAAGATTTTAGATTGGAATTCCAGTAAAGCATTTTTCGGAATATATTATTGTTAGAATTAAATCTATTTTAATTTCCTATAGGATAGAAAACTTAAAATATTAATACAAGTGATTTTAAATTTTAAATATCAAATTTTGCGATAACATTATGTAGAATTTTTCTAAAATGTTTCCATATGTGTGTATTTTGTAACTGTAAAAATTAAAATAAACTAAAAATCATGATCAATAGAAAAATTTAAACTTTATATGTATTAATTTTAATCCATAAATCGACAGCAAATTGTTGTTTTAAATTTTATGAAATAACATAACTTATATAATGGTGTAATTTAAACTGATATAACTTGTGTAATATTAAACTGTACTGTACGGTTACACCATTCATATTGGTTAAATTATAAAATATAATAAAGGCGGAAAATTTTACATCAATTTGTGCAGCTTTGTTACATAATTTTCTTACAGTGAATTAGAATCAGCGTTCTGTAAAATGTCGAATGTTTGGGTGGGAGACTTTTTATGAGCTACTGTATTTTTTTTGCATAGGAAGTTTAAAAAACCAGAACGTCTGTTACACTGTAAAAAAAATGTAAATGTAAGGTATTTTACCGTGAATTTTCACTTTTCTATTAGATCACCTTTTTTTACATAAACGGCAACTCCCGTAATTTTTTGTGTTTTACGCTCAAGAACCGTTAATGTAATTGCAAAGTCCGTTGATATAGGAATTAAGTCCGTTTTTTATGGACATTTTCTTGAATCTCTGTTGCACCTTTTTTTTCAGTGTAAAAGTGGTATTCGCCCCATAAAAATCCTGAAATAAGATTCAAATCTGGCATAACTTTATTATTTACTGTAAATAAAAACCTGTATATTTGACGTCTGTCTAATGGAAGTGTTTAATGTTACTGCCTAATGGAAGCGTAGAATCAACACAGTGAAAAATATCCTAGCGCTGGGGATCGAATGCGTAATTCTTGGAATAGCACTCCAATACTATATCATTTAAGCTACGGGGACGACGCTCAGCTTGTCAGTCTTCATTCACATATGTTTGTAAGGCTGTATTTGCAGAACAAGATGGTAATGTAAACATATGCATTCAAACCTGTGGCATAACATGAGACACATATAAACCCAGCATCAGTGAACACATGTTTATTTTTAAATTAAATTTTCCATTAATTATCAGCAGTGAAATACGCTTGAAAATTTTGAATATTTAATAAGTGAATTATCATATTGCTAGCCAAACGTAGAACCAACATCTGAAATAGAGAAGCATTGTAAAAATCTGTAATTCTAAAGATGTAAATTTACAGAAATCCATATGCTTAAAGTAATCTTATTTGGATAATGTACAAAAAAAAAAAAAGAGATGTAAATTTACAAAGCTAGTTTTTGTAAAGCCACAAAAATATGTTGCTTTGCAAAAAAACTGTTAGAATTAGATTAATATTACTAAAATTTTATCTCTTATTCAGGTTTCAGCTACACAATATTTTATAGGCATCCCACTTTCCTAAAAAATTTTAAGTAACTTTACAGATTTTTTCTCTTACAATATACACATGAATCTGTTATATGAATTCTAATTGTTGCCTTTTATATTCGATCAAATAATTTGAAGTCTACCTGACCTTGTAACGTAATAGTGTCGTACATTACGATATATATATATATATATATATATATATATATATATATATATATATATATATATATATATATATATATATAGTATATATATTGGATTCTGAAAAGAAAATTATTATATATTTGCAATTCGTGAAAACTTTTGCACTTATTTTCAACTTTAAAAACATACAATTCTTCGAGCCATGGTCAGAAATTAAAGAAAATAATCCACTTTTAAATTAAAAACATAAAAAGTAACCCAGTTTGCATAACTAGTTGAAACTTGCCAGGTTTTTTGTGTGGCTTTTATAATTGTAAGGCTCAGTGGGAGCCCAAAATATTGCCTCCACAATTTTTTAATTATTTTTTAACTCACTGTTAGCATGTCTGTTTAGTGATAAAGAGGAGCACAGAATTTGACGCCGGTTTCAATTGTAAAAAACATAATAAAGAAAGAAATAAAGAAAGGAACAAAGAAATCAGTTTACCTTGAATTAAAAATATTGTATACATCTCCAGCAGTCTGCATAATAAAAGCTCCAAAAATCTTGAAATGCCTTTTATTATTACATTTATGAGATAACTACTCAGTATTAGTTCAAACAGTCTTAAAAATGAAGTTAAAAACAAGTTATGTTAATAAAATTGATAAATGCAGTCCTCTAATTACTGCATAAAGTTTTTGTTTCATGTACTCATACAATATAAGATATATCAGATAGTTTCATTTTTATTTTTAATTATCAGGTTGTTAAGAGATGTTTATACACTTTGAAGAAAATTTCCACTGATATTGCCTCCACATTTTTTAAAATTATTATTTTTAACTATCCGTAAGCGTGTCTGCAATTCTCAGTGATAAAGAACAGCACCGAACTTGACGCTGGTTTCAATCGTAAAAAATACAATAAAGAAACAAAGAAAAAAAAGAAATCAGTTTACGTAAATTAAAAACTTTATATACATCTTCACAAGTCTGAATATTGAAAGCTCCAAAAATTTTGAAATACCTTTTTTATTAAATTTCGGAGAGAAATACTCAATATTAGTTCAAACATTTTTGAGAATGAAGTAAAAAATAAGTTTTATGTTAATAAAACCGATAAACACAGTCCTCTAATTATTGCATGAAGTTTTTGTTTCATGTAATCAAATAATAAGTTACCCTGGGGGTAATAACGCCACGTTAAGGTTCTACCAATTTTCACGGCTCAGTTTTAGTTTGTATTTTTCAAACAAATATATGATTTGATACAGCAACTCATTGACTATCTATATAAAAAAATAATTTAACAGATATGTATTCATAAAATGTTATGGCGTGATTTCTTGACCAATGCTATTTGGCGCTATTTCCCACCTATATGGGTAATAACGCCATGCAAACAAAACTATGAAATAAGATGAAATAATTGCATGTAGATTGCCCAATTCTAAAAATACAAACTCTACAAACTTAGAAATTGACAGATTGCATTCTAAGCTATTGAAAATGTTCAATTTTTTGTGAAAGTGTAAGAAAAATAGTCCTTCCGGCAGTGCCGGGAGGAAGAGGTAGCTTTCATATACTTATATATTTATTTATTTAATTTAAATTAAGTAATATTATTCAAAAATACTAAGCTCAAAATTAGTAGAACCTGATTATGAGCTTGGTCGAAATCTTAATTCAGGTGCACATGCACACTCATATTGAAATAGATTATTATATACATGCGATAATATATACATGCCATTTTTTAAGATACAGACGAAACAAAAAATGCTCTGGAATCTTTGTATCAAGGTCAAATGCATAAAAGAAAAATCTTTTTCAATTTCTCACTTTCTTGTACCTAATTTTAAATTTTAAAATTTATAAAAAAATTTAAATGGCCGCCATTTTGAAATAAGATGGCGGATGGAACTGAGTATCGAACTCGATTCAGGCCTCAGTATATACTATGTACACACCAAGTTACATACAAATCGATTCATAAATACGCGTGTTATCACGTGACAAAAACCAGATCATTTCAAAATGTAAGCAACACTAGAAATTAAAAGTACTATAACTCAGATTTTTTTAAGATACAGACGAAACAAAAAAAGCTTTGGAATCTTTGTATCAAGGTCAAATGCATAAAAGAAATATTTTTTTCAATTCCTCACTTTTTTTGTACCTAATTTCAAATTTTAAATAAAAAAAAATTAAATGGCCGCCATTTTGAAACAAGATGGCCCATGTAACTGGTTAACGAACTCGATGCAGGCTTTATTATGTACTACGTACACACCAAGTTACATCCAAATCGATTTATAAATACGAGTGTTATCACGTGACAAAAATCAGATCGTTTCAAAATGTCAGCTATAGGAAAAATTCAAAGTGCTATAACTCAATCATTTTTTAAGATATAGACAAAATAAAAAGTGTTCTGGAATCGTTGTTTTAGGTTTTAACACGTAAAAGAAAAATATTATTCAATTTTTAATTTTTTCGCATTGAATTTTAAATTTAAAATTTAAGAAAAAAATTTAAATGGCCGCCATTTTGAAACAAAATTTCGGATGATGCTGGCCAACGAACTCGGTTTAGACATTTGTATGTACTATGTACATACCAAGTTTCATTCAAATCGGTTCATAAATACGTTAGTTATCGCATGACAAAAATCAGATATATATATATATATATATATATGGTTATATATATGTATATATATGTGTCAACATTTGAACGGAGGGTGGTTTTGGGGTCTGGGGGTCATGATCGGTGAAAATATACCAAATTTTTCCGGAATTGCTTTCCTCCGGACGGCTGCAATAGGTAGCTTTTTACTTTTTGTAATGAAAGCTACCTAAAAAAGGTGTGGTGTGTGTGGGGGGGGGGGGGGATGAGGCAAAAGAATATCAGACCGTGAGCTTCTTTTTGCTTAAAAAGGACCGTTTACATAGAATTATTAGAAACATTGCACAGTTTTAACTGTGTTTATTTGAATCAGTATTTAGGATGTAGCTCGGCCACTGTAGGGAATCAACCGGGATATTAATGCCAAGGATTGGCGTTATTACCCCGTTATAATTATTGCGCTGTACATTTTAAATTACAAATTATCTCGAGAAGATATTCAAAATCTTCAACGACATTTTGAAAGTCCATGAAATGTACTAAAAATTTATGTAATTAACAATGTATTTCCGGATTAAAAAAATAGTCTTCACATCACAAAACGTATCTCGCCAATTTTAGATCAAGCGTTAATTTTAGTTGCTTGTAAAAACAATAAGACCTAAAATGAAACAAATTAACTTGAAGCTGTTTTTTGCGATTTATAGACTCAAAACCCTTCTGTGCAGAGCACATGGGTGTTATTTACCAGATTATTTCATAATTATGCATAATATTAGCACTTGGCGTTATTACCCCGCCTGGCGTTATTACACCAGACCACCTTATAAGATATAGAAGATAATTTCAATTTCATTTTGTATTACCAGCTTGTTAAGAGATATTCATACGATTTGGAGAAAATTTCCATTGATTTAAAGTCATCTAAAACAAAACTAAATTTTCCAATTTTTTTTGTAAAACATCGTATTATAAAGTGTATTGCATTGCATTTTAAAGCATAACGAATATAATAATGCTATTTTAAATTTTAAAAGAAAGTTTACTTCGACTTTTTACAAACGAAATACAATTAACTTACATTAGGTTTCCTAATCATTTCTTCAGTTTAAGAAATAATAACATTTGCAACTGCTTATAAAGCTGAAAACATTAATAAAAGAATTACCTATTTTTAAATGATGCTTTGCAATCACATTTTTAAAATAATGAGTAGTTTTTAACATTTTCCGAGAAAATGCTTTGATAATCAGGCATATACTTTTTTATGAAAGTTAAGTTGGATACTTAAACTATTGTTTTTCCTAATCTCATTTAATAATCTTTTCACTTTAAAAAAAAATCTAAAAATGTATAATTAACTTCTAAAGACTTTTAAGGAGAAAAAATGAGAAAGTAATCCGTCAAAAGCTACAAACATTAATAAAAGAATCAGCTATATTTAAACAATGCTTAGCAATCACATTTTAAAAATAATGAGTAGTTTTTAACATTTTTCGAGAAAATGCTTTGATAATTAGCCATACCTTTTTTTACGAATGTAAAGATGGACACTTTAACTATTGTTTTTCCTGATCTCATTTAATGATCTTTTCACTATTAAAAAAACATAAATTAACTTCTCAAGACTCTTAAATAGAGAAAATGGAGAAGTTATCCGTCAAAAATAAATTCTTCTTTAAAAATTTTGAAATAAAAAATACTCTAATTTGTTTTTAAATTTTATTTCTTCTGAAAACTTTTTATGATGAATTTGAAAAATAATTTTTATACTTAAACATTTTTAGATTTTTATTTTTATATTTGCACTGATTCAAGATTTTTCAATTATTAGTCAGAAATTTCAAAATACTATATGTTTTTTTAATAACAGTAAAACTAGAAATGTAAAATCATTTATTTTAAAAAATCCTGATAAATTGGAAACATTTGTAATGTAAATTACTTTAAAGGATTCAAACCGAAGGTAAAAAATAATATAAAATATTTTCTTGCTTTTTTATAATAATTAGGGACAAAAATATTTTATAAACATTATATGATCTTTTTTTTATTTTGTTGTTTATTAGCCTTAATAAATAATCCCCCATATTTAACCTAACGGATTAAATTATAAAATATTAAAAATATTGCTGCTTTAATCTATTTAACATTTTAAATTTTGATATTTTAAATAAAAGTTACGTATGCTGAAATCATGTGCATTACAATCATTTTAAAGTGAAAGCTTTGTGGGGTACTTTTATGTCATATCTGATCGATACACCTTGGATTTAAATTAAAAACCTGACGCAGTACTGGGATCAAAGTACCCACACCTACAGTAAAAAAAGTCTGTGTATAAAAAGTCGAAATAAAGTTAAGTTCTTAACTTTGAAACATCAGAAACATACGAAATGCTGATAAAAACAAACTTAAACCCCATATCAAACAAATGCCCCATATGGGGCAACGAACATTATAAAAAAAGTAAAAGTATATAGTTCTGAAAAAGGTCATCGGAAGAAATCGTGATTAGATCATAAAATCTTTAAAAGTGAGTAAACATTTGTAGAGCAGCAACAAAATTTATAAAAAAATGAAACAGTGAGCAATGGACCAATCCGAAAACAGATTGCCGAAAAGAAGCAGCCCTAGGTCACACCTACTACGGTAGGCTTGGGAGGAGGCACGAATTTTACAGAATTGTTCTAATTAACCTTTTATCTACCACATTATGTTTACATGAAAACTTTACATGCTAAAATTAAACTAAAACTGAACTACATTTAAATATTTTAAAATCATTTAATAAATTTTTAAAGGATTTTACAGGGATTTTGAGAAATATTTATAACTCCACTCAAATCTTTTATTTTAATTTGCTTTCTTAGTATTTTGTAGAATTATAAAATGTACAAAATTATAAAAATAGAAATTGAAAAATGGAAAAATCCCTGTCCCCTCCCTCAGCGACAAGAAAGCTGAAAAGATACAAAGGCAAAATAAATCATCCATTTAAAAATATACATTTGTTTTCTGTGACCAATAATTCTTTTGGAACAAGATAAAGTAGTAATATATTTGTAACTCATTCTGAGAAGTATTACAACTAATTGGCGTCTTAAAAGAATTTTATAAGAAGTAATTTTAATGGTACTTTTAAGTACCGTTGTAGATAAAGAGTTAAGCCAGTTGGAGAAAAAGCATCTACCGATTATGTTTAAGGATGGCCGGCGAGTGGAAAAAAGAAAGAAATTAAAAGTTTAGGAAATTATTAATATGAAATGAGTGACACGGAAGTGTCATCGATTATCTCAAGAAGAATATTAATAGAAAGGCCAAGTTTAGTAGGAAAATTATCATTTTTTTTCAAGTACAGCAAGGCCGTAGCCAATGGGGTGATCACCATTGTTTGATATCCTATCCGAAATTTTTTCTGGGGTGACTGTAAATATGTCATTAACTGTCAATCAAGATGAACGAAATTCTGAAATCAGCTAAAGTCAAGATTTAAAATTCAACATGTGCATGTTTTTATTGTTGGATTCTGTTGGTACATTGAAAATAAAATGCAGTTTCCAATAAATCTTTAAAATTTATACGATTTTTTTTTAAAGAATTGGACTCCATAAAAGCAGAATGTTACCACTGGCAATAGGTTTTTGGTTTACCGGATAACCAAGTAGTACCGAAATAAGTTAGCTCATGACTGCATCAAAAAATTCCCTACAGTATTTTGAAAGTACATGCAATACACTACAAATACATACAATAAACAAATTATTTCCTAATAAATATATTTTCTTAACATCACAGAATTTATTTAGCTAATTTTAAATTTCGCGTTGACTATTTTGCTTATTCCAGGGATATGGTCTACTAATGTAACAAATGAACTTTTTGTGGTTGTTTGTGGTTCAGATCACTCACAAATTTTCAACTCTGAACCCCTATAGGTGTCAAATCCATAATTGCGTGTAATATTAAAACTTGGCACAACTTTCTATCTTCGTTTTATTAAATATGTTTACTACTAGTATATATTTTACAGCTATAAATTACTTTTTGTGCTAATATTAAAATGTCATTAAAAATAAAAATCCTGAACACAAAAAAGTGTACATTTAAAGCATGAACATAAAACTTTTCAAAATTAGACGTTATTCTCTGCATAAGTAAATTATGTTAAAATACAAGTATAATGTGATTTATTATATTATATTTTGTCATATTTAATATATTTTTTTAGTATGATGTGCTAAAAATATATAATATTAACCCTTTTCATTCCGTTCCACTGAGGAGACATCATTTTTCCTTCCAAAATTTGATTTTGGCACCAGTAATAAAGGAAAGTAAATTTTACCTTATTCAATTAGAGCATTTTTTAAATTGTGTGCTTCAAGGAAAGTTCTTTTGAAAAATTGGTGCTAATCGAATAAAATTTGAGTAAGAGACGCCGAAGTCCGAAATGTTAAATTATAAGGGAAATAAAAACGCTTTCAAAAGACAAACTATAATGGTTAACCCCTTAGCGATGAGAGCCTTTTAGGAAATTTTTAATATTTTGTCGAGAAAACTCTCCATTTAAACAAGGCAAATTTTACCGTATAATTTTACTGGTTGGGGTAAACAAAGATTCTTATGCCTATTTTCGGCACGTATATGTGTCGCTCGTCCCCAAGGATCAAAGATATTTTTACTAAAGAATAAATAAGAAAGAAGCGTAAAAACGTCTCTAAAACAATAACTAGTTGTAAATTATTTTGTCATAATAAATACACATTTTTTGCAATTTATTTTCATTTTTCGAGTTAAAAATAGTTGTTTGTTAAAAATGTTTTAAAACTTTATGCGGGAAAAAAACACTCTGGTTTAATGACATAGGGTGACAGTTTTCTCAGCTAATTATTTCCCATGAAATCAGGAAAAACGCCAAACAAGAGATTTCTTATAAAACGAGGGAAAAATAGTACTTTTTTTTTATAAAACGTCATTTTCATTTTGACAAAATAGAAATAAGTTTTTAAAATAATAATTAAGTTTTAGAAGCAGATATTTCAAAACTGATAATTAAAAAAATAATAAAAATATTTTGTCGAAACAGCAAACGAATTGTGTAATTATTATATTATAAATATTTAGTAAAATTAATTATCTCAATTATTTTTATTAGAAGTCAAAATTTCTAAAAACGACTTTATTTCTTTTTATGAATCTTTTTCAAATGATTTTTTTAAAGTTAAAACAAAAACTGTCTAATGAGGAGAAACTTTTATCTATTTCATAAACGACATTTTGTTCTTTTATTTCACACATAGTGTCTTCTTGAAATCAAATTCAAATTTTAATTGCCTAAGATTGTCTTTTTAATTATGATAGTATGACTTCATAAAAAAAAAATACTTAACTGTGTTTATCATCACATTGTAATTCTCTTTCACTTTTGGCTTGTATTTTACTTAGCTTAATTTTTGTGAAAAGCCTTTATGATTACCTAAAAATAAAAATTTGTTGCTTTGTTTTAATTCGCTCTTTGGTGTAGTATTAAACGCTATACAAACATTATTAAACTAACTTAACAACTGATATATTCTGTCCGATTTTTATTGAAATTTAATTACAAAGGTTTTTAACCCCTCCACTTCCGCAAACGCATATATCCGTTCACTCAGCTGCAGGTTTTACTGCATTTGAAGCTTTATTTAAAATAATATAATTCTACAAATATAATCCAGATTTAAGATATGACTGATGCTTTCAAGGCTTATAAGCATTTACGTAACACAATATATATATACTGGGTATCCCAAAAATGACTGATGGATTTTAAAATTCAATAACTTCCAAACGGTGACAGCTATTAAAAAAAAAAAATGTTTTCAGGAGGGTTGTGTATAATGTCAGGAGTTTTTTTTTACCGTAATTTTTTATTTTAGTTCGCATCTCAAACAATAGGTGGCACTGACGGCGATTGAAGGCCAGGTGATAAGCGCTGAGTGAAGCGTCGACCTGCCCTTCAATCGCCGTCAGCGCCACCTATTGTTTGAGATGCGAACTAAAATAAAAAATTACGGTAAAAAAAAAATCCTGACATTATACATAACCCTCCTCCAAAAAATTTTTAAATAGCTGTCACCATTTGCAAGTTATTGAATTTTAAAATCCATCAGTCATTTTTGGGACATCCGGTATATATATATATATACCATGATAGAAAATCCCTCTTTTATTAACAGATAAAATAAATTGGGGAAAATTATTATAATTTTGCCCTTTTGCTCAGCGGTCAGGTGGTTAAGTATTGTATATTCATAAATGCAACTTTTTAAGCCATATCTCAATGTCTAGAAAAATATAACCTTATTGAAATCACCATAAAATACAAAATAACACACAAGACTTCTTGGCGATTTTAACAGCCCGATATCACCAAATGCAAATAAGGTCACAAATGAACAGAAAGATGAGAGAAGAGTACATAAGACAAAAAATAGGAGAGGATTGAAAGACAACGCATAACACAGAGAAGCAAATGCAAAAATATAAGTTAATGTTGCGGAAAAAAGGAAAAAAAGGGTTATTGCAAGATGAATGTGTTAGAAAAAAATACAGATTAATAAATAAATAAAAACACCTCTGTGTTTGATTCTGTGAAATATCGCTTCCTGTGGTTTGTATAGTATTTTATGGTCATTTTAATATTTCAAAATAATGTATTTTTGATACATCGAAAATTTTTTGGTGCCCTTCTATCTGCATTAAATATTGACAGTAGTTGTAGTGACAGTAACCCCTCATAAATTGCCTAAAATTGTGGTTTTAAATATGATAGCATGACTTCAATAAAACTATTTAACTACGTTTATCATAAAATTTTAATTCTGATTCAGTTTTGGCTTGTATTTTATTTCAATTTCTTTTTGCGAAAAGCTTCTACGATAGTTTAAATTAATAATAATTTTACATTTTTTTAATTCTCTTTTTAAATAGTATTAAAAAAGGAAGAAAAGGAGGGTTGTTGCAAAATGAAAAAAAAAAATACAAGAAATAAAAGAGTAACGGGAACAATTTTAACACCCCTGTGTTTGCTAAAGTATCGCATCCTGTGGATTGTATAGTATTTTATGGTGATTTTAATGCTTTAAAATAATGTATATTTGATACATCGACAGTTTCTCGGTGCTCTTCTATCAGTATTTTAAAAATATTGACAGTAGTTGTAGTGATAGTTACTCACCTTAAATTGCCTATCAGTGTCTTTTAAACTATGATAGCATGACTTCATTAAAACTTTTTAACTACGTTTATCACCACATTCTAACTCTGTTTTAGTTTTGGCTTGTATTTTATTTAAATTTCTTTTCGCGAAAAGTTTCTATGATAATTTAAAAATAATAATTTGACATTTTGTTTTAATTCGCTCTTTGATATAGCATTCTAAATATAGCATACAAAGATATATACTTTGATATAGTATTTTATATAGAATACAAAGGAATAAAAGGGTTGTTGCAAAATAAAAATGTTCCAAAACGTTAAAAAAAAAAAAAAAAAAAAAAAAAAAAAAAAAAAAAAAACAGGAAATAAAGGAGTAACGGAAAGAAATTTAAATAAATAAATAAAAACACTTCTTGTTTGGTACTCTGTAAAATATCGCTTCCTGTGGTTTGTATAGTATTTTATTCAAAAAACAACTAACTTGTGTTTTTACAGAACTTTGATTACAAATGTTTTTAAACAATGCGTATTCAATGCACCTTTTTAAAAGACATCTCAATAATTAAAAAAAATAAAACTTTATGAAAATTACCTTAAAATACAAAATAAAATTCAAGACGCGTTTCGGATCGGTGCTTTAACTGACCGGTAGCAACTGAAATAAACGTGTCGCCGAAAGCAAATAAGCTAACAATTGAATAGAAATTGAAGAGAGGAGAAACATACAATGAATGTGAGAGGTGGTTCTATCTGAAAGATAACAACAATAACAGAGAAGCACATCCAGAAAAGGAAAGTATTGCAAAATGAAAGAAAAAAATGCAGGAAATAAAAGAGTTGAGGAAAATATATAAATAGATAAATAAATAAATAAAACTCTTATATGTTTGGAATTCTATAAAATATCGCTTTCTGTGATTTATATAGTATTTTATGGTGATTTTTATATTTCGAAATAATTTAATTGTGATTTATTGCCAGATTTTCGTGCTTTTTTATCTATGTTTCAAAATCATTTGTAATAGTTGCAGTCAACAGAAACTCAGCTTGTAGATCCCTGAAATTTTAAGATTAGAAACATATCTGTTTTTGTCTCAATATTAATCTTAAGATTGAAGAAGAACTACCTCCCAACAGGACTCACAAACTATAACATTACAGATTGGTCAGTAACATTGGATTGCAGTTTATATTCACTCAAACCCAAGTTAAAATTACAATATTTATGCTAATAGAAGCAACAAAGAAAATTTTTGAAAAGAAATACCGTAAAATGGGGTGAATAGGAACGAAACTTTCCGATCATACAAATAAATTCATTATAAATATATGTGACGATATTTTTAGTTGCCATTTTTTTATAAGAAGGTAATAACTTTAAGAGTTGGGAAATTCAATTTTAGCATTTTTGTACCACTACTGGGGTATATAAAAAAACACCAAGAGGATCCTCAAAAGCCTCATTTTTTCAACGGCTTCAAAATTTTTATTTAACTACAGTATTTTTTGTATTCTAAATCTAAGAGATGTGATTTTTTAATTAATGATAGACCTGTAAACGATATTCCGTATTAAATTCTACTTATTTCTAAACTACATAATGAAAAAATAAAAAATGGTTTGTAACATCAGAGGTTTAAGATTTAGGGGGTGAATCGGAACACGTTTTCTCTCATAGTTTATTTTTCTATACAGTAACAGTTTCATGTAATATATGAAAACATATGTATGAATATGTATTGTAACAATATTTTGTTTGTTCTACTTACTTGAAGAGTTTAAAGGTACCAAGAAATTACTTGGTTAATCAAAAAAGTCAACGCCTAAACCAACAGACATGGAACACACAATAAAAGAATTTAAAAATAATAAATTAGTTAGAAAAACGGCACAAAATTATTCTCCACAACATTACACACACATCTCAAAATGAAAAAACAGTTAAAAAGAGAGGGATGCAAACAGTACTAAAGGCTGGGGATGAGGGCGTATTAGTAGATCGTATTAATACATGCAGCGATTGGGGCTACTCAATAGATTCACTTACTCAATGACTACTAGTAAAGGATAACACAGAACAGGGCTGAATTTTTTATAATTCTACTTCTGTAATTCGAATATAATTTCTTAAAATAAATTTTAATTTTTCTTTATTTCAAAGTTGTTTTCTAATTTTTAAAAAGGCATATCTTTACTTGTATATAAAATAAAGGCTTGGTTTCATAGTAACTAAGCGTTCCTATTCCTCCCTTATCATTATTAACTGTTTTGATTAACCTTATTAAAATTTGCATCGGAATAAATAAAAATTATAACCATTAAAAAAATAAATAATATATATATATAAACAGTAAAAATGTTTCGTTTTTGCTTAAAAAATAAAGAACAAAACAAGACCGAAGTTCCTAGTAGAAAAATAAAAATAAATAAAAAAATCAGTTGTTGCTTTTTTTAACGTTTAAGTTGAAAAGTGTTCCGATTCACCCCATTTTACGGTAACATTGTTAAATGCAAAACAGTCTGTTATATTTTAAGTAATAAAACATAGTTTTTTAAGCAAAATAATTAATGTTATGGTTTATATTTTACTTATTTAACATAATAACACTACATATATAAAATTTCTGCAAAAGTGTATAAAATGTCATAGACAACATAATATTTAAGCTGCATTTCGGTCACATCTATAGTAATAATATAATTTTTAACGTTGTTTAAAATAATATATGTATTCATAATAAAATGTGAGTATATATTTAAAAGCATATAATTGATTGTTGGTTAAAAATACTGAAAAAAGATTGCTGAAAAGATTAATATAATGATGCTCGACTGTTAAAGTAGTTATTTGGAACTTTTGCAAAAAAAAAAAAAAAAAAAAATTGTAAATTTTAAAGAAAAAATATTAAAAAAAAAAAACCCTTTGCATATCCCAAATTATTTTAAATTTTAGAAAAAGCTTCTGAAACAGAGTAAGTTTTTACAACCAGTTCTTCGTTCCTTGTTTTCCTTTAAATATTTTTTTTTTCAATAATAGATCGAAAACATTTTTAGCGTCAATGCTAGTGGTGGTTATGCAAAACGACATAGCACAGACACAAGAATAAAAGTATTGCTAGCAAAATGCTAAATGGCCAGAATTGAGAACTTGTTGGGTTATACAAAGAATTAGCTTAATATTTTTTAATCGCTTTTAATAATTACGCCTAATATCCTGTGAAAACACGCGTTAATGCATAAGAAAGTGAAGAAGCTTTACAATAACAGCCTTTTTTTCGGATATAAAAATGCAATTGGCCGTCTCGCGCACCCCTAGAAGATATCGAATTGAAATTGGTACTATCCATATCTATGTCCTCTGGTTGTAGTACATGCAATTTTAATGCAAAATGTGATATTCCTGGCATTGGAGGGGAAGTTGAGGCTTTGAAATTGAAACAAAATTTGACAGTCAGAAATGCATTGTAAAACATGAATTATATTGTACAATTTTATTTTGCTTTAATTTGATAATTTCCTCATTAAAATAGCACCAGACGAATCGCAATAATAATGTGTATTTTTAAAATCTACAAATTAAAGTATTTATGTTCAAATATATTGTCATAGAAGAAAGCCAATTTACTAACAGATTTGGTTAGAATTATATTAAAGGAAAATGAGTTATTTATAATAGTTCCTTATCATAAAAAATATTTTTTTCATTTATGAAATTTATCAACAAATAAAATAGATGAATGTAAGTATTTTAATTCACAACAAGTATCACCAACTTGTTGGTAAAAAGTAAATAAATAATATCAAATTTATTATGTACTCTTAAGTTTTTTTAGTTAACTTACATACATTTAATGAAATAAAGGAATACAGATTAAAAACATGCAAATTTAACCCCTTAATAGTTTTTTCCAAACGTCTCTCGGTCAAGAAGGGTTTGCTTTCTTCGTTAATAAAATATTTTGGATGGGGCAAAATTTTAACCCTTTGCACTCCGTTGTCGCCTTTGTGTCGGCATTTTAAGGGGGCTCAGGGGTTGAAAACTTTTCAAAAAATCGTTTTTTTTTACGATCTAATTTGATTTTTCATTGAATTCTTAACTCAATGCAAAAAACCGCATAAAAATATTTGCATTTTTAACGGAGTTATAAGCATTTATGTATCAACACTTTCATAGCCGCATCCATATAATTTCAACTTTAAGTCGCGTTTTCTCAAAACTAACTTTTTGATGACTAACACCAAGATTTTAAAAAAACTATTTGATGGAATGGCTTAATTTTTTTTTTTGCATGCATATAACAACATTATCTAGATTATGAATTAATATATTTTAGATAGTTTAATATTTGAGCATTTT
Source organism: Maratus speculifer (assembly GCA_964019185.1). Lineage (NCBI taxonomy): Eukaryota > Metazoa > Arthropoda > Arachnida > Araneae > Salticidae > Maratus > Maratus speculifer. The sequence continues at coordinate 324,205,811 of OZ025290.1, forward strand.
TAATGGAAAAATAGTTGTATTTTTTAGGGTTTTTTTAAATTTTCAACTTTGAGAGATTTTTTAATAATTTTTTTTTAAGTGATAGTTATCTCCTTAATTCATAATATAGATCATGATGTTACATGCATGCAAAAGAAAATTAAGCCATTCCAACAAATTATATGGCGGCTATGTAAATATTGATACATAAATGCTTATAACTCCGTTAAAAATTCTAATATTTTTATGCGGTTTTTTGCATTGAGTTAAGAATTAATTGAATAATCATACAAGATCATAAAAAATCGATTTTTTGAAAAGTTTTCAACCCCTGAGCCCCCTTAAGACACACTCCATTGTCGGCATGGTGACATGGTAAACTAAGTTGTCGGCGTTTGGGCGACATCATTTTTACTTGTAAAATTAATTTTTGCACAAGTAATGAACGAAAATAAAATTTGCGTTACTTAACGATAGCATTTTTTAAATGTATCACTTGAAGCAATTTTTTTTTTAATGGTGCCAAATTCGAATAAAATTTGTAAAATGACACTGAATCACTAGTAGCCCACTGTCTGAATTGGGTTGAATTGCTGGTGACCCTTACTGAAAACGACGCGGAGTTCAATGGGTTAACTGTATTTGGCAGTACTATATTTACTTAACCGTATTTCTTTTTCAATCGACAAATAATTTTCGATCAAACATTTTGCCATACCACCAGACATTGTTCCATACCACCGTTCTGAGACGCAAGCTTTCAAATCATTACTTTCCGTTTTTTTTTCGCTCGAAAATTAACAAATATCTGTTCACCTCTGTGTCACAAATTCAACATTTTTGCTAAAAAATAACCACTACTATAAAATTATCTTTTTCCTACGTATACTCCCTTGTTTTATCTGTTGCAACAAAAAACACTTATAATTGATTTGAACTCAGTTGTTTTTTTTCTGTATCTCATATTACGTCGAAAATTATATAATATAAGAAACTACTTTAAAATGACACAAGATAAAAAACAAAACTCAATGAAAACATCAATGACAAACTGTTTTATACGATTAAGATTTTATACAATTCTTAATATAAATTTCAGGGAAAATGTAACGTTTTGTAATATGCCTTAAAATATTCCAAAAGTTCATCATGAGTGTAAGCAAAACAAATGAAATTTGGGATTTAATATAGAAATTGATTTTCTGATTTGAAGAAGCGTACTTTTTTTAATAAGGTTTTTTTGAATTCATGAGTTTTGTTTTCAAAAGGCTTACTTTTACGTGACAAAACTTTTACGAAAAAAAATATGGAATGTAGAAAACAGAAATAAAAACAAAATTAATGCATATTTATGTATTCTTAAGTATGTGTTTTTATATTTATACATACAATTACATGCTTATCAAGAAATATGTATATTCATATTTGGTACACGCTTGTTATTTTTTAACTTTAAAACAGTTTTAAACAAATTATTTAAAACTTAATTTACCACAAATAATTATCATACTATATTCTCGGGAGTTCGGAATTTCTCTGAAATTTTAAGACTATTTCGATACAAATATTTTACTTATTGCTATTATTTTTTATTATTTTATAATGTAATAAAATCTTTTTTAGTAGAATCTTTCTAATAGAAAATCTAATGTTTAAAAATCGCGAAATTAAAAATCTTTTAAAAATTAAATGAAGTATTTGACCTCTGTAATCTATACTGTCTGTACAAGTTTTAATGCATAAATTTTATTCTTAACTTATACAGAACTTTTTTTGCATAATTTACACATTTATAAAAATCAAACATACTCATAAAATTCTTAAAAGTAGATACATTAATATATCATACTCATACCCTTCTTACATATGTAATTTTTTTCATATTAAAATTCGCAAAGTTAACACAAAAATTTAAGTGATTTAATTATATTAAGCACAAAAATTTAAGTTTTGTGTTTTAAGTTAAGTTTTGTTGTGTTTAATTATCATATTAAACAGAAAAATTTAAATGAGTTTCATCAAGTTTCATAGGTCTTTTTAAAACTGTAGTGAATATGAACAGATTGAGGAAATATATCGCGAGTAATGAATGCACTGAATGAATTTTAATGTTCGTTCGTTAGTATAGTTCAAACGATAAATCACAGGTTCCTGTAATGTGAATTTATTAAAACTACTTACTGTGTTAAATTAAAATCTAATCCTGGTTCTTTTTAACCTTTACCCTTTCATCTGAAATCGAATATTTGCTTATCGTAACAGATAAAATTTGATATAATTTGTAAACCAAGTGTTTTAAATTATGAGCAATGTACAAAATTAGACTGATTAGAAATCAGCTTAAATGATTAATTCATGAGATAAAAGTAATCTAAATTGCTGTAAATGCTTGCTTGAATGAAAATTTTGATAAAGATTGGTACTAGTAGAAACATTTCAGAGAAGTCTTGCATGTATTTATATTTATTTATATATGTATGGATGTAGGTATTTATATATTAATGTGTGTGTGTGTGTGTGTGTGTCTGTATGCGTGAAAAGATTAAAAAATGAGAAAACCAAACATTGCATTTATATAAATATACTTTTGCATGCAAAATATCAAATTGGATATTAATTATAATTAAGAGATTTTTTAATGTCATTGAATTATGAGGATTGCGTAATGTAATACAAAAGTTCATTTTTTAATATCATATATATATATTATTATGAAGTACAAAATAACTGAAAGTCGGAATGGCAAATTATGTTAAATAAAAGCACCAATGTAAATATCAAAAATTATTTTCAAATTTATCAAAATGAATCGAAATCACATAAACTATTCGATAAATTTTTAGATGTTTTGCTCTGCTAATATAACAGCATTGGTCCACATGTATTATGAGTATTATACTGTAAGGTTTTCTATAGAAGCATGTATTACTACTTTTACACAGATGAAATTTTAAAGCTTCCATTAGCTTTTCGAAATGTCAAATAGTACATGTAACTATCTTCTGTAATTATCTATTAAATATAATTTCATATGTCATTAAAATATGTTATATTCTGATTGAAACAACATTTATTTCAGTACATTGTAAGATAATTACAAATTTTATTAAATGTATTTGAAGAGGGTTTCAATATGAAATGTCTATGTCTCCTTTTTTTGTTAAACACAGAATATTATTTACATTTATTAAAAACATTTAAAATATTTTCGTACATCTTCTTTAAACGTATAAATATAATGATTACAAACTTTCTTCAACAAGGAAAATGTCGTATTGCAATGATAAGAGCCTCCTTTGTATTTCATAAAAAAAAAAAAAATAACGTCATAAATTTTTAGAATAATGATTTCTGTTTGAAGATTTGCTCTATTAAAAAGTTAAAGAAATAATTAATAATTAAGAGTGGACTTTACACTGTGGTTTTCTATATGAATATTGAGACAAGCTCAGAATTTTTATTTATAAACTTGATAAAACAGTGTACAATGGGATTAAATATAACAGTTTGAAATCTCCATGCTATTTTGAATGACGTATAAGCATCAGACTCAATCATATAAATATCCCTAACGGTTACAACCAAAATACTTGGCCTTTTTCAAAGGAAAATAAAGATTTGAAGTGACATAGGCACGTTATCCAGCACGATTAGAGATGAAGGTAAAACATGAGAGACAAAAAGAAAAAAAAAAACATGGAGGAAAAAACGTGCAAGAATCTCCACGCGCGGTATAAATATTTAGAGGGAAGAAAACGGAAAGAGGGCAACAAAATATGAAAGAAATATTAAGACTGAAAGAGGAAGAGTTTAGCTATATAAGCTTCAGTAAATTAAACCAAATACCGTCGGGAGAATTCTATGATTGTTTGTAATATTTAAACATTATGCAAAATGGTATGTAGATTTTAAACTGTTTTATTTTTTCCCATTGTACACTGTTTTAGCGAATTTATAAATAAAAATTCTGAATTTATCTCAATATTCAAGCATTTTTCTTCTTTCAATTTGAAAGCAATTAATACATTTGAATATGTTTTTTGATTTCCTCTATTGTTTTATTTAACTCTTTATCTGCTAATGATACTTATAAGTATCATTAAAATAACTTACTATAAAATTCATTTAATATATCGGTTATTTGTAATACAGTTTAAACAGAGTTATACATACATTACATTATTTTGTTTAAAAAGCATTATTGAATAAATAAAACAAAAATACTTTTAAATATGAGATTTCTTTCACCTTTCCATATTTTCAGTTTCTTAGCTTTGGGGGACTAAGAGGTGAATTTTCTAATTCGGAAATAATTCTATAATTGAATTGAAAGAAAATCGTACCTGTGCATTTCCGTATTCCGCAAAATACTAAAAAATATTAAAATAAAATATTTAAATGGTGTTATACTGGACAAATTCCCTATAAATTCAAATTTAATTAATTAATCAAATCTTCGACCTTTCTAAAATCCTTCTAAAATTTATTAAATGATTATGTAAATATTCTAATGTAGTTTATACAATGCACAAAAGTGCTTTAAAAGATAGAATCTTTGTGAATTCATAATTCAGTAGATAAAGATTAACATGTATTTTTATAATTCAAAAATCGCATCAAAATCGCAACTTACAAAATAAAAATAACACAATCATTTGTTGCATGTTATAAGATTTGCTGGAATGTTTATTATATATGTATTTTTGTAATTTAAAAATCACATCAGATATATATAATTTACGAAACCAGTGTAAAAATTCATCGTATATTTTTTACGAATGTAATCTTGTATCGAAAATCAAAATATTATTTAATTATCTGAAATGCATTTGTTAGTTCCATTAATGCTTGAAATATATATAGGGGGTGCGATTAATTCAGTAGTTTCTCTGTAACTCAAACAACAAGAAATAATTTGGTCAATGAATTTTTTATTTACTGCAATTACTTTTATGAAATAACATGTTTTAACGATATATGTTATACTGTATCAAAAGCTGATTGCAGAATCTTTTGAAATATATTTCGTTCTTATTCATTGCTGTGCCTTTAGTATGTAAGTGGAAAAAAAAATAAATAAAAGTACATAATATAAACTTTAAAATGTTCAGGTTTACTTAAAAGGCGATTAAAATGATCAACTATAGATGTTAATAATTAATTTTATTTAAAAAACATCTTAGTACTTTCAAACCTTTAAACAGGCTCTTTTTTTCCTTTTTTCTAGGAGCTTGATTAAAGGCTTGAAAGTGCTAAGATATTTTTAAATAAAATAATTATTAACATTTTTTAACAAGTTTACAAAGTAATCAAATATAGATGTTAACAGTTAATTTTATTTAAAAATATCTTAGTACTTTACAGTAAAACCTTTTTTTAGGAGCCTGATTAAATGCTTGAAAATACTAAGATGTTTTTAAATAAAATTAAGTATTAACATCCATATTTGATTATTTTAATGGCCTTTTATGTAAACCTGAGCATTTTAAAGTTCATATATATTTTGTGTTAAAAGCAAGGCAAAAATTTCATTACGTCATATATTTTATATTTATTTTTTTAAAAATCAACAAAAGTAATGATAATTTTTATCTAGATTCGGTAACTAGGGTTGTTGTTGTATTTTGTGTCGGCCGATTATCTACGCTATGGGATATAGGCCCTATGGGGAGGGATGCCCTTCGTGGGGGTCTTTCTAAGGGAACCTAACCCGTATTTACGCAAGGTTCGAAGAAAACCACGAAAACTCCGAACGGTTAGGCCGACGGCCGCGATTGGGTTCGAACTTAGCACCTGCCGTCTACCAGTTGAGAGGCGGTAACTAGGAAAATAACTGTTTATACCTTTGCTATATATAATGTAATTACACAAATTTTTTTAAAAATCAATTTCTTAAAGCTGTTTTGAATTCCAAAGGGATAACATTGAGCAAATGATTTAATTCCTTTTTGTTTGGAAATGCAAGGAATCGACAGATATTGTTATTCAGAAACTATGTGAAATGAAAAAAAATTGCTTCTTTTTTTCTTTGTAAATACAATATAACTTTTAAGAAATACTTACAATTCTGGCGTTTTCAATTGACTTTTCATACAAAAGCGGAAAAACCAGTCAGCAAAGCAAGAAAAGTGCCTTTACACATGATTAGAAGAGTTTGTAGCTCAATAGTTAATTTATGATTGAAAATGGAAACTTTTTTTTCTATTCTAAGATGCTTGGATCCCTTCGTTTAAGCGTATTTTTTATAAGGGGGCCCAGGGATCTGCTTCGAGCACCTAATTTTATTATTATTATTAATTTTTTAGTTTTCTCATTCATTATCATTTTGTTATTTTGTATTCAATAGTATTTTTAAAACTTACCAAGTTTACCTTTGTTTTAATCCCCCCCCATCTCAATGTCTTAACTTTTGACTCTTCTATTCTAATGATACCTCCATCGTTTTTTTAAGTTCATTTAGTATAAAACTTTAAATTTAGCTTGTCCACCAACTTTTTTTTATCACACTACTATATTTTTTATTATTTTTTCTTAAATTTTGGTGTTTTATTGTTTATTAAACTTTTTCAAAAACTCAATTTTACTTGATAAGGTTGCAATTTTCTAAATTTTCCTCTTACAGTTTTCATTCTTTTTTTTAATTTCTCTCTGCTGTGCCACCAGTGGTGGTTGATTGGGTCCTCCTTACTATTAAAATTTCTTCACTTAATCAAGTTTTAACTAAATGTTGTTCTCACTGGAGATTTTGATTTTAGCCTATTAGGATGTTAATTTTGTTTTAGAGCATTTGATTTTGTATTCCAATTCCCTAAATTTTTATACTTTTGTAAAAATGGCGCTACATAAACAGTTCCAATTAAAATTCTTTTAAATCAGCATTAATAACATAATCGTCATAATTTACCATCCCTCCATCTTATCGTACCTTCAACTTTAGACACCTTTTTATATGAATTAAGGTAATTCAATAATTCAACTTTACTTTTATTCTATTTGAATCCTTATCTAATCAGGGTACCATTGCAAAACTTTTCTCACTTAAGCATGTCGCCCATTCAAATTACATATTTTTAGTTTTTATTGCAACCTACATGCTATAAGGTATCATCTTGAAAGATTATTTATTATTTTGATGCTTTGGATAACACTCGCATCTTCCAAGTGTTCCAAGAATACAACAATTCTCAAGTGCAACGCTTGCGTTGTTTAACTACAGATAACTGTGCACTTTGTTTGACTGGCAAACTTGCTATCAGGCATCCTTTACTATTTTTTTGCTATGTTAACTTCATAATTTACTGATTTATGTGCCATAATCAGTCCTTTTATGTTTTTGAACTTGGAAATGCGAACTTATGTATATATGTACAAAGCTTTTCAAGGATTTTAAGTTGTTAAAACGCAGTTTATTAACATTTCTATCAGTGTAAATCTATCATAAATTGGTTTAATGTGTTTTAACCAATATATGAGCTTCTAGTGCACAGTAATATTCTCACACTAGTCAGTCCTCTGATTCCATTTAATTTCTATTACTATCTTTTTTTTTCTTTTTTTTTTCAAATTGTTTTTCCCTCAAAATTTTTCTCTTCTTTTATCTTAGTTATTTTCAGTAGTCTAGGCTACTGGTTTTTGCTTTTCACTGTGCTTTTCCCCTTTCTTTGATTAATATATGGAGGGGGTGTGGCAATGCTTCCTTTTCCAGTTTATTGATCTATAATCTAGATTTATAAATAAGAAAGCTATTATTATTAAATTGTTAATTTCAACCTCTGTTAAAAGTAATTGCCAAAATGACAAAGAGTGAAGTCCCCCCACTTCAAAGACTTAAAATACGGGATATCAAGTTGTATGCAAATATGATCTTAGCACGCAACATCTTTTCGACCAGACGTTTCGTCACTACAAAATGCATTCTGACGGGCATAACGATGAATGTGACTTATTTCAAGAAGCTCTTATTCATAAATTTAAATCCATAGAACTTGAGCTCAAAAACTATAGACAAAAAGAGAACACGAACGATTCTTTTAATCAAGAGCACTCACCAACAAATACATCCGATCTCCAAGAAGATGATACAAAATTAATCAACAGTTAAATCAACTGCAAGCATGTTTGAAAAAACATACTAAAAATGTGTCTGAAAATACAGAAGAACTGAAAAACGAAATACAAGCCCATTTAAGATCATTAGATTTTGAACTGGAATTTTACTCGATATGTGACATATGACTTTTGTCTAAATGATATGTTTCCCCTATAATTTATCGTTAACACTTTGCTCGCAAACTTCATCTCGTCAAGATCGCTTAACAAATATTTTTCATACATTATATACATTACACCATTTAGGCCAGGCTTTTCTCTCTTTCATGTAAGTGTGCGGGAAACTACAGAAAAAATTAAATTAGATAGAGAAAAAAGAGACAATGGAGGTTCATCTATCTCGGATATAGATCAAACATTAACTTCAAGATCATTCAAAATCACCCTTAATCTTAGACGCACAATAAGGCGTTCGCAAGCTGTAAGTGAAGGAGACTTCAATGGAAAAACCCATTATCACTCATACAGAAAACAGACATTATACAATAAACAAGAAGAAGAAATAGAGGAATTACAAGAAAAATATCTAAACTTCCAACGCTTACTTCGGAAAGCAGAAGAAGACAAAAACTTACTTAAGAAAGAAATTGAAGAATTGCAACATAGTTTTGAAGATGCAAATAAAGAGTTAGCGCAATTAAAAAATGATACCACGGAAAAGTTAGTAACTAATATTGATGTAAGTGACTCAGTACACATTTCTCATGACTCAGAAGCCTGTGCATAAGTCTAAAAACAGAGCTAGAAAGACTTAAAAATTCAAAAGTAAAGTCTTTGCCTCTTCAAACATTAATAAATGAGCATCATATCTTAATACAAGAGAAACTAGATTTATTGGGAAATATCTCAAAAGGTTTGTACGATGAAATGAATTCATATCTACAAGTCAATCCGAAAAATCTTACAGATCAATTAACAGATAATTTACAAGATATACTGAAATATTATTCTAAAACAATCCCAACTGTGGCACCAAATAAGGAACATTCTATGCAAAACACTCAAGGAGAAGAAGAATCACAGATTCGAAAACACTTGAAGAAAATAATTATCATTCCTAATGAAGCTAATCAATCATCCCAAGTAACAAAATGCGTAAGAACGGAGATTAAAAAAACCAAAATACGAGCAGCAGTTAAATCAGTCAGGGAAACAATGAACAATAATATAGAAATTAAAATCACAGAAGCAGATATAGAAATCCTGAAACAAGCACTAACTTCATCGGAAGATCTTATATCTCGCTCAAGAATATTAGAACCAGAAAAGAAAAGACTGAGAATCCTCTTACTAATGAATAGTACTTCATTAGTAAGAGGAATCTTACTTAATGAATCTTACTTCAGAATTCCATATGATATCACTCAAGATGATTTAACGAACGAAGTGACCCAGAAAAACTACGTCAGAGACACGTCATTTGAAATATTAAAACATTTTTCGTCGAAACAAAGGCATTATAATAACTGGATAATTCAAGGAAATACAAATATTTGTCGTCATATAATTAATAAAGGCAAGTTAAGCATATTCACAGAATCAGTAAGAACAGTCCATCATCTTCGAATTATGCGATGCTCTAACTGTCAAGCTTTAGATAGCCACATAGCAACAAACTGTAAGTGGATAGCAGAATGTGCAAACTGCGCGAAAGAGCATCACACTTTCGAATGCTCAGAATCTACAGTACTATGTATCACCTGCTTACGGGAAGGCTTTGAATGTTGTGATCACAAAGCCTCATCTCAAGATTGTCCATTATACAACCATCTTAAAAATAATAAATTGCAAAATTACTACAATAATTTAATAGGTAAAATGTCTATCTCTTCAACTAAAAATGAAACTAAAAGAAGCAGACAACTCACAAGTCGCATTTTATCTAAAAACAGCGATTGTCCCAGTGAGGAAGATCTATATGATCATGACTATCCTTCTCTTAAACCAAGCAATGAAATTCATAGTGTTAGAATTATAGAAAACTATTCCCGAAAAAAAACGAGGAAATTCAAAGATGACCTCAAGTAGTAATTGGGAGGCACTGCCTCCACTCTGCAAAACTGTGAAAAGGTTTCAAAACTAGATTATATTTTTAAACAATATTTCATTTGAATTTTCGGAACAGAAATTAATTGAGTGACCTTGGAATCTTTTCTAGGGGGGGGCTCAAAATATTTTAGGGGGGACTGAGCCGCCCATAGCGCCCCCTTAGCTACGGCCCTGCTAAAACGGAAGTACCGGTAATTTTTAAAGCTGTATATGATTACATAAATAATATGTTTCATAAAAAAATTAGTTGACTGTTTAAATATCCTATTACGCAGAAAAAATTTATTAACTTTCAAATTTTAAAATTAAAAAAAGTTTTTCTTCTTTACTTTGTGTCCCGGGAACCCCGGGTTCGGTGTACTAGTCTAATTAAATTTAAGAAAGTAGATTCTGACCTCTGTACTTGTGGGAACAGAAGTACCTCCTTGCATTTCATGTTAAATTGTTTACTAAATTCAATTTTTCATCTGCGAAAGCCATCAAATATGAAATTAAATGAGTGGTTTTCATATGTATTGAAATGTCCGAAATTATTACAGAAAATAATTGACTGCATCACCCTCGTTGAAAAGAATCAGTATACATTTCAACTTGCGCAATAGCAAGCTCATCAATTCATATCTCTGTTTAAACATTTCTAAAAACATTTTCTCTATCATGCTTATGATAGTTTGACTTTTTTGAATTTAGTTGAACTTTCTAAATAAACCGTGAATCTAAAAATTGTCATAGACATTCACAAACCCTTAACTGTCTTAATTAACTCTTCCATTTAAAATTTCAAAATTTATGCATTTTAATATTGTAAAAAATTTAAGTTCGCCCAGAAGAAATTGGGCAACCATTTGTGAAACAATTGGTTTACTTAATACTTTTTTTAAAAATAAATGTTAGGCGGGGCTTGTTGAACTCAAGCCATATGGTAGACCTCCCCACCTAACTGAATCTGAATCTATTCTAAGATGCTTCCATAGTCAGTTTTGCCAATTTTATACTTTTATGTTTAAAAATGTGTACTTCATATGTGCGTCAAAAATTTTCAGCTTCGTCCACCAGTGCAGTTGAGAACAGCCTTAACTGCAAAAAATACTTTTAAACATTATAACTTAACAGCTTTCAATTGCTTGTAACTTTGCAAAGCTTACAAATCATGACACTACATTATTTTGTTTCAAAAACATTATTGCTTACATAAAACAAAAATATTTTTAAATTGGAGATTTCGTTTGCATATTTATATGCATATATCTCTTTGCATATTTTCAGCTTCTTGGCGTTGGGGAAGGGAGGAGTAATTTTTCCAATGCGGAAAATTTCTATATTTGCACTGAAAGAACAACGTACTTGTGCATATAAGAATTCTACAAAATACTAAAAAATATTAAAATAAAAGACTTGAAGGAGTTATATTGCACAAAATCCTTAAAAATTCAAATTTAATTAATCCAAAATCAACGATCTTTCTAAAATCCTTCTAAAATTTATTAAATGGTTATGTAATTATTCTAATGCACAAAAATGCCTGAAAAGATAAAATATTAACGAATTCATAGATAAAGTATTAACACGTATTTTTATAATTCAAAAATCGCATCAGACAAAGAAACTTCCTATATAAAAATAACTAAAACATTTGTTTACTGTAACAAAGTTAATAACAAAGTAGTTTTAAATCCATTTTACTATTTTCCATAATCGAATCGCCCTTTGTAACCATGGTAATCAAAATTATATTTCCCTTGAATAATTTTGCAGTTCTGCTTACAAAGAAATTAGAAAAATAAGACATCAACACATTTTTGTTATGCTTAACTAGCATACAATGCAAATTGTAAGATAATCGTATACTTTTAAATTATTTAAGTTTGGATATTTTACAAAATGCTATAAAATCGTGATTTTTTTATTTCTTTTATGTTATAAGCATAACTGTAATGATTTTAATTAATGTGCATCCTAAACATTTCAAGTGATAAACATAACGGACATGAATCTAGTTCATCGATATTAATTTTAAACCATTTTATTATTATATTTTTTTTATTTTCATATTGTCCAGTATTAAAATCTTTATGGCAAAAAAGAAGCTTAGAATTAATGTATTTTTTACTGCTGAATGTAACAACTCCATTTTTTTTATAACTGTATGGCTTATAATGACAACATAAAAAATGTAATAAACGAGAGATCTTTTTTCATAAATTAAGAGGTGATCTCCAATAACATTTTATTTGAAATTCAAAGAAAACAAAACGAACATAAGATGCAAATATTTATTTTAAATGTAGATTATGTATCTATCAACTGTAGAACAAAGCCAAAAAATTTAAGTGTTTTTTCCTTTTAATTGTCAATGGGAATATAAATTTTTCATATAAATTCTTAAATAAATACAAGTATAATAATTTAAATTTCTAAACCTTATTAGAACGGAATGTCATATAAATGTATCCTTATGATATTTAAATTTAATAAGTTGAAGAATCTTAATAACATACTTAACAAATTCTCGAATAAATCCATTTTACTATTTTCCATAATCAAATTGTCTTTTCTAACCATGGTAAACTAAAATTGTATTTCTCCATTTATTAACCCAGAATAATTTTATAGTTCTCCTTACTAAGAAATTTTAAATATAGAGATCAACACATTTTCATTATGTAAAACTAGCACAAAATACAAATTGTAACATAATCTTATACTTTTAAATTATTTAAGTTTGGACATTTCACCAAAATAAAATAAATCCGTGAAAATCCTTTTTAAACTCTTTGGGATTATAAGCATAACCGTAATACTTTTAATTAATGTGCATTATAAACATTTCAAGTTATAAACATAACGGACATGAATGTACTTCACTGATATTAATTTTGAACCATTTTTATATTTATATTTTTATTTTCTTATTGTTTACTACTAAGATCTTTATGGTAAAAAGAAGCTTACACTTAATGAGTTTTTTATACCTGAACGTGAAAACTCTTTGTTCAATCCATTTTCCATTTTTATATAATCGTATGCCTTAATGAAAACATAAAAAATGTAATAAAATAGAAATATTATTCCACAAATTAAGAAATAATCTCCAATAACATTTTTTTGAAGATCAAATGAGGACAAAGTACAAATAAGCTGCCAATAATTCTTTTGAAATGTAAATTATGCATATAATGAAACGCAGAAAAAGCCAAAAATTTTAAGCATCATTATTTTCTTTTAATTGCCAATGTAAATATAAGTTATTCATGTAAAGTTTTAAAGAAATACAGAGATAATAATATAAATTTCGAAACCCTATTAGAAAGGAATGTCAAACGAATGTATCATTATGAAGTTTTAATTTAATAATAAGAAGAATCTTAATACCATTCTTAACACATTCTTGGTTAAAATCATTTTATTATCTCCAATCCAATCGAATTGTACTTTAGAATCAAGGTAATCAAAAATTGAAATAACGAATATGCATTCTATCCTCATACAAATTAATACAGTTTATAACAATAAGCCACGTGGACATAATCTTAACGCTCTTGCTAAAAAAGTTTTGACAGTTTTTATATGTATATATATTTAATTTGTCGATGGCCTCATACGGGGTTTCTGAAAATGTTTTTCACGAAAGTATGTGCTATGTACTATTCTGTTTACACGTCTGGATAATTCTTAATGTTTATCTACAGCTATTTAATAAAACATCTAAAATCGCCAGTGGCCGGTAATATTTGGCTATATAGTATAGTTTCTATAATATATATGTAATAAAATGTGCTAATAAAATATACTAATAAAATAACAAAACGATCTGTCTGCGTGTGTGCTTCTGCGATGACTAGCAAAATTTACCAAACATAGAAGTTTGAAACGCACGCTTAAGTGAAACAGTCGAAAACAGGTCCTGATGCAACTGAGACTCAGACTTCTAATATTTTAAGGACCAGGTCTCCTAGGCCCCTTAAAATTTTCGCACTGAATTGTTAATAACTAGACCTCTTTTTATCTAATCTTCCTTGTTTTGAGAGACATTTCTCTATTTAGCTATTCTCGTATTTTTACATTTCAGTTATGACACTGGACCCCTGGGGTCCGTTTCGGGGCCCCTTTCATTTTTGTTATAGTAAGCTATTATTAAATTGCTTCCATTTAATTCTATCTTTGATACTGTGATTCATGTTTCATTTAGATATTTTCAAGTTTTTATATTCTATATAAGACACTGGGCCCCACTAGAGAATCATAGCACACGACCCCTTAAACTTTTTCGGCCTCAAATATTTTTCGCTCCCTAAATTTCTCATCTCATTCGTGCAAAATTTTAACGTTGAGTCTTGGACTATTGTTCCAAGACCAACATCTTGATATTTTTAATTGGGCCCTAGGGTCCTTTTTTTAAACATTTGCCCAATTAATTGGTGCATTTTTAAATAATATTATTCCAACAAATAATTCATACTCTAGGCATAATTTTGACTAATTAAAGATATAAAGAGCCATGTATTAAAACATTTTAACATGGTTTCATGTTAGCACTCTGGTTAGGACTGTCAGTTGGTCTTCCGTGTCCGTTACTATAGCTCCCTTTAAAATAGTCCGATGCACTAGCTTTTTTTCCCTAAGAACATTTTAGGTCCTCCAGCTACTGCATGAGCGATAAAAAAATTTCTCTCAGACTTCAGCTACCGTTAATTTTGAATATTAATCGCTTTTTTGGTGCCCTAGGAGAAAAAGATCCAAAATGCTTTAAATTTTATTATTATAGTTTTAGCGTCCTCCCATTACTTTAATAAGGACAAAAGATATTTTATAACAGATTGTACGCAAACAAAATTCCTGGCACCCTTGAATCTTTCGGAATAATAAATTATTAACAAATTGCTTCCTTTTAATCCGATCTTCATTTTTAGGATTATTTATTCATTTAGAGTTTTAATGTTTAGATATTCCATAAAGACACTTTGTCCCCCTAGGGAATCACAAGGCCCAGTCTAGGTATACTGAACATTTTGTCAGATAAACATATTTCACCCCATAAATTTCTTTCCTTCTCTGTGCAAAAGTTTTAAAGTTTAGGACCAACCAGAATCAACACCCTGATATTTTTATTCAAACCTTAGGACCACTTTTTTAAACCTTACTCCAGCATTATTCAAACATTTTTAATCAATTAATTTTCTCATTTCTTTAAAATAACAAACGAATAATTTATACCACTTGCTTAATTTTCACAAATTGTAGATCTATTGCGCAAAGTACTAAAATATTTTAATACGTTTTTCATTTAGGTCTTTTTTTAACTGCCAGGTGTCTCTTTGAGGTCATTATTATAACTCCCTTAATATATATATAATACTAACATATCAAACCTAACATTTTCAAACATTATTGATACATTCTTTTCTCGAGTATTATTGATTTGATTGTAACTTCCAATGCATAATACTTTAGTTGTGTGGACCCAAATCCCAGTTCGTTTGGAAAGAGCATCGTTCGGAATGCTGCGGATATCAATAAGATCCCCGAAACTAGGTTTATTTAAAAGATTTTCAAAAGGTATAAAATCATAAGAAATTGAGTGTTGTTTAAGGTTATAGTAACAGGAAATGCCAACGTTGGTCGGGTCAGCTTTTCATAAATAGATATCACAATTTTTTTTTTTTTTTTACCAAAATGTAACTTATATTATATTAATTTCCTTTTAACAATAATCCGTATTTATATCAACTTATTAAATTAAAATACTGTTATTAGATCTAATCTATTAATCTTTACAAATTGGCAGTTTTTCGCGGCTTGAATATAGTTTGAACATTGTCCTACTTTCTTGCCAATAACGTAATTGGATACACCCTGTTCCCGCCCCCAGACGCACGCTTATTGGTGCTCGAGCCTGAGTCTGTACTGTTCCGCGTACTTTCCCTCCTAAAAATGGGTTGACACTGGCTCAGAGCTCAGAATTTTCTGACTTTTCAATTGTCAAAAGAAACCTGCCGTAAGAAGTAGTTAAATAGAACGTTTTTGCCATTTTGATTTTTACATGTTGAGTTTCTTGGAATTAAGTTTTATCATTCAAACATTTATGAGTGATGGACTTATTGAAATCCGGTTGTGGTGTAAGGTAGTTTTGTGAACTTACGTAGCAATAAATTACTAACGGCCCTATCCCTTGTTTTAACTGGAGAATCATTTATCTGTTTCATTTTATGTCCATTTACCATAACTGATGCCCGGCAATGAAATTTACGGGAAAATCGTCCGTTTATCTGTGATAATAAGATTTTCATCTCATCATCGTCTGTCCACCTGTGATAATAGGATTTTTGTTCGGATTGTGTCATATATATATACTATGCATATAATTATTACGAACGCACCTAAAAGGTGCAGTTCAAGACTTCTATGAAGGATACTTGTACTTATAAGGCATCATTTTTTACTTACCCATCGTACGTATTATAGGGTAAATCTTGCAATCGTTTTGAAAATCGAATTTTTTTTTGACGGATTTACACGTTTTCGACACAGGAGATTTCAAAAAACATATTTTTAGAAAAAAAAAATTGCCGTCCGTCTGTCTGTCTGTCAGTCTGTCTGTCTGTAAACGCTCTATCTCCCGAACGAGTTGAGATAGAGACTTGAAATTTTGTATGTACTTAGTATGTAAGAATGGGACGAAGCCTATTTAATATCAGTAACCTTGATTATCCGGAACTATTTTTTTCGGACTCTCGAAAAATTCGTTCTGATAAAAGGTATAAAAAATTTTCGATTTTTTTTATTTTAAGGAGTGTATGTAAAAGGCAATAAAATAACACAAATTTTGCATAAAAAACGAAGTTGATCGTATTATTAGTTGCCGAGATATCTGTAATCCTGTTTTACACATTCTTCGATTTTTCATGACCCTGTATTTCATTCAAATTTCTATTCAAAGATATTTTTCAATTGGAAATGAGACACTTTATCCGACGCAATAAACTGTTAGTTAATAAGGTTATTATTTTTGGAGTTATAAGAATGTTTTTTTTTTGCAATTCACTACTACTTGAGTATTTAGGCGTGTTGTATAATTTATCGAATCAGCATTACTATGCACAATAAAAATATAAATACACGTTTAAATTTTGTTTTGGAATTGCAATCCATTTTATAAATAGTTTTCAAATGTATTATTTTCATATATTATATATGCATATATATGATGGGTGAGTATTACGGTGGCCCCCAACGACTAGTTATTATATTGAAGTAAATGATTTTGCAATTGTTTTTTTTTTCACTTCAGATACTGTTATTCAAGGAGGAACACTAACTACGATATTCACTGATAGGTGGCACTTTAAACAGCCTCACACGATAACTCAAAGTAGTATTATAATTTTTTTAATTGAAAATGCATATTTTTTGCCTCTTAACTCGTGATTATTCAGTTATCACTAGTAACTTTTTAAATTTTGTTCTTTCATAAAATGATTATTTTTTTATTTATTATGAAAAGTCGTACTTACCGACAATCTTTTACATTCCCTTCTTTATCCCTATAAAAATTTGAGCTTATATAATGTTTGTACTATTATGCTTGTTGTGCTATTTTAAGGCAGAAATTTTAATAAATTGGAAGGATGTTTGTATTTTTAACTAATAGAAAAAATGTATATTAGAAATAAATAAATAAATAAATAAGTAATGTTTAATTATTTATACGTTTTTTGTTTAACTTCGTTAGAGATTACAAATAATTTGAATGTTATTTTTGACTCAGTTTCATCGTTCGCTTATAAATAATATGAATTTTAAGAACTAAAGTGGGAAGAATGGTTTAGCCATTCCAAAAATTTCTTTTCATTTTTTGAGCATTAGTGCTTATAATTCCATTTCGTAAAAAGCAAGAGGAGTTATTTAAACTTTTTCCTGTTTACAAAATGCTGACAAAAGATACATTGTATTTTTTTAAACGATGACAAAGTTCATTTTATGTCTCAAACTTGTTTCATTAACTTATTAGTATTACAGGAAAGTTCTTTCTTATGTTTTTTGTTTTATTTTCAAAGTAGGAGAGAACACTCTGAGAAACACACACAAAAAAAAAATATTTGTCTTTTGTAACATCAAATAAAAAGCCAAACATGAGGTAAGACAAAAATGAGAAAGTATAATATTAATTTCTCGATTATTTGAATGTAGAAAATAAAGATTATCATATGTATATATACCTTTTTTATTTATTAAAAATAATATATATATTTTGAAATGTCATATTTTCAATATAAAATGTTCAGACACTTATCGTATTGTATAATAATTTAACTTTTTTTATTAGTTGACATTTTTTATTAGTATTGACTTTTTTTGTTTTTTTGTGAAGTTGGATTTCTTTTACTCTAAACCAGTGTTCTCGCTGTCGCTCGCCAATGCCCCAAATTGCGACTAAATTCTTCATTTGGCGAGTAAACAAGCGATTAGATTCGCCAAATTGCTAGTGCTCAATTTTTGCTTTTTTCTTTTCGTTTTTCATACATATGCATATATACATATATTTAATATATACATATTTTTTTACATTTTTAGCGAATAGCTAAAATTAGATTGATAACAATCGCTGTCACAATTATAAAAACTATATTGAAAAAAGGGGGGTACATTAAAGTAAATATGTATATATATATATATATATAGTGCTACACGGCGAATCTATTTTGCTAATAATTTTTTCATTTGGCTAATGTTTTTGATTTTTAATTAGCCAAATTACTAGCATTGGTCAAAATTCAGCGAGAACACTGCTCTAAACTAAAGTAATCAATTTTATTTTTTTGAAAAAACATTTATGTATCGACAGACTTATATTTCTTTTCCTTTTGAATAAGTAATTTGAAATTACTTGCATTCTAAAAACTATATTATGTAGAAATTTCTATAGTGTTGTTTTATTTTATATATTATACTGAAATGTAACACTGAGAATCATATAAAGGTAAAGTACTTGCTACGAAACAAATTCGATAATTCTTTTAGTTATAACTAATTATTCAAGAATATTTCAACAATGTTATTTAATATATAATGCCAAATTTTTATTTTATAAAAGTATATATCTCAAATACTTTGTCATCTGGCGGTGATATTGCTTAAAGATATGCTTTATTCTTTATGTGAAGACTAATGTTGCGGTTCAGGTAAAGAAATAATAAGCATTTATGTTGTAAATTAGAACATATAAACTGTTCTGGTGTAATAACGCCAGGTGGGGTAATAACGCCAAGTGCTAATATTACGCATGATAATGAAATAATCCAAAAAATGGCACCTGTGGGGTCTGTGTGAAAGGGCTCTGAGTCATATAAAACAAAAACAACTGTTTAAAGTTAATTTGTTCCATTTGTAGGTCTTCTCTCTTTTAGAAGCAACTAAAATTAATGCTTCATCTAAAATTTGCGAGGTAAGTTCTTTGATGTGCAGACTATATACTTACTAGGAAATATTTTATTTACAATTTAAATTTGTAGTGCATTTCATGTACTTTCAAAGTGTTGTAGAAGATTGTGGGTATGCTCGCGAGATAATTTGTAATTTAATATGAACTGCGCAATAAATATATCGGGGTAAGAACGCCATTCCTTGGCGTTAATACCCCGTTGATTCCTTACAGTGGCGGAACTACATCCGAAGGAGGTTTAATTTTTACATTACGTATAAGACAGCATTATTGTTATTGTTGAAATGGTTAGATTAAAGACGGCGGGGATGTCCGATACCCATAACAGATCTTTCTTTTTTAATACTAATGTAAACACTATTTTAAACTCTTAAAAAATAAAACGATATCAAAATATTTTAGATATTCTAATTCATACATTTTCAAAATCAGGTTTCTATTAAATTCTCACTTGATTGTTCAACTGAAATCTAAATTTTAACTGTCCGCTTTCTCAGCGTTCTGTTTTTCAAAATTTTCAAAATTTAACCTTTAACTGATGTGATATAAATTGTAACGTAACTAATGTGGAAGGGTTTGTGAGACCGTAAGATGAAAACATGAATAAAAGTCTTGATTCATATAATGGTATTTTGTACTAAATGTTTTGTATAAGATGATTATAATTAATATTCATCTATACAAAATTGTCTGGTAATAATAGTAAAGTTCCGAATGAAACAAAATTTTGGTAGTTTTTGTAGCTAAACTAAAAATTACAAGTTAAACTATAAAAATTGCAAAAAGAAATGGTGTGTGAGACGGGTAACATTAGTTAAAGGTTAAAAGGCGATCTATGATTAAAACTCATAACAACTGATAAAACTATTTCTGGTTTAAACTTTTTGTACAGGATTAAGTCTAATTAAATTTGTGAGGGAGTGTCCCTTTGTAATAAAGGCACTCTAGTATTTTGAGTGAGATCGTGAAGTCAATGTTCTAACATGGGTGGCGCAAAAGCGACACCTATCCTTTATGCAACTTTAATTTTCCGGAGTATGCGTGACGCCCTCGAGTCTACAGTTAACTGCAGTTATGAGTATTATGCAAATTTATAGCTCCGTCTTCAGTGTGCAATGTATAAAAGCTGTGAGTTGGAATGTGAGGTGTGTTGTTAGGTGCGTTGCGAGGCGAGAGGAGCCTCCAGAAAAGGATAGCTTGTGTTGTGAGGCGAGGAGAGCCAGCAAGGTGTGTTGTGAATCGAGATAGCATATGTTGAGTGGCGAGGTGAGCTGGAATTGCCTAATAGTTGAAAGTAGAGGAGTCTCTGTAATCAAACTGGGTAAGAGTTAATTAGCACTTTGAGTATTATGAGAATAAAAGATTTTGTGCAGCCACGGGCTGTTTCCTTATACATTAAACTAGCATTAAGCCGCGACCTGAAAGAAGTAACATAAAAATAAACATCTTCTATCGCCTAGAAAACTTTTTGTCAACAATTTGTCAATTTCTAGGGCTGTCGAGTTTGTATTTTTTTCGAAATGGGCAATCTACATGAAATTATTCCATGTTGTTTTATAGATTTGTTTGCATGGCTTTATTACTCGTATAGTTGGGTAATAACGCAAATAGCATTGGTCAAGAAATCATGTCATTACATTTTATGAATGCATAGCTGTTAAAAATTTTTTGTATAGATAGACAATGAGTCGCTGTATGAAATCCTACATTTGTTTGAAAAGTATAATCTAAAATTAAGCCTTGAAAATTAGTAGAACCTTAAGGTGGCGTTATTTGGCGTTATTATATGAATTTTGGAATACAATTTTGTTGAAAACGAATATAAATAATTCATATTCTAACATTTAAATAATATTAACCATGCATAGCATTTTCAAATACAATTTTATCACAAAATGTAGTTAAAATATAAATACAATTTCAGGTATTTATTTCTTTAAAATGAATATTCTCAATGAACTTTTTGAATATGTAGAAAACAGTATTATTCTGCACATTTTACAACATTGGTCTGCTATTAAGCATAGAAGTAAAACTTCCTCATTTAACTAATTAGTAACAGGTGTGTAATGAAGTAATTAGTTTCACCTAGATACACTTCGTGTTAATGACAGAAGTTTTAAAGAAATGCTTCATTATTCTTCTGAATGATAATCCGAAAATAATTAAGAATGTTTAAATGTGCGAAAATTAAGAACGCATATGTCTTATACATTTGGGAAATTCTTTTAAAACAAAAATAAATGAAAATGTCTTTCTTTTTGCTATTGAAATTTTGAAGTCTCACCAAACAATTGCTTAACAATATCTTTACTTACATTTATATTTCTATTTACATCATTTAGTTAGTTTAAATACTGATCATTATTCTGGTTTCCAATGGCTGATGTTCATTTTGAGCGTAAGATTTAAGCTTGAGCTTCAGCTTTAAATTTTTAAGCCTCCCCATACAAGTGTATAAAAATTATTTTTACTTACATTCCTGTCTCTATGCGCATCAATTAGTCAGTTTGAATACTGATCATTTTTCTCTTGTTTCTAATGACTAGTGCTTATTTTGTGTTTAACATGGCTTGTACAAATGCTGACAACATTATTTCGACAACAGCAAAATAATATAAAGTAATTTTGTAGGAAGTACAATTATAAACAACAGAATACAAAGTATGGAATCATGTTCTGTAACAGAATGACGGATCATTAAAGCTTCTTGGTTATGGTTGGACTATAGTTGACATGCTTCTTCTTCATAAATATCGCTGTAACCATTGTTTAACTTTTGTGTGTTGAAAGTTTAATAAAAAATAAACAATTATATCCCCAAAAAATAAATTTATTTTCGGAAATTTAACGAAAAGTTTTTCAGGCAAATTTTACTAAACATACACTATTAATTCTGCAGTCCTTTACAGTAGCTGTTAATAAATGCACCTAAAAAAGACAGATATTACGACATTACGAATATATATGTTTAATAACAAAGCTCTATTTTTTTTTTTGTTAATTTTACCTCTTTTCCTATACAGTTCCACTGATATTTTTGTTAATCTTTCTCCAGAATCCTTTTCCTAACCGAGTAATAAGAAGTAAGTACCACGTAAGCCTACATGTACATCAGTAATACGAGTATTTTAGTCACCTAAGATATATAAACTGTGAAAAAACTAACTGTTGTGTCTTAATTTAAGAAAATGTATTACAATCACAAACGAAAGTATAGAATAACCTCATTCGAGTCATCCAAGATTCCTAAAAGCGTCTCGGTATTCTTAGATATTTCACTTTTTTTTTTTTTTTTTGAAATTGAAAGAAGAATTTATAAAAATATTTTTTAGCTGCCCACAGTTTTCTAAAGAGTAACCGAGAACCTTTATTGCACTTACCATTCTCTCTAACCAACCCCCCCCCTTTTTTTTCTTTTTTTTTTCTGTGTGGTCACAAGTAAATATTTTTTTCTTTAGCAATCATATTTAATTGAAAAACATATAGAATTAGCAGTGATAAAATTAACATTAAAATTAACATTTTTTTCTTTCAAATGCATGCATAATTTTATCCAACTGTGAACTGATAGCAACCAAAAATCACTATTTCGTGATTAGATAACTGATTAATGTATTATTAAAGGTACACGAAAACGTTTCCGAAAAGTAATGACAGCTAATAAAAAAGGATTTTTATAAATTATTTCTTAAACTTTGGAATAAAGGTTTTTTCTGAGGTTTCTAATGTTAAGAAATAGTTTCCGGAACATTGGTGAATCGGAAGCTTCTAACAGAACAGTTATTGTTCGTGATTACTTTAATACAGAATCATGCATTGCATGTTTTCCATTTACTACGAAGCAATGATAAGAAAAAATTATGAAGAGAATCGTTTTGTTTATATTAAAATTAAAGCTAGGTATACGAAAAAAAGTGAAGAAATAACACGATGCATGTATTAGTTGCAGAAAGGGTTTTGCTAAAATTTACAAAATATGTTGCTTAAGCTTTTTTATACTTGTTAAAGTTTGAATAAGTAAATTTTATAAAATGCTTGTTGTGTAGACATGTTTCAATACCTTAGAAAAATTCTTAAATAAATTTTACCTATCATAAATAGCAAAACTCAAATATCTTTCCTCGAAGCAGGAACAGAAATAAACATGAATTTTAGTATTTTATTTTATTTTATTTTACTCTACTTTATGTCTGAGTGGAGAAAGATCACAGGTCACTAAGATTCGGTGTAGAGGTAGACTCTATTTGCTGAACCCGGTATGTTCCCCGGCAAGTGCGGATTCATTACAAGAACTTCCAGTCTTAAAACAAAACAGATACATAAAAAAAACTTTAACACATAAAATGCAAAATAAACAAGCCACTAGAGCACAGAGCTCTACCGTAATTTTTTATAGTTAAAAAACTCTTTCACCACAGAAATGTTCTCTATTTATTTTGTAAAAAAGCGAAATCGAATTTTTTTTGCATTGATAACAACCATGAAACCTCATAGTGTTTTTCTCTAATGCTAAAAAGATTAACAGAACATTTTAGTAAAACTCTGTTATTAGAAAATCTACTATCTTAATGGCAATCTTAAGGTGTGGCTGGCTAATGAAAAAATGTTTTAAAAATATTTTCTTAATTTATATTTCATCTCTAAAAATAACAAAATGCCGTATCGTCATCGGAAGCACCTCTATGAACGTATTTTTAATAATATTTTAAGGGATGCCTTTGGAGACATTTGGAAATAATCGAATTTACGATTGGGTTCAACATATATATAAAAAAAAATTCGTTTAATCACACATGATTCATTCAAAAATGTTACCTATATTTTTAATTTAAAGAGTGAATAATATGTATGAAATAAAAGATTTTATAACGGTGCAAAATGAATAAAGCAAATTTTTATTATTGTTGCTATTATTACAAGTAAAATCACAAATGTATCGTAATTCGAAAAGCACATACTATC
Source organism: Maratus speculifer (assembly GCA_964019185.1). Classification (NCBI taxonomy): domain Eukaryota; kingdom Metazoa; phylum Arthropoda; class Arachnida; order Araneae; family Salticidae; genus Maratus; species Maratus speculifer. The sequence continues at coordinate 324,230,352 of OZ025290.1, forward strand.
ATTTATATATGTAGATATTAACAAAAGAAATTGTTAAGATAAATTAATACTCGATGAAAGGATATATACTATTAATAACACACCAGAACCTGAAGAATATTAAAAAAAATAATAATAAAATCGTGGTATTTGTCACCTACACTGTTAAAAACATTTATATGAAATTACATTGAATCTATGGGTAATCATTATTTGAAGTTATAAGATTACATAGATTAGAGAAAACTAGATTCTATTAAAATACAGAGAAGTTCTTCGGTAAATTTACATTAGACTCTATAAATGAACCTCGTTAAAAATTCACAAGACTCTGTAAAATTATTTTTAATCATAATAATTAAATTTATGTTTCAAATTAATGTATCACCCATTCTATAGTGACTTCAAAGAATTTATTTTTTTTCGAGTAAATAGAATTAGTAAGTCATTTAATTTTTACACAATTTGTACCTTGTTGTCCTGGAGTCATCTTGGCAGAAACCGAGACATATTGGCAGTGGAAAGATACCATACTGACTGAACTACAAGAAGATGTTGTTAATAGGAATAAAATATGTGTTTTATAATAACTATGTGATTGTCCATGAAAATCCCCACTAACTCTGAGTAGATGATTTTTACCTTTTTGAATTTGTCTAAGTTTTAAGAAAACATTTTTTTCTTTAATATATGTAATGAAATCGAAAAAAATATTGGGTGTGTTTTGAATTACAAGTTTTAACATAGATAAGTATGTTTTAAAATGAAGACATAAAAATCGGTACAAGGAATTCGATATAAGATAAGTGAAATATCTGTAAAATGATAACCTAAAAATTCAATCAAATGCATTTAACAGAGAGCTAGTGTAAATTTACAAAGAGTCTCTCCTTGTTTCTGTGCTTTAAAGAAATTTTTAACAGTGTAAAAAAAAGCCATAAAAATGCAATTTCAAAAGAAAAAAAATATTATTTCTATTCAATTCTAAAAGCAACATATTATCAGAAAATCGCATTTTTCTTTTTCTAAATTTATCCTTACAGTAATCTATTATGTTTATGTTAATTTTAACATATCTTGAATTAATCAATGCACTAAATATTGAAGTTTCATAGACTACAGTTTTAAAGTAGAACTATTATTAATTCTTTCAACATAAAGAAATTGATGAATGAATTTCCTATTAATCGCAATAATATATTTCAAAACGTCAAAACATGTCAATAAAACATGCTAAATATGCAATAAACAAACTAAATGTGCATGTCTATTTATTTATTTACTGCGTTTTGAAGTATTTTCTATCATAATTAACATTTATTACACTGAAATTTATTATTAGTGGTATTAGTATTAAAAAATATTTTGATAAAAGTATGTGCAGATTTCAGTTTTTAAATACCACTATTTTCGAATAGTGATCTTTCTCTTATTTAATTGCAGAATAATTTATATGTTTACAAACATTATATTAAGGACAACTGCTTGTAAATAGCGATACGTAAATGTGAGATTTATGTGATCTTCCTTTTATTTAATAGCAGTATAATTTATCTGTTTTTAAATATTTTATTTAAGACAATCGTTCGCAAATAATAGTACTAAATGTATCAAATATGTGCGCCTTTCACATGTTTTTACAAACGTCCATTTAATATTATTTTCTTAAGTTTCTGTTATAAATGTGACTTATTTTATGAGCTAATACATTTTAAAACTTCGATTCATAATGTAAGTTTTTTAAACAAAATATAATTTTTTAAAAGACGAGTATTATGTAAAAATAGCATAACAGATTTATTTAAATGAATTTGTTAGCTTACTAGAATGAAACGGATATGGAAATTTTTGTTAACAATAGCTACTGTAACATCATCGTTACAATGTATCACCGCAATATTCATTATTATTTATAATATGTTCTCCACATTGACCTCAGAATAAGAGGTTCAGTCGATTTGAAAAAATTCGAATCTTATATATCGAATCCAAATTATTCTATGATTGAATATTCACTTATGTCTGTGTATCAAAAATATCAATTTTAACAAAATAAGGAAGGGTTAAAATCGAATGTGTGGTACAATGAAAAAAAATTGTTATGAAAATACTCATTTTAACATATTTTGAAGATAACTTACAATACAATCATGCAAAATCCCACTGTTAAAATGATTTAAATGGCTAATGACTCATTTGTTAGCGACGAATAAAGTAGATTCAGTTAAAGCTTTTTTGTTAAACAAATACACTTTATTATTCCATAGACAAATTTCAACCAATTGTACAAATCGTCAAACTACTCGCCAAATTATGCAAATAGACGATTGTTTCCATTCTAAAATTTTAATACTCCAAATCTAGCACATACCTAAAAGCACTATAATTGTCATTATGCACCATAAATTTCACCAATATGATCAATATATCTGATCAAGAGCAGCCAAAAGAATGGAATAATGCTTATTTTGTCCATCTCAAATAGCTCTATTTGATTTTTTTTAAATGTCATTCGGGGAAAAAAATCAGTACAGCTATTAAGGAAAAATGTACCTTTTTATTGAATACATAAAAATTTGAACATAAAAAGGTTACAAAGAGTTAAGCATAGATAAAATTAATAAGGTAATCATAATTTAATTTCTCAAAACTAATGTACACTTGTAAATTTATATAAATTGGAAATTATTGCAATGGGATACTTAAAAACTATAATTATATAGATAGGGTACACGCCATAATGTAACGATTTTTATTTTATCTTTATTTATTTATTTATTTATTAGGTTCTGCACAGCTAAAAATCCCGCTAAATCTGCGGCAAAAACTGCTGCCAGCAATGCTGCCAGAAGTTTTGGCGTAAAAATTACAGTAAAATTAGATTTACTGCAATTTTTACGACAATTAATGTGTAAATTTTTCTACAATTTTTGCTGAAAAAACTTCTGGCAACATTGCTCCAGCAGTCTTTGCCGTGAATTTAAAGGATTTTTTTTTTACTTGTAAATTTAAAAGAACATTTTCGGAATGCTCATTATACTAGACTCGGAAAAAATATTGTGCATTTTCATTCGTGTTTAGCGTAAATCTTTTCAGACTAAGAAGCTTTTCAATTTTTCTTTTGGAGTAGAGTAATCATTTTTATATCGTAATCATGCTTTTCATTTCCTGTAAGATTCTTTAAAAGGTGTCCAATATTTTCCGAGTTTTTGGATTTTTCAAAGAATTTTCGAGGATTGATTCGCTTTCTATTTTCTTATAGATTTAGATATTATTTAATAAATACTATTTAGAGCCGTTATCTAATAATATCTAAAATATTATGTCATATTAATTTAATTATCTAAAATTCGAGTATTTTTCATGAAGGAAGGCGACAAACTTCAGTTTGTATATAAAAAATTTCTTTTATTGTCATGATAAGGTAACGGAATGTATTAATTATAAACATACAGGCAGACAAAAAAATCATAGTTGAATAATTCAATCTGTTTAAATGATCAAATTAACTTTGAATTAACATTTACCTGAAAATCTTTCTAGTCATGATAAATATTTAACTTTCTCGATAAACATGACACTTCTTGAGTCAAATAAATATTCTTAGTTATCTAAAACACATCAATAATATGCTTTTATTTAATTATTTTTTTTATTATTATTTTTTTTTCAATAGCATTAAAACGTTCTTGCTTTATTTGCTTGGCATAATAGTGCATTTTCTGACTAATAATACTTACGGAAAATGAAAGAGATATTGATTTTTTTCTTCAATAAAAGCACTGTAAGTGAATTGATTTCTTCGAATAAAAGAAAAATTCAGGATTAATGACTTGTAAAGAAGGTAACATTTTTACAAAGAATAGAAAGTGTCTAAATTTGCTTTGAGTAACACTTTTAATTTTTTTTATAATTTTTCAGAATCGCAGGATAAAAGAATTCGAAGAATGGGATAGAATTTTTTGGGAATAGAAATTGTAATAGTTTAAAGGTTTAAAATAATTTATGTGCATAAATAATAAACATTAATGAACATTTAAGCAAATTTTAAAAGGAAATGATTTATTATGTTTCAATAAACACACACCGTAAATATTGGTGTTTGGCAGTGCAAATACATTTATTGCAATAAAAACTTCATATACCACAAAGGATAAGGTTTTTTACAGTTTAAATTAATCATGTTCCCCAGATGAAATTCAAATTATATATACATGAGTAAACATGCCACAATTAAATACCATAGATTAATTTTGCGGCACTATGTTTTGAAATTACAATCTCTTATCACATACTTGTACATTAAGGATTTGTCTTTAAACTTACTTATATTTTCATTACCAAGAAATAAAATATTTACTTGCAAATATTTTTAAATCAAAGAGTGCATATCTGTGCATCTATTTTGCCCACTAAAAGCAAAAATATTTGAAAAAGTATTTTTATAAAAATATATTTATAAAAAATTGCTGTAATCACCAGTAATTGGCACTTAGACTTTTATACAATTAAAGTAACTCTTTTCAACTAAACAAAACTGTTGTCAATTAAAATTTTAAATATATTATAAATCAGATAATAATAAATTGAAATGCATGCCTTTCTTAAGCCAGAGAAGGAGCATTTGCAACAAAAATGGCTAATTTGATACAAGCCATAATTGTTTCTCTTTCCTAGGCACTATTGTCATTTGATAGCATAAATCAAAGTTATAATCTGTAAAGTAAGTCAGCATATAACTGATACATGGTCTTGCATTTTTAAAAGACTGGATATAAATCTTAATTTAATCCATTTTTGTAGGATGTGCCAATCACTGGTGCATGCCAATTACTGGGGATGTTACCATATATATATCTTTAAGTTTTAAGTTTTAAGTTTTTTTTTCTTATACTTAGATAATTTTGATAATTTTGATTGTCAAACTGTACACATAATGGGTAACATGACATAAACATTTGGTATAAATAAATATTTATAAACAAATAATGTTAACTTTTACAAACGAAAAAATATATTTATATTCAAGTTTCAATGCTATACACAAATGAATCCGATATAAGATAATGGTACTTAATACTTATTATTTTTTGTATATTATACTTATTATATATTAGACAGTAAAACGAAAATGCAATAACCGAGATTAGTATTGTAATTGATACAATAAAAATTGTTTTCTTTAACTATCAGCTTCTTTCTGCATCGAGTATTCTTCAGATATTTAGTATGGAGACTGCAGGGAATTTTAATTTTAGAAGGAAAATATATGTTCCTAGCGCAATAAAGTAAATTCAGCGGAGTTATGTTTATGGCTGAAAAGATTTATATATCTTTATTTACAAAAAAAAAAAATATTAAAATGAATTTTTCTAGTCCCGTATATCACATACTAACTATACCGACAGCAACGGAAGGACGAACAGGTGGGTAGTTAATAGTTTAAAATTGGTTTCTTTGTGCAATATGTTTATGTTTATGATTGTTTATAGTTTTCTTAATGTATTTTTTGTTATAAAGCTAAAGGATCCAAATTACATTTTAAGATGTTATTAAAATCAAATGCATTTCCGACCATACCAATAAATGTTTATTTTAAAACTTGGTGATGTAAATCAGTGAAATATATTAAAATCTGGGAAAAACTTCTTTTAATTTTCAAATGCAAATCAAAGTAAATTGAATGTTAAGTGATACATTTACCTGAGAACAATCAAAAATACAGTGTATACAAAATGTATGCATAATTTATTTGCTAAAAACAAGCGTATTCTTTGTTTGTTTACATATTTAACAATCTTGAAATGTTTCCTGAAATTAATCTAATCTATGAAGATATGAATTTTATTTTAGTATAATTCATAGTACTTAGACAACTTAGTACTTAGAAAACTTTTATGTTGGAGAAATTTTTACAAGAGTTAATAACGTACTTAATAACGATATTGATTTTCGTTCTTCATTCAGTCTATCAGATTTATTTGCAGTTCTTTGCCTATTCATAAACGACCAAAATTCAAATATTTAATTTGCATAAATAATTCTTTCAATTACAGCGATGTTTTCACAATCTATAAATACGGTTTAAAGAAAAAATAAGGAAGTTTCAGCTATGTATTTTTACGTTTAATGTAACGAAAAGAAAAATATTTTGGAGTATAACATGTTTAGAATCTCTGTTTAAAAGAGTTCGTCATTTAGTTTGAGTTTCCAAACTTCTTGTTTAAGAAATGAAAATAACATTTAGTCAAAAATGAAAAATAAAAATGTTAACTGAAACTCTTTTATGAGTTCAAAAGCATACCCCTAATTATCAAATAACATCAAAAGAAAGTGCTTAAAGATATACTCGTTTTGTTATGAATAAAATGTTTTATGAAATGAAGTAAAAATAAAATAAATTGAATGGAGCAAAATTTTATGGTTTGTATGCTTTATATTTTTATAAGCAGTTAAAGACAGTTATATACATATGTTTTAATATTTATTTAAAAAACGATTTTTAAATGTTTGGATTTTATTTTATTCTGTATAATATGCTTAAAAATTAGATTGGATGTTCAAAATATTTATGCTACAAAACATAAAAATAAGATTACATTTTTTTTTTTTTTTTTTTCTCTGTTGTAAATTTTTTTTTACTTCCACAAGGTATATTTCTGCATGGATTTAACCCTGTCTATTTAAGAGATTTTAATTCAGATATTTTTTAAATATATTTTGCATCTTTGGATAGGGATACAAAATATTACATAGTTAAATATTTATGAGGAGTTTTTGTTTAAATTTTTTTATATAAATTTTTTAAAAATAATTGAAATTCCTTTAGTTAAATTATTAAACATATATTCTTAAATATATATTCTTAAGCAAAATCTAGCAATCTTTATTTATGTATAATATAGTAAACAATTAGTTTTGATATTCGAAGTTAAAAACAACCATTTTATTAAATTTTAAATAGCATTAATTTATTTTTAATTTATAAAAGGCTTTCAACATGGTTGTTGGTATGCCCAGTTCTGTTTTTCTAGCACCGCAGAAAAAAATGTTCCCAATAAACAAGATTTAATGACGCAAACCATACAGATCATTGGACAAATATTTTTGGGCGATGTGTCTAGAATTAATTTTTGTATTTTGCGATTTCCCCCATTGCTTGCCTTCTGTTCCTTCGTGCCTTTAAAACACTGGTCGTCTGCTGCAATGAACGACTACTATTGTACAGTTAGTCGACTGTTACATTCATTTAAAAAACACTCTAAGATTGTAACACAATGCTCTGAGCGATCTTCGACTCTTGTAAAATCATGCACCTATCATATACAAGATTGTCGTCAGACATTCTATCCATATCAAAGAATACGATATTATTCACATTGATCTAAACATTGTGATAAATTTTATAGAAATACTATTTGTTCACAAAATTATGCTTTATACCATTCTTTAACTCTCAATATACTCCATCCGCACGTCCTACTGCATTATATGCTAGTTAATCTTTCGAATTTCTTTTATTTTCGGTCCGTTCTGTCATTTTATTAAGGTCTTATACTAATTGATATATTTCATCCTTAATTTTTGCATACTTTTTTATACAGATCACAAAAGAGTCAGCAAATAAAAAATTGAGTGATTTTCCACATGCCCGTGGTAAATGCTAATGTTTGTTTTTAAGTTTCGAACGTATCAGAAAAGCGTTTATGAAACAGGAAATATGTCTGTCCATTCGTCTTTGTCTCTTTGTCACTTACCCTAACTGACATAAATATAGTCCGAATGCCACGAAATGAATATATATTGAGCAGCAAACACATATTGAGTTTGGCGTTTAGAATGAAATATGAAGTAAAACATATAAAATTTTCGATTCGTTTTTTTTTTTTTTTTTTTTTTTTTTTTTCTGGTTGAAAGAAGAGATTTTTTTTATTTGAATGTCAATTATTTGCGATTAGCTCATTTATTAATCTGTTATTAAATAATTCAATTATTAATGTTTGAAAATACAGTCAGATATTCGAATAAAATAATCCCACTCTGCTGAAAACTCTGAAGAAGATTAGAATCTTGGTATAAAAATTCTCGTATTCAGCAATTTCTTTAAAAGATTTATCGTGTATGAAGCAAAATCGCGTAATAACTGTTGTTGTATTAGACGTGATATTTTTTACATAATTCATAGAGATCATGTTCAAGGCATCCAAAAACATTCGTTTATTAAATAAGATCGAACTTAATCATAAGCATCTTAATCGGGTCTGATTGTATTTCAAATTGTTTCTGATGATTACTTTTGTATTACCGGCAGGATTTCTCAGAATTCTTTCTTAGGTTAAGCTATTGATTTGACCGAAATATATTAGTATAAAGGTAATACAAGCATTACAATTTAAATTGTTATTGTGTATGAATATAAGAAGGTTCTTAGAGATGACGATAATCTTTTTTTCTTAATCCTTACGTGAAACCAGATATCTATAAATTTTTTTCTTCTATCACCGTTTCTAAAAATTGAAATATGCATCTAATTAAATTGAAAAACTCCATTGTTTAAGAAAACATTTTTTCCATGAAAGGAGAAATCAAATTTTTTGACCACTTTATGTTTCACATAAGTTTTTTTTACGATGAGATAAATGCTAATGATTTAAATTTTGAACTAGCCTCCTCTGGCGATCGGATTGGTTTTATTTAAATGTATGCTAAGCATTAGGGCGGAGCGTAAAAAACTTTTTTTCGAAATTATTTTCTCCCTAGCGCGGAAAAGTTGTCTAGTGGTATCAGTAATATACTCACAAAATTTCAAAACAATCAATAAATATCTTCCGGTTCCACTTTTGGGTTGAAATATGCAATTTTAGCCAAAAATCTTGTAATTTTTCACATTTCAGTAATAATTTTAATTTTTAATTTTTTCTTCGCCCTAGTGCGGAATAACTGAAAGAGTACATAAGAAACACAAGTCCAAAATATTAGAGTAATTAAAAAATATCTTCTGGTTCCATTTTGGGTTCTAAATATGAGAAATTTGTCGAAAATTATACAAATTTTCACATTTTAGTCATTTTTTTTATTTTTCGATTTTCTATTCCCGCTGGCATGAAAATGTTCGAAGAATATGCAAGAAGCATAAGTAAAAACTTTAGAATAATAAATAAATATCCCGGATTCCTTTTTGGGGGCTAAAAATGTCAGAGTAACTAAAAAGTATGTAAATTTTCACGTCAAAGGGATTTTTTTCTTATCAATTTTCTCTTCTCGCTGGAGCGGAAAGTATGGAAAATCATATGAAAAACATATCAGAAGAGGTTATTGGTGACACTTGCCCTATATAATCGCATCCTTGTTCTTCCATAAGTGTTAAAGATACTTCAAGCATTCTTTGTTGATGGAGCGTTCCCTCAATATTCCTCTGAATTAAATTTTTATCTTTTCGACGGTCAAAATACAATCTTTTCAATGTTTTGGTGGATATGAATCTCTAATCTTGGACTTGGCATTTCATGCGATATTTATTTCCTTCTCTTCTTGTGTTATGCCTGTCTATAACTGGACATGTCGTCACATATCACAACTCACAAGTCTTCAAGAAGTGCCCCTGTTACTGATACTGCAACTCGGTCGGACACTCGTATTGTGTCTCAAGTTCTGGCTAGGGCAGGACGGCGGGTTGTTCTTGATATACTTATAGTATTTATGTCAGATTCCAATGGCATAAAGGTTTATCACTAAGATCGTGACACAGTTGTTCATGAACAAGTCTAAAAGATTTAAATAACTCTAAGCCTTCGATGAAGTAGTAGTGATTGTTTTTTCCATTTTATACCGTTTTCTGAAACTTTCTTATTCTTTTTCGAGCCTGCTCGTTCATTTACTAACTTTACGTGTTGTGGGCCGTGAATCCGAGTGTAGCAATTGGATCTATCGACAGTTTCCTTGAAGTTCTTTGATCCTCAAGAAACTGTTTTCCAATTCTGGAATTTTTTATATCACGTGAGCATTTATATCCTTCTAGACATGTACACTTGTAAGAAAATTTTTTAAACAGACGGGTTTTTTTTCTTCCATTAGGAAAATTAATTTTGACTTCGTCTGTTCTTTAGTGTCAAACTTCTTTATACTCTTGTATTTATCATTATATGAAACTATCATTTAGATTATTCTTTGCCTAGAAACCGTTGGAACTGGGGAAGCCTACCAAATTGCTTCAACCATTTTAGCCCATAATCCACTATCCCCCCAAAGGTGGGTCCGATTTTTAATTATATTTCGATACATTTCTCACCAACAAAAAAGTACATTACAGTTTCATAAATTGATGGAACGCCATTTCTTAATTCTTTAGGATCCTAAATAATGGGATGCGCCTTAATTGTGATAGTTCTGTGTAATATTTTCCATGCACACTATTAGTTCAACACAATATTAAAAATGAAAATTTTGCAAACTTTTCAGATGTATTATTTTTCAATAAAATATAGAAGCTAAAATTGAATATCCTCATTACGAACCTATCACAAGCAGAGTATTAAACCAGCGGTAACACTACAGTAAACGAACAGAAAGCTGAACTAAGAGGAATTTCCCTCACATCGCTTTTGATTCGATTTTTCTATGATTTTTGTGTGCATTAATGCCCTGTATTTGCCAGTTTAAGTAATAAAAGTCAAACCAGAAGATATTAATTATTTACTTTAAATTTTAATTTCTAAGTATGTCATATGATTTTCCGAATTTTCCGCGCCAGCGAGAAGTGAAAATTGATGAGACAAAAATCCCTGAGAAGAGAATACTTACATAATTTTTGGCGAAAGGGAACCGAAAGGGAAACTGGATGATATTTATTGATTATTCTAAAGTTTTTCCCCTATGTTTCTATTATATTTCTCAAACTTTTCCGTACCAGTGGGAATAGAAAATCTAAAACTAAAAAAAATCACTAAAATGTGAAAAATTGCATAATTTTCGATAAATTTTCCATATTTAAACTCCAAAGTGGAACCAGAAGATATTTTTTATTTACTTTAATATTTTGGACTTATATTCTTTATGTACTCTATCAGCTTGTCTGTTCTAGGGCGAAGAAAAAATCGGAAATTAAAAATATTGCTGAAATGTGAAAATTTACAACATTTTCGGCTAAAATTGCATATTTCGACCCAAAAGTGGAACCGGAAGATATTTATTGATTGTTGTGAAATTTTGTGAGTATGTTAGTGATACCACTACACAACTTTTTCACGCTAGGGTGAAAAGAATTTCGAAAAAAAGTTTTTTACGCTCCGCCCTACTAAGCATTAATGTTTCTTCATAATTTTACATACTTTCTTTGCTTCACTAGTGTAACCTTATGTATCAAGCTTCTACGCTTGCATGTCAGCATTCTGTATGTTTTGTTGTTGTGGTTGTTCTTATGCATTTCATATTTCTTGAAAAAACTTCTTAGCTGACTTAGATATTTATGCATTATGTTTGTTTTCTTGTCAGAAGTAATGCGTTCACTAATGAGGAGATTTTAAAAAGTATTACACTGAAAAAATGAAACACTAAAAAATGAGTACATCGATGTACTTATGCTGAATTCAGTATGTTTGGATTAAAAAGTTTCACATTGCTTTCTTAATTTTGAAACATCACATGTTATCAAATCCAATCTAATGACTACTTTGTACCCATTAATGTTTTATTTCATTTATGGTGGCAAAAAAGATATTTATTAATGTAAATATTAAGTTATGTACAGTAATTTCAAATAATTTAGAAGTGCTTGCAAATAGTGCTCTTGCCATAAAAATATTTGATTTTGGTATTTTGCGAATAGTTTTTGTTATTTTTCTTAGTAAATAATCAATTAAACTTTTATTGTTAATAGTTTTGAGCAAGAAATAAATGCTAGTATATTCTTACTTTAATTTATAAGTTAAGGGGTAATTCATAACCTTTTGCACTTGAACACAACTATAGAATCAAAAATGTGTTTCTTAGCTTTGAGTATATTTGGATAGGAGCTACTTTGAGTATGTAAAGTACTTAAAATTGAGTAATTTTTCTCAATTTTGAGTAACCATTTTTTTCAGTGTTCATTATTTTCTGTACTTCGGTGCACTACCACATGATATATGATAAAGAATATGACACGGTTAATGACGTTTTTTGTGTTTGTGTGAAATGTCCTTCATAATATTCAATTTTAATGTTGAACTAAAATATTGTTGCTCATATTTTTTAGAACATCTCTATTATCTTTGTCTATTTTCTAGAAAAAAAAATTTCGAATTATTCACCAATCTTTAATAAATAGTCACTTAAAACTGATTTAATATTCGAAAGTACCACCATATTTGTTAATACTCGGTATCCTTTAATATCACGACTTCCGTGTTTAATGACTTAATTGTTATTTTAATTAATGAAGAAACTAATAAATCAGTAAAACGTCCTTATGATAATAAAGAAAAACTTTACATTGGATAAAATTATGATAATAAAATGTTGCTAAGCAACATATACTTTATTACGAAATTTTCAACATATGTGTGAAACTTAGAATCACAATATATATATAGATACAAATTATATATTATTTTCAGATCATCATGATTACAAATAAATGTCAAATTAAAAAACCCTTTATGGCGTAACAAACACCTGTAATGAGTCTGACGTCCAAAGTAACTCCACGGTTATTCATTTTTGCTCTGTGAATGATTAGCTTCATAACTTAGTACTTTTTTGGGTCACTAATGAACGAATACTTAATTTTTTTTTTTTCTGTGGAAAGAAATGTTGGGCTATAAATTGTCAATCTCACAAAAGTTATCTAAAAACATACACATTTTCGAATTGTAAATCATCTTTCAAACATAATTCTTTAAACAATCTTTCTAAAAATTCAACTTTTAAGAAGTTTTATTAAGACACATAATAATTTTAAGTAAAAAAGCAGGTACTTTTATGTAGGGCAGTCGACAATCTCGTCAGCACCGTTTTTTTCACTCTCTAGCTTTTATTTTTAAGGGGGGTTTTAATTAAAACAATGCTTTGATACTGAAATAAAAAATTTCGATTTGTGTTATTTTAATTATTACTGTTAATTATGTATTTAGATATTTCTACTATAGTGGTCTTTGTACTTTTATTAAGTAGCTTGGCACAGTTTAAGCGTTAGAAAGGGACATAAGTTTTCAAAATATATAAAGCGATGTGAAATAGTTCTCACACGCATAATATACGCACCAATTTACCTTATTGATGCCAAAATAGTGTTATTTTTCCAGACATTTGCCTGTAGTCGTTTATTTTTTTTAACAATTGCTTTGTTTCATAAGATGTTCAATTTATCTTTCAAAGTTTTAAAATATGAATTCTTTTTTTTTCTATAACAAATCACAACATTCTTACACCTTCATTTGATAGAAACATTATGCCCCAGCATATACTAAAAATAATTAACAGATATATACAATACAGTCCTAAAACTAAATTCCAAAGATGCGCAGTATCATGCACTGGCATTCATAAAATGCACTGGCATTCATATATCCTTCCAGCTAAATGCACATAATGAATAAAACTTTTTAGAATATTATTGCATGCATTGTGTTGAAATCTAGGGTAAGAAACATCCACTAATTGACATATACTGAGACATTCACTTATCACATTTCTTCAGTTTATTTATAATTATCGCATATATCGGCCTAATTGTCTGTAACTTACGTAGTGCAATACCTGTCTTAAAAATGAATATTCCATTATAGGTATTGTACTATATTTAAACTACTACCTCTGATAATAAAGTTCGGTGAATAAATTCAGATCGGCCGATCTGGCAACATTGGGGAAACAAAATTCTGCACCTGCATCCAAGTGTTCACCATCTTCCCCCACCGTTGTTCAGTTGAGAGTCTTTTATGTTCTATGTAAGACGTGTTTTACTAAGTACGTGTTCAGTGCGTTGGTTCTTAACTGAGAACATGAAAATGAAAGAATAAAGGATGAATTTAAAGTTTGGTTTTAAGCTTTGCAAGATACCGAAAGAAATTCATGAGGGATGGTGTAAATTGAACACCTACCATACTCACCAGATCTAAATCCTCTAGACGTCGTCCGAATTTCACGACTTGAACTCTCTTTGAAAGAGATTTGACCATATTGCTGACATCCAACGAAATGTGACGAAGCTTTTGAACTTCATTCCAAAAAAAAAGAATTCTTGCAAATTTCCCAGGACATGTATAGCAGATCTCAGCGGTGCATAGTTATAGGAGATGACTATTTTGAAGGATGGTACAGTAACTTTCCTTAATATTTCATCTACATTAATGCTACAGGACTATTCACCAAACTTTATTGTCAGAGGTAGTATATTTAACTATAACTATATTAAATACACATTCTGAAAATTACCAATGTGTACAAAGAATTGCTTTTTAATACAAATTTTTAAGTCAAAGTTTTCTTAAGTAAAGCTGTTGTAACAATACATAAATTAACATATTGTAGATCAGATTTGTCACATAGTGTTTTTGAAATTAATACTTCTCATCTCAGATTTCTAAAGGAAATTAAAACCACCTTTTTTTCGATTGAGCTAGTAACATTGGTTATCAAAACTTTTACACACTGAAATAAAATGAAACGTGTTACAAAAATATAATCTAAATAAGATAATTATAAATTAATAATGTTAGAATTTACAATATAAAATTGAATTTATTTTCAAATTACATTATACACATATTACTCAGACAAGGGGTATTGGTACTAAATTTCTTTTTTAGTGAAAATTTGAAATTGAAAGCATCTAGAATAATATGGTATATATTTTTAAAAAATACTTATTCTCTTTAATTGTAAACTTATTTCTGCCTCCAGCCTTCTTCAAATATTTGGTATGCAGATAGCAGGGAAGAGTTCTAATTTTAGAAGGAGAATATACGTTCCTAGAGCAATAAAGTAGATTCGGTGCAGTTATGTTTATGGCTGGAAAGATTTGTAATATGCCTTTATTAAAAAAATAGAAAAAAAAGTATTTCTCGAACACAACATATTACAAATAATATGAAAGCTGCAACGAAAAGACGAATAGTTATGCAGTTAGTAATTTAATATTAATACCTTTATGAATTTTTTCCCGCTTTTTATGGTTCTGAGTTTTCTAAATGTATTTTTTATTACAAGGCTATGTCATGCAAAATACATTTTAAAGAGGCTATTAAATTTTAATACATTTTAGGGTATACGTGTAAAGACAATTTTAAAAGTGGGAAGATGTAAATCAGGAAAATGTAACAACACCAGATACTTTTAATTTTTAGATGCAAATTAACCTTAGATGTGGAAGTGATTTCAATATAACCATACATACGCAGTAAAATTACTTACATCTCATGAAAATGCATTCTATTTTAAAAAATTACAGCATAATTTATTTTCTAATAACTAGCACATTAATCTTTTCGTTTTAGGTTTAACTATCTTGATATATTTCCTGAAATGAGATTAAGCTTTGGGAAAACAAAATTTATTCAACTATGTTATGTAATTATTCATTAGGTAGATAGACACATATACGTTAGAGAGACTAGAAAATGTACTAATAGAAAATAAATTTTTTAAATTACTTGCAATAGCTAGAATTAGAGATAAGTTTAAGGTTGACGAAATTAATGAACATTTTTACAAGCAAAAATTTGAAAACCGTGGTCATCAATAAATAACATTAAGTTCTAGATCTATTTTGCAAGCATCTAGTAATGTAAACCTTTGAAAATATTGCATTTAAAAGCTATTATTTGATAATTATTCGACAAGTTACGTTTCCATATTAGCTGATAATTCCTAAAACTATATGGAGACGTCATCCTTAACGATGCAATAAATTCATAAGTAATTACATTTTGTGCCTTATTTACATTTAAAACCAACTAGAATAGTCCGTTTTTTACTATT
Source organism: Maratus speculifer (assembly GCA_964019185.1). Lineage (NCBI taxonomy): Eukaryota > Metazoa > Arthropoda > Arachnida > Araneae > Salticidae > Maratus > Maratus speculifer. The sequence goes on from OZ025290.1 coordinate 324,246,288, forward strand.
TTTTTCAGTTTTTAACGATACTGGTAATTTATGTTATAATTTACGCCTATATTTTAAAGTGGTAATTTTTGTTTATTTGTAGAGGCTAATCATTGAAACTACCGAACCTATTTCGAAAGAAATAATATCAAAATAATGGTGGCATTCATTGCTCCCACATAAGTTGTATCTTAGTCGATGTTACTATTCCAAGAGGGGTGCAGGAACAAGAGACGTTCTAAAAATGCGATTTTTGTATTATTGGAAGGCCTAAAAAATGAAATATCTAATGATGGTTACTTACAGGATATAAATTATTTCAATCAAAGTTTCCCTAAAATATTGAAATAAAAGAAAAGTACACAAAAAGCGTACTACAACATTCTAAACGCGATTTGTAAACAATCTCACCAAACATCAAACTGATTTCAAAAGAAAAATGTTGGTTATTTAATCTATTAAAAGGTAACAAACATAAGCTATATTTTACATAAGTGACACTATCAACAGAGAGTGTAGGAGTAATAACATACAAAACGGTCATTTTTATTATAAAGCCTAGAAATTTTAAATATGGCATTGCAGTTACTTATAATATATATATATCCTCTGAGAACCTCTGAGAACTCCCTTTAGAAGCTATGAAACTAACGAAGGAGGGCAAAGTTTTTTAAAAATTTCTTAAGCAACCTCGGAGCGAACACATGCATCAGCAGATATTTAACAGAAATAACCCAGATAAAAACATCAGCAAATAACCTTTAAAAAATAAGATTTTACAGGAATTTTGAAAGTTTTACAGGCATTTTGAAGGCAAATTAAAAGTGCAGATTTATTTGCGGAAATTTACTGTTTATTAAAAGATTTCATGCAGGCATTTATCTGACCTCTAAATTACTAATCGGGTATTTTGAAGGTCACTTCAGGTATTTTGAAGGAAAATGAAAACTAAAACAAAATGCACAACAAACAAAATTTTAAAGGTTGTATAGAAGCTTTTATCAGCAAGTTAATTGCTTTCAATTTACCTTTAGTGACTTAGCTGATTTTTAATTATTCTTTAGATATTTTGAAGTAAAATATAGCCTTCAATTTACCTTCAGTGACTTAATGACTTAATGAGTGAATATTTAAACTCTCTTAGTTCAAGACTTCCTTTCGCTACGTGCGGAAGTGTCCCAGAAATGCTCTTCAAAATACAAGAATAGGCGCGAACCACGGCCCGCGCGACGGGGCCATTCTATTGATTTAGATGCGAGAATATTCCAGCTACATATTGAGGTAATTTGCATGTTTTTAGGACAATTATTAATTAAATTATTAGTAATTAATTATCACATCCATTTGCCAGTTAATTCTATCGGCCCTTGTAGATACCAAGTTTCACAATTCTAAAAATTTAATTGCTTAAACTCTTAATTAAAAATGTAAAAATAATCTCCATAGTCTAATTTTTAATCTAGTTTAGTTTATAAAAATTTTCTCATAAAAATTCTCGCATTCATTATAGTTTTATTATTATTTCTTCCAAATTAATCTAGAACCACGTGTTCAATTCGAGCGAAATAACGCTAAGTTCAGCCTAATGGGGTTAAGTATTAGGATATATATATCCAAGATAGCGTCCCGTTTACCCTTGCCGGCAGCAAGTCAAATCCCATTGCGACCACGTGGAATTTCTGAGTTTTGAAAAAAATCACAAGATTCTAAAACTTTAAGACAATACACCAGCCTCAAATGTACCCAATAATTATATATTGTAATTAAATGCCATTTTTTTAAACTTTAACTATTTTCTCCATTTTTCATGTTTTAATTTCTAAACTTAGATTATTTTTCGACTTTTTTTTTCATTTTTTCGCAATTTTTTTTTTTTCAATTTCTAGATAAAAACTGGGAAATTGACTAATTATTACATAAAATTAACGATTTTAATTAATTTTCTTTAAAATAATTTTTTTTAGTACAGCATTTCTGCTTTTACCGGAGGTCAGCATAATTACGCTGTACCCACCGTACTATCTATCCAGCCGAAAAACACTAATTTCTAATTATCTCATTAATTAATTAATATTTATTCTTTTCCGCTGGGTTCCAATACCTACTACTAAAAATTGGAAAGAGGAGGGGTTATTGTTTATTTTGACTACAATTTAGAAATGTGCAATTTAAATCTTAGTTTTCTCACATATGCAGGGAAAATGCAAGTTTTTTACATTCAAGAAACCTTTGTTCCAAATACCGGCAAAATACCTGAATATTTTACTTTCAGGGAAAATGCCGGCTTTTTACTTTCAAAAAACCTTAGTTCCAAATACCGGCATTTTACCTGAACATTTTTTAAAGGCTGTTTGCTGATTTTTTTACCTGGGAACTCCTCTGTTATAGTCACTCAAGGAATCAAGAGATAAAAGTATCATGGAATTACTTTAACAAAACTAGCAAAATATCTTATGTCTTTTCAAGCATACATTTGAAACACTTTAAAAAGAACACTTCTTTTACTTTAGTTAATTAAGGGATTACGGCGATTTTAACATTTTCGGCGTTTAACATTCTCAACAACGTCGTTTATTTATTCCATTCAGTCCATAGAATTCATTCGGACTTCGGCAATAGCATGTTCTTCTTCGCTCCTGTCACACAAAAAATCCTGTGCGACTTAGTTTAATTATTGTGACATTTTGTGATAAGGAGCCAGTAATATTATCCGCAAGTTTCCGCATCTTATATCACAGGAGTCGTGGCGAGAAAAAAAAATAAATTTAGAAACTTCATAAAACTACACATCGGCCGCTCCCAAATGGTTTATTAAAAGGCATTCATATAGAGCGGGAAATGCCCTTTCCGGAGCGAGATTCCATCCTAAAAATATAGCTCCCGCAAGTCGTCTAAACCCGAATCATCGAAAAAAATATTTTATTACCTCTGGGTCTCCTCACTTAAGTCAATAATAAAAAGCTTCTAGAATATTCGGTAATCTCTAACCACGGTACTTTTATGTAAACAAAATTTAATGTCTAACATCGAAGTCAAAAATAGCCGTCTCGAATATTTTGCAGGCGATAATTTTTATTTTAAAAGATTATTATTTAACTAATTTAAAATCGAAATCAAAATTCGAATATATTCTAAAGACGATAATTTAACACAAAAAAAAAAGAAACAAATGAATTTATTGCTACGAAATAAATATCAAACGCGAAGAAAAAAGAATAATAAAAATAATGATATTTTTGAAAAGTATGGTTTGGGAATAAATTTAATAAGACCTTCTTAAAAAAGGGTTGAAAAAAAATAGGAAAAAATGAGTTTTATTGGGAATTTTAAGTAATGAAGTTTAATTAAGAATATTTTTAATTTAGAGCCATTTTTTAAATTTACGCATATTGGAATAAATGTTTTTTAAGTTGAAATAAGTGCGGTATATTGTTAAAAGAAATTAATATAATATAATGTTAACTTTGGCGAAAAAAAAATTAATTTGTAATAGACATGTCTAAAATCGCTGTTACGTATAATATACACGCATCATAAGTATATTCGTGTAAACAATTAATTGGGAGTGCTACTTTCATTGGAATTTCAATATTATTAATAATAATCTTATTTCGTATTAATTTTTAAGGATAAAATCAATCAAAATACATAACAAGTTATTACTCCATGTTTATTAGTTACCTAGTATATTAGAGTTAAATATAAAATTGCTCGCCTTGATTCTATCGACTTAAAGAGTATTGTACGATTAAAACAGTACAGATAAAATAAATCTTTTTTCATTTTATTTACATCAAATGTGTGACTGTGGTTAATTCTCTTTTCAGAATTCTCTGGCAGATTTATTATATGAAAATAAATGTATTCAGTATATAAGATTTCTTCTGATAAAACTGATGTAAATTACATTATCTATTTTATATGTTTAATATGATTTGTTTACAGTTCATTTCCTGCTCTTAAAAAAAAATATATTTATTTACTTTAAATATCTAGTTAAATGTATTTCAAATACTACTACCGTTTAAGAAATTTCAAAACATTTTCAATGCGAGACATTTGGAGAAAGAAAAAAAGTGTTATAATTTCATACTTTTTAAAATAGCAACAAACCCCAGAAAATGGCATATTAACTCTTCATTACCTCTACTTAAAAGAGTTCCATGTTCAGTTTAGTTTTCTTCAGTCAGTATTTACGAAATGAAAAGGTCATTTAGTGAAAGAGTAAAAAATAGATTTACAGAATACTCTTTTTACCTTTCAAAATGCATGTACCCTAATTATCAAATAACACCAAAAGAAAGTTTTTGAAGACTTTTTTTTAATATGAGTAAAAAGTATACTATATAAAGAAACATAAAAGTTTATTTAAAAAAGAAAAATCATGACTTGTAAGCTTTACAAAGTTGCAAGCAACTGAAAGGCTGCTAAGTTAATGTTTAAAAATATTTATTTAGAATGTTATTTTGTAGTGCTTTAAGATATTTCACAATTTAAGGCTGTTCTCAACTGCACTGTTGGACGAAGCTGAAACTTTCTGACGCTCATATGAAGTGTACATTTTTAAACATAAGAGTAGAAAATATTTTTCCATTTTTCAATCAATACATTAACTATTGAGTTATAAACACTTCTGATCATGTGTCAAGGCACTTTTTTCCCTTTCTGGGTAGTTTTTCCGCTTTCGTCTGAAAATTTGATTTAAAACGCCTTAGTTGTAAATATTTCCTAAAAGTTATATTGTGTTTACAAAGAAAAAAAAGTAATTAAATTTGAATTTATAAGGATTTTGTGGAATATAACCCCATTCAAGTCTTTTATTTTAATATTTTTTAGTATTTTGTTGAATGCTTAAATGCACAAGTACGTTGTTCTTTCAATGCAAATATAGAAATAGTATTTCCGCATTAAAAAAAAATACTCCTCCCTTCCCCAACGCCAAGAAGCTGAAAATATGGAAAGCGATATATGCATATAAATATGCAAAAGAAATCTCCAATTTAAAAATATTTTTTTTTATGTAATCAATAATGCTTTTGAAACAAAATAATGTAGTGTCATGATTTGTAAGCTTTGCAGAGTTACAAGCAAATAAAAGGCTGTTAAGTTATAATGTTTAAAAGTATTCTTTTAAAGTAAGGCTGTTCTCAACTGCACTGGTGGACGAAGCTGAAAGTTTTTGACGCACATATGAAGTACACATTTTTAAACATAAAAGTATAAAATTGGCAAAACTGACTATGGAAGCATCTTAGAATAGAAAAAAAGTTTTCATTTTTCAATAATAAATTAACTATTGAGCTACAAACACTTCTAATCATGTATAAAGGCACTTTTCCGTTTTCCTATGAAAAATTTGATTGAAAACGCCAAAGTTGTAAATATTTCCTAAAAGTTATATTGTATTTAAAAAGAAAAAAAGAAGCATTTTTTTTCATTTTCATACTTTCTGAATAACAATATCAGCCATTTCCTTGCATTTCCAAACAAAAATGAATTAAAACATTTGTCCAAAGTTTAAAACAGCTTTAAGGAATTCATTTTAAAAGCTTTTTGTATAATTACATTATATATAACAGAAGTATAAACAGTTATTTCTCTAGTTACCAAATCTATATAAAAAAAAACCATTATTTCTTTTGAATTTTAGTCTTCCCATTTACATACTAAAGGCACAGCAATTAATAGGAATGAAATACATTTCAAAAGATTCTGTAATCAGCTTTTGATATAGTGCAATATATATTGTTAAAACTTGCTATTTCATAAAAATAGTTGAGGTAAATAAAAAATCCATCTACCAAATTATTTCTTATTTTTTGAGTTACAGAGAAACTACTGAATTGGTCGAGATATAGCACCTCCTATAATTATTTCATCGATATATATATATAGATATATATTCATACATATAGAGTTTTATAATAAGTTAATTCAATGATACTCATAAATACAATTAGTAGATACAATGTTAAGTAAATTTTTCGAGTAAATCTTATATCACATTCAAATGTTTTAATTATTTCTAGATTGTAAGAAAAATTTCTTCACCTTTTTAATCGAGCAAGTCTGTTTGCAAAATAGAAATTATTATTCTGAAAATCTATGATGCTAATTTTTTAATGAAATTCAAAGGAGACTCTTATTGCAATATGACATTTTCTTTATTGAAGAAAGTTTTTATTCATTATATTTATACATTTAAAGTAAATGTACGAAAATATTTTAAATGTGTTTAATAAGAATAAATAATCTTCTGTGTTTACCAAAAAAGGAAAAATACACATTTCATATTGAAACCCTCTTCAAATACATTTATTAAAATTTGATATTATCTTACAATATACTGAAATAAATGTTGTTTCTATCTGAAAAAAAACATTGCAAATTCATAGCATATTTTAATAACATATAAAATTATATGTATTAGATAATTACGGCAGTCAGTTACATATACTATTTGACATTTCGAAAAGTTAATCGGAACTTTAAAATTTTAACTGTGTAAAAACAGCAATACATGCTTCTATAGAAAGTCTTACAATATCTCATAATACTTGTGGACAAATACCGTTACATTAGCAGAGCAAAACATCTAACAATTTCAACAGAATAACTTATGTGATTTTGATTCATTTTGATAAATTTGAAAAGATTTTCTGATATTTCAGTTGGTGCTTTTATTTATGATAGTTTGTCATTCTCACTTTCAAATTTTTTTAAATTCATAATACATGGCGTCCAGCAAATAACACCCTGATTTCAAAATTAAATTTCTCAAAAACAAAGATTAATAGAATTATGCAGTAAACGGTTTGTTTATCAGGTAAGCTGTAAAAATCTTATACAAAAGTTTCGAACGGTAAATATTTTGAAAAGATTGTGTTCTGATTGCAAAGAATGCTTTGATTTGACATTTTTCTTGCTTTAGATTGCTGCCAGAGAATGTATTTGTTGGCTTTAATTGCCATATTTCATAGTTTTTTGAAATTAAATTGTTGAAATTTCGAAATTCTAAAAATGTACTTCGAAAGATGTTTAAAATATTGCACTGTAAGCTGAAAAATTATTTCTCTGCAGGCAATCTAAAACAAGAATAATGTCAAATCAAAGCATTCTATGCAATCAGAACGCAATTTTTTCAAAATATTCACTATTTGAAATTTCTGTATAAGATTTTTACAGCTTACCTTATGAAAAAACCGTTTACCGCGTATTACTATCAATCTTTGTTTTTGAGAAATTTAATTTTGAAATCAGGGTGTTATTTGCTGGACACCCTGTATATATATATATATATATGTATATATATATATATATATATATATATATATATATATAGCAATAATTCAAGGAAATTAGCAAATCTTTTAATTATAGTTAATATCCGATCAGATATTTTGTATGCCAAAATATATCTATATAAATGCAATTTTTGACTTTCTCATTTTGTTTATCCTTTCACTCATACAAATAGACACACACGCACACACAATTATATAAAAATAAATACATCCATAAATAAAAATAAATACGCATATATGCAATACTTCTCTGAAATTTTTCTACTACTACTAAGCTCTGTCAAAATTCCCATTCATGCAAGCATTTACAGGAATTTAGATTGCTTTTATCTCATGAATTATTTATTTAAACGGAATTCTATTCAGTATAATTTTGTATATTGCTTATAATTTAAAACACTTGGTTTGCTAATTTATATAAAAGTTTATCTGTTACGATAAGCCAATATTTGATTTCAAATAAAAGTTCGGCGGTTAAAGGGAACCAGGATTAGATTTTAATTGAACACAGTACACAGTTTTAATAAATTCCCATTACAGGAACGTGTAATTTATCTTTTGAACTATACTAACGAACGAACATTAAAACTCACTGAATGCATTTATTACTTGCGATGTATTTCCTTTATTTATTCATATTCACTTCAGTTTGAAAAGTATCAATGAGACATGATGAAACTCACTTAAATTTTTGTGCTTTATACTTTGCTAACATTAATATGAAGAAAAATTACATACATAAGAAGAAGATGTGTATTATACATTAAAGTATCTGCTTTTAGGCTTTTTATCAGTATGTTTGATTTTTTTAAATGTGTAAATTAAGCAAAAATAGTCCTATATAATTTAAAAATAATATGTATGCATTATAACTGGCATAGACAGTGAGATTGCAGAGGTCAAATACCTCATTTAATTTTCAAGAGAACCTTTTTCAAGAGAATTTTCAAGAGAACCTTTCGATTTCGCCTTTTTTAAACATTAGATTTCCCATTAGAAAGTTAAACTAAAAAAGATTTTATTCGATTCAATTATAAAATAAAAGTACCGAAAATTTTCAAGATATTGAAATTTAAGAGCAATTCCGAACTTCTGAGAACATAATATGATAATTATTTGCGGAAAATTATATTTTATATACCTTGTTTTACGAGATAAAAATTAATAAGCGAGTACCAAATACGAATATACATATTTCTTGATCAACATGCATCTATGTGCATAAATATTAAAACACATACAGTAGAACCCTGCTAATTCAGACCCCGTTAATCCGGATCTCTAGATAATCCGAATCGATTTGGTCATTTTTTATTCAAGTTTGAGAAGCGATTGGCTAATTTCCATAACATTAACTTGTTTCATAGTCGTATTTTGAATAAAAAAATATTTTTCTGAAATATTTTATGAAGAATGCCTTACGCTTTCTTTTTTAAATTACACCCAAGAAACTACTTATGCACAAGCGGATGCGTGACCGCACGGCTCGCGAAAGGTATAGAAAACTGGCACAGCATAAAATTACAAACTTTTTATTACCAAAAAAAAAAAATACATTTTTCCTGTCTGTAAATATTTATTAAGCTTAAAATAAAGGTTATTTTCTGTAAGTATGTTTTATTTTATTTCATTTTATTCTGATTCTCCGGATAGTCCCAATTAATCCGAATTATCGGGGTTTTACTGTACTTAAGAATAAATAAATATCTATTAATTTATTATTAATTTCTGTTTTCTACTTTTCATCTTTCTTTTCGTAAAAGTTTTGTCACCGAATAATAATTCATCTGAAAACAAAACTCATGAATTCAAAGATACCTTATTAAAGAAAATACGTTTCTTAAAATCTGAAAGTCAAATTCTATATTTCGCTTGTTTTGCTTTCACTTCTGATAAGTTTTTGGAATATTTTAAGACATGTTACAAAACCAAACATTTTACCTGGAATTTACACCAAGAATTATATGAAATCAAAATCATATGAAAGTTTTGACATTAATGTTTACATTAAGTTTGTTTTCAATCTAGTGTCATTTTAAACTGCTTCCGATATTATACAGTGTAATATCAAAGGAAAAATTTTCTGACGTAATATGACACATATAAAAAAGAAACTCAGTGCAATACAAATGTAAGTGTTTTTTGTATCAAGAGCTAAAACTAAGGAGTACATGAAGAAAAAACATAATTTTTTAGTAGTGGTTATTTGTTTAGCAAAAATGTTGAATTTTTGACACAGGGGTGAACAGATATTTGTTAATTTTCGAAGAAAAAAAAACGGAAAGTATTGATTTTGGAAGCCTGTGTCTAGGAACGGTGATATAGTACAATGTCAGGAATTGTGTCACTTTTATATTTTTATTTCATAACTTTGATATGTATGCTTTCATTTTAAATAAAAATATAAGTTTTTTATTAATAGTTAACAATTTATTATTTCCAGTCTTCCAATTTTTTTCGTCAAACTTTATAAAACATGAAAACATCCACAAGAAAAAAAATCCGATATCTGTATTATGAAAAAGAAAAGATTAGAAGCAATATTTAAATATTTAGTGTGATATAAAACATCCCATTTCAACTGTTATTTTTGTTTATTTTTTTTTTTACAATAAACTAAAACTAGGAACTAAACTCTACGTTTTTCGAAGTAAAATGTTTGTCTTGCATAATCGAAAATTATTCGTCAATTGAAAAGGTAAATACAGTTAAATAAATATAGTATTGCTGAATACAGCTAACCCTTTGAACTCTGCGTCATTTTGAGTAAAGGCCATCAAGAATCTTCGCACTGTTCTGACTTTGGGATACCAGTACCTCCGCGTCATTTTATAAATTTTATTCGAATTTTGGTTAATTGGCACCCCTTTGAAAAAGAAGTTTACTTCAAGTGCTAAATTTAAAAATGTTGTCATTAAATAAGGCAAATTTTGTTTTCGTTTGTTACTAGTGCAAAAACAAATTTTACAAGAAAAAATGATGCCGCCCAAACGGCAACAGCTGACTTTACTATGTCGCCACGGTGGTGACAACGGAGTGTTTTCACTTATTTTACAATGCCAACGCAAAAGGGACAACAGAGTGTAAAGGGTTAAAATTTTGCTATATTCAAAAGGTTTTAGTAACGATGCAAGCAAACCCTTCTTGCCAGAGATGCGTTTGGGAAAACTGTTAAGGAGTTAAATTTGCAAGTTTTTGATCTGTATTCCTGTATCTCATTAAATGTATGTAAGCTTACTAAAAAATTTTTAGAGTACATTTTAATATTAATATTTTTTATTTAATTTTTAACAACAAGTCAGTGATATTTGTTGTAAATTAAAACATTTACTTTCATCTATTTTATTTGTTGATAACGTTTATGAAGGAAAAAATTATTTTTTATGATATGGAAATACTATGAATAACTCATTCTCCTTTACTATTTTTCTAACCAAATCTAATAATAAATTGGCTTTCTTCAATGATAATACATTGGAACATAAATACTGTATTTGTTGTATTTTAAAATACACTTTCTTATTGCAATTCGCTTGGTGTTATTTTAGTGAGGAAATTACCAATTTAAAGCAAAATAAAATTGCACAACATAACTAATGTTGTTAAAAAACACTGCTCAAAACAATTAAAGGATATTGCAGTTTTATGTGGATTTTGTATCTGGGAAACTTTTTAGCATATTTATGAATGGTCGACAGACATAGTAGGTTATATGAGAATAAATTACACATGTTTGGCAGAAAAAAATGCATTTTATTGCGCATTTGTGTACAAAAGGAAAAAAACACAATTTGTGCATATGATAAAAAAAGAATAAGAAAAGGTGTTTTCTTCAAACAAAATCATTTTCAGTAGGGGGTATGGTTTCCACGGGCGGCCAGCAACGTTGAACACCTTTGAGGCATGGACTCAATGAGGCTATTAATGACGAGTTGGGGTATTCTGCCCCACTCTTCCAGAAGATCTCTTTCCAGTTCTTGGAGAGTTTGTGGGGGTTGTTGGCGGCCATAAACTCGTCTTCCTAGAGCGTCCCAAACGTGCTCGATTGCATTCATGTCTGAAGAACACGCTGGCCATTCCATTCGAACGATTCCTTCCTCAAAAAGGAAATCCTCCACCAGGTTTGCACAATGTGCCCTGCAGTTGTCGTCCATTAAAAGGAAGTTATCTCCGATTGCTGCAACGTAAGGGACTACAATAAGTCTGAGGATCTCATCCCTATATCGGCGACCAGTAAGAGCTCCATCTCGAATGATGTAGCGGTCAGTGCGCCCGTCAATGGAGATGCCACCATACACCAACACTCCTCCACCGCCAAATCTGACACTTTCGTGCACGAACGCAGGATTATTCCTACTGCCACGGTCCCTCCAGATGAAAATACGCCTATTATCCGGATGCGCAGAAAAACGGGACTCGTCAGAAAACAGAATATTGCTCCATTCATTTCTCCTCCAGTTGCCATGCACGGTTGCCCACTCCCTGCGGTCGCGACGATGCCTTGATGTTAATCTAACACATACCATCGGTCGGCGAGCATACAGACCTACAACATGGAGCCGGTTTCGGACAGTCTGAGTTGAAATCGTTGTGCCTGTAGCCGAGCGAAGGTGTTGTTGGAGAAGAGTAGCGTTCATGTTTCGGTGTCTCCGAGCTGTTAACGCTAAATACCGATCTTCATTGGGCGTTGTTGCCCGTCTACGACCTTGCCCTGGTCTTCGGCCTGCACATCCACTCTCCAAAAAACGGTTCCAGATCCTGGAAATGACACTTTGTGAAACTCCAATGGCTTGCGCTACTTCGGCTTGAGTTTGGCCCCCTTCTAACCTACCAACAATTCTCCAAGCTTCTGAATCTGTCAAATGACTTCGCTGACACATCGTACTCACCTAAACAAAGCAATCACTGAATGCCGATCATCCTTGTCTTCATTCTCTTTTATCCAGTTGAAAGACAAATTTCATTCGCTGTCGCTGAAGCGACGTTTTTGACGTCGAACTCAAAATTTGCATACTCCACAATTTGAAAACCAGAAAAATTTGCATTTGTGATTCTCTTCTTCTATTTTCGGCAAAAAAAATTTCGTTTATATCTTCATTTTATATAAAACTTCAAATATCCTTTAATTGTTTTGAGCAGTGATGTACATTTGTGACTGTCAGATTTTGTTTCAACTTCAAAGCGCAATCGGTCCCCCTATGCGAGGAATATCACACATTGCATTAAAATTGTACTACAAACAGAGGGCATATATATGGATAGTACCAATTTCAATTCGATATTTTCTATGGGTGCGCGAGATGGCCAATTGCACTTAGATATCTGAAGAAAGGGCTGTTATTGTAAACTTTGCTTCATTTTCTTATATATTAACGCGTGTTTTCACAGGATATTAAGCATGTCAGCTTTTAGTATAACCCAACGGGGTGTCTCAATTCTGTCCATTTAGAATTTTTCTAACAATTATTTTTACGACATTGACGCTAAAATTGTTTATGTTCTATTATTGAAAAATATTGAAAGGAACAGAACGAACGAAGAACTTGTTATAAAAAATCACTCTTTTTTTTAAAGTTTTTTGTAGAATTTAAAATTATTGGGAATATGCAAAGGTTTTTTTAATAATATTTTTTTACAATTTGCAGTTTTTGTATTACAAAATTTCCACAGTACTTTTACACTCGAACATTATTATATTAATCTTTTCAGCAATTTTTTTCAGTATTTTTAACCAACATTAAATTATATGATTTTAAGTACATACTCATATTTTATTATAAATATATATTAATTTAAAATAGTAAACAATATTAAATATAATATCATTACTTTAGCTGTGACCAAAATGTAGATCACATAGCATGTTGTCTGGTATTATACATTTTTGCACAACTTCTTTATATATAGTGTTATTATGTTAAATAAGTAAAATAAAAAACATAACAATAGTTATTTTGTTTAATAAAACTATGGTTTTTTTTCTGCAAAATATAACATACTGTTTTGCATTTCTGAACAGCGTTATTTCACTTCGAAAGTTTTCTTAGTTGCTTCGATTATTGTAAACATTTATTAAATGTAATGCTAACTTGCGCTTGAGTGAATCCAAAATGAAATTCAATGTATTGACTAAATTGTAATATCATAATTTGTATTATTGTTCATGTATTGTTCATAATATTGTTCATCTGATCTTGGTTTTACATGATCTGGTGGTTGTAACTGCGGTCCTGTTGGGAGTTAAATTGTCCTCAATCTTAAGATTAATATTGAGATAAATACAGATATATTTCTGATCTTAAAATTTCAGGGACCTACTGTTGATGTAACTACTGCCAATGTTTTTAAAGTATGCAAAAATAGAGCCCGAAAATCTGGCGATAATCACAATTAAATTATTTTGAAATATACAAATCACCATAAAATACTATATAAACCACAGAAAGCAATATTTTATAGAATTCCAAACATAGAGGCTTTTTTATTTATATATATATATACATATATTTCATGTGCAAAATTTTTAAAATACTGTAAATAATAAAATAAAAACAAACAAGAGGTGTTTTTTATTTATTTATATAAATTTGTTTCCGTTGCTTTTTTATTTCCTGTTTTTTTTTCTTTCATTTTGGAATAATTTCTTTTTGCAACAACCCCTTTTTTCCCTGTGTTTAATACAGGTGGTTATAATTAAAGTTACCCTGTTTGGACTTACGTAGAGTCCGCCCAGGTTGATCGATATCGCTGAAACTTGGAATATAAGTTATATGGACCATGAGGAAACGAAATCTGCAATAAAAATATTAGTTAAAATTTCGACCACCAGGTGAAAAAAAGGCGCTTTAAGACCACAAATATCAAACTGGAAACAAATATATTTTTTTTATTTACAGGACATGTTCAGTGTGTATTCCATTTGCATCAAACACATGTTCAAAACGCATTATCACGTGTTCAACAGTAGCGCGAAGGATTTCTCGATCAATTGTAGACACATGACGTGTTATGCTTGCTTTTAAATCAGATAATGTCCGTATGTTTCCTCCTTACACACGATCTTTCAGGAATCCCCACAACCATAAGTCACAGGGATTTCGTAACAAAGGAGTCGTAAAATTTCTCGAAATTACCCGATCATGTCCAAAAAGTAATGCTGTCACTGCTCGGACTATATGACGAGGGGCACCATTCTGCATGAATACGGTAGTCTCTGAACACTTCCGCTCTTGTAAAATGGAATGACCTGCTGCTGAAGGAGATTGCATAATAACGGGCACCCGTAATGGAACACTTTTTAGAACTCTGGGAAGTGTTCTAAAAAAATGGGGACCAAAAATAAAATCAGCCGTAAGCCGCACAAAACAGTTACGTAAGCAGGATGTAAAGACTGTTTAGGGAGAACATTAGGACTTGCAGTACCCCATATGCGACAGTTCTGAGTATTCACTGCTCCATCTAGGACAAAACGCGCCTCGTCCGACTATAAAATGTTCCACGGCCATGCATTATCAACGGCTATTCTAGCCAAAAACAACCTCACAAATTGAGTTCGTGCATTTGGGTCTGCAGGTTTCAGCGCTTGCACAACATGAATCTTATATGGATACTACTTTATAATGGACCGTAAAACCTACCGTACAAATCACGGGAGAGACAAATCACGTGACACAGCTCGAGCACTTGTCGTAGAATATTGGGAACACGATGCTCTTTCGACCACAGCAAGAGCAACTTCTTTTCAGTTTCATTTGAAATTCTTTTCAACCGTCTTCCTTGCTGCACAATCAACTCCCCAGTCTTTTCAAATTTAGACATCATCTTTTTGCAGGCTTGTCTCGTCATTGGTCCTTTTCTTAAACCTTTCAAGAGTCGGTATTCTCACAGTGCAAATGACAAATTACTGTCCTTCTGATAAACCAACTTTACCAGTAACATTCGTTTCTTCTTTTCAAACGACATGATGCAGAATGAATGTACGGCAGAGATTACTGGCTTTACTCTCCAAATTTGCAGAAAATCCTTTCTCGCAGGTGAAAACCTCCATCTATCGGTTGAAATTTGAAAGATTTCTGTTTCCAGTTTGAGATTTGTTGTTTTAAAGCGCCCTTTTTCACCTGGTGGTCGAAATTTGAACTAATTTTCTTATTGCAGATTTCGTTTCCTCATGGTCCATATAACTTATATTCCAAGTTTCAGCGATAACGGTCAACCAGGGCGGACTCTACGTAGTTCCAAACAGGGTAACTTTAATTATAACCACCCTGTACTTAAGATTACTTAAATATGTAATAATTTTTTTATTAATTTCTGTTTTCTACATTTCGTCTTTCTCTTCGTTAAAGTTTTGTCAGGAAAAGTAATCCTTCTGAAAACAAAACACACGAATTCAAAGATACCTTATTTAAAAAAAAAAAAAAAAAAAAAAAAAAAAAAAAAAAAAAAAAAAAAAACATAAGTTTTATAAAATTGAAAAATTAAATTCGATAGTCAGTTTCGAATTTCGTCTGTTTTTCTTTTACTTATGATAAGTTTTTTGGATATTTTAAGTCATATTACGAAACCTAAAATTGTTCCTAAAATTTATACCAAGAATTACATGAAATCAAATTTGTATGAAAGGTTTTGACATTGATGTTTACATTTAGCTTTGTTTTCAACCTAATATCATTTTAAAGCTGTTTTCTCTATTATACAGCCTAATATGAAATGTAAAATTTTATAACATAATTTTTATAACATAACACAGAGAAGAAAACTCAGTGCAAATTAAATATAAGCGTTTTTTGTAGCAACAGATAAAAGAAAGGAGCACATGTGGGAAAAAGATAATTTTGTATAGGGGTTATTTTTTTAGCAAACATGTTGAATTTGTGATAGTGGGGTCAACAGACATTTGTTAATTTTCGAAGGAAAAACGGAAAATATTGATTTTGGAAGCTTGTGTCTATGAAGGCTGGTATGGAACAATCTCAGTAATTGTACAATCAGTAAAGTCTCAGTTGATTTATATGTTATCACTTTAATTAAAAATACAAGTTTTATATTCATAATTAACAATTTATTATTTCCAATCTCCCATTTTTTTTCATCAAACTTTATAAAACATGAAAACATTCACAAAAAAAAAGCAAATCCGATATCTGTATTATGAAATAAAGACGGTTAGAAACAATACTTAAATATTTAAAGTGATTTAAAACATTCCATTTCAAATGTTACCTTTTATTTTTATTTATTTATTTATTTTCAATAAACTAAAATTAGGAACTAAAAACTATTTTTTCCGGAGTAAAATGTTTGCGTTACATAATCTAAAATTATTCGTCACTTGAAACAGTAAATACGGTTAAGTATATATAGTACTGCCAAATACAGTTAACCATTCTTAGTAAAGGTAACTAATAACTCCGCGCCATTCTGGCTGTGGGCCTTTTTACTATTAGTAACTCCGCTTCAAGTGCAAAATTTCAATAATGCTCTCATAAAATAAGGCAATTTTTTTTTCGTTTCTTAATAGTGCAAAAACAATTTTTACAAGTAAAAATGATGTCGCCCAAATGGCGAAAACTTACCTTGATTGCTTCATTTATCTTACAATGCCGACGCACGGAGTGCAAAGGGTTAAAATTTTGCCATATCCAAAAACTTTTAGTAATGAAGCAAGTAAACCCTTCTTGCCTGAGAGGCGTTTGAGAAAAGTGTTAAGGGGTTAAATTTACATGTTTTTAATCTGCATTCCTCTATCTTATTAAATGTGTGTAAGTTAACTAACAAAAATTAAGAGCACATTTTCATTTTAATACTATTTTATTTAATTTTTACCAACAAGTCAGTGATACTAGTAAATTAAAACACTTACTTGTATTTTTTATTGATAAATTTCATAAATGAAAACAAATTATGATATGGAACTACTATGAATAACTTATTCTCCTTTATTATTATTATAACAAAATCTGTTAATAAATTTCTTTTCTTCGTTGGTAATATATTTGGAACATAAATACTATAATTTATAGTATTTTGAAATGAACTTTCTTATTGCAATTCGCCTGGTGTTATTTTAGAAATTACCAAATTAAAGCAAAATAAAATTGTACAATGTAAATTTTGTTGTTAGAATGCATTTGTTACTGTCAAATTTTGTTTCAGTTTCAAAGCGCGATCGGCCCCCCGTATGCCAGGAATATGACACATTGCATTAAAATTGTATGTACTACAAGCAGTGAACGTAGATATGGATAGTACAAATTTCAATTTGATATGTTCTATGGGTGCGCGAGACGGCCAATTGCTTTTTGATGTCTGAAAAAAGGCTGTTATTGTAAAGTTTTCTTCAATTCCTTATACATTAACGCTTTTTTTCATAGGATTTTAAGCATGCCAGCTCTTAGTATAACCCAACATGTTCTTCATTCTAGCCATTTAGCATTTTGCTAGCAATACTTTTATACTTGTGTATATTTATACTTATGTCGTTTTACATAACCACGACTAGCATTCACACTAAAAAAAATCCGTACTATTATTGAAAAATATTTAAAGGAACAGAACGAAAGAAGAACTGGTTATAAACACTCAGAATTTTTAAAGAAACGTCGCATGTAAATGAATCAAATAGCACAGATGCAATCGATCTTGGAATATATTTAGATTTCTGCTTTGATACACAATATTTAACTGTCAGATTCCCTGGAGGAGAGCACGATTTACTTTCAGTTGTACCTACAATCTCAAAATGTACTCTTCGATTTTATAGCACATCGTAATTTTGTTTGTTTACTTTCAAAATCAAACAAGTTGTAAATTGTACGTCAGGTATTGAAAATGAGGTGCGTTCGTACTATAATGAGGTTTTAAAAACATTCAGATCTTGTTATAATAGCATACGGTGCTTAAAATATAGAAGTGTATCGGAAATCTTTAGTGTGTCCCTGTAAATACTATCTGCATTCTATTATAAAGAAACTAATTTGAGGTAAACTTCAGCAGCGTATATCAATTTCATAAAATGTGAAATAGTTAGTTATTATTAAAACGTGTCTCAAGCAATGCTCCCCACAATGCCATTATGTAATGGAATACTTTTGTCGGTCCTGAAAATTTAATAACAAATATTCTTTGAACGACCACATTGTATAGAACGTATACTTTAGTGCATATTTTATCGGTGCATATAAATTTTATTCTGTTCCAAAGAAAATAACACCATTAAAATGCCCCTCAAACTATTTTTCCCACTATCCGTAACGTAACGCAATAATTTTGATTGTCTCTGTAATTGAACTATGAATCCGATTTTCATAAAATATAAAATGATCCGACAGAATTATGTAATAATTACATATTTTAAATTTCAAACATTTAGTTTGTGTAGTTTAGCGTTGTTATACAGACGGACGGATTCAACGATGACTATAGATTTTACGCATTTACATAAATACGAACGCCCCAAAAATGAGAACATTGTCATTAAATGGCAATAATTTGGATCTCAATTGATTTGTATATATATATATATTGATATCTGGATCATCTATGAGAATGCATGAGCTTCATATGAGGGTTTGAAAACAGTATATCACAGAAAAATGCAAGATGTGTCTATCTTGCAGTTTTAATATTAAAGAAAGCACTAAAATGAATCTTAAAAAATGATATTTGTGTGACTGATAGAAATAAATTGCACAGTAAAAAAATACGTTAAACTTACGAGAAAAACTGCTGATAGCAATGTTGCCGGCTGTTTTTGCCATAAAAATTGCAGTAAAATTAGATGCAATAAAAAATTTACATCTTATTTTACTGTATTTTTTACGGCAAAAACTGGTGGCAACATTGCTGCCAGCAGTTTTTCTGATAGTAGTTTTTGCTGTAAATTTAAAGGATTTTTTATAGTGTACATGGTTAAATTTATAATGAAAATAAAATAAGAAACAAAAAAGAAAAGGTTTAATTTAAACAGAAAATTCCAAGCTCATATTAATCTTAAGAATTAATTCATTACACTGATTTTATAAAGGGAGTCTTGAAAATTTACTGTTCTTGTACTTAAAAACATTTAAAAAACAACGCTCTGATTTAAATTAGATATAAAGCTTGCAAATTAAAGTTTTTTGCCAAGATTAGCATTAATATATTAATTATACAATTAATTATTATAATATTATTTTTTATATAATATGCCATGCATTATTCAGCCGTATTAAATTAAAACCTACTTCTAAAACTAATCTTTTAATCGTTATATAAAAAAATATAAATTAAATTATTCACTTTAAAAATATTTATTCTAATGTGCTTGAATCTAAAATAAAAAATGCTCGAAATAAAAGTATTCTTAAATTAACCTTTCATTATTTTTATTACTTAAAATCATTTCAAAAGTCATTTCATTCTCCCCTGTTCATCAAACCCATTTAAAATCTTCATTTTATTTATACAATATACTAACCTATAATTTATTCCGTTTAAAAAACTTTCTTATTCAAAAATCATTCTTTTCATTTTCTATGTCTAGTATAATATTTAGCGTCTTAGATTTATTACGTGTCAATAAATTCATTTTTTCCCATTTAATAAAATTATCATTTTCGGAATGCATTCGATTTTAGCAGTCATGTCGACTCTAAGTATTGAATTCTATTTACTTGTCAGACATCTGATTTGATGTTTTCGAATTTTCCAGAAGGAATATTCGTGCCAGGAACTTGATTTCCATAAAGATTAATGCATCGGAAATAATGGAATAATACCTATTTTTGTGATTCTCATTAGAAAAAAAAATGTCTAGCTGATTTTCTAATGGTATTATTACGCTAAAGAAGATAAACACAGATACGTCGGAGAAAATAACAGAAAGTTGTACAGTAAAACCTCAGAATTATGGCCACCGCTAGGAATACGATAAAGTGATTGTACTTTGGAGGTTGTCGTTATTCAGAGAATAAAATCTTAAAATTTCATTACATTAACCCTTAAATGCATAGGCTTGAACGCGTTCCAAAAAATGCGCAATTCAAAGAATCAGAATTGATACCAGAAAAACCTAAATAGGAAATTTTTCTTTATATAATTACGAATGGTCTGTCATTAAGTAAAGTTAAAATTGCTCTTTTAAATTTCTGCTGAGAATACGGAATATGTGAATAAAACCCCCAATAAATCGGGAAACTTATGGTATCCAAAATGATACAATATGCATTTACGGGTTAAATTAAAAAACAGCAAAATTATTTTTGCCGTTAAGAAAAATACATACTATTATTTTATACTAAAAAGATCACTTATTCGCAGGGGTTTTTTTATGTCACTTTTTCTAAATGCATAACCATTTTCACAGATCTGTTGTAGAATTCTAATCATTTTTAATGAACGCAAAATTTTTAATTTCCCACACTGTTAAAAATTTCTAGCTTTTGCTGCACAGTCGGTGCACCGCTTTTATAGAATATCCTTATTCTGACAAATGAGAATGCTCCATTATATACAAAAATTATCGTTTTCTATAAAAGTGGTGGATTGACTGCGTAGAAAGCTGCAGATTTTTAACACTTCAGTTTCGCGGCAGTTTGTGGGATGTTTTCCTGCAACATTGGCACAGAAATTAGAAAAAAGTTCTCTCGGCAGTTCGAAATTCATTCCAAAAGTAACTTATTTCATTTTATCTTAAATAGTTCGTCAACGTTTACTTTTACATTCCAATATTACACCTTGAAACGTCTTTTCTAAATAAATGTAACTTTTTTTCTGAATGTCATTTATTTGATTGCATTCACATCTGTATGCTACATCTTATTTTCGTGCACTTACATCTTTTTTGCTTGCCTAGATAACTTGCCTAGATAGCTTGCCTAGATCACAATCTCAGTTGTAGTTAAAAACATAACGTAAGAAAAATGTTGCGGGGTGGCCGTTGTTCAGAATTTGTTGTTGGGAGGTTTGGTGTAATGTTATTTCGATGAAAGAGATTCGGTAACATTAAAACATGACCGGTATTCGGAATAACCGTTGTAGGAGGCTTCATTGTATAATTGTCGATTTTATGGTTGATTTTAATGATAAGATGGAGATGTTTGCCTTTATTGGAGTTAATTTTGTTACGAGATGTTTTGAGTAATTGGAATGGAGTGGCAATTTAATCAATGATTTTTCGACAATTAGATTCATTAATGAAATGAAAAATAAAGGCAAAGAAACGAAAAAGAGAGAAATGAATTGAAGATGTAAAAATTAAAAATATATATATTTCTGTAATGTTACATTTTAAAAGGTGCTAGAAAAAAGGAGTAAATATTAATCAGATGATGGAAAGGTTAGTCATACTCTAAAAAATATGTACAACAATTTTCATCCAAATCGGTCAAAAATTCAAGATTTGTAGAAGGAGCATGCACTCAGAGAATGGCTTTTATTTATCTAGATTTAATTTTCTATAATGCTTTAATAAATAAATACAGTAACAAGTATTAATCAATGTCAATTACAAGATTTCTAAATCACGATCAAAATTCAGACAACATCTGTGATTTCAAACATTTGTTATCCACTAAAACGCAATTTTCGTTTTAAATTGAATGTTAAAAAAATGAATTAATAAAAATATTTTTTTTCAAAAAAGTTAAAAATAATTCTATAAAGTATTTCATTAATAAAGAGATGCTTACAACTTTTTTTAAATTATGCATATAAAATATAAATAAACCTTACACAATTGCAAAAGAAACAGAATCTATCATTTCAAATAATCTAAAATGATTTACCTTTCTTTCACGGTCGTAAATTCATGTTCCATTCAGGTTTAAAAATGGGCACAATTTTTGCATCGAGAATAAATCTAAACACGGAAAATTTTAAATTGCTTTTCGGTATACATGACCAGTAAGAAATGAATTCCTTTGTAGAAAAAATATTGATAGAAAAGATAAAACTCAATTTTGTTTTCTTTTATTGGGAAAGCTTAAAAGATTTGGAGACATATATGTATATATATTTATACCCAAAATTTCGATTCGTCTTACTATGACAGAATTATCAAGCGCAGTAAAAATAGTTTACGCTTTTTTCAATGCAGTTTTGTAAGCATCTAATTATTTTATGAAGTAACTTCAAACATGAAATCGAAAATCAATACTTCACTTTAGATTAATGGTTGCCAACCTGGGATACGAGTATACCTTAATTTACATGGCAGGCCTCCTGGGGGGTCTACAAAATAATATTGGTAAAGGAGAAAATCACAAAAATGCCTTAAGTAAACACACTTAAAGAAAATTCATAGTTTTCAATTACAAAGTTAAACTCATTTGTTAATAAAATGTGTTATACTCAAAATGAGAGAAAAGGTTGACTTTACTTTAAAATTCGTTGATAATATAATGGCAGTATTTCCACCTACTGCTAAGTATATTGCATTATTTCTTATATATTTTTTCCCGTCTTCCCGAAAACAACAGTTCATAATGCAATATTTTTTTCTCGCTAGCTTATTTAGGGTTCCGTACTTAAAAAGTAAAAACGGAACAATTATAGTTCACTCTTGTGTCCGCCTCTCTGTCTATCACAGCTATTTCACTCGTAAACTATGGAACATATAAGGTTTCATTTGGGGGAAGTGACAAACACTATTGATCCACATATTTATCCATTATGAACATTCACAAGTATACTTAGAAAAAATGTAGAGGGGTTAATTAAGTTAACTTGAAAAAAAAAAGTTTTATTTGTATATCGTACGGAAAGCTTCCGTTAAGCTGAACTAAAAAAATGTGTTTCTTTAAATTTAGGTATTATATATTGAGAGATATCGACAAAAATGCAGGGCAAAAGTATGTTTCTATCCCCATCTATATCCGAATCTACTGAAACTAAAATTATGGAAAAATTGTTGGTAATGGACGTTAAATTACACTTGCAGGAAAACCATAGTGATTACCCTTAGACAAGCAGTATTTGAGAAAAGCGCGTTTTTCAATTACTCACAAATTTGGATTTGTAAGCATTCAGCAAACGCGTTGAGAAGCGTTGTAGGTACGCATCCAAAAAAAATTTTAAAGCATTTTTGATAACAAATTGTGAAAAAAATCGTTAGTAATTAGCCAAGATATTAACATTTAACATTACTGACAATTTAGACATGTATAATGACAGGTGCGGAGTCTATACCTTTGGCTCTTAAACTCTAGATAATAACTTTTAATGACATATTTGTTTACTTCAGTGCACAATAGAGTTATAAAAGCAATAAACTGAAATTGTTAAAAAACAGACAAATTTAATCAGAACTAATCATATATATAGTATGAGATTTATGACGAGCTTGCTTTGAGTGGACATCTCAATGCGCATACCATGTATTTAAAAGTTAAATAAAAGTATATAAACAAGGGTTATGTTTTAGCTACACGGTGAAGATAAATAAAATCCTTGCCGGCTCTGCCTACAGGTGGAGGTATATTTTGAAAATAAGTAACAAGTTCACATTTAAACATTAATTTAAAATTAAAGAAAAGCCCAGTTTCTTCACTAAAAATGAGCGCTAGGGATACAAAACATTCTTTAAAATTATAATGTACACACATACTGCACACGCATGTATATATGTAGAATAGAGTTAAAAATGGCGAAAACAAATCCAGAAAAACTCTAAATGTTAAATTATGCCAATATTTCCAAAGACGGATTTTTATCATGGTTAATACGTTTTTTCAAACACACATGACGTCATTTATTCACCTGATGACATCCATTATATTTCCAATTTGAGATAATATACCCTTAAAAAATGTCAATCTATTTATTCATTTTCAGTTTTACTGATATAGAAAACTTATGATGAATTAGTCAATTTGTTTAATTCATTAGTTTTGCTTTTTCATTTTTCACGTGGAAATCTTACAATAGGGAATTAATTGTTATGGTAAAAAATTTAATTGTGAGTTTTAATCTGCTGAAAACTGCTAGAACGAGAAATGTTTATTTTTAATTATAAGAGTTTGTTTTACCAAAACCATATTAAGAAGTATTCAAAAACATTAACGCTCTGCACTTATACCGTAAAATGGGCTGAATAGAAACAGCGGGGTGAATAGGAACGAAACTTCCTGGTCATACAAATAAATTCATTATAAATATATATGATGATATTTTTAGTTCCCAATTTTTTTATAAGAAGGTAATAACATTAAGAGTTGGGAAATTCCGTTTTGACATGTTTGCACCACTACTGGGGTATATAAAAAACTTCAAAAGAATCCTCAAAAACCTCATTTTTTTCAATGTCTCCAAAACTTTGTATGTAACTACAGTATTTTTCGTATTCTAAACCAAAGAGAGGGAATTTTTAATTAATGATAGACCTGTAAACGATATGCTGTATTAAATTCTACTTATTTCTAAACTACATAATGAAGAAAATGAATAATGGCTTGTAACGTCAGAGGTTCAAGATTTACGCGGAACACGTTTCTCTCATGGTTTATTTTTCTATACAGTAATAGTTTCATGTAATATATGAAAACATATGTATGAATATGTATTGTAACAATATTTAGTTTGTTCTAATTACTTGAAGAGTTTAAAGGTGCCAAGAAATTACTTGATTAAACAAAAAAATCAACGCCTAACCCAACAGACATGGAACACACAATAAAAGAATTTAAAAATAGCAAATTAGTTAGAAAAACTGCACAGAATTATTCTCTGACATCCACAACATTACACAAACATCTCAAAATGAAAAACCAATTAAAAAAGAGAGGGATGCAAACAGTACTAAGGGATGGGGATGAGGGCGTAATAGTAGATCATATTAATACATGCATCAATTGGGGCTACTCAATCGATTCACCTAACCAATGACTACTAGTAAAGGATAACACAGAACAGGGGTGAATTTGAATTAAATTCTACTTATGTAATTCGAATATAATTTCTTAAAATATATTTTAAATTTTCTTGATTTCAAAGTTGTTTTCTAATTTTTTAAAAGGCATATCTTTATTTGTATATAAAATAAAGGCTTGGTTTCACAGTAACTACGTGTTCCTATTCCTCCGTTATCATTATTACCTGTTTTTATTAACCCTATTATAGTTTGAATGGGAATAAATAAAGATTATATTATTTGTTCCGATTCACCCCTATCTGCGGGGTGATTCGAAACACCACTAAAAAAATAAATAATTTATATATAAACAGTAAAAATGTTTCGTTTTTGCTTAAAAAGTAAAGAACAAAACAAGACCGAAGTTTTTAGTAGAAAAATAAAAATAACAAAAAATCAGTTGGTGCTTTTTTTTAACGTTAAAGTTGAAAAGTGTTCCGATTCACCTCATTTTACGGTAACCCTTATAGCCAATTTGGCCCATTTGCGATCTCCGCTGAGATGTTAGCCATTTTAAGGTGACGAGTTTAAAGACGATGTTTATGCATAACTGCAACTTTTATTGTGCGAAGAAAATTTTGTATAAACGTACATATCTATATATATTTAAAAACTAATAGTATTGTAACTATTGTGGTAGATAATATTTTTTTACAAAATCAACGTAATATGCTAAATTTAGTTTTATAAAAAGCCAAATGAAGCTTAAATATGCTCTACTTTTACTGTCAGTCATCAAAAACAGTTTAGGATAATATTGAACGGAGAAATATAAATCATGCGTTAAGCATAAATTATGAAATACACTCATGTCCATAAATTAAGGATAATTCAGAATCACATAAAAATCAAACTCTAAAGTAAAAATTTCCCTTGTAGAATTATCACACACATCTTGAAGACTAATATGCAAATTTCAGAAAGCCACCAGATGGCACCGATAGTACGTCACAATGACGAAAGTGTGTGAGAGTCGTATATAAGGAACGGTAGCAAAGAAGTAAAACAGTTAACAATAATTTTATAAGCCTCTCAAAACGAAAACCTAACAGTTATGACACAGAGGACATATGTGGATTATATTTTACGTGGTAGAATTATCGGCCGTCTGGAATCTGGGCCGTCTGGAATTCTAAGCCTCTCAAAGCCAAAATTGAACAGTTATGACACAGAGGACACATGTGGATGATATTTTACGTGGTAGAATTATCGGCCGTCTGGAATCTGGGCGTACTCAGATGGATCTAAGGAACTGGAAATTGTCCAAAGTGTAATATCTAGACTTTCGCAACGATTCCATGATAAAACTGTAAGTTTTCCGTTCCAGAGCCGAGTGGCTCCATGCGGTCCAAGCAGGGAGGTTACGAAACCTCCAATGAGGAGGAACCAAGTGACGCCCGGCCCCACAACAGCACCTGCTGCCGGCCAGGAAAACAGGTAGGGGCACCAGGCACACGACCAATGCGTCGTGGCCCGACGGCTCGCCATCCGCAACCACCAACACGGTACCGCCCGCGCCCCACAAGGCTACACCGAAGGGAACAACCAAGCAGGCACCGTAGCAAAAGCTGCCTGAACACCCGATGATCCGCGGACTCAGCCTTCCGGGAGAACTTTCGGGAAAGCGACTCGAATTCTCGTTACGTACAAGGGAAACCCGGAAAAACCTTGTATAGTCTCTTCGTCCCAATCGCGCCTACAAGAGGCCTCGGACTCCTCTAATGAGTGTTGCATTCGAGCGATCTGAAAATCATCAAGCGTTCGAGAACTCGGAACGAGACAGCCGTGGGCTCAATTGGCCCGACGACCAACCCGATCCAAAGTCTTTGCCAAGAGTTCGCCAACGATGTCGACGATACCCTTCCTGCTATAATGATCAAAGACAAGATCGGAGAGCGTTCGAATGCGGAAGTTAAGTGGGAAACACTTTTCCCTGAAGGACTTCCACAGGGGACACTCATAGACACAGTGTCTAATCGTACTATTCCCGTTCCCGCAAAAGCACGCAGGGTTGTCCTGTTAGAACCTGTTTGAAAAAGAAATCACCCGGAATTCTCCGATTGGAGACTTTCGGGAAGATCTCATACGTCAACCGGCCGTCCTCAGATCGGTCCCTCCATTGCTGCCAATCTAATAGCGCTCTGTCAAGGAGCTTCCTCTTGACTTGACGTCCTGAGAGAGGAACCAGTATGTCGACCATCTGTCGACACGCAGCCTCCTTCGCCAGGGCGTCGGCATGCTCGTTAAAGGCGTACCCGACATGAGCCTTGATACAGATAAGGGAAATGTCAGTAGACGTTACTATACAGGTCGTCCCCGAGTTACAACCACGAATGAAGACCGTTATTTGGCAGTAACTGCAAAAAGAAATAGACGGAACACAGCATCAGACGTGTTTTGTCAGCTATCTTTTGCCACGGGTACGACTGTTTCAAGGCATACCCTGTACAAATGTTTCGGAAGTATTGGTCTCCATGCTCGCAGACATGTAATATGTGATCCGCTCACGGCAACGCGATGTCGCCTGCGGTTAGCCTGGAGTAGAGAATATGCAATGTGGACATCGTCACTGAAGGCTTGCGTAAAGTTCGCGGGCGAGTCCAAGTTTAGCTTGCAGTCTGATTCACATCTGACTTTCATATGGAGAACGCCTGGCACCCATTACCACCAAGACAACATCATTAAACGACATTGCTACGATGGTGCAGTATTGCTCGTTTGGGGTGGAATTACAGTGAGCTCCAGAACAGATCTACATGTTCAAACCGGAAACATATCAGGCCAAATTTATCAGGACATCATTCTGGAATAACATGTACGTCTGTTTAGAGGTGCTATGAGCTCAGAATTTGTGTTTATGGATGATGATGGCCGTCCTCACCGAGCAAACATCGTAAATCAATGCCTTAAAGCTGAGGATATCCCCTGTATGGATTGGACAGCATTCTCGCCTGACGTGAATCCGATAGAGCATGTATGAGATATGATTGGCCGATGAGTTGCAGTCCGCCAACCACCTCCTACATGTGTGCCGGAACATCGGAGAACATAGCTCGTTGATTGGAGTAATCTTCCCCAAAATCAGCTTGATAATTTGATACTCTTCATGCCTAGGCATTGCTCGGACTGTATTTCATTCTCTGGGAGGCATACAATTTAGTAACCATTATACCAACCATATAATGTTAACTTTTTTTAAGGGGGGTAATTTTTGTAATTGATCTTGGGAGCAACAATTGTAGATTTTATGAATGATGTCATACATATAGAATCGTTTTTGTTTTTTTCTTTTGTTTAATGTATGGGCTTGACGAAGAAGTCACATTTGTTTTCTTTCCGTGCCTTTATTTGCTAAAACTGGCATTATCCTTAATTTAAGACATGAGTGTACTTCCCAACACTTCCTGATCTCCTTAACAAAACTAAATAACAAAATAGGATAACAAAACAAGATAACTCAGTAAACATTTTAGAAAACTGTTAGTACATTTGTAATTTTGATTTCAGCAGTTACCGCCTATAGCCAAATATGGTTTCCAATTATTTTAAACAGCCCTATACTTCTGTAAATTGATATGCATACTATATAATAAAAATTTTAGTTTAGGAAAAAACTCATAATTGGTTGAATTTTCTCTTTCATCAATTTATATTAATAGACGTAAAAAGCCCTTGATATTTTTCTTTAGCACTGTATTTCTACTGTTACCTTTATTACTCTATTATTTAACTGAATCTTAATTCAAACTGAATCAATCTTAATACTAATAAAATCAGAGTTATAGAAATTATCCTCCAGAGATGATCATTCATCTAATTTTTTGCAGGTACTTCTATGTCGTTTAATTTTTATACTATAAACATTTCTAAGTAAACTAAATGCAGTTCAACGTAAAAATTCATAACGTATTTAAAAACCATCTTTAAGCCCTAGGGGACAAGCGACAATTATACGTGCCGCAGAAAGGCTCCTGAAACCGTGTTTATCCTCATCAGTAAAATTTTCGTTATTTAATCGGAGAATTTTTTCGATTTAATCAGTCAGAATTAATTGTTTTTAAAGACCGAAGACAAAACATTAAAAATTTCGTAAACGGTCAAAATCTCCATGGCGCAAAGGGGTTAAGCAATTTACGCTCATTCTCAGAAATCTTTATGAATTCTTCTGTGTAGCCCAGTATATCGGCAGAAGTAATCATACATTCTAGATTGTACTCATAAATATAATGAAACTTAAGGTAGCATGTCATACAAATTAATAAATGAGGCATAATTTTATGGGCAATTATAATTTTAAACATAAATTAAAATTCCTTTTTTTTTCTTTTTTGTTACTTGTGAAAATTAACTATAAGCTGAAGCTATAGATCTTTATAATGAGAGTTAACAACAAATAACAGTAAATGTAACTGCTAGTCCAGCTAGAAAATAGTTTACATTATTCTTGCAAAAATGATGGAATATACGTAAATTGTGAATAAAACGTTCATATTTTTGAATAAGTATGCACTTTTTTGTGCAAATTATTTTCAATTTTTATGTGCACAAATAAGTGCATGTGTGTTATTTTTTAACTGTGTACATTTTTGCACATAATAAGTGCATATTCCACGTTTCAAAATATGTGTACACATTTTTGAATAAAATAAGTGCATATTTTTATTTACAAAAACTGTGCATACAAAAATGTCTGTACTGTTAAATCTGTAAATATCGGACATTTTCGAAGCATGGAATTGGCTCTCAATTAGGAGATTTTCCCTATAAAGAGCTAAATATGTGAACTTATATAGATGTTGAGAACAGAAATATAGAGGCGTTCACTAAAATGTGGTGTCTTGAAATCAGCAGTTTATGTTACTGAGTTATTATGGTTCCGTTTACTGCAGGCATCAATTTTGCAAGATGTAAAATATAACTTTTAGTTATTTAATTAATATTAATGTTGGCGAGTTTAAGATATGTTATGGATTTAATTTTTCTGGGAAGTTTTTAGTGGGAACCCGCCCCCCTTTCCGACAAAATGATCGCACATGGGGACCATCTAATTTTAATTCAAATATTAATTCAGCAACAGGAATACTTTAATAAAATTTTGCTCAAACAATTAAAGTGTAAAACAACAAGATTTTAATTTCTAAAAGAGTCTTTTATAAATTTCGTTGCCAGTCAATCATTTCCCCATTGAAGGAGACACACTATGTTGAATTAGGTCAAAATAGAGATTTTCTTTTTTTCCTATTAATGGGAAGATTCTTTAATTGTGACTATTTTGACGCATCATTTTTACTTATGCGACTATTGTATTGTAAGATATTATAAATTTTGTTAATAGATCCAGCATAATTACCCATAGAAATGAAAATTTTAAACAGATTTTTCTCGCTATTCATATTTTTTATAACTTGTTTGTTAGAAAAATACAAAGGTGTTTTTGCTGATTTAGATAGAGGTTTTACTTGCTTTTTTACTATTTCTCCATGGTGTATTTAATATATTTGTGGTTGGATTTAACATTCAAGAGTATAATTATTAAAAAAAACTATTTAAGTTGAGAATTTATTGAATTTTCTTAATTTTTTTAGTGCACACGAGAGTAAAAAAAAATCTTGTTAAATGTAAAATACGATACATCTAAAAACCTAAGTAGAGTTTTATGTAGTATATTCAAATGAAGGTTGAAAAAAATCAAAGAAAATGTATTCATATTTAAGAAAAAGAATAAAATTTTTTTTAAAAAGTTACTTTTTTAAATTTAAATTTTAGTAAAATATTCTGTTCGACAAGATTTTTTTTTATTTTTTTATTTTTTATTTTTATCAAGAGTTGTGTCAGCACATATATTACACTATCAATCAAAATTGAAGAGATTGTTTCAAAAGTACGGTATTCCCTTAATGAACAGACTTTTTATATTACAGAAAAAATTAAGCAGATGACAGTCATACGTTAAGAATTAATTTAAACATTATTTAATTAAGTATGGGAATTTTAACATGTTTTGTTAAAATGATGAATATTTGAAAGTTAATTATAATTCACAACTAACTTTGATACGATATATATAATAAAAATATTAGTTAACATGTTAATTTTTTACCAAATTTTCTGATAAAAAGTGAAATGAAATTGTAAATATTTATTAATTAATTGATAAAAACATCATATAATTACAAAAAACATTTACTAAAACAATACATACACAAATTAAAATTCTATTTTTCAAAAGTTTTAAATCTAAGGTTTCTTAAAAGCAGGATATAATGGATTAAGATCCGCGAACACATGAAAGCTATATTAATCTTTACTTAAGTAAGTTTCCTTGTCTAAGAGCTCTTTTCCATTTATTATGTTAATATATAATACCCGTGAAGAATAAACTTGATAATTCGTTTTAATTAAGAAGGTATTTATTTAGATTAAGTTAGTTTTTTCTTCTGGAAGTTGCTGCTTAAGTTTTCATTTCCCTTAGAACAAAAATCTAATGAGATGTTCAGCTTTTGTTTATTAAAAAATAAACTGTTATGACATGGATTAATATAAATGTCTTAGAATTTTCTTCTTGTCATAAATACTTAATTTTCTTAACTCTTAATTTACTTAACTCAAATAAAAATCATTAAATTCTATATGTTGTAATAATCGACATAAAAAAAATTCATTTCTTGTAATAGAAATAGAGTTTTTGCACAGTTGTACATGCACTGTTTATATATATATATATAAATATAGATACGTATACATATATATATATATATATTGCAGCCAATACCCGAAATTGGCCAATTCTAGAACTGGCCAGCCAATTCCCGAATTGGCTAGCAACGTTAAAAAATGACTGGCCAATTCTAGAATTGGCCAGCCAATTCGCGAACTGGCCAGATGCAATTGGCCAATTCGCGAACTGGCCAGATGCGACTGGCCAATTCGCGAAATAGATATAAGCACTCGGCTTAATCCTTTGTAACATAGTTGAAAGTGTCTATGAATTTAAATAGTCTAGACGTCAGCCTGTCCGTGATTTAACTCAAGTAAAGTTTCCGGTCAACTTGTAATTGTCATCGTATTTGGTTTATCAATTAATTTCGATATTGAAAGGGAATTGTGTACTATTTTTGGTTAATTTAGTTGGGTACACAAAAATATTTCGTTTCAATATAATCAATGGGAATCTTTTTTACTGTACATTTTAATGTTACATTATCTTAATTACAAAAAAATTGGTACCTATGCATCATAGTTCGGATGTTGGCCAAGGCTTCCCGGCCAGTTCGCAAATTGGCCGGCCAAAACCCGAAATACTCTATTCATTTCATGTATTTCGGGTTTTGGCCAGGAAGCTTGGCCAGTTCGGGTATTGGCCGGCCAGTTCTAGAATTGGCGAGGCTCCGGGTATTGGCCGCAACATATATTTATATATATATATATATATATATATATATATATATATATACAGTGGTGGTCAAAAGTTTCCGGCCAGAAAAAAATTTTCAGTTTATTTGTAAATATACCCATATGAAGAGGAATCTCAAAGCGATACTTATACATTATATTGACATATTAGTTAGGAACTTACTTATAGAAGAATGTGTAAATGTCAATAAATTTTATTGACAAAATTAAATATAAAAGAAAACGCATGTTCTCAAAAGTTTCCGTAGTATACAGGTAGTAAGCCTTGCAGAGTAGCTATTCCATTACAAAAACAAATTTTGTAGATTTACATTTTTTTAACAGTCATAATAACATTTTTACATAAAAATATACAAATAAATTACAAAATATGCAAAAATATGAATGCACCAGCCGATACAAAATATAAAGATGAAAATAAACTTATGTGATTATATTCAAAATAACAAAGACACATTAGATTAATAAATACAACTTGTTTATTCAAAGATCAAGTTGTTACATATTTTATGACTTATTTACCGAGTTTTAACATGAAAACTATTTTCTTAAGATTTTAAATTATGTATTTTTATTTTGTCTTAGCTTGTAAGGTTTTCCACTTTAATAATTATTCATGAATCCCACAAACATATGTTTTCATTAAACGCAAGGGAGTCATTGTAGATTGCGGTGAACAAATTTATGCATTCTCACTTTTGTTTCTAAATAACAAGTTTTTTCTGGTGGTTTAATGACTTATTTAAACAAGCAGGAAATTGTAAATAATGACTAAAATAACCATTTAAAATGAAAAGTCTCTGTAAATGAATGCAGTTCTGTTAAATTTTATTTATATTACACGAAGCAAAGTCATGCAATTAAGTAAAAGGTAAAATGATCACACCTATAAACCCCGTAGCGTAGTGGGTAGCATACTGAACTACTATACTATTAGACACTAGTTCAATTCTGGATGTGAAATGGACAAGGCTTATACCATCACTTTGGTAAATTGTGTAAAATATCAGGATTCCACGTTAGCAGACTGCTTGGTCAGATCATATATTTCAAAGCATCTCAGGACCAACTCAAATAATTAGTGTTGAGCATTCTAGGTTCTAGGCCAAGATTCATTTTTTTTAGTTTGTGCATTGTTTTAATTACTATACATTTACGCACATTGAGATTACCGATTCTTGTTTTTGTAGATGATGTATCTTCCGTATGAAAATTTACGTTTTTCGTAGTATAGGATAGCCGAGCGTATAGAGATCGTACAAAAATTGCTAAACTGATAAATAATTTTATCTTGTGTGGGTCGCGAAATTTCTTTTTGCTGGAAGGTGGGTCGCGAAATATTTTTCACTGAAAAGTGGGTCACGTACAAAGAAACTTAGGAAACCGCAGATCTATATGATTGGAAAAGTAAAGATTAAAATTTTGTTACAAGAACTTTGTATTTTATCTTTCAAAAGAAGTTCTTTATTAATGTTGCCTCGTAATGTGTCAATCTAAAATCAATAGTTATGACCATTTTGAAATATTTTCTTTAAGATATCTTATAACGTACATAGATAAGCAAAGTAAACATTTGCAGAGATAAACTGGTGTCAACCAACAATACAAAGAACACATTCCACTCGTGTGTTTTAGACAAAATATTTTTGATATTTTATACGAATCTATTAAACGAAAAATAAAAAATTTCCATGGCTATGATAATTTGTATAATTCCGTGTTTACTATTTTCAAACGTAAAAGGATTAATGTTAGAGTTGCTAAATTCATCATCACTGAAATTTAAACCTGTTTTATCTTTCAGTTTCGGAAGTAGCAGTGACTATAAAAGGAAATATGTAATAGAACTTCAAGAGTTTGCGTTTAATGAATTTCAATGTTCTCTGTAAAGAATAGATACAAAAGAGAATTGTATGTTTTAATAACACTACATTATTTGGAATAAATTCTACAAACAACTACCAAAATGTCTCTTTTTGCAATTGTACACTTCCGTACGAAACATCAAAGCGTTCATTTATCTGAAATGTAATTTTTATGTAAATTAGCATGCATAATCAGGATTAAACAATAAGTAAATTATAAAATATAGGTGATTTTTTATTTAATATTCTCGACATAATATTTCATGAAAAAAACTTAATATCAATTATTGTGATCATTTGAATAAATATGAATTTGTCCAAAGTTCATTTCGTTCCTGTCCTTTCGTTTAATTTCAATAATTGAGCACGTTTTTAGAAACATTTTATATCATGCTTTTTTTATCAAATTTCTACTTTTTAACATATTTCTGTTTGAAAATTATTTTTATTCAAAACTACATGGAAAACTGAATGCTGGAAGTTTTTACAAATCTTCATAATAAAAATAAGTAAATAAAAATAAAATTTAAAACATACAAATAAAAAGTAAAAATAAAAATAAAAAAAATAAATAATGAACAGGTTCTGCGTTAACTTAAACATACTTTTCAGAATCATTAAGAATCATTGTAAGACTACCATTACGAACAGAAATTATATACAATTTTTTCCGAGAGAAATTATTTCATTTGTGCGTTAATAAAAATTATTTAGATTTGAAAAATACATTTTTTACATTACATTTGTTGTGTAAAATTCTATTCGATTCATAATGTTTCCAACGATTGGCATAGTTCTGCGTAAGATTTTGATAAAACGAACTACGGTGACTTACGCATTTCAGTCTGTTTTTGTTGCCGTTGAGGTGTGAAGCGTTGGAAAATATGACGAGTAAGAAGAAGCATGTGTTAAGCATAGATTACTATACTAAATACTAACCAACACTTCCTTGAATCTTTAAAACAATTTCGTTATTTTGGGAAATAAGCTTACTGTATATAGCCAAATATGCATTCCAGTACCTTTGATATTCCCTGTGTTTGGTTTGTTGCTTGGTTATTTATATATATATATATATATATATATATATATATATATATATATATATATATATATACTTTACAAAGAGAAAATTTAGTATAGCAAGGAAATGCTTAGCAGGTTGATATTTCTCTTTAAGCAATTTACATTAATAAGTGGAAACATATGTAAATACATTTGTTCAGCCGTGTAGTTTACCTAGTAACTTTATTACACGCCTGTACTTAGCTAAAGTTCAGTTTAAATTAAAACTTTCTTAAAACTTCTGAAATCACATTCTCTAAAATTATCATTTATAGCCATCCATTTATCCAAATCTTTTCGTGGTCCTGTATATCGTTTTATGTATACTCCACAAACATTTCTTTGTAAACTGGATTCACTTCAACGTAAAAATGCATAAATTACTTAAAATCAACCTTTAAGTAATTTACGCTCATATTCATTAACGTTTGTGAGCTCTTTGGTGTAACACTGCATATGAACAATAGCATTTATACACACCATGTAATATGCATAATTTATGCAAATTTAGAAGCACATATTATAATTAAAATGCCTTTCATTCATTCATCAGTCATCATCAGATACATGTATTCTCCCCTTTACGTTTATGCAATGGAATTCTTTTGTGTGGCCCTGTAAATGAACGGTAACTTTTTTTTTCACCATATATTTTATAGAATGCTATTTTAGTGCATTTTGAAAAAGGTATTTTGTAAAAAGAAATATCGCGAAGGAAAAAGTAATAATATTACATGCACATCGTCATTAAGTTGCTGTTACAAATCATATATTTATTTATTTTTTAACTCTAAAGTTAAACCGTTAAAAGTGATAGAACTTTAACGTGGGATTATTAACCAGAACGACTTATATTATAAAATTATAATGCATAGTTCTAAATATTTCTTATAAATGTGGCACGATATTAATCTGTAATAACTCATAGTATTGATAAGGAAGTATTAGTTGTCTTCTTCAGAATTGATGAATTAAAAAAGTATTCTTCGGAAATCACAACTATTGATTTATTATTTTTTTATTTTCATCTTTACTATTTCAGATAACAGAGTATAATTAAAAAGTACTACTAGAGTAAATGGTCGCCCAATTTTGCCAAATTATTCAAATCATCAAAATATTCGCCAAAAAATATAATTGACGTATTTTTTTAAATAATGAAAAACCATAAAACATAACATAAAATTTAAAAAATATAAATAAAACGTCAAATTAAAAAAACACTTGATGACGTAACAAACACTTGTAATTGATTTATTATTAAATTAATGTGACATTTACTATCATCCATTATTAGCCTTTAATCTTGTAGTTAGGCGATAGTTGACGGGATAAGAAAATAGTACCGATTAAAATATATTACATTGTCCATAATATTTGGAAAAACTGATTTACTGTATCAGTAATCAGTGTTAACCCATATTATTCAACACGAGATATTAACCATTCTAGTACTTAGTTTGAGAATTATAAAACTAATCTATGGAAAAGAACTATTTCTTTATTTTTAATGTCATATTTATTTTTCTTTTACAGATTATTTGATTTGCATTATATGATGAAAATATCAGACGTTGTTTTAAAATTTTGAAATAACTGACGCGCTATATCAATATTTTGTATTATCCTGTAGTATTCTTTATTTTTTAATTTAGACTTTAATACTATTGATAACAGTACATAGTAAATCATGTTTTTAAATAACAACAATGCCGATTTTTAACAATATCTGCTTAATTTAATTCAGAAAAGCATAAAACTATCTTAACTATCTCTTCTAACAAATATAATAAATGATGTAGCTTTTCCTTATACTTTATACACCTGAAAAGTTTTGATCACATAATACAGTGAGACATTTAATCGTATAATTTAATCAATAAAGCTATGTACTATATCAATGGTATATTATAACATAATTATTTTGACGATTTATAACAAGTTATACATCAAATTGCAGGTAAACTGACTTAGATTTTCCGACAAATGTTAATTATTCAAATCTTTACTTATACTTTAAACATCTAAATTAAAATTCAATTCTTTTTACAATCCATTTAAAAATCGAGATAAATGATAATAGAAGTATTTTTAATTCTGTGTCTCAACACTGGAAAATCATTAGATAGCCCTAGAAAGTAGACATGATCTTTCATAAAGCCTCAAAGGAATACAACATACATATTCAGCACAAAAAATTACGGACTTTACACTCTGGACTCATCATTTTGCGTATGTGGCGCTGCAAGCGAATACATAACAAAGCAGTACTCGCATATGCGCTTAACTAAAATTGTTTAAGTTGCTCATAATTTACGATCTTGAATCAACATTCAACAGTACTTAAATTTGACATTATTAAAATTTATAACTGGGACATTCATTTACGGATACGCTTAATAATGAAAAAAAAAGAATAAGTACTACTTTATAGCACGTCATTTTAAAAGAAAAAACAATATTGTTATATTTTTAACACAAAGAATACGTTTCATTTTTGTATTTTATACACAATATTTTAGACAATTTTTTACGTTTTGAATTAAGCTAATAAACAACGACTAAAAATTTCCCATGTTAATGCTAATTAATATAGTCAGAGTTTACAATTTTCAAACACAAAATTGATTAATATTAAAGTTTCTAAACTCGTCATCCCTGAAATTTTAACCTGTTTTATCATTCAATTTCGGGAATAGCAGTCACTAAATAGAACATAAATTGTTTGTATTTAATGAACTATAATATTCTCTGTAATGCATAGATCAAAAAGGAGAGTTGTCTGTTTTAATAATAATATGTTATTTTAACTGCACTCGGTATTCAAATACCAAAGCTTTTCTGATTTCAGTTGTATACTTCCGTACGAAACATGAAAGAGTTTGGTTCTCTGAAGTGCAATTTTTATGGAAATTAGAATATATACCAAGAATTACAGGATAAGTAAATTATGAAATTTAGGTGAATTTACGTTTAATATGACAGGCACAATAATTCATCAAATAACAGTAATATAAATTATTGTAATAATTTCAATAAATATGAATTTGTCTGAAGAACAAGTATAAATTTGTGAAATTTTAGTGTAACTTCAAAAATTGCGCAAGTTTTTAGTAACATTTTATATAATGCTTTTTCATCAAATTTCTACTTTTTAATATATTTCTGTGTGAATATGATTCTTATTTAAAACTACATTGAACTTTGAATGCTGGAAGTTTTTTACAACAAGTATGGAAATCGTTATATACATATATATATATTTTTTTAAATGAAATAAAAAATGTACGCCTGTGTATAGCGTACTCCATTTAATTTCAACGCTTCAGTTATTAAGGTTATCAGTGCTTTGAAATATTATCATTATATTTGTCTATCACTAATTTTCTATACACATATGTGTGCCTTATATAATTTTTTAAAGTGTTAGATTCTATTAAACGCAAAAAATCAATAACCGTGAGCTTCTGATAATGTCCAAAATATATAAACGAATTTACTACTGAGTGTGTAATTTTGAATATTTGTATTTCTTAAAAATGATGAAACATTCTTTAATTTTTAGACCCAAGAAATGATTTTTTTTCAGTAGAATATAAAAAAGTGAGGAAAACTAAAATATTGGAAATATATTGATGTATTGTGTGTGATTAGAAATGCCTACAACACGTTCTCTTTATTGACATCGTGTAACAATTTCCGCATTTTACATTGCTCCCCTTGGACATTAAACGCTTTTCACGAAATCAGGTTCTTGAGTGGTGTAGCCATTTAACGCATGACGAAATAAGTAAAAACCAAATAAAATGTATATGTCTATTAAATTATATAGGAAAAACATTAAAAAAACACGTTTCAAAACACAACTTTTTTTGTTCATTTATTTCCTGATAATTAATCAGTAATAAACGCTAATAATATTTAAATACATCAGTAAAAAACTTTAGATATTGA
The DNA here is from genome assembly GCA_964019185.1 of Maratus speculifer. Lineage (NCBI taxonomy): Eukaryota > Metazoa > Arthropoda > Arachnida > Araneae > Salticidae > Maratus > Maratus speculifer. The sequence goes on from OZ025290.1 coordinate 324,285,755, forward strand.
GTTATTATATTTTACAAAAACATTAAAAATTCTTGTAAGACAATTAGAAAAAAATATTTACGTATTGAGTTAACATATTTTACATAAACATTTAGAATTCTTGTAAGACAACCGTTACAAAATCGAATTATATGCAATTTTTTTTTTCAGAGAAAAATTGTTTCCTTCCCAAGTTAATAATAAGTATTAGAAATATATAAAAATAAGAAAAAAAGAATAAAACCCCCTTTTTTTCTTAGTTCATGCAATACCTCAATAATAATTTAAAAAACGTTTTTTGTAATGATATAAACCTTTGAAAATTTCTTTTTATAAGTTTTTCGCTGCGCAAAACGTCTGAAAGACTTCAAAAAAGAAAATGTTTTTCACTTGAAAAACAACTAGTTGTAAATAATCTAAACAAGCGACAAATCTAAAAAATGAGTTATAAAATTAACTAATGTCACTTATCATACACATAATGTTCGCATAGTTACGTGTCAGATTCGTATACATTTTGGAAGAAGTTTTGATAAGAAACGTTGATAAATATAAACAAGTAAAAAAATATGCGTTAAGCATAGATTATAAAAAACTTTACAGCACTTTTTGAAATCTTTAATAAAACTTCTAAACTTCTAAACTTCGTTATTTAGGGAAATAAGATGTTAATGTCAGCCAACTATGTATTCAAACATATTTTAATACCCCTGTACTTGATCTGTCGGTTGATATACATACTATATGATGGGGACATTTTATTTAACAAGAAAACGCCTAACTGGTTGAACTTTCTCTTTCAGCAATTTATACTAATAGAAGGAAAATGCTTGAATACTTTTGTACAGACATGTAATTTACGTAGTACCTTTATTATGCGCCAGTATTTTGTTAAAATTAGATTAAACAAAAACAAACTTTACTTTTCCAGATATCATCATTTATGGGTGACCATGTAGCTAAATCTTTGCGTGACTCTGCACATTATTTTATCTATATTCTACAAGCATTTCTAAGTAAACTGAAAGCAATTGAATGTAAAAGTGAATAACGTATTTAAAAACCATCTTTAAGTAAACTAAGCTCATATTCAGTAACCTTGACGAGTTTTTTTATGTAACCCGGTTTATCAACTATAGCATTTATATACACCATATAATATGTATACTTTTAGTGAAGGTTAAAAACGCATATCGTAATTAAAATGTATTTCATTCAGTCCAAGACAGGATTTCTTTGTGAAAGGAAAAAATATAAGAATCTTTGATTATCAACTATGCCAAACGAGATGAAGAAAATGTGTTTATTAAAGATAAAGTGTCTCGAATTCTGAATGACCATCAGCTTGTAGTTTCCATGGTGTAAGAGAGTTTTCAATGTTTAACACATATTACTAGAAGAGAAGTTCCAAGTCGAAGAAAAATGACATGCGCTGGCATAAAACTGGCATATAAACTGATATTTTCACAAATGATGATTGTTAGTCCCATTAAGACTATGTCAGGACTTTTTATGTCGGCGTATTCGTAGATGAATTACAGAAAGATGTAAATCAATTTGCATGAAAAAGATAAAACAATCGGCTTTAAAATCTTGCTAGAAATTGACGAGAATGCAATGAACTTGCAAACATATGTCATATGGACCCAAATGTTGCGTTATGATATTCAGTAACAAAAAAAGTGGAATTTGAATGGCCCAAATGGGTGGGCATACTATTGTCACGACTTGCGTAAAAAGCCTGGGACTTTCTTAAGTCGACAACAAGGAGATGACTCTGTAATGATTTGGTCCTCACTTTGCTTTAATGCTCGAGTATCTCTGGAGTTGATCAATGGTTGCCAAGCAATGCAAGACTACATATATACGTTGGAGATCAATTTTTACTCTTTTTGATGAAATTTTAGCTGGTCCAAAGTATGGATTTTAGCAAGATAATACCTTTATTCATGTTGAATACAAAACAAGACCTTTTTTTAACTCTGAGAATACTAATGATCTCAACTGGCCGGCGTGTAGCTCTGATCTGGATCCAATCGAAAACCTTTGTAACATCATATGTCGCAAGGTTTATGCAAAGTTTTGTCATACTCTTCTGTTAATGAGCATTGAGCTGCTGTTGATTATGTTTGGTACAAAATAGGCCCCTAAGTGACGAACCATTTAATTTATTCGATAAAGAGTGACATTCTTGCACTAATTGCAGACAACATGGGTGAAACTCGATTTTAATTTGTAGTTACTTCTCTGTAAAAATACAAACTGTCTATACTTTTGCCACAATGTTAATTTCTTTCTTTTTGTCACTATATATTATATAAAAAGGTAAAATTTAAAATTTATAGTTTGTGAATAAAGGCTATGTCACAAGTAATGTATGACAGATAAATTATAAAAACTCGGTACATACTTCTGAACAAAGAAGCGAAATCGATCATTGTCTAATCTTTTACTAAACATTGTATATATACAAAAAATTATACCAAATAAACAACAATAAACTTTGTGCACCTGACTTTTAAGATATTTTTCTTTTATTTTTGAATATATATTAAAAATACCATATTCATGGGAATCGCCCAAAACTGCTGCTGTGAAACACACAAGTTAAAAATATTATAACAAAATAAAACGCATATTTTCTCTTGCCGTATTATACGTATATACGTAATCAGTGGACTTAAAGTCTATATCTAATTTTTTCCCAATATTCTTAAATAAATGTAAAAAGACAAACTTTTAAAGTTTTATTCAGAGATAAGTGAATTATTTTATAAATATAAAATGTAATTTTGGCATAATCCTTACGAAGGTTGTCTTTTACAATTGTAATTTATAATCCATTTCCAGACAAAAAATTACTACAAGCAGTACTTAATTATACGGAAAAAGTTTACAACTGATTTTAATTAAATTCAAAAGGAATTTTGTAAGCGTTCTACATTTAAATGCAAGTTAATCTCGCTGATAAAAGAAGGATTTACTTGAGTTCAGAAAATAATTTCTTTTCTATAAGATTTTAGATTGAGATTCCAGTAAAACAGTTTTCAGAATATGTTATTGTTAGAATTTAATCTAATTAATTTCCTGTAAGATAGAGTACTTAAAATATTAATATTTGTAATTTTAAATTTTAAATATCAAATTTTGCGATAGCATTATATAGAATTTTTCTTAAATGTTTCCATGTGTATGTATTATGTAATTGTAAAAATTAAAATGAACTAAAAATAATAATTAATAGAACAATGTAAAAAAAGATATAAATTTGGTAGAAACTTGTTGTTTTAAACTTTATGGAACAACAAAACTTAAATAATGGCGTAATTTAAGCCGATATAACTTGTGTAATGTTACATTTCACTGTAATGTTACACCATTCATATTGGTTAAATCACAGAATATAATAAAGGCGGAAAATTTGACATCAATGTGAAAAATAACAGTAGTAAGCCTTGATTACGTTTATTAATAACTTCATCGTAATATTAACTAGTATTAAAAATGCTCTGACGAGCACCAAAAAAGGTTAATATGTTTTAAAGTATGAAAAAGTGTTTGACAAGAGCTTCTAATTGAGAATGAGAAAGGACAAGGGGTCCCTTCTTGGCTGCAATTCACTGTCAATGCCAAATTTGAAAATTTGCGCTTTTTCCATATAAAAGAAATTTGCGTAAAACTTTCTATCTTTACTTTTTAGTAAAACTTTCAATCGTGTTTTACATGTTAACTGCATTGTTGACTCTGCACTGCAACTGCACTACAAATCAGTTTTCTGTACTGTTTTACACTGCGACAGTTTATGGTGGGACTGCGTGAATGTGATACGCTGCAGGCAGTGTTGAATGCAGGAGGTGGGCCGGGGGGACATTCCCTATCGAAGGTATCAAATGGTACCCCCCAATAAAATTTAGATTTTGTGTTTTTAATGGTAAAAAAGTATAACCCCCTTAGAACTCTATTGTGTCCCCTCCCCGAAACCACAGAAGACCCTCCAGGAGAAAAGTGTCTGAATTCAACACTGGTTGCGGGAACTATGGTTTTTGGCCCTATTTTGCTTTACATTCATGTTTAATCACGTGGTATCTTTTCTAATTATGCCTTTACCCTACACAATTTTATCGTAACAGTGACTGATTTCTTTTATATGGAAAAAGTGCAAATATGACTTTTTCAAATTTGGCATTGACAGTGAATTGCAGCCAAGAAGGGACCCCTTGTCCTTTCTCATTCTCAGTTAGAAGCTCTTGTCAAACACTTTTTCATACTTTAAAACATATTAACCTTTTTTGGTGCTCGTCAGAGCATTTTTTAATACTAGTCATTTAAATTTTTTGATAATTATATATTGAATATAAGAAAACCTCAGTTGCTTTTAAATATTCCCAGTACTTTTTCTTATTTCGCTCAATATTGAACTATTTAATCAATGGACAAAAAAACATGAAAAAACGAAATTTTAATTTGTTCGTACAGAAATTGATAGATTCAATTAATTTTAGATAATACATATTTTGTAGAAAAATAATGCGAATAGAATTTTTTATTCTTTTCGCATAGGATTCGTGGCATTCTTATCTACTTGTTTTAAAAGTCAGATGTTATAAATATGAAATATTTCCGCCATTAGCGCGATTTTTGTGATCATGACACCCAAAGGTCGCTAAACATAATTTTGTAGTCAATGCACATAAAAACGAATTTTCCCATTTAAAATTTAAAAACAAATAAGTGAAATATTTTTATTTCTTCTTCCTGATATCTATTGGAATAGCTTATTCCAATTATTCAATAATATTCTAGGACATTTTTAGGAAAATTATTGGTTAAATTATCTTCCTTGGAGAAAGTCGCTCGAAATACAGCCTTAATAGATTTGTGCCAAACCAAGGATGAAAATATACTGAAAATTTCGAGTATTATTTGTAAAATTGACATTGAAATCACCAGCTGTAATTAAATTTTTATATAATATACAGTGGAACCTCAGTTCACGATCATAATCCATTCTTGTATCTGACTTTCTGTATGTGATATAAATTTTTTGGGCGCTCTATCCAAGAACTAATGCATGGGATTAAAAAAAATTATATTCAGGTAATCCCTGACATAAATTGATGCTGTTTGCTGCTTACATTTTGATTTAAATCGTTCAACAGACGGCTTAACCATGTTGTATTTTTCATTATTTTCGTAATAGTTCTATCTCGAGAATTAACGCACGGATTTTCACCAAACTTCAAATTCAGTTAATCTTTATATGAATTGGATTTGTTTATGTTTTGGTTTCAATAACCAAACACATGGCGCTGCTATGCTGAATTGTTCCGATTACCACAATATCTCTATCGCAGGAATTAATGCAAAAATTTTCATCAAACTTGAGATTTAGGCACACTTTGATTTATATTATTGCTCATTGCGTGTTTTGGGTAAATCTTCCAACAAGTGTCGCATATATTCTGTATTTTTCCGGATATCCGCAACAGTCCTATTTCAAATTTCAAAAACTAATGTTCGAAATTTTATGCATTTTAATCCTCACGGTGAGCATATGATTGTCATTTGATTTTGGCACTGTAATAATAAATTTTGACTCATTAAATGCAAGAGATAGAAAATAGTTTTGGGGTTGCCACATCCGACTAGTTCTTTATAATCAGAGTAATCGACGGTTCATCTACACCGTATTGTTTAGCTATTTTGATTACACTATCATCGTTCCTAAGTTTTGTCACTACTTCTTTTCATAATTGATCAGTAATTCGCTTAAGCTTCTTACTACTGCTTTCACTAAAAACTTTTTCATTCTTAGAAGTCATAATAAAGGCTAAAAATTTCGTAAAACTGATAAAAATTAAAACAATAAGTTAAATTTTTTACTGTAATGAAGGTCACAAAGCACTCTAATACGCGCACTTTACTCCAAACTTGACTTATAACAAGAGTTATTTGAGGGTTGCCAACTGAACTATTCGACAGCTTTGGTCGCGAATCTAGTTATCCTACGCCGAAAGAGTAAAATTTTGATCACTGAAGTTGGTCATAAACCGAACTTATTAAAAGCAGAGGCGGCCGTAAACCAAGGTTCCACTGTTTTTTGACCGATAAGTTTGCAAATATGGCATTATTTATATATTCCGTGGCGATGATCATTATGCAACTTGGCGATTTAGCAGATTAAATTTGCAATTTTAAAATAGCGTTTGTTAATAACGGAAAATTGAGAATTTCTATTAGAAAAATTAGGATAATTACTATAATTTTTATGCACAGTTTTAAGTAAACTCTGATTTTTTTCCATAATTTTAAATTTAGTATATTTGGAAATGGAAGGGAGAGGGAAAGTATATCTTTGCAATGCTTTTTCGACAATATGTCAAGCAAAAATACTTTTAAATGCCAATAATTGCTGATCGTAAATGTTAAATTCACTTCACACCCTATTTAAAATCAATTGAATGCTATTTAAGATATTGACAGAATGTGAAGTTTTTGTTTTACTCTATATCTTTTCCTTATGTTAATTAGGACGTTATATGATCATAATTAAAAAATCTTACATTTAGTTCCTGAAAAGAAATTTTGGTTTTCCCAGATACTTTTTTTCGATGTACTTGTTTTTTTCCCATTTTTTTCTACTACTAAAATTCAAAATGTTAGGACACTCGAGAAAATCAGCCCATGGTCATATAAAATGCATGTTATTTAAAAAATTAACCATGGATTTAAAAAAAAATAACACTGCGTTCACAATTTTATTATTTAAAGAACTGAAACTAAAAGCTTCGCAATAAAAACAAATAACCATGTTTTTCACGTGATTTGTTTAATTTGAATGAACTATGATACATACATGACAATTTTTATATTAAATTTGGTGGCAATGAATTAAAAAAACTGCAATCGCAACAGCAAAAGACAATATTCAACTGGAGGTTTAAGACATAAATTCGATTTTCTCAGAAACCATCAAACATACAAAGATGAAAAAAAAACTGTTCTAACTTTTATCAAGACGATAAAAATAAACCAAAAATGAAGTTAATCCATCCATAATAACGTTAGCTATTGCTGGTTGAATTTTTCGTCTTCATTTTTTCGTTAAAAGTTAAATAAAAAACTACAGTAAACTGCGATATTTTTTTAATGCTATCATTTTATTCGTCTCGTCGAGTTCTATCTTTTGAAAACAAAATCACTGTTGTACGTCAACTGGTTCGCCAGAAATTTCAAAAAGACGTTCGCATTTTCTATTTCTTAAACATATTATACCAAACGCTACCGCGTTTGCTATGATAATATATTTCCACAACGAAAAAGTAAGGATGTCTATTATAAATAAATATTTTGCTTATAAGACGTCGTTGTATTAATAAAAACATATAAAATATATTAATTTTTTTATTTGCATGTTTCAACTCTTTTTAATCAAGGCGTCTTCAGAATGTAAATAGAAAATAAAATTAGAAACATGATGAATATGAAAAACTTGGATAAATAAATATTGAAATTTAAATAAATATTTTAATTTGGACCAAGTCTTCTAGCTAAATAATTATCTTGTAAATTGTCTACCCATTCAAACCATATATTCGGAAAACGAAACGATAGTGAATCGCTACAAATAGGTGAATTTAAATAAAGAAAGTTTGACATCAATTTTTTGCAGTATTATTACTGTTGTAAAATGAAATGAAGTGAAACTAATTGAACGCGTAAATTAAGAAAATGAAAATATCGTCTGATTTTATTTGTTATTATTCGAAGAACTTTGACAAGTGTATGAGAACGATGGAGTTCTCTGGATGTAATGATGGATGTGGCTTTTGGAATTAAAAGACATTTTTTATAATATATGGACTTTTAGATTAATTTGAACTTAGAATAAGTTTACCTTAACAGATGAGTATGAATTCAATTCAAGAGCTCCAAAAGCATCGCGTAGATGCAACCCGCAAAATGAAGACATGCATGGTTAGTAAGTAATTTTTAAACTAACCCTATTTTCGAATTCTAACGTACTGGTACCCTCGATTCGGGACAGGAGTTTTGAATTTTAATTAATTTTAAATGAAAAAATGAATCTGAGTAGTTTGAAAACTCAGAGAAAAGGACTGAGAGCTGCTTTTACTCTCACGTTTAAGAAAATTGAAACTGAATTAACTAAAGAAACATGTGAAATTAAAGAACTTTCTATTTTGAAAACTCAACTGTTTGATAAATTTCAACGGATGGACACTTGTCAAAATAAAATTTCGGAAATATTGTTACAAGATAAGGACGAAAAATTGTTTACCGAAGATTTTGAAGGTGCAGAAGAATATCGAGAAAAATATATAGAAATATGTGCACGTATTGATGAAAAGATACAGTTTTCCTCATCTCCTGGCGAAGAAGTAAAACGCAAATTTAAATTACCGGAGATCGAGCTGAAAAAATTTAACGGCGAACCAAAGGAATTTTTATCATTTTGGAGCCAGTTTAAGAAAATACATGAAGACGATTCTATTGCCGCGGAGGATAAGATGCAGTATCTATTCCAATGTATGGAACCGAAATCAAAAGCGGAGCGTTTAATATCAAGCTATCCAGCTACCGCGGAAAATTATCCGAAGGCTATCGATCAATTAAAACAGAGATTTGGATGAGATGATCTTCTTGTGCAAATTTACGTCAGGGAATTATTAACCCTCGTAATGAAAAATGCCACTGCGCCTAAAATGAAAGTTGACTTAGCCTCTTTATACGATGAATTAGAAAGCAAACTTCGTGCCTTAGAAAGTTTGGGAAGAACTCAAGAGAAGTATGGAGACTTTCTCATGCCCTTGGTTGAGAGCTGCTTGCCTGAAGAAGTTCTTTTGACCTGGGAAAGAAGTCGAAATCATGATACATACTCCAGTGAGAATTCCAGAACTTTAAAAAAACTGATGGACTTTCTACGCCAAGAAGTTCAAGGAGATGAAATGGTATTTTTAGCAAGAAAAGGTTTTGATTCTGTTGTTAGAAAAAAGAACATTTCATCTGAAATTATTAGCAAACCTGATCCAGCCACCGCATCTGCATTGGTGAGTATAGAAAATAAAGGTAAGAAAAACAATTGCATATTCTGTGATAGGTTTCATCCCTCGAATAAATGTTTTGGGGCTAAAAAAATGTCTTTAACTGAAAAACAAAAAATTTTGTTAAAAAATGGGGGTTGTTTCACTTGTTTGCAAAAAGCTGGTCATCTGAGTAAGAATTGTAATATTAAAAATAAATTAAAACGTAATTATTGCCATAAACCTCATTTTGAAATAATGTGTCCAGAACAAAATATAAATAATAATCAAGATGATACTTTAAAATCTGAAAATTCTCTTTCTAATTGTAGTAGAAATAAAGTTGTGTATATGCAAACGCTTGGCGTGCGCATTCGATAGCGAGGTCGCCAAAAAGTCATACTCGCACTGCTAGATTCAGCGAGCCAAAGTAGTTACGTAAGCAAGAGAATAACGAAATCACTAAAAATTTATCCTATAAGAAAAGAAATAATTATTCACGCGCTGTTCGGGGGGGATGAAATGAAACCTAAAAAACATGATGTGTTTTCTGTAGAAATCAGTGAATTAGATGGAAATAATGCGTTTTGTTTTGAAGCATTTTCCGAAAAAAAGATTTGCGGATTTGTACCTAAAATTAAAGATTACAGAATTTTAAATGAATTAAAAAGAAATAAAATAAATCTATCTGATGATTTTTGTAAGGAATCTGAAATTGATCTTTTGGTGGGGGCTGATATGATAGGAAAATTATTGACAGGAAATTTAATTCAATTAAACTGCGATTTGACTGCCATAGAAACCAAGCTCGGTTGGACAATAATGGGGAAACAAACGTGTGGCAAGAAACATAACGTTTTGACAACATTGTCTATGTACGTTAGAAATATTCCTTTGAATGAATTATGGGAACTTGAAACCATAGGAATTTCTGACCCCATTCAGAGTTTTGAAAAACGGGAAAACTTTGATTTAAACGATTTTAAAGAAAAAATGAAAATTCTTCCCGATGGCAGATATGAAGTAGGGCTTCCATGGAAGTGTAATTTTAAGAACTTGCCCGACAATAAAGTTTTAGCTTGGAAGAGATATGAAAATATGATCAATAAATTGAAATGTGGGGGATTTTTCGATGAATATCAGGAAGTATTTAAGAATTAGGAAAAAATGAATATTATTGAACGTGTTCCAGAAAATGAATTAAGTAATGAATGTCATTATTTACCGCATAGGCCCGTTATCAGGTTAGATAAGGAAACCACAAAAATACGCCCTGTATTTAATGCATCTGCTTCTGAGAAAGGGAAACCCTCGTTAAATGAATGCTTGTATAAAGGCATTAATCTTATAGAATTAATACCTGATATTCTTGATCGTTTTAGAATGTATCCTATCGGTATAACTGCAGATATAGAAAAGGCTTATTTAATGTTATCTGTTATGCCTAAAGATAGAGATTTTCTCAGATTCTATTTCCCATGTAATGAAGGACAATTGATTTATAGACATTGTAGAGTTGTATTTGGTGTCTCTTCTAGCTCTTATTTACTAAGTGCATCTATAATGCATCTTTTAGAAAATAGTCCTCCTGAATATAAGGAAACTGCTGAAAAATTAAAATGTTCATTTTATGAAGATAATTGTGTATCAGGTGTTTCTAACATTAATGAAGCTGAAATGTTTATTGAAAATGCAAAGTTATTAATGTCTAAAGGGTGTTTCAATTTGCGTTGTTTTGAAAGCAATGTAGCTTGCAAAAATGTTGATAAACATACTGGGGATACTTCAGTTTTGGGGATTATTTGGAATTTAGATAATGATTCTTTGAAATGTTGTTTAGATTTAGAAACATTAACGTGTGAAAGGAAAATTACTAAGAGATTAATTTTGAGCATTGTGCAAAAGATTTTTGATCCTATTGGCTTACTCTCTCCTGCTACATTGCTTCCAAAATTATTGCTACAAGACTCATGGAAACAGAAAATCCCATGGGATCGAGAATTACCTTGTAACATTGTGAGTGCTTTTCTGAAATGGTTGAAGAATATTGATGTTTTAAAAGAAGTAGCTATACCTCGATACTTAGAAATTAATGCTTCATCTGAATTTCATGTTTTTGTTGATGCGAGTAAAGGGGCATATGCATCGTGTGTCTTTGCTAGATCAATAATTGATTCCGAAGTCAAAGTTACGCTTGTTAGAGCGAAGTCTAGGGTTGCTCCTCTCAAAACTTTGAGCATGCCGCGTTTAGAGTTAATGGCTTGTTGTATAGGTACTCGACCTGCGAGTTCTATCATCAAGGCAATAAATATGCCAGGTCTAAAAATCACATTCTGGTCGGATTCTACTACCGCAATTTGGTGGATAAAGGAACATGGAAATTGGTCGGTTTTTGTGAGCAACAGGGTCAAAGAAATTCGGCAGATGTCTAATATAGAGTCATGGAAGCACGTTCCAGGAAATTTAAATATAGCTGATATACTTTCACGTGGATGTTCTCCACAGAAAATGCTTAGTTCGCGATGGTGGGAAGGTCCTAAGTGGTTAAAAGAAAATCCTGAATGTTGGCCAATTGGCGCGATTGACTGTCAGCCAAAAGATGTTGATTTAGAAAGAAAAAGGGTCGAAATTACGAATATTGATCTAGCTAAAGACGCACCCCTTTGGCTCTTAGATAATATATCTAATTATAATAAGATGATAAGAATATTTGCTTGGATTCTGAGATTTGTAAATAATTGCCGAAATGTTTCTAATAAGTGTAAATATTCTAATCTTACTCAAGATGAAATTAAAAATTCTGAAAAATATCTAATCCGTTTAGTTCAGAGCTGTTATTTGTATAATAAAAGGTCATTAAATGATATTGTAACATTCACAGATGATAATGGAATTTTAAGAGTAAAAATTAAAATAACTGAAAGAAATGACCGAGAATCATTTTTGTATCCAATATTGTTGCCAGGTAAATGTGAATTTACTAAATTATTGATTAGATCAGTACACCAAAAGAATTGTCATGCAGGGATAAGAATAATGCAATCTTTAATAAGAGAAAGATTTTGGATAATTAGAGCTAGAAGAACTATTAAAAATGTATTGTACGACTGTATTGCATGTAAACGCTTTAAGGTAAAGTCTTTGTCAAGCGAACCAACACCTTTGCCACCAGATCGCGTAACAGATTGTGCTGTCTTTGAAATTATTGGAGTAGACTTAGCCGGGCCTTTATTTCTAAAAAATGGCGAGGAAGTATGGATAGCATTGTTTACTTGTGCCGTTTATCGTGCAGTTCACCTTGAACTAGTCAATTCGCTATCTTCTGATGCTTTTCTGCTAGCACTTAGACGTTTAATAGCTAGACGCGGTAGGCCCAGCACTATTTATTGTGATAATGGAACAAACTTTAGGGGGACTTCCAATGAACTTTCGAAATTAAATTGGGATAAAATTTTAAAAGAAACCATGACGCATAAAATTGTTTGGAAATTTATACCTCCCACCGCAGCTTGGTGGGGAGGCTGGTGGGAAAGGTTAGTTCGCATTGTAAAAGAATTGTTAGTACGTACTTTAGGTAGATCTGTATTGACGTATGAAGAATTGAATACACTTATATGTGATTGTGAATCTGTGATTAACTGCAGACCTTTAACCTATATCTCAGAGGACCCACAGGAGCTAGTACCTCTCACACCCGCTATGTTTCTTACTGCAAACCGAAGTTTCAGTAATTCGGATATTATCGAATTAGATTCTCAAAGTTTAAGGAGAAGGTTGAATTACAGAGATAAACTTCTTACCGATTTTAGGCAACGTTTTAGAAAGGAATACCTCAGCGAATTAGTTCAAAAACACACATAAAAACATACACATGAACCGCGAGTAGGAGAAGTAGTCTTAGTTGGGGATGATAACAAAAAACGTTTATTTTGGCCTTTAGCAAAGGTGATTCATTTAATTCCAGGACGGGATGGTAAAGTTCATGCTGTTAAGTTGAAAACTCAGCACGGCACGGTCTTACGTCCGGTGCAGCGCATCTTTCCTTTGGAAATATATTCGAATGAAATGATTGAAATTGCATCCAAACCGTCGGGTGAAGAGAAAACTAGTTCCAGTGAGCATGATGATCATGAAAATGTGTCTTCTCCTGATAGTGTCATACTTAAGAAATATACCTCTTCTGGAAGATGTGTAAAAGCTCCAAAGAGGTTGGATCTTTTTAATGATAATTGTTATGTATTTGAAACTCTCCCCAAGTTTCAAAGGGGGCAGGATGTTGTAAAATGAAATGAAGTGAAACTAATTGAACGCGTAAATTAAGAAAATGAAAATATCGTCTGATTTTATTTGTTATTATTCGAAGAACTTTGACAAGTGTAGGAGAACGATGGAGTTCTCTGGATGTAATGATGGATGTGGCTTTTGGAATTAAAAGACATTTTTTATAATATATGGACTTTTAGATTAATTTGAACTTAGAATAAGTTTACCTTAACAGATGAGTATGAATTCAATTCAAGAGCTCCAAAAGCATCGCGTAGATGCAACCCGCAAAATGAAGACATGCATGGTTAGTAAGTAATTTTTAAACTAACCCTATTTTCGAATTCTAACAGTTACATAAATTTCATACAGTGAATTAGAATTAGTGTTTGGTAAAAGGTCGCATGTTTGGTTGGGAGGTGCTAATGTGATTTTTTTGCATAGGAAGTTTTAAAAAACATAGACCTCTGTTAAAAGTTGTATTTGAACCATACAGATCCTGAAATAAAATTCAATCATGGCACCACTTCTTTATTTACTGTAAGAAAAAACCTGTATATTTAATAATGAAAAAAGTCTGTCTATTGGAAGTGTCGATTGGTACTGTCTAATGGAAGTGCAGAACCAACACAATGAAAAATGTCCTAGCCGGATCTTGGAATGGCGCTCCAAGTGCTCTACTACTTAATACGACACAGTACTGACTGAAAAAGACCCGGATGATAATGTAAAGTCTATGGGGGCGTTCTTTTCAATTATCTCACTCATATTTTAATATTTTGTCGTGATATGTTTTGCATAGGATGGCTGAGGAAATTTCACAACTGGCCTAGTTTTTACTTTATCAATTTTGTTGTCAGATTTAAAAAAAAAAAAACTTTAGCTTTCAGAACCGATTTAAATCAGTTATGAAACTGAAACTATCCTAATATAAAAAGAATATAACCAAAATAAAAAATAATGAAAACTAGGCCGGTTGTGGAACGTCTTCATCCACCCTATGCAAAAAAATCACGTAAAAATATTAAATTTTGAGCGAGATATTTAAAATTAACGCCGATATAGCCATTATCAACCGGTCTTTTTCAATCAGTAGTACCTTAAGCTATGGGGACGATGTTCAGATTGTCAGTCTTCACTCACATATGATGTAAGTCTCCATCTGAAGCATAAGATAGAAACGTAAACATATGCACACAAACCTGTGGCGTAACAAGAGACAATTATGAACCCAGCATCGGTGAACACATGTATATTTTTTAATTAATTTTCCATTAATTATCAGCAGTGAAGTTATGCTTGAAATTTTTGAATATTTATTAAGTGAATTATCATATGCTAGCTAAACGTAGAACCAACATCTGAAATTCAAAAGCATTCTAAAAATCTGTAACTCAAAAGATGTAAAATTACAGAGATATTTATGCTTAAAGCCATTTTATCTGGACGATTGACAAAAAAAGATGTAAATTTCAAAAGCTAGTTTTTGTAAAGCCGCAAAATTATGTAGGTGTTAAAATCGTATTAATGTTACTAAAAATTTATGTATAATTCAGATATCAGCTACACAATATTTTATAGTCATCCCAGTTCCCTAAAAAATTTTAAGTAATTTTACAGATTTTTTCCCTTACAATGTAAACATGAATCTGTAGCATAAAATTTTATTTCTCCCGTTATATTATGTCGAATAATCAAAAGTCTACTTAGCTTTTCAACGTAATAGCGTCACGACATTATTATATATACATTGGATTCTGAAAATAAAATTTTTATACATTTCCAATTCGTTTAAAATATTTGCGACAATTTACCACTTTTAAAAATATACAGTTCTTCGAGCCATGGTCCGGAATTTAAACAAATAATCCATTTTTCCATTAAAAACATAAAAAGTAACCCACTTTGCATAACTAGTTGAAACTTGCCAGATTTTTTATGTAGATTTTATAATTGTAAGTTTCAATGAGAGCCCAAAATATTGCCTCCACATTTTTTAAATTATTTTTTTTAACTCATTGTAAGAATGGCTGCTTAGTGATAAAGAAGAGCACATAATTTGACGCCGGTTTCAATTGTAAAAAACATAATAAAGAAAGAAAGAAGGAAAGGAAGAAAGAAATCAGTTTACCTTGAATTAAAAATTTTGTATACATCTCCAGCAGTCTGCATACTAAAAGCTCCAAAAATCTTGAAATGCCTTTTTTATTACATTTAGGAGATAACTACTCAATATTAGTTGAAACATTCTTAAAAATATAGTTAAAAACAAGTTATGTTAATAAAACCGATAAATACAGTCTTCTAATTACTGCATAAAGTTTTTGTTTCGTGTACTCAAACAATATAAGATATATAAGATAGTTTCATTTTTATTTTTAATTATCAGGTTGTTAAGAGATGTTTATACACTTTGAAGAAAATTTCCACTGATGTAAAGTTATCTAAAACAAAACTAAATTTACCATATATATTTCGTAAGACATCGTATATTTAAAAAAGTATATCGCATTATATTTTAAAGCATAATGAATATAATAATGCTATTTTAAATGTTAAAAGAAAGTTTACTTCAATTTTTTACAAAAAATTTCAAGAACTTTCATTAAGTTTCCTAATCATTTCTTCAGATTAAAAAAATAACATTTGTAACTACTTATAAAGCTGTAAACATCAATAAAAGAGTTGTCTATTTTTAAATGATGGTTTGTAATCACATCTTAAAAATAATGAGTAGTTTTTAGCATTTTCGAGAAAATGCTTTGATAATTAGGCATATAATTTTTATAAATTTTAAGTTGGATACTTTAACTATTGTTTTTCCTGACCTCATTAAATGATCTTTTCACTTAAAAAAATTTCTAAGAAGGTAAAATTAACTTCTAAAGACTTTTAAATAGAGAAAATGAAGACGTAATCCGTCAAAAATATTTTCTTCTTAATAATTTTGAAATAAGACATTCTCTAATTTATTCTTAAATTTTATTTCTTCTGAAAACTTTTTATGATGAATGACAAAAATAATTTTAACAGTTAAACATTTTTAGATTTTTATTTTTATTTTTGCACTGATTCAAGAGTTTTCAATTATCAGTCAGAAATTTTAAAAGACCATATATTTTTTTTTAATAACAGTAAAACTAAGAGAAAATCATTTATTAAAAAAGAAATCCTGATAAATTGGAAATAATTAAAATGTCAATTATTTTAAAGGATTCAAACCGAAAAAATAAATATATAACGTGTTTTTATGCTTTTTTTCATAATAATTAGGGAAAAAATATTTTATAAACATTATATGAGCTATTTTTATTTTATTGCTTATTAGCCTTAATAAATAATCTTCCGTATTTAACCTAGCTGATTAGATTATAAACTATTAAAAATGTTACTGCTTTATACTTTTTAATGTTTTAAACTTTGATATTTGAAACAAATATTACATATGCTGTAATCATGAAAAGAAAATTGTTATACATTCACAACTCGTGAAAACTATTTGCTACTATTTACAACTTTTAAGGCATACAGTTCTTCGATCAATGGTCAGGAATTAAAAAAATAATCCACTTTTCTGTTAAAAACATAAAAAGTAACCCACTTTGCATAACTAGCTGAAACTTGTCAGTTTTTTTAATGTGGATTTTATGATTGTAAGGCTCAATGGGAACCCAAAATATTGCCTCCGCATTTTTAAAAATTATTTTTTGGTAATCTCTGTAAGCGTGTCTGCGATTCTTACAGCGTGTCTGCGATTCTTAATGATAAAGAAGAGTACAGAACTTCACGCTAGTTTCAATTTTTAAAAGATATTAAAGAAACAAAGAAAGAAATAAGGATAGAAAGAAAGAAATCAGTTTACGTTAAATTAAAAATTTTATGTACATCTCCAGCATTCTGCATACTGAAAGCTCCAAAAATCTTGAAATGCCTTTTTTATTATTTTTTGGAGCTAAATACACAATATTAGATCAAACATTCTTAAAAATGAAATTAAAAACAAGTTAAGTTAATAAAACCGATAAATACAGTCCTCTAATTTTTGCATGAAGTTTTTGTTTCATGTACTCAAATAATATAAGATGTATAAGATAGTTTCAAGTTTATTTTTAATTATCAGCTTGTTAGGAGATATTCTTACACTTTGAAAAAAAATTGCTCTGATTTAAAGCCATCTGAAACAAAAGTAAATTAACCAAATTTATTTTGTAAAACATCGTATTTTAATAAAATGTATAGCACTGCATTTTAAAGCGTAACGAATATAATAATGCTAATTTAAATGTTAAAAGAAAGTTTACTTCGTTTTTTCTTTTTCTTCTTTGAAGAAAATTTCCACTGATTTAAAGCCATCTAAAACAAAACTAAATTAACCAAATATATTTTGTAAAACATCGTTTTTAAAAAATATATATTTCGCTTTGCATTTTAAAGCCTAACAGCATTAATAATAATGCTATTTTAAATGTTAAAAGAAAGTGCATTTCGATTTTTTACAAACAAATTTCAAGGAACTTTCGTTAGGTTTCCTAATCATTTCTTCAGTTAAAAAAAAAAAAAAAAAAAAAAAAAACATTTGTGGAAGAAACAAGAAGCCGAGGTTCGATCTGCATGATAACCGCTAGCCTCCTAGACAAGAGTGATTTTATTTATCTCGTCTGCTGTTACGTTTTTTTTTTTCTAGAAATGATTTTCGCATCAGATGGAGGCATAATTCTGTGGATTATTCTATTCTACTCGGACTCAAAACGATGTTTATTCCGTATATATCATTAATTCGGAACTGATGTCTTCTAGTTGGATGTTTGTGGACAAATCATTAGATACATTCTATGGACTAAACTAGTACATTCAAAGCATTTATTATTCGAAGATTCTGACTTGTGATGATATACGAAATAAATATGTTTTTTTTTTTTTTTTTTTTTTTTTTTTTTTTTTTTTTTAAATATATAAAGCCCAATTTTCCTTCCAGTTGTACTGTCCTGTGTTGGGAGATGGGTAAGTAACTTTAAAACCATTTTTTTCAATATTCTGTTCATTTTATTCGGTTTATTTTAAATTCTTCCATTCGTGTTTTTAAATTTCAACTTCTTAAATTTATAAATTTATTCGTATTTGCATATATCATTCAATTCAAAATTCTTCTATCCAATTTGCAACTGCTTATAAAGTTGCAAACATTAATAAAATAATTCCCTATTTTTAAACGATGCTTTGCAATCACATTTTAAAAATAATGAGTAGTTTTTAACATTTTTCGGGAAAATGCTTTGATAATTAGGCATAATAGGATGTCCGGCGAATGGAAAAAAGAACGACATCAGAAGTTTAGGAAATTATTAAGATGAAACGACTGACACTGAAGTGTCGCCGCACATCACAGGAAGAATATTAATGAAAAGGCTAGGATTACTGAGAAAATTATAATTTTTTTCAAGTTGAGTGATGATTTCTTTATATTTCTAACAAAAGGATCAACATTTTGAATAATTTATGGAAGTTTTTGTAAAGCTAAGTGCACTGGCAATAGAA
The DNA here is from genome assembly GCA_964019185.1 of Maratus speculifer. NCBI lineage: Eukaryota > Metazoa > Arthropoda > Arachnida > Araneae > Salticidae > Maratus > Maratus speculifer. The sequence goes on from OZ025290.1 coordinate 324,304,573, forward strand.
ATAGTAGAAATATCTTGAGGGTTTGAATTATTATTTCAGTTTAATTTAGTAGGAAGATGAGGGAAGTTATAATCATTAAGAGAAATTGGGTTCACACTAGAATTATTTATGATTCGAGCAAATGTTTTATCCGGATTTGTGTTTTCAGAATTTTTAACAACTCAAACCGCTTTATTACATTTGGGGTTTCTGCAAGAAAAATTTACCGTGACCCTGGCAATTTTTGCAGCACAGGTGGAAATGATCGAAAATATTACATTTTTTGGTCTTATGGTCATACAAGTACTTCACGCACATTGGGTCAAAAAATATATAAAATATGAGTGGCGAAAAGCTTGAGAAACATTGTTTTATGCTGTTAAAAAGTAAGTTTGGTCATTTTAGCTAATGTTGGTAAGATTTAAAAAAGTTATTTACCCGTAAAGAAAAGAAAAAGAAAAAGAAAACAGTTAAATGTCTTTCTTCATCTCGACTGAGCTCTGTACTTAAAACGTTACATAAGAATCTAGATTTATATTTTTATTGTCATAGGAATTTTTTAAACAAGAAAAGAACCATAAATAAATAAATATATATAAATAATCTCGATATTTTTATAAATGTATGTAATTTGCTAATTTTCAGATTTACTTGGATTTTTATGTTGTAAATAATATGTGTCTTTTTTTCTTAAGTCGTGTCTTTTTTTTAAGTCGTGAAAGTAAAAACCTATAACAAAAGAATAACTTGTCCAAATGAATAGAAATTTAACAAATATGCTACAAAGGCAATAGAAATTTTTTAGACGTGGTTTAAATAAATCAATAAATAAAAAAAAATATTTTTAAAACTTATATCAAATCGACAGATACCACTATATATAAGTGTTTCCACCAGTTGATAGTAAAAACTGTTCGACATTCAATGCAATATAATACTTTTTTTAATCAAGTGTTATAATTAACCAAATTTTTTACCTCATGACACCTTATATTTTGTTAAATATGTTTACTACTACATATTTTTCAACTGTAAATTACTTTTTGTTCTAATATAAAAATGTCATTAAAAATAAAAATTCTGAACACAAAAAAGTCTACATTCAAAACATGAAACTTTTCACAATTAGACGTTATTCACTGCGTAAGTAAGGTATGTTAAAATATAAGTATAATGTTCTTTATTATATTATATTTTGCCATATTTAATATATTTATTTAGTATGATGCGTTAAAAATTTATAATATTAAATTCTAAGAGAAATAAAAACGCTTTCAAAAGACAGACCATAATGCGTAATGATATTTTTACAATACAATAAATAAGAAAGAAGCGTAAAAATGTCTCCGAAACAATAAGGAGTTGAGTTTTTAGCATAGATTTTATAAATTATTTTGTCAAAATAAATACACATTTTTTGCATTTTACTTTCATTTGGCAAAATAAAAATAGTTGTGTTTTAAAAGTATTTTAAATTGTATGCGGGAAGAAACTCTCTTCTTTAAAAACGTATGCTGACAATTTTCTCGGCTAATTATTTCCCATGAAATCAGGAAAAACGTGAAATGAATTTTTTTTATAAAACAAGAGGGAAAAGGGTTTTGTTTTAAACGTCAATCTTATTTTTGACAAAACAGAAATAAATTGTTAAAATATTAATTAATTTTTAGAAACAGACACTTCAAATCTGTTAATAAAACAAAATTTAATAAAAACCTTTTGTCAAAACAGGATAATATATTGTATGATTATTATATTAGAAATATTTAGTAAAAGTAATTAGCTCAATTATTTTTATCAGAAGTCAAAATTTCTGAAAACGGCTTTATTGCTTTTTATTCGTCTTTTTCAAAGGATTTAGTTTTAAGTAAAAACGAAAACACTCTATTGAGAAGAAACTTTTTGCTTATTTTATAAATGACATTTTTCTTCTCTTCTGCCATACGTCGTGTCTTTTGGAAATCAAATTATACTTTTAATTACCTAAAATTGTATTTTTAAATATGATAGTATGACTTCATTAAGACTATTTAACTACGATTTCTATTTTAATTCTCTTTCAGGTTTAGCTTGTATTTTACTTTACTTTCTTTTTGTGAAAAGCTTTTATTATAATTTATAAAATATTAATTTGATGTTTTGTTTTAATTAGCTCTTTGATGTAGTATTAAACACTATACAATCAACAACCAACTAATTTTAGTTTTGATAGAACTTTAAATACAAATGTTTTTAAATAATACATACTTATCAATGCAGCTTTTGAAAATACATCTAAAAGATTCAAAAAATAAAATTTAATGAAAATCGCCATAAAACACAAAATAACACGCAAGACGCGTTTCGAGTCGGCGATTTCGTCAGATAATGGCCTTTATTTATGTAAATTTAATTTTCTATAATGCTTTAATAAAAAAATGCAATAAGAAGTATTACTCAAAATCAATTACATGATTTCAAAACCACGATGATTTCAAACTTTTGTTACCAACTAAGACCCGATTTTCGTTTTAAATTGAATGTTAAAAATAAGAACTAATTTAAATAATTTTTCAAAAAAGTTACTAAAAATTCTATAAATATTTCATTAGTAAAGAGATACATACAACTTTTGTAAAATTATGCATATAAAATATAAATAAACCTTACACAATTGCAAAAGAAACAGAATTTATTATTTAAAATAATCTAAAATGATTTGGCTTTCTTTCACGTTCGTAAATTTAGGTTCAATTCAGGTAGAAAAATGCGCACAATTTTTGCATCGAGAATAAATCTAAACACGGTAAATTTCAAATTGCTTTTTGGTATACATGACCAGTATGAAATGAATTTGTTTGCAGAGAAAATATTTATAGGAAAGAGAAAACTCAATTCTATTTTCTTTTATTTGGAAAGCTCGGAAGATTTGGAGACAAATACGTTTATATATTTATACATAAAATTTCGATTGGTCTTATTATGACAAAGAATTATCAAGTGCAGTAAAAATATTTTGCGTCTATTTCAGTTCAGTTTTGTATTAATATAATATTTTAAAGAAGTAAATTAAAATATGAAATCGGAAATCCATACTTCGCTTTAGATTAACGGTTAAAAACCAGGGGTACGAGTAACCTTGGTTTACATGGCGGGCCTGCTGCGGGTCTACAAAATAATATTGTTAATGGAGAAAATCACAAAAATACTTTAAATGAACATACTTAAAGAAAATTGAAGTTTTCAATTACAAAGTTAAACTCATATGACAATCCAACGTGCTACACTCAAAATTAGAGGAAAGATTGACTTTAGTTTGAAATTCGTTGATAATATGATGGCAGTAGTTCTGCCTAAAGCTAAGCACATTGCATGCATACTTATATACAGGGTGTAGAGTAAATGACTGACCCATTTTGAATGTAAATAACAAAAAAACCGACTTGAGATAAAAATGCGCGTCTTGCTGTACTGTTATTAGAATATCAATAAATTTTAAAACATGCACTTTGTTAATTTAATATAATGATATTTAAAATAATATCTCAGTCTCAGAACTGAGAAGTTAAGTATAATAGACATTGTTCAATCATAAATATTATAATAATATCTTTCCGACAAACATACCCTATTTCTAAAGCTAAGTTGAGAGTCCATTCTACATACAGATTCAGATTCGACTATATATAGATTTAGATTCAGCCAAAAAGTTCATACCTATTAAAACTAGAATCATGTCTGTATTCAAACAGCCTATTGCTGCCAGCACCATATTTTGGCGTAAATTAAAACTATATTAACAAAGTGCATGTTTAAAAATTTATTGCTTTTCTAATAACAATACAGAAGAACCGCGCATTTTTATCCCAAACCGTTTTTTTTTCTTTTTTTTTTACATTTAAAATGGGTCAGTCATTTACTGAACACCCTGTATTTTTCCCCATCTTCCCTAAAACAACAGTTGATCAGAGTGCAATATTCTTTTCTCGTTACTTTATTTAGGGTTTTGTACTTAAAAAGTAAAAAGGGAACTATTCTAATGTCACTATTGTGCCCTTTTGTTTGTCTATCACAACGATTTCACTCGTAAACTATGGAACATAAAAAATTTAATTTGGGGGAAGTAATAAAGACCATTGATGTACATATTTATCGATTATAAACATTCACAAGCATATTTAGGAAAAATATAGAGGTGTTAATTAAGTTAACTTGAAAGAAAAAAGTTTTGTTATTTAAAATGTATATCGTGCGGATATCGAGTGAAAGCTTTCGTAAAGCTGAAATAAAAAATGTTTTTCTTTTAGTTTTATGTATTATATATTCAGAAATATTGTCAAAAATACAGTGCAAAAATATGTTTCATCCCCATCTATTTCCAAACCTACTAAAACTAAAATTTTGGAAAAATTCTAGGTAATAGACGTTAAGTTACACTTGCAGGAAAACCATAGTGATTACCCTTAGATAAGCAGTATTTGAGAAAAGCGCGTTTTTCCATTACCCACAAATTTCGATTTCTAAGCATTCAGCAAAGGCGTTGAGAAGTGTTGTAGGTACCTATAATAGAAGAAATATTAAAGCATTTTTGATAACAAATTAAAAAAAATCGTTGTTAATTAGCTGAGATATTAACCCGTAATTATACTGACAGTTTGGACATGTATAATGACAGCTCGGAGTCTATACCATTGGCTTTTAAGCCCTAGATAATAACTTTTAATGATATATTTGTGTAATTCAATGCCCAGTAGAAGTATAAAGCAATAAACTCAAATTGTTAAAATCATAGAAATTTAATCAGAACTAATCATATATATATATTATGAGATTCATAATGAGTTTGCTTTGAGTGGAAATCTCAATGCGCCTCCCATGTCTTTAATAATTAATTAGAAGTCTATAAACAAGTGTTTTGTTTTAGCTACACAATGAAGAGAAATAAAATCCCTGCCGGCTCTGCCTACAGGCGGAGGTATATTCGGAAGTTAAGTACTAAGTTCACACATTAAAATTGACTTAAAATTAAAGAAAAAACCAGTTTCTTCACTAAGAATGAGCTTTAAGGACACAAAACGTTCGTTAAAATTCTAATATACACACATGTATATATGTAGAATAGACTTAAAAATTTAGAAAAGAAATCCAGAGAACCTCAAAATGTTAAATTATGCCAATATTTCCAAAGTCGGATTTTTATCATGGTTAATACATTATTTCACACTCACATGACGCCACATGTTCACCACATGACATCCATTATAGTATTTCTAATTTGAGAAAATATTCCCTTAAAAAATGTCAATCCATATTTTCCTTTTCAGTTTTCTTGCTATAGAAAAATTATGATGAATTCGTCATTTTTTTCATTCATTAAACTAGGTTTTTCATTTTTCACGTGGAAATCTTACTATAGGGGTGACTGGGGTACAATGGACCACGGGGTACAATGGTCCACCCCCTATTTTTGATATTAATTCTGTTTTTGAAAGCTTCATATTTTAGTATATAGATGGCAATCATGAAGTAGTAAAAATATGTTTGAAACCATGTGCATAGCTGACATTTTAGCCATTTTATGCTTGATAGTTGATTTGACACAGGAGGAGTAAGGCAAAAGTAAATATTTTCAGTGAAACATATCTTCATTTATTTATTACAGATTTGTAATTTGAAAGATATTGTGTGGCAAAATAAAAAGGTAAGGCAATACATTATTATACTTATTATAGCTAAAATAATAGAATTCTAAATTTCTTTTTTTATCATCAAGTTTTTGTCAAACTTCCATATGGGGTACAATGGACCATCAGAGACTGGGGTACAATGGACCATGATCCATTGTACCCTAGTTTTGTATCCCATATTTTTAAAAGTTAAATAGCATATGTGAAATTCAGAATTAATAAAATATTTCACTTCTGTGTGTAGATTAATTAATGATTCATGTTGTGTAAAGCATTTTTGAAATATTTATCTGTATAATATATGCTTTCAAACATAAAAATTAGCCCAAATTAAGAATTATTAAATTATTTTATTTCTGTGTGTGAATTAATTAATGATTCATGTTGTGAAATGCATTTTTGAATATTTATCTATATAATAAAAGCTTTCAAATTTAACAAGTTGGAAATTGCACGTGAACGTAGCAAATGAGGTGCGTTCGTACGATAACGAAGTTTTAAAAATATTAAAATCTTGCTGATATAGTAGAGCGTACTTCGGATACAGTATAGTAGTCGAAATCTTTTTTTTTTTTGTGTGTGTGTGTGTTTCTGTAAATATACAGAAAGTAATTTTTATTACACCTCAGAAACGTATATCTTATTCATAAAATGTGAAATAGTTCAATATAATTAAAACACGCCCCAAACAATGTCTCCCCGTATAGCATTATATAGTGGAATACTTTTGTGTGGCCCTGTAATTTAATAATAAAAATTCTTTGCATCACAGATTGTACAGAATGCATATTTTAGTATATAATTCATAGATTCATGCCAATTCTATTATGTTCGAATGAGTGTAACATCATAAAAATGCATTTGAAACTTTTTTCCCATTGACCGTAATGTAATGGAATACACTGTAAAAAATGTCAGATGTTTCTGAATATATAAAAATGTACGGTAATCAAAAACGAAAATATACAGTGAACTCTTCTAACTCACCTAAGGTTTCGAAAAACATTTCTTTACTTTTAAAAATCCCAGAAAGCTATTTGTCTTCGAAATTTAAAGAAAAATTAAAAAAAATAATTTTTATTAGCTGCCCGTCCATTTCGGAAACGTTTCTAAGTAGCTTTTACAGTACAATAATCACTTTTCTCAAATCAAAAAATCACTTTTTCGGATGCTACCAATTCATACGAATATATTTTGATATTCAGAGAGCACGTTTCATAGACAAACATACAATATTAACAATATTATCATTAATATGAAAATTGACATTATTTTGCTAAAATTGCATGCACAAAATCAGTTATGCAGCTGAAAATGTTTACTTGAGAATTGATACAAACCGAAAAAGTGATAGTTTGATTTCAGAAAAGGGATTATTGTATTGTAAAAGCTACTTAGAAACGTTTCTGAAATGGACGGGCAGCTAATAAAAATTAATTTTTATAAATTCTTCTTTAAATTTCGAAAACAAATAACATTCTGGGATTTTTAAAGGTAAAGGCACGTTTTTCGAAACCTTAGATGAGTTAGAAGAGGTCAGTGTATATTTTCGTTTTGGGTTACAGTACATTTTTACATATTCAGAAACATCTGACATTTTTTACAGTGTACCTTTGATTGTCCCTGAAAATGATCTATGCATCCGACTTTCATAACATTTGAAATGACTCGATAAAATTACGTAATAATTATATGTTTTAAATTTCAAAAGATTAAAATGCATTTGAAATTTTTTTCCCAATTGACCGTAATGTTACGGAATCCTTTTGATTGTCCCTGTAATTGATCTATTCATCCGATTTTCATAACATTTGAAATGACTCGACAAAATTATGCAATAATTATATGTTTTAAATTTCAAACGATTAAAATACATTTGAAACTTTTTCCCCATTGACCGTAATGTAACGGAATCCTTTTGATTCTCCCTGTAATTGATCAATGCATCCGATTTTCATAACATTTGAAATGACTCGACAAAATTATATAATAAATATCGTTTTAAATTTCAAACGATTAAAATGCATTTGAAACTTTTTTCCCATTGACCGTAATGTAACGGAATCCTTTTGATTGTCCCTGTAATTGATCTATCCATACGATTTTCATAAAATTTGAAATGACTCGACAAAATTATGTAATAAATATACGTTTTAAATTTCAAATGATTAAAATGCATTTGAAACTTTTTTCCCCATTGACCGTAATGTAACGGAATCCTTTTTATTGTTTCTGTAATTGATCTACTCATCTGATTTTCATAAAATTTGAAATTACTCAACAAAATTATGTAATAATTATGTATTTTAAATTTCAAACGATTCGGTTGGGTAGTTTTTGCGTTGTTATATGCGGACGGACAGACAGACAGACAGACGGACAGACAGACGGACAGACAGACGGACAGACGGACGGACTGAGCGACAACAATAGGTGCTACGTATTTACATAATTACGAATGCACCTAAAAATTAACCCAAATTGAACTCCAAAAACTAGTAAACAAAATATTTTGTGCATTTTAGGGTTTTTTTTAAATTTCACATGATTTGTTAATTCAATATTCCTGCACTTATGTATACATGCATCCATAATCAGTTAGATTTAAATAAAATAGTAGAATGAGAAAAACAAAAATATATCTACCTATTAGTTTGTATCTGGATATTATAATTAAAAAAGGTAAAATTCATTAAAAAAATACAGATGATGTAAAGTAGACAGGAAAAATTTATTATATTTTTTCCTTAGTCATATATTTAGATATATATATTTCTTATTATAAGGGTTTATATTTAACTCTAAGTGGCATCATTGGACAAAAAGGATGTATATTATTTTTCATATTTCTTTTAGCAATGCCAATAAACAAGCCTAGGAAAACCAATAGAGGTTCTGTGCCCCATAAAGTTATGGAACAGGCTGTAAAATGTATTGTGGAAGATAATAAACCTAATTGTTCAATCTGCGACCGGTATAATGACTTAATGATAAAAAAAATGAAAAAAAAAATGTTACTTGTTAGAGCTAATAGAGTGAATAAACAAATAAAAATGAATAATAAAATGTGAATAAACAAATAATAATGAATAATAAAATGTGAATAAATAAATTATGTTATAGTTTATCTTTCTTATTGTTAAAAAATGAACTACACTGATATATTTTTATTCAAATTACAAGTGGTCCATAGAGCCCCATGCTGTGGACCATTGTACCCCGGCATTGTGGTACAATGGTCCACTTTGTCACTTGCTATTTAAAAAATATATAAAAAAAGTATGCATAATTATTATTTTTGAGTGGATGCAGTATAAACCTTAATGTATAGGCAACATGCATGTACTTGATCAAAAGAAAAAAAATCAATACTTTAAGAGTAAACAGTCAAAATTTACAAAAGTGGACCATTGTACCCCAGTCTCCCCTAAGAAGTAGTTGTTATTGTTATGGTAAAAATTTAATTGTGTTTTTTACTATGCTGGCAACTGCTAAAACTAGAAATGTTTATTTATAACTATAAGAGTTGGTTTTCCCAGAACCATGTTAAGAAGTATCAAAAAATATTAACCTTCCGCACTTATAACCTTTATAGCCGATTTTGCCCATTTTTGATATCCGTTGAGATATAAGCTATTTTAAGATTTTTAACGAGTTTGAAGACGATATTTATGCATAACTGCAACTTTTATTGTGCAGAGAAAGTTTTTTATATACATATATACGTTACATACATATCTATAAATATTTCAAAAGTCATACCAATTTAACGGCTGCAATGGATAATATTTTTTACGAAATCTACATAATATGCTGAATTTAGTTTTATAAAAGCCAAATGAAGCTTAAATATGTTTTACTTTTACTGTGAGTACGGAATTAAATTCATCAAAAACAGTACAGGATTACAATAAACGAAGAAATAAAAATCATGCTTAAGCATAAATTATAAATTTTTTTCCAACACTTCCTGATCTCCTTAACAAAACTTTGTTATTTAGGCAAATAACAAAATAGGATAACAAAATAAGATAACTAAGTAAACTTTTTATAAAACAATTAATTCGTTTAGAATTTTGATTTAAGCAGTTACCACCCATAGCCCAAATACCACCCAAATATGGATTCTAGTTCTTTTAAACAGACCTATAGTCTGTAAATTGATATGCATATTATATAATGGAAAATTTCAGTTTGGAAAAACTCATAATAGGCTGAAGATTCTCTTTTATTAATTTATATTAATAGATGGGAAAAAAATGCTAGATACTTTTCATTAGTGCTTTATTTCATCTGTTTTTTTTTATTACCCTATTATTTAGCTGAAATTTAATTCAAACTAAATCAATCTTAAAGCTACTAAAATCACATTTACAGAAATTATCATCCATAGACGACCGTGCATCTAATTTTTTGAGTGTCCTTCTATGTCATTTAATTTATATACTACAAATACTTCTTAGTAAACTAAATGCAGTTCAGAGTAAAATTTCCCCACGCATTTAAAAACCGTCTTTAACCCCTAGGGGAAGAGCAACATTTATAAGTGCCACAAACAGGCTTCTGAACCCGTGTTTATCCCCACGAGTAAAATATTACTTTAAAATTTCCCTTTAATCGGAGCATTTTCTGGATTTAATCATGCAGAAATTTTTGTTTTTAAAGACCGAAGACAAAACACTAAAAATTTCGTGTACGATCAAAATCCCCATGTCGTAAAGGGGTTAAAAAATTACGCTCATTCTCAGAAATCTTTACGAATTCTTCTGTGTAGCCCAGTATAACGGCTGAAGTAATTATACATTCTATATTGTATTCATAAATGTAGTGAAACTTAAGATCGTATGTCATAAAAATTAATAAATGGGGCATACTTTTATGGGCAATTATAATTTTAAACATAAATTAATATTAAAATTCCTTTTGTTATTGTTGCTGTTGTTAATTGTGAAAATTTAAGTATAAGTTGAAGCTCTACAACTTTATAATAAGAGTTAAAACAAATAACAGTAAATATAACTGCTAGCCCAGCTAGAAAATAGTTTACATTACTCTTGCAAAAAATGATGGAATGTACGTATTTTGTGAAAGAAAAGTTAATATTTTTTAATATTTCAAAAGTATGTACTTTTTGTGCAAATTATTTGCAATTTTTATGCATACAAATAAGTGCATATGTATTTTTTTAAACTGTGTATTTTTTTTAACTGTGTACTTTTTTTGAATAAAATAAATGCATATTCCATGTTTGCAAAATATATGTATGTATTTTTGAATAAAATAAGTGCACATTTTATGTTTACAAAAATTTTGCATACAAAAATGTCTGTAGAGTAAAATTTCTAAATATCGGACATTTTCGAAGCGTGGGATTGGCCCTCTATTTGGAGATTTTCCCTATAGAGAGCTAAAAATGTGAACTTATATAGATGTTGAGAATCGAAAAATAAAAGCGTTCACTAAAATATAGTGTCGTGCAATCAGAAATTTAAGTTACGGAGATATTATGGTCCGTTTAATGTAAACATCAATTTTGCAAGATATAAAAAAATAAGTTTTCTTTATTTAATTAACATTAATGTGGGTGAGTTTAAGTTATGTTAGGTATTTAATTTCTGCGTAAGGTTTTTAGTGGACCCCCCCCCGCCTGCCGTCACAATGACCACACATCGGGACAATCTAATTTTAATTTAAATATTAAATTCGGTAACAAGAATATTTTAATAAAATTTTACTTTTACAATTAACAAGGTAAAACCCGTCGAATTTAGACGAAAGAAAACACTTTAAAAGAAACTGTTTCATTGATTTATAATAAGCCTACAAAATTAATTACAATAAAAAATGCACCTAACAGTATTAAGTCTAATTTTTAAACAAATGATATTTAAACTAAAGTTTAAAAAATACTATTCCCATAAAACTCAGTTTTAGAAATTATTAAAATTAAACTTTAATCGTAATGTAAGCATTTAAGTATAATAAAGATCTTATGACAAAGTTATCAATTAAAACGATATTTTTGCACGCATTTTAATTTCAAAATTTTTCCCTTTTTATAAGAAAATGGAAACGAAAAGATACAGTAATCTGCTTTCCCCCCTTTTAATAAACATGAAGTGCTTTTATCGCTATATACATGTTTTCAAGCAGAATGCATTTAAAAGCACATTTGTTTTTCGTATTCGATGATACAAAAATTGATACTTTGGGATGTTTAGAATTTCAAATTTTACAGTAGTAAACATTGCAAAACAAAAATTTTATTTCAAACTTCAAAGTGTTGCCATTCGCAAAATGACGTATGCGTTACGCACAGATACGTTTAGCTTTTATAATATACAAGTGTAAAATAACAAGATTTTAATTTCTAAAAGAGTCGTTTCTAAATACCGGTGCCAGTCAATCATTTTCACATTTAAGGGGACACTACATTGAAATTGCTCAAAATATAGATTTTCTTTTTTTTCATATTAAATGAAAGCTTCTTTAACACGTTCGCTGCCGCTTACGTGAAGATGTTATTGTGTATGTATGTTATTAGGTGATGGTTAATGCCTCACTGTAAAAGTGAATTTTTCCCAGAAACCGATTTACTTTTTATAACAAAGAATCAGTGAAAGACTTTCCCGCGCCAGCGCGTGACTGGCTATTAGGTGTCACCCCCCATCACGCGCTGGCGCGTGAGTGGTCCCTTAACGTTGGCGCCATATCACGCGCTGGCGTGTGATTCGCAGTGAAGAGTTAATTGAAAACATTTTGACACATCATTTTTACCTATGCAACAATTGTATTGCGAGATATTATATATTTTGTTAATAGATTTTAAACAGATTTTTCTCTCGGTTTATATTTTTATAACTTGCTTCTTAAAAAAATATTAAGGAGTTTTTGCTGATTTAGATAGAGGTTTGATTTTTTTAAACTTGCTCTCCATGGTGTATTTAATATTTTTGTGTGTGGATTTAACATTCAAGTTCATAATTATTTTTTAAAATATATTTAAATTGGGAATTTGTTGAATTTTCTTCATTTTTTACTGTACACGAGAGTAAAATAAAAATTCTTATTAAATGTAAAAACCGATATATCTAAAAATCTAAGAAGAGTTTTATGTAAAATATTCTAGTGAATGTGGAAAAAAAAATCAAAGAAAATATATTCATATATAAAAAAAGAAGAAGAAATTTAAAAAAAGAAGAAAAAAGTTATAAAATAGTTACCTTTTTAAATTTAGATTTTAGTAAAATATTCTGTTCTACAAGATTTTTTTTTAATTTTACTTTATTTTTAGTATTAAGAGTTGTGTCACCACTTATAATACGCTATTAATCGAAATCGAAGAGAATGTTTCAAAAGTACCGTATTCCTTTACTGAACAGATCTTTAATATTGTGGAAATAATTAAGAAGATTACAGTCATAAGTTAAGAATTATTTTAAACATTATTTAATTACGTATGGGAATTTCAACATGCATTGTTAAAATGATGAATATTTGAAAGTTAATTGTAATTGAGAACTAACTTTGATACGATATGTATGGTAAAAGTGTTAATCAATTTTTTTGCCAAATTTTACGATAAAAAGTGAAAAAAAGTTCTACATTTTTATCTAATAAACTGATAAAAACATCGCATAATTACAAAAACTATTTACTAAAACAATACATACCCAAATTAAAATTCTATTTTTCAAAAAAATTCGAATCTAAGGTTACTTAAAAGCAGGATATAATGGATTAAGATCCAGGAACACATGAAAGCTATATTAATCTTTACTTAAGTAAGTTTCCTTGTCTTAGAGCTCTTTTCCATTCATTAAGTTAATATATAATACCCGTTAAGAATAAACTTGATAATTCTTTTTAATTAAGAAGGTATTTATTTAGATTAAGTTAGGTTTTTCTTTTGGAAGTAACTGCTAAAAGTTTCATTTCCTTTAAAACAAAAATCTAATGAGATGTTTAGATTTTGTTTATTTAAAAATAAAGTGTGATGGATTAATACGCATGTCTTAAACTTTCCTTCCTGATATAAATATTTTATTTTTCTTAAATAAAAATCAATAAATGCTATATGCTATCATAATGGGCAGAAAAAAATATTTTAATATTCTTTTCTTTTAATAAAAATATTAATATATAATAGACACATGTATATTGTCTTTATTTATAAATAAATAAATAAATACACTTATCCTAATTAACAAACATTTTCATTCACTGTTAGATCTGTTGTTCCCTGTATTTTTTTTTTCATTATTTCCTAAATAGTACAGTTCCAATACAGTTCCAGCAAAAGAAAAAAATGCGATTTTAGACATTTGTTAAATACCTGGAAATATACTTAAGAAACTATTCCGAAACTCCAGATGTGTAAAAATAATATTATAGGTCATATATTTTTGTGAAGATTTTTCCCAAAAATCCCTTAGGGGACCGTTCATAAATTGGAAAAGAACGAAGAACTTTTGAATTTACCCAGTCAAAACTAATGTAGCACAAGCATTCAAACTAAAGATTATGATTAACAGACTTATGTTTCTAAACTGTGTTCATTCTTATGAATATAGCATGTATACTCTAAGAGATTTTTTTTTTTATTTTATAAAAACTGTCCCAATTTTGTCACGAATTTTGCTTACAATTTGCAGAGTTCTTAATAGCAAACAATGTTCTTTTCCGAAAAAATGACAAAAAAAACGTTGTACATAACACCCTGTAATAAATAATAATACTAATAATATGTGAAAAATGAATAGTTATATTAAATAAGGTTTCAGTGCACATGCCTGAACGCATTCAAAATATAATTTGCATAACGTGTTAGCTAAATGTATACAGCGACTTTTTTAAAGTTATTAAAACATAGCTTGAAAATTCAAAAAATTCTCATCGATAGATTAAAATCAAAAATCTGTTTAAATTAAGCAGAAAGATAAAGGGGCTGTAACCATATTCTATTAACTTGTGTCTACTCAATATTGCACGTATTTGAATACAGCACTTCATCTTTTTGTTTCATTTTGGGAATAACGGGCTTTGAGTTTATTCTATCAACTATAATTTTCAGAATTTTCAAACTATATATATATATATATTACAGTATATAAAAACATTGATACAAAAATGCATAAAATAAAAATCCATAAATATACTACCTGATACAATGTATAATTCGGCAAAGAAATTTATGGGATTATATTCAAAATTACAATGACACAATAGATTAATTAAATACAAAGGTGTTTATTCAGAGATAAAGTTGTTATATATTATATGACTTATTTACCAAGTTTTAACATGAAGCATATTTTCTTAAGATTTTATTTTTTCTTCACTTAAATAATTTCTCATGAATCCCGCAAACATAAGTTTTTATTAAACCCATGGGTGTCATTGTAGACTGCGTTAAACAAATTTATTCATTCACATTTTGTTTCTAGCTTAATAAGTTATCTCTAGTGAATTAGTACCTTATTTAAACAAGCAGGGAATTCTAAAATCTTCTCCACAGATTTTAAATTAACCGTTTAAAATGAAAAATCTCTTTAAATGGATGCAGTTGTGTTACATTTTATTTATATTACAGGAAGTAAAGTTATGCATTTAAATAAATGATTGTTGGTTGTATTTATAACGGACAGTTATCAACAAGTAGGATATAGACCATAAAAGTGAGGAATGGCTCCGTGGAGTCTTTCTAAGGGAATCAAACTTGTATTTACGCTCGAAAATGTAAGGTTCGAAGAAAAACACAGAAAACTCCAAAGGATTAGTCTGACGGGTGCGACTGGGTTCGAAACCAGCATCTTCTGTCTACCAGTTTTGGGAGCAAAACCTCTCGGTCACAGGCGGGACTATTTAAGTAAGACAAAAAATTAATGCATAAGCCCTATGGCGTAGTGGGGAACATAATCATCTACTGCACTATAGATCGCGTGTTCAATTCTCTATCTAAAGTGGAAAAGGTTTATACATTCGAATTAATAAATTGTGTGAAATATTAGAGTCCCGTGTTATCAGACTTCCTGGTCAGGTCATATGCTTCAAAGCATCTCCGGACCCATTCAATAAAACAGTGCTGCGCATTTTAGGCCAGGGGCTTTTTGCGTCATAGTTTAATTCTTTAAAGGAATATATAATAAAAGCAAATTTAAATTAAATAGTTTATTTGATCACCAGAATCTCCGATAAAATAAAATGTATTTTTATTCATAAAGCTAAAATCCAAAACTCATTGAGTAGCTTAATGGAAAAACATGTTGTGATGCATTTTCTCAAAAACTGTTTTATTGCGTTATGAGGTATTGTATCATATGGTAAAACTAAATTATAAAATTCTATTTAATACTGAAGATATGGGACAGTTTTTTTAATATTTAATATCTTTATATTTAACTATCAGTCTTCTCTCGCTCTACTGGTCGATTTCTCTAAAGGAATCCTGAATCAAAGAAAATACATCTAGTAAAGATTTTTTAAAAGTCTTATATCTAATAAAACATCCATAACTGTTTTCTTTTTTCATATAATCTTACATTATCCAGATAAAAATCAATGTTGACGACGTAATAGACAAAATAGCTCAAAATGACTGAAGTACTTATTTTCAACTATTTTTTATTACTTGTATTATTTTCAATTTCCTTCTAGCATTCAGCGGAAAGAATATTTTTTTTCATCTTTATCTTTTCATATAACAGAGCATAATATACTTAAAATCTACTACATGATTATCTGGTCTGCCAATTTTGCCGAATTATACAAATCATCGAATTATTCACCAAATTATACGATTGACATATTTTGAATTTAAATAATGAAATATAAAAAAAAATGTAATTAATAAAAATGCAATTATAACACCGAATTAAAAATCACTTGAAATAACAAACACGTATAACGTATTTATAATTATATGAATGCGGCAACATTTACGATCATCCATTTTTGACATTTTATCATGCAGTTTGGTGTAGCTTTTTGGTCGACAGGATAATTGAGTAGTAAAATATTATACATAGTTCTTAATGTTTGGAATGACTGATACACTAAATTAGTAATCAGTATTTATCCATAATAGATTAACCATTCTGGTTTGGCGCTTGTGAATTACAGAAGTAATCAAGAGAAATTACAACTATTTCGTTCGTTTTAAATTTAATCCTTCTTTTACGGTAGTTGTGTTTTCTTGAATTATCATCTGGTGTTTTACGGAAGGTATAACTATTTATTTATTTATTTTATTTCATCTTTACCTATTCAGAAAACAGAGCATAGTACAGTAAAAAGCTACTATATGATTTTCTGGTCGGCCAATTTTTATAAATTATACAAATCATCGAACTATTCGTCAAATTATATGATTGTATTATTTTGTATTTTAAATAATAAAATGTAAAATAAATGTATATGTAATTAATAAAAATGCAATTATAGCACCGAATTAAAAATCACTTGATGACCTAATAAATAATTATAATGTATTTATTATTAAGTGAATGCGACATTTACGATCATCCATTAGTGGCATTTAATCATGCAGTTTGGCGTAGCTTTTTGGTCAACAGGATAATCGAGTAGTAAAATATTATGCATAGTTTTTAATGTTTGGAATGACTAATACACTAGATTAGTAATCAAATTTAACCCTTAATACATTAACCATTTTAGTTTGGCGTTTGTGAATTAAAAAAGTAAACAAGAGCAATTACAACTATTTCGTTCTTTTTTAAATTAATCTTTTTTTAATAGCAATGCATTATATGATAAAATTATCATAGGTTGTTTTGAACTTTTGGAATAACTGATGCACTATATCTGTATTCAGTATTAACCCGTAGTTTTCGATATGCAATACTAGCCAACATGGTTGAGAATTTATGAATTACAATAGTATTATTTATTTTTTACTTCCATTTTCAGTGCTACAGATAGGCTTACACAGTAAGCCAAGTTTTTAAATAGCATCAATATCGATTCTTAATAAGATTTACATAGTTCAATTCAGAAAAATGCAAAACTATCTCAGTTATTTCTTCTGTCAAATCCAATAACATAAATTATTTTATATAGTTTTTCCTTCTATTTCGTATGCCTAAAAAGTATTCATCGCGTAACACAGGGAGGAATTTAATCGTGTAATCCAATTAATAAAGGAATGTCCAGTTTCATTGGTACATTTTAAAAGAATAATTTTGACTATTTTCAAATCATACATCAAATAGGAGGTAAGCTAACCTGGTTTTTCTTACAAATGCTAATTATGTCTATCTTCAGTAATAGTGCATACATTTAACTTAAAGTCCAATTCTTCTCACACTTTGGATAACAAATGCAACTTTTGAAACTAATAGCATTTTTAATTCCGTGTCTCAATACTAGAAAACACTAGATAGCGCCTTAAAGTAGACATTTTCGTTTATAAACCCTAAAACATTTTTTATTTTAAACTCAAAAAAACAAGTTTCACACTCAGGAGTTACGATTGAGGCACTACAAATAATGCAAATAACAAAGCAGTTTGTGAATTACTCTTTATTTGTGATCTTCCTCTAACATTCTACAATGCTTGTAGTTGATACTATTAAAATTTATAACTGGGACATTCTTTAACGGAAACGTTTAATAATTAAAATTTTCCAAAAATATTAAATAAATTTTTGAGCATGTCATTTTGAAAGCATAAACAACATTACTATAATTTAACACAAAGATTACATTTCATTTGTGAGTTTTAAACAAAATGTTTTTGGTAATTTATACGTATTTCGAATTAAGCTAATAAACAACAACTAAAAATTTCTCAGAACTATGATAATTATTATACTATATTGTGGTTATCATTTTCAAACATAAAGAGATTAATATTAGAGTTGTTAAATTCGCAATCACTGGAATTTTAACCTGTTTTATCATTCGGTTTCGGAAGTAGCAGTGACTATAAAAGGAAATATGCAATAGAACATCAAGTGTTTGCGTTTAATGAATTTCAATGCTCTCTATAAAGAATAGATCAAAAGGATAACTGTATGTTTTAGTAATAATGTATTATTTAAACTGCATTCTGCAGTTAACTACCAAATATTCTCTCTTCTGAATTGTATACTTCCGTACGAAACATCAAAGTGTTCAGTTCTCTCAATTGCAGTTTTTAAAGTAATTAACATACATAGTCAGATTTACACAATAAGTAAATTATAAAATTTAGATGAATTTGTATTTAATACGACACAAAAATTCATAAAATTAGCTAAACATATGACATGAATAAATTTGAATTTTTCTAAATAATTATCATAAATTCGTGAAAATTTACTTTGATTTTAATGATTGCGTACGCTTTTAGAAACATTTTATACAATGATTTTTCATCAAATTTCTACTTTTTAATACATTTCTGTCTGAATATGACTATTATTCAAAACTGCACCGAACATTGAACGCTGAAGTTCCTTTACAGCAATTGTTAAAATCGTTCTAAAAATATTTTTCTAAAAATTGAAATTAAAATTGTACGCAAGTGTATAACATACTCCTTTTAAATTCAATGCTGCAGTTTTTCGGATCATCAGTTCTTTTACACATCAGATTATCACTATTCTGATGTAAACCTTATATAATTTTTTTTAGTTTTAGATTTTGTTAAAGGCAAGAAAGCAATAGCCGTAAGCTTTCCATAATTTTGAACCAAAACGATTAAATTAATCTATTACAGTGTTTGAGATTTTCAATATCTGTATTACTTAAAAATGATGAAACATTCTTTAATTTTACGCAACTCGTTAGATTTCTTTTCACTGTAATATAAAATCACACAAGAGAGAAAAGTGAAAAATATTGGAAATACAGTCGAGTCTCTCTATAACGAAACTCGATACATCGAATTTCTCCATATAACGAATTTTTAGTAGGAACGGTTCCCTTTTCGCACGATTACATTTAAAACAGTCTCTATATAGCGAAATATCTATCTCTATATAACGAATTTTTTCATAAATTGACGTTAATTTATTCAGTTTTAAAAAGCTCCGAAATCATATGGAATCAATTTTCCAGCACGTATTTTTGATTTATCGTCAGTGCTGAGTTTTTTTTACAATACCTCTCTCCTTGTTCTTTAAATCCAACGAATTCATTCCACCTCCCTCACACCTTTCCACATCCTTTTTAAAACAGTGTCAATTGGATTGATACACATGTAAGAGAGGAATCAATGAGGGGCACATAAGAGAGGTCTTCAAATGGAGAAAAATGTTAACTACAATTTTTCATTCCTTGGTAAAATTTGAGCTTTTTTTGAGAGTGTAACAATTTTAAAATCAAAACAACAAAAAATTACAGATTTCTTCGTCTGAAATTAATGCAAATCTTCTTTATTTGATTTTCATTAAGCTTTCAAATAAATGTCTGTTCTCTTTTTTGAAACAGCTTAAATAAATAAGAAATAAAATGTTAGGTTAATATTTACTTTTAAACATTTCAAATTCTTAATTTAAAAGATCAAAAATAACATTTGTTCAAATTTCACACATTAAATACAATTTTTAACATAATTCTCTATACATCGAATTTCTCTATATAACGATTTTTTTACTGGAACGGTGGATTTCGTTATATAGAGACTCGACTGTATATTGATGAATGGAATATGATAAGAAATGCAAACAGGACATACTCTTTATTGGCATTGTGTAATTATTCCCATATGCATGCCCAAATTTTTCACTTGAGGATTTTCACGAAATCAGATTCTTAATTAGAGTAGCGATTAAACACAGTTTAAACAATAAGTAAAAGCAAATAAAACAAGTTGGAAATTGCACGTGAAGCGTAGCAAATGAGGTGCGTTCGTAACAAAGTTTTTAATATATTCAGATCTTGCTGTTATAATAGATAGTATTTTGAATAGAGTATAGTGGTCGAAATTTTTTTCGCGTTACTGTAAATATACAGGAAGTAACTTTTATTATACCTCAGCAACGTATATCATATGCTATACTATATGCTTTCTTTTATACAGGAAATAATTTGTAGTATTCCTCAGCAACGTATATCAACCTCATAAAATGTTAAATAGTTAATTACAATTAAATCTCGCAACAAAAAATTTTCTCCTTATACCATTATGTAATGGAATACTTCTGTGTGACCTTATAAATCAATAACAATTTTTTTTTCACCACAGATTGTGCAAAATGTATATTATAACATGTACTTCACAAATACATAGCAATTTTATTCTGTTCGAATAAGTGTAGCACCATTAAAATGCATTTGAAACTTTTTTCCCCATTGGCCGTAATGTAACGGAATACTTTTGATTGTTCCTGTAATTGATCTATTCATCCGATTTTCATAAAATTTGAAATGACTCGTCAAAATTTGCTAATAATTATGTATTTCAAATTTCAAACGATTCGGTTGGGTAGTTTTTGCGTTGTTATATGCAGACAGACAGACAGACAGACTGACGGACAGACGAACGGACTGAGCGACAACAATAGGTGCTACGTATTTACTTAATTACGAACGCACCTAAAAAGCTTATCTATTAAATTATAAAGGAAAAAGTTCAAAAAAATATTTCTAAAGACAATTAAAAATTTGTGTTTTTCCTGCATTTTTTCCCTCACAACTATTTAGTAATAAAAAAACCGAGGTTTTGAATTAACTTAAGCAAAATATACAGAAGCAATAAGAATCTTTGTTAGATTAGCGTTAAGAAATCCAATTATATCGAATTTTTTACGAGAAAAATTGTCTCGTTTGCACGCTAAAAAAAGTATTGGAAATATATAAAATCCGTTTTTTTAATTCCTTTTTCATGCAGTACCTGAGTACTATTAATAAAAAAAAACATTCCATAATGTTAAGTATATAAAACTTTATTTCTGTATATTTTTACGTGCGCAATCCGTTTGATAAGCTTTAAAAAAGTAAAATATCTATTTCATGAAGAACAACTCATTATATATGATCCTGCTTAGCTAAAATCTAAAAGTTGTTCATAAAACTTAGTGTCATCAACGAAAAAGGAAAGAATATATATATATGTGTGTGTGTGTGCATATTCCTAACCTCGTTAAAATTCTATCATATCCATAATGTTACCAATGGTTTACATAGTTCCACGTCAGATTTGGATAAAACGACCTAGAGCAACGTACCGTGTTCTTGGCTATATTTTGCAGCCGTTGTGTTGCGAAGCGTTTGGTAAATATAAAAATCACGAAAGATCTCACAAAGGCAACAGCTAAATTTGTTTGCGAAAGCGAAAGTACATGAATCCATGAATGCGAACAATTCGAAATGAAAAGAAGAAAATTTGAATATTAGTGTCTCGAATTCTGAATATCCCTAATTTTGTAGTATCCATGCTGTAACAAAAATTTCAAAGTATAGGATATGTTACTTGATTACCAGGTTCCAAGTCGACACAGCTTTACAAGAGTACGAAAGTAACTGCGACACGTGAACGGAGCCGTTCTTCCACACCACTAACTCGGAACTGACCTTGTTCCCCTTTCGTATCTCATATACCAAACCACTTTTATTAGACTTTGCAAAACTAGCAATGGAGTCAGACACAATGGACAAATTTATATTCCGTATTATTTATAATTACTTCAAAATTACTCTACAGATTTGTTATTCTCGTATAAAGATCGGGGAGAACGTAAAACTGGAATTTATCCCAGAAATATAACGCATATTCGAACTTATAGTCATATTCCAACGAAACTATGGAATTTTTCCATCTCATTTTATTATTTTTTATTGTTAGTTTTGTGTATTTTTTATATTACGTTATTTTATATTATTCTTTTATTATCACTATTTTTCACTATTTCTTATTTTTATATATTTCCTACATTTTTACTAAATTTTCTTATCAAATTATACTTTGATATTAAAATTAAATGTTGAATAATGTTTAACCTAACATTTTTGCTCTCTATCTCACTAAATATATACATTATAGTTGTCAAGTTCGCTTTTAAATTATACTTTTAACAAGAAATTTTGTTAAGCAGGAAAATGACAAGTATAATATATATATATTATATATATATGAATTGAAAATAATACCAAATAAATAATAATAAACCATATGCACCTGCACTTTAAGATATTTTTCATGCAGTTTTTTGAATAGATATTAAAAATAACATATTCATGGAAATAGCACAAAATTGTTGAAGTGAAACACACAATATAAAAACAAAATAAAACATCTAACAAAATAAAACATCTAAATATTTTCTCTCGCTCTAATATACATGCATAAGTAGACTTAAAGTCTGTATTTATGTTTTTTTTCAAATATTCTTAAATAAACATATAAAGACAAACTTTGAAATTTCTATTCGGAGATTAGAAAATTATTTTATAAAAATAAGATGTAATTTTGACATAATCCTTCTGAAGATTGTCTTTTGAAATTGTAATTTATAATCCACTTCCAGACAAAAAATTACCATAAGCAGTATTTAATTATACGGAAAAAGTTTACAACTGATTTTAATTAATTTCAAAAGGAATTTAAAACGTTCTACATTTAAATGAAAGTTAATCTTGCTGATAAAAGAAGAATTTACTTGAGTTCAGAAATTAATTTCGTTTCCATAAGATTTAAGATTGGGATTCCAGTAAAACATTTTTCAGAATTTATTATTGTTAGAAATTAATCTATTTTAAATTTATATAAGATAGAGTAATTAAAATATTAATATCTGTAATTTTAAATTTTAAATATCAAATTCCACGATAGCATTATGTAGAATTTTTCTAGTAATTTCTCTAAATTTTTCCATTTGTCTGTATTTTGTAAGTGTAAAAATTAAAATGAACTAAAAATCATGATCAATAGAACCAAGGCCCCCTTATCATAATCAGGCCTCGCATTCAGGAGAAAATCTATTGTTGAAATTGTCTCTATAGATGCCAACATATTAACTGATTTTGTCTCGTATGTAGCGCCATCTGGTGCGTACTACTGCTAATAATCCCATAGGAAATAATGGAAAACATTTCAGTTTCTAACATTAGATGGCGCTACCAACGTGAAAATCATGTAGTTCAGCGCCCCCTGTACTGCGGTCAAAGGAAACTTGGCGAATGACAAGCCTTGATATTATGATAAGTTAGCCTTGAATAGAACAATATATATATATATATATATATATATATATATATATATATATATATATATAAAAGCAAGTTCATTTATTAAAATGTAGTCATGATAGAGGGAAAAGCTCCTTTTGCAGACGATCTTTTACCGAAACATCCAAAAAAATATTCCATCATTTACTACATCCAGCCGTACTCATGGAAGAGAAAACCCAAGAATCCTTCTTCTTCCTACCACCTCTCGAGGCTTCCTTCTTTTAAATCTAAAAAGAAAATTCTAGAACATTCTTTAGTCTCAAACCATCATTCTTTTATGTAAGCATAACTCATACCCAGATTCGAGATTACTATTTGACAGACAACAATTTTATTTAAAAAAAATATTATTTAACCAGTTTATAATCGACTCAGAATTTTAAATATCTTAGGCAGACGATTTTTATAGACGATTTTTATAGACGATTAATTTTAGGAGAAAAAGAAAAGAAATGAGTTTATTGATATGCACAATATCAAATGTTGACTGAGGGAAAATAAATAAATAGATAAAATAAAATAATGATATTAGGTAGATTTCGTATGAAATATTAGGTAGATTTCGTATGAAATATTAGGTAGATTTCGTATGAAATACTACCTATTGCATTGTCTCCCATGTTGGAATTTCTAAAAAATTTTTGCGGATCTACACGAATCATGACTCCTAGACCCCAAAACTACCATCAGTAAAAAAGTTTATATATCTATCTATCTATCTATCTATCTATCTATCTATCTATCGGTGTATATCACTTTCTTCTAGACACGATAACTTCCATAATTATGCTCAGATCTTTTTCAAACTTTTACATAAAATCAAGGAGCTTAAAATCTCGGTCGAGTTCGTTAGTGGGCAAAATCGGACCAAGGGGGTGGAAATAGGGAGGGGTTTTGTGAAAACCGAAAAAACGCGATAACTTCTTAATTAAAATAGATATCGAATCAGTTTAAAGTTTATATTACTTCTAAGAAATGGGCAAAAAGTTTATGCATGACAGATTTTTGATAAAGTTAAAAATGGGCTCAAGGGGCGAAAAAAACATGGTTTTTGGGAGAAAAAAATTCATAACTTCGTCAATTCTCAAGATATCAAATCCAACTAAATTTTATATAAATTTACTCAATATTATCTAAAACTTTTGTATTTACAAGTTTTTGATAGGACCAATTTTTACCGATGAAAAAAATTAAAAACGAAAAGAAAAAGGGGGAAGGAAAAAGAAAAAAATCCATAACTTACTCAATTCTTAAGCAATCAAATCTAATTAAATTTATTTTACATCTTCACAATAATATCTACAACTTTTATATTAACAAGTTTTTCATAGAACCAATTCTTATAGCAAAAATAAATTAAACAAAAATAGGAGTTGGAGAAAAAATCTCAAATCCAAACTGCTTATATTCTGACTCATTTTAAAATTTATTTTTGATTTTAAACGCATCCAAATGACAGATCCTCTTATTTAGGAACTATATAATGCGACGTATTGGCCAGTTTTTTGATAAAGGCACAATATATTTTTAAAAAGGCTGCCAAAAAGGGTATTTTGAACAGAATTTCCCGAAGTTGTCAATGAAAAATTGAGGAAGTATAAAAAATTGCGTTTTTTCTGAGTCATTTTTAAATTCATTTTTGTTCTCAAACCCTTCCAATTTACAGGTCCTCTTATTTAGTGACTATGTAATGTGACGGATTGGCCAGTTTTTTGATAAAAGCAGAATATATTTTTAAAAAGGCTGCTAAAAAGGGTATTTTGAACAGAATTTTACTAAGTTATCGTGATTGAAATTTAAGGAAATTTAAGAAATTGCGTTTTTACCGAGTCATTTTTAAATCTTTTTTTGTTCTCAAACGCATCCAATTTACAGGTTCTCTTATGTAGGAACTATATAATGTGACGGAGTGGCCAGTTTTTTGATAAAGGCAGAATATATTTTTAAAAAGGCTGCCAAAATGGGCACTTTGCACAAAATTTCCCAAAGCGATCATGATTAATGAACTGTGGGTATTCAAATAACAAATTGGTTATTTTATGACTCATTTTTAAATCCAATTTTACTCTGAAACGCATTCAAATGACAGTTTTTTGTTACTTAGGAACTATATAATGTGCGTATTCGTCGATTTTTTGATAAAGGGTGAATATATATTTTTTAAAAGCTGTCAAAGTAAGCACCTCGCAAAAAAATTTACCAAAGCGATCATGATAAAAGAATTGAGGCTGTATTCAAATAACAAATTGTTTATTTTATTACTCATTTTTGAATTCAATTTTCCTCTCAAACGCATTCAATTGACAGTTATTTGTTATTTAGGAACTGTGTAATTACTGTGTATTGGTCAGATTTTTGATAAAGGCTAAATATATATTTAAAAAAATCTGTCAAAGTGGGCACTTCGCACAAAATTTCTCAAAGCGATCTTGATTAAAGAATTGTGGATGTATTAAAATAATAAATCGGTTATTTTATGACTCATTTTTAAATTCAATTTTGCTGTCAAATGAATTTAATTGACAGTTTTTTGTTATTTAGGAACTATATAATGAGCATATTGGTCAATTTTTTTAAATAAAGTAAGAATATAATTCAAAATATGTTGCCAAAATGGGCATTTGAGTAGAATTTCGTTTAAGATGATTTTGATAAAACCAGTTCTTACAGAAAAATGAAATTAAAAAATTTTTAAAAGCGGCTGAATAAAGTAGTTAAACTGGGTTTATCTCTAATCTTTTTTTTTTTTTTTTTTTTTGAGATGAAAACTTTTCGAAATCTACCTCCGCCTATAGGCCATGCCGAAAGGGATTTTTTTTTTTTGAAAGGTATGGTTTTGGAATAAATTTAATAAGACTTTCTTAAAAAGGGTTGATAAAAACATATAAAAATGAGTTTTATTTGGAATATTAAGAAATAAAGTTTAATTAAGAATATTTTTAATTTAGAGCCATCTTTTTAAATTTACGCATACTGGAATAAATGTTTTTTAAGGCGAATTAAGAATTTATGTCGTTTTCCATAAAGATTAATAGATTAGATCTAGAAACAAGATTTTAATTTAATAAGTTGAAGTAAGTACGGAATATTATTATAAGGAAATTAATGTAGTATAAAGGTTAGTTTTGGCGAAAAAAAAAATAAAATTTGTAATATATATATATATATATGTGTGTGTGTGTGTGTGTGTGTGTTAAAATATATATATATAATTCGTATAAACTTGTTGATTTAAACTTTATGGAATAACAAAAATTAAATAATGGTGTCATTTAAACTGATATAACTTGTTAATGTTACACTTTACTGTAATGTTACACCATTTATATTGGTTAAATCACAAAATATAATATAGGACGGGAAATTTGACATCAATGTGAAAAATAACACTAGTAAGGCTTGATTATTACATTTATTAATAACTACACCGTAATATTAATAATATATATTCCACAGCAAAAGAGTAAAAATGTATATTATAAATATATATTTTGCTTATAAGAGGTTGTTGTATTAAAAAAACATTTAAAATATATTAAAAATTTTTATTTAAATGTTTCAACTCTTTTTATTAAAGGCATCTTCAGAATGTAAATAGAAAATAATATTGCAAACATAATGAATAATAAAAAACTGGGATAAATAAATATTGAAATTTAATTAAATATATCACGCGCGTTTTTATTTGGATTATGTCCTTGGTGTAGCCAAATAATTTTCTTGTAAATTATCTAATCATTCAATCCATATATTTGGAATGCAAAAAGATAGTGAATCGCTACAAATATGTGAACTTTTAAAATAAAGAAAGTTTGACATCAATTTGTGCAGCATTGTTACATAAATTTCATACAGTGAATTAGAAACAGTGTTTGGTAAAAGGCCGAATGTTTGTTTGGGAGGCGCTACTGTGATTTTTTGCATAGCAAGTTTTAAAAAACCAGGACCTCTGTTAAAGTAGTATTCAACCCATACAGATCCTGAAAAAGAATTCGAACATGGCACCACTTATTATTTACTGTAAATGAAAACTAGTATATTTAATAATGGAAAATTTAATAATGATCTGTCTAATGGAAGTGTAGAATCAACACAATGAAAAATGTCATAGCAGGGGATCGAACCCGGAAATCTTGAAATAGCACTCCAAGTACTCTACCATTTAAGCTATGGAGACGATGCTCATCTTGTCAGTTTTCACTCACGCATGTTTGTAACGCTGCATCTGCAGCACGAGAGGGAAACGTAAACATATGCACACAAACCTGTGGCATAACACATATGGACCCAACATCGGTGAACACATGTACTTTTTTTTAAATTAATTTTTCCATTAACTATCAGCAGTGAAATTACACTTGAAAATTTTGAATATTTAATATGTGAATTATCACATTGCTAGCTAAGCGTAGAACCAACATAAATCCGTATGCTTAAAGCCATTTTATCTGGATAAAGTACAAAAAAAAGGATGTAAATTTACAAAACTAGTTTTTGTAAAGCCATAAAAATATGTAGCTTTGCAAAATAAACTGTTAAAATCACATTAATTTTACTAAAACTTTTTCTTTTATTCAGATTTCAGCTACACAGTATTTTATAGGCATCCCATTTTCCTAAAAAAATTAAGTAACTTTACAGATTTTTTCTCTTACAATGTAAGCATGAATCTGTTACATGAATTTTAACTGTTGCCGTTACATTCTATCAAATACAGTATTTACTCGTGTATAAGGCGCACTTTTTTTCCAAAAAATTAGGGCAAAACTCCTAGGTGCGCCTTATACACGGAATATATTTTTTACTGTTGGATGCAGTCGAACGATATACATATGAAACAAGAAATTATTTAAATAAGATATTAAAACTCGCAAAATGTTATTTAATTGAAGTATTACTGCATATTTATTTCATTCCTTGCAGTTTTTTAAACAACAGAGCTAATGACATTATCTAAACGCTATTTAGCAATTCCCTTTACAGTCACTCATTCCTATTTCCCGTCATTATCTTACAACCCGAAGTCTAAAAATGCATTTTCGTCTTGTTTTCTGGTTTTGTGTAATGTTTGTTTTGACTTTTTTTTTTTTTTTTTTTTTTTTTTTTTTTTTACTGAATTTCATTTGGTCATTCTTTTTTAGCGTATCAAACTGTATACGAGATTTTAAGAAATCGCCATTTTTACTTGTAAAATAGATGTGCGCCTTATACACGCGTGCGCCCTATACGCGAGTAAATACGGTAATCTTATATATACCTGCCCTTGTAACGTAATAGTGTCATACATTACTATATATATATATTGGATTCTGAAAAAAAAATGTTACACATTCGCAATTCGTGAAATCTATTTTGGACTATTTACATTTTTAAGAACATACAGTACTTCGAGGCATGGTCCAGAATTTAAAAAAAATAATCCACTTTTCTATTAAAAAACATAAAATTTAACCTACTTTGCATAACTAGTTGAATCTTGTCTGTTTTTTTTATGTAGATTGTAGAATTGTACGGTAGGGTGGGCCGAAAATAAATTTTTTTCGATTTTCGATGATGGCGGGTGTGGAAAAGTGGCCACTGGTGGCACTAAGTTTACATAAAAAATTTGAGATTTTCTGGACAATTCCTTACCCTGCCGCAAATGGCTTGAGGATTTGCAAAAATTGTGATTTTTGAGCTTTTTTAGCAAAAAATTTAAAAAAGTTAAATTAAATTTATTTTGATTGTATTTAGTTGAAAAGATATATTTAATGTGTAAAATGTTTAAATAACCTCTACTTATGCATTATTTTATTGCTGTGTTCTTTAAAAATGTACAACCTTTAGCTTGTTTTGCTTTCGGTACCAACACAAAACAAACCAGAACTCACCACAAGGAGATGGCTGCACCCCGAGTTTTACCCGTCTTCCTACCCACAGAATGTTAAATTCAAAATACGCTGAATCACATTTACGCTACAAAGTCTTTTTTAGAAATGAACTTTGGTATATTTTTCCGTGCTTGCAATTTTGCTCTAATGAAGGTATCTCTTCCTTCACCCCTGCATAACTTTGATGCAGCTTCTGTCACAGTTTTAACAACTTTTTCCACAGCCTTGGAGTGACTAGAAAAGCAGACTAATTATTCATCCAACATGTATCCTGAAATTACGTTTCTTCAATTTCTTCTGATGAAAAAGTTTTCGTTATAGGAGTTTTGCTGATTTCGGCGGCAACCCAATCGATACACACACAACACAGTGTTCCGTTGCTTTAAAGTTTAGCCTTGGAACTCGAAACTCTCGCACTATGTTGGTTTTTTTTTAAATTGCGGCATACTTTTATTCTTTCCCATGCTATTCTTCTAATATATTGCTTATCATCAGTTGCCATTGCTTTCAGGAAATTCTCGGGATGACCATAGTATCCATTTGTTTGGATAACTGAATTCACTGTCTCCTTTCGGTCATCTGGTAAAATCGTTGAAAGTTTATCTATATCTGCCACATATGTCTAGGTCCATCCGCGCAACCTGACCTTTTCCTTACAGAAAATCATATGGGCGCATAATCTCGTATCACGTACTGAGCGAGATATATTTTAACGTTTTATCAGGATTTGAATTACTAACGCACGAGCGTAAAATTCTGGACGCAGTTGTGATCATTTCGATTTCACAATTGGTCCTGGTTTTCTATTTTCCAGTTTTCGAGGACATACTCCGGTTTAAACTGCTACACAAACATCAAATAAGTACTTTTGATCCGTACTTAGATCTTCAGTGTTTTCCATTTCTGATATCCATGAAACAGTAATAGACTCGAACAAAGTGACACGTGAATTTTCACACCCCGTTAGTCTAGCTCTGGTTGGTTTCGCAAATATCTTATGTCCCGTGGTTCCACGATCAAGTTTAGAGAGTAGATGTCGGAGTGGGAGTTATTTCGTATGAAGAATACATATCAAATATTGCAGTTCTCTTCCTAGTTTTGTTTTCAAGACAGACAATGCCACCCTTACGTTTTCCTGTATTAACAGCGGTGCCATCACATCCGAGTGCTGTCAGTTCAGAAAACTTTAACTTGTACTGACTTGTTAGATTATATAATGAATTTGCTATTCATTTTCCATGAATGGAACGAGGTATAAAGTGACCCATGTATTCCTAACAAGATTCAGACAAAACATTGATGTTGTTCCTCGCTTTTCCTCGACGATGCTACTTGTTCTTTTTTTTCTATAAAGATAGTTTTACTGTTTCTACCATCAAAAAATATGCTTTTAATTTTCCTTATTTCAAGAACTTCTTCCGCCTGCATCTTCTTTACAAATTGCTGTTTCTCTCTTCTGACCTTGTTTTTATCCATGAAGAGTTTTGTATCCTCTGCTGTCACGACTCCTGCATGTTTAAGCAACCAATAGTAGTGGTGCATGATATGAGCATAAGTTGGCAATTACATTTATTTCAATATGCATGATGCCCCCAGAAGGCTACTTTTCACGCTGTCTCGTGTCTTTACATTGCCATGGCCCTTCATATTATTTCTAAGCTCCTCGTAATAAAGCGTACGAAACACTATAATGGAACGTTAAACGATCCAAAAAGCACTGTATCTCACTGGGAAAATTCTTCACGTTCACACTAAACAAATGTTTCAGGGTAATTCATCATGGAAAAATAATAAGAATCCTTTATGCATTTTCGTCCCTCTTCATTTTTGTCCTTCACTCCCTCAGTATTACGACTTGTCATTGCCCGCTTAGAGTCCGGCTTCATCCCCTTCTCACCTTCCAGATTTGTTTTTGAAGTATACTGCTATCCGTTACCCAAATATATGACCTCTTTCGCATAGAAAAAAAACAAATAAGCCAAAGAGACATAAATAAAAGAGAAACTAATGAACGATTCAAACAAATACAAAATTTGCCTGTTATACGCGAAAAAAACAATAAAAATCGGCTAATTTAAAATACACATAGCAATTAAATAATGCATTATCAGAACTTATTTAAACATTTGGTACATTAAATATGTCTTTTCAAGTAAATGCAACCAAAATAAACTTAATTTAAATTTTGTAGCGTAAATGCGATTCAGCGTATTTTAAATGTAACATTCTGTGGGTAGGAAGACGGGTAAAACTCGGGGTGCAGCCATCTCCTCGTGGTGAGTTCTCGTTTGTTTTGTGTTGTTACCGAAAGCAAAACAAGCTAAAGGCTGTACATTTTTAAAGAACACAGCAATAAAATAATGCATAAGTAGAGGTTATTTAAATATTTTACACATTAAATATATCTTTTCAACTAAATACAATCAAAATAAATTTAATTTAACATTTTTAAATTTTTTGCTAAACAAGCTCAAAAATCACCATTTTTGCAAATCCTCAAGCCATTTGCGGCAGGGTAAGGAATCATCCAAAAAATCTCAAATTTTTTGTGTGAACTGAGTGCCACCAGTGGTCACTTTTCCGCACGCGCCATAATCGAAATCGGAAAATAGTTTTTTTCGGCCCACCCTATTGTACGGCTCAGTGGAAGCCCAAAATATTGCCTTCACATTTTCTTTAATTATTTTTTTTTAATCTATGTAAACGTATCTGCGACTCTTAGTGATAAAGAAGAGCACGGAACTTGACGCTGGTTTCAATTGTAAAAACGATAATACAGAAAGAAGGAAAGGAAGAAAGAAATCAGTTTACATTGAATAAAAAATTTTATATACATCTCCACCAGTCTGCATAGTGAAAGTTCCAAAAATCTTGAAATTCCTTTTTTATTACATTTTGGAGATAAATACTCAGTATTTGTTCAAACATTCTTCTAAATGAAGTAAAAAACAAGTTATGCTAATAAAACCGAAAAAATACAGTCCTATAATTATTGCATGGAGTTTTTGTTTCATGTACTCAAATAATATAAGATATATAAGATAGTTTCAATTTTATTTTTAATTATCAACTTGATAATAGATATTCATACACTTTGAAGAAATTCTCCTTTGACTTAAAGCCATCTAAAACGAAATTAAATTTACCGAATATATTTTGTAAAACATCGTATTTTTAATAAAATGTATCACATTGCATTTTAAAGCATAACGAATATAATAATGCTATTTTAAATGTTGAAAGAAAGTTTACTTCGATTTTTTACAAACAAATTTCAAGGCACTTTCGTTAGGTTTCGTAATCATTTCTTTAGTTTAAGAAAAAAGATAACTTTTGCAACTGCTTATAAAGCTGTAAACATAAATTAAAGAATTACCTGTTTTTAAACGATGCTTTGCAATCACATTTTAAAAATAATGAGTACTTTTTAACATTTTTCGAGAAAATGCTTTGGTAATTAGTCATATGCTTTTTATGAATGTTATGCTGGATAGTTTAACTAATTTTTTTTATCTCATTTAATGATCTTTTCACTTGAAAAAAAATTCAAAAAATATAACATAACTTCTCAAGACTTTTAAATAGAGAAAATGTGGAAGTAATCCGTCAAAAATAAGTTATTCTTTAAAAATTTTGAAATAAAACATTCTCTAATTTGTTTTTAAATTTTATTTCTTCTGAAAATTTTTATGATGAATGGCAAAACGAATTTTAATAGTTAAACATTTTTTAATTTTAATTTTTTTTTTCACTGTTTCAACGTATTTTAATTATCGATCAGAAATTTCTAAAGATTACGTATATCTTTTTAATAACAGTAAAACTAAGAGAAAGTAAATTCATTTATTTAAAAGAAATCCTGATAAATTGGAAACATTTGTAATGTAAATTATTTTAAAGGATTCAAACAGAAGAAATAAATAATATAAACTATTTTAATGTTTTTTCATAATAATTAAGGAAAAAATATTTTATAAACATTATATAAGCTCTTTTTATTATATTGCTTATTAGCCTTAATAAATAATTCCCCGTATTTAATCTAGCTAATTAGATTATAAAATATTAAAAATATTACAGCTTTAAACTATTTAATATTTAAAATTTTGATATTTGAAATAAAAGTTACATATGCTGAAATCATGTGCATTAAAATCATTTTAAAATGAAAGCTATGTGTTGTACTCTTATTTGACATCTGATCGATACAAGCTATTTTAACTTAGCCTAAAATTAGAAACCTGACACAGTACTGGGATCGAAGTACCACACCTATAGAACAAAAAGGCTGTGTATAAAAAGTTCAAAATATAGTTAAGTTCTTAACATTGAAACATCAGAAACAAAAGAAAAGATACAAAATAAAAACAAACAGATTGAAACCCCATATCAAACAAATGGCCCATATCAGGTACCATACAGTATAAAAATGTAAAAGTATTAAGTTCTGAAAAGTCAACGTATGAAATCGCAAAATCTTCAGAAATCAGTAATAAATTGTAGAACAGCAACAAAAATGAATATAAAACTGAAACAATTATCATAACATCAATCGAAAACAGAATACGAACACCAATCCGAAAAGGAGCAGCCAAATGTTTATATTTTACGTGCTTCCTACCATCCGGACTACTAAAGGCGGGATGGTAGGAGGCACTGATTTTGGAGATAGGTTCTAATTAAGCCAATAGGAGAATGAGTACCGACCAGTTAAGTTTAAGAATGGCCAGCGAGAGGAAAAAAAGAAATTACATTCTTAAGAGATTATTATAATGAAAAAATGACAGTGAAGTGTCACCGATCATCTGAAGAAAGTTAATAATTTTAAGGCCAATATGGAGCACCGAATAATATAAAAAAGTAAAAGTATATCGTTCTGAAAAATTCAAGAGAAATTGTGATTAGGTGATAAAATTTTCATAAGTCAGTAAAATTTTGTAGAACAGCAGCAAAATTAAAAAAAAACTGAAACAGCGAGCAATCGACCAATCCGAAAACAGATCAACGAAAAGAAGCATCCCAAGGTCACACCTATTACAAGCAGGGTTAGAGGAGACGCGGAATTTACAGAATTGTTCTAATTTACTTTTTATCTATCACATGAACCTTTAATCTACCTGGATGAAAATTTTAAATTCTTAAGCATTTTACGTAAATTGTTTTAATTAAATTAAAAGATTTTCATTGTTATTTAATAATTTTTTGAAGGATTTTAGCAGTATTGAAGGATTTAGAAGGATTAATTAGATTTGAATTTACAGAGATTTTGTGCAATATTTATAACTCCACTCAAAATTCTATTTTAAATTATTTTCTTAGTATTTTGTAGAATTATAAAATATACAAATATGAAGTTCTTAGAACATAAATATAGAAATATTTCCGAATTTAAAAATTTCTATCCACCTCCCTCAGTGCTAAGAAAGCTGAAATTATACAAAAGCAAAAGAAATCATCCTTTTAAAAATATTTTTGTTTCCTGTAGTAAATTATGCTTTTGGAACAAGATGAAGTAGTAATGTATTTGTAACTCATTCTGAACAGCATTACATCTATTTGACGTATTAAAAGAATTTTATAGGAAGTAATTTTAATGGTACTTATAAGTACCATTGGTGGATAAAGGGTTAAGCCTTATTGTTACAGTACAAACAACAAAATGTAACGCGAAGCAACCGACAAAACAAAGTATGCTCAAATGAGAAGAAAGCACTGCAGATATGATGACGTGGGAAGCGAAGTTATCAGATTTATCGCCACTACGCCACAATTAGGCGGTCAGTCGCCCCGATACCAGGTATCTAGCCCTTTAAGCTGAGGCAACTCGGCAGGTAGGGCCTGGTCATCAGTTAGAAAGAAAGAAAGAGTTAAGCCAGTTGGAGAAGAAGTACCGCCCAATTAGGTTTAAGGATGGCCAGCGAGGGGAAAAAAGAAAGAAATTACAAGTTTAGAAAATTATTAAGATGAAACGAGTGATACTGAAGTGTCACAGCTCATTTCAAGAATAATACTAATAGGAAGGCCAACTTTAGTAGGAAAATTATCATTTTTTTCAAGTAGATGAGTGATAATTTTTTTAAATTTTCAAATAAAAGAACTTTATTTTGAATAAATTCAGGAAGTTTTTATAAAGTTAAGTGCACTGGCAGTAGAAATAGTAGAATTACCTTAAGGGTTTGAATTATTATTTCAGTTTAATTTAGTAGAAAGATGAGGTAAGTTATAATCAGTAAGAAAATGGGGTTCATTCCAAAATTATTTACGTTCCGAGCAAATGTTTTATCTGGATTTATCTTTTCAGAGTTTTTAATAGCTCAAGCCACTTTAATATTTTTGGAGAAAAATCGGACTTAACCCTGGCAATTTTTGCAGCGCAGATGAAAAGGATCGAA
Source organism: Maratus speculifer (assembly GCA_964019185.1). Classification (NCBI taxonomy): domain Eukaryota; kingdom Metazoa; phylum Arthropoda; class Arachnida; order Araneae; family Salticidae; genus Maratus; species Maratus speculifer. The sequence continues at coordinate 324,340,654 of OZ025290.1, forward strand.
AATATTACATTTTTTGCTCTCATGGTCGTACAAGCACTTTACGCACACTGGGCCAAAGCTATATATAAAAGATGAGTGGCCATAAAATTGACAAACATTGTTTGACGCCGTTAACACTAGAATTGCCGCGTTTCTTGTACACCTAGAAATACCGCGGTGGGTCACATCTGACCCATGTTTTTTGAAGACGCTATTCTTGTTTTATACGGAAGATAATGACACAAAATAATTTTTGACGATTAATACAATGACTTTTACTTAATAATTAATACAATCTAGTATTTAGACTATTAAATAATATAAAATTTTGAGAATAAATACCACAAAAGAATTTTCTTATTTCTAATTTTTTTTAAATTGCTTTGAGATTTTGATACTTTTTTAATAATATATATGCATATGATTTATCGATTTAATTTGGGTAATAATGTTCTTATAGATCAATTAGATATTCAAACAAATAAATTTAAATATCTATATACATATTTGTGATTTTTTTTTCTTATACTTTTACGTTTTATACAGTTTACTGACCAATTAATTCATACAGAATACCATGGTCATTTTTTTTCTTTTTTTCTGTGCATAATGCCCGCAAAAGCTATAAGCAGTTTCTGCAAACAATGTTAGTTTTTTTTGTCATAGCATTGCTTTATGTGACAACATTTTTCACTTGTTTGAAATTTCAGTGCTGGTGCGTGGATGGATATCTTCACGTTTTTTTGCTATGTTTTTATTTATAATTTTAGCAAGAAGAATTTTCTACTTATATTAGAATCTGTTTTATCCTTAAAAACTACTGAAATATTTATGACTACTAGATCTTGAATCACATTTTACATAACTCAGAAGGTATTGAACACTGCGGCTCTAAAGTCCATATAGTTCGATATTCCATCTTTGTGCTAAATACTTACAATTTATTTGTGTTTCTTAATTTTTCCCACAGCATTTATTTGGTTACTTTCATTCAGCTTGCTATCACATGTATCGGATTTGAACAATGCAATTTTATTGTCATTTTATAAATCATCATAAGTCATTATAGGAAAAATTGCTTCGTCATTTATGTCAAAACTATCAGCATCATCAGATGATGACAATATTAACTTCGTCACTAAATTTCTTCACTAAAGTCTTTTAAAGACAATTCACGTTACAATTTTAAAATTTTCTCATTCAAGAAACCTTCGTAGTGATGCCATTTCTATAAATGTGCTAAAGTGAAATATCACAAATACTTTTTTTTCCTCCATGTTGTTTATGAGAGGCAAAATATTTATTTAGTTGTTTTCTAAGGTATAACATAAAAAATAAATATTTACATCTTCCTTACAGTGGTTTGAAATACCATAAAAACTCACACATTTACCTTCCAAATACATAAAAGATATGTGATCATGACCCGCTCCCTCTCCCCACCCCTGCGCCTGTACATAACCATATTCCTTTTCCTCTTTTGTGAAAAGTAAGGGTGGAACATATTCATGCACTATTCTTATCTCATTGAAAAGGATAGAGTTGAAATCCTGGTTGAAATAAATGAAAAATGCAATTATTTTGTTCGGGTCAGAGATGACCCCGAATGGTAGTTCTAGGTATATAGATGTGTATATAAAAATGTTTTTGACCGATCTCAACTAAATTCGTGCTAAGACATTATACAAAGTATTTAGGAAAAGTCAATCAGTTTCAAAGTTTTAGTTTGAAAAGCAACAGTGATACGAGCGAAAGACCACGTCTTGGGTCACGGATGACCCGCCTCGGTAATTCTAGTATTAAAAAGGTAAGCTTAGCCATTTTAGCTAATGTTGGTAACATTTAAAAAAAAAGTTATTTACCCGTAAAAAAAGAAAAAAAAACTGTAAAAAAGTCTTTTTTCATCTCGACTGCTTTTTGTACTTAAATTTATATTTTTTATTTAAAATATCAATGTTATTTTTATTGTCATACGAATTTTTTTAAAGAAAAAGAACGATAAATATATATATATATATATATATATATATATATATAGGTATACATATAGAAAGATAATCTCGAAAAAGGAATTAATTATTAATTTGGTCATTTTATATCTGTATGTAATTTGCTAATTTTGAGATTTACTTGGATTTGCATTTTGCAAATACCAGGAGTCATGTTTTTTCTTAAGTCGTGAAAGTAAAAACTTATAACAAAAGAACCACTGGTCCAGATGAATTGAAATTTAACAAATATGCTGCCAAGGCAGAAAACTTTTTAGACGTAATTTAAATAAATAAATAAAATTAAAATAATAATAATACTACAACTTATGTCAAATCTACAGAGAGCGCTATACATAAGTTTTTCTAACAGTTGATAGTAAAAGCTGTCCGACTTTCAATGCAATATAATTCGATTTTCTTTTTAAATCAAGTGATACAATTAACCAAACTTTATTAGCAGAAATATATACTGTTTAGAAGACGGTTGAACTTTTCAAAAAAATTTTAATCTAAATTTTTATTTTTTGTTTTTAACGCTTACAAATAAAGATTATATTCTGTGTTAAACTGATTTTATTAATTGATTATCATAAATTTTTCTGGATCATTATTACCTTATATTCATACCTTATATACCTTATATACTTTAGGTATTTTGTACCAAATACCTAATTGAACTGTTCTTGAAACACGCATTCTCGCAAGTCTGAGTGATAAACTTTGAAAAAATAAGTTACCTCACAAACGTGTCAAAAATACTCCTACAGTATTTTGAAAGTGCATGCAATACTCTACATACACTGGGGTGCAAAATTTAAGGACGAGTCCCAAAATGCAAATTTTTAAGGGATTTTCAAGCGATAATTTTCACGCGGTTATTCAAAAGGAAGTAATATAACTCGAATAATTACTATCCCTGCATAACAGCTAATCCATATAACATCTCATTCAGGTCACACATGGTCACAAGAATCACAGTCATTACGCTGAAGCAAAAACTAGGAAATGCCATACGTCTCTTTTATGAGTCTCAAATGACTATAATATGTGATTTCACTGACAGGTCATTGTGACTGCTGCTTTGTGGCGAGTCACCAGGTGACTTTACAGTGCCGTTTTATTGAGACTCTCGTGTGACCTCTCATCTGGAGTATCGATTTCAAAGTCATTGTGAACGTTGCATTATGATCAATTACAAAATAATGTCCCATTAAATTCTCATGGTGACTTTTCACCATTTTTCACAGTGGTTACTTCACAGTAGGGTCTCTGTCCCCATTTGACAAAGTTTTGTGACAGAAAAGCATCATGTGACTTTAATGGGAAATTAATTTAAATTGCGCGTTGACTCTTACGCTTATTCCAAGGATATGGTCTACATGTGTAACAAATGAACTTTTTGTGGTTATTTGTGGTTCAGATAGATCACTCACAAATTTTCAACTCTAAACCCTAAGTGTCAACTCCATAATTATGCGCAATATTAGTACTTGGCACAACTTCCCAACTTCGTTTTTACCTCATGGCACCTTATATTTTGTTAAATATGTTTACTACTATATATTTACTACTATAAATTACTTTTTGTATTAATATTAAAATTGTAACGCACCTCTCAACTCTACTATTCTTTCCAGAGCCCAAAGGGCGCTGTTTTCATTGGTTTCTTGCACGGAACATTTTTTCTTACCCCCCAGAGAGATCTGAGTTATCCCGACTGAAAACATGTCGCACCGTTGACATGAAAAATGTTCTTCACCTTATCCAAGGTGAATAATTCCCATGTATGTTTAAAATCTCATCTGTAATCGTGGTATGTTTTGTGTGTGTTTGTTATGTTTTGTGAAATAAATGTTTTTGTGACGTTAAGTCTTCGATTCTTCAAATAACTGTCACAAAGAGTGTCGCCCAACTCGAGGCATAGAATACCACGTTCTGAAAGTGCAAATAATTCTTCATCATCATATAATCTATAAATAAAATACTTCTTCTGTCAGTGGGACGTCGATTCTCACGGCATTAGTTTATATATTAAAAAGCTGCATGTGTAAAGCTTCTTATGAATGTCTGATTCAAAACGAAGTAACTGGTTACGTCATGGATGTATTTGACAACAAAAATGTTCTAGCAACAATCATCGAAAATCTAATGAAGAAATGCTGTTTATTCGCCGAAAAATAAAATAAAAATGCAAGCTATACTTTTGACTGATCTACGATTATTGAATAATCTTTCATGACAAGTAAATTAAAAAAGAACATAATTCTATCATGTTTTCGATTTCATAGTAACATTGATTAATTTTATTCTTTGGTGTTGTGAAATATTTATTTGATTCATTTTCTTTTTGTTTTAGGTTATAAAAAAAGTCATGACATAATTTTACTTTTATTTATTTTATTCTGTGCGAAATATCTTTAAAGATTACATGTTTCTTTTTTTTTTACTTTTTTTCATTTTTTTCTTTTTTTTCAAACTGGTACCAGTAAGACGAAAGTAACGTAGAAAATTGCTTTATTATTATTATTATTATTATTGATATGTGTTTAATGATATGGTTTATTTAAGTGAATTTATGGGTTATGTTAATTGATTTAAAATGTATTTATGTGTATAACAATTGAAACGTGATCACGTGAAATTTTACAAAAAACGTATTTGAGCGGTAATTACGTATTTAGTTACATTTCTATTATCAAAACAGGTTTATTGATTTAGTAAGAAAAATTGATGTTTGAATCTTATTGCAATATTGTTTATATATTTATTGGTTTTCAAAACAGGTTTATTGTTTTAGTAAGAAGAGTTTTGTTTAAATATCTCTGCATTATTGTTTATATGCTTATTTTAATTATTTTGTTTAACTTTTGGTAAGAGATTTTCCGTACAGGGAACCAAAGTTTGTTTCGATTTGTTTTATAATTTCTTGAGTTTAAATTAAGTAGGGAAAATGGCGTTTTTAGCTAAAGGGAAAAAGGAAGATTTAAAGATTTTGGCTGAGGAACTAGGAGAAACTGTAGACGCGTCACACAAAATTGTTGATTTATGAACTTTAATAGAGAATAGTCCTAACTATAAAAAAGATTTTGTAAAGGAAATGTTAAATACTATAATAAATTCTAGAAAAGAAGAACAGGCTGAAAAAGAACGTCGGTTAGAACAAGAAAGAGCTTTCGAACTTGCGAAAATGAGAATTGAGAATAAAATTGATTCTAGTTCTTCAACTTTGAATACTTCGGATGAGCAAAATCTCAAATTTGAATTGCAAAAATTAGTTCCTAAGCTCGATCCAAATAATGACTATATAAGTATTTTTCTGACATTGTTTGAACGCCAATTAAAATTTCTAAAATTTCCGGAAAATACTTGGGTCACACATTTAATTGGTTCGGTACCCAGTGATATTGCTAATTTGATAGCCAGGGAACCCGAAGAATTATCGCAAAACTATGCACATACAAAAACAATGCTTTTGAAAAGATTTAAATTGAGTTCGGAAAAATTTAGACAGTTATTCATCAAACACAGGAAAGCTCAAGAATGCACGTGGAAAGATTTCCATTTTGAATTGCAAAATTATTTTAATGGCTGGATTTCAGGTCTTAATATTAGTACGTTTGATCAATTACGGGATCTCATGATAGCTGATCAGATCAAAAAAGGGGCTCCACCTGACTTCAGGGACCATTTTTTGGACCAATGGGGTGATATGATATCTCCAGCAGAACTAGCGGAAAAGTTAGATAGTTACGATAGTATTCGGAAAGATTCTAGAAAAGAAACATATAGCAGTATCCCTAAAAACAAATACCCGGTTAAAGATAAAATTTACGACAAACATGATAGATTTAAAGATGATACTTTTAAGCCGAAAAGGGAAAATTTTCAAGATAACAATAGAACGCGTTCGGATCATAGATCCCCTTTAACGTGTTATGGGTGTGGGTATCCTGGGTTCATTCGCTCAAAATGTCCCAAGTGTAATCCTTGGAACAAAAAGGGATCTGCAGAAATTAATAGCGTAGTTTGTATACGTGTGTATCAGACTCTGCCTACCTTGCCATTATAGATGTCCACATAAATGGATTTTATGGAACTGCGTGTACTGACACAGGTGCCAGTAATTCTATTGCGGGAGAAGATTTGTATAACTTATTAAAATTACAGGGAATTGATTTTAAAACCAAAGTCATTACAATGACTTTAGCTAATGGTAGTACAGTAACTAATGAAGTCTTATATACAGAGGTAACAGTTGAAGTAAAAGGAAAATCTTTCAAGTTAGAAGTCCTTGTTTTACCGAAAGCTAAAGGTAACCGTACTTTATTAGGCATGGATTTCCTACAAAAGGCAGGAATTGTTCTTGATGTAATGTACCGACAGTGGAATTTTCATGACAGTCCTCGTCAAACTTTTAATTTTTATATAAACAATGACTCACTGACTCCGAAGAACCTGCCGAATGTTTTTAATTCATGCGTGCTACGTGACGAAGAAGGAAATCATCTATCTGAAGACTAAATAGAAGAATTGAGTGAATTGATTAGAGAATACGAATATGTGTTCAAACCAGGGGGAGAGCCTACTCCTTTTATAGAACATCATATTCCCACAGGGGAACACGCACCAGTAGCAGGACCACCCTACCGAATGTCATCTATGAAAAAAGAGCTCTTGAAGAAAGAATTGGATGCTTTACTAGAACAGGGGATTATAGAAGAGTGCGAATCTCCGTATGCAGCTCCTGTTCTCCTTATAGAGAAACCTAATGGTGAGATGCGTCTTTGCATAGACTATAGAAAACTCAACGACAAGACGACTCCGGACACTTATCCGCTCCCTAGACTGGATGATTTATTACAAGATACTACTCCCACAGCGTACATGTCAACCAATGACCTAAAATCTGGTTATCACCAAGTTAATGTCTATCCTACTGATAGAGATAAGACAGCATTTGTTTGTCCATTCGGAACGTTTCGCTACAAAAGGATGCCTTTTGGATTACGCAATGCTCCGGCAACATTTCAAAGGTTAATAGATAAATGCCGCTATGCACTTAGCAGTGTTAAAATTTTGACATATCTAGATGATATGATTGTTCTGTCATCGACCTTTGAGCAACACCTTTCTGATTTGAGATTAGTATTTGAAAGACTGGCCAAATTTAAACTTCATGCTAACCGTGATAAATGTCATTTTGTTTGTTCACGTATCAAATATCTCGGTCACTGGATAACAAACAAAGGAATTGAAGTTGACGAAGAAAAAGTGGCATCCATTATGAATATACCTTCCCCAAAGACTGTTAAACAAGTGCAATCTTTTTTACAAACTTGTTCCTGGTATCGCAGATTTATCTCTAATTTTGCTGAAGTTTCGCGTCCTCTAAGTAATCTTACTAAAAAGAATATTGAGTGGAAATGGGAACCTGAAGAAGAAAATGCATTTATCACTCTAAAACAATGTCTCGTCACCGTTCCTATATTACAACAAGCTGATATGTCCAAACCCTTCATTATTCGAACAGACACCAGCGCATACGCTCTCGGTGCAGTTCTACTCCAAGGCGAAGGATCCGAGGAACATCCCGTCGAGTACGCCAGCCGACTGCTTAATTCTGCTGAGTGTAACTATTCTACTACAGAACGTGAAGCCTTAGCCGTTGTATAGGCTCTAAATAAATTTCGAGGGTATATAGAAGGTTCTGAAATCATCGTAGCCTCCGACCATCAACCACTCCGATGGCTGATGAGCCTAAAATCTCCATCAGGTAGGTTGGCCCGATGGGTATTACAGATACAGTCCTACAATATCCCAAGGAAAGCAAACGTTGTTGCTGATATGCTATCTCGTCCAGAGTATTCTAAAGATTCATGTGAGGTGAATGCTGTTATAGTGGACTTTCCTACTGAAAGTTCTAAAGTCATTCGAGAAGACCAGTTGAAACATCCAGAGCTGAAGAAAATTATTGAATGTTTTGAGAGTAGTCCTCCTGCTACGCACTTGGTTAATTGGACCGAAAGAGGTTATTTAATGAACCAGGGAGTACTGTATAGATATGCCCCTGACTCTGAAGTCGAAGAAGCTCAGTTAGTAGTTCCAGCTCATGATCTTGAACGAATATTGAAAGAATATCATGATGCCCCGACCGCTGGCCATTATGGCGCCGAAGGAACTTTCCGGCGAATTATTAAAAGATATTACTGGACAGGTATGAGAAAATTTATAACAGAGTATGTCAAATCTTGCCCTGATTGTAACAGGTATAAAGTCTCTAATCAAAAACCTGCAGGACTATTACAAACTCCAATTTATGCTCAAAGATTGGAAACTCTTTCTATAGATTTATTTGGACCCCTTCCTGAAAGCAAGACTGGAAAACGATGGATTTTCATTGTTGAGGATTGTGCAACACGGTGGGTGGAGCTGTTCGCATTGACACAGGCTACCGCTAGGGAATGTGCATTAACGCTTCTAAATGAAATATTTTTACGTTACGGGTTACCTAGAAGATTAATTAGTGATAATGGACCCCAATTTGTGAGCGATGTCATGCAACAGTTATGTCACTTATTGGACATTAAACAAAGTTTAATACCCGTTTATCATCCTCAAGCGAACCCTGTTGAGCGTAAAAATCGAGATTTCGAGTTTTTCAAAGGTTTCTGGTTCTTCATCGGGACGTTTTCGGAACCAGAGGGGGAGAATGTAACGCACCTCTCAACTCCACTATTCTTTCCAGAGCCCAGAGGGCGCTGTTTTCATTGGTTTCTTGCACGGAACATTTTTTCTTACCCCCCAGAGAGATCTGAGTTAGTCCGACTGAAAACATGTTGCACCGTTGACATGAAAAATGTTCTTCACCTTATCCAAGGTGAATAATTTCCATGTATGTTTAAAATCGCATCTGTAATCGTGGTATGTTTTGTGTGTGTTTGTTATATTTTGTGAAATAAATGTTTTTGTGACGTTAAGTCTTCGATTCTTCAAATAACCGCCACAAAATGTTATTAAAAATAAAATTCCTGAACACAAAAACGTGTACCTTTAAAGCATGAACATAAAACTTTCCACAATTAGACGTTATTCTCTACATAAGTAAGATAGGTAAAAATATAATTATAATCTACTTTATTATATTAAATTTCATCATATTTAATATATATATTTAATATCATGAGTTAAAAAATTATAATATTAAATTCTAAGGGAAATAAAAACGCTTTCAAAAGACAAACCATAATGCCTTAAGATATTTTTACCATAGAATAAATAAGAAAGAAACATAAAAACGTCTCTGAAACAATAAGTAGTTGAGTTTTTAAAACAAATTATGTAAATTATTTTGTCATAATAAATACACATTTTTTGCAATTTATTTTCATTTGTGGAGTTAAAAATAGTTGTTTGTTTAAAATATTTTTAAACTTTATGCGGGAAAAACGCTCTATATTAATGACATATACTGACAGTTTTCTCAGCTAATTATTTCCCTTGAAATCAGGAAAAACGCGAAGCAAGAGATTTTTTACAAAACGAGGGAAAAATAGTACTTTTTTTTAATAAAAAGTCATTCTCATTTTTGACAAAATAGAAATAAATTTTTAAAATAGGGGAAGATGGGGATACTTGAGCCATTTTTTGAATTTTAATTTTTTTAAATTTTTTATATTTTTTTAGAATAAAATAAAATATTGAAAATCAAAATTTGATATTTTTCCTTCAACTAAAAACCACTTTCAATAAATTTTGAACTATTTTTCTATGTATAATAAATGTTTATTTTTTGTTTTACATCATGGCTCAAGTATCCCCATGGCGGGGATACTTGAGCCATAGTGAAGGGATACTTGAGCCACTACGAAAAAATACCTACAAAAGTAATTTTTTTCGCTTTATTTTTGCACAAACATTTTACAGAATGATAAATTATGAAACGTCTTTCAAAACCAATTGAGAAAACAAAGCTAGTAATACGATCATTTTTTGTCGTTAAAACTGGTTGTCGAAAGATAATTTGAACTTGAGTTATAACGACGGTAGAAACATCTTCAGTTCAGAGCCATTTAAATTTGGAATCTGCAATTCTTCGGACAAATTTCATTTTCAAAATATTAAGCACTTATCCAACAAATATTTTTACAGTTTTCTTTCTGGCATATTTTATTAGTAACCAACCATCAATAGAAAGTTTTCTTTCACATCATCACCATCATTGACAGAATTTTCCTCTAATGATATTGTCGAACTCATGCTTTTAGTTTAGTAGCTGTCGGAATTTAAGCCAGATGTATCATTCTACTATTTCAAACACTTTTTTGATTTCACAGGAAAAGATTTTGTCTTCCTCTTTAGCTCCATGTAGGTAAGTTTGAACTGGGATTTTTGTTGCTTTTCTTGTTTTTGTGCGCTCTTTTTACCAATTTTTCTTCAATGTTCTTAGTTAAAAAAAAAGTTACAGCAACAGAGGTTACGATTTCAATATAAAATACTAATCTTAATATGTTATATTAAAAAATAAATATCTTAATATGTTGGACCTAACTAATTAAAGTATTAGAGATTTAGCCTGTAAAACCGTTTTAAAAAGTTATTTTCATTTAATGAAAGTTAAATTGAAAACTATGTTTACATTTATCTAGACAGGCTATTTTGTTAGTCAAATCGAAAAATAAAATAGACATTTTCATTTAAAAAATATACATTTTTAAACATTTTTAGGTCGTTATTTTTTTAAGAAAAAAAAATAAAATGAAAAATTATTCTCCCTTTTCTCCAGAAAAATATCTATTAGTGAATATAAGGAAGGAATTTTATTTTTTGTTTGTTTCACCCATGTTTAATTTCTAGTGGGGATGGTTCAGACATGGCTCAAGTATCCCCACTCTCATTGGCTCAAGTATCCCCACTATCACTATTTTTGTTTCCCAGAGTTTTACTAAATAAAGCATGCAGCAATTAGAACTATTTTAGACTCAAAATACAATTGAAATTATGCTTATTGAATGTATGTATATAGTTGCAACTTTAAACAAAACTTTGATTACAAAAAAACAAAAAAACCATTCACCCAAATATTTACTTCAGATAGGGAAAAGACAACTATTAATCACTATACTTTCAAAATGGTACCAAGATGTGTGATTTCTTTTTTACGTGTTCAGAACCATAAATATGTTATCATATTGGCAGTTTTAGAAAGAAAAATTAACGAACTGTAGAGATAATAGGGGTGGCTCAAGTATCCCCTATGTTCAAGTATCCCCACTCTCCCCTAATATTTAAGTTTTAGAAGCAGATAACTTAAAACTGTAAATAAACAAAAAAAAAATAATAAAAATATTTTGTCGAAACAGCAAATAAATTCTGTGCTTATTATATTGTAATTATCTAGAAAAACTAATTATCTCAATTATTCTTAGCAGAAGTCAAAATGTTTATGAGTGGTTTTATTCCTTTTTATTCATCTTTTTCAAAAGGTTTTTTTAAAGTTAAAAGCACAAATGTCTATTGAGAAAAAACTTTCGCTTATTACATGAACGACATTTTGTTTTTTTCTTTCATACGTCATGTCTTCTTGAAATCAGATTCTAATTTTAATTGCCTAAGATTGTCTTTTTAATTATTATAGTATGACTTCATAAAAAATATTTAACCACGTTTATCCTCACATTCTAATTCTCTTTCACTTTGGGCTTCTATTTTATTTCACTTAATTTTTGTAACAAGCCTTCGTGATAATCTAAAAATAAAACTTTGATATTTCGTTTTAATGCTCTTTTTGATGTATTATTAAAAACACTATACAATCAACATCAAATTAATTAAAAACTAATATATTGTGTCCGTTTTTATAGAAATTTAATTAAAAAAGGTTTTTAAGTATTGCATATTGATCAGTGCAGCTTTTTAAGTCCTATCTAATTATTTAGAAAAATATAAATTTATTGAAATCACCATAAAATACAAAATAACACACAAGCCGGATCGGCGATCTTAACAGCCCGGTATCAACCAAAAGCAAATAAGCTCACAAATGAACAGAAAAATGAGAAAAGAGTACCATAGAAAGAATGGGAGGGGTCGTACTAATTAAAAAAGGCAACACCAAACGCAGAGAAGCACATGCAAAAATAAAAGTTAATGTTGCAAAAAAATAAAAAAGGGAAAAAAACGAATTTTGGGATTGAATATATAATTTGTTTTTCAGATTTTAAGAAACGTACTTTTTTTTTAATAGGGTATGTTTGAATTCGTGAGTTTTGTTTTGAGATGGATTACTTTCCGTGTTAAATTTTTTTACGAAAAGAAAGATGAAATGTAGAAAACAGAAATTAATAATAAAAATAACACATATTTATGTATTCTTAAGTATGTGTTTTAATATTTATGTATACAATTACATGCTTATCAAGAAATATGTATATCCATATTTTTACACGCTTGTTAAGTTTTACCTTTTAAAACAATGTACTTTTTCACAAATAATTATCATATCATATTCTCAGGAGTTAGGAATTGCTCTTAAATTTCTTAAGACCTTGAAATTTTTTGGTACAATTATTTTATAATTAAATCTAATAAAATCGTTTTTAGCAGAATCTTTCTAATAGAAAATTTAACATTTCACATGTAACATAGATTTGTTTTTCTGTTAATATATATAAGGTACCCTGGGGTAATAACGCCACGTTAAGGTTCTACCAATTTTCACGGCTCAGTTTTAGTTTGTATTTTTCTATTAAATATAGGATTTGATACTGCAACTCATTGACTATCTATATAAAAAAATAATTTAACAGATATGTATTCATAAAATGTAATGGCGTGATTTCTGGAGTAATGCTATTTGGCGTTATTACCCACCTATATGGGTAATAACGCCATGCAAACAAACCTATGAAATAAGATGGAATAATTGAATGTAGATTGCCCAATTCTAAAAAAACAAACTCTACAAACTTAGAAATTGACAAATTGAATTTTAAGCTATTGAAAATGTTCAATTTTTTGTGAAAGTGTAAGAAAAATAAAGGTGTGGTTGGGCGGGGGGGGGGGGGGGAAGATGAGACAAAAGAATATCAGACAGTGAGCTTCTTTTTGCTTAAAAAGGACCGCTTAAATAGAATTATTAGAAACATTGCACAGTTTTAACTGTGTTTATTTGAATCAGTATTTAGAATGTAGCTCGGCCACTGTAGGGAATCAACTGGGGTATTAATGCCAAGGATTGGCGTTATTACCCCGTTATAGTTATTGCGTTGTACATTTTAAATTGCAAATTATCTCGAGAAGATATCCAAAATCTTCAACAATATTTTGAAAGTCCATGAAATGTACTACCAAATTATGTAATTAACAAAGTATTTCCGGATAAAAAAAATAGTCTCCACATCACAAAACGTATCTCGCAAATCTTAGATCAAGCGTTAATTTTAGTTGTTTGTAAAAACAATAAGACCTAAAAATGAAACAAATTAACTTGAAGCTGTTTTTTGCGATTTATATGACTCAAAACCCTTCTGCGCAGAGCACATGTGTGTCATTTACCAGATTATTTCATAATTATGCAAAATATTAGCACTTGGCGTTATTACCCCGCCTGGCGTTATTACACCAGACCACCTTATATATATATATATATATATATATATATATATATATATATATATATATATTGAAAATTAAATGAAGTATTTGATTTATGTAATCTATACTGTCTGTACTAGTTTTAGTGCATAAATTTTACTCTTAATTTATACAGAACTATTTTTGCTTAATTTACACATATAAAAAAATCAAACATACTCATAAAACCTAACAGCAGATACTTTAATATGTTATACACATCTTCTTCTTATATATATGTAATTTCTTTTCATATTAAATCTAGTAAAGTATAAAGCACAAAAAATTGAGTGAGTTTCATCAGGTTGCATAGGTCTTTTTTAAACTGTAGACAATATGAATAGATAAAGGAAATATACCACGGGTAATGAATGCATTGGATGAATTTTAATGTTCGTTCGTTAGTATAATTCAAAAGATAAATTACAGGCACCTGCAATGTGAATTTATTAAAACTGCATACAATGTTCAATCAAAATCTAATCCTGGTCCCTTTTAACCGCCGCAATTACATCTGAAATCAAATACTTGCTTATTGTAACACATAAAATTTGATATAAATTATAAATTAGTGTTTTAAATTATAAGCAATATACAGAATTAGACTGATTAGAAAAATTTTTAATGATTAGTTAAAATGATCAGTTTAAATGATTAATTCATGAGATAAAAGCAATCTAAATTTCTGTAAATGCTAGCATGAATGGAAATTTTGACAAAGTTTAGTAGCAGTTGAAACATTTCACAGAATTCTTGCATATATTTATATGTATTAATTTTTACGGATGTAAATATTTATATATATATGTGTGTGTGTGTATCTGTATGCGTGAAGGGGTAAACAAAATGAGAAAATCAAAAAATTCATGTGTATAGATATGTTTTTGCATAAAAAATATCTTATTGGATATTAACTATAATTAAGATATTTGTTAATGTCATTGAATTATGCGGATTGCGTAAAGTAATACAAAAGTTCATTTTTTAATAATATATATAGATATTTTTTTGATTTTGAAGTAAAAAAAATTGAAAGTGGGAATAGCAAATTATGTTAAATGAAAGCACCATGGTAAATGTCAGAAATTATCTTCAAATTTATCAAAATGAATCAAAATCACAAAAATTATTTTCTTGAAGCCCTTAGATGTTTTGCTCTGCTAATGTAACGGTATTCACCCTCAAGTATTATGAGTTTTTCTACAGAAGCACGTATTGCTATTTTTACACAGATAAATTTTTAAAGCTGCGATTAACTTTTCGCGATGTCAAACAATATATGTAACTATCTGCTGTAATTATCTAATACATATAATTTCATATGTTATTAAGATATGTTATGATCTTGAAATTTTTTTCTGATAGAATCAGCATTTATTTCAGTACATTGGGTGATAAATTTTAACAAATGTATTTGAAGAGGGTTTCAATATAAAATGTGTTATGTGTACTTTTTTTGTTAAACACAGTAGATTATTTATATTTATTAAAAACATTTAAAATATTTTCGCACATTTACTTTAAATGTATAAATATAATGAATACAAGCTTTCTTCAACAAAGGAAATATCGCATTGCATTGAGAAGAGCCTCCTTTGAATTTCATTAAAAAAATAGCATCACAAATTACCAGAATTTTTGTTTTGCAAACAGACTTGCGCTATTAAAAAGATAAAGAAACATTTTTTTTCTCTTACAAACTCAAAATAATTGAAACATTTGAATATGATACAGTCAAACCTCGTTACATGAACACGCTTAACATGAATTGTTTTCACAGTCCTCTAGAAAAACGAATTCCAAGTTTTGATACTGATAACAGGAAATACTGTTAACATGAAAAAAATTTTGATTCCCCTAGAGGTTTATGTTAACGAGGTTCGACTGTATAAAATTTGCTCGTATGTTTCATTTAACCCTGTATCTACTAATGGTACTTATAATCATCATTAAAAAAATATTATAAAATTCATTTAATCTATCGATCATTTGTAATACAATTTAGAATGAGTTATAGATACATTACATTATTTTGTTTGTTTACATTATTGGTTACATAAAACAAAAATATTTTTAAATTGGAGATTTCTTTTGCCTTTGCATATTTCCAGCTTCTTGGCGTTTGGGGAGAAAGGGGTAAATTTTCCTATTCGGAAAATTTCTATATTTGCATTAAAAGAATATCGTAAATCTGTTTCAAATACAAAGGGATAATTTGGACAAATGTTTTCATTCATTTTTTTGGAAGTGCAAGGAATTGGCAGATAATTTTATTCAGAAATTATGTAAAATAAAAAAAACATTTTGCTTTTTTTTCTTTGTAAACACAATATAACATTTAGGAAATGCTTACAGCTTTGGCGTTTTCAAATGAAAACGGAAAATCCAGTCAGAAAAGGGATAAAAGTGCCTTGACACATGATCAGAAGTTTATATTACTCAATAGTTAATTTATTGATTGAAAAATGGAAAAATCTTTTCTTTTCTATGATGTTTCTATAGTCGGGTTTACCATTTTTATACTTTTATGTTTAAAAATATGTACTTCACACGTGCGTCAGAAATTTTCACCTTCGTCCAGCAGGGCAGCTGAGCGAACAGCCTTCACTTAAAAAATATTTTTAAACATTATAAATAGACAGCCTTTCAGTTGCCTGTAACTTTGTAAAGCTTACAAATCATGATTTTTCTTTTTTAAATAAACTTTTATGTTTCTTTACCTAGTATGCTTTTTACTAATATATTACCTTCAAAAATTTTATTTTGAGGTTATTTGATAATGAGGGAACACGCGTTTTGAAAGATAAAAAGAATATTCTGTAAATCGTATTTTTCATAACTTATTTTTTTATAACTCGATAGTTAATATATTGATCAAAAAATGGAAAAATCATTTTTTTTCCAAAATGCATCCATAGTCAGATTTGCCAATTTTATACATTTTTGTTTAAAAATGTGTATTTCATATGCACATCAGAAATTTTCAGCCTCGTCTAGAGTGCAGTTGAGAAAAATATTAAGAAATATATCTTAAACCATTGTAAAATAACATTCTTTCAAGTGCCTGTAAATTTGTAAAGCTTACAAATCATGATTTTTCTTTTTTAAATAAATTTTTATGTTTCGTTACATAGTATACTTTTCACTCATATATCAAGAAAAACATCTTCAAAAACTTTCTTTTGAGGTTATTCGGTAATAAGAGAACATGCGTTTTGAAAGATAAAAAGAATATTCTGTAAATCTTATTTTTCTCTCTTTCACTAAATCACCTTTTCCTTTCGTAAATACTGAATTAAGAAAACCAAACTAAATTCGGAACTCTTAAATAGAAGTAATGAAGATGTAATATGCCATTTTTGAAATTTTGTTGCGATTTCCAAAAGGTAAGAAATCATAGCTCTTTTTTTCTTTTTTATTTCACCAAAAGTCTTGAAAATGTCTCTAAATTTCTTAATTAGTTGTAGTATTTGAAATACTTTTAACTGTATAGTTAAACTAAATAAATGTCACATTTTTTTAAAGAGCAGGAAATGAACTGTACAAAATCTTGTGAGGGAGTGACCTTTGTCATAAAGGCACTCTAGTATTTTTGAGATCGTGACGTCAATAATTTAACATGTGTAAGCGTAAAAGCGACATCTATCCTCTCTTTTACTTTAACTTTCTAGAGTGTGTGTGTCTCTTTCGGGTTCTGCAGTTAGCTCGCGGTTATTAGTAATATGTTAATGTGAAGTATCTCAGTTTGCAGCATATAAAAGCTTGCAGTTTGAGTGTGTGGGGAGTGCCTCTGGCATTAGCCAGCCAGGAGTGAGCGTGTCTAGCGATATTACTCAGCGAAGGATCTCTGGCATTAGATAGCGAAGTGAAACACTGGCGATTAGCCAGCCGAGTGTTCTGGAGATATTAGTCAGCGAAGTGCTAGCAGATTGAAAGTAGCAGCGAGCCTCCAGTGAGTTGTAAAGGAGTTTCGGTATTCGACTTCAGAGTTGGCCGTGGTAAGAAAATTCATAGTAATTACATTTTGATTATTTGAAAGTGAATAAAGAATTACACACAGCCACGGGCTGTCTAATTAAGCTTTATCTAGCAGCTTAGCCGAAAGATAGTTGAAAAGTAATAGAAGGTGCCACGATTGAGCTAGTCCGGAGCCTGTGAGTATGCGTTTAGCTTTTTCGTAGTATTCTCAGTTGTGAAAAATTAAGACTTGCTCTACTTCCCTTGAGCCCTTATCATTTTAATAAACTGTGTTTTTTCTATCCTAATTACTGAGTATGTCTGCATTTAACCCCCACCACGACCAACCAACCGTTGCAAATGACACCCAACGTGTGTATAACGTTACAAATGGCGCCCAACGAAATGTCGGACATTGTGAGATTGTGCCATGTGTGTATTTTACCGGTGCAGGTGACATTAGTGAATTTTTAGTCAAACTAGATGATTATATCCTGTTTAATAATATACCTGAGAAAAATAGATACGTAGTGCTTAAATGCTCATTGAAGGGCGAAGCACTTTTGTGGTTAGAGAATATAGGAAAATTTCTGATTAATGATGAAGGTAAAAGATTTGAGCAAACTGTCATTGAGTTAAAGAAGGCATTTCCTCCCGTTAAAGATAAAAGTATTTTGAGAAAAGAATTCTATTGCAATAAGCAGAATATTTATGAGTCAGCGTCAAAATTTTATCTACGTAAGCTTGAACTAAAAAATAAATTGGATTTAGATATCACATTTGAGGAATTGTTGGACAATGTTTTTCCTCTTTTTAATCCGAATATACAGGACTTTATTGAAGTTAGAGCACCGAAGAATTTTTCAGAAATGCACCAGATATTATCGAAGTATGAGACTCGGCATAGCTCGGATCAACGGGATTTGCGTAGCCCTCGTCAGAGACCTGTCACGGATAGTAATTTGAGAAATGAGGGTGAACGTAATTTTTTGAGAGGGGGACAGAGATTTCCGGATAATAATTTGCGTAATAGAAATGATGGATTTGGTCGTAATATGTCGAATACGAGTAATGGTAATAGGAATTGTGGTGGTGCTAATAATTTTAGAAGTGATGATAGGCATATGTATGGAAATAGACAAAATAGTGGTTATGATCGGAGTGGGGGAGTACGGGATAAGAATGTTTCTTCGCAAGTAAGGAGATTAACTTCGGATGAGAATTTTGAAGGTAGATCAATGCAAAGGAGATGTGTTAGGAGGTCGGGTCAGTTAAACTGGTAGGTGACTGTATTTCGGAAGGTATGCAGTCACAGGTTAAATCGGAAAAGCCTTCTGTGAGTTTGAATAAAATTACTATTAATCCGGTTGAGTTACCTGAGGAGTTAATTCTGTTAGATGGTATTGTCGTTAAACGTGTCTTCGATACAGGGGCAGATAAGTCGTTCATTTTTTTTGATTGTTATCGGAAATATTTTTCGTATAAGAAGTTGAAGAGGTTAAGTCTGGTGGTTCAGTCGGCACAGGGAGTAGCTTGTGATAATAAAGGTTCAGTAGAGTTGGAAGTTGAAATTCGTTCGGTTAAGACATGTTGGGAGTTTTGTGTGTTAGATGGATTAACAGTGCATTGTATAGTTGGTTTGGATTATATGAAGGATAGAGGAATTAGTTTGGATTTCTTTAAAAAGTCCTTAATCGTGAATAATGATGAGAATGTGAGTAAGAAAGAGCCTGTTTCAGTGTCAGTTAATTTGGAGGAGTCGGGGTTAAGTGAAATCGAGAAAGTGGAATTTAATAAGTTTTTGAATTAATTTGGAGAGGTTTTTTCTGATAAACCGGGTTTAACGCATGTTGCGTGGCATGAGATTGATACTGGTTTAAAAGCACCTGTTGCTAGTAAACCATATCGTTGTGATAAAGTTAAACAAGGTATAATTGATTATCATATTCAAAAAATGCTAGCGGACGATATTATAATGCCGATTGAGTCTCCTTTTGCATCGCCAGTAGTGTTATGTCGTAAAAATAATGGGAAAAGTTTAGATAATCCAGAGGCATATAGGTTTGCAGTAGATTATAGAAAGTTAAATGCGATAACGCAATGCCCTCAGTATCCTATTCCAGTTATTGATGACATTTTGGCTAATATAACGAGTACGAATTATATGTCAACGTTAGATCTTACGTCAGGTTATTTTCAGATTTCAATGAAGCCGGAGGACATACCTAAGTCTGCGTTTATTACTCGGGAAGGTTGTTTTGCTTTTAAGAGAATGAGTTTTGGTTTATCGGGGGCACCGGCAACGTTCCAGAAGGCCATGAATAATATCCTTAAACCTTTGCTGGGTAAGGGTGTCTTGGTCTACCTGGACGATATAATTATAATGGCAGCTACATTTGAAGAGCATTTAAGATTATTGAGGGAAGTTTTTACGTTGTTAAGAGATGCTGGGTTAACAGTTAAGTTGGAAAAGTGTAAATTTTTGAGAAAAGAGATAAAGTATTTAGGAGTTAAAATTTCGCGTGAAGGTATTAATATAGATAATGAGAAAATTGAAGCAATTACGTCAATGAATCCCCCCAAAAATAGTAAGGAAGTGGCGACATTTTTAGGGATGGTGGCTTGGTTCGCCAAGTTCATTCCACGTTTTTCAGAGTTATGTGAACCGTTGTATAATTTAAAAAGGAAAAGGGTGAAGTTTGTATGGTCATCGGTGGCTCAGAGATCGTTTGAATTATTAAAAGAGGCAGTAGTTTCCCCTCCTGTTTTGGCTCACCCCGTTTATTCGTCTCAGTTTGAAGTGTATTGCGATGCGAGATCAGTGGGGGTTGGAGCTATGTTAGCACAGAAAGGTCGACCTATAGCTTTTGCGTCGAGAATTTTAAATGCAGCGGAAAGGAATTATTCGATTACGGAAAGGGAGTGTCTTGCAGTAATTTGGACTTTGAATAAATTTCGTTGTTTTTTCACTAATATACCGGTTAAAGTCATTACGGATCATTCAGCTTTGACAAAGTTAACTAATGTAAAGGGTTTGTCTTCTCGTATGGTCTGATGGTGTTTGAAGTTAGCAGAGTATAATGTGATTATAGAACATAGGGCTGGCAAGGAGAATGCGGTAGCGGACGCTTTGTCACGAAACCCGCATGGTGGTTTAGAGGTCACGGAGGAAGTTAAGTGTTGTGCATTGTCTTCGTTGGTGTTAAGGTCACGTGAGCAGTTAATAAGGGAGCAGAAACAAGATGAAGAATTTGGTAGTTTATATCGTTACTTGAAAAATCCTGATGATGTCCCGAGCGCAGATGTGCCTATGTTTGAGAAATGGTCCCAATCTTTTAAGCTTATCGATGGTCTTCTTTTTTATTCTAAAATTGTAAATTCACGTGGTGAATTAAGAGTTTTTATTCCGGCTAGTCTTCGTAAGGCCATCTTGAAAGAATTTCATGATAATCCATTAGCAGGTCACTTAGGAATCAGGAAAACTTATGCTCGAATTTGTGAATCCTGCTACTTCCCTAAAATGCGGGAAGCAGTGCGCGCTTATGTCTCCAGCTGCAGCACATGCCAACGTTATAATTACAAAAATGTAAGTCCAGCTGGCAAATTAATTCCTATTAAAGTAAATTTTCCTAATGAATGTGTAGGTGTAGATTTAAACGGTCCTTATCCATTGTCTAATCTTAAAAGATATAGATTTGTACTAGTGATGGTTGATTATTTTAGTAAATGGGTAAATTTAGTCCCCCCCAGGAAGGCTTCTGCACCTGCAGTTGCCGATGCATTTTTCGATAATTATATTTCTAAATATGGTGCACCAATTAAGGTAGTTAGCGATCATGGCCCTTGTTTTATTTCTGATATATTTAAGGCTCTGTGTGAGAAGCTGGAGATCAATCATTCTTTTACTGTTCCATATCGTCCTCAGTCTAATATGGCTGAACGTGTAAATCGTACATTAATTCAAATGATTTCTTCTTATGTTGGTTCCCATCATGCAAATTGGGACCAGTTTCTTCAGCATTTTGCGTACGCACTTCGTACAGCAGTTCACGAGTCAACGGGGAAAACGCCTGCTGAATTGTTGAATTGTAAAAGTCATTACTCCATTCCAAAGGCTAGTTATGATGTCAGATGCGGAAAATCAGTACATGTGCCAGGATATTGAGAGGTTGGTTAAAGAGGCTCAGGTTCAGATGGGAAAAGCGCAAGAAAAGCAAGCTCAGTATTATAATATGCATAGGAGGGAATTAGAAGTGAATGTTCGCGATTTTGTGTTGGTAGAAAAGTATTGGTTAAGTTCAAGTCGTCAAAAGAGAGTAGCTAAGTTTAGTCCAAAGTTTGTAGGTTAGTTTGAAGTTTTGGAAGTTCGAATTAATAATTTGGTTGTTAATGTCAATGATGAAAGAATGACTGTTAATCTGGATCAGGTTAGAGTTTATAAGTTTAGAGAAAATTGTAGTGAAGGTTCTCCTGTGTCGAGTGGTGTTTCGCGAAATTCCCGATCCAATGAGTGTCCCAAGTCCATCACTTCATTATCTAATTCTTTTCATCAGTATGCAAAAAGAAAATCTAGTGAAACAGCTCCAAAAACTGTTATTGAAAGTAGAAAGCCTAACAATCCGAGAGCACAGTATGATAATAAAAATAAGAGAGCAGTGTCAAATACATCAAACTCTGTGTGCCATAAAAGACAAAAGATTATAAACTGTCCCGTTCCTCCACTTATTAGACAGCAACCTCACAAACATAAATTATCTAATAGTTCACCAACTTCAGTGATTAATCCTCGAAAGAAATTTCGTATGGACACTCGTCAAACTCTTAAAAGAACTTTAAATTCCGAATTTTTGCCCAATAAGAAACAGCATAGATCCGGAAAGAAACGTGGCCTAGGATCTTCAGTTACTTCGGGTGCGTCTAGAAAGAGGAAACAACATTCAGATTATCGGCATCAGCAGTGTGAATCTCGCCATGGAGTGACCCCATCGAACCGGCCAGAGCAGAGTCGTCGAGCGGAACCTACAAGTATCCCACGGCATCCATTCAGAACAAGGCTGCAGGCACGACAGTCAACTTTGGCGTCACCGTACAGTTCTGATGACGAAAGATCCTTCGTACAAGGTTTCTGGGACAAGAGGAGAAAGCCATCTTGTAGTAAGAAGCCGGCTAGCAGCGAATCATATCTATGATTGAGTGATAATGTTCTTTATTAAATTTCTATCAGAGTGCATATATGTGGTAGCAATGTGAAGGAATAGACAGCAGAGAGACTGTTTTGTATTTTTGGCCATTTTTGGAATTTTTTGACGGACTCACGATTAGTGCTTAATTGTGTTCAAAATTTGTTTGCAAAATTGTTAGTTTTATGTATGTTTGAGATTTTGGGTCTTAACTGCTTTTAAAAATTCTGGATCTATTGTTAAATTGTTATGTTAGTTGTTAAAATGTTATTATATTGTTATACTGTTCATGTGTTATAAAATGTATGTTAATGTATGTTTAAATTTGCAGAAAGTACAGATAGTAATTTGGGTTATTTTGTACACGCGCCGCGGTTCAGACGCGCACGTGTTTTGCGGTCAAGAAGTCCTTGACACGCGTTTCTATCTCTTGTACTAACATTTAATGAATTAACTTTCTCCTTATCGTTCGTGTTTTATGTGTTGCGTTTGTACTTTCGTTGGGAATGGTTTCCGCAAGTTGCGAAGTTTTAAGCAGCGTTTGAATTTGAAATTGTATTGTATTAAAATTGAATGTTAATGTGATTTTCTTGCAGGGAAGTATACCTGTGTTATGTATTGATTCTGCTGTTTTTCTTTTAGTTAATACAGATGAAGAGTTACTTGATGACGCCATTTTGTAAATTTTTGATATTTTTGATTGTTGCATAAGCTATGTGACGCTGTACGTATGTGCCCCAATTATTGTTAAAGTGGAGTTAAGTTCTGAAGAATTTTGGGAGTTAGTTCATTGGCTAATGGGTATGTAGGTATTAGGTAGTAGCAGAATTATTGTAGTATGAAGTGAATTTAATTCTAGATGAGTGCGGAATTTTGGTGAGGAAAATTTTTGCGCATTGGGTTTTTTGGATTTGGTGCAAATTCTAATGTTGGGAAAGTTTTATGGAGAAATTTTTTGTAAAGTTACAGTTGTATTTCAATACTGAGGAAAATTTCGAAAGTTTAGTGTTTTGAGAAATTTTAGCACTCCCAGTGGAGTGGGTTGTTTTGAAAGAAGAAGTAATTAGTTTTGAAAGTTTTACGAGTTTTGGAAGTTTTACGGAGGCTTTTTTTAGGATGAAAGGATGATTGGATTGAATGTGGGAATATTTGAGGCAAACTGAGGTTTTTTGGGTGTGATGGGTTAAAGTTAATATTTTAAAAGTTATGTTTCGGCGCTAAATTTCACCCATCACTGTGTTTTTTTTACGGTTTGAAATTTATAACAAGAAAAAGTTCTGGGCATGCATTTGGCCCAGCCCTTTTTCTCTGTGGAATCCGAGGGGAGGTTGTGAGGGAGTGACCTTTGTCATAAAGGCGCTCTAGTATTTCTGAGATCGTGACGGCAATAAATTAACATGTGTAAGCGTAAAAGCGACATCTATCCTCTCTTTTACTTTAACTTTCTAGAGTGTGTGTGTCTCTTTCGGGCTCTGCAGTTAGCTCGCGGTTATTAGTAATATGTTAATGTGAAGTATCTCAGTTTGCAGCATATAAAAGCTTGGAGTTTGAGTGTGTGGGGAGTGCCTCTGGCATTAGCCAGCCAGGAGTGAGCGTGTCTAGCGATATTACTCAGCAAAGGATCTCTGGCATTAGATAGCGAAGTGAAACATTGGCGATTAGCCAGCCGAGTGTTCTGGAGATATTAGTCAGCGAAGTGCTAGCAGATTGAAAGTAGCAGCGAGCCTCCAGTGAGTTGTAAAGGAGTTTCGGTATTCGACTTCAGAGTTGGCCGTGGTAAGAAAATTCATAGTAATTACATTTTGATTATTTGAAAGAGAATTAAGAATTACACACAGCCACGGGCTGTCTAATTAAGCTTTATCTAGCAGCTTAGCCGAAAGATAGTTGAGAAGTAATAGAAGGGGCCACGATTGAGCTAGTCCGGAGCCTGTGAGTATGCGTTTAGCTTTTTCGTAGTATTCTCAGTTGTGAAAAATTAAGACTTGCTCCATTTCCCTTGAGCCCTTATCATTTTAATAAACTGTGTTTTTTTATCTTATATATATATATATATATATATATATATATATATATATATATACATATTAACATATATATATAATCTCACTTTCTTATGGACACGATAACTTCTATAGTTCTGCTCCAATCGCTTTCTGACTGATACATAAAATCAAGAGTTATAAAATCTCGGCTAAGTTCGTTATTGGGTAAAATCGGTCCAAGGGGGTGGAAATAGGGAGCGTTTTTGTGAAAACCGAAAAAACGCCATAACTTCTTAATTAAAATAGATAGAGAATCCGTCTAAAGTTTATATTACTTCTTAAACATGGGCCGAAATTTCATGCATGACAGATTTTTGATAAATTTAGAAATGGCTTGAAGGAGGGAAAAACAAGTTTTTGGGGAGAAAAAAAATCATAACTTCGTCAATTCTCAAGATAGCAAATCCAAATAATTTTTTTATAAATGATTTCAACATTATCTAAAACTTTTTGTACTTACAAGTTTTTGATAGGACTATTTTTACAGATAAAAAAAACAAAAAGGGGGGGGGGGTAAAAAAAGAAAAATATCCATAACTTCGTCAATTCTTAAACTTCCAAATCTAATTAAATTTATTTTATATCTTCTCAATAATATCTACAACATTTATATTGACAAGTTTTTCATAGGACCAATTCGTATAGCAAAAATAAATTAAACAAAAATGGAGTTGGATAAAAAAAAACCTCTAATCCAAACTGCTTACATTCTGACTCGTTTTTAAATTCATTTTTTATTTTAAACGCATCCAAATGGCAGATCCTCTTATTTACGAACTATATAATGTGATGCATTGGCCAGTTTTTTGATAAAGATAGAATATATTTCAAAAAAGGCTTACAAAAAGGGTATTTGGGTAAAAGGGTTGAACAGAATTTTCCGAAGTGATGGTGATTGAAAATTTGAGGAAGTATTCAAATAACAAATTGCGCCTTTTATGACTCATTTTTAAATCCATTTCTGCTATCAAAGGTATCCAATTTACAGGTCCTCTTATTTAAGAACTGTATAATGATAAAAAGCATTGGTCAATTTTTTGATGAAGATATTTCAAAAAAGGCTGCCAAAAAGGGTATTTTGAACGGAATTTTGAGAAGTTATCATGTTTGAAAATTTAAAGAAGCATTCAAATGACAAATTGCGTATTTTCTGGCTCATTTTTAAATTCAGCTTTACTGTCAAACGCATCCAATTGACAGGTTTTCTGATTTAGGAGCTGTTTAATGTTCCGTATTAGTCAGTTTTTTCATAAAGGCTGAATATATATTTTTTAAATACTGTCAAATTGGGCACATTGCGCAAAATTTCCGAAAGCTATCATGATTAAGAATTGAGGTTGTATTCAAAATTGGTTATTTTATAACTAATTTTTAAATTCAATTTTGCTCTCAAACGCATTCAATTTACAGTATTTTGTTATTTAAGAACAATATAATGTACCGTATTAGTCGATTTTTTAATAAAGTCAGGATTTATTTCAAAATATGTTGTCAAAATGGGCATTTGATCCGAATTTACAGAAAACTGTAAATTTACAGAATTTACAGTCCTTACAGAAAAATTAAAATTAAAATTAAAATTTTTTCAAAAGCGGCAAATAAAGTTGTTAAACTGGGTTTATCTGTAATTAAATTATGTTTTTTGCTGTTGAAATGAGCATTCTTCGAAATCTACCTCTGCCTATAGTCCAAACCGAAAGGGATTTTTTTTATAAAAAGAGTTGTATTATCAATATTGTTTTACTCGATAGAATACCAAGGTGAGAAATTTTATACTTAACTGTAATGTACTGTGTAACTGGTAAACATGGAGTAAAAATATGTTATATATTTTAATTGATTTATGCTCAAAAATTTATAAAACTAAAAAAATAACCTATTAGAAATCGTTTGAAAGTAGTACTCCCAATTAATTGTTCATACGAATATACTTATAACAATTTTCTTAGTATAAATTTATATCTCAAAATTAACCTTTATCTCAAAATACATTTTTTTTCTAAAAATATACCATGTATCTGGGCTAACTGGCATTACTATATGGAACTGATATAAAAGGCTTACGTTTAAAAAAAATATCATTTATTTTCCAGCGTTAAGTATGCAATCGGTATGGTTATTTCTAATGATCCATAGAAGTTAATTTAGAAAGTCTGGAAGATTTTTTTAGAACATTTGTTATTTCAAGCATTAGTGACCACAGCATAGTATACAGTCTATGCTGGATCAAAGAGTGTTATCATTGATTTTCAACCATTGCGTTTATAATCGGTTTATTACTTTCCGAACTTGCATAGAAATCGTAATTTAAAAAAAAAAAAAAATAGAACACTTTTCTCTCCTTCCTTTCGCTTCAAAATTTTGTTCAAGGAAATATTTCTAAGTACCGTGCCGTGTTTAAAGTTTCTAGATTTTTTAGTAGAAATCGCTATTTTGAATGTTTTCTATTTCGGCAGCCTCAGTTGATTCCGTCACTGATGTAAAATATAGCTTATTTTTATTACGTTTTAACAGGTTCAATAGCCACCAATTTACTTTTGAAATCAGTTTGATAGTTGGTGAGATTGCTTGCAAATCGCCGTTTAGAATGTATTTAGCACACTTTCGCGTATTTTTAACTTTATTAAATTTAAACATTTTGGGGGAATGCTGATTGATATAATTTATATCTTATAAGTAACTATCATGAGAAATTTCATGTTTCCAGGCCCTTAAATAATACAAAAATTGCAATTTTAGAGCTTATTTTGCTCCTACGCCCTTTTAAGAGTTGCGACACCGTCTAAGATATAGCTTATGAGAGAGCAATGACTGTCACCACCATTTTTACTTCATTACTTTTGAAATTGGTTCTTTAGTTCTAGATATTAGCCTATGCAAATAAACAAAGTTTTTCTTTTTATAATATAGGCATAGATTACAACAACATAAACGACGATCATAGTTAAAACTGAAAACTCAGCGAAAAAACAAACTGTTCCAGTTGGTTTTAAATATAAATGACGTACAAAATGTTATTACAAATGAAATTATTACAGCATTAAAAATTATATATTTCTGAAAAATCATTTTCATCATCAATCATTCGTTTTTGGAATTGGCTAATTTTGGAATGTAACCTGTTCAATAGTTGTCCAGTAATCATAAATGCAATATTTTCAAAGGTTTACTTTACTAGATTCTTACTGAATAGATGAACAAATTAATGTTATTTATTGATGACCACTGTTTTCACAATTTTTGCACGTGAAACGTTTTAACCATTTCGACTTCATTACACTTGTCTCAAAGTCTAGCGACTGTTAGTAATTTAAAGAATTTATTTTTAAGTTCATTTTCTAGTCTCTGTGAAGTAAAAGTTTTCTATCTACCTGAAGAATAGCTATATAACGTAGTTGGATGACTTTTGTTTTCCCAAAGTGTAATATGATTTCAGGAAATATTTTAAGATAGTTAAACCTAAAATGAAAAGATGTATGTGCTAGTTATTAATTAAATAAACCATGCTTGCCTTAAAAAAAAAAAAAACAATGTATTTTCAAGTAATTATGCGGCGCATATATAATTATATTCAAATAGAATGATGAATGTGCTAGGTATTAGAAAATAAATTATGCTTTAATTTTTTTAATAGAATGTATTTTCATGAGATGTAAGTAATTGTGCTGCGTACGTGTGGCTATACTGAAATCATTTCCCCATCTTACATTAATATGTACCTAAAAATTAAAAGTCTCGATTGTTATTACATTTAACTGATTTACATCTTCCCTCTTTAAAATTGCCTTTACACGTATACCCTGAAATGTATTAAAATTTAATAGCCTCTTAAAAAGGTATTTGCATGATATAGCTTTGTAATAAAAAACACATTTGGAAAACTCAGAACCATAAAAAGCGGGAAAAAATTCATAAGTTAGTAATATTAAATTATTAACTGCATAACTATTCGTCTTTTCGTTGCAGCTTTCATATTATTTGTAATATGTGGATTTCAAGAAATGCTTTTTTTTTATTTCTTTTAATAAAGGCATATTATAAATCTTTCCAGCCATAAACATAACTGCACCGAATCTACTTTATTGCTCTAGGAACATATATTCTCCTTCTAAAATTAGAACTCTCCCCTGCTATCTGCATACTAAATATTTGAAGAACGCTGGAGGCAGAAATAAGTTTACAATTAAAAAGAATATGTATTTAAAAAAAATATCAGTTAGATTATTCTAGATGCTTTCAATTTCAAGTTTTGTCTAAAAAAGAAATTTAGTATCAATATCCCCTATTTAATTAGTTTGTGTATAATGTAATTTGAAAATAAATTTGAAAAAGCAAATATGTATTTTTAAAAACATCTATCATATTATTCTAAATGGTTTCAATTTCAAATTTTGTCTAAAAAACATATCTAGTATCAATATCCCCTGTCTCAGTAACATGTGTATAATGTAATTTGAAAATAAATTCAATTATTATTTTGTAAAATCTAACATTATTAAAAGCTTTCCCAAAGCTTAATCTGATTTCAGGAAATATATCAAGAAAGTTAAACCTAAAATGAAAAGAAGAATGTGCTAGTTATTAACAAATAAATTATGCTTGCAATTTTTAAAAACAGAATGTATTTTCATGAGATGTAACTAACTGTACTGCGTATATATAGTTATATTCAAATCACTTCCACATCTTACGTTAATTTGCATCTAAAAATTAAAAGTCTCTGATATTAAATTTCACTGATTTAAATCTTCCCTTCTTTTAAATTGTCTTTACACGTATAGCCAAAAATGTATTAAAATTTAATAGATTTAAAAAAATGTATTTTGTATGACATAGCTTTGTAATAAAAAATACATTTAGAAAACTCAGAACCATAAAAAGCCAAAAATAATCATAAAGGTAGTAATATTAAATTATTAACTGCATAACTATTCGTCTTTTCGTTGCAGCTTTCATATTATTTGTAATATGTGGGGTTCCATAAATAATTTTTTTTTCTATTTTTTTAATAAAGGCATATTATAAATCTTTCCAGCCATAAACATAACTGCACCGAATCTACTTTATTGATGTAGGAACATATATTCTCTTTCTAAAATTAGAACTCTCCCCTGCTATCTGCATACTAAATATATGAAGATCGCTGGAAGCAAAAATAAGTTTACAATTAAAAAGAATGTGTATTTTTTAAACTATCTATCATATTATTCTAAATGCTTTCAGTTTCAAATTTCGTCGAAAAAAAATTAGTATCAATATCCCCTACCTGAGTAATATGTGTACAGTATATTTTGAAAGTAAATTTCATTTTTATTTTGTAAAATCTAACATTTTTAAAAGCTTTCCCAAAGCTTAATCTGATTTCGGGTAATATTTCAAGATATTTAAACCTAAAATGAAAAGAATGTGTTACTTATTAGCAAATAAATTATGCTTGCATTTTTAAAAAACAGAATGTATTTTCATGAGATGTAAGTAACTGTACTGCGCATATAAAGGTATATTCAAATCACTTCCCCATATAACGTTAATTTGCATCTAAAAATGAAAAGTCTCTGATTTTATTACATTTCACTGATTTACATCTTCCCACTTTTTAAATTGTCTTCACACGTATACCCTAAAATGAATTAAAATTTAATAGCCTCTTAAAAAGATATTTTGCATGACATTGCCTTGCAATAAAAAATACATTTAGAAAACTCAGAACCATAAAAAGCGGGAAAAAATGCATAAAGGTAGTAATATTAAATTATTAACTGCATAACTATTCGTCTTTTCGCTGCATCTTTCATATTATTTGTAATATGTGGGGTTCGAGAAATACTTTTTTTCTATTTTTTTAATTAAGGCATATTATAAATCTTTCCAGCCATAAACATAACTGCACCGAATCTACTTTATTGCTGTAGGAACATATATTCCCTTTCTAAAATTAGAACTTTCCCCTGCTATCTGCATACTAAATATTTGAGGAACGCTGGAGGCAGAAATAAATTTACAATTAAAGAGAATATGTATTTTAAAAATATCTATCATATTATTCTAGATGCTTTAAGGTGCTAATTTTGTCTAATAGAGAAACTTATTAACAATAACCCCGTCGGAGTAATATGTGTATAATGTAATTTGAAAATAAATTTAATTTGTATTTTGTAAAAAGTAACATTTTTTATTTAGAAATATTTTATTCATATCGTATGTTTGTAACATGTTACATTTTGTTTCATTATGCAAAAGTTTTAATATTCAATGTTACTAGCTAGAAAACAAAATAAAAAGAATGTTGCCCAGTTAAACTGATGGCATAGAGCTCACAGCTATGCAGACTATTTGTATATTACAGCCTTATATAATAATGCCTTTCGAAAAAAATAAGGAAGGAAGTAACCCCATATTTCCTTTCTTTATACTCAATAATTGAAGCCCCAAGACTAATCAGGGATATGCCTTATCATATAGTAAACCTGTATCCAAAATTCGAAGCAAGTCAAATAATTCTGCATAAAACCCACTTATGTAATTTAAGAAACGTTGTCCCCCGTCCCCTCCTTTATAATTAACCATTAAACCTCCAAAACTGTTCAGCAATTCAATTTATCAGAAAGAATCTACATCGAAAATTTAAAGCAAATCGTATAACTCTGCATAAAAATATAGTTAGCAAAGTTAAGGGGGAGGTAATCGCCCGTACCCCCCTTTATAATTAACAAAAGAACACCACAACAAATAAGCGAAACTTCTAATTACTATGAACCTGTATCCAATAATTGAAACAAATCGGTTAATTTTTCATAAAAAAAACATTTACATGAATTATGAGGGGTAGTTTTCCCTATCCTCCCTTTATCCAATGAATTCCAAAAAAAATCAGAGAAGCTCCTTTTCAGAATAAACCTATATACAAAATTTGAAGCAAATCGGTAAATTTTGCGTGAAAAACCTAAATTAAGACGGGGGTATTACCCCGCCCCCCCATTTCCGCTCTTTAAACTTATCCAATAAACACCCATAATTAATCACGGAGGCACCTCATTAGAATGATCCTATGAAAGATTTGGACGAAATCTACTAATTCTGCATGATAAACGCATTTATATAAATTAAGGGGAGGGGCAATAGCCCCCGTTCCCCTTGTTATACTTATCGAATGACCTCTCAAAACTATCCAGGGAAGCGTCTTATTATAATAAGCCTATAGCCAAAATTCATGTAAATCGGATATTTTTATCATGAATTATACGTACATACATACAGAAGGGGTGGGCACATAGGCTCTCAAGCTTTGATGGCCTGTGAGCTAAAAAAGTACTTTAATCTTTAAACATTTCTGGTGTATTAAATAGCATTTCTTTGTATATATTTGCAATTTTATTTTTATTTATTTAACTTTGTAGTTTATATATAATACTAAAGCTATAATGCAATTCTTATTTATCAGATATGCCATTATTCTATGCAAGTTACAGACAAATATGTCGGTATATGGGACGAATACAGATAAACTGTAGAGAATGTGGTTAATTGGCGTCTCGCTGAATGTGGAATCAGTTAGTGTATCTGCTTCCCTCAAAGTTAAACGTAATTCATTTTCATTAATAAATTTCAATACTAATAAAATGTCATCTTCGTTATGTGCATTTAGCCGCAAGAAAATATAAGTGACAATATATCTTTCGTGATATCTCACATCTTTGGAATTTAATTTCAAGTTTTTTTGTAATTATTAATTTTTTTAATATTTTCACGGTTATAAGATTTTTAACAGATAGAATGTATCAGAATGTGATAAATCATAATAGAAAAAGATGAATTCCTTTATTGCAACTTCGAACGACATATCGAAAATTTTAAGGAAATTTCATAAAAGCCCGTAGTTTAATACTTATAAATTCATAAATGCAACCAATGGTGTATAAAATAAACTGTATAAAATGTATAAAATAAATAATAGGAAATAACGTTCAAAATTAATCAAACCAAAAATGCACCTATTTTTTCTGTTAAAGTTTTCCTCATCCAAATCAAATTTCATTTAAAAATTCCGCACTTTTTAAGCTGCTTTAACTAGAATAATATAGGTGCTCACATTCAAAAAATATTTTTTTAGTATTTATCACTTAGTGACAAAACACACGTTACATATAAAGTGCTAAAATTTTTGTCTTTCTTAACCAATGTTGTTTTTTGATTAAATTAGATAAATATGTATATTTTTAGAAACGGTGCAAAAAGAGAAATTGCTATACATGAATGTTTTCGCTAAAGAGTTAAGAAAAAGATTATCGCCATCCCTTCGATCTTTTTTTTATTCATACGCAGTAAGAAATTAATTTTAATTCCTGTATTATCCTTATACTGATTTATTTCAGTTAAATCAGGAGCTTAATCAACGAAACAATTAATAAAAAACCTATTGGTATCACAAAGAGAACAATTCGAAACAATTCGAGGTACAAGCCCAATGTAATTAGTCGAACTATATTAATAAGCAATTATTCCAAATACCTTGAACATGATCTGCATGCATAAAATTAAAAAAAAAATATCACGTTTAATATGACAGTAGTTATTAAATGATTAATACTCGATAAGTCTTGGCTTCTAAAGCAAAAAATGTTACTACCCGAATTAATAGACAAAAATGAGAACCGCTCTTTTCCAGAGTTGCCAATATTGTGGAATTCTTTTATTCAGATATCCCTCACTATTTCCAGACAGTAATAATAAAATGTTTAATAACATATTAATAAAAAAGAATTCTACTAATATGAAATAAAGTAAATACTTAAATAAAAATCCGCTTTATTCAGTCAATTTCATAATATTCTTCTTCTCTCACTCCATCCATGTCTTTACTGATGTTTTTACTGTACGCTCTAAAACATAAATGTCTAAATTTAGACATTCAGTCTGGTAATTCGTGATACAAAAACCATATTTAAAACCATATGTCTGTTTATTTAAAAAGCGTGTAAATTGTCACAGCTTCACATATAAATACGCAAAACATACAAACATAAACACGCTCTTATTTTGTGTGTGTATTTTATAAAATACAAATTTTGATGTGTATTTTATTAGCACATTATGCAGCTTAAACGTGTAACACGCTATTAGTTAAATAAAAAATTCACAGTTTAACATGCGAACTGCTTATGAATACACACGTATAATATACAAAAAAATGGATTTAGTGTACATACTGTACATTGTACAATCTTGAAGAATGATCAACCTTTATGACAAAGGTGTAATTTAACAAATTTACACACAAAATTAACTAATTTACATACTTATATTTTAGAATATAGAAAAACAGTTTCTTTTTTATGTTTTGAAGCAATGCAGTTTAAAAGATGAAAACAAATTTTATGGATTTGGTTTTATATTGTTATCTTTAAAATAGTTAAATATTGTTTTTACCACTGCATTGAATTTATTTCTTTGTATATTTTAACTTTATTTCTTTATAGTAATAATGGGAGATATTTATTGCTTGTGAAAGTTTTTTTTTATTTTTATAAATTTTAATACAAATTGTTATTACATTGCGAAAATTTTACATTTTACGTTAGGATGTGTGATATAAGAAATTACTTCAGATATATGTGCTTTACATAAAACAAGTCTAAGTGAAAACCTCAATGAAAAAAAGAGATTCCAGGCAATTTTGATTCTTGGCAAAAATTCAGTTAAAATCTTATGTTTATAAAAATGTCTGTATTGCATAAGTGCATTATAAGCGATATAAAAAATGTCAAATTTGAAAAAAAAATTGGGGTTTCCTTTTAAGGAATTAATAAATTTACCTTTGAAAAAGTGTTTTTCTTTGAAATATGTTATTTTTGAATACATGTTTTGTTTGTTTTAGAAATATTACTTTTCGATTATATAAAAAAATACGAAAATAATGAAATTTACAAAAAATTAAGTTATGCTAATAGTGTCATTTGGTTATGCCTTTATACATATATATATATATATATATACAGTAGAACCTCGATCCATCGATTTTCAAGGGGTACGGGAAAAAATGATGGATGCGGGAAAACGACGAATGCGAAATAACTTTAAAACACGATAAAACACATTTTTTCATGCATTACTAATGCATGCAATGTATACAGTATGCTAATAAATACTATTTATTGCTTACTACTCTGTAAATGAAATAAATCGAACTTAAATTGATATATATATAATTTTAAACAATAATTTTATTTTGTTTTCCGTTTCTTTTTTTAATGAAAATATTTTCAAGGTATACAACTTTTTCTAGTAATTTTCTGTAATTTCATATGAATATGTAAGAGTTCATACATATTCAAAGCCGTAATTGCATTAGACAGATTTGGCAAAGGAGGCTCAGCTTCATCGATATGAGAGTTATCCTCTGCTTCTTCGCCATTATTTTCATTTTTTTTGCATTAACACACATTTCCTCTATGTGTAGTATGTATATATATGTATATATCCACATATTGCTACATCTTGATCAATGGAAACGTAATCACAACCTCTGCTATATATAACTACTCTCCATCTGCATTATTGTCGCCATCATTAACACAAACAGTATAAATGAGCTATCTTATGATAAAAGAATTAATTCCAGTTTGTATGTCATATGGATTCGTATGACTTTCAATTTCATTTCGGTGAGAAGAAAAATATTTACAACGATGAATGCGGGAATTCAGTCAACTAGAATGACTTTAAAATACAACATGGACATTGTCAGACTCCTTGTCAATTTCAGTTATTTGGGCAACAAATTCTACCATTCTATTCTTTCTTTGAAATCTAACAATTGCAATATTGCCAACGTTAACATTAGGAGTTAGCAAATTGTAATTTTCTACAGATTTATCCATACCATCTTTGAAGCAAAACTGTACAACGTCTTCAAGAGACACAGATGAATAAGAAATACAATAGTTTTGTAGCACTCTAACTCAATGAATTCTCCTCAAATTTGAGGAGAATTCATTTTGACATGCGTACAGTATATGTACGCATGTCAGTATATGATATAGTACATGCTTTTATATTTGAAATTCTTTCATTAAAGGCAGCCATGTCCCTTTCTACATTTTCTTTTGTACAATAAATAATTTCTACTCCATTGCAAATGGTATCAGCAAATGATTTAGCATCAGATGGTGGAGGAGCAAATTTTCCTAGACACAACTCCTCGGTATACAGCGCTCTTTGCAGTACCTCCCACTCCATCAACTGCACTCTTTGCATGACTAATAGCAAAATAATACCAATTGACTTTAAAGGGTGAGAAAGTAACATTGCAAAGTGTGTATTTCTGTTAGAATTGGGATGATGGCCCATCACTATAAGTGTCAATTTCTTTTAACACATGGAATTTCTTTTATAATTTATGAAATAGGATTTCATTGAAAGTGTGGATTGCATATTTGTAATGCTGCATATAGTCACTGGCTATGACATAACTCCCAATTTCTTTTTCTTCCAAGAGATGATCTTTTGGGTATCAAGCAACAGCAGTAAAACAAAGAACACTGCTTGTGATTCCAATGTACTGATTGTATTTCATTTTGTGTAGCAAAAGTAAAGTTTTCGCTAAAATCTACTTATAACACACGCTTGTTTGGATTTTATCTAAGCTGCTTAAAATAATTAGATTGTATTGAAAATTAGATTGTGTTAAAATAATCATATTCGTTCACAACCATGTGTATCAGAGGGGACATTTAGCTCCGTCTCCTTTGTTACGTCCCCTCTGTTACGCATGTATTTAAAAAAATTGAATATATTTTCAAAATTATTACATAATATGACTACACAAGTGATATTTATTGTAAACACTTTTTATTAGATTTAAATCTTTTTTATATATTGAATAAAATAAACTTTAAAAAAAAAGTAACAGAGGTGAA
Source organism: Maratus speculifer (assembly GCA_964019185.1). Taxonomy (NCBI): domain Eukaryota; kingdom Metazoa; phylum Arthropoda; class Arachnida; order Araneae; family Salticidae; genus Maratus; species Maratus speculifer. The sequence goes on from OZ025290.1 coordinate 324,377,352, forward strand.
AAATAAAAGTTGGAAATAACTTTATTTTAAAGAAATAAGAAGAAAGATGTACATGAAGATTATTACTGTAAAATTATGATTAGGAACCATATGACTTACTATAAAAATGAAAAAATATATAAAATCGCCATATTTTTAATAAATAAATGATCTTTAGAAAGTCACATTTTCAACATTATAAATCAAAATTATTAAATACCCATTATTTATCATAAAGTTTAAATAAACAGTGCATAATTTTCAAAAATAAATATTAAATCCATTAACTACGATAAATGGCCTTTAAAATGACACCAAATACTTGAAGATAACATGAAGTTGAAAAATTCACTACTGGTTTCAGTTAGCATGGAATTCATTATTCCCATTCACCGCAGTTTAAAAACACCAATGAAACACAAAGAGAGTTGATAGGTTAAAACATAAGTGCGTAATTTAACCCTTTCGGATCTGACATATTATTCATAGTACATATCTTTGCATTGAATATTACTTTGTCTTAAAAACTATTTAGATATTTTTTACATATAGAAATTATAGTACGTAGCTATGTATTTCTTATTATGACTTCATTTAGGCTTTGACATTTAGTAATAACAATAAAATTATATTGGCTATTCCTTTATTTTATACATACGTTTCCTTTTTTTAAATGTAGACTACTTTTCTAAACGAATCATAAGAGATGAAATGCAGAAAACATTAGAAAGTTGTAATATTAGTTAAACCTAGTAGAAATACGATATTTTCCCCGAGTCTTCAAAAATTCTTCCTTATGTTATTTTTATTTAAATATGAATTGAATTGTACACAAAATAAATACACTCGTTAGATTTCAAACAAAGAGATAATCCTAAAACTTCAATAAATCTATCTGGATAGCTAAGATTTACATTATTGAAATAAAAGTAATTTTTTCTGAAAATGGAAAAAAATTCGGATGCCAAAGGGTTATTGTTTTTTTTTTATTTCCAAATTAATGTATTTTTTCCTGTAGTTTTGAAAAGGAAATGCGAATGAAGAATATGTGTAAAGGGCTTAGATGATAATAGCGGAATGAGACAAAAAATTGAGTTAATCATAAAATTAAGGATAGTCAATGATCCTCTACTACCTGTTAAATTACTCTTTGAAAAATACCTAATACTCAGCGATATTTTATTTGATAAGGGTGGGATATTTGACTAACGCAAATAAATACTTGGAACTTTATGCTAATTTTTTCCAAAACGATAATTGTGTTACTTAGCATCTGTATAATCTGAGAGCTTTAAATACTGTGCAACAAAAGCATGCTCTTAAAGGATGCTAAATTCATATTTAAAATGCATCCTGAATTATAAATTTCGTTTTTTTCCAAATCTTTTACTGTATTTCACATTCAATATTTACACCGGGAAAGAGCGAGAATTCAAATATAAATAATAATGTCAGTGTCAGTTTGGAGACATGAGTTTTGAGCCAGTTTTCGAAATGACCGTTTTCGCATTTAACACAATTCTGTAAAAATTCTTCACGCGCATTCCTACTTAAAATTTTTTGAATGTTCCGTTTTTAACTGAGAAATACAGGTACAAATGTAACAGATATCAAATGATTTGTGAATCATTGGGGAAGGACATAAACAAAAATATTTTTTCATCCACAACAATAAACGTTATCGGCAACTCCTTTCTCCGTTGAAAATATTTTTTTTAAAACAACTTTTCAAACAAATATTAACATATAATCTTTCATTAACCTTTAATCTGATTAAATTGAAGCATTATTTAAAGCAAAATTTAATACAGAGACGTTTGCAAATGAAGACGTTTGCAAATGAATACGTATTTTAAATAAACTGCTGTGTGTAACATGGTTCTTATGATTTTTTTCTTTATTAAATAAAAGACGCAACATTGACAAATGCATTAAAAAACAACGTATATAAATGCCTTTAAACTGCCAAATAGGGGTTATAATAAAAGTGAAAATTTACGACTACTGTTGTTTGTGGTTTTCGTCAACCAAGTGCATTAGCACAGCTAATACAAGTATAATGTTGATGTCAATATGTTAATGCTGATTTTAAATTTACAAATTATCAAAACTATATTTGACAGCATTACACAACTCTCTTTTAGCTCAGCTGAATTTTGTGGTAGCTCCATGTTTAAAAATTTAGAATATTTCCTTTTTTGACATATACATAGATAATATAGTACGATTGAAATTTAAGATTGTAAAAGGACAAGGTAAAAAAAAAAAAAAAAAAAAAAAAAAAAAAAAAGATTGTTTTATTAGAATTAACATTATCGACTTCTATCCTTTAAATTTTTTTTCTTTCAAAATGATTTTTATGATTAGAATAAAATCTTCCACTGGAAATTAATATTACACTGTTAAAAATTTGATCCATTTGCTGCAGCGTAACTCCACCGTTTTTATAGAAAACGGTTACATTACAGTGTTATGGAGCATTCTCATTGATCATAAAAGAGATATTTTATAAAAGCGGTGGAGTGACGCTGCAGCAAATTGGTCAAAATTTAAATAGTGTAATCAAATCTGAATGCATTCCAAAAATATTTAAGCGAAATTTAATATAATAAAATGCGTGGAATGGATATTGATAAATGCGAAAATATAGAAAGGCATTTTTAATGGAAATTTTTAATTGTAACATACATTTTTTGTATAAAATTTTTTTCGCAACAAAGTACATATTAATAAAATGACTAAGAAGACAAAGTTATTTCCAAACCATCAACATAAGAATAAACGATTGATATCATATTTGTTTTGTTGAAATTGTTTTAACTGTTGTTATGGTGTTTTTAATTTAAATTTAAAACTTATATAAGGCAGCATTAAACAATACTTATCCGAATCCATGATAGGTAAGTATCAATGCAAGTAGAAAAATCCCTTTCGGCATGGCCTATAGGCGGAGGTAGATTTCGAAAAGTTTTCATCTCAAAAAAAAAAAAAAAAAAATAATTAAATAATTAGAGATAAACCCAGTTTAACTACTTTATTCAACCGCTTTTAAAAATTTTTTAATTTCATTTTTCTGTAAGAACTGGTTTTATCGAAATCCTCTTAAACGAAATTCTACTCAAATGCCCATTTTGGCAACATATTTTGAATTATATTCTTACTTTATTAAAAAAATTGACCAATATGCTCATTATATAGTTCCTAAATAACAAAAAACTTTTAATTAAATTCGTTAGACAGCAAAATTGAATTTAAAAATGAGTAATAAAATAACCAATTTATTATTTTAATACATCCACAATTCTTTAATCAAGATTGCTTTGAGAAATTTTGTACGAAGTGCCCACTTTGACAGATTTTTTTAAATATATATTTAGCCTTTATCAAAAATCTGACCAATACGGCACATTACACAGTTCCTAAATAACAAATAACTGTCAACTGAATGCGTTTGAGAGCAAAATTGAATTTAAAAATGAGTCATAAAATAAACAATTTGTTATTTGAATACAACCTCAATTCTTTTATCATGATCGCTTTGGGAAATTTTTTTGCAAAGTGCTTACTTTGACAGCTTTTAAAAAATATATATTCACCCTTTATCAAAAAATCGACATATACGCACATTATATAGATCCTAAGTAACAAGAAACTATCAATCGAATGCGTTTCAGAGCAAAATTGGATTTAAAAATGAGTCATAAAATAAACAATTTGTTATTTGAATACCCACAGTTCATTAATCATGGTCGCTTTGGGAAATTTTGTGCGAAGTGCCCATTTTGGCAGCCTTTTTTGAAATATATTCTGCCTTTATCCAAAAACTGGCCACTCCGTCACATAATATAGTTCCTAAGTAAGAGAACCTGTAAATTGGATGCGCTTGAGAACAAAAAAAGATTTAAAAATGACTCGGTAAAAACGCAATTTTTTTAATTTCCTCAAATTTCAATCATGATAATTTCGTGAAATTCTGTTCAAAATACCCTATTTGGCAGCCTTTTAAAAAATATATTCCGCCTTTATCAAAAAACTGGCCAATACGTCGCATTATATAGTTCCTAAATAATAGGACCTGTAAATTGGATGGGTTTGAGAACAAAAATGAATTTAAAAATGACTCAGAAAAAACGCAATTTGTTATACTTAATCAATTTTTAATGACGATAATTTCGGGAAATCTGTTCAAAATACCTTTTTTGGCAGCCTTTTTAAAAATATATTCTGCCTTTATCAAAAAATTGGCCAAAACGTCGCATTATATAGTTCCTAAATAAGAGGATCTGTCATTTGGATGCGTTTAAAATCAAAAATGAATTTTAAAATGAGTCAGAAAATAAGCAGTTTGGATTTAAGGTTTTTACTCCAACTCCTATTTTTGTTTAATTTATTTTTGCCATAAGAATGGGTTCTATGAAAAACTTGTCAATATAAAAGTTGTAGATCTTATTGTGAAGATGTAAAATAAATTTAATTAGATTTGATTGCTTAAGAATTGAGTAAGTTATGGGTTTTTTTCTTTTTCCTCCCCCCTTTTTCTTTTCGTTTTTAATTTTTTTCCTCGGTAAAAATTGGTCCTATCAAAAACTTGTAAATACAAAAATTTTAGATAATATTGAGTACATTTATATAAAATTTAGTTGGATTTAATATCTTGAGAATTGACGAAGTTATGAATTTTTTTCTCCCAAAAACCATGTTTTTTTCGCCCCTTGAGCCCATTTTTAACTTTATCAAAAATCTGTCATGCATAAACTTTTTGCCCATTTCTTAGAAGTAATATAAACTTTAAACTGATTCGATATCTATTTTAATTAAGAAGTTATCGCGTTTTTTCTGTTTTCACAAAAACCCTCCCTATTTCCACCCCCTTGGTCCGATTTTGCCCATTAACGAACTCGACCGAGATTTTAGGCTCCTTGATTTTATGTAAAAGTTTGAAGAAGATCTGAGCATAATTATGGAAGTTATCGTGTCTAGAAGAAAGTGATATACACCGATAGATAGATAGATAGATAGATAGATAGATAGATAGATAGATATATATATAAACTTTTTTACTGATGGTGGTTTTGGGGTCTAGGAGTCATGATTCGTGTAGATCCGCAAAAATTTTTCAGAAATTCCAACATGGGAGACAATGCAATAGGTAGTATTTCATACGAAATCTACCTAATATAATTTCCAGGATATCTTTATTATTGTGACATGGGTTCGTTTTGGAACGTTATAATTAAAAGTTAAGTATGTATTTTGGTGATATATCTTCATTTTTAGTTCATTATAATTATTAATTATTTATTTATTACAAATAGTATAATTGTAAGAAAATATTTTGTAGCGGTACTGTCAGTAAAAATGAATAAAAAATGTATTTTTACTTATTTAAGATTATATGAGTGTTATTAATTTTTATGCAGTATTATGTCATTATATATAAAGTTTATAAAAAAAAAATAAAAAATAAATAAATGGATAAATGTTGGATCTTTATAGTTTTTTTATTTATGTAACGGTACATATTTTACAAAGGATAATTGGACAAATATAAATATAACACCCAGGTGTACTATATATTTTAATCCTCGTAGACTGGGAAAGGTCACTAAATGTTACAAAGTTGACAGAATTGGTATATAGATAATGTTTTCCTTGTCATGAAAATACATGAAAACCCTTTTTTTGCATTTTAAAAAGTCCCTTGAAGTCAAAAAGTCTCTATATGTTAGAACTTTATTGAATAAAGCATGTTTTGTCTATTCGTAAGCTTTCAAAATGTCACAGAGCAAAATGAAAAAAATATATATATTTGACGCTTTTTTTACTATTTGAGACAATTTTTATTATTTGAAGTATTTTTTTTTTTTTTTTGCAAGCATTATCAGAATATTTGTATAGTATGATATTATGCCAAAACAAATATAAATTACAAAAAAAATATATTCTCCTTCGAAAATCTTTTAAAAAATATATAAAACTTTTAATAAAAATATATGGTGTTTTTAAATACAAGTAAAAAATACGTCTATAAAATTAATGTAAGTCTACAAAAGTAAGTGTTCAGAAGCAATATATGATATGTTTACAATAGATGCATATTTCACATCTATACCTATGACAGTACCAGTATTTGAAAACTAAAATAAAGCATCAGTATTTGTTCATATTTTATTCATACTGTACAATTGCTTCCCGAATCCAAGTACATGGATATTTTATGTCCTTGAACTTTTAAACTGAAAAAAAAAATGTGTAAAGGTACTAAGTTTTTTTTTCTAGAAAAGTCGGATACGTAGAAGTTTTTAAGTAACGGCAACAAGAAAAGTTCATGAAATAGGCAAACATTTGTACTGTAAATCAAAAAATCTGTAATGTTTAAAAAAAAAAAAAAAAAAAAAAAAAAAAAAAAAAAAAAAACTTTTTAGAAAATAGGCGTGCCTAAAACTTGTTAGATTATTGCGATACAACACAAACAATAAACAAACGGCAATATATACACAAACGATGCTGGGTTTGTTTGTGTCTCATGTTACGCCTCCAGATTGTATGTTCATGAAAACTATTCCATCTTGTGCTGCAGTGCAGCCTTATTAACATATAGCAATAAAAATATCAAGCTGGGCATCGTCCTCCTACTTTAAATTGTGGAGCACTTGGATCGCTATTCCAAAGGTTCTGGGTTTAATCCCCGGCCTATACATATTTCACCATGTTGGTTCTATACATAGTTAGCAAGTGATAATTCACGTATTAAATAGTCTATAGTTATTTTTATCTTAAAACATCAAACCTATTTTTTTAGTATGTTATGCACTAATAAAGACTGTTAGAGTTCATTTAAAAATATATTTCTAAATAAATAAATTTAAATATTTTTAAATAAAAATATCTTGTTACAAAAATGTTTGCGAAAATTCATTACATTTGTTTAACTATAATGTAACTTTTTGCATCCAAGGGCCAAAGATACAGAACTTATCTAGAAAATGTCCGAATAAAAATCACTGAAATAGACTGGGTTTAATCCGCGTAGATATATATTATCTGAAAGTGAAAACAATTTACGACAGAGCAAATTAAAAAATTATCTAATCTTCTTTTAATGTTCTATAAAATAAATTATTTGAGCTTGGAACGTTAAATCGAATTTTATGACATATTATACTGAATGAAATAAAATCAAAGCGTTTACAAATCGATTTTTTAATAAATATTAAAACATAAAAATATAACAGCCATTAGCTGCTAGCAAAAATGTAAATCATACAAATCATGAAATTTTGTTCCTTTGAATTTATTTTCTTTTTATTTCTTTACATAAAACATTTTATTTATACAGTAAGTAGTATATCTTTAAGCACTTTCTTTTGAAGTTATTAGATAATTAGAAGCATGCTTTTGAACTAGTAAAAGAGTTTCAGTTAACATTTTTATTTTTCATTTTTCTCTAAATGATATTTTTATTTCTTAAAAAGGGAGTTAGGAAACTCAAACTAAATTCCAAACTCTTTTAAATAGATATTGTAAAGATGTTGCATTTCAAAAAGTAATTTTTTGTCAAAAATTCATAGATGATTTTTATTTATCTTGTCTTTAAACTGTATTTATAAATTGTGAAAAGAACGCTGTAATTGAAAGGATTATTTATGCAAATTAAATACTTGAATTTTGGTCGTTTAAGAAAAGGCAATGAACTACAAATAAATCTAATAGACTGAATGAAGGTCGGAAATCAATATCGAGTTTATGAAAACAAATCTGAAAGATTTTATCCATTTTTTCTCATAAATGTGTCCAATAATTCTAAAATAAAAAGTAAGCACAAATATAGATCTAATTTTTTTAAGAAGACCCTTGTTTTAAAAACTATTTTAATAGATAGTATTTCAGAATACGCAACATTTTATTAAGATACCGAGTGTTTTAAAATGATTGTATAGGACATTTTAACCATTCGCTTACATTTCATGGTAAAGGACTTGACAAGTAATGGGCTTGACATTTCAAATAAAGCTATTAAAATAACTAACTTGTATATTTTCTAACTTTGATAATAATTTACATATCTTCTAAAACTATTTAGTAAACTTACTTAGCAGCTTACATTTCATCGCTTACAAATATGGTAACAGACTTCACATGAATGACTTGAAATAAAACTATTAGAAATGAACTAGTTTGTATAATTTCTAACTTAGATAATAATACATACCTTCCGAAACTATTTAGTAAACAATATTTAACCACAAAAGTGCAAAAATCTTTACTTTAATATTAAAATTCATGGTAACTGACTTGACAGTGAAAACAAAAATACCAACTTTGATGAAAGCTTATTCTTGTCACTATTACATTGCTTCACTATTGAAGAGTAAAAAATGGCAAGTAGTAGTTGCGTGAATAGTTTAACTATATTGCCGAATATTTGCTGCTAACTTTAGGCAGAACTAGAAACCTATTTTGACTAAAATAATCACAAGGTAATACACTTGACACAAAGTGAGGGCCAAAATATTTCTTTTATTTTCTTAAAGAAAATATGTCGTATAAACATTTTTTTTTTTTTTTTATTGAACAGTTCATATTTAAAATAATTAAATCTATTTATTTTTAAAAAGTTAAATTAGATTTATTAAATAACAGTTAATGACATAAAATATGAAATAGGACACACATTTTGCTTAGAATCACAATTTTGAAAATTTATCTCCAAATTTAGTATTATTTTTTTATTTATTTTAATATGTTAGAAATGATCAACAGTCTTTTTTTAGCTAATGTATAGCTCAAATATTAATTTATATTTGAATTTTCTTCTTTTTCCTAAGATAAAAGGGTAATGCTAAAATCAATATTTTTAATTTTTTTATTAGCGTATGACCTAGCGACAGCACTTGTCAATCTATTTAATTGAATGTCAAGTTGGTGCTTTTTTAATTTCTCTAGAAATCTTCTTTCAGTCATACCTATATTTTGAATTTTCAGATTTTTGTACATAAGGAGAGGGATCTCATAAAAATCAAGAATATATTCCTTGGAATTTAAGAGAAATAAAAATAGAAACTTAGGAAGTGGAGATGTAATGAGATATTTATTGAATTTCAAGATTAACCGCTTTTAAATGCTCAGACGTTGTAAGAAAGTACAGGAATTTTTTGTAGAGAAGTTGGGTTTTGAAGATAATCTAACAGGTTTCGCTGTGCTTTTGAATCGTATGTTGAATGAGATTTAGAAAAGGACCATGATCTTTAACACTTCATATTATATTATCAATATTATTATGTTTAAATGGCATGTTTCTTTTTATTTTTCATGATACACCGATTTAGCTCATGTATAATAGTCTGAGGTATTTTACTTGCATCATTCATATATTACTCGCAGTGTAAATGTCTACGTTTAAAAGTTTCAAATATTTCGAATCAATTGTGATTATAAACTGACAAAAATATTCGTAAAGCAATCATTTTTTCTTGTTTTTAGATGTACAACAGGTCAAAAATATCCATACATATTAAATGATTACAAAATTAAGGATTATAAAGCACCGATAAACTTCTTCGAAAGTATGTGCTTTTTTTTAAATGTAACTTTCTCATTGTGGGCACTTTAAAATGCGCTGCATATTCAAATTTAAAAGTCTTAAGTTGTCAGAACTTTACGGAATACATTTAACAACCTGTCGTAAGATAAGGTTTTTGTTGATGATCACAGGATTTCCTATTATTGATTTCATGTTCTTTATTAACCTAAAACTTGTCACTAATTCTGGGGATTATAAATACGTTTCTAACTCTTGTATATTTTCTCTAACTTAAAAATTTTCTAATTACTTATTGATGCACTAGGTGATATACTAAAATAAAATTAATTTCTTCATAGGTTAGATTAATTTCAGAAAAAATTTCAAGATTGTAAAATATGAAATCAAAAGAAGAATACGCCTTTTTAGCAAATAAATTTATACATACTATTTGTGTCTGTATTCTTGGTAACTGTTGGTAAATGTATCACTTAACATTCAATTTACTTTGATATGCATTTGAAAATTAAAAACAGTTTCTCCCTGATTTTAATATATTTCACCGATTTACATCACCAAGTTTTAAAATATATGTAGCGACGTTTATTTTCCTGATCTGAAAAATGGAAACTGATTCATAATTCAGTTCAAGGTTGTAGCGGTGAGTGAAGGGAGCGGGACAAGAACATTTCAAAGTTTTGGCGGATAGCGAATGGAATGGGACATTGGCATACTCCGGTTTGGCGTCCTGCGGTCCTGTGTGGCATGCTTTTGGCGAGAATGCAGATTGAGAGGAGAACTCAGTGGAACTTTTTGAACACTTGATGTAAGACTTCGTCGATGAAGCGTCGTGTTGTTAAAGGCCGTAGATCGGTCATCTAATATAATATTTAATGTTTTATTTACAATATGTTATTTATATAGTTGAGTTTTTTATTTCTTTAATAAAGATTTATTTTGTTAAAAAGAAAATGAGTAATTACAGCTCACCTACTATTCACAACAAGTGGTGACCCGGACGTGGTGCAAAAAAGAGAGATAAAAGAGAAATTCAGTGGGATGCGGATGCAGAGAGTAGTTTCGAGCAAGTTAAGTAAGCAATAGCTAATGCGACTTTGCTTTATAACCCCTCACAAGACGCGAAGCTTGCACTTATAACGGATTGCAGCGATTTTGCTATGGGTGGGGTGTTACAAGAAATTACGCCCGATGGTCCAAAACCACTTGGATTTTTCTCTCGTAAGTTGTCCCCTACACAGTGCAAATATTTAACATATGACCGGGAATTGTTAGCTACATATTCTGCGATCCAATATTTTAGGCATATGTTAGAAGCACGGATATTTACACTGTATGTAGATCACAAACCCCTAACTTTTGCACTTCAGCAAAAACATGAAAAAATGTTCCCCTAGAAGGCTTCGGCAGTTAGACTTTATATCCCAGTTTACTACGGATATACGTTATTTACCGAATAAGGGAAATTTTGTTGCTGACAGTTTATCTAGAATTTGTGAAATTCAGTTTTCTTCACTTGCAGATTTTGAATTGTGGGAAAAGTTGCAAACAGAGGATGAGGAGCTAAAGCATATTTTGGACGGAAGGGTTGAATTTAGTGGAAAGTTAGCTAAAATACAAATGCCGGAAGCCAAAACACTATTGTATTGTGAAACTTCTGGTGAGGTGAACAGATTTTATGTCCCCCAGATTTTGAGATATAAGGTGTTTCAGTCACTACATGGTTTGTCGCATCCTGGTATACGAGCGACTAGGCAACTAATTGGTTCAAAATATATTTGGCCAGGGCTAAATAAGGATGTTTCTATGTGGTGTAGGTCGTGTATACCTGTCAAAAAACTAAGGTACACCTGCATACTAAATTTCCTTTGGTCCAATTTTTAGTTCCAGATGAGAGATTTTCTCATATACACATAGACATTATTGATCCTTTGCCTCTAGTACATGGATTCAGATATTGCCTCACTATGATTGACAGGTTTACTTGGTGGCCAGAGGCTGTACCGATTGGGGATATGAGTGCTGAAACAGTTGCTCAGGCCTTTATTCAGACGTGGGTTTCTCGTTTTGGTACGCCTCAGAGGATTACATGCGATCAGGGTAAGCAATTTGAGTCCATACTATTTGAAAGTCTGGCAAGAATGCTAGGCTCTAGTGTAGCTAGCACTGCTTCATACAGACCCCAGTCCAATGGATTGGTAGAGCGACTTCACCGACCTTTAAAACAAGCATTAATGTGCTTAAAGGTGGATTGGTTGGAGGCTCTTCCACTAGTTTTGCTTGGTCTACGGACTACAGTGCGCGAGGACCTGGCCGCATCTACAGCTGAGCTGACATATGGAACAACTTTAAGGCTTCCAGGTCAGTTGTATGAAGATAACCCTCTGTCAGACCTACCGGCTTATGTTTTGAAACTACAAAAATTAATGTGTGCTTTGAGACCTTGTCAACCTTTAAGACATGGGCAGCAAAAGATCTATGTTCCAAAAGAACTGAAAAATTGCACCCATGTGTCCGTTCGGAGAGGTCCTTTTAAGAGATCTTTGCAACCGACTTACGAAGGTCCATTTAAAGCCGTAAGAAGACTTGAGAAAGATTTTGTGGTTTCTGTTAAGAACCAGGAAAGATCATACATATTGATCGGTTAAAACCTGCATTTCTTTTACGTGAAGACGGTGAGCCTGATTCTACGCCTTACATAACCCGATTCAGAAGGAAGGTTCGTTTTCGTCTCCCATACATGTAGACTCACTCCCATACAATTAACTCACGGCGGGGGAGTTGTGTAGCGACGTTTATTTTCCTGATCTGAAAAATGGAAACTGATTCATAATTCAGTTCAAGGTTGTAGCGGTGAGTGAATGGAGCGGGACAAGAACATTTCAAAGTTTTGGCGGATAGCGAATGGAATGGGCCATTGGCATACTCCGGTTTGGCGTCCTCCGGTCCTGTGTGGGATGCTTTTGGCGAGAATGCAGATTGACTGGAGAACTCAGTGGAACTTTTTGAACATTTGATGTAAGACTTCGTCAATGAAGCGTCGTGTTGTTAAAGACCGTAGATCGGTCATCTAATATAATATTTAATGTTTTATTTACAATATGTTATTTATATAGTTGAGTTTTTTATATGTTTAATAAAGATTTATTTTGTTAAAAAGAAAATGAGTAATCACAGCTCACCTACAATTCACCACATATACATTTATTGGTATCATCAGAAATGCATTTGTTTTTAATAACATCTTAAAAAAGTAATTTGGATCTCTTAGCTTTGTAACAGAAAATATATTAAGAAAACCCACAGCCATAAAAAGAGCCATAAAATATTGCATAAAGACACCAATGTTAAACTATTAAATACCTATCTGTTCGTCCTTTATTTGCTGTCAGCATATTTAGTATGCAATATATACGGGGCAAGAGAAATTATTTTTTAATGTATGTTTTTTTTTTTTTTTTTTTTTTTTTTTTTTTTTTTTTTTAATAAAGACATATTATAAATATTTTCAGTCATAAGCATAACTGCATCGAATCTACTTTATTGCTCTAGGAACATGTATTTTCCTTCTAAAATTAAAATTCCCTTGCTGCTTGCATACTAAATATCTGAAGAATATTCGCTGCAGAAAGATGCTGATAATTAAAGAAAACAAATTTTATTGTATCAATAGTATTATTAATTAAGGTTATTGCATTTTCGTTTTTCTGTTTAATATCGAAGTCAAGTATCAATATATTATTTCATATTCATTTGTGTATAGCATTGCAATTTGAATATAAATATTTTTTCTAACATTATTTGTTTAGAAATATTTATTTATACCATATGTTTAAGTTACGCTACCCATTGTTTCAGTGTGTGAAGAGTTTGAAAAACAAAGTTAACAAAGTTATCTATGTACAAAAAAAGGTTAAAAAATGAATATATATATATATATATATATATATATATATATATATGGGTCATTCCACAGGAATCGGGTAACTTTAGAGGTGAATTTGAAATGCACTATTTTTATCTCTGATTTCAATTTTTTTATAATATCAATGAAGAATAAGTTAATTTTATTATATTCATACAGCAACATTAAAATGTCTGAATATTTTTTTTTAAAATCGAGCTTTTTAAAAAGTAGGTTCCAAAAAACCGCCGTGACTTTCAGAGGACTGACCAAAACCGAAGATTTTATTCTGGATTCAACTTTTTGAATTATTCAAACTTTTTATTAATAATTATAAATAATTATCCAAAGGATAAAATTTCGTATCCCTGCGAGCTGTGGTTTCCGAATTTTTGAGGTTACATAGTTACGAACACATATTTTAATAGTATAGATCAGTATATAATTATTAATTGATAAGAGAACTTGTCAAAAATGTAAAATTATTATAGAAATGATGTGATCTACCTTTCATTAATGTGTTTAACTGTCTTTTGCTTTTAAGTCAGTCCTCTGGGAGTTTTCATCTGAAAAACTGCCAAGGGACTGATGTCAATGGACTGACGTTTTCACTATAAAACACAAAAAATCTACTTATTGGAACCAAATACCATATTATTCTCTTTTAATATTAAATATAGCAATAAAAAAGATGTTAAAATCAGCGCACAACAGTAATAATTATTTATAAATTATTAAATTATTACTTACCAAAGGACTGATTAATTGAGTGTTAGCATTCTGATGGATAAATATCAGTCATCACTGCCTCTTTATATGATAAATAAATAAAAAAAAGACAATTAAATTATCAACAATAGATAATATCAGAAATTTATGGAATTTAACATGAGCCAGGGGACTGACGCGCAAAATAGGGGTACACAACTAGAAATAAAAAAAAGCAATATATATATATTTAAATAACGTAACATACATTAATAGTTATTAATTAACTATCTCAGAACATAACAACGTTCGTTTTTGTTGCCTAAATCCATTAATTTAAAAATAATTAATATTTAAGTCTTCACTGTTTCCAGTGATACACGCCAAGGGATTGACTTTTTGGGGTCAAAAAGCTAAATTTTGATTAAGAAATATTTCAATTTTCCAAAATATTATACAGGCTTCTTAAGCAGAATCAATTTTGTCTACAAATGGACATTTTTCAAAATTTGAATATATTAAATGGTAAATAATTTTTTTGCAGTTTCACGAAGTTACCCGATTCTTGTGAAGTGACCCATATATATATTTATCAAGTATCTACGACACAGAATCTACGACACTTAACTGAGGCATGTTTACTTATCTTTATAAATTTCAATTTCATCTGGGGAATATGATGATTAATTTAAACTGAATGGTAAAATTCCTTACCCTTTGTAGCACATGAAGATTTTAATGATACGAGCATGCGATATTTCTACTCAGTGTATCCCATAATGATGTATGAAACTACCTTTATCGAAAAAAAAACTTTTTCAATAATACTAAGTATTTAACTGAATATTTTAAGATTCCACAAGTAGATATAATTTAAAATTTTCATTCTTTAAGTATCATACTTAAGAAGAAATTATTTACAAAATTTTACTAGTATTAACAACGACATAATTTTGTTAATATTCAGTATTATTTTTTCTTGTATTTTTTTTAATATTTCTTTTTTATGTTTTTCAAATGTATTATAAAATGGAAAAATGTTTAAAAAATGTTAAGAAACAAAATTATTTTAATAAGCAATTTTCCATCATTTAAAACTAAACTATACTTTCTGAACTGTATATCGTGCTGTTAATTTTTTTTCTATTAACTTTGCAAAATACTTATCCCCAATAAAAATAATAATAATGAAAAATAAATAATAAAAAATGTAAAGCATCTTAAACTGCATATTTAAAATTAAAATAAATCTGAATTTCCATTTATTAATCTAAAGTAAAAAGTGAGAAATGTATTGTGTCACTTATTAACTGAAAACAAATAATGATATAAAAAACATGAAAATATGAATCATTTGTTTATATCCTGAAAACAAAAATTGGTATGCAAATTAAATGTTTAGAAATCATTTAGAATTTCATATTGTGTACAACGGATGGTTTTAGCGGGGTTTTCTTCCTTTTTTCAGTTTAAAAACAAGAGTTTTGATTTTTTTTCAGTCTGACCGCATTTTGAACATCCCGTTCATTCGTTTGTTTGATGAAATTATATATTCTTACGTAGTGCTAGCAAAATCAACGTTTAACAATTGATTTAAAAAAAGGCGGAAACTTTTAAATAAAATTATCTATTTTGAGGAGTCAGCAACTTCATGCATTTCTCGTTTTAAAACAGAACAAGTAAAAAAAATCATGCCTTAAGTATTGATTATGAAACATTTTCCAACACTTCCTGAATTCATTAACACAACTTCGCTATTTAGATAAATAAGACTTTACTGTCCATAGTCAAAGATGTATTCTAATACTTTTGACCAGCCGTGTATTTGATATGTCTATTGATATATATATGTTTGCTAACAGTATGTAGATATTGCGACCGTAGGCGCCATTGCAGCACTCATCAATTGCAACACATATATATATATACAATCCCAATTTCGTGAAAATATTTAATAAGCACCAGGTGCATAATGTATAAACATTATTAAAAACAATAAACATTAAAATAACAATATTGAACAATATAAAAAATAATATAAAATCACCCGCAGAACCAAAAGCCATCACTCATCAGCAGGCGGAATGGCTTTAACCTTCCCCCCGCTGTTAAAATAAAGCTTAATCAGCAGGTTTCGTGTGATCTGGCAAAACCTTGCATTAAATATGAAAATGACGTACTCAAAAGTCACTCAAAATTATTTCAAAAATCATTTAAAGATCAATTCAAATAAATAAGCTTTACTTATATGTTGAATATTTTGAATCGTAATAAACCATTTAAAGAATACACCTTTATATTTATGAAATCTTAATTGATTATAGTATAAAATGCAAGCAAATGCCACACCTCCGCCTGAACCCGCTCATTAGCACAAAAGTTAAACTTACTGCATAAGCTCGGCCTTTTAATTTCAGCAGGTGACAAAAACTAACTCAAACGAAGACCAATCCACATTTCAAACAACAAAGCCTTTTCTTTCCGGTCGTGTCTTCTTTCTGTACGTTATTTCATCCACAGTCATCCTTTCTACCTTGTAGACTTTCAGATGACCGCTTCATGTAACAATACTCCAGAAGGCAGCATTCCTCTCGGCTACGCCTCCAATCCAAAAAGTTGCCATTTATTGAAAAGTAACTTTACGTAATATCTTAAAAATTTACTTGGATAATTATTTTTATAAAATAAATTACCTAAAAACTTATAAACCTGTTTATTTACATTGAAATCATTATTGCATATTTTTCTAAATCTAATAAACTGATTTATAACAGTATTAATAAAAACTTTTTTATTCAGGTTGGAGTACCAATGGGGTAAATTTATAGTATAAAAGTCAAAACTGTTTCTTTTATCATATAGATCGATATTGATACTATTGTCTGAAATATTAAAAGAAATATCAAGGAAATCTACTTTGTTATCAATATTGTTAGCTTTGTTTAATTTTAAGAAATCAGGATAAATTTTATTGTATTCATTAAAAAAATCAAAATTATAAATTAATATGTCGTCAATGTATCTATAAATATGTAAATGCTTATTATATTTAACTGTATAATTGTATTCATAATAAAATAAAAACAAGTTAGCAGCAGTGCTAGAATAGTTAGTTCCCATTCCGATTCCACATGATTGATTAAATATATTATTCCTGTAAATTACATAATTATTATAAAAACAAAAATGACACAAATTCAAGAAAAATTCCCGATTAATATTTAGCTCCTCATTGATACAAAAATTGTCAAAAATATCTCCAAGAACATTGTATAATGAATCTATAGGTATGTTATTGAACAAATTTTCGAAATCAAAAACCTGCATGAAATGAGGAGTGAAGTGTTTTTTGTCCAAAACCTCGTAACTATTATCGATTGACCAAAAATGGCTGGTGTTTTTAAATTTATATTTAAGAAAACCGTATATTCTTTTTAATAATTTTTGAAGAACTATGTTAAAATCTCTATTGATACTTTTGGTCGTGCTACAAATAAATCTAAATTTTTTTGGATTTTTATGAAATTTTGGAGTCATAAACAAAAAAGGTAATGTGTGATGACTAGAAAGATTGAAATTATAAGAGTATAAAGTTTTACATTTCTTTTTAAAAGCAATAAATTTTTTATGAATGGGGTTTAAATTTTCATTAATTTTAGTGTAAAAACTGTCATTTTGTAATTCATTAATTACTATATCAGTATAAAATTTTTTACATATAACAGCATAATTGTTCGCAGCTTTATCCACTGTGACAAAAACAAATTTATTCTGCAAATCCTTAATATCTTTGTAATCACTTTTATTAAGCTTTTGGTATTCATATCTATCACTATTTAAAAATGTAGATAAACTTGATTTAAAATATTTAACTATGTTATCTTTCCAATCAAAAAAAGCTTCCAAAGGTAAACTATTCTTATAACTTTGTTGTTTAATAAAATTATCAATATCCTCATTAAAGATTACCAAAGCCTTTTTCATACTAATTTTTTCATTCAATCTAAATTTAGTTCCAAAGTTCATTAAATATCTTACATTACTATTAGCAATTATGTTTAAATCACCAGTAATTACATGCTTATGAAAATTATCTATCCAGTCATCATAATCTCCACTGTTGCAAAAACAATTTATAACCGAATCCACCTCACTTTCAGCAATTTGTCTATAATTAAATATTTTACCACTAAACGGTCTATTATAATTAAAAGCCACAGTAATAAAGCAATTCTTAATTGGAAAAAGATTATAATTTTCATTAAAGACTTTATTGAAATTCAAATTATCAAACGACTTTTGCTGAAATTTTATCTTAAAATATAGTTTATCCTTGTCACTATTTAACTTATTCATTAACTTAAAATTTATTAAGTCAAAAATTAGATCCTTAAATTGTGAATTTTTAAATTTAAACTTATCCAATGTAAATTTTAATTTTTTCAATGTTTTAATCTTCAATTTAAAAACCTCAGTTTTAACCATTTTAGTACTGTAAGTCAATACAAAATTTTCTTCTAAATCTTTTAACCAAGTATCAGGAACAATATTATTAAAAATATTGCTAAAACGATGTGAACCCCTTTTGCCTCTATTTATCACAATCATACTATTAAATTTATTACATAAATCATATACATTGACTATATTCTTGATATTAATATGATTTAACATAGTGTTAAGTCCGTAGGGATAAATAGATCTAAATTTCATCATAAAATCATTCTCACGAGCTAATCTGTCAGCTTTATCTTCAACATGGTCCAGAATTTCAATCTGGATTTTATCAAATAAGTGTAATCTAAAATGTAGAATTTCAAAAGTTGGATTTTGTTTTTTAGCCGTATTGGATCTGTGTTGATTAATACGAATATGTAATTCATCACCAGTTTGCCCAACATAACTTTGTTTGCATACTAAGCAAATTATTCTATAAATGACATTATTAAATTTGCAAAATGGTGTATAATTTTTAGGCAACTCTCCAGTGGTGACACAGCCCACTATACAAGTCTTACACAATTTATTTTTACATTTATAGTATTTCATTTCATTATATTTTATATATCGTAACGTATTTATTAAGATTTTTTTAAAGCACATAGGCTTACTTGCAATGAAACAATTAACAAAACAATATGCACCCAAGCACTTATAAAAAATATGTAAAATATGAAAAATATATATGACATAAGCGCCCCATGCAGCTTATATTGCCATATATAAATATATGTTTGCTAACAGTATGTAGATATTGCGACCGTAGGCGCCATTGCAGCACTCATCAATTGCAACACATATATATATATACAATCCCAATTTCGTGAAAATATTTAATAAGCACCAGGTGCATAATGTATAAACATTATTAAAAACAATAAACATTAAAATAACAATATTGAACAATATAAAAAATAATATAAAATCACCCGCAGAACCAAAAGCCATCACTCATCAGCAGGCGGAATGGCTTTAACCTTCCCCCCGCTGTTAAAATAAAGCTTAATCAGCAGGTTTCGTGTGATCTGGCAAAACCTTGCATTAAATATGAAAATGACGTACTCAAAAGTCACTCAAAATTATTTCAAAAATCATTTAAAGATCAATTCAAATAAATAAGCTTTACTTATATGTTGAATATTTTGAATCGTAATAAACCATTTAAAGAATACACCTTTATATTTATGAAATCTTAATTGATTATAGTATAAAATGCAAGCAAATGCCACACCTCCGCCTGAACCCGCTCATTAGCACAAAAGTTAAACTTACTGCATAAGCTCGGCCTTTTAATTTCAGCAGGTGACAAAAACTAACTCAAACGAAGACCAATCCACATTTCAAACAACAAAGCCTTTTCTTTCCGGTCGTGTCTTCTTTCTGTACGTTATTTCATCCACAGTCATCCTTTCTACCTTGTAGACTTTCAGATGACCGCTTCATGTAACAATACTCCAGAAGGCAGCATTCCTCTCGGCTACGCCTCCAATCCAAAAAGTTGCCATTTATTGAAAAGTAACTTTACGTAATATCTTAAAAATTTACTTGGATAATTATTTTTATAAAATAAATTACCTAAAAACTTATAAACCTGTTTATTTACATTGAAATCATTATTGCATATTTTTCTAAATCTAATAAACTGATTTATAACAGTATTAATAAAAACTTTTTTATTCAGGTTGGAGTACCAATGGGGTAAATTTATAGTATAAAAGTCAAAACTGTTTCTTTTATCATATAGATCGATATTGATACTATTGTCTGAAATATTAAAAGAAATATCAAGGAAATCTACTTTGTTATCAATATTGTTAGCTTTGTTTAATTTTAAGAAATCAGGATAAATTTTATTGTATTCATTAAAAAAATCAAAATTATAAATTAATATGTCGTCAATGTATCTATAAATATGTAAATGCTTATTATATTTAACTGTATAATTGTATTCATAATAAAATAAAAACAAGTTAGCAGCAGTGCTAGAATAGTTAGTTCCCATTCCGATTCCACATGATTGATTAAATATATTATTCCTGTAAATTACATAATTATTATAAAAACAAAAATGACACAAATTCAAGAAAAATTCCCGATTAATATTTAGCTCCTCATTGATACAAAAATTGTCAAAAATATCTCCAAGAACATTGTATAATGAATCTATAGGTATGTTATTGAACAAATTTTCGAAATCAAAAACCTGCATGAAATGAGGAGTGAAGTGTTTTTTGTCCAAAACCTCGTAACTATTATCGATTGACCAAAAATGGCTGGTGTTTTTAAATTTATATTTAAGAAAACCGTATATCCTTTTTAATAATTTTTGAAGAACTATGTTAAAATCTCTATTGATACTTTTGGTCGTGCTACAAATAAATCTAAATTTTTTTGGATTTTTATGAAATTTTGGAGTCATAAACAAAAAAGGTAATGTGTGATGACTAGAAAGATTGAAATTATAAGAGTATAAAGTTTTACATTTCTTTTTAAAAGCAATAAATTTTTTATGAATGGGGTTTAAATTTTCATTAATTTTAGTGTAAAAACTGTCATTTTGTAATTCATTAATTACTATATCAGTATAAAATTTTTTACATATAACAGCATAATTGTTCGCAGCTTTATCCACTGTGACAAAAACAAATTTATTCTGCAAATCCTTAATATCTTTGTAATCACTTTTATTAAGCTTTTGGTATTCATATCTATCACTATTTAAAAAATTTTTTTCTTAAATATAAATTTAAAAACACCAGCCATTTTTGGTCAATCGATAATAGTTACGAGGTTTTGGACAAAAAACACTTCACTCCTCATTTCATGCAGGTTTTTGATTTCGAAAATTTGTTCAATAACATACCTATAGATTCATTATACAATGTTCTTGGAGATATTTTTGACAATTTTTGTATCAATGAGGAGCTAAATATTAATCGGGAATTTTTCTTGAATTTGTGTCATTTTTGTTTTTATAATAATTATGTAATTTACAGGAATAATATATTTAATCAATCATGTGGAATCGGAATGGGAACTAACTATTCTAGCACTGCTGCTAACTTGTTTTTATTTTATTATGAATACAATTATACAGTTAAATATAATAAGCATTTACATATTTATAGATACATTGACGACATATTAATTTATAATTTTGATTTTTTTAATGAATACAATAAAATTTATCCTGATTTCTTAAAATTAAACAAAGCTAACAATATTGATAACAAAGTAGATTTCCTTGATATTTCTTTTAATATTTCAGACAATAGTATCAATATCGATCTATATGATAAAAGAAACAGTTTTGACTTTTATACTATAAATTTACCCCATTGGTACTCCAACCTGAATAAAAAAGTTTTTATTAATACTGTTATAAATCAGTTTATTAGATTTAGAAAAATATGCAATAATGATTTCAATGTAAATAAACAGGTTTATAAGTTTTTAGGTAATTTATTTTATAAAAATAATTATCCAAGTAAATTTTTAAGATATTACGTAAAGTTACTTTTCAATAAATGGCAACTTTTTGGATTGGAGGCGTAGCCGAGAGGAATGCTGCCTTCTGGAGTATTGTTACATGAAGCGGTCATCTGAAAGTCTACAAGGTAGAAAGGATGACTGTGGATGAAATAACGTACAGAAAGAAGACACGACCGGAAAGAAAAGGCTTTGTTGTTTGAAATGTGGATTGGTCTTCGTTTGAGTTAGTTTTTGTCACCTGCTGAAATTAAAAGGCCGAGCTTATGCAGTAAGTTTAACTTTTGTGCTAATGAGCGGGTTCAGGCGGAGGTGTGGCATTTGCTTGCATTTTATACTATAATCAATTAAGATTTCATAAATATAAAGGTGTATTCTTTAAATGGTTTATTACGATTCAAAATATTCAACATATAAGTAAAGCTTATTTATTTGAATTGATCTTTAAATGATTTTTGAAATAATTTTGAGTGACTTTTGAGTACGTCATTTTCATATTTAATGCAAGGTTTTGCCAGATCACACGAAACCTGCTGATTAAGCTTTATTTTAACAGCGGGGGGAAGGTTAAAGCCATTCCGCCTGCTGATGAGTGATGGCTTTTGGTTCTGCGGGTGATTTTATATTATTTTTTATATTGTTCAATATTGTTATTTTAATGTTTATTGTTTTTAATAATGTTTATACATTATGCACCTGGTGCTTATTAAATATTTTCACGAAATTGGGATTGTATATATATATATGTGTTGCAATTGATGAGTGCTGCAATGGCGCCTACGGTCGCAATATCTACATACTGTTAGCAAACATATATTTATATATGGCAATATAAGCTGCATGGGGCGCTTATGTCATATATATTTTTCATATTTTACATATTTTTTATAAGTGCTTGGGTGCATATTGTTTTGTTAATTGTTTCATTGCAAGTAAGCCTATGTGCTTTAAAAAATCTTAATAAATACGTTACGATATATAAAATATAATGAAATGAAATACTATAAATGTAAAAATAAATTGTGTAAGACTTGTATAGTGGGCTGTGTCACCACTGGAGAGTTGCCTAAAAATTATACACCATTTTGCAAATTTAATAATGTCATTTATAGAATAATTTGCTTAGTATGCAAACAAAGTTATGTTGGGCAAACTGGTGATGAATTACATATTCGTATTAATCAACACAGATCCAATACGGCTAAAAAACAAAATCCAACTTTTGAAATTCTACATTTTAGATTACACTTATTTGATAAAATCCAGATTGAAATTCTGGACCATGTTGAAGATAAAGCTGACAGATTAGCTCGTGAGAATGATTTTATGATGAAATTTAGATCTATTTATCCCTACGGACTTAACACTATGTTAAATCATATTAATATCAAGAATATAGTCAATGTATATGATTTATGTAATAAATTTAATAGTATGATTGTGATAAATAGAGGCAAAAGGGGTTCACATCGTTTTAGCAATATTTTTAATAATATTGTTCCTGATACTTGGTTAAAAGATTTAGAAGAAAATTTTGTATTGACTTACAGTACTAAAATGGTTAAAACTGAGGTTTTTAAATTGAAGATTAAAACATTGAAAAAATTAAAATTTACATTGGATAAGTTTAAATTTAAAAATTCACAATTTAAGGATCTAATTTTTGACTTAATAAATTTTAAGTTAATGAATAAGTTAAATAGTGACAAGGATAAACTATATTTTAAGATAAAATTTCAGCAAAAGTCGTTTGATAATTTGAATTTCAATAAAGTCTTTAATGAAAATTATAATCTTTTTCCAATTAAGAATTGCTTTATTACTGTGGCTTTTAATTATAATAGACCGTTTAGTGGTAAAATATTTAATTATAGACAAATTGCTGAAAGTGAGGTGGATTCGGTTATAAATTGTTTTTGCAACAGTGGAGATTATGATGACTGGATAGATAATTTTCATAAGCATGTAATTACTGGTGATTTAAACATAATTGCTAATAGTAATGTAAGATATTTAATGAACTTTGGAACTAAATTTAGATTGAATGAAAAAATTAGTATGAAAAAGGCTTTGGTAATCTTTAATGAGGATATTGATAATTTTATTAAACAACAAAGTTATAAGAATAGTTTACCTTTGGAAGCTTTTTTTGATTGGAAAGATAACATAGTTAAATATTTTAAATCAAGTTTATCTACATTTTTAAATAGTGATAGATATGAATACCAAAAGCTTAATAAAAGTGATTACAAAGATATTAAGGATTTGCAGAATAAATTTGTTTTTGTCACAGTGGATAAAGCTGCGAACAATTATGCTGTTATATGTAAAAAATTTTATACTGATATAGTAATTAATGAATTACAAAATGACAGTTTTTACACTAAAATTAATGAAAATTTAAACCCCATTCATAAAAAATTTATTGCTTTTAAAAAGAAATGTAAAACTTTATACTCTTATAATTTCAATCTTTCTAGTCATCACACATTACCTTTTTTGTTTATGACTCCAAAATTTCATAAAAATCCAAAAAAATTTAGATTTATTTGTAGCACGACCAAAAGTATCAATAGAGATTTTAACATAGTTCTTCAAAAATTATTAAAAAGGATATACGGTTTTCTTAAATATAAATTTAAAAACACCAGCCATTTTTGGTCAATCGATAATAGTTACGAGGTTTTGGACAAAAAACACTTCACTCCTCATTTCATGCAGGTTTTTGATTTCGAAAATTTGTTCAATAACATACCTATAGATTCATTATACAATGTTCTTGGAGATATTTTTGACAATTTTTGTATCAATGAGGAGCTAAATATTAATCGGGAATTTTTCTTGAATTTGTGTCATTTTTGTTTTTATAATAATTATGTAATTTACAGGAATAATATATTTAATCAATCATGTGGAATCGGAATGGGAACTAACTATTCTAGCACTGCTGCTAACTTGTTTTTATTTTATTATGAATACAATTATACAGTTAAATATAATAAGCATTTACATATTTATAGATACATTGACGACATATTAATTTATAATTTTGATTTTTTTAATGAATACAATAAAATTTATCCTGATTTCTTAAAATTAAACAAAGCTAACAATATTGATAACAAAGTAGATTTCCTTGATATTTCTTTTAATATTTCAGACAATAGTATCAATATCGATCTATATGATAAAAGAAACAGTTTTGACTTTTATACTATAAATTTACCCCATTGGTACTCCAACCTGAATAAAAAAGTTTTTATTAATACTGTTATAAATCAGTTTATTAGATTTAGAAAAATATGCAATAATGATTTCAATGTAAATAAACAGGTTTATAAGTTTTTAGGTAATTTATTTTATAAAAATAATTATCCAAGTAAATTTTTAAGATATTACGTAAAGTTACTTTTCAATAAATGGCAACTTTTTGGATTGGAGGCGTAGCCGAGAGGAATGCTGCCTTCTGGAGTATTGTTACATGAAGCGGTCATCTGAAAGTCTACAAGGTAGAAAGGATGACTGTGGATGAAATAACGTACAGAAAGAAGACACGACCGGAAAGAAAAGGCTTTGTTGTTTGAAATGTGGATTGGTCTTCGTTTGAGTTAGTTTTTGTCACCTGCTGAAATTAAAAGGCCGAGCTTATGCAGTAAGTTTAACTTTTGTGCTAATGAGCGGGTTCAGGCGGAGGTGTGGCATTTGCTTGCATTTTATACTATAATCAATTAAGATTTCATAAATATAAAGGTGTATTCTTTAAATGGTTTATTACGATTCAAAATATTCAACATATAAGTAAAGCTTATTTATTTGAATTGATCTTTAAATGATTTTTGAAATAATTTTGAGTGACTTTTGAGTACGTCATTTTCATATTTAATGCAAGGTTTTG
This sequence comes from Maratus speculifer, assembly GCA_964019185.1. Taxonomy (NCBI): domain Eukaryota; kingdom Metazoa; phylum Arthropoda; class Arachnida; order Araneae; family Salticidae; genus Maratus; species Maratus speculifer. The sequence goes on from OZ025290.1 coordinate 324,403,368, forward strand.
CCAGATCACACGAAACCTGCTGATTAAGCTTTATTTTAACAGCGGGGGGAAGGTTAAAGCCATTCCGCCTGCTGATGAGTGATGGCTTTTGGTTCTGCGGGTGATTTTATATTATTTTTTATATTGTTCAATATTGTTATTTTAATGTTTATTGTTTTTAATAATGTTTATACATTATGCACCTGGTGCTTATTAAATATTTTCACGAAATTGGGATTGTATATATATATTGATATATATATATATATTTTATAATGAGGAAACTTGGTTTAGAGAGAAAACGTGTAACAGGCTGAAATTTCTCCTTCAGCAATTCATACTAATAGATGGAGACGTAATTTAATACTTTTTCAGTTCTGAGTTTAACTAATACCTTCATTACACGCCAATATTTTGCTAACATTTAGTTCAAACAAAAACACTCCTAAAATTTTTTATATTACATTTCCCGAAATTAACATCCATGGGTGAACATGATTCCAATACTTTGTTTGAACTTGTATATCATTTTATCTATATTCTACAAACATTTCTTTTTAAACTGAAAACAGTTCAAGGTATAAATGCATAACGTATTTAAAAACCATCCTTAAATAAATTACATTCATGATCAGTAAACTTTACGAACTCATTTTAGTAACCCTGCATATCAAATGCAGCATTTATGCACACCATAATATGCACACATGTAATAAATAAAAACAATTGCCATTTTCCCGCTTTGAGTTTGTTCTAAAGTTTTATAGGAACATACTTTTATTCTCAGTTTCCGTAATGTATTAATATTTTTAACGGCTAAAGTTATTTTTATTTTATTTTATTTAACTCAGCATAATCTATTTTCTTAAAAAGAGCTAGAATGTATCTTGAATGTCAATATCTTATTGCGAAATCTTAAATTCATTAAAAAAATCCATTTTTCTTTTTAGAATTAAAACACATTTATCGAAACTTTAATTTTGTTTTATTTATTTTATAATCGTCTGCTTGCTGAAATTCATTCGCATTTAGTGGGGCGTATTACTCTTACGGTTTCCGCCATTTGTTAAAGAGTCCATGCATCTAGTCTCACCCCTAAACCAATAGTAGAGCGCGAAGTAAATTACCTTTACATTCCAAACAATTTTAGTGGATTTTTAAAAGCCTTACGTCGAAAGGGGAGGGGCAAGGTTAGCTTAGAATCTTTGAGAGAGTCATTTTGGTTTTTCGGAGCAAGCAGAATCCTACTGAACTTCCCACCGTTAGGACTCACGTTGCTTATCAGAATAATTTCGAATGTTTGTGAAGAGCAATGCATCTCCAACAATATATTTTCAAAAACCACTTTGTGTTTCTTTATTATTTTTGCGGTGATACTTAATTACAAAAAATGGCTTATTTGTTTTAGTACATGTTCTTTAACGGACCTGATTGAATTAAGAACATTTTGTATTTATTATAAAATTATAGAGACTGAGGTGTGTGTGGAATATCCAGTGAAAGTGGGCAATATTAAAGATTCTGATGCCTCCTTATGTTTGTATATGTTTCCTTATCGGAGAAACCTTCAATTAAATTCCTCCATCTGCCTTTATATGCCAGCCATGACAGGATATACTTTAATTGTTTTTAACGGAGACTATAAAAAATTAAAATTGTCCAGCGGTATTGTGATAGAATACGATAATCTTCTATGATCACACTGACGTCTTACATACATATAGTGAAACTTAATGACGAATATCATAATTAAAACTGCATTTCATGTATTTATCAGCATTCATGGATAATATACAGTACCTCGGATAGAATATCTTCTATGTCTCCCTGTAAATGCTATGCATTTTATATTATGCATAAAATATTAAGCCTCAGTGGCGTATATCAATTTTATTGTACATGAAATCGTTTGACATAATTAAAATATGTAACAAACGATTCCCCTCCTTTATTATTGTGCAATGAAAATTTTGTGCGCCTTTTAAATGAATAATATTTTCAATGCATACTTTATAAAATGCATATTGTAATGCACTTCGCAAATGCATATAAATACGAATATGTTTGGCAGGATGTAACACCTTAAAAATTCATTTGAAATGATTTTTCCCTGATAGGGCGTAATGTAACGGGAAACTTTTGACCATACGTGTAAATAAAGTCATCATGGTAGAAGCTTCATTTTCAACAGCGTGAATGTCAATAACATCTGAAATATTTCATGACAATCCTGTTATATTTACGTGAGTTAGAGCACGGACAGACGAACAGACAAACCGAATGCATAAACACTTTTCAACTTTGTTGGAAAGTGTTAAAAAATAGCGTTAAAAATAGACAAATATTAATATATATCCACATTTCTTGTATCCCGCTATTTACTCCAAAAAAAAATCTAAAGTATACAAGTGTATTATTTCCAAAAAGATGTAATATTTTAAAATATAAAAATGGATAATTATTCCTTTTAACATTGAAAATGCTTTACTTACACACAGTGTGTCATTCTAACTAATGAGCAATACTCACTTCCTGTGTCGTTAATGTTAATGGCAGATGGAATTGAAATTCATAAAAAAAGTTTTTTTTAATTTTTAAAAATTTTGAATTTTTTATTTTTATCTTATAGGAATAGTAGTTTTTTATAGCAACAAGAAGTTGAGAAATCGTAAGTACTTGAATTTGCTTACATTATATATAAACATTGCTTAATTAAAATTTCAATTACTTCCTAAAATGTTGTTTTTTGAACTTCCATTTACATTTGTATGCAATGATTATGAATACAATGAATGATTTCCTTTTTAAATATGTTTACATTTTCTTTTAATGACAGGACATATCTATTTATACATTTAAATTATTTTAAATATTAAAAATATTACAATTTCTATTCCTAAAAAATTTAAAATTCTTCAAATTTTTTTATTCTGCGATTCTTAAAAAGTATTAAATAAACTAAAAAGTGTTACTCAAAGCAAATTAAGATACTTTATATACTTTGTAAAAATGTAACCTTCTTTACAAGTCATTAATCCTGAATTTTTCTTTTATTCCAAGAAATCAATTCAATTACAGCGCTTTTATTGAGAAAAATCAATATCTCTTTTACTTTCAGTAAGTATTGTTAGTCAGAAAAAGCCCTATTATGCCAAGCAAATAAAGCAAGAACGTTTAATGTTATTGAAAATTGTTAAAATATAAAAAATAATTAAATAACAAAGTATTACTGATGCGTTTTCAATAACTGATAATATTTATTTTATTCAATAAATGTCATATTTCACAAAAAAGCTAAACGTTTAGCATAATTAGAAAGGTTTTCAGGAAAAGGTTAATTGCAAGTTAACTTGATTATTTAAGCAGATTGAGTTATTAAAATATTTACTTATTTTTTTATCTGTCTGTAATTTATCGGTAATACATTCCGTAAACTTATCAAGACCAGAAGAGTGTTTTTATGTACAACTTGAAGTTTGTCACATTCCTTTATCTAATTACTCATAAATTTTACATATTAAAATTAATATCATCTAATATTTTAGATGTCATTAGATAAAAGCCCTATGTAGCCGTTATCTTATAATATCTAATTGTATAAGAAAACTAGAAGAAAATCCATCGAACAATCTTTAAAAAAATCAGAAAATATTTGATAAACTTTGAAGAATCACATACCTAATGAAAAGCATGATTACGATACTGAAATAAAAATTCTACATAATAAAAAAGTCTAATGTTTCTTAGTCTACAAAAATGTACTATAAACACGTATGGAAATGCACAATATTCTTGTCCAAGTGACTCAATATTCCGAAAAACTTTCTTTTACATTTAAAACCTTTAGTTAATTAAGTAAATAAATAAGCAATCAAAATAAAAACAATTTCATTTCGAAATTTTAATAAGTTTTTATTTGTTGATTTAGGTGATTTATGTAGACGATTTTCGGAAATGTTTCACAATGCATTAATCTCTCTACCTGGAAAATTGATTTTTCAGATACAATTCAGTAAAAATTTGCATAAATTTAATAAGCCTAAACGTTCTCTTGCTAATGAAATAATACTCCTAATTCTGGCCTTTTATTATATTCTCTGTTTGTAAATTGATAAAAATCCTGCTCGTATCGAGACTGGTGAGGCTTATATTACTAGAGTTATTTTTTGCTCTACCTTATTCCACTCACTTGGATTCTTAAGAAGTACAATTTATTTTAAATTACTTTTAAAAACTTGTCAATGATGTCTCATTTTATGTTTCCAGCTTGGAAGGTACTTTTGTAATTCTTTTTGTCCTCTCTTGTCTATTTTCCTTTTATTAGGATTTTTAAAAAAAATCCTAATTTTAATCTGCATAATCCTTCTATTTTATTTCATTTTTCCTTGTTTATTATATTTTATTTATTATACTTTAATAAAATTTTACTGTATAATTAAAATTGTTGTTTTTCTACATCTGTTTTTCTTGTTTTACCATATATATATATATATATATATACATATACATATATAATTTACTTATTTTATTTCATTTTAATTTTGTTTTTCTTGTTTTATTTTCATTTTTACACTTATCAATTTCTTTTTTAGCATTTTGATTCGTTTTCTGCATATGTTCCATTCTGCTACCGCCACGCCACTTGCAGCATTCTTCCTAAGAACTACTCTTTAACTTTCAGTTAGTTGATTTTAGACCTTGTCCTATTAGAGACACGTGTTAACTTAAACAGATGACGATATGTTATCTATGTAGAAACGAGACCAACGCAATGTTTTATTTTAGGGTGATTTTTTACAAAGATGTATTATTTAAATATTTACATGTTTACCAAGCATATTTTTACAAGCAAGCGCACAATATTAACAGCATTAAGATAATCATAAGCTTCTTACAGTTATATGAACAAATTCAATTAAGTAACTGAAAATGTGTGTCTGGGAATTTGTAGCATCTGGGAAACCGATTTTTTTAGATTTTAAAGATAACTGATTATTGCATTGCAAAAATTACTCGGAAAAGTATTTGAGCATTAGGGGCAGCTAATAACATAATTTTTTATAAATAATAATTTTTTAGTCGGTATCTGACATTTAAATTTCTTCTTTCTCCAAACAATGTCATATAAAAATACCTATCGACATTTAAACATTTAAATGCTTAAAACTCGACAGCTAATTGATGAATTTTAATTAAATTTTCGGCCATTTAAAAGTGAAATTAAGATTTCTAAACTCTACTTTTAGCTTAATGTTTATACATTTTAATTTAAAGTTTAAAAAGTAAACATGACTATCAAGAAATCGATAAATATTTTGAAATGCAAATTCGAAGCAATGAGTTGCTAAGCAACTAAGTTTTATATATCATTAAATATATTTTAAATTTCGTATTTATGTACCCTGTCAGCGATTATATTACACAAGATCTGCCCAACACAAGATCTGTCCAACAAAAAGATCACATGAACGAAAGAAGATATTGGAATATGTTAATTAGTAGCATTTTAGCACATTTAGAAGACGTCGGTGGGAGAAACGACATTTAAAGTTCTGCATAAAATAAAAGTTGCGTAGGGGATTTCTCATTCGTAAATCGGTTTACAAGGTCAATATCGTGTTATGCATTGAATGATAAGAAAAAAATGCTTACCAGCGATGTCGGAATTCAATAGAGAAAAGATTGTTGCCTATCAAAAATATGGATCATCGTTCCATGAAATAACCCGTTGCATTGGTCGCATTGCAACCACTGTAATGTAAATATGGAACCAATGGGGTCATACTGTGAGTCATACTGAATGACTAACGCCTGATAATATAGACATATTCTAAGCTCTTTACTACATAGCGTACTATAAGTCAGGAAATGAATATATTTCTATCGCAACCAGTATTCGCTCGTACGACGCGACCTTTGCGACGGGAATTTGCACAATTTGCAGGAATGGGCTATCAGTACGACGACCACTGCTGCGGTTTTCCTTGACAATGAAACATAAAGGTAGACGGCGACTCTGGTGCGACAAACGACAAAGATGGATACAGAAAGAGGTAAAATGTCATCTTTTCCGACTCGTAGTGGCTCTGTGGGCATTATTTTATTATCCGTGTACGATTCTGGAATCGCTAAGGATAAATCTCATTGCTTGCCTGCAATCGATATTGACATACGGGACTTATACCTGGTATGATGGTTTTGTCAGCTATTAGGCATATGGCATGCTATTCTTTAGTTCGAAATGACAGAAATTTGATAAAAAATTCGTTCATTTCTGACATCTATTGTTAATTGTTTCTGCCTTGTCTTCGAGGTCTATAAAATGCTATAAAGATAACGCAATGTAACATTGTTGCACGACGTTTTCCGACCTTCCACGATACACAGGTAACTCGACCTTATGCCCTCACAACGTTGTCTCTAGATTTTTCACCCATTGAAAACATTTGGTCGTGGATTGGTAAGAGATTGGCCCTCCACCTCTCTCCAGTTAAATAAATTGATGAATTGTGGCGTTGACTTGAGGCAGCATCTAATGAGTTGCTAATTTCTATCATTCGAGCGCAGCTTGACTGCAAAGCTTATAAGAGTAAAGGGAGTTTTAACTGGTAGCAGCACTTTTGGTTATTTTGTTACTTTTTTGAATGAATCATGTATGATTAAACGCAAAAAAAATAAATAAAATGTTGTAATATGTGTTAAACTCAATCGTAAATGCTATTATTTCCAAATGTCTCCGAAGATATCAATTAACTTATTATTAAAAATAAGTTCATAGACGTGCTTTCGATGACGATACAACATTTTAATGTTTTTAGAGATGAAATATAAATTAATTAAATAATTTTAAAACATTTTTTCATTAGCCAGCCACATCTTAAGACTGCTATTAAGGTAGTAGATTTTGTAATAACAAAGTTTTACTAAAACATTCTGGTAATCTTTTTAGCAATAGAAAAAAAATCTATGCTGTAACTTGGTTGTTATCAATACCTTTTTTTTTTCAATTTCGCTTTTTTACGAAGTAAACAGAGAACATGTGGTGAAAGGGACGCATTTTTTTAAACTATAAAAATTTACGGTAGAACTCTGTGTCTTTTATGTGTTAAAGTTTTTTTATGTATCTTTTTTTTTTTTTTAAGACTGGAAGTTCTTGTAACGAATCCGCACATGCCGGGGAACATACCGGGTTGAGCAAATTGAGTCTACCTCTACACCGAATCTTAGCGATCTGTGATCTTTCTCCACTTATGCGTAAAATGAAGTAAAATAAAATAAACTACTAAAATTCATGTTTATTTCTGTGCCTGTTTGGAGGAAAGATAATCACATTTTGCTGTTTATGATAGTTGAAATTTATTTAAGAATTTTTCTCAGGTATCGAAACATGTCTACACATCATGCATTTTGTAAAATTTACATATTCAAACTTTAACAAGCATAAAAAAGCTTTAGCAACATATTTTGTAAATTTTAGTGAAACTCTTTCTGCAATAAATACATGCATCGTGTGATTTCTTCACTTTTTTCGTATACCTAGCTTTAATATAAACAAAACGATTCTCTTCTTAATTTTTCTTATCATTGCTTCGTAGTGAATGGAAAACATGCAATCTGTTCGTTTACCTTTTCGTGTACCTTTTACAATACATTAATCAGTTATCTCTTCACGAAATATTGATTTTTGGTCGCTATCAGTTCTCAGCTGCATAAAATTATGTATGCATTTGAAACATAAAGATGTTAATTTTAATGTTAACTTTCTCACTGTTAATTCTATGGTTTTCAATTAAACATGTTTGATAAAAAGGAAAATATTTACATGAGACCTAACAGCAACAAAAAAACTGGTTTCTTTGTAAAGAGAATGATTAGTGCATTATGAAAGCTTCTTGGTTACTCTTTCGAAAACTGCGGGCAGCAAAAAAATATATTTCTAAATTCTTCTTTCAATTTTAAAAATAATTTGTTGTGAAATATCTAATGATAACGAGACGCTTTTTGGAATCATGGATGACTCGAATGAGATTATTCTATATTTTCATTTGTGATTGTAGTGCATTTTCTTAAATTAAGAGAGAACAGTCTGTTTTTTTACAGTTTAGCTATCTCAGGTGATTAAAATGTTCTCATTACGTATGTACTTCAAGGCTTACTCGGGACTTACTGTTAACTACTCGGGAAAGGAAAAGTTTTCAGGAGAAAGTTTAACAAAAAAGAACAGCAGAACGCTACAGGAAATGTTTTCTGAAGAAAGATTAACAAAAACGTTTTCGGAGAAATCTGCTATTACAGCATCTAACTTCATAATATCCTAATATTCGTCATTGTAAGATACATGGATCAACAGCAAACGGATCAAAGAAATGACAGTGTAAGTTTTACACAATTTGCTTGAAATTGTTCCTTCAATATTTCCAAAAAAAAGATGTTTATTTTATTTGCGTATAATGTTTTATTTTTCATAAAAGTGCTATGGTTACAACAATACTTACAAATAATAATCGTAACAATAATAGTTTTGTCCTAACAAAGAAGCGTTAATGACTCCGTCATTGTGTTACTGAACAAAGTACAATTGTATGCAATAGATTATAATTATACTTCTTAAAAAATTATTTTATATTATTTTGATGGTGTTAAAACTAAGATCGAAGGATCTCTACCAGCCATGATAAGCTCAAAATGAAAATAAGCCATTAGAATCCAGAGAAAAATTCTCAATAATTAAAATCATTAAATGATGCACAAAGAGACATTAACGTAAGTAAAAAGAATTGTTATACAATTTTGTTATAGTTTGAATTAGTTTGGTATTAGTTTGGTGAGACTTCAAAATTTAAAGCTAAACTTCAAGCTTAAATCTTAAGCTGAAAATGAACACTAGCCATTGGAAACCAGTAAAAATTTTCACTATATAAACTAACTAAATGATGTACACAGAGACATAAATGTAAGTAAAAAGAATTATTATAAAATTATTTGATAAGATTTCAAAATTTGAACAGCAAAATGAAAGACAATATCTTTTACTTTTCTTTTAAAGGAAATTCCCAAATGTATAAGACATATGCGTTCTTAATTTTCGCACATTTAAACATTCTTAATTACTTTTGGATTATCATTCAGAAGAATAATGAAGCATTTCTTTAAAACTTCTGTCATTAACATGAAGTGTATCTAGGTGAAACAAATTACTTCATTACACACCTGTTACTAATTAGTTAAATGAGGAAGTTTTACTTATATGTTTAATGGCAGAACATTGTTGTAAAATATGCAGAATAATACTCTTTTCTACGTATGTAAAATTCATTAGAGAATATTTCTTTTTAAAAGTTAAATACCTGTAATTTTATTTATTTTTACTTTAACTACATTTTGTAATAGCATAATATTTAAAAATACTGCACATGGTTAATATTTTTTTTTAGTTTTAGTGTATGAAGTATTTACAATCATTTTTAAGAAAATGTATTCCAAAATTCATATACTATATGTTCTAATTTATAACATAAATGCCTAGTATTTCTTTACTTGAATCACAACATGAGTCTTTACATAAAGAATAAAGCATATCTCTGTGCAATATTACTGCTAGATGACAAAATATTTGAAATACATACTTTTATAAAATATCATTTTGGTATTACATATTAAATAACATTGTTGAAATATTCTGCAATAATTATAACTAAAAGAATTATCGAATTTGTTTCGTAGCAAGGATTTTACTATTATATAATTATCAGTGTAAACATTTCAGTATAATATGTAAAATAAAATGAAAATACAGGAATTTCTATATAATATAGTTTTTAGAATGCAAGTAATTTCAAAGATCATTCAAAAGGTAAAATAAGCTGATTGTCGATATATTAATGTTTTTTCAAAAAAATTAACGATTGCTTACTTTAATTTCGAGTAAAAAAAAAATCGACTTTTTAAAAAAACATAATAAAAAAAGCAAATTATTATAGAATACGATAATTATTTGAACATGCAATATTGTAAATATGACATCTCAAAAAACATTATTTTTATTAAATAAAAAAGTTTATACTTTAGGTTGGGTCGAAAAATCGAAATTTGCATAATCGAATCGGCGTTTGGTGCAAAAGTTGCCTTTTATGCATACTATTTCACATACATTTTTAAATTGAAATCCAATCATATCTTACGGTGCCCCAAGCGCCTTAAAAACAGTTAAAAATTGACATTTTTATAAATTTTTATAATTTTTTATAATTTTTAAAAAATTACTTTTGGCGTGGGTTGCAAAAGTTGGCTTATATATATATATTAGTTCGCACATTTTTTTTTATTTAAATCCATTCATATGTTCTGGTGCCCAAAGTGCCCCCAAAATAGTAAAAATATTGAAATTTTTATAAAAAATTATAATTTTTGTTTTTTTAATTTCTTTTAAATTAGTTTATCAGCGGGATACAAAACATGCCTTTTTAGCACATTAGCATGCATTCAAATAATTTTCGACTTTGATAAATTTCTTCCAGGGCTCCAAAACTCTTAAGCATTTGCGAAAATTTGATTTTCATCCAAATTTTGAGCTAAAAAATACAAGTAAAATTAACAGTTAAAGAATAATTTACCTAACGTAAAACGTAGATTGAGAGGATGAGAAATCGTTTATCGTATGTTATAAACGAAATGTATAAAATTAACTTTTTATACTTTATTATTTGGTATATCACCCATAAAATTTGATATTGTCAATGATCACAGATAACAGAGAGCATATCAGATCTTTACCAATACGAAAGCTCATTTATGCTAGAAATAAAAATAGAAAATCACCAGAAATGAAAATTTTTCAAGTACCCCAAATAAATTTCAAAAAGTAGGATTATTTTGAAATTATTGACGGGCAACGAGTTGGACGTTTTAACCACTCTTTTGATAACTGCGCCCTGTGAAGACGTTGAGGATATAACAGTAGTAAAAACAAATGCAGGGCCAAAATATCCATGCCATACCCAAGCGGTTGAAAGATGCGTTCCACTAGAGTCTGAGGCATCAGAAACTGTATCTGGACAAGAAAAGAGACACGGTTTCATATTGAACAGAATAAAACCAAGAAGCCATATAAAAATACCAAAAAAGATATTGATACCAAAAAAGATTACAAACTTTAAAAATATGTAAATCTCCAAGATAAAGGATGTAAAACTTTTCTCTACGAAAGTTAAATTTTTATAATTTTTATGATTTAATGCTTTGATTTTTAAATTTATATGTAACTTATTATTGTACAATTAATGTTATTTATAACTTTATACGTTATTAATTATACTGTTTTTCAAAATTTGTAAATATTTTTCGTAAATTATAATTTTTAATACATTTTTGTAAAAAATTCAGTTTTTAATTATATTTGGTGCATTAAAGATGTGAATGGATTTTGATTAAAATATATATATGGGAACTGAAGAGTTATGTAGTATAGTAATATCAACCAGTGCCAAATGAATTTCAAAAGGTAAAGTAAAATAAGAAATAATAAAATAAAAAAAAGTTCAAGAAAATTTAAATTTTAAACTATTTTTGGGTGCTTGGGGCACCGGAAGGTCTGAATGTATTTTATATAAAAAAATATGTAAGCTAAGAAAGATAAAAGATAGCTTTTGTACCCCGTGCAAAAAAAATAAATAAATAAATAAATAAATAAAAATAAGTAAATCATAAAAAAATTCAATTTTTAATTATTTTTGGGGCGCTTGGGGCACAGGACGATATGAATGGATTTTAATTTAAAAAATCCTATAAACTAGTATACATAAAAGGCAACTTTTGCATGCAACGCCGATAGTAATTTCTAAAAAAATATTTTTCCTATACATTTCGATCCACCCTATTATACATGGATAATAATCTTTATTTTCTACATTCAAGTAATTGATAAATTGATATTCTACTTTCTAATTTTTGTCTTTCCTAATGTTTGGCTTTTTATTTGACGTTAAAAAACACGAATATTTTTTTGTGCGTGTTGTTCTCAGAGAGTTCTTTCCTACTTTAAAAATAAAACAAAGAAACAAAAGAAAAAACTTTCCTGTAGTACTAATAAGTTAATGAAACGAGTTTGAGACATAAAAAGTACTTTAACATCGTTTAGAAACAAATACAATACATCTTTTGTCAGCATTTTGTAAATAGAAAAAAAGTTTAAATAAACTCCTCTTGCGTTTTACCAAATGGAATTATAAGAAATAATGGTCAAAAAAAGAAAATAGAACGTTAAAAGTGAACAGAGTTTCAAATAATATTTAAACCATTCATAATCATTAAGGAAGTTAAATAAACAAATATGTATAAATAATTGAACGATACTTACTTCTTTATTTATGATATGAACGTTTTATTTTAGTTAAAAAGAAAAACATCATCTCAATGTAAGATAATTTATTCATTAATAAAGTACAAAAATTATATAAATTACAATTTTATAAACTAAAAATAGGGATTATATAGGATTATCGGTATAGTATACTTTTAATAATTAAAAAAATAATCTTTTTATGAAGAAAAACGTAAAAAAAAACTAAAAAACATCAATAGTGATTACTGAATAATCACAGAGTTAAGATAAAAAATTATATGCACTTTAAAATTAAGAAAGTGATGTACTATTTGCTATTTTGTAAGATCATTTACAGTGCCACCTATCAGCTAACAGTGTATATGGAGTTTTTACTTGAAAATCAAAACATGAAATATAATAATAGTTCAATGCAAAATCAATTACCTTGATATAACAAAAAACGATGTCTTATAAGTACAAATAACTTTTGTAGGAGTCCTGATATGTAACTTTTAGATGAGTTCGTAAATATATACGTAGAATATATAATCTTCGTCTAAACTGTCCGACTGTCTTTCAGTAAGTCGATGCGCTTATGATGCGCGCAAAAACTATCCAAACGAAATATTTCAAAATCAATATGTATGATCATTCCAGTTAAAAAAAAATCATTTTGATATTCATGAAATAGAATCAAAACTTTAAAATATTTTAATACATATATTTTCAAACATATTAAATCCTTTCATACGCAATAAAATCAAGGATATCCCGTCAGAGGTAATAATTCTAATCGGATGCCTTCACAACTATGGAAAAAATTCTAAGGACAAGCAAGAATTAGACAAATACAGTGGTTGTTTGCCTTGATAATGAATAAATTTAACCAAGAACTTGTTAATAATGATATTAAGATTCTTCAATTTATTAAATAAATACATCCGCTAAAATTCCGTTCTAAAAAGATTTAGAAATTTAAATTATTATCAATGTATTTATTTAAGAATTTATATGAAGAATTTATATTTCCATTGACAATTAAATAAAAAAAGTAACATTTAAAATTTTGGGTTCTACGTTTATGCTTAATTTATGCGGTTCATATATACATAATCTACATTTCAAAAGAATTATTTGCGTCTTATTTGCATTTTGTCTTCATTTGAATTTCAGATAAAATATTATGGAGATTATTTCTTAATTTATGGAATAAGTTATCTTTTTTAATACATTTTTATGTTGTCATTAAGTCATAAGATTATATAAAAAATATAAACGGTTTTTACAAAGGTTTGTTACATTCAGGTATAAAAAACTCACTAAGTGTAAGCTTCTTTTTGCCATAAAGATTTTCGAAGTGCAAAATATGAAAAAAAAATATAAAAATGGTTTAAGATTAATATTAATGAAATAGATTCATGTCCATTATGTTTCTCAATTGAAATTTTTATGACGCATATTAATTAAAAATATTACAGTTATGCTTATAAATCAAAAGAGTTAAATAATAAATTTCACGTTTTTATAGTATTTTGTGAAATATTCAAACTTAAATGTCTAAAAAGTATACGATTATATTATAATTTGTATTTTATGGTAGTTAAGCAAAACTAAAATGCGTTGGTGTCTATTTTTAAAATTTCTTTATAATTAGAACTATAAAATTTATTATGCATTAATTATTGAAATATGGGGAAATAAAATTTTCATGCATGGTTACAAAGGACAATTCGATTATGGAAAATAGTAAAATGGATTTAACGTAGAATTTGATAAATATGTATTAAGATTCTTCTACTTATTAAATTAAAACTTCATAATGATACTTTGGCATTCCGTTCTAATAAGGTTTTGAAATTCAAATTATTATCCCTGTATTTCTTTAAGAATTTACATGCAGATTTTATATTTCCATCGACAATTCAAGAATAAAAATAACACTTAAAATTTTTGGCTTTCTTCTACGGTTCATGTATACATAATCTACATTTCAAAAGAATTATTTGCATCTTATTTGCATTTTGTCCTCATTTGAACTGAAATTTCCAAATAAAATATTATTGGAGATTACTTCTTAATTTATGAAATAAGATCGCTCTTTTATTACATTTTTTATGTTGCCATTAAGCCATGCGATTATATAAAAATTGAAAACCGATTCAACAAATAGTTGTTACTTTCATGTATAAAAAAATGCATTAAATGTAAGCTTCTTTTTGCCATAAAGATTTTAGTAGTGCACAATATGAAAATGAAAATATAATTATAAAAATGGTTTAAAATTAATATTAATGAAGTAGATTCATGTCCGCTGTTTTTATCCCTTGAAATATATATGATGCATATTAATTAAAAAAATATTACAGTTATGCTTCTAACCCTTCAAAGTAAAAAAATACATTTCACAACTTTATCGTATTTCGTGAAATATCATCCAAACTTAAATAATTTAAGTGTACGATTATATTACAATTTGTATTTTAATCTAGTTAAGCACAACGAAAATGTTTTGATGTCTATTTTTAAAATTCTTATGTAAGCAGAACTGCAAAATTATTCTGGATTAATTACTAATATATGGGGAAATACAATTATTGATTACCATGATACAGAAGACAATTCGATTATGAACAATAGTAAAATGGATCTAACCTAGAGTTTGATAAGTATGTATTAAGATTCTTCAACTTATTAAATTAAAACTTCATAATGATAATTTTTTGGCATTCCGCTCTAATAAGTTTATAATTGAATAGAAATTAAAGGAAATTTTGATTTAACAGTTTAAAAAACAGAGCGAGAAAAACACTTAAAACATTTGGCTTTCTTCTACGGTTCATATATACATAATCTACATAAAAAATATTTACATTTTATTTGCATTTTGACCTCTTTTGAACTTCAAATTAAATGTTATTGGAGATTACTTCTTACTTTCAATAAATTAAATCTCTCTTTAATTACATTTTTTATGTTGTCATTAAGCCATACGAATATATAACAAGTTGGAAATTGCACTTAAAGCGTAGCAAATGAGATGCGTTCGTTGATAACCAAGTTTTAAAATATTCAGATCTTGCTGATATAGTAAAGCGTACTTTGGATACAGTATAGTGGTCGAAATCTTTGTACTCCTGTAAATATGCAGGGAATAATTTTCATTATACTTCATTAACGTATATCTTATTCATAAAATGTGAAGTAGTTTAATATAATTAAAACACCCTCCCCCAAACAATGTTTCCCCGTATAACATTATTTAGTGGAATACATTTGTGTGGCCCTGTAATTTAATAATAAATATTCTTTGCATCACAGATGGTACAAAATGTATTTTTTAGTACATATTTCATAGATTCATGTCAATTCTGTTATATTCAAATGAGTGTAACACCATTAAAATGCATTTGAAACTTTTTTCCCCATTGACCGTAATGTAACGGAATACTTTTGATTGTCCCTGTAATTGATCAATGCATCCGATTTTCATAACATTTGAAATGACTCGACAAAATTGTGTAATAAATATACGTTTTAAATTTCAAACGATTAAAATGCATTTGAAACTTTTTTCTCCATTGACCGTAATGTAACGGAATCCTTTTGATTGTCCCTGTAATTGATCTATCCATCCGATTTTCATAAAATTTGAAATGACTCGACAAAATTATGTAATAATTATGTATTTTAAATTTCAAACGATTCTGTTGGATAGTTTTTGCGTTGTTATATGCGAACGGACAGACGGACAGACAGACGGACAGACAGACAGACAGGCGGACAGACGGACGGACTGAGCGACAACAATAGGCGCTACGTATTTACATAATTACGAACGCACCTAAAAATGGAAAAATGATTAAAGATGGAGTTGTTACATTCAGGTATCTAAAACACGTTAAGTGTAAAATTATTTTTGCCGTAAAGATTTTATTAGTGCACAATATGAAAATAAAAATAAATGAAAATAAGAATAGCTTAAAATTAATATTAGTGAAGTAGATTCTTGTCCGTTATGTTTATCATATTTATGGTTCATATTATTGAATGTATAACAGTTATACTGATAACCCAAATGAGTTAAAAAATAAATTTCACGACTTTACCGTATTTTGTGAAATATCCAAACTTAAATAATTTAAAAGTATTCAATTATAATTTGTTTTTTTAAGTTAGTTAAACATAACGAAAATGTGTTGATGTCTCTCTTAATATTTCTTTGTAAATATAAATACAAAATTATACTGGGTTAATTACTAATATATGTGAAAATTCAATTTTTGGTTACCATGGTTAGAAAGGACAATTTGATTATGGAAAATAGTAAAATGGATTTAGCCAAGAATTTAATAAGAATTTATGAAAATTCTTCAAATTATTAAATTATTAAATTAAAATTTCAAAATAATACTTCTTCTGGCATTCCGATTTTATAAGGTTCAGAAAATTGTATATTTAAAATATTATTCCATTTAAAATATTATTCCTGTATTTCATAAAGAATTTATGCCCAATTTTCATTAACAGCATAAAAAAAAAGAGATTGAGAGAATAATTTTTGGCTGTCTTCTACAATTAAAATATACATAATCTAAATTTAGAAAGAATTTTTTGCATGTTATTTGCATTTTGTCCTAATTTGAACTTCGATTAAAAAGATATTGGTGATTACTTCTTAATTTATGGGAGAAGATTTCTATTTTATTATTTTTTTATGTTATCCTTAAGTATTACGATTATATAATAAAGAAAAACGGGTCCAACAAAGAGTTGTTATATTTAGGGATAAAAACTCATTAAATGTAAGCTTCTTTCTGCCATAAAGTTTTTAGTAGTGCACAATATGAAAAAAATGTTTAAAATTAATATCAATGCAATAAATTTATTTCCGTCATTTTTATCATTTGAATTATTGATTATGCACGTTAATTTAAAAAAAAAAGCTTTAACAGCCGAATTGCTGATATGGATGTTAATTATGTATATCTATAGAAATGTATAATTCTGTTTATTTTTAATATAAATAATGTTTTTTATGTAAATGTAATTTTTCGTGGATTAAACAGTTACATACTTCCGCAATTAAGGATAAATATCTTTTTTGACTAAAAAGAATTTTATAAATTGATGTGAAGAAAACATTAACATCAAGAATTCCGAACTATATGAATACTTAATATACGTAATATTTTTAATTATGCATTCGTCATTTATTATCCTTCAGTCTTAAATTTTCAAAAATTTTCCTATCAAAATGTTTTTTCATTGATATTTTATACATTTTTAATTCTAAATATATACTTTGTTGGTCAGAGATATATAAATATTCAATTAAAAACATGGTGTATAAACTTATGGCCAAACATATTGCTCTGTACCCAGTATTAATGTTCACAATTTGCAATTAAGAGATGATTTTTATTGATCACTAGTGTCCTGCGTTAATGGGTACTCCAAATACTTTTGACTCCATTAGTTTAAAACATCTTTTTCTTCTTATCTAATGGCAGAATAATCTATAATAAAAAATATTAAAATAAACTGTAAGATATTAGTGGTGTCAAAAGAATTTTTGACTCCCCATTTACGAGGGACACTTGACAACACTAGTGTTGAATTAGTGTCACTTCTCGAAAACAAAGGGTTAATCAAACATGAAGTTTACCTTGAATATTATTAGTTTTTTTTAACTCGATTTCATTAGGTGTAGATTAAGTATAAAAATGTTTAAATATCTTAAAATATACAAATAAATACTTTAAAGGTGTTTAAAAAAATAGATATTATTTATTTATTATTTACTTTAGATCTTTCGGATGCCCTCGCATCCCTTTTCAAAGGAAAATAAAAGAAAATAATTGATTAAACATAAAAACAAAAACAAAATATTTTGTTTTTACATTTTCAATTTCTAATCACATATTTTCTTTTATATCCCTCTGAAAATGGATGCAAGAGCATCCAAAAGACTTTGGTAGAATAATAAATAAATAATATCTATTTTTGCAACACCTTTTCAGTATTTATTTGTATATTTTAAGTTTAATGACATGGTGTAAAATTCCACCAAGACACTGGTATTAATACAGTGATTTGACTCATTGTTTAAATATCTTTGTTCGGTAATTGTAATGATTAATTGCATCTAGCTTGTAAAGATATATAAAAAAAATCAAAACTCAATTTAATTAAAAAGCACAATGCTTCTTTTTATTTCTACACAGAAACATTATAATAACTTTATATCAGCAATAATAGCGTGTTCAGTTGTTAACATTACAATTATTAATGAAGAAAACTAATGTAAATGTGTTAAAGCCATTTTCTTTCATTCACTTGATTATACTACATTATTTTTAACAAAGATAAAACTATTAGACGAAAAAGAAAATAGAAGGTAAAAGATTACTGAACTGAAAAGATTAAATTTAGATATTAGATTCTTCATCAGTGTTATGTAGAATTTATTGTTAAGTTTAGGATAGGCTTCTATCATTGAGATTTTTTATAAAAAGAAACAAAAATCTTTTTATCCTAATTTATATAAATTTAACATAATGCTGAAACGTGATTTGTGATGAAAAGAGGTGTTGGGAGGTAAAAGTGAAGTTAAATTTTATGTATCATAGATGTTTTCGCTTATTTATTATATCTGATCAAAGCACTTAAATTTATGGGAATATTTTCTTACTTTAAGAAACGAATATCTAACTGTAATTTTAAAGCATTATTTGTAAATTAAGCCATTAAAGTACGTAGAAAGTTTTTAGTACCTGCAATTGTAACTTTATCCATGTACTTACAATGTTTTTTTAATGGCACTAATTAATTTAGTAGTTTCTGTTTTTAACTACGTAAAGTAGAATGTATTGGTTTTAATTAAAAAAACAAACATTTTAAATTGAGATATAAATTATGATAACTAAATATGCAGATTGCATAAAACGAAACAATTTATATTCTAATAGATATAAATATTTAAGATATAATCATACATATAAAAGTGCGTTCTGTAACAATAATGCGAATTAATTACATGTTGTTTTAATACTAAGTTTTTATGGATTTATCAAAAAAGTTATTAAGAATCTACTTTGCTATTGATAAACAACTAAAGAAAATATCGAGACGAAAAATAACCACCCTTGTTAAAGAGAACATGCTTCCGAGTTTTAGTGAATCCCGGAGGCAAGACATATCCAAACAAAAAAAAATGTAAAAATAAATTATTTTTATAAAATTAGTAATATTTTAAAACAAATTGCACACTATTTTAAGTGGTAAAGATTTACTTTGGGCTGCTATCATGAGGAAGAAGGCATTAAATATATTATTCTTTTATGAATTTGTTTAAAAAAAACAAATAGAATCTACACTACTGGCCATTAAAATTGCTACACCATGAAGGCGAAACGCTACAGACGTGAAATTTAAACGACAGGAAAAAGATGCTGTGATATGCAAATGATTAGCTTTTCAGCGCATTCTGACAAACCAGGTGCCGGTAGCGACACCTACAATGTGTTTAAATGAGGAAATTGTTCTGCCGGTTCCTCTCACAGAAATTGCATTTGAACGTTGTTGTCTGGTGAAAAATTGTTGTGATGTTTCGTGTAAGAAGGAGAAATGCGTACCACCATGTTTCTGACCTTGATAAAAATGTCGAATTGCAGCCTACAAGGACTACGGTTTATTGTATCGCTGTATTGCTGTTCGCGTTGGTCGAGATCCAATGACTGTTCGCAGAATATGGAATCGATGAATTTAGGACGGTAATACGGAACGCCTTACGGGATCTCAAAGGCCTGCTATCACTAGCAGCCGAGAAGGCAGGCATGTTATCCCGTATGGGCATAATGGATCTTGCAGCTACGTCACGAGCCCTGAGTCAAGAAATGGGGTCATTTTCAAGACAAAAAAGTGTCTGCACGAACAGTTCGAAGACGTTTGCAGTAGCATGGACTCTCAGCGCGGAGACCATGGCTGTGATTTACATTAACGCTGTGTCATAGACAGGAGCGCATTTGATGGTATGATCAAGGACGAACCTGGGTGCACGAATGGCGAGGAGTCATTTTTTCCAGATAAATCCAGGTTGTATTTACAACATCATGGTGGTCGCATTCATGTTTGGCGGCATCGTGGTGAACGAACGTTGGCAGCGTGCATTCGTCATCGTTATACTGGCACATTGATGGTATGGGGTGCCAATGGATATACTTCTCGGTCATCTCTTGTTCGCATAATTGGCACTTTGAACAGTGCACGCTACATTTCTGATATTTTACGACCCGTGGCTGTACCCTTTATTCGAGACCTGGGAAACCATAAGTTTTAGCAGGATAATGCCCGACCGCATGTTTTCGGATTTGTACGAAAGGAAAATGTTCGGCTGTTGCCCTGGCCAGCACGTTTCCTAGACCTCTCACCAATAGAAAACGTCTGATCAATGGTCGCCGAGCGACTGGCTCATAACCATACGCCAATCACTGTGGTTGATGAAATGTGGCGTTGTGTTAAAACTGCATGGAGATCTGTACCTGTACATGTCGTCCAATCTATGTTTGACTCAAAGCCCAGGCGTATAAGTGATTTATTACTGCCCGAGTTGGTTGTTCTGGGTACGGATTTTTCAGGATCTCTACACACAAATTTCTTGAAAATTTAATCACTTGTTATTTTTATCATAATATATTTGTCCAATAAATATTATTTTGTTATCTGCATTTCTTCCTGGTGTAGCAATTTATTGGCCAGTAGTGTACATATCTTTTGATACCCATCTGAAGAACATCTCGAAACGAGAAATAACAATCCCGGAAAAACCGCACATGCTTTAGAGTTCTAATGAAATCCCGAAGGGAAGACATATCCGTCAAAAAAGGAATAAAAAATATTCTTATAAAATTAGTATTATTTTAAAACAAGTTGCACAATATTTGAAGTGGTAAAGATTTCATTTCGGGCAGCGAGATAGGAGAAGGTAACTGTTGTGTTTGAGCTGACGCTTTGGTCAGGGTATCAAAGAAAATATAATGTTATGTTTATT
The DNA here is from genome assembly GCA_964019185.1 of Maratus speculifer. Lineage (NCBI taxonomy): Eukaryota > Metazoa > Arthropoda > Arachnida > Araneae > Salticidae > Maratus > Maratus speculifer. The sequence continues at coordinate 324,424,718 of OZ025290.1, forward strand.
TGAAAGTGGAAAAAGCACTTTTTATTTGCCTCTACCCACAATTAGGCCAAAGTGATCGTGATAATGATAGCACATCACGGAGAATGGGGGCCTGCAAACGACCCTAATTACTCTCTTCATTATTTCATTTAAAATAATAAAAATATTCTTTATCCAATGATGAAGAAAAATCAAGTATAAAGTTATAAAAATATAAAATTAAAAAGGTAAAAAGTTACCTGTTGAATCCTTGGCTTTTGATGACAAATAAATCCAGACAATAGGCACAAGAAATTAATATACGAACAATTTTCGAAGAAAAAAAAATATATTTTATTTCATGAAGAACTTGTTGCTTTTTTCATGAATAAATATTTCTTCACAAATTTATATTTTTGGTGACTCGTACATATTAATTTCTCACTTGATAAACAACCATTTCATAACATATGTTAATCACAACTATTGCTATCTCCAAGCAATAAAAATTCTTTTCATAACATATTCTAGATATCTCAACAACATGTAATTAAACAATTTTCTTCATGACATAAAAGGAGAATAAATTATTATTTCTTTTTGAAAAAGAACACCTCTCATAATATGAACTTTCAAAACAAAATACATCATACTTCATATTGTATAGATACATGCCAATATTTTCTTTATAACGCCCCGTAAATATTAAGAAAAAATTATATATATATTGGGCCAGATAATGAAGTAAAAAGGACTTATGCAAATAAAATTTCTTCACCTGACGAAAGAAAAATCTTCACCAAGACGTCATGTAAACTATAATATTATTTCTTGAAAACAAAACAGTTCTTCACCTCTGCCTACTTCTCAGAGGATGGAGAATAAAAAGATTATCGAAGAATTGGGCACATTAGATTTGTAGAAGAAAACTCGTTGATGAAGAGATGATGAGAAAATGAATGAATATTTATAAAATACGTGACGACATTTTTACAACACTTGTGAAGATAACACGAGAGCATAAACTGAAGACGTATAATGAGACCTTATATAATTTCCGTAATCCAAGAAGAGAATGCACAAACAAAACAATTTTCGGGATGCTATTGCAGTGAGAAGTGCCTTGCTACTGGCCGCCTTAAAAACTCAACATCATTTCCAAAAAGAGAAGGCACAAACGAATACATTCAGGAATGCATTAAACCACTTCATTGCTCCTCGCAGCACAGAGGGACTTGGCTTAACAGAAATCAACATCACTTTCCTAGATGAATTTTGAGGGCAGCACTTTTTCTTTGCCGCACTTAAAAAAAAACAGCATCGTAATAATCTCAACATAACAAAAAAAAAACCGTTCCATCCTTCGTTAACGGGGGAGCACCTCTGCCCCGAACTTTCACTCATGCGACTGCATCCATCACAGCAGGTGTCTATCGGCGCAACTAACGCAGGTGGCCGCGAGCCCAGGGGAAAAGGAGAAAGGGTTATTGTAAATGCAAAATACGCCAATTTGGCAGTTAGCAACAGAGGGGGTGAGGAAAAACTAAGCCAAATTACAATATACAGTATGAAAAGATATGTAACTAATAAGAATAAAATTGATAACCATCTTAAGAAGGAAGGCCAAAGCTGGTGGCCATGTACTTAACGGCTTGAAATACGTCACCTGTGAAATTTAATTTGATAGGTTAGGGGTGTGTCCGAATAAACGGAAGTTCCACCCAAAAGAACTAGCGAGAAAGTTCTCGAACAAATTTAAAACCGGAAGGAATGATTTCAAACAAAATTTTACCGGCTTGGAACATTCGAAAGCTAAGCAAGAAAGAAAACATTACAGGCGACGAAATGAAAATAAGCGAAACCGAAATTAAATTTAAATTGAGAACATTAATAAAAAGGAAGGTGATATGAAATAAAATGGCTAATAAAATTGAATTAAACTAAACATATGGGGGGGGTTATGGAGTAACCACCACATATTAGGGGTGTGTCCGAATAAACGGAAGTTCCACCCAAAAGAACTAGCGAGAAAGTTCTCGAACAAATTTAAAACCGGAAGGAATGATTTCAAACAAAATTTTACCGGCTTGGAACATTCGAAAGCTAAGCAAGAAAGAAAACATTACAGGCGACGAAATGAAAATAAGCGAAACCGAAATTAAATTTAAATTGAGAACATTAATAAAAAGGAAGGTGATATGAAATAAAATGGCTAATAAAATTGAATTAAACTAAACATATGGGGGGGGTTATGGAGTAACCACCACATATTACCCAGGGTCCCCCAAAAGAAAATATTGGTGAGATGACAAAAATGACAATTTTTCATCGAGACAATATTTTCTAACACATGTACAAATATACTAAATAATTACACAAAATAAATATCAGAAATAGTTATAAAAATATACATAATTGTTGTACATGATATTTAAATAATAAAAAAATAATTACTGTTATGATAGTAATCCTTATGAAAATATACCAACTGTAGTAAATGTTAACATGAAAGGTATATAAAGTTTCCTTCAGAGGTATCTATCATATAAAAAAAAATTAAAGACTATGTGCAGACAAACAGTCCATAACTTTGAAGAGTCTCTTGTTAGGCTGTGCACAATGTATCACAATAGTAGAATGCTTTAGCATATGTCACAATATTTGATTACACAATAATATGTATATTTATATTCTCAGTTGTGCACAAAAATGAAATATACTATAACTGTATATGAATCATGTTATAATTATATATAACATATATGGTTTCAAATAACACATAATAAATTAAATGGATTTGTAAGTTGAAAATTGAACAACCATAAAAATATATATATAAATAGTGCAGAGAGATTAGTTATGCTCTCATAAAAAAATATTTACTTATATCACCACATAGCCTTTTACGCTTTCAATAAATCTTAAATGAATAACTTTAGTATTATTCAATAACACATTTTCGCAGAAAATAAAATAATAAGTTGCAAAAAGAATGGTAACACAAGCATGATATTATTTTCCAATAAAAATATCTTCAAAGTGAATATAATAATTTTCAAAGAGAGAATTTTTACACTCTCATAAAGGAATATTCTTAAACATTTTCAAAATAAATTGACAATAATTGCATAAATATCTTTAATACTATACTTCATTCAAAATAAACATAAAACATAAGATGTTTAATATTTTGAAAGAGGAAGAAACTTATATGAATATGTCAATCTTATATATGACTTGATAATGTCAACTTACAAAGAAAAAAAATCAATTGTGTCAAAATTTCTATATAGAAGATATCTAGAACATATTTACTTGTAAATTTTCAAACATTTTTAAAAAAAATTAAGTAAGTGATCACTTTTGCATTTGTCATAAATCAAGAATTTGCTTTATATAAATATATATAATGACTCATTAAACATCTTTGGATAAGTATATATATAATGACTGAATCAAGAACTTTGGATAAATATATATATAATGCCTCAATCAACATCTTTGGATCCAAAGTATAAATACCCAAAAGTATACAAAAAGAAAAAGAATTACTTATTGTGAGTCATTCACTTTCTATATTTCAACAAGAAGAGAAGAAAACATTAGTATGAATAAGTTTATCATGCACTTTCTTTTTTTTTTTTATCAAAAGAGGTTAAATGTTAAAGCATGCATGCATTGTAAGGAAAAGACACAATAGGGAAAATAATTTGATGAGTACTCATCTTTATGTTTACCTTATATCAACTACAATTTCACCTTTCTTATTAGAATGAAACATTTGTCAAAAAATCACTTTAAATAATGATATAGTATTATAACAAGAATATAAAAAGACAAATTCTTTCTCCATTTTTTGCATCAACTATTGTAATTAAAGACTTTATAAAATTTAACAGTAGTAGAGTATGGTATCCATGAGATTATATGTATATATTGTAAAGATTATGACTTATAGATAAATACAGTAAATAATAAAACTATTGAAAATTCATACATACATCCCGAGGATGACCGTTGAGTTGTACCAGAGGGAAGAAGACTTAAATAAAATGAAAAAAAAAATAATAATAACAGCTGCCTGCAGCCTGGAGAAAAGAAAAAAAAATTACATAGCGATTCTTCTTGCTGGACAATCAGTGCGGCTAGCTTCGACTGAATATATTACAAAGCAAAAGTCATCCTGTAAAAGGAAAAAGAGAGTTAGTCTATTTTTTATGTAGTTTATGATTGCGAGGACGAAGATCATAACTTCTATATTGAGTGGATTTGTTTTTAGCACCAGTATGAGTGCCATCAGGAGGAGCTTGTGACAGTACCGATTTACTGGGACATGAAGATGTTTGCTGGCATTTAGAAGAAGAAAGAATTTGAGGAGAAGTATTACAAGCTGCATCATGATTTGAAACTTGAATAGAAGAGTGCTGTCTCACAGGAGTGGAGGATGCATTATCAACAGCTGGTTGATCATGTGATGCACCTTTTGAAGAAACTGAAGGATGTTGCAGTGCTTCATTTCTCTTTTGAAGCTTCAAGATTCGATTAGTGTGAATCAACATTGGTGAAGCATGACTATTATTGGGATCTTGAATTTGAATGAGCACAGGAGAAATTATTTTCTTGACCACGTATGGGCCTTGTATCTTTTTGTTAAACACAGTAGGAAATTTTGCATAAACAATGTCATTAACATTGATGTTGGAAAACTTTAATTTTTCTCTGGATTTTTGGTACACCTTTTGTCTGGATGATTCGTTATTCTTGTAAGCTTGATAGTATATTTTTTCAATAACATCCATCAATTTATGAATTTCATATGCAGTGTTGAGAATTTTCCATGAAACTTGAGATTTATAATTGGAATAAATATCATTTATTTCTCTGCCAAAATGAAGAAGATTTGGAGTGAATTTTGTGGCTGGATGAGGTGTAGCATTATATATGGATTGGTGAATTTTTAGAGCAGTTGGTATATCACATCCTTGTGAAGCCATTGTGTTCACAGACGATTTTATTTGAGAATTGACACGTTCACTTAAACCGTTAGCTTGGGGATGGGCTACAGAACTATGTTCCAACTTAATGCCAAGCTTTTTGTTAAAATATGCAAACATATCACTAGTAAATTGAGAACCATGATCAGTAAGAGTTAATTCAGGTTTTCCATGAGTGGAAATATAATGCAATAAAGCCTTTGTAACTGACTCAGCACTGATATTATTCAAGGCATATAATTCTAAATGACGAGAAAAATGGTCTATCATTGTTAACACATATTGACGATTTCTCAATGGGCCGAGTAAATCCATAGAGACCTTTTGATTGGGAGCTGTTGGGAGTGGTGCAGGTAGGTATGGAGCAGTGTTTTTTTTATGATTCTTATTTACTAAACAAATTTCACAAGAGTTGACATAATTAATGGTATCAGAAACAAGGGTTTTCCAGGTAAATCTTTTCTTTAAATTAACAATGGTTTTATGAATTCCAGTATGAGTAATATGAGCAATTCTTAAGGCCTTTGCTCTAAGTGACACAGGTAAAACAGCTTTGTGTAGCTCGATATCTTCTGAAGAGAAATGACCATTATAACAAAGTAACTCATTACTTGGATTAATATAGTAGCCATTTAAACTTTTAGATTTTTTGTTATTTTTAAGATCTTCATAAATTTGTTTGATTTTTGGGTCCTTTTGTTGTTCAGAGAAGATGGTGTGATCAAGAATTTCTAATAAAGGATCTTGGTTATTATCATTATTAGAAGGTGAAGAATCACTCTGAAGATGACATGTATGGTGGATCTTGTCAACTAAACCACATGGAAAGTGAGGAATGTCATTATGTAAATCGTTTTGATTATCAACAACAGGTAGAGGTTCTTGTGAAGAAATAAGATCTGGATTATTATTGAGATCTTCAGTAGGAATGTGAGGAGTTCTACTCAGAAAATCTGCCAAGACATTTTCTTTGCCTGGAACATGTTGGAATGTGTACGAGTATTCTGATAGTTCTAACATCCAACGAGTAGTAATATCAGCAGGTGATGTAGCTTTTTTATAATTATTAAGTGGTTTGGCATCAGATAGTAGAATAAAGGGTCGACCAAAAATATAGTATTTAAAAGCAGTTATGCCTTTGTAAATGGCATAAAGTTCCAATTTGATGGCAGGGTAGTGCCTTTCTGATTGAGATAGAGTTTTGGAATAATAGGAGATAGGTTTTAGTTCACCATCAAATTTCTGCATAAGAACAGCTGATATTGCTGTTTTTGAGGCATCTGTATTAACATAAAATGTTTCATTCCAGATAGGAAGATTGAGCATAGGTTTATGAAAGAAAATGTCCTGTAATTCTTTAAATGCATTTTCTTGTTCAGATTTCCAAGAAAACTTATTTTTAGGTTTGGTGACTTCGATGAGAGGAGCAATCAATTTAGAAAAATTAGGTATAATTGATCTATAAAATGAACACAAGCCGATAAAACTCTTTGTTTGCCTCTTGGTTTTAGGCTTTGGAAAGGAGGTAATTTTTAAAATATTACTTGTAATAGGAAGAATTTTATGATCTGTGAGTTGGAAACCCAAAAAGTTAATACTAGTTTGCATAAAGGTACACTTTTCAGGAGACAAAGTAATGTTATTAGCAATAAGGGTGTCTAATAACTTTGTGAGTTTCATGGACATTTCTTCAAATGAATTAGCACCCACTACAATATCGTCTTGATATGCATAACAGGAATCAATTTGAGATAATTGAATAACAGAGTCGATTAATTGTTGGAAAGTGCTGGCGGCCGTCTTCAAGCCAAATACTAAACGTAAATAGGTAAAAATTCCCCATGGAGTAGTAAAACTAAGTTTATCTTGCATATCTTTAGGTACAGCAATCTGCCAATATGCAGAGGGTAAGTCAAGAGTGGTATAATATTTAAATTTTGACAACTGCACCAATAGATTTTGAATCCTAGGAAGAGGATATGAAGATGGAATTATTATGGAATTTAACAATCTTAAATCAAGAGCCAAACGATACTTTTGAGGCTTAGACATATCAGTTCTCTTCTTTTTAACAAGAAGCATGGGACAGGCCCAAGATGAATTTGATCTCTCAATAATGCCAGCTTTCAGCATTTGATCAATTTGGTCAAGAGCTTCTTGTTCAAGAGCTTGAGGTACAGGAAAAGGTAATGTTTTTACTGGATGAGAATTTAGCATGGTAAAGTGAGGATTGACCAGGTCAGTATGACCTAAAGTGTCAAGAGATTTCGAAAAGGCAAGCGCTTTACTACATAATAATTTTGTTAAAGCTTCCCTTTCATGAGGAGGTAAATGTTTAAGATCAAAGTCATTTGGAGATAATTCTTGAATACGTTTTCTCTTAATCTCTTCAGATGGCAAAATTAGGTTACAATACTCATTTTCAAATTCTAAATCAAAAGAGTATTCTTCAATATCTTTTTCATCTACATTGATACATTCACCAATAATTGAATTTTTATTTAAATGAATATCGAGCTTTGAAACATTCTGACATACAACCAAAAATAAATTATTTTGAATGGAAGATTTTGAGTGTAATGATTCATGTAATACCAGACCCTTGTTTTTTAAATTGGGTTTAAAAAGAAAATATTCAGATGGAGGATTCAGATACTTCACATGTAAATAAACAAACGAATTAGGAGGTATTAATTCTCTATTGAGTAATTGTACCATATTGGAACTCACCAAAACTTTGTTACCAATACTTAAATGAGTTTGCTTTTCACCAACATAGTTACCATCATTAGTATTCTCAGCTGAGAAATTCTTACTAGGAATATTATTATCATTAGTAGACACATAATTCATCACATTAGCATAATCAGTTGGAAAATAATTAGCAAAATAAGTAGAATGACCATCAATATAAGGATTATGAAAATTCATAGCAGAATGAGCCATATTATTTGTAAACAAACCATTATTTTGAACATTATAATAATAAGGATAGGTTGTATAATTATTGAACAACTGTAAACTTGAATTATCATACTTTGCACAAGTATTATCAATATAAGTATCATTCATTAGATCATTTGATATAGGCCTTTCATAAGAAGGCATTCTGTGTGCATCAAGAGAATATGGTACATTTGAATTAACATAATTATATTCAGAATTCATAAAATAGCAAGTAGGAGATTCATTATAACTTTGAAAAGGAATGTGCTTGTCTTTAAGTAATATAGACTTAAAGCTTGGTGAAATAGTAATAGAATGTTTGTTAATAAACTCAAAGCCAAGTATGGCTTGAAAGTGAACATTTTGAATTTTTGTAAGGTAAAATACATGATGAAAAAAATATTTATCAATCTTAAAAGCTATCTCTATGCATCCTTTGAAGAAGACCTTAGAATTTATGGTCGATACAGATACATTTCTGGATAAAAATTTGTAATGAAGCCTGGATTTAATGCTATTAAAGCATTCTTCATCCAAGAGAGATAAACTTGATCCAGTATCTATTAATGTGGAGATTTCATTATGTTGAACATTTATTAGGATGCATGGAAGAACATAAGAGTTGTTAAAAGAACTGCATATGACATGATTTTCTTGTATGTCATCATTATTTTCAAAATTTTGTTTAGATGTCAAATAATTATGTAAACAGGAAGATTTGTTAGACTTAGATGTCATAGGAGAAGTTTGGACAGCTGTGGATGCCACTAAAGTGACTGACGAGCGTTTGTCTAATTGTTGATGTTTGTTGTTGTTGTCAAAGTGTACTGACCCTGAATGAGAATTACGGGAGAGAAGGTGGTCAGTAGAACCAGTCTCCCTTATTTGTTTAAATGATAAACATTGTTATTTTCAGAAGAAGAAGAGGTGTGGCTTTTCTTTCTGTAAGGGTGAGACGAAACCTGAGTTGAAGAGTTTTGATTAGAATTACCAATAATGTTTTTGAATTTGTAGCATGAGTCCATACGATGATTAAATTTCCCACAGAACGCACACTGCACAACATCTCGTCTGTGATAAAAGGATGTAGAATTTTTTTTGTGAGAATATTTGTCAAAGGTTGGTTGATAAGGACGTTTCCGGTGAAAGTTTTGATGACGAAAATTATTGTTACGTTTATTTGTAGCCTCTTGTCTCGGTGGAGAAGGCGAAAATGTTCTAGTATTTCTTTGAAAATTACGAGAAGTATGAGAACTGTCCTTTTGAGTTTGTAAAGGAGAGTAGTTGGTTTGAGAATTGTGATAAATTTTATCCTTCGTATGCTTTATAGGAGTTTTATGAAGAGTATTACTAGAATTATCGTGGACATTTTCAGAATCGATACAATAGGCTTGATTAAAATTTTCATAAGATTTTTTAGGGGGAGAGTCATAAATATTTTGAAGAAAAATTGCTCGTTCAAGAGCTAATTCGAAGGACGTAATATTTTCTTCTAAGATTTTACGTTTGATTTGTTTAGGTAAAGCCTCAAGAAAATGAGTAAACTTTAATGAATTAAGAGCAGAAAGATCCAATTTTGGATAAGCAAGTCGAAGTTGTTTATCCAACCGAAAAGCAAAATTTTTAACTGATTCATTTGAATCTAAGGTCAAGTTCTGTAAAGATTTTAGAGAAACAGACTTTTTTGTGGGTAAGAAATAGTCTATAAATGCCTTTCGAATTTCACTAAAATTAGAGTTCTTGAGCTGTGACTGAGTTTCCAGAAAGAAGAGTAAGGCGGTGCCCTCAAGTTTTGATTTAAAGAGAACAAAAAGTTCCTTGTCTGTAAAGTTATTTAGTTCCTGTAAGTCAGATAATTGATCGAAGAAAAATTCTACAGTCTGAGGGTTACCGTCGAAAGGTTGGATTGCAATATTTAGTTTGGCTTTTGGAGGCATGATGAAATAATTAATATAAGAACTCAATGTATGGCATGATAAATTTGGTTATTTGGCAGGTCCTATGATGAACAATATATATATATAAATTGACTCGTTATTTAAAATATTGATGACTTTCATTTACTTCATACATCATTTTTATATGTAAAAAAAAAGAAGAAAACGTATACTAACATATTAGTATCATATGAAGAATATAAGACCCAAATATTTTATGTAAATATTTATATATAATATGGCTCAAAACATAAATTATTATATGTATGACAAGAAGAATAATTTATCTTAGCATGAACAATAATTTTTACCAGTACCTCCGTTAAATAATGCATATATATATTAGTTGCAAAATATAGCAAGACAAGAAAAAATATATATGGAAAAATTATGTTATATATATATCATGCACTGCTCCAGAAAAATATTATTTCAATACAAGATCAATATAAATATTGTATTTGATTACTGCACCATACCCAACAAAATATAATTATATAAAACATTAATCACTATATGAAGAAAAATAACTTGAAAAAAAAATAATGAAGAATGTTCAAGCGTTGGTCACTGCACCAAAGGAAATTAAAGTGTTGTGTTTGAGCTGACGCTTTGGTCAGGGTATCAAAGAAAATATAATGTTATGTTTATTTGAAAGTGGAAAAAGCACTTTTTATTTGCCTCTACCCACAATTAGGCCAAAGTGATCGTGATAATGATAGCACATCACGGAGAATGGGGGCCTGCAAACGACCCTAATTACTCTCTTCATTATTTCATTTAAAATAATAAAAATATTCTTTATCCAATGATGAAGAAAAATCAAGTATAAAGTTATAAAAATATAAAATTAAAAAGGTAAAAAGTTACCTGTTGAATCCTTGGCTTTTGATGACAAATAAATCCAGACAATAGGCACAAGAAATTAATATACGAACAATTTTCGAAGAAAAAAAAATATATTTTATTTCATGAAGAACTTGTTGCTTTTTTCATGAATAAATATTTCTTCACAAATTTATATTTTTGGTGACTCGTACATATTAATTTCTCACTTGATAAACAACCATTTCATAACATATGTTAATCACAACTATTGCTATCTCCAAGCAATAAAAATTCTTTTCATAACATATTCTAGATATCTCAACAACATGTAATTAAACAATTTTCTTCATGACATAAAAGGAGAATAAATTATTATTTCTTTTTGAAAAAGAACACCTCTCATAATATGAACTTTCAAAACAAAATACATCATACTTCATATTGTATAGATACATGCCAATATTTTCTTTATAACGCCCCGTAAATATTAAGAAAAAATTATATATATATTGGGCCAGATAATGAAGTAAAAAGGACTTATGCAAATAAAATTTCTTCACCTGACGAAAGAAAAATCTTCACCAAGACGTCATGTAAACTATAATATTATTTCTTGAAAACAAAACAGTTCTTCACCTCTGCCTACTTCTCAGAGGATGGAGAATAAAAAGATTATCGAAGAATTGGGCACATTAGATTTGTAGAAGAAAACTCGTTGATGAAGAGATGATGAGAAAATGAATGAATATTTATAAAATACGTGACGACATTTTTACAACACTTGTGAAGATAACACGAGAGCATAAACTGAAGACGTATAATGAGACCTTATATAATTTCCGTAATCCAAGAAGAGAATGCACAAACAAAACAATTTTCGGGATGCTATTGCAGTGAGAAGTGCCTTGCTACTGGCCGCCTTAAAAACTCAACATCATTTCCAAAAAGAGAAGGCACAAACGAATACATTCAGGAATGCATTAAACCACTTCATTGCTCCTCGCAGCACAGAGGGACTTGGCTTAACAGAAATCAACATCACTTTCCTAGATGAATTTTGAGGGCAGCACTTTTTCTTTGCCGCACTTAAAAAAAAACAGCATCGTAATAATCTCAACATAACAAAAAAAAAAACCGTTCCATCCTTCGTTAACGGGGGAGCACCTCTGCCCCGAACTTTCACTCATGCGACTGCATCCATCACAGCAGGTGTCTATCGGCGCAACTAACGCAGGTGGCCGCGAGCCCAGGGGAAAAGGAGAAAGGGTTATTGTAAATGCAAAATACGCCAATTTGGCAGTTAGCAACAGAGGGGGTGAGGAAAAACTAAGCCAAATTACAATATACAGTATGAAAAGATATGTAACTAATAAGAATAAAATTGATAACCATCTTAAGAAGGAAGGCCAAAGCTGGTGGCCATGTACTTAACGGCTTGAAATACGTCACCTGTGAAATTTAATTTGATAGGTTAGGGGTGTGTCCGAATAAACGGAAGTTCCACCCAAAAGAACTAGCGAGAAAGTTCTCGAACAAATTTAAAACCGGAAGGAATGATTTCAAACAAAATTTTACCGGCTTGGAACATTCGAAAGCTAAGCAAGAAAGAAAACATTACAGGCGACGAAATGAAAATAAGCGAAACCGAAATTAAATTTAAATTGAGAACATTAATAAAAAGGAAGGTGATATGAAATAAAATGGCTAATAAAATTGAATTAAACTAAACATATGGGGGGGGTTATGGAGTAACCACCACAGTAACACCAATGTATTATGAATTTATGGATTTGTTTTTAAAAAATTGAATCTACATAGTTATTGATATCCAACTAATGAACGTATCGAAATGAGAAATAAATACCCCGGATAAACAGTACCTGCTTAAGAGTTTTAAAGAAATCACGTAGGTTTGACATGCTCAGATATTAAAGCATATAAATTATTCTTACAAAATTAGAAAATTTTTAAAACAATCTGTACAATATTTGAAGCGGTAAAGATTTACATTCGCGCTACGAAAAGGGAGAAAAGAACCACCAAAAATATTACGATATTTTTATTTGTTTCAAAAAACTATGTAGAATCGATATAGCTATTTATATCTAACTAAAGAACATAACCAGATGATAAAAAAAATCACCTTGGTTAAATAGCACATGCTCAAGCGTTTTCAAGAAATCCCGAAAGGAAAACATATTGAGACACAAATTAATATAAATTATTGTTATTAAACTAGTAATATTTTAAAACAAGTTGCACAATTTTTCAAGTAGCAAAGATTTACATTCGGGCAGCGAAAAGGGAAAGGTAGACACCAAATGTATTTTCACCTCAAAAACTGTGAGGAAAAAAAAGAAAATAACTAAGGAAATAATCATTTAACTAGACATTTTGTCTTTTCATATTTTCAAATTATGTTACAAAAATAAGCTTAAACTATGTTTTTCGATGAGTTACTGTATTAATTTCATAAATCTCCAAAACGAACACCTAATTTCAACAACATATTTAGATTTCTAGGTAAATTATACCCTGGGATATCGAGCAGGAAGTCATTTGTAAAATGGGCTAGGCATAATAGAGGCTCAACCATTTAAACATATGACGTTATATTCATTGGTGATGACTGCAAAACAGAATACAATACTTGTTTTTTTTTTCTTTCTTTTTGCATAAATAAAAAAAATTGGCTGAACGATCTGTAATTTTATATTTGAAAATCAATGTAAAAATCCATTTCTTTTTTTAAATTAACAAGTAAGCATTCATATTGTTTCAAAAATGTATTTTAATGTATATTTTTATGTAATTTTTCGGAACCGTAAGAATTGTAACACCTGAATGTCTTTATAGAAATGCAATCGGCATCAATCGGCTAGTCAGCTGACTTTTGTCACTGGCTTTAGGGATCAAGTGATCGAGCAACTACTAGTCATCTCGTTAAGGGTGGAGACTGACATAGGGTTGTCTTGTGACCGTATGGGCCCTGGTTAGCACTGGTGCACGAATGTGCATCCCCTTGTTGGGCTCGGTAGTGGGTGGTGCGGCCGGGGTCTGAATTATTATTATTTTTTTTTATAATGGATGGAAAAGCTTCATTTCCTTCTATTTCTCTCCCTCGTAGAGAGCAACAAAGTGTACAGACGCCTTCTTTCACGCGCTTCTTCATCGTAAAACGTACTGATAGCCACTCTGATTGCTCCTTTAAAAAGACTTCACCGTTTCTAGTTGCTAAAACATTCCAATCTATTCTTGGGGATGATCATTCTATCAAAAAACTGCAATCTGGGGACTTACTAGTTGAGGTTTCTACTGTCAAACAATCGCAATTTCTTTCTAATTGCTCAGCAATAGGTACTTTTTCCGTGTCTGTCCAAGCTCATAAAACTCTAAATGTCGTTGCGTAATATCCGAATCTGACCTTTTATTCTCCACTTAGGATGAACTGACAGAAAATTTAAAAGACCAAGATGTAATAGATGTACGCCGTATCACTATCCGTCGGAATGAACAAGTTTTACCGACAAAGCATATCATTCTAACATTTAATAGCCCTGTATTACCAACCAGAATTAAAGCTGGCTATCTAAGCTGTCCAGTCCTCCCCTATATACCAAATCCTATCCGTTGTTTTAAATGCCAGCGTTACGGGCATACTAAGACAAATTGTCGTGGATCTCTTACCTGCGCACTTTGTGCAGAAGTCGGCCACGACAATGAATCTTGTGAAAAACCCGAACGCTGTGCAAATTGTAAAGGAGATCATACAGCATATTCCCGTACTTGTCCTAATTGGAACTAGAGTTGCAAAAAGTCGGTTTATTCCCGGGTTTATTTCCAATAGACCAGGTTTATTCCCAGGTTTATTCCCAAAAAACCGAATTATTCCAAAAAATCCCGGGTTTTTTCCTGGTTTATTCCTAAAAACCCGGTTTATTCCCGGGTTTAAACCGGGTTTTTTCTAACCTTTGCAACGCTAATTGGAACAGAGAGAAAGAAATTATCACAGTTAAAATTACTCAAAATTTGTCTTATCCTGAAGCCCGCAAACTTGTAGAAACCAGAACCCCATCTGTCGGAATTTCTTACTCCAGCTTACTTAAAAACCAATCAAAATCTGTAAGACACATAAGTACCCAAACTGATTCCTCATATCTTTCTAATAAATCTACTAAAACACAATCAACTAGCACACCAATTAAAGAAAGCCGGGATGTTTCTCTCCCTGATAAATGTGTTGTAAATCCGCCATTAGAACGCTGGCTACCATCCACAGAACCTGTAAAAATCACTTATCATGAAAAGCTGAGTCAGAAATCTCAAGCTCAATCTAAGGAATTATCCAAACCTCTAAATAAGACAAAGGCTGTTACTCCACCAAAAAATGATCCGAACTCATCTACATTAAACTCTAAAAAACCCAATTCTTGTCAAATAGTGAAAACTGGAGCTCAGAAAGAAGGGATCAAGGCTGGGACCCAAACTGGTACAAGTTCAAAAACATTACAGAAATCACAGAAAAAACGAAATGAAACCATAAAAACCCAAGTTCCGGCATCCCCACGGCTGAGGACGGCCGTTAAAAGATTGAAAAATGCATCGCTAAGCCCATGTGTAAGAAAATTTAAGGATCCCAGGCAACTTCAGCACTGTGTTCGGGAGGCTATGGAGTCCGAGACTTACAGTGGCTCGGATTCCGAGGAAAACACTATGTTTGAGGAGTATGTGCCTAATTGAATTATTTTTTGTTGATCTTTGTTTTAATTACATATCAGGTTTTCTGTAGTACTTCTCCACTCTGATTTTCGTGTCTTTATCTTATTCTTTTAGAATTTTAACTAGTTTTAGAATTTTATCTTTTTACACTTTTAAATATCTTTGTCTGGTTTTAATTGGTTTTTAACTTCATGTATCACCGCATTGCTTTTATCCACCTAATTCATATCTATGACAAGTTTTTAATGTAACTTTCACTTTTTACATTTCATATTCAATTTTGATTTATTTTATTTCTACCTTGTTCTTGGCGCAGCATGTCCCACAGGGGGCCTTGCGCCATAAAACTCAATTCAACCAACCAACCAACTTTATAGAAATGTATCTCTGGAACTTTCAAACATACATCCGAATACAAATTTACAACTTCCTCCAGAGAGGAGTTTTAGATATATTAAAAATTACTCATATAATAATCTATATTACAACATTTCAAAATGAATTGCTCAATGGGTGTTTTAAAATTAAAAACTACAGAATATCCAAACTGGCTGACTAACTGATTCCCAGCTTGGTATATTGAGTAAAATAATGACCGAATCCCAAAATTCTGTTAAAATAACGTGTATGTATAGAAATATATCTCAGTTTAGTAGAAATTCATTATAAAATGATACATCACACTTATGTATATATCATAACTGCACTGAAGGCGTAGTTTCTGCACGATTGAGTACTTTTTGAAATTTATAAGACAATTTAGTGATTAACATGGATGGGGGAGGAGGTCACGTTTTTTTCAATTTTTAGACGGAATGTGTCAATCTAAAAATTACAAAGGTTCTAAAAATTCCAAACTTCATATGTTTTTAAATTGCTCTGTAAAGGGCATATTTTATCAATAAAGCTATTGAAATTTTATTAAATGCACTAACTATTAATAGCAATACATGTCGTACCTTCTATACAAAAAGAAAAATAACTGAATTTTTAATTTAAAGTTTAGCTTAAGCTTAATTTATATTAGTGCGAATTCTTTTTTAAAAATATTAGGAAAATAAGTAGTTCTTTATCTTGTTTTACGATGTAAAATTTATTTTCACTGGAAAAAAAGGCTAATCATTTATTCACATAAAAGCATGTTCCACATAATGTGTTATTATTTGTATCTTAAATACGTTTGATACTTTAAAAATGAAAAATAAAACAAGAATTAGTCTAAAATACTCCTACTTATCCACACAAAATCATAACAGAGAATTTAAACATTATGAGAGAATATGGAGTTTTCGACAGTGGTAAACATTTTTATTACAATAAGCACATTATTCTAACGTGTCAAAGAAAATTTAAATTGAATTAGCATTTAGATAACCATGCTACATTCGTGACTTAAAAGGGATTAATCCATTCTTTGAAGATTTTGTTTAAACAAGGCATTTTCTCAAGTGAAATTTTCTCTTCTGTAAATACGTAATCAACAAAATGAAGTAATGATAAAAATGTCAACAAAATTTGCCCATGAATATTTTATTATAAAAGTAAAGTAATAGTACAAAAAAACATGATTTTGCCTGTGTAAAAACTCTAAGGTCAACAAAATAAAATCAAAATATTAATTGAAGAAAGAAATATTTAATGTATTAGGCCTTTACCTGTTGTTTAATGATTGCAAATATTCCATCATTCCTCGACATCATTAATTTTTGACGCAGTTCGGGATTGTTTTTGTACTATTCATCTTCAATTATAAATTTGAGTTCCAAGTCTGAAGAAAAATGCGTTCCATTTTTATAAAATCAACTTACTAAATACTCCAATAAGTTATCGATGGGAAGAAAATCATAATTTATGAGTGGTCATTGCAAAACTTCAATATTTTTCTTAGAGAACTAAAATTTTTCTCTCAACTTGTGTGGATAGGTGCATTATCTCGCTGGTATATCCGGGTTTTTTTCTTGCCAGAAGTGTTGCAACAAATGAAAGATAGTCAAAAAGAGTTTATGCATGCGTTTTTGAATTAAATTTTCCTGACAGATATGTAAATGACACCACGTCGTTGAATGAAAAGCAACCCCATGTTCAACAAAACCGACAACTAACTGATGCCTTAATGAAATTTCTTTTTCTTTCTTAAATCATCACAATATTATTTCCAGTCATCAGGGCCATTTAAGTTTCTTTTCTTTTCTTCGGACAAAATTAATTAAATTGATTTTCGAATTCAAAGACACATATACAAACTCTTTTTGACCAATTTTCATTCGTTGCAACACTTCTGAAAAAAAAACCCGGATATAACAGCGAGATAATGCACCTATCCACAAATGTCGTGGGATAAAACTTAAGTTCTATCAGAAATATATTGAAGTTGTGTAAATGACCGTTCAGAAATTCTGATTTTGATCCAATCAATAACTTATGAAGAGATCTAAAAGACGGGTTTATATAAATGAAAAACATTTTCTTCAGCATCAGGACTCATAATTACAAATGAAATTGAATTGTTTAAAAACAAATCCGAACTATGCTAAAAATTAATGATGTCGAGGAATAATGGGATATTTGCAATCATTAAACTCACAGGTAAAGGCCTAACACATTAAATATTTGTTTCTTCAATTACTATATTGATTTTATTTTGTTGTCCTTAAAGTTTTTACACAGGCAAAATAATGTTTTTTTTCTACAATTACTTAATCACTTTCTACAATTACTTTTTTATAATAAAATACTCATGGGCAAATTTTGTTGACATTTTTATCAGCTTTTCAGCTTGGTGATGTATATTTTAAGGAAAGAAGTTGTTTTGAAATTTATAAAAAAAAATAATAATATTTTTGCTGTCCTTATAGCTTTTACACGCGCTGTATTTCTAAATAATTTCTAAATATATCTTATCGATTTAGTTTTACTTTTAGATTATTTTGTAACAAATGGCTATCAATGCGATAATTAGTCAAATACTTCATACGTTAATATTCATTTAGAATTTTGAGTTATTCCGTTTACTCAAAATGATGTAAATAACAACCCCATAAGCTGTCCTCTATATGCGATCGGAGGAAAATAATATATAGTATTGTATCTATCTTATTTTCTTTTTCATTGATATGTATAACATATCTATCTATATATACAGTCGAGTCTCTCTATAACGAAATTCCATTAAACGAATTTCTCTATTTAACGAATTTTTTATAGGAACGGTTAATTTTTTTCATGATTACATGAAAAATAATCTCCATATAGCGAAATATATATCTCCATTTAGCGAATGTTTTAGAAAATGTTCTATCATAAGTTCAGAAAACTTTTTTAATTATTTGTAGAATAATTTTTTTCGTTGATTTCTGGTTTACATTACATAGCTAAAATCTTCTACCTTATTCCTCATGTTCAAAAAAGGCATTCAACCTCCCCCGCACAAGAAAAACATTTCTTTGCATGGTTAAACTTGACTTTGTTGCAGCCAAGGTGATCATGCGTTCTTGGAAAAGATTGAAACATTTGCTTGCTAGTGGGGCGATTAGCAACTTTTACAAAGCATCCTAAAAGATGAAACTATTCCATTATTGTCTTTAAAATGGTGTTTGTTTCTTGTTTTGGATAGTAAGGCAGGAATAAAGAGGAATTGCAGAAAAGGTCGTTTTCCAGCAGGTTTTCATCTACCTATATTAATTCTCATTAGTTTTAGCCTTTAGCGAGGATGTTTGTTGTTTGTGGCAACGCGGGGCATTTTTTGTTGTGAGAGATCATTTGAATGAAGAATTGTTACTAAATATCATCTTTGCTGGTGTTATCTTCTTCTGCATTTGCATAAAATCGCTTCTAGTTTAAACACAACTCTCTCTGATAAAGTAATAATTTTGAAAATAATCAATAAACCACTGGGAAAAAAAAGGAATTGGCGAAGATGTTTGAGATTCTGAAAAAAATTCCGTTAAAAATTTCAAAAACTTAATTAGACATCTCGAAAACAATTCTGTTTCAAAATTTAAACATTAAATGGAAAATTTTTGCTGTTCTCTAATCAACGAATTTTTCTATATAACAAATTTTTTGTCTGAACGATGGATATCGTTATATAGAGACATTGTATGTGCGCATATTAAAAGTTTTTGCTTTGTATGTATAAAAAATTATCGATCTCTTACACTATCATTTATTTTGCAAATAGTTTTTGCTATAAATATTATTTACCAATTCAGGCAAAACTTTAGGTTAATGGATAAACACTTACTCTAACTGAAATATGGAAATATAACTTGAAAATAATTAATTGTGTGTATAATATTTGTTTTACTATTGTTCTTCACATCTTAGCAGTTAATCATAATAAGATAGCTCCCTAATCTTTGATACCTGCTTCGTTAGTTAATATAAAGCTTCATTAAAGAAGAGAAGACTGAAGTATTTTCCCACTTTGTTGATGTGAGGCGTAAATTACAAATAAACTTTGAGAAGCCTTCCTCGAACTTTTCATTTGTTTAGGGGAATGTGTTTATTTCTAAATATCTCCTTCTGTGAGAATAGGAAATAAAATATAGGGTAATACTTAGCATAATAGACATTTACGCTATTTAAAATGCATTGATAAATAGTATACCTTCAACAATTATTTTTTGATGAAAAAAAACTGAAACTTTATGTTATTACCTAAATATTGTATTAAATGAAGAAAGAAAAAAATAATTTAAAAATAACAGTTCGTCTATATAAATGCTGCTTTACATTAAGCAATAGTTAATCAGAATAAAGGAGCCCCTTAATCTTTGAAACCTGCTTCGTTATTTAATAATAGAGCTTCATTGATCAGTAGAAGATTGAGGTACTTTCACACCTCATTTATGAGAGTTGTTAACTTCAAAGAAATTTCGAGAAGTTCCTATCGAAGTTTACATTTGTTTAGAGAAATATATTTTCTTATAAATATCTCTTTCTTACAAGATAGGAAACAAAATATATGGAAATATTTCTCTTAGATTGACATTTGAACTATTTAAATTATACTGATAAATAATTCTCCTACAACAATTATTCATTTGAATTAAATAATATAAATAATAATATAACATTTACAATAAATAAAAGAAGGACATATAACTGAAAATAATAAGTCATCTGTCTAAAAGTTTTTTTTCCAGAATGTACCACAGATAAGAAGTAATTAATCAGAATAAAAGAGCACTTTCATCCTTGAAACCTGCTTCGTTAATGTTTGAACTTCATTTAGCAATAAAATATTGGGGTATTTTCTCACCTCATTGATAAGAGTTAGTCATTAAAAATAAAATTCTAGGAGTCTCTATCAAGTTTACATTTGCCTAGGGGAATGTATTTATTTATAAATATATCTTTCTGGTAAAATATGAAGGAAAATATAGGGACACATTACTCATAAATAAGTACCATAAATTGGCATTTATGGCACTTATAATACACTGAGAAAAAATTCTACTCCGGCAATTATGATTTTGAATTTTATAATTTAAACTTTAGACTGACACATAAACATTTATAATAAATAAATGAAGACATATGATTAAAAATAACTATTCGTCAGTATAAAGTTTTTTTTTCATAATGATCCACAGCTGAGCAGTAGTTAATCAAAATAAAAGAGCTCTCTAATCTGTGATATCTGCTTCGTTAGTTAATGTCAAAACTTCATTAAACAATAAAAGATTAAACTATCTCCTCACCTCATTGATGAGTGGAGTTAAATATACATAAAATTCACGAAGCTTTTATCGGAGTTTTGATTTGTTTAGGGTAATGCATTTTTTTATAACTTTTATTATTTCCTGGAAAACAGCAGATAAATTAGAGGGGAATTTTTATTATCAATAGACATTTAAGCTATATGTACAGATAAATAATTATCTTACAATAAATATCTTTATGAAAAAAAATTAAATTTATTTTATTA
The DNA here is from genome assembly GCA_964019185.1 of Maratus speculifer. NCBI lineage: Eukaryota > Metazoa > Arthropoda > Arachnida > Araneae > Salticidae > Maratus > Maratus speculifer. The sequence goes on from OZ025290.1 coordinate 324,446,032, forward strand.
ACAAAATATTTATACTAAATGAAGGAAGGGAATATTGTAGGAAAATAATAGTTCGTTTATGTAACAGTTGTTTTTCCGTCATGATCTACAGATCAGCAGTAATTAATCAGAATAAATGAGCCCCTTAATCTTTGAAACCTGCTTCGTTAGTTAATATTAAAGCTTCATTAAACAACAGAAGATTGAAGTATTTTCTGGCCTTATTGACGAGAGCTTTTAACTCGAAGGTTTGATGAGTCCTTATAGAAATTTAATTTTTTTTAGGTAAATATAATTTACTTATAAATATATCTTTCTGGGAAAATATGAAACAAAATATAGTGAAACATTTCTCGGAGACACCTTGGTTGACACCTAAACATTTATTATAAATAAAAGAAGAACATATAATTAAAAATATTAATTTCTCTGTATAAAAGTTTGTTTTTCCATAATGCTCCACGAATTAGCAGTAGTTAATCAGAATAAAAGAATGTTCTAATCTTTCATAAATGCTTCATTAGTTAATATTAGAGCTCTATTAAACAATAGCAGATTGAAATGTTTCTGATCTCATTGACGAATGGAGTTAATTATACAAAAAGTTCATGAAGCTTTTATCGGAGTTTTGATTTGTTATAAAAATGTATTTATAAATAAATATTTTTTTTGGAAAACATGAAATAAAATATAGTTCAACATTGCTCATAAATAGACTCTTAAACTATTTAAAATGGACTGATGAATAATTCTTCTACGGTAATAATATTTTTGAATTAAAAAAATAAAAAAAAATTTCGTTATTTAAAATACTTATACTAAATGAATGAATGAAATATAATTTGAAATTAATAGTTCGTTTATATAAAGATTGTTTTTGAATTATGATCCACAGCGAAGCAAAAATTAATCAGAATAAATTAGCCCCTTAATCTTTAAAACCTGCTTCGTTAGTTAATATTAGAGCTTCATTAAACATAGAAGATTGGGGTGACTTCTACCTCATTGACGAGAGCTGTTAACTCCAAATAAATTTCGAAGAGTCTCTATTGAAGTTTACATTTCTTTAGGGGAATATATTTATTTATAAATATATCTTTCTGACAAAATATGAAACACAATATAGTGAGACATTTCTCGTAGGTAGACATTTAAGATATTAAATATGTTCTGATAAAAAGTCCTCCTACAGCAATTATCCTTTTGAATTTAATATTTAAAAATTTAGGTTCACATCTGAACACTTACTATAAATGAAAGAAGAACGCATAATTGGAAATAGTAATTCGTCTGAATAAAAGTTTGTTTTTCCATAATGATCCACGGCTTAGCAGTAGTTAATCAGAATAAAAGCATCTCATAAACTTTCATACCTGCTTCATTAGTTAATATTAGAGCTTCATTAAACAATAAAAGATTGAAATGTTTCTCATGAATAGAGTTAACGCTACAAGAATTGTATAGTACTAGAATTGTATTTATGTGTAAATATCTTATTTTTGAAAAATTGAAAATAAAATATAGGGGGACATTTATCATAAATAGACGTTTAAACTATTTAAAATATATTGATAAATAATACTTCTACAGTAATTATCATTTTGAGTAAAAAAAAAAAGATTAGGTTAGTAACTAAATATTTATACTAAATGAATGAACGAAATGTAATTTGAAAATAATAGTCCGTTTATATAAAGGTTTTTTTTTTAATTATGATCCACAGCTAAGCAAAAATTAATCAGAATAAATTAGCCCCTTAATCTTTGAAATCTGCTTCGATAGTTAATATTACAGCTTCATTAAACATTAGAAGATTGAGGTACTTTCTACCTCATTGATGAGACCTGTTAACTCCTAATAAAGTTCTAGGAGTCTCTATTGAAGTCTACATTAATTTTGGGGTATAACGTAATATCTCTTTTCTGGCAAATGGGAAATAAAATACAGGATATTTTATTTTCTAAGAAACTGGGATGCCTAGAAAAATTTATGCAAAGAGCAACAACAAATATTCATGTATCACAAACTGATTTACACAGTAAGTGAAAAAATCTTTTCGTTTACATAGTATTTTTACTAAGAAAACTGGTAAGCAGAGAAGTTTATATGTAATTGCATCCCGGGTCAATTATGAACTTTTCGTAAGATTTCTGTAATTTTAAATGGGTCTTTTGAAACGCAATAGATAACTGTAGCTTTACAAATACTATTTTTTAGACCACACTTGTTGTGCATTGATAAATTGTCATTAAACATACCAATTTCTCTAACTTAACATCTTTAGATTTGCACTTTTTTTAACAGAGTTCAAATTTTACATTTGCAAATTGTGTTTCTGTGATATTTATTTTCGGAAAAGCAAAAAGTGTTAATACAGGAATTCTTTTCTTTCTAGACAATTAAAAAAGATTTATTTTGAAACGGGAAAACTCCCAAAAATCGTTTCTTCACGAGTCTGAAGAAAAAATTCCATTTTAAATTAACGTACACTGTTTAAAATAAAAACCGTAATTCCATTCATATAAAGTTACAGAGATTTCTATATCTACTAAAATTATATCCTTACACTATATAAGAAAATGATGTAAATCTACAAAATTAGTTTTTTACGGTATAGAAATTTGTGGCTTTACGAAATAATCTACTAAAATTTTAGTAATCTTACTAAAATTTTATCAGTAACCCCGTTTGCAGTTACATAAAAAGTTCCAGGCATTCAATTTTCTAAAATATTCTTAATATCCTTACAGTTTTTCTTTAATTTGCAGTGAAGATGTTTATCCATTACATGGATTTCTGTTATCTAATTTTCTTAAAATGTTCTAGGAATTCCAATTTCATATACAATTGTTACTAACGTTACATATTTTTTTCATAGGTTTCATACATTTCAAGGTGTGAATCTAATATAAAACAAACACATTTTTTAGCGGAGTTTATACCATAAAAATAAAACTAGATTACTACGGGACGCAATTATGTAATATATTATCAATTCTTATTTCCCCCTTAATAAAATATTATTTAAGCTTCAGTAGAAATACCACTTTCTACGGTATAGTTGAGTAAATATAATCCACATATTACAGTTGACAAATACAGTTTAACTAATAACTGATAATAGTGGAAATATAAATATTGTTAAAAACATTGCTCTGAAATATAAAAGATATTTAAAAGGCCATAACCTATTCTTTTATTCAAATAATTTCCAAAATCCTCATTTCACTTCCAAATTTCGACATCAAATTAAAAGATATATTTTTGCATGTGAAGTCATTAAATTTTATATTGTGAAATGTACACGACAATGTACAGTCCTGGAAAGGAATAACCATTCCTACTAAATCTGCCAAAAACATTGCAATGTGACTGGTATCAGTAAGTTCAAAATAAACTTTACTAACTAACACTTCAATTAATGCTCGATTAGTTTGTCTTTTAAATATAAAAATTATACAAATATTAAATACTAAAATCGAATTGTGGTATTACCGTAAAATGGGGTGAATAGGAACAGCGGGGTGAATAGGATCGAAACTCCCAGGTCATACAAATTAACTCATTATAAATATATGTGATGATATTTTTAGTTGCCAATTTTTTATAAGAAGGTAATAGCATTTAGAGTTAGAAATTCAATTTTTACGTGCTGGCACAACTACTGCGGTACATAAAAAAACTTCAAGTGGATCCTCAAAAACCTCATTTTTTTTAACGTCTTCTAAACTTTGTATGTAACTATAGTATTTTTCGTATTCTAAAGCTAAGAATGGGGATTTTTAATTAATGATAGACCTGTAAACTTTATTCTGTAATAAATTCTACTTATTTCTAAACTAAATAATGAAAAAAAGTAAAAATGGCTTTTAACATTAGAGGTTTAAAATTTACGGGGTGAATCGGAACTCGTTTTCTCTCATGGTTTATTTTCCTATACAGTAAGTTTCATGATATATATGAAAACATATGTATGAACATAGTTTGTTTGCCTAAGAGGGACAGCTCAGACAAGGAAACCAGGTCTGTAGAGCATACTGTCCCTCCCGGTCACCTTTAATAAAGACTTAAAAAAAGTTACATAATTCAGCCAAAACTGAAACCGCCAGAATCGCGACAAAAACAAAAAAAAAACATAACAGGGCCCTAACAAAAGAACCTAACGCGGCAGATTGTAACAATATTTTGTTTGTTCTAATTACATGAAGAGTTTAAAAGTACCAAGAAATTACTTCGTTAAACAAAAAAGTCAACGTCCAATCCAACAGACATGGAACACACAATAAGCAATTTTTAAAATAGCAAATTAGTTAGAAAAGCTCCACAGAATCATTCTCTGACATCCACAACCTTGGAGAAACATCTCAAAATGTAAAGCCAATTAAAAAAAAAGGGATGCAAACAGTACTAAGGGCTGGAGATTAAGATTTTTAAACACTAGTTTTAGCTTACAAATTATATGTTTTAATTTATAGTTTTAAAAGTAAATATGACCCTTAAAAATCGATATATATTTCCAAATACAAATTAGAAGCAGTGAGTTTCAATATATCATTAAAAATATTTTTAATTTATTATTTGTGTATCCGTATTAGCAATTAATTTTACAACACCAAGATCTGAACAACATAAAAAAACACATGAAAGAATGAAGAGATTAGAATATGGAAATTAGTAGTACTTCAGCGCATTTATAAGTCGCCGGAGGGAGAAATGGCATCTAAAGCTCTCCAAAAATGTAAGTTGTGTAGGGGATTTCTCATTCTGAAATTCCTTTACAAGACCTTTATTCCTTTGCTCAGAATATCATGTTATATGTCAAATGATAAGAAAGAAATGCTTACCAGCAATGTCGGAATTCAATAGAGGCAGGATCGTATCCTATCGAAAGTATGGATCATCATTCCATGATATAACATGTTGCACTGGTCGCATTCCAATTCACTGTAATGCAAATATGGAATCAATGGATTACTGTGAATCATACTGAAAAGCTAGCAGGACGCCAACGTCTTCCCAACAATAACACCCGAGTGTAGAGACATATTCTGAGATCGTCCCTGCAAAACCGTACAATTACATAGCGTACTATATGTCAGGAAATAAACATGTTTCCATCGCAACCATTATTAGCTCGTACGGCGAGACATTTGCGGCGGGAATTTGCACAATTTGCTGGAATGGGCTATCAGTAGGACGACCACTGCTGCGGTTTTCCTTGGCAATGAAATAAAAAAGTAGACGTCGACTCTGTTGCGACAAACGACAAAGATGGATACAGAAAGAGGTAAAATGTCATCTTTTCCGACTCGTAACGGTTCTGTGGGCATTATTTTATTATCCTTGTACGATTCGGGAATCGCTAAGTATAAAGCTCTTTGCTTGCCTGCAATCGATATTGGCATACGGGACTTACACCTGATATGATGGTTTTGTCAGCTATTGGTCATATGGCATGCTATTCATTAGTTCGAAATGACAGAAATTTGATAGAAAATCCGTTCATTTCTGACATCTATTGTTCATTGTTTCTGGCTTGTCTTCGAGGTCTATAAAATGTTAAAAGATAACGCAATGTAACATTGCCGCACGACGTGTTCCGACCTTCCACGATACACAGATAACTCGACTGATGCCCTCACCACGTTGTCTCGATATTTTTCACACATTGAAAACATTTGGTCGTGGATTGTTAAGAGATTGGCCCTCCACCTCTCTCCAGTTAAATAAATTGATGAATTGTGGCGTTGACTTGAGGCAGCATCGAATGAGTTTCTAATTTCTATCATTCGAGCGCAGCTTGACTCCAAAGCTTATAAGAGTAACAGGAGTTTTAGCTGGTATCAACTCTTTCTACTAATTTCACATCACGATAAATCTCCAAACTGCTTTTAAATTTAATCCTTTTGACAGTTTACGCACAATAAATATCTTTTTTGTATTTTATTTCTTTCATGGTGTTGCATTTATAATGACCAGCAATGTTTCTTTTCCCCTGCGTATAGGGAGATTTGAAGTGCTTGGAAAGGTTAGAAATGAATGAATCTAAGTTAAAGAGATTATTACAAAAAATATTAAATAGTATGACCCCCTCAATAGTTGATATCCCTCCAGTATCTGATAATTTTTTTGAAATATAAAAATAATTTTTACATGTAGCATAAGACGCAAAATTTTTGTTTGAATGTTTTTGCAGCTTTTTTCACATTGTTTTCCGCTGTCTTTTGTACGAGAAGACATTTATGAATTTTGTTTTATAAGAAATTATAAAAAAAATTTTTTGATAAGTTGGAGACAATTAGGGTGAGTTGAAATAATCCTCTTACATCTTACTTACTTAAAAAAATATTTTTATAAGAATTGTTGTTAATTTCATCCCAAGGCTGATATTTTAATTAATAATTTTTCGATTTTCGATTGACTTTTGAAGAACAACGAATATACTGGCGGTGATGAATTATTCTGCTATTAAATAAAATAAAAATCACTAATACCTCATATCTAAAAATCACTATTTACTAGAAGTGGCCTTCAATATAATATCCAGTAACATATAAATTATTCAGCTTTTAAATAGGAGAAATATTGCTATTCAAAAATAGTGGTACTCAAAAACTTAAAACTTGTGAACCCTCCAAAAATTTCTAGACTAATAATAATAATAATAAATTGCAGTATATTGAATGTTACTTATGAAAGAAAATACCTTAAAGAGCAGTCAATAAATAAATAATTGGACCTAATTGTAAATGAATGAGTTCATATTTAGCATGCCTTATTGGCATATTTTGACGTTTTGAAATATATGTTTTGCGACAAATAGGAAATTCATTTATCAACTTCACTATGTTGACAGGATTAATTATAGTTCTAGTTTAAAATTATAGTCACTGAATCTTCAATATTTATTGCAATGATTAAGTCAAGATATGTTAAAAATAACATAGTGATAATGGGTTTCTGTAAGGATAAATTTAGAAAAAAAAACATTTGCGATTCTCTGTCAATATGTTGCTTTTTGAATTAAATAGAAAGAATTATTATTATTATTATTATTATTTTGAAATTTCATTTTTTATGGCTTTTATGTACACTGTTAAAAATTTCTGTAAAAACACAGTAAATAAGAGAGACCCTTTATCAATTTACACTAGTTCTCTGTTAAATGCATTTGATTGAATTTCTAGGTTATCATTTTACAGCTATTTCACTTACCTTATTTCTAATTCCTTGTAGGGATTTTTATGTCTTCATTTAATAATATTCTTATCTATGTAAAAACTTGTAATTCAAAATACACGCATTATTATTATATTTTTAATTTTACTTAGACATATTAAAGAAGAAAATTTTGTTTAAAAATTGTTTTTTTACAATTAGAATAATTCAGAAAGGTAAAAATCATCAACCCAGAGTTAGTTGGGATATTCATAGACAATCACATGGTTAATATAAAAAACATACTTTGTTCAAAATAACAACAGCTTCTAATAGTTCAGTCAGTAAAATATCTTCCAACTGTCAAGATGTCTCGGGTTCAAATCCCAGGACAGCATGGTATAAATTGGTCAACATAGAATAAAAAAATCAAATTATACATCAATTTAAATTTTCTCGAAAAATTAAAAATTTTTAAGGTCAATAAAGAATGAGTGGTTCAGTAATTTTGAAAATTAAATTATCATAATATGATTAAAAACACATTTACAGTCTTGTGTATTATTAACATCTATTGTAAATTTTCCGAATACTTTTTTTGTTATTTAACAGCATCTAACTTTTTCTTATCTCTGTAATCTTACATAAGACGTCAGATAATGGATTACCCGTCGATTCACTTTACTTTCACACAAAAAAATAAACAGTATAGGATACAAATACCACGACTTAATTATTGATATTTTTTCATTAATTGATAGTGTATGTCATTTTATCGAGTATTATTTTATCTTAACAATTTCTTTTGTTGATATCTACATATATAAATGATAGTATATGCTTTTCGTATTACGATACATTTATGATTTGACATTTAATAATAGCAACTATAATAAAAGTTTGCTTTGATCCTTTTCAACCGTTAGGAATTTCTTTATTGCGTACATATTTTTCACTATTTGAATTAAAAATATAGCTTACTTTTTTGAATGAAGCATGTCTGATTAAACGGAAAATAATTAAAAAGTAGTAATATGTGTTAAACCCAATCGTAAATGCTATTATTTCCAAATGTCTCCGAAGATATCCCTTAACTTATTATTAAAAATAAGATCAAAGACGTGCTTTCGATGACGATACAACATTTTCATGTTATTAGAGATAAAATATAAATTAATGAAATAATTTTAAAACATTTTTTCATTATCCAGCCACATCTTATGACTGCTATTAAGGTAGTAGATTTTTTAAAAACAAAGTTTTACTAAAAAGTTCTGGTAATCTTTTTAGCAATAGAGAAAAACTCTATGTTTACTATGTTTACGGTAGAACTGTGTGCTCTAGCGGCTTGCTTATTTTGCATTTTATGTGTTAAAGTTTTTTTATGTATCTTTTTTGTTTTAAGACTGGAAGTTCTTGTAACGAATCCGCACATGCCGGGGAACATACCGGGTTGAGCAAACAGAGTCTACCTCTACACCGAATCTTAGCGATCTGTGATATTTCTTCACTCTGGCATAAAATAAAGTAAAATAAAATAAATTACTAAAATTCATCTTTATTTCTGTGCCTGTTTGGAGGGAAGATAATCGAATTTTGCTACTTATGATAGGTAACATTTATTTAAGAATTTATCTCAGGTATCGAAACATGTCTACACATCATTCATTTTGTAAAATTTACATATTCAAACTTTAACAAGTATAAAAAAGCTTCAGCAACATATTTTGTAAATTTTAGTAAAACCCTTTCTGCAATAAATACATGCATCGTGTGATTTCTTCACTTTTTTTTCGTATATCTAACTTTAATATAAACAAAACGATCCTCTTCACAGTTTTTCACATCATTGCTTCGTAGTGGATGGGAAACATGCAATGATTCTCTATTAAATTAATCACGAACGATAACTATTTCGTTAACCCTTCTGAGTCAAACAATGTTTCGAAAACTGTTTCTTTAACATTATAAACCTCAAAAACACCTTTATTCCACACTTTTGAAATAATTTATAAAAATAAATTTTTATTAGCTGCCTTTACTTTTCGGAAACGATTTCGTGTACCTTTTACAATACATTAATCAGTTATCTCTTCACGAAATATTGATTTTTGGTCGCTTTCAGTTCTCAGTTGCATAAAATTATAGATGCATTTGAAACATAATGATGTTATTTTTAATGTTAATTTTATCACTGTTAATTCTGTTTTTCAATTAAACATGTTTGATAAACAGGAAAATATTTACATGAGACCTAACAGTAACAAAAAAATGGGGTTTTTTTTGTAGAGAGAATGATTAGTGCATTATGAAAGTTTCTCGATTACTCTTACGAAAACTGCGGGCAGTAAAAAATATATTTCAAAATTCTTCTTTCAATTTCAGAAATACATTTTTGTGAGATATCTAATGATAACGAGACGCTTTTTGGAATCTTGGGTGACTCGAATGTGATTATTTTATATTTTCATTTATGATTGTAGTACATTTTCTTAAATTAAGAGAGAACAGTCTGTTTTTTTTTTTTTTTTTTTTTTTTTTTTTTTTTTTTTTTTTTTTTTTACAATTTAGCTATCTCAGGTGATTAAAATATTCGCATTACGTATGTACTTCAAGGCTTACTCGGGACTTACTGTTAACTACTTGGGAAAGGAAAAGTTTTCAGGAGAAAGATTAACAAAAAAGAACAGCAGAACTCTACAGAAAATGTTTTCTGAAGAAAGATTAACAAAAATGTTTTAGGAGAAATTTTCTTTTAGAGCATCTACCTTCATAATATCCTAATAGCCGTCTCTGTAAGATACATGGATCAACAGCAAACGGATTAAAGAAATGACAGTGAAAGTTTTGCACAATTTGTTTGAAAACGTTCCTTCAATATTTCCAAAAATAAGATCTTTATTTTATTTGCGTATAATGTTTTATTTTTCATAAAAGTGCTATGGTTACAACAATATTTACAAATATGACTCATAACAATACTAGTTTTGTTCTAACCAAGAAGCGTTAATGACTCCGTCATTGTGTTACTGAGCAAAATATAATTGTATGCTGTAGATTATAATTATACTTCCTAAAAAATTATTTTATATTATTTTGATGGTGTTAAAAGTAAGATCTAAGGATCTCTACCAGCCATGATAAGCTCAAAATGAAAATAAGCCATTAGAAACCAGAGAAAAATTCTCAATATTTAAACTCGTTACATGATTCACAAAGAGACATTAACGTAAGTAATAAGAATTGTTATACAATTTTGTTATAGTTTGAATTAGTTTGGTGAGACTTCAAAATTTAAAGCTAAAGTTCAAGCTTAAATCTTAAGCTGAACACGAACACTAGCCATTGGAAATCAGAAAAAAATGTTCAGTATATAAACTAACTAAATGATGTACGCAGAGACATAAATGTAAATAAAAAGAATTATTATACAATTATTTGGCAAGACTTCAAAATTTTAACAGCAAAATGAAAGACAATATCTTTTACTTTTCTTTTAAAGGAAATTCCCAAATGTATAAGACATATGCGTTCTTAATTTTCGCACATTTAAACATTCATAATTACTTTTGGATTATCATTCAGAAGAATAATGAAGCATTTCTTTAAAACTTCTGTCATTAACACGAAGTGTATCTAGGTGAAACAAATTACTTCATTACACACCTGTTATTAATTAGTTTTACTTATATGTTTAATGGCAGAACATTGTTGTAAAATATGCAGAATAGTACTCTTTTCTACTTATGTAAAATTCCTTAGAGAATATTTATTTTTAAAAGTTAAATACCTGTAATTTTATTTATTTTTACTTTAACTACTTTTTGTGATAGAATAATATTTAAAAATACTGCACATGGTTAATATTTTTTTTTTAATTTTAGTGTATGAAGTATTTACAATCATTTTCAAGAAAATGTATTCCAAAATTCATATATATGTTCTAATTTATAACATAAATACTTATTATTTCTTTACTTGAATCACAATATCAGTCTTTATATAAAAATAAAGCATATCTCTATGCAATATAACCGTTAGATGACAAAATATTTGATATACATACTTTTATAAAATATCATTTTGGTATTATATATTAAATAACATTGTTGAAATGTTCTGCAATGATTATAACTAAAAGAATTATCGAATTTGTTTCGTAGCAAGTATTTTACTTTTATATAATTCTCAGTGTTACATTTCAGTATAATATGTAAAATAAAACGAAAATATAGAAATTTCTATATAATATAGTTTTTAGAATGCAAGTAATTTCAAAGTTCATTGAAAAGGTAAAAAAAAAAATCTGATTGTCGATACATGAATGTTTTTTCAAAAACTTAACAATTTATTTCTTTAGTTTCGAGTAAAAAAATCGACTTTTTAAAAAACATAATAAAAAAAGGCAAACTATTATACAATACGAAAATTATTTGAACATGCAATATTGTGAATATGACACCTCAAAAAACATTATTTTTAATAAATAAAAAAGGTTATACATGTATAATAATCTTTATTTTCTACATTGAAGTAATTGATAAATTGATATTCTACTTTCTCATTTTTGTCTTTCCTAGTGTTTGGCTTTTTATTTGACGTTAAAAAAGAAGAATATTTTTTTGTGTGTGTTTTTCTCAGAAAATTCTTTCCTACTTTAAAAATAAAACAAAGTAACAAAAGAAAAACTTTCCTGTAATGCTAATATGTTAATGAAACGAGTTTGAGACATAAAAAGTACTTTAACATCGTTTAGAAACAAATACAATGTATCTTTTGTCAGCTTTTTGTAAACAGAAAAAAAGTTTAAATAAACTCCTATTGCGTTTTACCAAACGGAATTATAAGAAATAATGCTCAAAAAATTAAAATGAATTTTTGGAATGACTAAACTATTTTTACCTTCCACTCTAGTAGTTAAAATTCATACTATTAGAACTTTAAAAGTGAACAGTGTTTAAAATAATATTTAAACCATTCATAATCATTAAAGAAGTTTAATAAACCAATATGTATAAATAATTAAACGATACTTACTTCTTTTTTTATGATATGAACGTTTTCTTTTAGTTAAAAAGAAAAATATCATTTCAATGTAAGATAATTTATTCATTAATAAAGTACAAAAATTATATAAATTACAATTTTATAAATAAAAAATAGGGATTATGTAAGATTATCGGTATAGTATACTTTTAATAATTAAAAAAAATAATCTTTTAATGAAGAAAAATGTAAAAAAAACTAAAAAAACATCAATAGTGATTACTGGATAATCACAGAGTTAAGATAAAAAATATATGGACTTAAAAATTAAGAAAGTGATGTACTCTGCGCTATTTTGTAAGATCATTTACAGTGCCACCTATCAGCTAACAGCGTATATGGAGTTTTTACTTGAAAATTAAAGCATGAAATAGAATAAAAGTCCAATGCAAAATCAATTACCTTGACATAACAAAAAATGATGTCTTATAAGTACAAATAACTTTTGTAGGGGTCCTGATATGTAACTTTTAAGTGAGTTCTTAAATATATACGTAGAATATATAATCTTCGTCTAGACCGTCCGTCCGACTATCTTTCTTTAAGTCGGTGCGCTTTTAATAGCGCAAAAACTATCCAAACGAAATATTTCAAAATTAATACGTATGATCATTGCAGTTTTTTTTAAAATCATTTTGATATTCATGAAATAGAATCAAAACTTTAAAATATTTTAATACATATTTTTTCAAACATATCAAATACTTTCATACGAAATAAAATCAAGGATATCCCGTCAGAGGTAATAATTCTAATTGGATGCCTTCACAACTATGGAAAAAATTCTAAGGACAAGCAAGAATTGGACAAATACAGTGGTTGTTTGCCTGGATAATGAATAAATTTAACCAAGAACTTGTTAATAATGATATTAAGATTCTTCAACTTATTAAATTAAAACTTCATAATGATACTTCATTTGACATTCCGTTCTAAAACGATTTAGAAATTTAAATTATTATCAATGTATTTAATTAAGAATTTATATTTCCATTGACAATTAAATAAAAAAATAACAGTTACAATTTTGGGTTCTGCGGTTGTGCTTAATTTCTGCGGTTCATATACACATAACGTACATTTCAAAAGAATTATTTGCGTCTTATTTGCATTTTGTCCTCATTTGAATTTCAGATAAAATATTATTTGAGATTATTTCTTAATTTATGGAATAAGTTCTCTTTTTTATTACTTTTTTTATGTTCCCAATAAGCCATAAGATTATATAAAAAAGATAAACGGCTTTCACAAAGATCTGTTACATTCAGGTATAAAAAACTCACTAAGTGTAATCTTCTTTTTGCCATAAAGAGTTTAGAAGAGTTTATAAAAAAAACAAATATAAAAATGGTTTAGGATTAATATTAATGAAGTAGATTCATGTCCATTATGTTTCTCAATTGAAATATTTATGATGCATATTAATTAAAAATAGTACAGTTATGCTTATAAATCAAAAGAGCTAAATAATAAATTTCACGTTTTTATATTACTTTGTGAAATATTCAAACTTAAATATCTTCAAAGTATACGATTATATTATAATTTGTATTTTATGGTAGTTAAGCATAACTAAAATACGTTGGTGTCTATTTTTAAAATTTCTTTAAAATTAGAACCATAAAATTTATTCTGCATTAATTATTGATATATGGGGAAATAATTTTTTCATGCATGGTTACAAAGGACAATTCGATTATGGAAAATAGTAAAATGGATTTAAAGTAGAATTTGATAAATATGTATTAAGATTCTTCTACTTATTAAATTAAAACTTCATAATGATATTTTGGCATTTCGTTCTAATAAGTTTTCGAAATTCAAATTATTAACCCTGTATTTCTTTAAGAATTTACCTGCAGATTTTATATTTCCATCGACAATTCAAGAAAAAAAATAACACTTAAAATTTTTGGCTTTCTTCTACGGTTCATGTATACGTAATCTACATTTGAAAAGAATTATTTGCATTTTCTCCTCATTTGAACTGAAATTTCAAAATAAAATATTATTGGAGATTACTTCTTAATTTATGGAATAAGATCGCTCTTTTATTACATTTTTTATGTTGCCATTAAGTCATGCGATTATATAAAAATGGAAAACCGATTCAACAAAGAGTTGTTACTTTCAGGTATAAAAAACTCATTAAGTGTTAGCTTCTTTCTGCATAAAGATTTTAGTAGTGCACAATATGAACATGAAAATATAATTATAAAAATGGTTTAAAATTAATATCAATGAAGTAGATTCATGTCCGTTATGTTTATCTCTTGAAATATTTATGATGCGCATTAATTAAAATTATTAGGGTTATGCTTACAACCTAAAACACAACAGTTAAAAAATAAATTTCATGACTTTATCGTATTTTGTAAAATATTAAAATTTAAATAATTTGAAAGTGAATGATTATATTACAATTTGTATTTTATGCTACTTAAGCATAACGAAAATGTGTCGATGTCTACTTTTAAATTTTCTCCATAAGCAGAACTACAAAATTATTCTAAATTAATTACTACTTTATGTGGAAATGCAACTTTTGATTACTTAAAACCTAAAATTTAATAATAATATATTAAGATCCTTCAACTTATTAAATTAAAATTTCTTAATAATAATTCATTTGGCATTCCGTACTAATAAAGTTCAGAAATTTAGATTTTAAAATATTATTCCTGCACTTAATGAAGAATTCATGCCTATTTTTCATTAACAGAATTAAAAAAAAAAGAGAGAAAGACAATAATTTTTGGCTTTCTTCTACAACTAAAATATACATAATATATTTTTCAAATGAATTATTTGCATGTTATTCGCATTTTGTCCTCATTTGAACTTCAAATAAAATGTTATTGGGGATTACTTCTTAATTTATGGGTGAAGATCGTTCTTTTATTACATTTTTTATGCTGTCATTAAGTATTACGATTATATAAAAATGGAAAACAATTTAGACAAAGAGTTGTTATATTCAGGTATAAAAAACTCATTAAAGGTAAGCTTTTTTCTGCCATAAAGTTTTTAGTAGTGCACAATATAATATAATATATACATATATATATATATATATATATATATATATATATATATATATATATATATATATATATATATATATATATATATATATATATATATATATATATATATATATATATATATATATATATATATATATATATGTATATATAAATTGTTTAAGATTAATATATATATATATATTAATCTTAATATATATGTATATATATATATGTATGTATATATAAATTGTTTAAGATTAATATCAGTGCAATAGATTTATTTGCATTATTTTTTTTCACTTGAATTATTTATTATGCACTTTAATTAAAAAAGATTTTTAACAGCCGAATTGACCTCATGCATGTCAATTATGTATATCCATAAAAATGGATAATGTTGTTTAAGAATATTTTTTATAAAAATGCAATTTTTTTGTTGTTTAAACTATTGCATACTTCCGCAATTAAGGATAAATACCCCTTTTGACTAAAAAAATTTGATAAATTGATGTGGGGAAAATATTAATATCTAGAATTCAAAACTATATGAATAATTAATATACGTAATATTTTTAATTATGCATTCGTCATTTATTATCCTTCAGACTTATATTTTCAATTTTTTTTTCTTATCAAAATGTTTATCTTTATATATTCTATAATTTTTTAATTCCAAATATATACTTTGTTGGTCAGAGATACATAAATATTTAATAAAAAACATGGCGTAAGAACTTATGGCCAAACACATTGCTCTATAGCCAGTATTGATGTTATTCCCCTTTTGCAATCAAGAGATGATTCTTATTGATCAATAGTGTCCTGCGTAAATGGGTACTCCAAATACTTTAGATTTCAGTATTTTAAAATATTTTTTTCTTCTTATCTAATGGCCGAATAATCTGTGATAAAAAATAGTAAAATAAACTGTAAGATATTAGTGGTGTCAAAAGATTTTTGCGTCAAAATCATTTACGAGGGTCACTTGACAACACTAGTGGTGATTCAGTGTCACTTTTCGAAAACAAAGGTTTAATGAAATATGAAGTTTGCCTTGAATATTATTAATTTTATTTAACTTGATTCTATTATGTGTGGGTTAAGTATAGAAATGTTTAATTATCTTTGTTCGATATTTATACTGATTAACTATTTACAGCATGTAAAGCTGTATAACAAAATCTTAACTCGATTTAATTAGAAAGTACCATGCTTGTTTTTTTTTATACATATAAAAATTATAATTGCTTTACATCAGCAAAACTAGTGTGTTCTGTTGATAACATTACAATTTTTAATGAAAAAACTCATGAAAAAAATGTTACAGCCCTTTTCTTCCTTTCACTTGATTTTAGTATTAAATCTTAACTCGATTTAATTAGAAAGTGCCGTGTTGATTTTTTTTTTTTACAACATATAAAAATTGTGATAGTTTTACATCAGCAATAATAGTGTTTTTGTTGATAATATCACAATTATTAATGAAGAAATCTTATGCAAAAATGATACAACTTTTTTCTTGAGCCCTTTTCAGTCACTTGATTGTTCTATGTTATTTTAAACAAAGATAAAGATATTAGACGAAAAAGAAAATATAAGGTATAATATCACATAACTGAAAATATTAAATTTATACATTAGATTTTCTCATCAGTGCTATATAAAATTTATTATTAAGTTTATGATAGGGTGTTATTGAGATTTTATGTAAAAAGAAACATAAATCTTTAGATCCTAATTTACATAAATTTAAGATAATGCTGAAACGTGATTAGTGAAGAAAAGAGGTGTTGGGAGGTAAAAGTGGAGTTAAATTATATGGATTATAGATGTTTTCGCTTATTTATTATATCTGATCAAAGTATTTAAATTTATGGGACTATTTTCTTACTTTAAGAAACGAATATCTAACTGTAATTTTAAAGCATTATTTGTAAATTAAGCCATTAAGGTACGAAGAAATTTTTTAATACTTGCAATTGTAACTTTATTAATGTACATACAATGTTTTTTAAAGGCACTAATTAAGGTAGTAGCTTTTGTTTTTAACTACGTAAATTAAAATGTATAGGTTTTAATTAAAAAAACATTTTAAATTCAGATAGAAATTATGATAACTAAATATGCAGATTGCATAAAACGAAACAATTTATATTCTAATAGATATAACTATTTAAGATATAATCATGCATATAAAAGTGCGTATTGTAACAATAATGCGAATTACATGTTGTTTTAATATTATGTTTCTATGGATTTATTAAAAAAATATATAGAATCTACTTTGCTATTGATATATAAATAAGGAACATATCCAGACGAGAAATAACCACCCTAGTTAAACAGAAACATGCTACAGAATTTTAGAGAAATCCCGGAGAATAGACATATCAGATCATATTTATATTCATATAAAATTAGTAATATTTTTGAAAAAAAATTGCACATTTTTTGAAGTGGTTAAGATTTACATTCAGGCAGCGAGAATGAGAAAGAAAACACTAAATATATTATGCTTTTATGAATTTGTTTCAAAAAACCAAATATTTTCTACATATCCATTGATACCCATCTGAAGAATAGATCCAGCTGAGAAACAAGCATCCAGGATAAACAGCACATGCTAAATAGTTCTAGTATGAGCTCAGAGGAAGGAAATATCAGTCCAAAAATGAATATAAAATATTCTTATAAAATTAGTAACATTTTAAAACAAATTGCACATTTTTTGAAGTGGTAAAGATTTACATTCGAGCAGCGAAAATGAGGAAGAAGACACTAAATATATTATGCTTTTATGAATCTGCTTCAAAAAACCAAATAGAATCTACATATATATTGATACCCATCTGAAGAACAGATCGAGGAGAGAAATACCACCCAGGATAAACAGCACATGATAAAGAGTTCTGGTATAATCCCTGAAAGAAATCATATCAGGCAACAAATGGACATAAAATATTCTTATAAAATTGGTAATATTTTAAAACAAATTGCACATTTTTTGAAGTGATAAAGATTTACATTCCGGCAGTGAAAATGAGGAAGAAGACACTAAATATATTATGCTTTTATGAATTTGTTTCAAAAAAACAAAATGAATCTACATATCCGTTTATACCCACATGAAAATCAGATCGAGATGAGAAATAACCACCACGGGTAAACAATACATGCTTACCCATATAGCAGAGAAGCTCCTCAATACCTCCCCAGGAGCTCCAAGTCATCCCATATTCCTCCTAATACTAAAATGACATGATCAGGATGTCCTGGGAACAGTCTTTTACGGTGTCCCCAGGAGGGAGCTCCCATAAGCGTTCCTCGGAGCAACTTCCCAGGGACGCA
This sequence comes from Maratus speculifer, assembly GCA_964019185.1. Classification (NCBI taxonomy): domain Eukaryota; kingdom Metazoa; phylum Arthropoda; class Arachnida; order Araneae; family Salticidae; genus Maratus; species Maratus speculifer. The sequence continues at coordinate 324,464,589 of OZ025290.1, forward strand.
ACTCCTGAGGAAATCCTGAGGAAAGGTACCTGGGAAATCATTCCTGGGGAAGTACCCGGTTAGTCTTTCCTGGGGAAGTGCCGAGGAAGCCACAGTGCTGGCGACATCTCGTGAGTGATTCTGGAGTACAATATTTAATTTCTTTTTATTAAAGTATTGAATTCAATTTGATGGGTATAAGTTTTTTAATGAGTTAATTTTATTTTATCAATCATTCGATTTCTTATTTTTTAGCAAGTTAGATAATTGTTATTAAATTGTAATTATTTTTAATTTTTGCTATAACTTTTAATCTTTTTTAGTTAAATTAAAAAATTTAATTTATTACATCAGTTAATTCCTATTTTTATATACTAATTACTATTATGTATCTTTTAAACCAAATTTTGTTCATTTATCAATATTTTAGTAATTATTAATAAATAACCTATTGCGTTTTGCTTTTTTTGTTATTATTACTTTTTTATTAATTAAGAAATTAATTTAACTTGTTTAAAGTAACTAAATAGTAAGTTTCTAAATTAATAAACTAAAATCTCTAAATGGAAGACAATTCTGGATCATATATTTTTTCTGATATTTAGAGGTAAAGATATTTATGCAAAGAAAAAAAGAGATTCTTAAAGTAAGTTTGTTCATAAGTACCCGTTTAAAACTTTGTTATGGAAATTATCTAAATCGAGTCCTGATGCATCTTAATATCAAGATGTTAAATGTTTATATATATATATAATTAGCTAACATACTTACTAAGCACTATTAAAAAAAAGTGTCGCGACGAAACTAGACATTTTTATCACAGCACATAACACCAATTCAAAGATAGAACAGTCCCCTTTAAAATGGTACCTTTGGGTTTAAAATGTATAAATATTGAGCCGCACCTCTTCCCCTCCTCAAATGCATACCAATACGTGGTTTATTTAAAAAAAAATTCTGTTTAAAAATATACATTCTTATAAAATCAGTTAAAAATTATAAATTCACGCAAATTTAATGTTTAATTAAGGTTATTATCAATTAACTACTAGTGTAATTTATGTATGTGTTGGGGATAAGAAAATGTTAGCTAAATAAAAGCATAAATTGAAGTGTCATTTCTGATCAGTGGCGCCAACTTATATGGGCCCATGGGTCGCAAGCCCACAGAATAATTTTGATATCTTTATCCACCCATTATTAATTGAGCCCACCCAATATTCATGTATTTGTTCAAAAAAATTTTGAGCACACTCAATATTTTAGAAAAGTTGACGCCACTGTTTCTGATGGTTTAACCTATTTTCTTTTATTTACCATTAATTAATTTTTTAAATGTAAGTTGGACTTATTAACAAATTATTTTTCTAATATCTTTTATAGATTATCAAACATAATATCATTATTATTATTTAAATTCTGATAGATAAAGTGAAGTCTTTATTTTGAAAACTTCAGAAATATGAATGTTTTTTGGTTCTGAAATTACAGATAAATATTTATCTGTATTTCCTTAATAACAAATATTTTATCACAATTTTCAACTGAAAAATATATTGCATTACTTAAAACCTTTATTTAACAAACCGATTTTATATTATATATCTTCGAATATCTATAAAGCATGGAATTTTCTGTTTTACCATGCATTCTTAGCTAGGTGACAATGAGTGTATTATAACAAAAATGCAAACAGTGCTCTCAAGCAGGAATCACCGTCCCAACGTTCCATCAATTACAAGAGTACTATTATAGACTCACAAAAAGCTTACTCGCCCCCCCCCTTTCCAACCAGTTTTGCCAGCTGAGAATGTTTCACGGGAATTGCTCAAGGAGAGAAAGAGAGAAAAAAAGAGTGTAGTTACGAACAAATTTGTTCGTACATCTAATAGAAAAAATATACATATATTAGTTTGGTATTTTTAAGATCGTTGATAAAAACATCTTATATTTTAAATAAAGACATCAGTTCTTTTAGGCTTTTAAAATTGTCTAAAATCTTCGTTACTAAAAATACATTTCAAGAAATCAACAAATATATTTCCCGTCGTTGATTAAATGAAAACAGGTGCATATTGTATTTTTTATTCACATAAAGATTTCATAAAAATTTTAAAGACTATTAAATGGAGATTTAACTAAAAAGTAATTTTATTTATAACAATAAGAAAATAAAATGATTTTGTTAACAGATTCAAATTTTATTAATAGTTTCTATTTTATGTAACTCAAACAGTGTTTCAGTGTAATGATAGAATTTTGCAAATGATTTTCACAATAAATTCTGATATAACAAAATTATACAAATTTGTACAATGGTGTGTTATTAAAAAAAATACAGAATTTTAATATTTTCACAATGTTATAAAATAATACAGTGGTTTTACAGTATTTTTTAATCCCGCATCAAGTGGTAAATCTCCAAACATCTGTAACTCGTACCGTCGTATAAGAATTTCATAAGTAAGGGATTTAATTATTCGTTAATAAATACTTGCCAAAATATAACTAATCACTTTAAAACGGGTTTGTTGATTGGTTGTGTTTATGACGGCCAATTATCGACATGAGGGACATAGCAAGGGAGGGGGGTTGCCCACAGTGAAGGTCTTTCTAAAAGAACCTAATCCGTATTTACGCGAGGAAATACAAGATTCGAAGACAACCCCGGAAAACTCCAAACAATTAGGCCGACGGGCGCGATTGGGTACAAACTCAGCACATCCCATCTACCAGCTTTAAGAGCAGAATCTCTTGATCGCTGGTGGGGCCCAGTAATGAAACTGCAACAATGAAATATTTCAAAGGGTGAAAATTAGGAAAGAAAAAACTTAAGAAAGGACTAAGCAAATTTATATATATTTTTCATAAATTCATATAATAAGAGCACCTTTTACCAAGAGTAAAAAGAAAAAAAATCGATAAAAATTTCTGTAAAAAAAAGTAAGAGCGAGAGAGAGCAAAAAGTTTCATTTTTGAAAGGATTTACTTAGATTTTATTCGTCAATCATGAAAAGAAAAAAAATCAAGGGACACATCAAGGGAGGAGGGTTGCCCTCCGGAGGGTCTTTCTAAAGGAACCTAACTCGTATTTACGCAAGGAAGTTTAAGATTCGAAGAAAACCTTGGAAAACTCCGAAAGATTAGGCCGACGGGTGCGACTGGTAAAAACTCAGCACCTCCCATCTACCAGCTTCGAGAGCAGAATATCTTGGCCGCTGGTGGGATTCACAGTGAAACTGCAACAATCAAATATTTCAAAGAGTAAAAATTAGGAAAGAAAAGACTGAGAAAATTTATGTATTTATTTTTTCATAAATTCGTTTAATAAGAGCACCAAGAGAAAAATGAAAAAAAATCGATTAAAATTTCTGTAAAAAAAAAAAGTAAGAGAGAGAAAAAGCAAAAAAGTTTTATTTTTGAAAGGATTCATTTAGTCTTTATTTATCAATCATAAAAAAAAATCATAATTTTAAAGAAACTATATGTTTTAATCTCTTGCAATTTTATTCTCTGGAAATAATATTTTTACTAACTGAAATAAAATTTATAGGAAATATCATCAGAAACGTTTTGCATCATTCATTGTGTGTCAAAATATATAGTTCATAATCAATTTTCTAACTACAGAACGATTTTAATGGATTTTAAGTATTAAAAGCTAAAAGGATACTTTTATCATTTAAAAATACAATTTCATTTAAAAAATTTTAAATTTATGTTATAACAAATAATTATTGATAATTTATTTAGAGTTATTAATTTAATTTTATGTCGAATATATGCAAAAGGTACAAAAAATGAGGACATTTCCTAGTTTTAAGTTTCAAAAGCGGAGTAAAAATGCATGTATACCTTAGAAACCTTGACACCTCATTGACCCTACAGCATAACGGTCAGAGCGCCCGTCCAGAGTTCCAAGGTACTCGGTTTCAAATCCAGGAGGAAAAATGAAGGTAAGAAATTTGTTACTGGATTATCTCTATATATGTAAATCCGTCTGAATGACAGAAAAAAACCATTCACGTTTTCTTCTAAAAAAATTCAAATTAAATCATAACTTTAATTAGTTTTTTTTAACATATTAGTGACCTTGAAGTTTCCCAAAGTCCTCCTACATCACTTCCTCAAATCTTCCTCAGAACCTCCCGGGGAAGACCCTAAGGGACGTCCTGAGGAGCGCGCCAGGATGCTGTAAAGCGGACATTTTTGGCTCCTGAGGACCTCCTGGTGACAATTTTCTGCATCCTCAGGGATGCTTGGGGGATGACGGTCCTGGGATGTGAATCCTCCCCAGTGAAAAGGGAAAGGGAGATACAAAATATATTTTCTACACAAAGCTGTGAGGGAGAAAAAAACGAAAACAACCATTTAACTGGACATTTTGCCTTTTCATATTTTCAAATTATGTTACACAAATAAACTTAAGTGATGTTTTCCAAAAAGTTACTGTAATAATGTCAGAATTCGCCAAACCGAACTTTCAAAAACATATTTAAATTTCTCGGTAAATTCTAACCTATTTTATCGAACTGGAAGTCATTTATTAAAGTTGGCTAGAAATAATAAAAGGTCAACCTTTTTAATCTCTGAAGGTAATTTCATTTGTGACGGCTGCAAAACAGACTTCAATGCTTATTTTTGGGGGTTTTTTTAAGCGTAAATAAAAAAAAATATATCAGAGGAACGATCTGTAATTTTATATCTGAACATTTAATTCTGGTAAAAACCAATTTATTTATTTATTATTTTTTTTTTATTAACGAGTAAACATTCATATTGTTTCAAAAAAATTTAATGTTTATATTTATGTGATTTCTTGAAACTATAAGAATGTCTTGACAGAAATTGATCTCTAGATTTTTCAAGCATACATGCGAATACAAATTTACAACTTACTCCACAGAGGAGGTTTAGAGACATTAAAAAATCTACTCATATAATAATCTATTGTACAACAAGACAAAATGAATTGCATAATGTGTGTTTTCAAATTAAAAACTACATAATATCCAAACTGGCTGACTAACAGATTCCCTGCTTGTTATGTTGAGTAAAATAATGACAGAATCCCAAAATTCTTCTAAAATAACGTGTATCTATAGAAATATATACGAGTTTAGCAGAAATTCATTATAAAATGATACATGACACTTATGTATATATCATAACGGCACTGAAGGCGTAGTTTCTGCTCGATTGAGTACATTCTGAAATTTATGACAATTTAGTGATTAACATGGATGGGGGAGGAGGTCACGCTTTCTTTCATTTTTAGACGGAATGTGTCAATCTAAAAATAACAAAGGTTCTAAAAATTCCAAACCTCCTTTTTTTAAATTGCTCTGTAAAGGGTATATTTTATCAATAATGCTATTGCTATTTTATTAAATGCACTAAGTATTAATTGCATACATTTTAGTCATGTCATATTGTCTATACAAAAAGAAAAAAAATTGAATTTTTAATTTAAAGTTCATATGCTTAGCTTAAGCTTAATTTATATTAGTGCGATTTCTTTAAAAAAAATATCAGAAAAATAGGTATTTTTTTTTATCTTGTTTTACAATGTAAAAATTATATTTATTGGAAGAAAAGGCTAATCATTTATTCATATAAAAGCATATTCCACATAATATATTATTATTTGTATCTTAAATACGTTTGATACTTTAAAATTAAAAATAAAACAAGAATTAATCTAAAAAAATCCCTTTCGGCATGGCCTATAGGTGGAGGTAGATTTCGAAAAGTTTTCATCTCAAAAAAAAAAAAAAAAAAAAAAAAAAAAAAAAAAGATTAGAGATAAACCCAGTTTAACTACTTTATTCAGCCGCTTTTAAAAATTTTTTAATTTCATTTTTCTGTAAGAACTGGTTTTATCAAAATCATCTTAAACGAAATTCTACTCAAATGCCCATTTTGGCAACATATTTTGAATTATATTCTTACTTTATTTAAAAAAATTGACCAATATGCTCATTATATAGTTCCTAAATAACAAAAAACTGTTAATTAAATTCATTTGACAGCAAAATTGAATTTAAAAATGAGTCATAAAATAACCGATTTATTATTTTAATACATCCACAATTCTTTAATCAAGATCGCTTTGAGAAATTTTGTGCGAAGTGCCCACTTTGACAGATTTTTTTAAATATATATTTAGACTTTATCAAAAATCTGACCAATACACAGTAATTACACAGTTCCTAAATAACAAATAACTGTCAATTGAATGCGTTTGAGAGGAAAATTGAATTCAAAAATGAGTAATAAAATAAACAATTTGTTATTTGAATACAGCCTCAATCCTTTTATCATGATCGCTTTGGGAAATTTTTTTGCGAAGTACTTACTTTGACAGCTTTTAAAAAATATATATTCACCCTTTATCAAAAAATTGACGAATACGCACATTATATAGTTCCTAAGTAACAAAAAACTGTCATTTGAATGCGTTTCAGAGTAAAATTGGATTTAAAAATGAGTCATAAAATAACAAATTTGTTATTTGAATACCCACAGTTCATTAATCATGATCGCTTTTGGAAATTTTGTGCAAAGTGCCCATTTTGGCAGCCTTTTTAAAAATATATTCTGCCTTTATCAAAAAACTGGCCACTCCGTCACATGATACAGTTCCTAAATAAGAGAACCTGTAAATTGGATGAGTTTGAGAACAAAAAAAAGATTTAAAAATGACTCGGTAAAAACGCAATTTCTTAAATTTCCTCAAATTTCAATCGCGATAACTTAGTGAAATTCTGTTCAAAATACCCTTTTTAGCAGCCTTTTAAAAAATATATTCTGCTTTTATCAAAAAACTGGCCAATCCGTCACATTACATAGTCCCTAGAAAAGAGGACCTGTAAATTGGAAGGGTTTGAGAACAAAAATGAATTTAAAAATGACTCAGAAAAAACGCAATTTGTTATACTTCCTCAATTTTTCATTGACAACTTCGGGAAATTCTGTTCAAAATACTCTTTTTGGCAGCCTTTTTAAAAATATATTGTGCCTTTATCAAAAAACTGGCCAATACGTCGCATTATATAGTTCCTAAATAAGAGGATCTGTCATTTGGATGCGTTTAAAATCAAAAATGAATTTTAAAATGAGTCAGAATATAAGCAGTTTGGATTTGAGGTTTTTTTCTCCAACTCCTATTTTTGTTTAATTTATTTTTGCTATAAGAATTGGTTCTATGAAAAACTTGTTAATATAAAAGTTGTAGATATTATTGTGAAGATGTAAAATAAATTTAATTAGATTTGATTGCTTAAGAATTGAGTAAGTTATGGATTTTTTTCTTTTTCCTCCCCCCTTTTTCTTTTCGTTTTTAATTTTTTTCATCGGTAAAAATTGGTCCTATCAAAAACTTGTAAATACAAAAGTTTTAGATAACATTGAGTACATTTATATAAAATTTAGTTGGATTTGATATCTTGAGAATTGACGAAGTTATGAATTTTTTTCTCCCAAAAACCATGTTTTTTTCGGCCTTTGAGCCCATTTTTAACTTTATCAAAAATTTGTCATGCATAAACTTTTTGCCCATTTCTTAGAAGTAATATAAACATTAAACTGATTCGATATCTATTTTAATTAAGAAGTTATCGCGTTTTTTCGGTTTTCACAAAAACCCTCCTTATTTCCACCCCCTTGGTCCGATTTTGCCCATTAACGAACTCGACCGAGATTTTAAGCTCCTTGATTTTATGTAAAAGTTTGAAAAAGATCTGAGCATAATTATGGAAGTTATCGTGTCTAGAAGAAAGTGATATACACCGATAGATAGATAGATAGATAGATAGATAGATAGATAGATAGATAGATAGATAGATAGATATATAAACTTTTTTACTGATGGTAGTTTTGGGGTCTAGGAGTCATGATTCGTGTAGATCCGCAAAAATTTTTCAGAAATTCCAACATGGGAGACAATGCAATAGGTAGTATTTCATACGAAATCTACCTAATACTCCTACTTATCCACACAAAATCCTAACAGAGAATTTAAATATTACGATAGAATGTAGAGTTTTCGACAGTGGTAAACATTTTTGTTACAATATGCACATTATTCTAACGTGTCTAAGAAAATTTAAATTGAATGAGCATTTAGATAACCATGCTACATTCGTGACTTATAAGGGATTAATCCATTCTTTGGTGATTTTGTTTAAACAAGGCATTTTCTCAAGTGAAATTTTTTCTTCTGTAAATACGTAATCAACAAAATGAAGTAATGAAGTAATTGTACAAAAAACGCTATTTTGCCCATGTAAAAACTTTAAGAACACTGAAATAAATTTAACAAAGTATACAAAGAAACAAATATTTAATGTACTCTGCACTCACCTATGAGTTTAATGATTTCAAATATTCTATCATTCCTCGACATCATTAATTTTTGACGCAGTTTGGGATTGTTTTTGTACCATTCATCTTCAATTGTAAATCTGAGTTCCAATTCTGAAGAAAAATGCGTTCCATTTTTATAAAATCACCTTACTAAATATTAGAATAAGTTATCGATGGGAACAAAATCATGATTTATGAGTGGTCATTGCAAAACTTCAATATTTTTCTTATAGAACTAAAAATTTTCTCTCAACTTGTGAGGATAGGTGCATTATCTTGCTGTTATCTCCGGTTTTTTTCTTGCGAGAAGTGTTGCAACAAATGAAAGATAGTCAGAAAGAGTTTATGCATGCGTCTTTGAATTAAATTTTCCTGACAGATATGCAAATGACACCACATCGTTGAATGAAAAGCAGCCCAATTTTCAACAAAACCGCCAGCTAGCTGATTCCTTAATGGAATCGCTTTTTCTTTCTTAAATAATCACAATATTATTTCCAGTCATCAGGACCATTTAAGTTCCATTTCTTTTTTTCAGAAAAAAATTAATTAAATTGATTTGCGAATTCAAAGACACATATACAAACTCTTTTTGGCCAATTTTCATTTGTTGCAACACTTCTGACAGAAAAAACGGATATAACAGCGAGATAATGCACCTATCCACACATGTCGTGGGATAAAACTTAAGTTCTTTCAGAAATGTATTGAAGACTGTTCAGAAATCCTGATTTTGATCCAATCAATAACTTATGGGGAGATCTAAAAGACGGGTTTATATAAATGAAAAGCATTTTCTTCAGCATCAGGATTCATAATTACAATTGAAGTTGAATTGTATAAAAACAAACCTAAACTATGCTAAAAATTAATGGTGTCAAAGAATAATGGGATATTTGCAATCATTAAACTCACAAGTAAAGGCCTAATACATTAAATATTTGTTTCTTCAATTACTACATTGATTTTATTTTGTTGTCCTTAATGTTTTTACACAGGCAAAATTATGTTTTTTGTACAATTACTTTATTTTTATAATAAAATACTCATGGGTAAATTTTGTTGACATTTTTATCAGCTTTTCAGCTTGGTGATATATATTTTAAGAAAAGAAGTTATTTTGAAATTTATAAAAAAAAAAAAAAATAATATTTTTGCTGACCTTATAGCTTTTACACGCGTTGTATTTCTAAATAATTTCTAAATATATCTTATCGATTTAGGTTTACTTTTAGATTATTTTGTAACAAATGGCTATCTTATTTTCTACATATCTTTTTCATTGATATGCATAACATATCTATCTATATATACAGTCGAGTCTCTCTATAACGAAACTCCATTCAACGAATTTCTCTATTTAACGAATTTTTTATAGGAACGGTTAATTTTTTTCAAGATTACATGAAAAATAATCTCCATATAGCGAAATATATATCTCCATTTAACGAATGTTTTCGACAATGCTCTATCATAAGTTCAGAAAACATTTTAAATTATTTGTAGAATATTTTTTTTCGTTGATTTCTGGTTTATATTCCATAGCTAAATTCTTCTACCTCATTCCTCATGTCCAAAAAAGGCATTCAACCTCCCCAACCCCAAGAAAAACATCTTTTTGCATGGTTACACTTGACTTCGTTTTAGCCAAGATGAGCATGTGTTCTTGGAAAAGACTGAAACATTTGCTTGCTAGTGGGGTTATTTGCAACTATTACAAAGCATCCTAAAAGATAAAACTATTCCATTATTGTCTTTAAAATGGTGTTTGTTTCTTGGTTTGGATAGTAAGGCAGGAATAAGGCGGAATTGCAGAAAAGGTCGTTTTTCAGCAGGTTTTCATCTACCTAAACTAACTCTCATTACGTTTAGACTTCAGAGAGGATGTTTGTTGTTTGTGGCGACTCGGATCATTTTTTGTTGTGAGAGATCATTTGAATGTAGAATTGTTACTAAATATCATCTTTTCAGGTGTTATCTTCTACTGCTTTTGCATAAAATCGCTACTAGTTTAAACACAACTCTCTCTGATAAAGTAATAATTTTGAAAATAATCAATAAGACACTGGGGGAAAAAGTGGCGAAGATGTTTGAGATTCTGAAAAAAAATTCCGTTAAATATTTCAAAAACTTAATTAGACATCTCGAAAACAATTCTGTTTGAAAATTTAAACATTAAATGAAAAATTTTTGCCGTTCTCTATTCAAATAATTTTTCTATATAACGAATCTTTGGTCTGAAGGATGGATTTCGTAATACAGAGACTCGACTTATGTGTGTATATTGAAAATTTTAGCTTTGTATGTATAAAAAATTATCGATCTCTTACACTATCATTTATTTTGCAAATATTTTTTGCTATAAATATTATTTACCAATTCAGGCAAAATTTTAGGTTAACTGATAAACACTTACTCTAAGTGAAAGATGGAAATCTAACTTGAAAATAATTAATTGTGTGTATAATATTTGTTTTACTATTGTTCTTCACATCTTAGCAGTTAATCATAATAAAAAAGCTCCCTAATCTTTGATACCGGCTTCGTTAGTTAATATAAAGCTTCATTAAAGAAGAGAAGACTGAAGTATTTTCCCACTTTGTTGATATGAGGCGTAAATTACAAATAAACTTTGAGAAGCCTTCCTCGAACTTTTTATTTGTTTAGGGGAACGTGTTTATTTCTAAATATGTCCTTCTGTGAAAATAGGAAATAAACTATGGGGTAGTACTTAGCATAATAGACCTTTACGCTATTTAAAATGCACTGTTAAATAATATCCCTTCAACAATTATCTTTTTGATGAAAAAAAACTGAAATTTTATGTTATTACCTAAATATTGTATTAAATGAAGAAAGAAAAAATAATTTGAAAATAACAGTTCGTCTATATAAATCCTGCTTTACATTAAGCAATAGTTAATCAGAATAAAGGAGCCCCTTAATCTATGAAACCTGCTTCGTTATTTAATAATAGAGCTTCATTAAGCAATAGAAGATTTAGGTACTTTCACACCTTATTTATGAGAGTTGTTAACTTCAAAGAAATTTCGAGAAGTCTCTATCGAAGTTTACATTTGTTTAGAGAAATATATTTTCTTATAAATATCTCTTTCTTACAAGATAGGAAACAATATATATGGAAATATTTCTTCTAGATTGACATTTAAACTATTTAAAAGATACTGATAAATAATTATCCTACAACAAGTATTCATTTGAATTAAATATTATAAAATTCAGGTTGACGACTAAACATTTACTATAAATAAAAGAAGGACATATAACTGAAATTAATAAAAAAGTCATCTGTCTAAAAGTTTTTTTTTCAGAATGCTCCACAGATAAGAAGTAATTAATCAGAATAAAAGGGCACTTTCATCCTTGAAACCTGCTTCGTTAATGTTGGAAATTCATTAAGCAATAAAAGATTGGGGTATTTTCTCACCTCACTGATAAGAGTTAGTCATTAAAAATAAAATTCTAGGAGTCTCTATCAAGATTACATTTGTCTAGGGGAATATATTTATTTATAAATATCTCTTTCTGGTAAAATATGAAGGGAAATATGGGGACACATTACTCATAAATTGTCACTTATGGTACTTATAATACACTGAGAAAAAATTCTACTCCGGCAATTATCATTTTGAATTTTATAATTTAACTAAATAATTATAATTTAAATTTTAGACTGACAACTAAACATTTATAATAAATAAATGAAGACATATGATTGAAAATAACTATTTGTCAGTATAAAGTTGTTTTTCATAATGGTCCACTGCTAAGCAGTAGTTAATCAGAATAAAGGAGCTTTCAAACCTGCAATATCTGCTTCGTTAGTTAATGTTAAAACTTCATTAAACAATAAATGATTAAACTATCTTCTCATCTCATTGATGAGTGGAGTTAAATATACATAAAGTTCACGAAGCTTTTATCGGAGTTTTGATTTGTTTAGGGTAATGCATTTATTTATAACTTTTAATCTTTTTCTAGAAAACAACAGATAAAATAGAGGGCAACTTTTATTATCAATAGACATTTAAGCTATATGTACAGATAAATAATTATCTTACAATAAATATCTTTCTGAAAAAAAATTATATTTTATTTTATTAACAAAACATTTATACTAAATGAAGGAAAGGAATATTGTAGGAAAATAATAGTTCGTTTGCATAAAAGTTGTTTTCCCGTCATGATCAACAGATCAGCAGTAATTAATCAGAATAAATGAGCCCCTTAATCTTTGAAACCTGCTTCGTTAGTTAATATAAAAGCTTCATTAAACAACAGAAGATTGAGGTACTTTCTGGCCTTATTGATGAGAGCTTTTAACTCGAAGGTTTGATGAGTCCCTATAGAAATTTACATTTGTTTAGGGAAATATATTTACTAATAAATATATCTTTCTGACAAAATTTGAAACAAAATATAGTGAAACATTTCTCGTAGATAGGCATTTAATATATTTAAAATGTTCTGATAAACAATTCTCCTAGGTTATGGTTGACACCTAAACATATATTATAAATAAAAGAAGAACATATAATTAAAAATATTAATTTGTCTGTATAAAAGTTTTTTTCCATAGTGCTCCATAAATTAGCAGTAGTTAATCAGAATAAAAGAATGTTCTAATCAATGATAAATGCTTTATTAGTTAATATTAGAGCTCCATTAAACAATAACAGACTGAAATCTTTCTGATCTCATTGACGAATGGAGTTAAATATACAGAAAGTTCACGAAGCTTTTATCGGAGTTTTGATTTGTTATGAAAATGTATTTATTTCTAAATATTTTTTTTTGTAAAACAGGAAATAAAATATAGTTGAACATTGCTCATAAATAGACTCTTAAGCTATTTAAAATGGACTGATGAATAATTCTTCTACAATAATAATATTCTTGAAAAAAAAAGTAAATTTTTGGTTATTTAAAATATTTATACTAAATGAATGAACGAAATATAATTTGAAAGTAATAGTTCGTTTATATAAAGATTGTTTTTCCATTATGATCCACAGCTAAGCAAAAATTAATCAGAATAAATTAGCTCTTCATCTTTAAAACCTGCTTTGTTAGTTAATATTAGAGCTTCATTAAACAATAGAAGATTGGGGTGCCTCCTACCTCATTAATGAGAGCTGATAACTCCAAATGAAGTTCGAGGAGTCTTTATTGAAGTTTACATTTCTTTAGGGGAATATATTTGTTTATAAATATATCCTTCTAACAAAATATGAAACACAATATAGTGAAACATTTCTCGTAGATAGACATTTAAGATCTTAAATATGTTCTGATAAAAAATCCTCCTACAGCAATTATACTTTTGAATTTAATATTTAAAAATTTAGGTTCACATCTGAACACTTATTATAAATAAAAGAAGAACACATTATTGGAAATAGTAATTCGTCTGTATAAAAGTTTGTTTTTCCATAATGATCCACGGCTTAGCAGTAGTTAACTTGAATAAAAGCTTCTAATAAACTTTGATACCTGCTTCATTAGTTAATATCAGAGCTTCATTAAACAATAAAAGATTGAAATGCTTCTGATGAATAGAGTTAACGCTACATTAATGTTCACGAAGCTTTTATCGGAGTTTTGATTTGTTATAGAAATGTATTTATGTGTATCTTATTTCTGAAAAATAGGAAATAAAATATAGGGGTACATTTATCATAAATAGACATCTAAACTATGAAAAATATATTGATAAATAATACTTCTACAGTAATTACCTTTTTGAGTAAAAAAATAAAAATAAATTTTAGGTTATTAACTAAATATTTATACTAAATGAATGAACGAAATGTAATTTGAAAATAATAGTTCGTTTATATAAAGGTTGTATTTCAATTATGATTCACAGCTAAGCAAAATTTAATCAGAATAAATTAGCCCCTTAATCTTTGAAATCTGCTTCGTTAGTTAATATTACAGCTTCATTAAACAATAGAAGATTGAAATACTTTTAACCTTATTCGTGAGAGCTATTAACTCCTAATAAAGTTCTAGGAGTCTCTATTGAAGTCTACATTTGTTTAGGGAAATAAATTTACTTTTTAATATCTCGTTCCTGGCAAATGGGAAATAAAATACAGGAAGTTTTATTTTCTAAGAAACTGGAATGCCTTGAAAAATTTATACAAAGAGCAACAACAAATATTCATGTAACTGATTTACACAGATACATACAGATTTACAAACTGATTTACACAGTAAGTAAAAAAAATCTTTACGGTTACTAAGAATTTTTACTAATAAAACTGGTAAGCGGAGAAGTTTATATGTAATTGCAACCCGGGTTAAGTATAAACTTTTCGTAAGATTTCTGTAATTTTAGATGGTTCTTTTGTAACATAATAAGCGAATTTCTAACACAATAAGCCAATTTTAAAGTAGCAAATTAGTTAGAAAAACTCCACAAAATCATTCTCTGACAACCACAACCTTGGAGAAACATCTCAAAATGTAAAACCAATTAAAAAAGAAAGGGATGCAAACAGTATTAAGGGCTGGGGATGAGGACGTATTAGTAGATCGTATTAATACATGCAGCGATTGGAGCTACTCAATAGATTCACTTACCCAATGACTAATAGTAAAGGATAACACAGAACAGGACTGAATTTTTATAAAATTCTACTTATGCAATTTGAATATAATTTCTTTAAATAAATGTTAATTGATAATTATATAATATAATTTTAATTGATAATTTCTTAAAATAAATTTTAATAAATTTTAATTTTTTAAGTTCAAAGTTGTTTTCTAATTTTTAAAAAAACAAATTTTTATATGTATATAAAATAAAGGATTTGTTTGATAGTACCTACGTATTCATGTTCCTTCCTTATCATTATTACCTATTTTTATTAACCCTATTAAAGTTTGAATCAAAATAGATAAAGTTTATAACATTTGTTCCGATACACCCCTACCTGCGGGATAAATCGGAATGCCATTAAAAAAATATGTATATAAACAGTAAAAAATGTTAGGTTTTTGCGTAAAAAGTATAGAACAAAACAAGACCGAGGTTTCTAGCAACAACAACAACAAAAAAATAAATAAATAAAAAATCAGTAGCTGTTTTTTTATAACGTTAAAGTTGAAAAGTGCTCCGATTTCACCCCATTTTTGGATACATCATCAAGATTTAAAATATACATTTATTGGTTAGATCTGAAATGCATTTGATTTTAATAACACCTTAAAAAGGTAATTTACATCCCTTAGTTTTGTAACAAAAAATACTTAAGAAAACTCACAGACATAAAAAGGGCCATAAAAATATTGCATAAAGACACCAATATTAAAACTACTAAGTGCCTATCTGTTCGTCCTTTTGTTGCTGTCAGCATATTTAGTATGTGATACACGGGGAAAGAGAAATTATTTTTTAATATATGTTTTTTTTAATAAAGACATATGATAAATCTTTTCAGCCATAAGCATAACTGCACCGAACCTATTTTATTGCGCTAAGAACATATATTTTCCTTCTAAAATTAAAATTCCCCTGCGATCTGCATACTAAATATCTGAAGAATATTCGCTGAAGAAAGAAGCTGATAATTAAAGAAAACAATTTTTATTTTATCAATAGTAATATTAATCTCGGTTGTTGCATTTTCGTTTTTCTGTTTAACATAGAAGTCAAGTATAAATATCTTATATCAGATTCATTTGTGTATAGCATTGCCATTTGAGTATAAATATTTCTTTCTTTTGTAAAACTTAACATTACTTGTTTAGAAATATTTATTTATACCATATGTTTATGTCATGTTACTCATTGTTTCAGTATGAGAACAGTTTGACAACCAAGGTTATCAAAATTAAGTATGTACAAAGAAGTTTAAAAATTGAAAAAATTAAAGAAATTTATATATGTTTTTAACAAGTATATCATAAGAGGGAGCAATTTCAAACCCCAATGTTGCAAAATTAATGTACGACATTTAATTGAGGCATGCTTACTCATGTATATATAATTTTACTTCATTTAGGGAACATAATGAATAATTTAAACTGTAGACTAAAATTCCTTACCCTTTGTTGGACAAAGGTTTTAATGCAATAAATGTATTTTCACTGTCAAATGCTGATAGGTATTATTTATCGAAATATAATGAATAATTTCCTTTTTAAATGTGCTTAAATGTTCATTTACTGGCAGGACTACTCTATTTATACATTTAAATTGTTTTAAATTTTAAAAATATTACAATTTCTATTCCGAACAAATTTAAAATTTTCTCCAAATTATTTTATCCTGAGATTCTTGAAAAGTATAAAATAAACTAAAAAGTGTTATTCAAAGCAAATTAGGATACTTTCTATACTTCGTAAAAATGTAATCTTCTTTACAAGTCATTAATCCTAATTTTTTCTTTTATTCCAAAAAATCAATTCAATTACAGTGCTTTTTTTGAGAAAAATCAATATCTCTTTTACTTTCCGTAAGTATTGTTAGTTAGAAAAAAGGACTATTATGCCAAACAGATAAATCAAGGACGTTTTAATGTTATTGAAAAATAATAATAAAAAAATTAAATGAAAGCATATTATTGATGCGTTTTTCGATAACTAAAAATATTTATTTGACTCAAGAAATGTCATGTTTATCGAGAAAGTTAAACATTTAACTTAACTAGAAATATTTTCAGGGAAAGGTTAATTCTGAGTTAACTTGATTATTTAAATAGATTGAATTATTAAACTATTTACTTTTTTTTCTGTCTGTATATTTATGCATTCAGGCATGTATCCACTCAGGCATAAAATAAAGTAAAATAAAATAAATTACTAAAATTCATGTTTATTTCTGTGCCTGTTTGGAGAAAAGATAATCGAATTTTGCTATTTATGATAGGTAAAATTTATTTAAGAATTTATCTCAGGTATCGAAACATGTTTATACATCATGCATTTTGTAAAATTTACATATTCAAATTTTGAAAAGTATAAAAAAGCTTCAACAACATATTTTGTAAATTTTAGTAAAACCCTTTCTGCAATAAATACATGCATCGTGAGATTTCTTCACTTTTTTTCGTATACCAAACATTAATATAAACAAAACGATTCTCTTCATAATTTTACTTATCATGCTTCGTAGTGAATGGAAAACATGCAATGTATGGTTCTCTATTAAAGTAATCACGAACGATAACTGTTTTGTTAACCCTTCTGAGTCAAACAATGTTTCGAAAACTGTTTCTTTAACATTAGAAACCTCAAAAACACCTTTAATCCACACTTTAAGAAATAATTTATAAAAATAAATTTTTATTAGCTGCCCTTACTTTTCGGAAACGTTTTCGTGTACCTTTTACAATACATTAATCAGATATCTCTTCACGAAATATTGATTTTTGGTTGCTATCAGTTCTCAGTTGCATAAAATTATGGGTGCATTTGAAACATAATGATGTTAATTTTAATGTTGACTTTATCACTGTTAATTCTATGTTTTTCAATTAAACATGCTTGATAAACAAAAAAAATATTTACTTGAGACCTAATAGCAACATAAAAATGGTTTTTTTTGCAGAGAGAATGATTAGTGCATTATGAAAGCTTCTCGGTTACTCTTTCGAAAACTGCGGGAAGTAAAGAATATATTTCTAAATTCTTCTTTCAATTTCAGAAATAATTTTTGTGAGATATCTAATGATAACGAGACGCTTTTTGGAATCTTGGGTGATTCGAAGGAGATTATTCTATATTTTCATTTGTGATTGTAGTGCATTTCTGTTTTTTCACAGTTTAGCTATCTCAGGTGATTAAAATGTTCGCATTACGTATGTACTTCAAGGCTTACTCGGGACTTACTGTTAACTACTCGGGAAAGGAAAAGTTTTCAGGAGAAAGGTTAACAAAAAAGAACAGCAGAACTCTACAGGAAATGTTTTCTGAAGAAAGATTAACAAAAACGTTTTCGGAGAAATCTGCTATTATAGCATCTACCTTCATAATATCCTAATATCCGTCTTTGTAAGATACATGGATCAACAGCAAACGGATCTAAGAAATGACAGTGTAAGGTTTACACAATTTGCTTGAAAGTGTTCCGTCAATATTTCCAAAAAAAGATGTTTATTTTATTTGCGTATAATGTTTTATTTTTTATAAAAGTGCTATGGTTACAACAATACTTATAAATATTAATCGTAACAATAATAGTTTTGTCCTGACCAAGAAGCGTTAATGACTCCGTCATAGTGTTACTGAACAAAATACAATTGTATACTATAGATTATAATCATACTTCCTAAAAAATTATTTTATATTATTTTGATGGTGTTAAAACTAAGATCGAAGGATCTCTGCCAGCCATGATAAGCTCAAAATGAAAATAAGCCATTAGAATCCAGAGAAAAATTCTCAATATTTAAAATCATTAAATAATGCACAAAAAGACATTAACGTAAGTAAAAAGAATTGTTATACAACGTTGTTATAGTTTGGTATTAGTTTGGTGAGACTTCAAAATTTAAAGCTAAAGTTCAAGATTAAGCTGAAAATGAACACTAGCCATTGGAAACTAGAATAAAAATGGTCAGTATATAAACTAACTAAATGATGTACACAGAGACATAAATGTAAGTAAAAAGAATTATTATACAATTATTTGGTAAGACTTCATAATTTTAACAGCAAAATGAAAGACAATATCTTTTACTTTTCTTTTAAAGGAAATTCCGAAATGTATAAGACATATGCGTTCTTAATTTTCGCACATTTGAACCTTCTTAATTACTTTTGGATTGTCATTCAGAAGAATAATGAAGCATTTCTTTAAAACTTCTGTCATTAACACGAAATGTATCTATGTGAAAGAAATTACTTCATTACACACCTGTGACTAATTAGTTAAATGAGGAAGTTTTACTTATATGTTTAATGGCAGAACATTGTTGTAAAATATGCAGAATAATACTCTTTTCTACGTATGTAAAATTCCTTAGAGAATATTTGTTTTTAAAAGTTAAATACCTGTAATTTTATTTATTTTTACTTTAACTACATTTTGTGATAGAATAATATTTAAAAATACTGCACATGGTTAATATTTTTTTAAATTTTAGTGTATGAAGTATTTACAATCATTTTCAAGAAAATGTATTCCAAAATTCATATATATGTTCTAATTTATAACATAAATGCTTATTATTTCTTTACTTGAATCACAACACGAGTCTTTACATAAAGAATAAAGCATATCTCTATGCAATATAACGGTTAGATGACAAAATATTTGAAATACGTACTTTTATAAAATATCATTTTGGTATTATATATTAAATAACATTGTTGAAATACTCTGCAATAATTATAACTAAAATAATTATCGAATTTGTTTCGTAGCAAGTATTTTACTTTTATATAATTCTCAGTATTACATTTGAGTATAATATGTAAAATAAAACGAAAATATAGGAATTTCTATATAATATAGTTTTTAGAATGCAAGTAATTTCAAAGATCATTCAAAAGGTAAAAGAATCGGATTGTCGATACATGAATGTTTTTCAAAAAAAAAATAACAATTGATTACTTTTGTTTCAAGTAAAAAAACGACTTTTTAAAAAACATAATAAAAAAGGCAAATTATTATACAATACGATAATTATTTGAACATGCAATATTGTAAATATGACATCTCAAAAACATTATTTTTAATAAATAAAAAGGTTATACATGTATAATAATCTTTATTTTCTACACTCAAGTAATTGACAAATTGATATTCTACTTTCTCATTTTTGTTTTTCCTAATGTTTGGCTTTTTATTTGACGTTAAAAAAGAGGAATTATTTTTTGTGTGTGTTTTTCTGAGAGAGTTCTTTCCTACTTTAAAAATAAAACAAAGAAACAAAAGAAAAAACGTTCCTGTAATACTAATAAGTTAATGAAACGAGTT
Organism: Maratus speculifer; assembly: GCA_964019185.1. Classification (NCBI taxonomy): domain Eukaryota; kingdom Metazoa; phylum Arthropoda; class Arachnida; order Araneae; family Salticidae; genus Maratus; species Maratus speculifer. The sequence continues at coordinate 324,484,888 of OZ025290.1, forward strand.
TGAGACATAAAAAGTGCTTTAACATCGCTTAGAAACAAATACAATGTATCTTTTGTCAGCATTTTGTACACAGAAAAAAAGTTTAAATAAACTCCTCTTGCGTTTGACCAAATGGAATTATAAGAAATAATGCTCAAAAAATGAAAATAAATTTTTGGAATGACTAAACTATTCTTAACTTCCACTCTAGTAGTTAAAATTCATACTATTAGAACGTTAAAAGTGAACACAGTTTAAAATAATATTTAAACCATTCATAATCATTAAAGAAGTTAAATAAACAAATATGTATAACTAATTGAACGATACTTACTTCTTTATTTATGATATAAACGTTTTCTTTTAGTTTATTCATTAATAAAATACAAAAATTATATAAATTACAGTTTTATAAATAAAAAATAGGAATTATATAGGATTATGGGTATAGTATACTTCTAATAATTAAAAAAATAATCTTTTTATGAAGAAAAACGTAAAAAAAACTAAAAAAACATCAATAGTGATTACTGATAAATCATAGAGTTTAGATAAAAAAAATATATGCACTTTAAAATTAAGAAAGTGATGTACTATGCGCTATTTTGTAAGATCATTTACAGTGCCACCTAGCAGCTAACAGCGTATATGGAGTTTTTACTTGAAAATGAAAGCATGAAATAGAATAAAAGTCCATTGCAAAATCAATTACCTTGATATTACAAAAAACGATGTCTTATAAGTACAAATAACTTTTGTAGGAGTCCTGATATGTAACTTTTAGGTGAGTTCGTAAATATATACGTAGAATATATAATCTTCGTCAAGACGGTCTGACTGTCTTTCTGTAAGTCGGTGCGCTTATGATAGCGCAAAATCTATCCAAACGAAATATTTCAAAATTAATATGTATGATCATTGCAGTTTTTTTAAAAATCATTTTGATATTCACGAAATAAAATCAAAACTTTAAAATATTTTAATACATATTTTTTCAAACATATCAAATCCTTTCATACGCAATAAAATCAAGGATATCCCGTCTGAGGTAATAATTCTAATCGGATGCTTTCACAACTATAGATAAAATTCTAAGGACAAGCAAGAATTGGACAAATACAGTGGTTGTTTGCCTTGATAATGAATAAATTTAACCAAGAACTTGTTTATAATGATATTAAGATTCTTCAACTTATTAAATTAAAACTTCACAGTGATACTCCGTCCGACATTCCGTTCTAAAAAGATTTAGAAATTAAAATTATTATCAATGTATTTATTTAAGAATTTGTGTCAAGAATTTATATTTCCATTCACAATTATATAAAAAAATAACAGTTAAAATTTTGGGTTCTGCGGTTATGCTTAATTTCAGCGGTTCATATATATATAATCTACATTTCAAAAGAATTCTTTGCGTCTTATTCGTATTTTGTCTTCATTTGATTTTCAGATAAAATATTATTGGAGATTATTTCTTAACTCATGGAATAAGTTCTCTTTTTTATTACGTTATTTTATGATGTCATTAAGCCATAAGATTATATTAAAAAGAGAAACGGCTTTTACAAAGATTTGTTACATTCAGGTATAAAAAACACACTAAGTGTAAGCTTCTTTTTACCATAAAGATTTTAGAAGAGCACAATATGAAAAAAAAACAAATATAAAAATGGTTTAAGATTAATATTAATGAAGTAGATTCATGTCCATTATGTTTCTCAACTTGAATATTTATGTTGCATATTAATTAAAAATATTACAGTTATGCTTATAAATCAAAAGAGTTAAATAATAAATTTCACGTTTTTATAGAATTTTGTGAAAAATTCAAACTTAAATATCTTTAAAGTATACGATTATATTATAATTTATATTTTATGGAAGTTAAGCAAAACTAAAATGCGTTGGTGTCTATTTTTAAAATTTCTTTAAAATCAGAACTATAAAATTTATTCTGCATTAATTATTGATATATGGGGAAGTAAATTTTTCATGCATGGTTACAAAAGACAATCCGATTATGGAAAATAGTAAAATGGATTTAACGTAGAATTTGATAAATATGTATTAAGATTTTTCTGCTTACTAAATTAAAACTTCATAATGATACTTTGGCATTCCGTTCTAATAAGGCTTCGAAATTCAAGTTATTATCCCTGTATTTCTTTAAGAATTTACATGCAGATTTTATATTTCCATCGACAATTCAATCAAAAAAAAAAAATAACACTGAATATTTTTGGCTTTCTTCTACGGTTCATGTATACGTAATCCACATTTCAAAAGAATTATTTGCATCTTATTTGCATTTTGTCCTCATTTGAGCTGAAATTTCCAAATAAAATATCATTGGAGATTACTTCTTAATTTATGGAATAAGATCGCTCTTTTATTACATTTTTTATGTTGCCATTAAGCCATGTGATTATATACAAATTGAAAACCGATTCAACAAAGAGTTGTTACTTTCAGGTATAAAAAACTGCATTAAGTGTAAGCTTCTTTTTGCCATAAAGATTTTAGTAGTGCACAGTATGAAAATGAAAATATAATTATAAAAATGGTTTAAAATTAATATTAGTGAAGTAGATTCATGCCCGTTATGTTTATCTCTTGAAATATTTATGATGCACATAAATTAAAACGATTAGAGTCATGCTTATAACCCAAAAGAGTTAAAAAATAAATTTTATGACTTTATCGTATTTTGTAAAACATTAAAATTTAAATAATTTAAAAGTGAATGATTATATAACAATTTGTATTTTATGCTAGTTAAGCATAACGAAAATGTGTCGATGTCTATTTTTAAATTTTCTCCGTAAGCAGAACTACAAAATTATTTTGGATTAATTACTACTTTATGTGGAAATCCAACTTTTGATTACCATGGTTACAAAGGACAATTCGATTATATAAAATAGTAACATGAACTTAACCTAAAATTTGATAATAATGTATTAAGATCCTTCAACTTATTAAATTAAAATTTCTTAATAATAATTCATTTGGCATTCCTTTCTAATAAAACTCTGAAATTTAGATTTTAAAATATTATTCCTGCACTTAATGAAGGATTCATGCCCATTTCATTAACATAATTTTAAAAAAAAGAGAGAGAAAGAGAATAATTTTCGGCTTTCTTCTACGGCTAAAATGTACATAATCTACATTTCAGAAGATTTATTTGCACGTTATTTGCATTTTGTCCTCATTTGAACTTCAAATAAAATGTTACTGAGGATTACTTCTTAATTTTTGGGTGAAGATCGTTCTTTTATTACATTTTTTTTGTTGTTGTTGTCATTAAATATTACGATTAAATAAAAATGGAAAACAATTTCGACAAAGAGTTGTTATATTCAGGTATAAAAAACTCATTAAAGGTAAGCTTTTTTTCTGCCATAAAGTTTTTAGTAGTACAAAATATAATATATATTCCGGGTGTCCAGTAAATGTCTGACCCATTTTGTATGTAAATAACAAAAAAACTGTTTGAGATAAAAATGCGCGGCTTGCTGTATTGTTATTAGAGTATAAATACATTTTAAAATATGCACTTTGTTAATGTAATATAATAATATTTAAAATAATATCTCAGTCTCAAGACGGAGGAGGTGAAGTATAATACAGATGGTTCAATCATAAATATTATTTTAAATCACTTTCCAACCAACGTACCCTATTTCTGAAGCTGATTCGAGAGTCGATTCAACATATAGATTCAGATTCGACAACATACAGATTCAAATTCAGCCGAAAATCTCATATTTATGAAAATTAGAGTCATGTCTCTATTCAAACAGCCTGTTATCGCCAGCGCGATATTTTTTCTCGAAATTTAAACTATATTAACAAAGTACATGTTTAAAAATTTATTGATTTTCTAATAACAATACCTCAAACCGTGCATTATTATCTCAAAACGTTTATTTGTTATTTAAGTTCAAAATGGGTCAGTTATTTACTGGACACCTGGTATATAAATGTATATATATATATATATATATATATATATATATATATATATATATATATATATATATATATATATATATATATATATATATATATGTACATAAATTGTTTAAGATTAATATCAGTGCAATAGATTTATTTGCATTATTTTTTTTTAATTGAATTATTTATTATGCACTTTATTTAAAAAAGAGTTTTAACAGCCGAATTGACCTCATGGATGTCAATTATGTCTATCCATAAAAATGGATAATGTTGTTTAAGAATATTTTTTTATGTAAAAGTAATTTTTCGTGGTTTAAACCGTTGCATACTTTCGCAATTAAGGATAATATACCCCTTTTGACTAAAAAATTTGATAAACTGATCTGAGGAAAACATTAATATCTAGAACTCAGAACTAGATGAATAATTAATATACGTAACATTTTTAATTATGCAGTCGTCATTTATTATCCTACCGAATCATATTTTCAATCTCTTCCCTATCAAAATGTTTATCTTTATATATTCTATAATTTTTTAATTTCAAATATATACTTTGTTGGTCAGAGGTATATATATATTTAATAAAAAACATGGCGTAAAAACTTATGGCCAAACACATAGCTCTATACCCAGTATTGATGTTATTCACCCTTTGCAATCAAGAGATGATTCTCATTGATCAATAGTGTCCTGCGTAAATGGGTACTCCAAATACTTTAGACATTTTTTTCTTCTTATCTAATGGCCGAATTATCTGTGATAAAAAATATTAAAATAAACTGTGAGATATTAGTGGTGTCAAAAGCATTTTTGCGTCCCGATTTACGAGGTACACTTAACAACACTAGTGGTGAATTAGTGTCACTTCTCAAAAACAAAAGGTTAATAAAACATGGATTTACCTTGATTTTTTTAGCTTTTCTTTAACTTCATTCCATTAGGTGTATGTTAAGTATAAAAATGTCCAATTTTCTTTGTTTGATAATCATACTGATTAACTATTTACAGCATGCAAAGCTCTATAACATAATCTTAACTCGATTTAATTACAAAGTGCCATGCTTGATTTTTCTTTTCTACATATAAAAAATGTAATAGCTTTAGATAAGTAATAATAATGTGTTTTGTTGATAATATTACAATTATTAATGAAGAAAACTTATGGAAAAATGTTACAACCCTTTTCTTTTATTCACTTAATTGTTCTATGTTAGTTTTAACAAAGATAAAGTTATTACTCGAAAAAGAAAATAGAAGGTAAAAGATAACATAACTGAAAATATTAAATTTAGATATTAGATTTTTTCATCAATGCTGTGTAGAATTTATTATTAAGTTTAGGATAGGCTGTTATCATTGAGATTTTATGTAAAAAGAAACATAAATCTTTTGATCCTAATTTACATAAATTTAAGATAATGCTGAAACGTGATTTGTGATGAAAAGAAGTGATGGGATGTAAAAGTGAAGTTAAATTATATGGATCATAGAGGTTTTCGCTTATTTATTAAATATGATCAAAGCACTTAAATTTACGGGAATGTTTTCTTTAAGAAACGAATATCTAATTGTAATTTTAAAGCATTATTTGTAAATTAAGCCATTGAAGTACGAAGAAAGTTCTTAATACCTGCAATTGTAACTTTATTCATGTACTTACAATTTTTTTTTTTTTAATGGCACTAATTAAGTCAGTAATTTTTGTTTTTAACTACGTAAATTAGAATTTGTAGGTTTTAATATAAAAAAAAAACATTTTAAATTAAGATACAAATTATGATAACTAAATATGCAGATTGCATAAAACGAAACAATTTATATTCTAATTGATAAAACTATTTAAGATGTAATCATACATCTAAAAGTGCGTACTGTAACAATAATGACAATTACATGTTGTTTTAATATTATGTTTCTATGGATTTATTAAAAAAATATATGAAATCTACTTTGCTATTGATGTATAAATAAGGAACATATCTAGACGAGAAATAACCACCCTAGTTAAACAGAACATGCTTCAGAGTTTTAGAGAAATCCCGGAGAAAAGACATATCAGATCATATATATATTCTTATAAAATTAGTAATATTTTTGAAAAGAATTGCACATTTTTTGAAGTGGTTAAGATTTACATTCGCGCTTCGAGAATGAGAAAGAAAACACTAAATATATTATGCTTTTATGAATATGTTTCAAAAAATCTAATAGAAACTAGATATCTATTGACACCCAACTGAAGAACAGTTCGAGACGAGAAATAACCACCCGGGATAAACAGCACATGCTAAAAATTCCTAGTATAATCCCAGTGGGAAGACATATCAGTCAAAAAAGGAATATAAAATAGTCTTATAAAATTAGTAATATTTTAAAACAAATTGCACATTTATTGAAGTGGTAAAGACTTGCATTCGGGCAACGAAAATGAGGATGAAGACATTAAATATATTATGCTTTTATGAATTTGTTTCAAAAAACAAATAGAACCTACATATCCGTTTATACCCATCTGAAGAACAGATCGAGACGAGAAATAATCATCAAGGATAAACAGCATATGCTAAAAAGTTCTAATATAATCCCAAAGGGAAGACATATCAGTCAAAAAAGGAATATAAAATATTCTTATAAAATTAGCAATATTTTAAAACAAATTGCACATTTTTTGAAGTGGTAAAGATTTACATTCGGGCAGCGAAAATTATGAAAAAGACACTAAATATATTATGCTTTTATGAATTTGTTTCAAAAAACCAATAGAATCTAAATATTCGTTGACGTTCATCTGAAGAACAGATCGAGACGAGAAATAAGCACCCAGGATAAAGAACACGTGCTAAAGAGTTCTAGTATAATCCCAGAGGAAAGACATATCAGTCAAAAAAAAAGGAATATAAAATATTCTTATAAAATTACTAATATTTTAAAACAAATTGCATGCTATTTGAAGTGGTGAATATTTACTTTCTAGCAGCGTGAAGGGAGAACGAGACACCAAATATGTTGTGCTTTTATGAATTTGTGTAAAAAAAACCAAATAGAATCTACATATCCGTTTATACCCATTTGAATAACAGTTCGAGACCAGAAATAACCACCCAGGATAAACAGCACATGCTAAAGAGTTTTAGTTTAATCCCAGAAGGAAGACATATAAGTCAAAAAATGAATATAAAATATTTTTATAAAATTAGTAGTATTATAAAACAAATTGTACATTATTTGAAGTGGTAAAGATTTACATTCGGGGAGCGAAAATTAGGAAGAAGACACTAAATACATTATGTTTTTATGAATTTGTTTCAAAAACCAAATAGAATCTACATATCCGTCTATACCCGTAAGAAGAACAGTTCGAGGCGAGAAATAAACACCCAGGATAAACAGCACATGGTAAAGAGTTCTACTATAATCCCAGACAGAAGAAATATCAGTCAAAAAAGGAATATAAAATATTCTTATAAAATTAGTAATATTTTAAAACAAATTGCACATTTTTTGAAGTGGTAAAGTTTTACATTCGGGCAGCGTGAAGGGAGAACGAGACACCAAATATATTAGGATAGTATGGATTTGTAAAAAAAAAAAAACTATGTAGAATCTACATCGTTTTTGATATCGAACTAATGAACATGCTGAGAAGAGAAATAGCTATCCCCATTAAACAACACTAGCTTAAGAGTTTTAGTAAAAAATCTCAGGGATGATATATCCAGATATAAAGACATGTAAATTATTCTTACAAATTAACAGTATTTTAAAACAGACTGCACAATATTTGAAGTGGTAAAGATTTACATTCGGTAGAAAAAAAGATAGATAGATACACTATATATATTACGATTTTATAGATTTGTTTCGGAAAACCATATAGAATCTATAGCTATTGGTATCTAACTAAAGAACATATACAGACGATAAATAACCACACGAAATAAATAGCACATGCTTAAATGTATTATATAGTACATACATAAGTATATTAGAGATTTGGTGAAGATATATGCGGACAAAAAGTAATATAAGTTATTCTTATTAGCTTAGCTAATATTTTAAAATAAATTGCACAACATTTCAAGTGACAAAGATTTACATTTGATTAGTGAAAAAGGAAAGGGCGACATAATTTTTTTTAAATCTCAAATCAGTGAGCGTAAAAAAACGAAAATAACTACTTAACTGGACATTCTACCTTTTCATATTTTCAAATTGTGTTGCACAAATAAGCTTAAGCGATGTTTTCCAAAAGGTTACTGTAATAATGTTAGAAATCGCCAAACCGAACACCTAATTTGAACAACATATTTAGATTTCTCGGTAAATTGCACCGTATGATATCGACCAGGAAGTAGTTCTTAAAGTGGGCTAGAAATAAAAAAGGGTCAAACTTTTTAACATCTGACGTTAAATTCATTGATGATGGCTGCTTAACAGACCACAATACTTGCTTTTTTCTTTCTTTTATTGTAAATAAAACAATTATTGCCATCACGATCTGTAATTCTAAGTCTGAACATTTAGTTGTTGTAAAAATCAATTTCTTTTGTTTTATTAACAAGTAAACATTCATATTTTTTCAAAATTTTATTTTAATATGTATTTATACGCAAGTTTTCGAAACCATAAGAATTGTAACATCTGAATATCTTTTTACAAATTGATTTCTAGGAGTTTCAAGCCTACATGCGAATACAAATTTTACAACTTATTCCACACAGAGGAGGTTTAAATACATTAAAAAAATTTACTCATATAATAATCTATTGTAAAACAAGACAAAATGAATTGCACAATTGGTATTTTAAAATTTTAAACTATATGATATCCAAACTGGCTGACTAAATGATTCCCTGTTTGGTGTATTGGGTAAAATTATGACAGAATCCCAAAATGCAGTCACAATAATGATTCTCTAGAGAAACTTTGAGAGTTTAATAGAAATTCATTACGAAATGATCCATTACACTTATGTATATAACATAACTAGACTGAAGTCCTAATTTCTACTTTATAGAGTACTTTCTGAAATTTATAGGACAACAATTTAGTGATTAACAGGGATGGGAGAGGTGTCCACGCTTTCTTTCTATCTTAGATGTACTGTGTCCATTGAAAAAGAAGAATGTGAAAGAAAGTGTTCTCATTTATGTATTTAAAACAATTAATGTTCATTTAAAGAAAAATCAGAATAAATTTATAGCAATACAAATAATCTTTAAAAGACGAAAACGTGAATATGATAGTCGTAAAAAAAATGTTTCTAAAATTTGTAATATTCATATGTTTTTAAATTGCACTGTAAACAGCATATTTTATCAATAATGCTATTTCTATTTTATTAAATGCACTAACTATTAACAGCAATACATTTTAGTTATTTCGCATTGTCTATTTATAGGGAAAAAAGAATTTTCAATTTAAAGTTAATATTCTTACCTTAAGCTTAATATATGTTTATGTGAATTCTAAAAAAAAATATTTAAAAAATAAGCATTTTTATACCTTGTTTTACAATATAAAATTTATATTTATTTGAAGAAAAGGCTAATCATATATTCAAACAAAAGCATAAACAAAACCACATAATATGCAATTATTCGTATCTACGTTTGATTCTTTAAAAATGAACACTAAAACAAGAATTGGTCTAAAATACACCTACTTATCCACACAAATTAAAACAAATCACAACAGAGTATTTAAATATTTTGTTAGAATGTAGAGCTTTCAACAGTGGTAAACATTTTTACTACAACATGCACATTATTCTAACGTGTCTAAGAAAATTTAAATTGAATTAGCATTTAGATAGGCATGCTACATTTGTGACTTATAAGGGATTAATCCATTCTTTCGTAATTTTGTTTAAACAAGGCATTTTCTCAAGTGAAATTTTCTCTTCTGTAATTAAGTAATAAAAAAAAAAATGTTGAAACCTATAGCGTACATTTCAAATATTTTTTTCTTTTATTATGAGTGGATTCTTTCTATTTAAGTTAATTATTTGCAAAAACAGAATTTTGCAATTTTTATCAAGCAATAATGCAAGGTAAACTGGAGATAATGGTAAAAACAACTTGCTTGTTTAACGTACTGTCCGCTTTAAAAAACACACAATCCATGTAAAAACTCGTAAAATTGCTATACAAGTATTCTTTTAAGCCTATTGGTCAACTTGGCAATAGTTCATTGGTGATGTGAGATGTTACATAAGTACTTAATGGTCCAGTCATTTTTTCAGATGTTTGCATTTTTCCAAATGACTCCGTGGTAATTGTAAAGATTCACTTTCTGTTTCGATGATATAACAGAAAACAACATAAAAATCATAAGCAATTTTTGTTTAAGAGCGCATTTGTACACACATATTTCTGTGAATAGTTAACCTATATCCGTTCAACATCATTCAATATACCTAAAATTAATGTTGAATGATACATTATTAAATAAATACTAGGTTGATTAATGGTTAATTTAACTTAAACGGTTGATTTTCAGTTTCTTACATTTTTGTATTTAAAATCTTTACAAACGAACCTTTTTACATATAATTTAAAAGCAGACTTTTGTTTCTAGTCGTTTGATATCAGTAACTTTTGGCAACTATAATTATTATCGGCAACTATAAAAAAGTTATAAATTTTTTTTATTTAAGGTACCCTGGGGTAATAACGCCACGTTAAGGTTCTAGCAATTTTCACGGCTCAGTTTTAGTTTGTATTTTTCAAACAAATATATGATTTGATACAGCAACTCATTGACTATCTATATAAAAAAAATAATTTAACAGATATGAATACATAAAATGTAATGGCGTGATTTCTTGACCAATGCTATTTGGCGTTATTACCCACCTATATGGGTAATAACGCCGTGCAAACAAAACTATGAAATAAGTTGGAATAATTGCATGTAGATTGCTCAATTCTAAAAATACAAACTCTCAGCTCTAGGAATTGACAAATTGCATCCTAAGCTATTCAAAATGTTCATTTTTTTGTGAAAGTGTAAGAAAAATAAAGGCGTGATGTGGGGAGGGGGGATGAGGCAAAAGAATATCAGACCGTGAGCTTCTTTTTGCTTAAAAAACCGCTTAAATAGAATTATTAGAAACATTGCACAGTTTTAACTGTGTTTATTTGAATCAGTATTTAGGATGTAGCTCGGCCACTGTAGGGAATCAATCGGGGTAAAAATTGCAAGGATTGGCGTTATTACCCCGTTATAGTTATTGTGCTGTATATTTTAAATTACAAATTATCTCGAGAAGATATCCAAAATCTTCAACAACATTTTGAAAGGCCATGACATGTATTACAAATTTATGCAATTAACAAAGTATTTCCGGATTAAAAAAATAGTCTTCACATCACAAAACGTATCTCGCAAATTTTAGATCAAGCGTTAATTTTAGCTGCTTGTTAAAACAATAAGACCTAAAAATGAAACAAATTAACTTGAAGCTATTTTTTGCGATTTATATGACTCAAAACCCTTCTGCGCAGAACACATGGGTGTCATTTACCAAATTATTTCATAATTATGCGAAATATTAGCACTTGGCGTTATTACCCCGTCTGGCGTTATTACCCCAGGGTACCTTATTTTCCCACGATTGTGAATAAATGCTTGATTCAGAGACATTAATAAATTAAAAAAAATAAACATATAAAAAATCTGCTATATCGTTTGGTCCAGTATTTAGTTCATCTATGTAATAATAATTCATTAGTGAGCCTTATCATAACTAGTTTCTTATCAAAAACTAAATTTCAGTTGAAGATAAAAGTCGGTATAATTTTATTAAAAGTTAAATTTTAGTTAAACTCAGCTTTAATTAATATATTTACAAATTTCCAAAATGACGGAAAAATACCTTTTTAAGAAGAAGGCAAATATATTGAAATATCTATCAGCATACGCTTCCAAATATTTAGAAATATATAATAGTTTAACTGTTATTTTTTAAACACTACTCTCTAGGTAAATGGTTTTATCTTTTATAATTATAATGATATTAAGAATAAAAAAAAATCATTTCCTGTATCCGTTTAGATAGAGAGTTTAAAATGTAAAAAAATATATTATTTTTTATTTTTACTTTTTCCCAGATGAAATAAAATATTATTAGCTATTACTTTTTAATTTATGGTGAACGATATTCACCTTAAAATATTTTTATACTTATATTGCTACTAAATCACTCTATTATACAAAATGGGAAATTTAATTCAACAAGAGTAAAACTACGAAAGATAAGTTGTTCTTACTTTAATCGTCAATTCATTTTTACGTTGGATGTTCTGTAAATATTAGAAATGCGGATTGCAGAAACATTCTAAAATGAAGGAGAATATTTGTTTCAAATCCAATAAAGAAGGTATTCCGAAGCTATGTTTATTGCTAGAACATTTATAATATATTTTCATTAAAAAGAAGGTATAAAAGAATGCTTTCTTTACTAGCGCATATATTGCGTAATGGTGAACATTACTAAAATCACTTAATGCGTTATACACGGGTTTAATGGGTTTATATTCTGCATTTTTTTACGAAATATTTTACTTCTTTATGCCTTTTTGTTACGTATAAGTATTTTCTTATTATTAAAATATGTAAGATATCTTGTTACAAAGCCGTGTTTTATATATAAGGAAGCCTTTATTAAGCCTTTAGGTGCGAATCATAAATATAAATTGCAGATTAAAATTAGCAGTAACAAATAAACAAAAACATATTTTAAATTAAGGGCATTTATTATACAAAATTGCTTTAAGTGCTATTTATGAAATTCGTTATATGTTTAGGCTTGTTTTAAAAAAAGTGCTCGAAAGAAATAAAACAAACATTTTTGTTTTAATTTTTTTATGATGGGAAGAAAGAAAAAAACTATTTACTCTTATTTAACTTTCAGAAACTGTTGCTCAATCTATGCCAATATTATATAGATGTACACTTTGTATCTTTGTAGATGGTAATCTCGAAAACTACCAAACATTTCATAAGCTTTTTAGTCTCCTTATACAATTGGACCATGTATTTTAAAGTCGCTTAAAATACTTAAGACCTTTGAAAACAAGTTGGAAACTGCACGTGAACGTAGCAAATGAGGTGCGTTCGTACGATAACGAAATTTTAAAAATATTCAGATCTTGCTGATATAGTAGAGTGTACTTCGGATACAGTATAGTAGTCGAAATCTTTGTGTTTCTATAAATATGCAGGAAGTAATTTTTATTACACCTCAGCAACTTATATCTTATTCATAAAATGTGAAATAGTTGAATTTAATTAAAACACACCCCAAACATTGTTTTCCCGTATAGCATTATGTAGTGGGATACTTTTGTGTGGCCCTGTAATTTAATAATAAAAATTATTTGCATCACAGATTGTATGGAAGGCATATTTTAGTATATATTTCATAGATTCATACCAATTCTATTATGTTCGAATGAGTGTAACATCATTAAAATGCATTCGAAACTTTTTCCCCATTGTCCGTAATATAATGGAATACTTTTGATTGTCCCTGTAATTGATCTATGCATTCGATTTTCATAACATTTGATATGACGCGATAAAATTACGCAATAATTATATGTTTTAAATTTCAAACGATTAAAATGCATTTTAAACTTTTTCCCCATTGACCGTAATGTAACGGAATCCTTTTGATTGTCCCTGTAACTAATCTATCCATCCGATTTCCATAAAATTTGAAATGACTCGACAAAATTATGTTTTAATTATGTATTTTAAATTTCAAACGATTCGGTTGGGTAGTTTTTGCGTTGTTATATACGGACAGACAGACGGACAGAGAGATGGACGGACAGACGGACGGACTGAGCGACAACAATAGATGCCACGTATTTACATAATTACGAACGCACCTAAAAAGAGACATCTTTTAAGAAATGTATACAGAAAAATTTGTTAAAAATTTTCTGAGGAGATATTATAATCATGCGAATGCATAAAACGTCCACAGACATAACATTAGGGAGGTGAATTCGAAAGCTGTGTGAGCAGCACCTTTAATGAACAATGTGAAAAAGTCCCACAAATAAGATAAAGATAGAGAAAAAAATACAAATATACATCAGAACCTCCTGTAAGGCACATCCCCGAATATGTCGAAGTTAGCCATCGAGTTAGCCCTAAACGTCAATCTAACAAACTTTAATGTCGCCGTGACATTAAAAGATTTTAAGAGCAATATTTTATTTTTTAACACTTAACTCCTGTTAGCGGTCTCACAGACCGCTAAGATTTTCAAGTTTCGGAGTTTAACTCGTAATTTATAGTTTAACTATAGATACTGGTCAAATTTTGTTTCGTTTCGAGAGACTTTTATCTGTAGAGATTTTGAATAGCTGAATTTTATTTATAATAGTCCTGTATATCAAGTGTAATACAAAAATAGTATTCTGAGATTTAATTTAACACTTTATTCGTCTTTAGATTAAGACGTGTAACAGACCGCTCGCAGTAGTTGAAATTTCTGTCACAACAGTTAATGGTAAAGGGGTAAGTTTTACAATTACATATTTAGACTAAGATAAATAAATAAATAATAATAAGTGAAAGTAATCACATTTCTGGATAAACTTTTTCCCCATAGTATTTCTTACTAAGTAGTAATTAATCAGTATTACAAACTCTACTAATCTTTCAAATCTGATTTATTAATTAATATTTGAAATTCATTAAAGAAATGATGAATGAAGTGTTGAAGTGTTTTCATATTTTATTGATAAGATACGTTTATTCTGAATACACTGCAATAAGTCATTATTTACCTTTTTATTTATTTACAGAAAGATTATTTATTTCTAAATGTAATTTCCTATCAAATGAAATTTAATTTTGGAAATCAATATTAAAATTATTATTAATTATAACCTATCTTTAATCTAAGTGAAATAGAGCACATGTTTGTGCCTATAAGTTGTGTTTCTGTATATTCCATAATTGTTTTTGCCTATGTGTGCATATTTTAAGAAATTTCTTTTCTAAATTTAAAGATAATTTTGCGTATTTTTCAAACAGATGTATTATATCAGTCACTTTAGGTATAAATATTAATACTTACTAGGATTTCCTTAAAAAACCTTTTTTAGAAGAAAAATATAATGTGATATCTATCAGCATAAGCTTCCAAGTACTTAGAAATAAATAATAGTTTAACTGTTATTTTTTAAATACTGGTATCTAGGTAATAGAATTCTTTTCTTTTAATTATAATAATATTAATAACAAAATTGAAAAAAATAATTTTCTGCATCCGTTTAGATTTGGAATTTATAATGCAAAAAAAAAGTTTTATTTTTTATTTTTACTTTAATTGTCAATTCATCCCTACGTTGGATGTTTTGCAAATGTTAGAAGTGCGGATCGCAAAAACATTCTAAAATGAAGGAGAATGTATGTTTTAAATCCAATAAAGGGGGTATTAAAAAGTTATGTTTATGGCCCAGAAGATTTATAGTACATTTTTATTAAAAAGTAGTATAAGAGAAAGCTTTCTTGACTGGCACATATATTGCGTAATATGCTATACAATGATGAAAATTACTTGTATCACTTTATGAGTTATACATGGGTTTATGTCTTGCATTTTTTTACAAAATGTTTTACTTTCTTTATGCCTTTGAGTTACGTATAAGTATTTTCTTATTATAAAAATATAGAAGATATATGGTTACAAAGCCGTGTTTTATGTGTAAGGAAGCCTTTATTAAATGGGTGCGAATCATAAATATAAATTGCAGATTAAAAATAGTAATAATAAATAAATAAATAAGTGTTTTAAATTAGGGATATTTTTTATACAAAATTTCTTTAAATGCTTTTTATAAAATTCGTTAAGTGTTTAAACTTGTTTAAAACAAAAATTCTTGAAAGAAATAAAGCAAACATTTTTTTTAATTTTATATGATGGAAAAAAAGAAAAAAACTAATTACTTTTATTTAATTTTCTGAAAATGTTGCTTAACCTATATCTATATTATACAGATGTACAGTTTATTTCGTTGCAGGGAGTAATTTCAAAAACTACCAAACAGATTTCATAAGCTTATCAGTCTTCTTATACAATTGGGCAATGCATTTTAAAGTCGTTTAAAATATTTAAAACCAAAGAAAAAAAGACAGATCCTTTATTAAGTGTATACAGAAAAAATAAGTTAAAAATATCAGTTTTTTGAGGAGATATTATAAATATGCGGATGCTTAAAACGGCCACAGACATAAAATTAAGGAAGGAAATTCGAAAGCTGGGTGACCAGCGCCCTTAATGAACACTGTAAAAGGGTTTCACAAATAAGTTAAAAATAGAGAAATAAAAACAAATATACGTACTGAACCTCCTGTAAGGCACCCCCCCCCCCCGAATAAGTCGAAGCTGGGCATCAAGTTAGCCCTAAACGAGAATCTAACAAACTTTAATATCGGCGTGACATGAAAAGATTTTTAGTGGAATATTTGTTTTTTAATCCTTAACTACTGTTAGCGGTCTTACAGACAGCTAAGATTTTCAAATTTCGGAGTTTAACTCTTAATTTATAGTTTAACTACAAATACTGGTCAAATTTTGTTTCTTTTCGAGCTCTATTACTATATGTAGAGATTTTTGAATAGCTGAATTTTATTTGTAATAGTCCTGCACATAAAGTTTAATACAAAAATAGTATTCTAAGAGTTAATTTAACATTTTATTCGTATTTAGACCACTCGCAGTAGCTATACGACAATTTCTGTCACATCAGTTAATGGTAAAGGGTTGAGTTTTACAATTACATATTTAGACTAAGTGAAATAAAAAAAAGGAAGGGAAAGCAATCACCTTTTTGGATAAACGTTTTTTCCCTTTAATATTGCTTACTGAGTACTATTTAATCAGTATTACAAACTCCTGTAATCTTTGAAATCTGATTCATTAATTAATATTCGAACTTCATTACAGAAATGATGAAAGAAGTGTTTTCAAACTTTATTTATAAAATCCGTTTATTATGAATACAGTGCAAGAAGTCATCATTAACCTTTTCATTTATTTACAGAAAAGTTTTTTTTTTCTAAATGCCATTTCCTATCGAATGAAGTTTTATTTTGGAAATCAATCTTAAAATTGTTTCTAATCCAATTAATTAAATTCTACTTTTTTTTCTAGCCTTTTCATCTTCGTAAATGTTTGAAAAATAAATGAAAAAACCCCAATAAATTATATCCTACCTTTAATCTAAGGGAAGTACATATTTGTACCTATAAGTTGTGTTTCTGCATATTCTATTGATGCTTCTTGCCTATGTGTGCATATTTTAAGATATTTATTTTCCTAAATTTAAAGATAATTTGGCTTATTTGTATTTTATCGGTTGTATTTTATCAGATAAAAAGTTGAAACTGGTGTTAATCAATTGAAGCGAAAAACTTCTTTAAAACACCATAAAATAAATTAAATTGCGCAAGGTCTTTCGAAAGAACTTAGTCATTCTTCGTCAGGCGCAAACAGACGTACATCTACAATGAATGTAGCGGCACGACTGAAGTGAAAAGTTGAGAAATGGAGCAAGCTGAAGTAACATACATTTGTATTCCTCGTACGTTTTGATTATACTGTTCCGTGATTAGTTGTTGCCTTCTTCTTTCCTACTGACTGTTAATTTAGCTTACTCACTTTCCTACTTCAGTCGTGCCGCTACATTCATAATACACACATGTCTTTTTGCGCCCGAAGAAGAAACACTAAGTTCTTTCGAATGGTCTTTCGCAATGTAATTTATTTTATAGTGTTTTAAAGAAGATTTTCCCTTCAATGTATTTTATCAGTCACTTTATGTATAAACCTTATTACTTTAATACACTTTTTGGGGGGGGAGGGGGGAAGAATTATATTGTAGATGGATTGTAGAATTATATTGTAGAGAATTATTGGTTTATTATTTACTTTACGCAATGTAATTTATTTTATAGTGTTTTAAAGAAGATTTTCCCTTCAATGTATTTTATCAGTCACTTTATGTATAAACCTTATTACTTTAATACATTTTTTGGGGGGGGAGGGGGGAAGAATTATATTGTAGATGGATTGTAGAATTATATTGTAGAGAATTATTGGTTTATTATTTACTAGAAAAATTGGGAAATAATTCTTTATGTTCCTGATGGACACAGTTTCAAGCCTGATTTACATAACCAAAATTGCTAAAAAATGATACTTTAAACTTGTATACTTACTTTAAAGCTTTGATAATATAAAAAAAAAGGACTGTTTAAATATAAAATAATTTGTATTTTGCTTTTAACACTATGCAAAAATAATTATTTCTAGCTTTTTAAGGTTGAGAAAAAAAGGCAGTTGAGCACATTACAAGCAAATTCAACAAAATACATTATAGCTTCCCGGTGATAACAAATTAAAACTAAAACAGACTGTGTATTATGACATATAAGCAGAACATAATACTTTAAGGAAAAGACAATAGAAAAGGCCAAATGGCAAAAAAGATCATGTGATTCCTGAGTTACAATATACAATTTAATTAATAATTTCAGATTTCTTTATATAAAGAAGTACATATTCAAACTGAGCGTAAAGATACATATAATAAAAAAATTATGTTGCATTAGTTAACATTATGATTAAATAGAACTAAATTGGATTATTTTTCTCACCTTCTTGATATGAGACCTTAATTTTAAAAAACTTTCCATCTATCGATTGTGTGCGGTTTCATTTGTTTAGAAGAGTTTATTTACTCTTAAATAAATTTAACCTAACAAATAATATTGTTAGCCAGTGTTAATCTCAAAATAATCGGTTTTGGAACACACACACACACACACATATATATATATACATGTAATAAAATAAAAAAAAATTGCGCCATTTTTGTTTTTTCCACTCATTATCTTTTTTTTCTCCAGAACATTCATTATCAAAGTGTTTAAACCACTTAAAAATGTCCATGCCTGACTCAAAGTCAAAAGGGACCATATCAAGTTTATTTTCTGACATTTTTTTCTTCCTTTACTAATCCTGATCTTAATAACATGAAAGAAAGATAATTCATATGGAAAATATTTAAATGCTATACTTCAATTATTAAAATTCAATTACTATACTTCAAATACTTCAATAAATAACAATAAAAATAATAAATAATAAATAAATCAATTCTGCTTGAATTCATGTGAAATAAATAAATAATAAATAAATAAGTAATAAAATAATAAAATAATAAATATCGGTTTTCCATACATGGGAAATAACAAATTATTTTAAGAACAAAAATACTTTTCTTTACGTATTGAAAATAAATTTAGCAACAGAGAATTTTTAAGAACAGAATAATCCATCTTTCGTATTAAAAAACACCTTTAAAACTAAATAAAATTTCTATGAGCAAAAAATTTCAATTAATTATAAATTAAGAACAAAGTTATTTTTTAATATTCTGTAATAAAAATAAAAAAAATCAAGAATTTAAACAAAGAAATTATAATTAAAATTTCTTAATCAATAAACAAATAAAATAATAAAAAATAACTTACAGACACCTCGATATGGTCTTGTTCAAATACCTAAAATTTATTAAAATAAACAAAAATAAAGCACTTCGTAGATACGATTCACAGGTGCAAATTTCAATTAGCTTATTACCGATGAAATCAACCGTAGTTTCGCAATCGTGATGAAGTGTTCATTTATTATGAAATGAAAATTTATCATAATATTTCTGCACTTTTACCTAGAAAATACAATAATAAATAAATAAAAGCAAATGATGTTGAAATTTGTCGTGCAGGTGTTCTTTGGATTAAATAATCAGTAAATGATTTCGTAGATGTTAATTATATATAAAAAATACTGAAGGGGTATTTCACAAACACGGGATTTGTAGATGCAAATGCCGAACATAACCACAAACAAGACTTCATAACACGATTTTTTTCACAGCTGAAAGGTTTATCATTGCATGCAACATATGATATATCCAGATAACTGAGTACTGTAATCTTTAAAACCTTCACCGCTTGCTAATTTTGAATCTCCATTAGACAAAAGAAAAATTCAGTGCTGTCAAATTTCACTGATGAGGATTCGTGAAGAACAAATGTCAACAAGACTATATTTATTATTCATTACTATTCAAAATTTTCATTATTTTAGGAAAATAAATTTATTTCTAAATAACTTTGTAATTTCAAATTTGTTTTAATTTTAGATTGTTTTGTAACAAATGACTATCAATGCGATAATTAATCAAATACTTAATACGTTAATCTCAGTTTAGAATTTTGAATTCTTCCCTTTACTCATAATTATATAAATAATGACCCATAAGCTGTCCTCTATATGCGATCTGAGGAAAATACTACATAGTATTCTATCTATCTTATTTTCTACCTATGTTTTTCATTGATATATATAACATATCTATCTATATATATGTATATTAAAAGTTTTAGCTTTGTATATACAAACAATTTTCGATCTCTTACATTATCATTTAT
Source organism: Maratus speculifer (assembly GCA_964019185.1). Classification (NCBI taxonomy): domain Eukaryota; kingdom Metazoa; phylum Arthropoda; class Arachnida; order Araneae; family Salticidae; genus Maratus; species Maratus speculifer. The sequence continues at coordinate 324,505,363 of OZ025290.1, forward strand.
TTTGCAAATAGTTTATGCTATAAACATTATTAACCAATTCAGGCGAAATTTTAGGTTAACAGATAAATATTTACACTAAGTGAATGAGGAAAATATAGCTTGAAAATAATTAATCGTGTGTAAAATATCTGTTTTACCATTGTTCACCACATCGTAGCAGTTAATCATAATAAAAGGGCTCCCTTATCTTTGATACCTGCTTCGTTAGTTAATAATAGAGCTTCATTAAAGAAAATAAGATTGAAGTATTTTCTCACTTTGCTGAAGTGAGGCGTAAATTACGAATAAACTTCGAGAAGCCTTCATCGGAGCTTTCATTTGTTGAGGGGTATATAGTATTTATTTCTAAATATCTCCTGTGAAAATAGGAAATAAAATATAGAGCAGTACTTAGCATAAATAGATATTTATGCTATTTAAAACGCACTGATAAATAATTCTTCTTCAAAAATTATTTTTTTAACCTTTAACTACTGTTAGCGGTCTTACAGACCGCGAAGTTTTTTCATGTTTTAGAGCTTATCTCGTAATTTTTATTTTAACTATAGATAATGGAAAAAATTTGTTTTGTTTGGAGCCCTATTACTATTTTAAAGACTTTTGAATAGCAAAATTTTATTTACAATTGTCCTGTACATAAAGTATTTTGAGTACACAAATAGTATTTTGAGAGTTAATGTAACATTTTATTCATCTTTAGATTAAGTGGTCTGACTGACCACTCATAGTCGTTATGCGACAATTTTTGTCACATCACTTAAGGGTTAATTAAAAAAATGAAATCTTATGTTATTAATTAAATATTCATATTAAATGAAGAAAGGAAAAATACTTTGAAAATAATAGTTTGTCTATACAAAAGTTGTTTTATATTATGCTTCCCAGATAAGCAGTAGTTAATGAAAATAAAAAAAAAAGCCCCCCAATCTTTGAAATCTGCTTCGTTAGTTAATAATATAGCTTCATTAAACAATAGACGATGGAGGTACTTTCGCACTTCATTTATGAGAGTTGCTAACTTCAAAGAAATTTCCAGAAGTCTCTATCGATGTTTGTATTTGTTTAGGGTAATACATTTTCTTATAAATATGTGTTTCTTGCAAGATAGGAAACAAAATATATAGAAATATTTTTCCTATTCTATTGATATTTAAACTATTTAAAGATACTGATAAATAATTCTCCTACAACAATTAGCCTTTTGAATTAAATAATTTAAAATTCAGGTAGATGAATAAACATTTACTGTAAATAAAAGAAGGACATATAACTGAACTTAATAACTCATCTGTTTAATTTTTTTTTTCATAATGCTCCACAGATAAGAAGTAATTAATCAGAATAAAAGAGCACTTTCATCCTTGAAACCTGCTTCGTTAATGTTAGAACTTCATTAAAAAATATAAGATTGGGGTAGTCTATCACTTCATTGATAAGTGCTAGTCATTCCAAATAAAATTCGAGGAGTATCTGTCAAATTTACATTTATCTAGGGGAATATATATATTTATAACTATATATTTCTGGTAAAATATGAACGAAAATATAGGGTGACATCCTCATAAATAGGCACTTATGGTTTTTATAATACACTGAGAAAAAATTTTACTATGACAATTATCATTTTGAATTTGATAATTTAAATTTTAGACTAACAACTAAACATTTATAGTAAATGAAAGAAGACATATGATTGAAAATAATTATTTTCTGTATACAAGTTGTTTTTCTATAATGGTCCACAGCTAAGCAGTAGTTAATCAGTATAAAAGAGCTTCCTAATCTTTGATACCTGCTTCATTAGTTAATATTAAAATTTCATTAAACAATAAAAGATTAAATTACGCTATTTAAAATGCACTGATAAATAATTCTCCTTCAACAATTATCTTTTTGATGAAAAAATGGTTGAAATTTTATGTTATTAACTAAATATTTATATCAAATGAAGAAAGGAAAAATAAATTGAAAATAATAGTTCGTCTATATAAATGTTGCTTTTTATTATGCTCCCTAGATAAGCAGTAGTTAATCAGAATAAATGATGCCCTCAAACTTTGAAACCTACTTCGTTAGTTAATACACTGTAAAAAAAAAATCTGCAAAGGTACTAAACCTTTTCTAGGAAACTGGGATTCCTAGAACTTTTCCTGTAACGGTAACTGCAAAAATTTGAGTTTCAGAATCGATTACATGATTTTTTCCTGTTATCGTTACATGAAAAGTTCTTGGAATCCCAGTTTCCTAGAAAATGTTTAGTACCTTCACAGATTTTTTTTACAGTGTAATAGAGCTTCATTAAGCAATAGAAGATTGAGGTACTTTCACACCTCATTGATGAGAGTTGTTAACTTCAAAGAAATTTCGAGAAGTCTCTATCGAAGTTTACATTTGTTTAGAGATGTTTTCTTATAAATATTTTGTTATACATAAAATGTTTTGTTATATATAAATATTTTGTATTTTTTCTTATAAATAATTGTTTGTTTTCTTATAAATATCTTTTTCTTACAAGATAGGAAACAAAATATATGGATATATTTCTCCTCGATTGACATTTAAGATATTTAAAAGGTAATGATAAATAATTCTCTTACAACAATTAATCTTTTGAATTAAATAATTTAAAATTCAGATTGACGACTAAACATTTATAGTAAATAATAGAAGGAAATATAACTGAATTAATAATTCATCTATCTAAAAGTTGTTTTTTCATAATGCTCCACAGATAAGAAGTAATTAATCAGAATAAAATATCCGTTTCATCCTTGAAACCTGATTCGTTAGTATTAGATCTTCATGAAGCAATAGAAGATTGGGGTATTTTCTCACCTGATTGATAAGAGGTAGTTATTCCAAATAAAATTAGAGGAGTTTCTATCAAGTTTACATTTGTCTAGGGAAATATATTTATTTATAAATATCTCTTTCTCATAAAATATGAACGAAAATATAGGGTCACATTCACTCATAAATAGGCATTTATCGTATTTATAATACACTGAGAAAAAATTCTACTATAGCAAATATCATTTTGAATTTAATAATTTAAACTTTAGACTGACATATAAACATTTATAATCAATAAAAGAACCCATGTGATTAAAAATAACAATTCGTCTGCATAAAAGTTGTTTTTCACAACGGTCCACATCTAAGCAATAGTTAATCAGAATAATAGAGTTTCCTAATCTTTCCCAATCGCTTCGTTAATTAATATTAAAACTTCATTAAACAATAAAATATTAAATTGTCTTCTCACCTCATTGATGAGTGGAATTAATTATACACGAAGTTCACGAAGCTTTTATCGGAGTTTTGATTTGCATAGGGAAAGGTATTTATTTATAACTATATTTTTTCTGGAAAACAGCAGATAAAAAAGAGGGGAAATTTTCTTATCAATAGAAATTTAAGCTACATGTACGGATAAATAATTCTCCTACAGTAATTACCTTTTTGAATAAAAAAATTAAATTTTAAGTTATTAACAAAATATTTATACTAAATGAAGGAAGGAAATATTGTAGGAAAATAATAGTTCGTTTATGTAAAAGTTGTTTTTTCCTCTTGATCTACAGCTAAGCAGTAATTAATCAGAATAAATGAGTCCCTTAATCTTTGAATCTTGCTTCGTTAGTTAATATTAAAGCTTCCTTAAATAACAAAAATTTGTGGCACTTTCTGGCCTCATTGATAAAAGCTGTTAACTCCAAATAAAGCTAGGTGAATCTCTATTGAAATTTACATTTGTTAAGGAGAATATATTTATTTATAAATGTAACTTTATGACAAAATATAAAACACAATATAATGAAATATTTCTCGTAGATAGTAATTTTAATAATAATACATTTGTTTAGGAGAATATATTTATTTATAAGTATATTTTTCTGACAAAATATGAAACAAATTATTTGAAACATTTCTCGTAGATAGACATTTAAGATATTTAAAATGTTCTGATAAAAAATCTTCCTACATCAATTATCTTTTCGAATTTAATAATTTGAAATTTAGGTTGACAAATTAAAATTTATTATAAATAAAAGACGAGCATATAATTGAAAATAATAGTTCGTCTGTATAAAAGTTTGTTTTCCGATAATGCTCCACGGCTTAGCAATAGTTAATCAGAATAAAAGAATATCTTAATCTTTGATATCTGCTTCATTAGTTAATATTACAGGTTCATTAAACAATAAATGTTTGAATTGTTTTTGACGTCATTGATGAATGGAGTTAATTCCTGATAAAGTTCAAGAAACTTTTATCGAAGTTTTCATTTGTTATGGGAATGTATTTATTTCTAAATATCTTTCTTCTGAAATGCAGGAAATAAAATATAGGGGAACATCGCTCATAAACAAACCCTTAAGCTATTTAAAATGTACCGATAAATAATTCATCTACAGTAATTACATTTTTGAATTTAAAAAAAATTCGATTATTATCTAAATATTTATACTAATTGAATGAATTACATATGATTTGAAAAAAATAGTTTGTTTATGTAAAGTTTGTTTTATAATTATGATCCACAGCTAAGCAAAAGTTAATCAGAATAAATAAGCCCCTTAATCTTTGAAACCTGCTTCGTTATTTAATAAGCTTCATTAAACAACAGAACATTGAGGCACTTTCTGGCCTCATTGATGAGAGCTGTTAACCTCAAATAAGGTTTGATGAGTCTCTTGTGAAATATACATTTGTTTAGGAGAATATATTTATTTATAAGTATATTTTTCTGACAAAATATGAAACAAATTATTTGAAACATTTCTCGTAGATAGACATTTAAGATATTTAAAATGTTCTGATAAAATATCCTCCTACAGCAATTATCTTTTTGAATACAATAATTTAAAATATAGGGTAACACATAAACATTTATTATAAATAAAAGAAGAACACATAATTGGAAATAGTAATTCGTCTGTATAAAAGTTTGTTTTTCCATAATGATCCGCGGCTTAGCAGTAGTTAATCAGAATAAAAGCTTCTCCTAAACTTTGATACCTGCTTCATTAGTTAATATTACAGCTTCTTTAAACAATAAAATATTGAAATGTTTGTAATGAATAGAGTTAACGCTACATTAAAGTTCAAGAAGCTTTTATCGGAGTTTTGATTCGTTATAGAAATGTATTTATGTGTAAATATCTTATTTCTGAAAAATAGGAAATAAAATATAGGGGGACATTTATCATAAATAGACATTTAAACTATTTAAAATATATTGATAAATAATACTTCTACAGTAATTATCTTTTTGCGTAAAAAAATAAAAATAAATTTTAGGTTATTAACTAAATATTTATACTAAATGAATGAATGAAATATAATTTGAAAATAATATTTCGTTTATATAAAGGTTGTTTTTCCATTGTGATTCACACTAAAGCAAAAGCTAATTAGAATAAAAGAGCCCTTATCTTTGAAACCTGCTTCGTTAGTTAATATTAAAGCTTCATTAAACAACAGAAGATTGAGGTACTTTCTGGACTCATTGATGAGAGATGTTAACCTCAAATAAGGTTTTATGAGTCTCTATAGAATATTACATTTGTTTAGGGGACTAAATTTACTTCTAAATATTTCTTTCCCAGTAAATGGGAAATAAAATACAGAGATTTTTTTCTAAGAAACTAGGATGTCTAGGAAATTTTATGCAACAGCAGTAACAAACATTCATGTAACAGACACTGATTTACACAGTAAATCAAAAAATCTTTAAGGTTACCAAAAAACTTTTAAGAAATTGCTATGCAGAGAAATTTATATGAAATTTCAGGTGAAATTTCATATAAATTCCATTATGTTTTTAAGCAGTTTAATTAATATATTTCAAATTTCTTTTATATTATGAACAATCAACTTCTCTATCTGCGACTGATAAAACCGAGTTACTGGAATAAATAACTAACACCCACAATTAAGTCAAAACAAATAAATATAAACTAGAAGTTATTTTCCTATGTGTCTATCATATAAACATTTTAATTAATTTATAAAAAATATAATTTTATGAAAAAGTTTACGGTAATTAAGTTATAAATAGATAAAAACAACAACTACAACAAAAAAACTGCCTTTAATTAAAAATAAAATAGCTGACTCAAAATGACTCAATGTAAAAACATTTCTTACTAAAATTACTAAAGTTGCTCAAGTTAAAAAAAGTTATAAATTTTTTTCTAAGAAACTGAGTTTCCTAGAAGTTTTATATAACGAAATATTTATAATCAGGATACTACGTTTGCATTGAAAATAAAAAGATCTTCAAGGTTACTAAGAATTTCTTTAGGAAACTAAGATGCCTGGAATATATTATGTAACTGCGTCCCTGGTAACAGTTAAAATTTTAGTAATATTACAGTAAACATTGTATTTTTTTTGTACAGTTTTAGATTTCAGCAGCTTTACGAAAACTAGTTTTGTTTATTTATATCTTTTTACTATAGAGTGTACAGATAAAATTTCAGTAATCATACAGATTTCTGCAATTTTACATCTCTAGAATTTTTTTCTACATTTTCTCCTTCTTCTTCTTTCTTTCTTTTTTCTCAGAGTGGGATTCTTATTAAGCCAAATTAAATAACTATAAACTGAAAGTTATGGTCCTAATGTATCTGACACTAACATATTTATGTAATTTACACACAAATAATTCTAATAAGTTTAGAATGACTACATTACAAACTGATAAAATAGAACACTGTATTCATTTAAAAAAATCAAATTAAGATGAATAATTTGACTACAAAATAAACATACGTATCTAAATTACCAGTAGATGACATTAGTTTGCAGAATTTTACCAGAAACTGCACATTTGTATAAAATGTCTACTGAAGTGTTAGTTACTATTTCGATTTCAATAACTGGCGGTTCCTATATATATACTATAACATTATTTAGTAGCTATGGGTAATCGTCATTTACAAGTCATGTTTTTCTACGATAAGTTGCGCCTAATTAGGTGATAATCATACTTCATTAGTATCGCAATAGTATAAATAATAAGAAAATATATGATACATTTTATATAAACTAATAAAATAATTAGTTGATAAATAATTTAGTTTAAATATTTTTTTTACATTTTTTATGAATTTCAGAATATTATTCATGCAGCTAAAAAGCAATTTTGTGTATAGTATATCAATTTACTAATATGTGTTACATTTAATGTGTATTTTACCTTTAAAAATCTTCAAGAAGAAATATTTTGAAAAGAAAAAATAAGAACGATACTCTAAAAAAGAATGTTTTTTCAATAACAATGAAGCAAGATTTGATTACTTTAGTTTATAATACTATAAAATTGACAGCACAAAAAGCATGATTAAAAATATAGATATATGTGTATTATCATACACCAATTTATGTGTTACTAATATGAAATAATGAAAGTGTGACTTTTAAAAAAACATTATAATTAATAAATCTAACAGGTTATTTTTGCACAATAATCTCAATTTCCTACATTCAAATAATTCTAATTTCATACTTTCTCTTTATTACCTGTTTTTATCATCGACTTTTTTAACTTGAGTTTTTTTTACTTCACGTTACGTAGGACGAATAACCTTTTAATGCTTTTCAGAGTTCTTTCTTGTTGTACAATAAAACACTGAAAAAAAGAAACTTTCTTGCAATGCTAATAAGTTAATGAAACAAGTTTGAAACATAAAAATAACTTTAACATTGTTTAGAAACAAATATAATGCATCTTTTGTAAACAGAAAAATAGCGTTTAAATTACTCCTCTGGCTTTTTTCCAAATGAATTTATAAGCACTAATGTTCAAAAAATGAAAATATATATTTGGAATGACTAAGCTGTTTTTAAATTCTACTTTGTTAGTGAAAATTCTCGATAATAACATTTAAATTAATCGTAATCGCTAAAAATGTTATAAACAATGTTTATAACAATTTTGTGTTACTTATATTTTTATATCTGATGTGCAATTTTTGTATTCGATAAATGTATAAAAATACCCTTTTAATTTAAATGAAATACATTTATTAGAATAGTATAACTATCCTAATAATACAAAAATTACATAAATTGAAAAATTTATAACGATATATAAAGCATCATAAAAGATTCTTGGCATAGTACATTTTTCATAATAAGAGAATTTAAAGTGCCTTTTGTGAAGACAAAAATGGTAAAATATAAGTTAGTAACGATTACTGAATAATCACATAATACTAACATAACATATACAACACATTAGCATCAAAATAATTAGTTTAAAATTAAGAAAATGGAACACCATTTTTCAGTTTAATATGAGACAGTTTAAATAGCATTTATCAGTAAAAGCGTAATTAATGTTTTTACACCAATCACAAAACAAGATACAGAATAAAATTAAAATAGAAGGCTGTAAAGCGACGTCTGTGAAATATGAACTGTTGTGTTAAAAGTTAAGATAACTTTCTTAGAGTCATGAAATGCGACTTTTTTATATATTTATACCAACGTCAATACTTATGCGTAAAGCGACCTCTGTGAAATATGAAATGTTGTGTTAAAAGTTAAGATATCTTTCTTAGAGTCATGAAATGCGTCTTTTTTATATATTTATACCAACTTCAATACGCTTCAATACTTTGTTTTTATGCGTAAAGCGACCTCTGTAAAATATAAAATGATGTGTTACAAGTTAAGATAACTTTGTTTGAATCTTGAAATGGGATTTTTTTAACATACTCATACAAGCTTAAATACTAAACAAACCATATAGCAATATAGCATTAACGTGCAAATGAATATTTACGAATAAAAGTAAAATATGCAAGACAAAGATGTTTATATGAATAACAAAGTAAATTTAAGTATGCTAAACTTGCCCACTGTTAAGCAGCTATGTATATAAATAGGGACATAATGAAGAACAGTGATTCACTGTTGTCAAATCCAAACACATATAATGCATACACAAGGAATTTCAAAACCAGAAATTTCTCCAGTGCCAGTATTTTTTGTACAAAATCTCCGCTAAAATAAAAGACAAATTTTATGCTTTTGCATTATATTTAACTTTTTATGTTTTATCTGGAAAATAAAGGAATCCGTACCAACCCTGATACATATTTTTTTCTTCTAATAAACTGTACAAGGTTTACATATGCTAACTTCATTAGTAAAAGTGCGTCTACGTTAAAATGAATTGTTTCTGCATGAAATATGGTACAAATTTATGATAGATATTAACTGTAAAAATTAAACTTATGGATTTTTAATAAAATTATTTTTAAAAACTATTTGGAGGCCACCGTAATACATGCCAATCAAAGATATGTATAATATAAAACATGAAAATAAAACATATTTAAACTATTTCTAAGATGCATCACAATTCCAAAATAAAATTTAAATGTATATTTAAACATTTTAATTACATAGCAATACTCTATTAATGAATTGCTGTCGAACCAAATCCGAGAAATTACATAAAATGCAAAACCTAATTTCGCAAACGAAACACCCTTATATCTTGAAAAATAATTATCATATTAACTAACAGTTTACTGCGTCGAATTAATCGCCTCATATACAATGATAATGTATCATTGAATTGAAATTTGAATAAATATAGGGTGTGAAAAATCTAAGAGTGAGTAAAATAGGATTACAAATATCTCAATGACTATTTATCCGATTGATTTCGTTATTAATGCACAATTTGCGTTATTTTATTGTATTTTACATCCACTCCTTAAAATGAAAAAAGTCGAAAATTGTTATATACCTTTTATCAGAACGAATGTTTTGAGAGTCCAAAAATAAACAGTTCCGAATAATCGAGGCTACTGATATTCAATAGGCTTTTTTCCGTTATTGCAATGTAAATACACGAAAAATTTCAAGTTTCTATCTGAATTTGTTTGGGAGATAAAGTGTTTACAGGCAGACAGACAGAAGGATGGCAATTTTTTTCTAAAAATATGTTTTTCGGAATCTCCATTTTCTGAAACGTGTAAATCCGTCAATTTTTTCGATTTTCAAAACGATTGCGAGACTTACCCTATACTACGTACGATGGATAAGTAATGAGACATAAAAGATAATACTTTTCGACTTGTTGCTACACAAAGTCGTAAATGGTCTCATTAGGCACAATTTACTGCTTTTTACTATTTCTTAACAACCAATTTATCACTATAGTTGTATCTTCTCTGAAGTTAATGGAGGTGCCGAGAACTTTGCAGTATATTAATTTTATTTAAAACGTCCCACTATAATCTTAATTTTAAAATTTACGAATAAAAACTTGTGTGTTATCATTGCGTTAAAATAAAAATATATTAATTTCTTTTCTTTTCTTTCGGAATTCTTTAAGAAAGATATTTGCTTTTAAATGCAAATTCTATATAATACATTTTTATTTTAAGAAAAGATAACAAATAAGGATAATCAAAAAAAAGAAAGGGATGTAATTGTAACAAAAGCTTTAAAGCAAAAAACTAGCTAAAAAAGCTATATTTCCTTTTATCATGCTTTTTTTCGCCTGATAATATATAAATGCAATTACTCATTTTATTACGAAGTTAATTAAATTAATCATATAAAATATCATTCAGAATTTAAATAAAAATATTCAGTGATCAATTATTTGGCATTCAGTCTAAATTAAGTTTCGAAATTAGAGTTCAAAATTTTGTTCCTCTATTAGAAAATCACTTAAAATTTTTGATTTTCTTGAACGATTTATTTAGACATAATCTTCATTTCAAAATAATTATTTGCATTTCACTTCCATATGAACCCCAAATAAAACGATATTGGTGATTACTTCATAATTTATGGGAGGGGTAGCTCTTTTAATATATTTTTATGTTGTCATAAATCACACGGTTATGTAAAAATGGAGAACGGATTCAACAAAGAGTTGTTACTTGCAGATATAAAAAAAACCTCATTAAGTGTAAGCTTCTTTGTACCATAAAGGTTTTAATAGTGCTTAGTATGCAAATAAAAAAAATGTATATAAAAATGCTTTGAAATTAAATCAATGAAGTATATGCATTTCAGTTACGTTTATGATTTCCAAATATTTATGATGCGCATTAATTTAAGAGACCTTAAGAATAATCATCGCCTAAATTCAAGGAGTATCTATAAAATTGCTGCAGATAATTGTATTTTTTTTATTTTTTTAGTTAATCATAGCAATTTTATTTTATTTTAATATATACTTTCCAAAGAAACATTCCCATACGTCCTATAATGAATTAAAGATAGTGAATGAATGATTGGAAATTTGTAATAATAAAATTTGTACTAAGCATCAACTGTATAATATACTTAGCAACAATAAGATTAAAATAAAAACAAATCTATCCATTTTAATCACCAAATAAACTTTGGAAATGAAACAGGTGATCATTCGACACGACATGTTTTCTTTCAAGTGATTGAAAAAAATAATAAAATAAAAGTGGTCATCTTTATGATTAAATCGTATCAAACATTTGTTTAATTTTGATATCATATTTGAATTTAATGATATATTTTACTTTCAAAGACAGAGAGGTAATTTATTTAGTCATAAAATTTATGCATTATGAAGCATCCAAATTTCGAAATCCTAGTGATAAATCTAAAACTTTTCGTTTCAATACATACTACAATGCATTGGCCTTTTAAATATGATTCAACATCTACTTGGGGGGGCAAAGCTGTAATTCTATTTTTTTGTGTGTATTTGAAGTCTAATTATAAAATATGTTAAAAGCAATTCATAAATATGTAGAAACCCTAAAATGTAAATGAATTAATAAATGATTAAAATTTGGAATAGTGACTGTTCCTATAAATAAGTATGAGTTTCAACCGTTAATATACATTTTGTTATAAGATTAACTCATTTAAACATCGTGTGTTTTAGTAAAAAATCTATGTATTTTCATTGGGCCCACTATAGCCAAAATAAATTATTTGCATTTGAATTATTAACCTATTAGCTTTTCAGTAGTATTTTAGATGATCTTTTACTGCATGTGCCGATTATGCAATCTTGAAATTCTAGATTAGTTATTGGTGAAAAGATCGATTTAGAGGCTGACAAATATAATCTCACAAAAGTAAGATTTTAAAAGTTGTAAGAAAAAGAATGTTGTTTTTTCCATAGTTATTCATCCTTGCCTCAAAATTGTCCAAGAAGACGCCAATTGATTCATTTGTGGTCAGTTATACAAGAACAGCACATACCAATGCCGAATTAATGACAAGTCATCCATTAATTGAAAAATTAAGGATTCCAGTAATTATAAGTATATTTGTCTTTTGAAAGTCCAATTGTAGATTGCAGGTGATATATGATTGCAGGTGAATGGTTACTCAAAATGCTTCTTGCATCACTAATAAACGAAGAATGGAACCGGATGATGAAATGCTATTAAATATGACAGCTTTACATGTACACAATTTTTAAGAAATGTAATTGAGTTTCAGTAACAAAATAGTATGATTTAATTTTTGTTAGCATGGGTAGAACAATTCTAATAAATCCTCCATAAGGTTGCACTTCTGTTATTACATATGAAAATCACGTAGTTAAAACTCTCACGTTATTGTTGCTGAGTATGTTTTGTTTAGAATATGGTATAAAAGTAATCTATTTCAAAAGATTTCTAATACTTATATAATACAAGACCGAACACGGCATAAATATTTGTCGTCTAAATTTTGGATGGGATAGTGGAAAAACTAGGATGGCTGTTTAAATACATATCTTGAGATTAGGATGTACACGAATTACCTTTGAAAATAATAGTATCAATAGAAAAAATGATTATGGAAACATAATCCATACATTAATTTCATTCCTTTTACAATGAGCGCATTCTTTCTAAAATAAAACTATAGCATTTAAGAAAATTTTTGCTATTGTGTTAAATAAAACAACGCACCGAAAACATTTTCTGATCATTAAAACTGTTTTTCAACTATATTACTGATTCAAATTTGCATCAGCATATATATATATATGTATGTTTTTTTTTGTAAATTAGCATTTAACATGACTGTTTCGAAAGATTCAAAGCAAGCTTTATGTAAAATTTTAAGTTTTGATAAATCTTTTAGGACTGTTACTGGATAACAGTACATTTACTTTTGACTTCATCCAATGCAAATAAAAAATATACTGTGTGCAATCGAAAATATCCTGTAATTTATTTTTCGCTATCTTTGAAACATTTTTAGAAAAGACAGATAACGATTGAATGTAGTCACTATGTGCGTTGCAATTCTTTTAATATCTCATAGAATATAATTATTTTACTTTAAGTAGATAGTTGCTTTACAACTATAGTTCTATACGTTGTAAAGTAATTCAAATGTCAATTAGCAATTAAAATAAAACATTAACCAATGACAATCTAAATTTGGATGCTATAAATTTGCCGCATAAGTTATTGTGAAGTCAGGAGAGAAGTATTCATATCCAATAAAAATATCAGAGAAGGTTTACTATGTAGTCTAAACAGGCGGAATAGAAATTACACGAAACACTTTTTTCTAAGTTGAAGAAAATTTTTATTTATTCTGAAAAACGATTCAAAATGGTTTCTGCAAATTCTGAACTGGTTAAATTATTATAGGTGTCTTTTTCATAAAAATAAAATTGTTAATAAATGCCAGAATATATTAAGGTACTCAAAATATAATATAAATTATATTGTCATTGATGCTGATTGAAGCACTTCACAGATCGACCAAAACTGCAGAACACAGACTTTATGTACATGTATATATCTATAAAACTCCCTCTTTAATAATTTCTTGAAAACGCATTTCTAATATCAGAATTGCGCATTGATACATTTTTTTATGCAAACAAAAAATTCTTGATAAAAAACCAATGTGCTACAAATAGAAAAAAACGAAATAATGCTGATAATAATTAATTACAAACTTTCAATGGATTTTGATTTTGATAAAATAGAAATTTCCTCATTTTTCTAAATAACAATAAATGTAAAATATTCCAAAATAAGTGATAGTAACTGTTTACAACATTTTTTTGTTTTCAATATTAATGCTATTCAATAGTATTAAATTCAATAGTTGTTAAATTATTCTAAACTATAATTAAAAGTTTAAATGATACTGAATTTATGTGTGCGTTAACAGATATATATATATAATTTTTTTGCAATGCAGCATCATTGCAATGTCAGATGTTCTCTGTAAAATCGAAAACAATTTATCTATATATAATTATTTATATGGAATTTAAATTTTTTAGATAACAAATATAACAAAGGAATTAAGTTACTAGGTGCATATAAAACTCCCACATGTAACACAGAATGTAATAAATTTGTTATTAGCAGATTAATTGCTTCGCAACTCTAATTTTATCTGCTGTAAAGTATTTTTCAAATGAACGTTTGCACCATTTACTAGGGTAAAACACACACCAATGACTATCTAAGTTTGTTTGCTTAAAATCACTCGAAATATGTTAGTATGAAGTCAGGAGAGAGTTATTCATAAGCAACAAGGATAAGAGACGATTTCCTATGCAGATTAAATCGGCACAAAGTAAGTTTTTAATAAAGTAAGGATAAATAATATTTATCAATAAATGAAGATTCAAAATGGTTTCTGTAATCTCTGTACTGGCTGAATTATTTTAAGACTCAACATTTTTGTAATAAGTATCTAAACATCAATAACTGCCAGCTTAATTGCTAGCATTTACACAAAATAATCTTTCATTTATATTTTTATTGTTGCTACATAACGTGCTTTACAAATTAACAAAAACTATAAAACGTAGATTATAATTAAAAAAAAACTTTTGTTATATTTAAAGATATGGATTTTTTATTTAAATCTTCCTACCCTGAATTGGTCTAATCGACCCATAACTATAATTTGTTTTACATCATTCGAACCAGAATTTTTTTCATAAAGAAAGTTAAATAACAGATCTAGAGAAATAAGTCAATGAAATAGATTAAAATATTTTAAATAACAATTTTGGTATGAAATGATTTTATCAAGATTGAGTAGAATTTGAACAGGGTAGGAAGGTTAAAATGAAAATCTATCCAAACTGACCAAGAGTTATGGGCCGCACTGTCTACAGTCCCGTATGCTGCGCTCGCTCCGGCCTGTTTTCAATTTATATTTCTAGTGGAAAACATTTTAAACGAGCTGAACATTTGGGGCCCATTCGCTTACAGTTTGAATGCACGTTTTTTTTTCAAAATTATGTAAGGAATCTGCGTAATATTGATAGTCCGGTTTTTTATATATGTACACATATTATACAATAAAGTGTGATCAAAACAGTTCCAAAGGAAAGTTAAAGTTACAACTGTGTAAAAAGTGAACCTTCATATAAGGATGGACACAAAATAATTTAAAACCAACTGACTAACTGACTTAAAAAACTGTTCACTATTTATTACATCGTTATTCTTTCAGCATTTTTACCTAATAAAGTTTAATCTTGTTTACTGCATAAAATGAGGGCCAATTATAAACTTGGCTCTGTAGATCTTTGTAAATGAATTGAATCAAAAACTTAGTGATAATCTGTCAAAGTAATTAAAACGGAATATGTTATGTAAATAATGTTAGGATAATGTTAGGTAAATTTTCATATTATCATTTTCCAGCAAGATTTTATCTTATACTATGTTATGTTTTTTTCCGTAATCCAAAAATGTATAAATGTTTAGTAAAATAAAGTTGGAGTCCAAGTTTAAATCCAAACGTGCTGGTCTATACGTGATTTTTTCCAAGTAAATTGCCTTAAAAAAATCTTTTGCTATTCGTTATGGGTAAAATATTTCAATACTTATTTCTCTCTGTTAAGTAATTTTATTTAGTATAGCAAGTAAAACTATTTAACTTACTCTTAATTCGTTTAAATAAAAAATTATAAAACTGTAATTTATTTGTACACAAAAAATAATCATAACATTTGCTCTGTAATAAAAGTATATTCTGATTATATGAATACAAAATCAATAAAAAAAATCTAATTCAAAAATATTGCTCTTATTTTCTTCTAATAGCGTAATTATAGATTATATTCAACGAAAATAAAACTATTAGTGAAAATAAATAAATAAATAAAATAAAATAAAAGATAAAAATAAAATATTGCATAATGGAAAAGACAAAATGTAGAAATTAGATAAGCTCATCAGTGATATTTTGAATTTGTTATTGAGTCTAATTTCGGTTATTATCTTTGAGGTTTTGTATAAAAAGAAACATCGGTCTTTTGATCCTAATTTACATAAATTGATAATAATGCTGAAACGTGATTTGTGATGAAAAGAGGTGTTCAGAGATAAATCTATAGTTAAATATCACAGGCATTTTCGCTTTATTTCATAAATCTTTCCAAAATACGCAAGTTTAAGGAAATATATATTTTTATTATTTCCAGCTGTGTAACTAATCTAACAATGAACTTAAAACGTTACGGGTAAATTAATTCATTAAAATAAAAAGATGTTTTTCATTGCCTGTATTTGTAAGCTTTTATCATGTACTTACAAAACTTAAACGCAATATATAAGTTTTGTAGTTATTTATAATCTACATGAATTACGATATGCATTTGTTTATGGATATTTATTTTAAATTGGGACATGAATTCTTGATAGCTATCTATGGAGACTATAAAAGTAGCACAAAATAATTTATATTAAACTAAGCATTTTTTTTTGTCTGCAAAATACAGCTTTGATTTCTATTGATATCTGTATGTAATAAATAAAGTTCTTGAAAAAATAATTACAGACAATCCAAAAGTTTCAATATTTTTCTGCATAATGTTATAAAATACAATCGTGTATATTGAAATTTATATTAAATTAATAATGAAAATTACATATTTTAAATACTATGATTTATGGAATTCTTTAAAAATTATAAGAGATGCATTATATAGGGGAATTTTTATTGTTCCTGCCAGTATTCCTTTTCTAAAAACGTATTTTATAGACAAACACGATAAATTAATTCCAAACTCATAGGTAATTTTTTTTGTAGCATTCGAAGTGTTTGTTTTTGTTGTTTTAATTAACTTGTGTAGAAACCTACCTCCAATCTATTTTTCGAATATTGTAGGAAGTCTTCGACTTATACGCGAATATATACGGTAATTGAGAAGTGATAGAATACTAAAAAACAATATTCCGATCAGACAAAATGGAATAATGACTAATTAAACTACTCGACAACGATTATGAGAATCAATTCTAACAAAAGATACTTTATTTTTTATAAATGATTGTTTAAATCAGAAAAATATTTTGGATTCTAAGATTTTTAAAGATAAAGAGCGTTTTATATATTTTATATTTTGTATTATTCGATTGGTAAAAAATAAACGTTTAATGTATATTTTTATAAATTAATAGTTATAAAAAAAACCCCTACTTTTAAACGTACAAAAGCATTGTGAGCGAGTGCCGACAACTAACTAAAGTATTACAAATAAAATAAATTTCAAGGCCCATATTGTAAAAATATCTTTTTTTTTTGCAAGTTACACACGCTTCATTAATCCATTTACATTATAAGATATAGAGATATTTTTCCAAGTTGTAGTACAATATTTTAGTATTTTTTATTAATTTTAATAAATTGATAGTCCTTTTAAGATTTCGTTTTCTTTAATTCTTGTTTTTTCAAATGTTCTTGGATTCAAAAGAAGAGTGATGTTGGTTGGGTAATGATGGAAGGTCCATTCTTTTTCTTAAAAAAATATTACAAATTCGTAGTATAATCTGACAAAGTTTAGTAAAATTCCAAAAATTGAGACTATTTGAAAATATTTTTACTCGAATAAATTCCCTTTTTTTAACTTAGAGTTTCAATATGGAATTCCATTTTTGTCATTTTGTATTTTCCATTATCAGTTTATTTATATTATTTATTTAAATAGGCATAATAAATAAATGAATTAAGATTTTAAAAAAAAGATGAATTTAAACGTATATTTCTTTTGGTTGTTGATTTTCCTCTATCTAAGTTTAAATAAAACATTATGACGATTACTGACGATTTAATGTATGGAAGGTTACATTCCCCTTAAAACTTTTTTATTCCCATATTGCTACTAAATCACTCTATTATTCAAAACTGAAATGTAATTCAGAAGGACTAATAAAACAAATTATTTGACTTTCTGACTTTAATTATCAGTTCATTCCTACGCCATTCTGAAAATATTCAGAATGCAGATAACTGTAAACTTCAAAAAAAGGAGAATGTATGTTACAAATCCCATAAAAGAGTGTTCTGCATCTATGTTTATAGCCCAGAAGATTTATAATACATTTTTATTAAAAAGAAAACACGATTTTATGACTACCCTATGTATAATGTAATGTGTTACCTTAAGCACAATGATGAATTCACTAAAAACACTTAATGGGTTTATGTTTTGTATTTTTTGTGTGCGATGCTTTACCTTTTTTAATGGCTTTTAATGTTACCTATGCCTGTTCTCTTATTATAAAAATGTAAAAGACAGCTTCTAACAATGCCATAATTTTGCATATATGTATACGGAAGAATTTAATAAATGGGTGAGGGTTATTTAAATAAATAACGAATTAATACGATTGAAATAAAACTACTATACATTAAAGCCGTTATTATTTTATACAAATTCATTTAAGTCCCAATTTTTTAAAGTATTAAGTATGTTTATTAAAGATGTTCTCGAAAGAAATCAAGGAAACAAAATTAAATTTTTATTGTATATGATGGAAAAAGGGAAAACTAATTAAGCTTACTTATCAATCTTCTGAAGCTTTGACCAATATCTTTTAAATATGTTTATCATTTTTAGCCGTTGATAAAGCTTTATATGTAGAATAATGAAAATAGTTAATAACAAGTAAGAAAAATCATACGTTAAGCATAGATTATAGAACACTTTCCAACACTTCCTGAAATCTTGAACAAAACTTCGTTGTTTAGATAAATAGGATTTTACTGTACATAGCCAAATATGTATTTCGATACCTTTAACCCTTTATCTACGGGCCGTACTTATAAGTTCCATTAAAACTATTTATTATAAAAAAGGTTTAATAAGTCAATTAGTTGCAATACTGTTTAGAATCAGTCACAGATATATTACTGTAATTTGTCCCAAAAGCATTATTGGTTACACAACAGAAAAATATATATTTAAAAGGATTATCTCTTTTGCCTTTTCATCTTTTCAGCTTTCTTGGCACTGAGGGAGGGCTTATGACGATTTTTTAATTCGGAAATATCACTATATTTATATTGTAAGATCATCATATTTGTGCATATTGTAATTCTACAAAATACTAAGAAAACAATTTAAAATAAAAGATTTGTGTAGGGTTATAAACATTGCACAAAATCTCTGTAAATTCAAATTTAATTAATCCTTCTAAATCACTCAATCTTTCTAAAATGCTACAAAAATTTTTTAAATGATTATGTAAATCTTTTAATTTAGTTTAAATAAATTACGTAAAATTCTTTAGAACGTAAAATTTTCATAAATTCATAATGCGGTAGATAAAGGATTAAACAGACCTGTATTTCATCTGCCGGTTGATATATATACCATGTAATGCGGATGTTAAATTTAGCAAGAAAACGCCTAACAAGTTGAAATTTCTCTTTCAGCAATTTATACTGGTGTATGGAAAAATATTTCAATACTTTTGTTCAGCCCTGTAGCTTACCTACTACCTTTATTACAAGCCAATATTTTGTTAAAATTTAGTTGAAAAAAAAACTTTTAAAACTACTTAAAACACATTTCCAGGAATTATCATCCATGGTGACCATCTAGATAATTCTTTAGGTGACCCTCGATATCATTTTATTTATATTCCACTAACATTTCTTAGTAAACTGAAAACAGATAAAAAATGCATCACTTATTTAAAAACCACCTTTAAGTAAATTACCGCCATATTCAGTAAGGTTTGCGCTCTCTTTTGTGTAACCCTGTATATCAACTATAGAATTTATGCACACTATATAATATACAGACATTCAGTGAAACTTGAAAGCGAATATCACAACTGAAAATACATTTCATCCATTCATCAGCTATCATAAATAATATATAGTAGGATGGGCCGAAAAAAACTTTTTTTTCGATTTTCGATAATGACTGGTGCAAAAACAGTACCCAGTGGTGGCACTTAATTCAGACACAAAAATTGAGACTTTTTGGACAATTCCTTACCCTTCCACAAATTGCTTAAGGTTTAGCAAAAATGCTGATTTTTAAACTTTTTCAGCAAAAAAATTTAAAAATTAAATTTCAGTTTATTGTGGTTGTATTTAGTTGAAAAAATATATTTCATGTGCCAAATGTTTAAATGACTTCTAATTATGCAATATTTTAGCTATGTTCTTTTAAAATATACAGATTTTAGCTTGTTTGGAGTTCCGTACCAACGCGAAACAACCCAGAAGTCACCCCGAGAAGATAACAGCACGCCGAATTTTACCCGCCCACCTACACACAAAATGCTATATTAAAAATGCACTGAATCGCATTTATGTTACAAAGCCCTTTTTAGAAATGAACTTTGGTATCTTTTTCAGTGCTTGCAGTTTTTCTCTAATTGGGGAATATCTTCCTTCATTCCCGCATACTTTTAATGCATCTTCTGTCACAATTTTAGCGACTCTTCCCACAGCCTGGGAGCGACTTGGAAAGCAGACTAATAGTTCATGCACCATGTATCCTGAAATTACGTTTTCTCCAATATCTTCTTGCGAAAAGGTTTTTGTTACAGAAGGGTTACTGATTTCGGTGGAGACCCAGTCGATACAGACATAGTGTTTCGTTGCTTTAAAGTTTAGCTTTCGAATTTGAAATTCTTGTACTATGTTGATTTTTATGGTTTTTTTATTGCGGCATACAGTTATTCTTCCTCATGCTATTCTTCTAATATGTCTATTATCGATTGCTATTCCTATCAATAAATTCTTGCGATAACCATAAGATCCATATGTTTGGATGACTGAATGCAGTCTCTTTTAGGTTACCTAGTAAAAACGTTGTAAGTTAAACTACCTGGCTTCTTTCCCTACAGAAAACCTCACGGGCGCATAAACTCGTATAACAGTCTGAGCGAGATATATTTTAATGCTTTTTCAGGGTATGAACTAATAACGTACGATCGTAAAATTCTGCAAGCAGCTGTCATCCATTCAATTGTGACTGATTTGTGATCGAGCATTGTGATCGATTTCACAATTGATCCCCGTTTTCTGTTTTCCAGTTCTCGAGGACATAATCCGGTCGAAACTACCGCACAAATATCAATTAAGTGCTTTTGATCGCGACATAGATCTTCAGTATTTTCCCTTTCTGATATCCATGAAACAACAAAAGGCTCGAACAAAGTAACACGTAGATTTTCACATCCAAAAAAAAAAAAAAAGAAAAAAAAATGAAATTCCAAAATTTTTAAAATTCGCAAATTTTTAAAAGGAACAATTAATGAAATTTTCGATTATTTGGAGCCTCATCGATAAAATTTATGATTTTTCCGTTCTTGATTGGCAAAAATAGCAATTTCGCCATGCATGATCAACAAAATGTGCAATTTTTCTGCAACTCATCAACAACATTCATAATTTTCTGGATCCGATCAATAAAATGTTTAATTTTTCAGTGCCTGATTGACAAAACTCCCTTTTTTTTTCTTAGAAAATGAAATCATGAATCAATGAAATTTGCTATGAAATTCCATGCCCGAACAACGAAATTGGAAATTTTTAAGTGACTTCCTGCCAAAATTTGTAATTTTTCATATGGCAAACTGCCAAAATTCAGTTTTTTTTTTGTTCGGGGCAAACACTTATTTTGACACAACTCCTTCTTTTTTTTCAATTTTCTTACATACACAACAGTTGATTTTTTTGTTACTTAATACAATAATACACCTCCCTACTCCTTGAAATAAAGCTTTTTTTTACTGAACAAGCATTCTTCTACTGCTTTATTTAATGTCTTAATTAGTGGATAGCAGCGTATCCTTCATTCTAAAGTAAAAACTAATTATATATACATACATATATGTGTATTTGTGTATATATTTGCAAAAATCGTATAAATTATTATTGCATTTATAGCTTAAAGACAAGGCATACACACAATAATATAATACTTCTTGTTTGTTTAGCAAAACAATTCAGAGTTTCTTTTAAAATTGTTACTTTTAAGTAAATTAGTTTACATAAGAGTATGATGAATAAGATTTGGATAAAGAAATTTTATTAGAGTAGAAACATTAGAAATTTTGAAAATATAAAAAAAACCATGAGGTCAAAATAAGAATTGAATATTGTATAAAGATAAATCAGAAAAAATAAAAAAAAAAGCTATCAATTTTCTTAAAGAAATGGCGTAATAGCAACAAGTAATAAGGGAATTTACAAAGAGTTTTGTTTTTATTTGCACCAAAATTAATTTAAAATTTATTTCCACCCAATAATCGTTTGTTTGCTGTCTATAAAACTGAAATATGATCAAATAATCATTGCAAACTTTCTTATTTACATAATCAAATCTGCTATCAACCTATCTCCATGAAACTATTTATAAATAAAATTACTAACGAAATAAAAAATCCTTACAGAAATGTTTTATGTAAAGCATACATAAAATACAGTAAATGAGGGAAACAAAATCTTAAATGTACTTACCTATTTTCACTAATTTCCATCATAAAAACGAATCATAACAAATACGCTTCTTCCAAATGTTGAAATGGTTGATGGATTAGCAGATGTGGAGCCTACAGTCTAGTACTCCGCATACTTATCGCTTCTAATCGATTATGAAAATAATAAATAATTTTACATAATTAATTATTCATTTTACAAATAAAAATAAATCCTTCAGGGTCTTAAAATTAGGTTGAAGTCTGTTAGGCCTAGCTGTAGTAAACTTCACAGCACAAGCTTAATATACATCCATATCGAAGTGATTTCATTAATAAAAACAAATGCAAATTTTGAAACGCAACAGCATTCTGGTTGCATTATATTTTTAAAATCAAAATAGAGATGCAATATAAATAATCACTTAGAATTTTACAAATACCGCTAGTTTAAAATGGCGGTCGTTAGGTTCAGTTTTTGTCCAATTTATGTGAATAAACATACACAAATGACTAAGTTTTGTTTTCATCCAAATTACGTTCCAAATATAGAAATTGGAGACAAGAACGTTAATATTTTGTTCCAAAAATGACAAAAATTGTATTAGTTTCGTTTTTATCTACTTTATGTCAAGAAATGGGACAAATAAGTTCAGATTTAGTTTCGGAATTGACGTAAATTGAATTAGTCGAATTTTCATACAATTAATGTTTCTAAACTGAAGTTCTTATTTTATATATATTTTGTAGATACGTCTATATCAAATATTCAACAAATTCTGGATGAATTTTAACCCACTGGTTAGGTTCAAAATACATCTATAGACGTATTTAGGAATTAACAGAGGAAAACTGGATGAAATTTGAACGTATGTGTTATGTGGGTACTTATAAAATGATGACTATAATCACATTCTCACTTGTCGTTCAAATTATTCTACGTTCATATTTATGCAAAAATGGATGCGTAGAAATTAGAATGTATTTGCTATAATGAACAGAAGTTGCGTTCGGATTAATATATCGATGTAGGAATCGCAATAACTAATGAAGAAAATTTCAATAATACAAGGAAATTTTGTCATTAATGTTGATTGGAAATACATATAACATGCACAGGATGCGATAATCTACGTGCGATAATATGTATACCAGATTGATTTATAGCATTTACATGTAATATTCACATGGATGGAAATGAAAGAAAAATTACAAGATAAACTCTCAGCTATCTATCTATATTTTAAAATTAGCCGAGTTTTTCACCAAACAATGAAATGACTAATAAATTAAGTAATATCGTTGAAACTCCTACACAACTCATAAGCGAATATATACGGATATCTTTGAAAATTATACAAATTCGCAATGGATACAAGAGCGATTTATTCTAGCGGCAAACGGCGGAATTGTGAATGACATCAATAAGACCGATCAAGAGATGATCCTTAGGGATGGAGAAAATTACATGTCGAATGTTGTCATCACTAAAGAAAATGAACGCGTGAATTGTTCTATTGAATTTTTACATACATTAAATATTCCAGGAATGTCGTTACACAGCCGCAAATTAAAAGTTTGTTTTCCAGTCGTCTTATCGCGGAATTCGAATTCGCAAAAATGGGTAATGGTACGAGACTCAGCATCAAACTGTCAAATAACATAATAAAAAACTGATGACAGGCCGAAAAGAGGGCGGGTGGTATTTATACAGCCAATACCTTTGATATCAACTTGATTGCTTTTGAATTTTAAGCTATTACAATTCCTTGTAAAGTTTGATTACAGCGTTACCATTAACAAAGAACAGGGGAAAACACTCCGGGATATTGTGAGGTTAACTTAAAGAAATTCTGCTATCCACACGGCCGCTCTTTGCATGGTAATAGTTGCATCACCTGAAAATTTTTTCATTCATTTTCTAAACAATAAAGCTACAAATATAGTTTATAAATAAGAGCTGTGAAAAGAAAATTTTAAAAAGTATTTGTATATATACATGCACACATATATATATACAGGGTGTTTCGCTACCAGACCGACAAACTTTGAGGGATGATAGTAGACACGAAGACAAACATTATTAAATAGGAAACCGTGGGGCGTAAACGTCTCCTGCAGGAGCTAGGCGCCATTAAAATTTAAGGTCCAAAATTTCAAACGATGATAAAAAACGGAAAAAAGGTCGATTCGTTTGCAGTTTTCACTAAAATTATTCTTTATATCAAGATTTTTTAGCAAAAAAAATTAAAGGTTACGTTCAAAAATTGTCGATAGAGGGCGCTTCAGACATTAGAGTAATGAACAACTACTTTTTACCGTTATTTTGTGCATGGGGTTTAAATTATTCTAAAGCTTAGAATTTAACATAAATTTTAAGCCCATAATCGGAAACATTGGGATCGTGTAACTAGCGAAAATTGAAATGTGAATAGAGGAGGAGATTTTAAACGCTCATAAATATTGGACAAACAAATCGATTTTGTTGAGGTTTGCGTTTAAGTCATTCCCTTGGTAATTATTTTATTCAAAATGACGTAAAGCTTTAGTGTCCTCATTTTTTGATAGAGGGCGCTTCCGTCACTTCTCTGACATTTCAATGGCATTACTCCTGGTTGTTTTACTACCAGACCAACATACTTCCAGGAAGTGTGACGGATACAAAGAAGACTCGGAATCACATAAGAATGTAACGTTGGAAATGCCTTTTTCTAAGTTACGGTTAAAGGAAGCAGAGAAAAAAGTAACATAAACAGCAGAGAAAGAGCGACACGTTAATGTGACATAATACAGTTTACTTAAAGGTTTTACTAGAAAAGGTGTTCGAAATTACGACCAGAAATAGTCCGGCAAGTTTAACAGTGACGATAGATGGCGCTGCGGTTTCCTTGCGGTAGATGGCGCTAAACGGTAATGCGCCTGAGCTGCGATCACTTTGAAGTCATCATTCGCGAACCGGTTCCAAAGGTAGCAGAATGAAGTATTTGAGCAATGAACAGCACGATAGGGCTCCTCCACATTTTACCAATGACGTTTGCCGACACTTCAAAATAACATATGGACCGTGGTGGATAGGTCGTGGTGACCCGGTTCATTGGTCTGCCAGATTGCCGGACCTATCATGTATGGACTTCCTCTGGTGGGGTCAAATGAAAAATTTGGTGTATGTGACTCCCTTACCATCAGTTGAATACCTCGCAGCTGGTATTTCTGAATTGCCAGAAAACTATCACAGATTCCAGGAATCTTTCAAAGCTTGGGGAATTCCACGCGATGCAACATGCAGGACTGTCAAACATACCGGACTACTTCTGTTTGTAATTTCGAACACCTTTTTTAGTGAAACATTTAAATAAACTGTTTTCTGTCAACTTGACGTGTTGCTTTTTCTCTGCTGTTTCTGTTTTCTTTTCTCTGCTTCCTTTAACCGTAATTCGCAGAAAGGCATTTCCGACGTTACATTCCTATGTGATCGCGAGTCATCTTTGCATCGCTAACACTTCCTGGAAGTATGTTGGTCTGGTAGTAAAACACCCAGGAGTAATGCCATGAAATATCAGAGACGTGTGCCACACGCCCTCTATCACAAAATGAGGACACCAAAACTGTACGTCATTTTGAATAAAATAATTACCAAGGGAATGACTTACATGCAAACCGCAACGAAATCGATTTTTTTGTCCAATATTTATGAGCGTTTAAAATCTCACCCTCTGTTCATTGTTCAATTTTCGCTAGTTCCCCTATCCCAATGTTTCCGATTTTGGGCTTAAAATTTAAGTTAAAGTTTAAACTTTAGAATAATTCAAACTCCATTCACAAAATAACTGTTGCTCTAAAGTCTATAGCGCCTTCTATCGACAATTTTTGAATGTAACCTTTAAATTTTTTTTCTAAAAAAATCATGATATAAAGAATGATTTTTGTAAAAACCGCAAACGAATCGACCCTTTTTTTCGTTTTTTATCATCGTTTGAAATTTTGGACCGTAAACTTTAATGGCCCTTAGCTCCTACAGAAGACGTTTGCGGAACATGGTTTCCTATTTAATAATGTTTGTTTTCATGTCTACTATCATCCCTCAAATTTTATCGGTCTGGTAGCGAAACACCCTGATATATATATATATATATATATAAAACCATTAATTGTAAAACACTGTGCAAGCCATTTGATATTTGATATTTTAGTATGAATCCTTTAGTATGAATCCCTCATTATGAATCCTTTTTGTATTTTTGATATCTCATATGTATTTTTAATATATATCAGAGGTAGCTAAATGTTTTAGCAGTCTTATACATATATATATATGCAATAAAAAGTAAATTTCTTATTAATAATTTTTGGTTCTGACCTGAGTCTTATTTAAAACTTAATATTATATTGTACAGATGATAATTAATTTTTTGTACACAGTGTACAAAGTATGTGTAATGGCATATACGCCTGTTTATATTTAATATAGGGAGACTAGTATTCATATCTATTATTTTCAACACAATCTAATTGACTGGTAAAGTAATCATACGAATTGAATAACTCCAACTGAGCGAAAAATTGACCAGGCTGGGAATAGAACCCAGATACTTGGCTTACAATAAACAATAGTATATCTACGTACTACTTCGTACTAGTAGGGGAAGATGGGGATACTTGAGCCATTTTTTGAATTTTAATTTTTTTAAATTTTTTATAATTTCTTATAATAAAATAAAATATTGAAAATGAAAATTTGATGTTTTTTCTTCAACTGAAAACCACTTTCAATGAATTTTGAACTATTTTTCTATGTATAAAAAATGTTTATTTTTTGTTTTACATGGTGGCTCAAGTATCCCCATGGGAGGGATACTTGATCCATGGTGAAGGGATACTTGAGCCACTACGGAAAAATACCTACAAAAGTAATTTTTTTCGCTTTATTTTTGCACAAACATTTTACAGAATGATAAATTATGAAACATAAAGTCCTTCCAAACCAATTGAGAAAACAAAGTTAGTAATACGATCACTTTTTGTCGTTAGAACTGGTTGTCAAATGATAATTTCAACTTGAGTTATAACGACGGTAGAAACTCCCTCAGTTCAGAGCCATTTAAATATGGAATCTGTTATTCTTCGGGCAAATTTCATTTTCAAAATATTAAGTGCTTATCCAACAAATATTTTTAGTTTTCTTTCTGGCATATTTTATTAGTAACCAACCATCAATAGAAGATTTTCTTTTCACATCATCACCATCATTGGCAGAATTTTCCTCTAATGATAATGTCGAACTCATGCTTTTAATTTAATAGCTGTCGGAATTTAAGCCAGATGTATCATTCTACTATTTCAAACACTTTTTTGATTTCACAGGAAAAGATTTTGTCTTATTCTTTGGCTCCATGCAGGTAAGTTTGAACTGGGATTTTTGTTGCTTTTCTTGTTTTTTGTGCGCTCTTTTTACCAATTTTTCTTCAATTTTCTTAGTTAAAAAAAAATTACAGCAACAGAGGTTACGATTTCAATATAAGATATTAATCTTAATATGTTATATTAAAAAATAAATATTTTAATATGTTGGACCTAACTAATTAAAGTATTAGAGATTATAGCCTGTAAAACAGTTTTAAAAAGTTATTTTAATTTAATAAAAGTTAAATTGAAAACTATGTTTACATTTATCTAGACAGGCTATTTTGCTAGTCAAAATGAAAATGAAAATGGATATTTTCATTTAAAAAATATACATTTTTAAACATTTTTAAGTCGTTATTTTTTTAAGAAAAATAAAATAAAATGAAAAATTATTCTCTCTTTTATCCAGAAAAAAATCTATTAGTGAATATAAGGAAGGAATTTTATTTTTTGTTTGTTTCTCCTATGTTTAATTTCTAGTGGGGAGGGTTGAGACATGGCTCAAGTATCCCCACTCTCACTGGCTCAAGTATCCCCACTACCACTAGTTTTGTTTCCCAGAGTTTTACTAAATAAAGCATGCAGCTATTAGAACTATTTTAGATTCAAAATACAATTGAAATTATGCTTATTAAATTTATGTATATAGTTGCAACTTTAAACAAAACTTTGATTACAAAAAAACAAAAAAACCATGTACCCAAAAATTTACTTAAGATAGGGAAAAGACAACTATTGATCACTATACTTTCAAAATGGTACCAAGATGTGTGATTTCTTTTTTACATGTTCAGAACTATAAATGTGTTAACATATTGGCAGTTTTAGAAAGAAAAATTAACCAACTGTAGAGATAATAGGGGTGGCTCAAGTATCCCCTATGCTCAAGTATCCCCACTCTCCCCTATATCTACGCTAAATAATTGTATATCAACGTACCCATCGTCATATGGAGTTCCATTACCAGCAGTCTATTCTGTTGAGCTGTCTAAATGACAGACCAGATGTTATGATCAATATATGGTTATCTGAGAGAAAAATCCGAACTGGCTGTCGCCCAGGTAGCTTAACAGGTAAAACATTGACCTTGTAAGCCAAGTATCTGGGTTCGATTCACAGCCTGGTCAATTTTTCGCTGAGTTGGAGTTATTCAATTCGTATAGTATTCATATAATTAAGTGTGCGATACATGTGTTTTGTCGTTAACATGATATTCGCACTAGAAAGGCTAAATTCAATAATGAACAAGATTTTCATAAATGATGTTCGAAAAAATTAAGCATTCATTAACATAAATTAAGTTCATTAGCATTTATGGAGCATTTACCCTGATAAACCTATTAAAATTAAAGAATACAGTTTATCCAATTACTCTCCCTAATATATATATACCAAATATCTTCTTTCATTCATGAAAGAAAAGAATGGCTACTTTTAAGTAATATTTCTCTCATAAGTTCATAATCTGTACTCTGCGCAAACATCTTCTCATAAACATTCGAAGATCACTCCGTTTTTGGTGAATAAAATCAGTTCAACAAAACCAAGATTTTAGTCATAACTACTGAATCTATTTAACACTTTATGTCGTGTTTATTAATGCAAATCAGATTGCAATTTAGTTTATTAAGTTAAAATAAACTAAATTAATAATAAATTAATTAATCGAAGCTAGTTTGTTCGGTTTCGTAGGCTACATATAATTCCCCTTGACACATGCAAAATGGTCACAATGTGGCGTGCCAGTAGAGCTTAGTCATGGCTTTAGAAACTTTACATCGAAGTCACTGTGAAACCAATATGATGTCACTGTGGAGTCAGAATATCTTACTAAAATTTATCTTTTTCCTTTTTCTTAGAATAACAATTATATATTTAGAGTAAGTTTGTTTAAAAATATTAACTAAAACTAATGTAAAATATTTTTTATATTACGTTGCCTATCTATATATTGTTAAGTCCTCTAATCTTTGAAATTAGCTTCTTTAATTAACATTAGAACTTCATTGAATAAATGGTGAATAAAGTGCTTTCTCAATTTATCGATGAGAGACATTAATTCCGATTAAATTTCGAGAAGTCATTATCAAACTTTTCATTTATTTAGGGAAAGGATTTTACTTCTTAATGTCATTCCCTATCGAATAACGTTTTATTTCGGAAATCATAGTTAAAATTATTTCTAATCTTAATTAAATATATTTTTTATAGTTTGAACATGTTCAGCTTGGTAAAGTTAAAAAAAAAAATCTTCACAAATTATCCCTTGACAGTAGTTTAAGTGAAATACTGAATACATTCGTATCTTTTGTCCTGTGTCTTCTTATGTTATAGGGATGCAATCTGTCTGCGCCTAAATTTTTTAAATATTTTTTATTCTAAATTTAAAGCAAGTTTATAAGTTTTTCAAGCAGTTGCATTTTACATTTCAGTGTAAATATTAAAAGTTTAATGCATGATTATTTTTTGTTCAGAAAACATAACATTTCAGTCTATTTTCGATAATTATCTACTAGAAAAATAGTGAAAAATCTGATTTGTGTTGCGGTTGGATATAATGGCATAATGAAACCCCTGAGTTGCATAACAAAAATTGCCCAGTGATAATTTTAAATTTTATGCTTACTTTAATGTGTTTACATTTAATAATTAAATCTATTCACCTTACAGAATATTTTTTACAATACTTTTAATAGTTTTTAGAATTAATAATCACTTTCTTGTAATGACAAAAGAAACCACAAGCGGAACACTTTGCAAACTGTTTCAACCAATGATGGTATATCATCTCCATTATTATAAAACAGAACAAAAAAAATACGTGATCTCAAATGCATGTTATAACATGCTAGTGATACATAATAGTTTACTGTTGCCTACTTTTCTTAAAAATTCAGATTTCTTGACTGACACCACTTTTTTGAAATGGTAAAATTCACCTTGTTTTCAACTTATTAAATGTTTCATTATGTGAGGCAAATTTTAGTATTCAAAAAAATGATGCCAAAAAAGAAATCTCAATTTCAGAAAAAGTAGTCCACTAGCAAGACTGTAAAGTTCACTGAAAGAACAATTGAAAGCGCCATATAGCAAAAACAGATTGTAAAACTTCTGGGTTATACTATACATTTAAGAGTTAATTAGCAATATAAGATGATACATAATAAAAATATATGTTTAATATAATTAAATAGTACTTACAACGACTTATAAACAGTATAAAGACGTACAAATTAAAAATTTTTATTTTATATGGATAAAAACTGCAATTCTGTATTAAATGTGTGAGTTTTTAGACACATTTTTATGGAAATTATCCGACCACTTTCGATGAAATTTGTCATAAATATTCACTGGTGATTCTCAAGACTTATGGAAAATAGACCTTCTTATTTCTTTTAAAAGGAATGGCAATTTTTCAGAAGTCGTTTTCCACTTTTTAGAAATTGTTAGTTATAAAAGTTTTTTTTTTCTAACTGTCTGCAAAATATCATCTTACATTAATGTAATACACCAATTATCAAAATCGCGTGAATATTTAAGGAGTTAAAGGGGTATTTAGCTGAAAAGGTGCAATTTTTCGGAGAATTAAAAATCTTACACTTCTAACTTGTGTGAAGCTCTTAACACTAGAATTACGGCAGGTGTCATTTTAACCCCTAACGAAGTTTTTTCATCAATAACTTTTCTATTTTTTTACAAATAATTTTATCCTTTTTTGACTTTTCCTAAATCTACTTTCTTTACATGTATATAAAAGTTTATCAAAATTGATTACTTATTTTAGCCGTAACAAATGAGTATACCTAAAATTACGGCGAGGTGTCATTTTGACCCCTCCTGAGAAAACCGAAACAGAAGCGTTTTTATAACATTTTTTTGCGTTGTTTCTTTTATACAAAAGATTTTTGATTTGCACCTGCCTGACAGATAGTAATGAAATAACAGAAAGGGGTGCGAAGCGATTGCTTCGGTAAGTAAACACCTGCCAGTCACGTGTTTCAGAATATTTGGAATACGCTTATCTTGTGAAATGACATCTGTGGTTGCAATACATGTTTGCTAGTATCTTATATTTCGTTCTTCGCTTTATTAATTTTTTCAATACAGTAATACGCGATATCTTTATAAATTTTTACGTATTTTTTATCATTCTAATGGCTCGTAAAAAAGGGCTATCGCACGATGAAATCATCAAATTGTTACAAGAGTTGTCTGATTCCAGTTCTGGTTCTGAAATCGATATAATGTTATAGAAAAAGAAGCAGGCGATACATCAAGTGGTTCGGAATTTATTGCACCAAGTGGTGCAGTTTCGTCATCCAGCTCAAGCGAAAGTGCAAACGTAATAGATTCTAGAATTTCTTGTTCTGATGTATCTAAGAACGCCAAAAAAGGATGTAAGGGAGGTTTGAAAAAGAAAGTGAGAAAAAACAATGAAATAACTGATTGTGAAGAAATCGCTGGAGATGGAACTGTGTGGAAAGTAGAAAATTCTCCAAACATTTCTGGTAGACGAGCTGTGCAAAATATTTTGCGAGAAAACTCGGGCCCGACATCCTACGCTAAACGTCAAGTTTTCCCTAATGAACCACTTAGTGCATGGAGATTAATAATAAATGAAAAAATTTTACGTATCATAAAAGAGTGTACTGACGCTGAGGCAAAACGGAAGCTTCAAGATAACTCGTGGAATGTGTCATTAGAAGAACTTGAGGCATTCATATCTTTATTGTATGTTAGAGGAGTTTTAGGAGCAAAAAACTTACCTATTCTTAGTTTGTGGTTTAAAACTTGGGGCCCAAATTATTTTCATGAGACTATGAGTAGAGACAGATTTTTGAAAATTATGAAATATCTGCGTTTTGATAATAAATCGACAAGGTCTTTGGCTTGCAGAATGATAAATTTGCTCTCATATCCGAAGTATGGACTACTTTTATGGAGAACAATATGCTTTGCTACAAACCAAATGAAAATATTACGATTGACGAGCAATTGTTTCCTACAAAAACAAGATGTCGTTATGCCAAACAAGCCCGATAAGTTCGGGATCAAATTTTGGCTAGCTGTGGATGTAGACAAAAAATACCTATTGAATGGATTTCCCTATTTAGGAAAAGACGAAACGAGACCAAATAATCAAAGTTTAGGAGAGAATGTGGTACATCGTTTAGTGGAGCCTTACAAAAACACTGGCCGGAATATCACTACAGACAGTTTCTTTACGTCGCTGAAGCTTGCAAAAAGCCTCAGAAAAAGTGGATTGAGTTATGTTGGAACAATAAATCGTGCAAAAAGGGAAATTCCGTGTCGTTTCAAAAATTCGAGGAACGAACTTTTTTCCTCTGATGTAATGAAACACGATAACATAACTCTCACATCATACCAAGGAAAAAGAAATAAGAATGTAATTTTGCTGAGCACTCTTCATACATCAAAAAAATTTGAATCAAATGAAAAGAAAACTCCAGATGTAATCCAGTTTTACAATTCAACAAAGTTTGGAGTAGATGTGTTGGATCAGATGGCGAGAAAATACTCTGTAAAAGCACCATCACGCCGCTGGCCAGTGCACGTTTTTTACAATATTTTATATTTTGCCGGGATAAATGCATGGGTGCTGTTCAAGGAAATAACCAAAGAAAACATCAGTAGAAGAGATTTTTTATTGCGCTAGGCGGAAGAACTTAGAGAAGAATATATTTCTGGTAAAAATAAGCTTGTAGTTCCTCCAATTAGTTGTATGCAGTATACTAATTCTGCAGAATCAAAGAAACTGAAGAAATGCCAAATAATGAAATGCAAAGGCAATAAAACTGTTAATATTTGCAACAGCTGCAATAAAGCTGTATGTGGATACTGTACACGAAAAATAAGAAAAATAAGCTTGTGTGTAATTTGCTGTGCAGAAGAATGATCCTCCTATAAGTAAGATATACTTTGGTTTTTCATTAAAAAAAAAAGAATTAAAAATTTTAAATGATTGTATTAATTAGCTTTAAACAGTTGTTTTATTTCTTAAATGTATGTAAAATTTCGTAATTTTTATAGTTTGTATTTCTGAGAGTTAATTGAAACAAGATTTAAAAAAAAATCTTATAAATGAGCAATTATGCGCAATTCCATAATAAATGGTATGAAGTGCTGTATTCTTTAAAATAAATGAAAAATTTTACAATAAAATTTATTTTAAATTAATTTTTAGAAGCATCTAATATTACAAAATGAAACATCACATTTATTACTTAAGGGTCAAAATGACCCCTCGCCGTAATTCTAGGAATAGCTGGAATGCCGTAATTCTAGTGTTAAAACACATGAATTAAAGTATTGTTTCGAATTTTGCACTCTTAAATAATGTAAATAATCTTATTAAGCTCTATTCCTTTGCGAATATTAGTTTTTGTTGCACTGTCTCAATTTGTAAACTTTTTACCAGGCAAACCTGTCTATTAATTTTCAATGAAAGTCTATGGTAATTTGGCGAAATATTACAGTTATCGTCAAGTTCGGGCCACATTTAACGAATAATTTTTGTTGCCAAATCTGGCGATATATCGCCAAGTTAGCGACAAACTTGGCGATTTTTGGAGATGGTACTCCACCTCTCTATTGTAACCCCCTTATAGATATACAGATACATTAAAGGCTGTTCTGGTGTTTTCAGGATTTTTCTAGAAACATGTAGAAATTTCTAGTGCATGCCCCACGTCTGTATATAGGAGAGCGCTGCAGAGCTTAATTATTATTATTATTATTCAGTCAGTCTTTGAGTGAGCTAGTAGACGATTCTTGAATACGATATGTTTTAAGCAGGTTTCCTTGACTATTGTGATTTATCTACGCTGTTTTGCATTTGATATACTGTTGAGACGTTGTGCAAAGAGTCTTTGTGACATATACATGTGGATATGCTCAGTTATTTCTAAAAATCTAGTAATATTTGTGTATTAAAAGATTCTGTAGCTGCGAAGATTTATTTGTTAATTACTTTCTATTTTTTAAAGAGACTGTAGATTTTGAACTGGACACACCATAAGATCTGAACCACTTTAAACGCTACAGTATATATAAAAACTTGGATGACATTTAGTAACGTATAAAAAATTGCTATAGGACAATTTATTTGAGTGGGTTTGGTGCCTGAATCATTCCTCCCTTTAAACAAAATGAAACTGAACCATTTTCACCCCTCAATGTTGAGAAAACTTAATTCCATATATTGTTCAACCTCTTAACGTATTCTTTTCTACGTACTTTAAATAGAAAATATAGGATAAACACCAATTTTTATGCAAAAAATTTCGTAATATTTAGTGTAAACATATCTCCCATTAACTAGTATGAAAAAGTTTAAAAATTGAGTGGTGTCAATAAGATTTGAGGGATGGATCAAGCAAACTCTTCTTTCATGTATCACGTACGGGCAAAAGGAATCTTTATGTAAGTTTTCATCAGTTTTGGGGATTGTATTTATTTAATTAATTAATTTTTCTAACAAATATCGGTGTTTGTTAGTATTAATTTCTAAATAATCAATTTTCGTTATGATCACTCTTATCTTTAAGATCGAATTTGTTATTTACTATAGCAGCTTGATTAGTAAAAAGAAGAAATGAAATGGTTATCAATGTAACAATCGTGCTAAACCTTGTAGCAGTCGTTTCTAAAACAGGAATTTTTAATTATTTCAACTTCTCTGAACTAACCTCTCATTTAAGTTGTAATCCATTATGGCATTTGAAAAACACATTACATATTTTTATCATACCTGTCTATTTCTTTATCTTTTTCATCCATATGTGTAATAGATATGTCTTCAGGGTATCGCAGAAGAATAGAGACAATCATTTATTGGAGGTAGAAGACATCACAAGGATTCAGATTTGTATAGCAACCAATAGTCGAAAAAGCTTTTTTGAGCGGTAATGACGACAAAATGCACAGGGAAGACAGGACCCGAATAAAAGAAAAACTTTATCACACTTAGTACTGCAAAAAAGGGAAAACAGAACATTAAAGAGACAACTATAGTCGTCAAAGTAGGTGTTCAAAATTACGACACCAAACCATGATGCATGGAGGCGAATCTCCAGTAAATGGAGGATATAATGATCTGTAGAAAACACCAGGGATGTCACGAACGTCCTGGAGCACCGTTGTGATATGCGAACAGTCGGCAGACGGACTGATATACGGACGAACGGACGGACTAAACGAACACTATATGTGTTATGATTTATATAATTACGAACGCAACTAATAAGGGAAAACGCCCTGTGTTTACGGACTGATGGACGGACTAAACGAAGACTACAGGTGCTATGATTTATATAATTGCGAACTACACTAATAAGGGAAAACAACCTGTAATTTTGAATAAATACGAATATTCAACTCTAAGTTTTTGGTTCTTTTTAAATGCATTCGTAATTAAGAATACATACGTTGCATCTATAGCTGTTGTTCAGTCCGTACGAAAATAACAGAGCGAAAATTACCCAACCAAATCGTTTGAAATTAAAAATATATAATAGTTCTTTTATTTTGTCGAGTCGTTTTAAATTTTAAGAAAATTGGATTTATAGTTTAATTATAGGGACAATCAAAATTATTGAATTACATTACGGCCAAATCGAAAAAAATAGTTTCAAGTGCACTTTTATGATGTTACGCACTTTCGAACATAATAAACTTTATATGAATCTATCAAGTATGTACTAAAATATACGTTATGTACAATATGTAGTGCAAAGATTATTTATTATTGATTTACATAGCCACATGAAGTATTCCATGACATAATGTTATAGGGGAAAACACTGTTTGGGACGCATTTTTGTAACATTAAACTATTATATATTTTATGAAATTGATATACCTTCTGTACAATCGGTGGTGTAAAGAATAAATGCTATTAATTTACAAAGCCACAGTAATGTATTCATTTACAGGATTATATAGGGGGGAGCATTGTTTGAGCTGTTTTAATTTCAAGAAACTATTTCACATTTTAAGAAATTGAAACACGTTACTGGAATTTACAACATGTTATTTGCTGTATAATAGAAATCAGACAGAATTTACAAGGATACACAAAAGATTTTGATTACTATACTGTTTCTAATGTACTTTATCACCATGATCTGATTATATTTAGAGTTTTCGTTATAATACAAAAGCATATCGTTACCACGTTAACGTGCAATTTCTGACTCTTCTTCATACTCTTCATCTTTCTATCACACCTCTTAATTTGTCCCTAGAATTTTTGAACACATTAAATATACATATGTATGTTCAATAAACTCTCTATAAGGTGAATTCTGTGTAAGAAAGAAATCTGTATAACTCGTAAATTGTTCCATGTCCTTGCAAATCCATACACACACAGTAAAATTTGCCTGAGGCAGATTACTGTCTACTACGGAATATTATCTAGGTCCCGATCCACTTTGCCGTAAACTGAGTTAAATTTTCAAAAAATTTACGATCATGCATATAATGAAATTTTCCTTCTTTTAAATTCTCGTTTATTTTAAAAATTTTAGTTAAAATATTAGTTACCAATTCAGGTAATTGTTTAGGGGAGCAATCAAACATTTGTACTAAATTTGTAAATAATTATTCGTCTGTATAAATGTTATTATTCCATTATGCTCCACTGATAAGCATTAGTTAAACAGAATAAAAGAGCGTTCTAATCTTTGAAACCTGCTTCGTTAGTTCATATTAGAGCTTCATTAAACAAAAGAAGATTTAGGTAATTTCTCACCTCATTGATGAGAGGCGTTAATTCCAAATAAAGTTCAAGAAGCCCCCACCCAAGTTTTCCTTTGTTTGGTGGAATGTATTATTTCTAAATATCTTTTTCTTAACAAAGAAGAACTGAAATATCGAAAAGATATTTCCGACAAATAGACATTTAAGTTATTTTCAATGAGCTCATGAATAATTCTCCCAAAGAACTTACATTTTTGTGTAAAATAAATTACATTTTTTGTTGTTAACTTAAAAAAAATCTTAAAAAAATATTTTTTCCTTTTATTTTTTCACATTTGCAGAATCCAATCTAACATCTAATTTATATATATATATATATATATATATATATATATATATATATATATATATATATATATATATATATATATATATATAATATATATATATGTGTGTGTGCGTGTGTGTGTGTGTTTAAACTTTAAAGAGTGCTTCACTTTAAATTAAAAATAGGGGAAACTGGGGCACGTTGGCCTGAAATGCTCTTTTTTATGTTTATTTAGCAGTTAAATAAAATTCATAATAGTGAATAGGAACTTTAATGCAAGTATACAAAAAAATATATTTGCAAATTAAGAATGAAAGAAATTTGCAAATTAAGAATGAAAGCAAATGATGCATTGTTATAAATGTATTTTTTACAAAAACACATTTTTTATTGTATATATACGAGGTTTAATAATCTGCGTAACTGAAATTTGGGTTTTTCATTAGATATCAATGTTTTTAACGTGAAAAAAAGTAATTGCTACAATAAAATTTTGTAAGGTATTTGTACCCAATATGGACAGTGCTCTAAATATGGACACCCCTAATATTTTTAAAAGTAACAACTTTTATAGAGAGATCGCTCTACATGTCCGTGGAAAAAAGCAGTTCAAAAGATAATTAAGCCAGCAAAGTACAGAAAAACGCGCTGTTCGCCACTAAGAAGGAAACTTATTGTTTCGTGGTGTGATGATAGTAATTACAGGTAAGTTTAAATTCTTATTAAATATTGTAAATTTACTTTAAATATTGACAAGTGGGGTGTTTTAGAAAGCTTTTAAAACATATTTTCGATTGCTATTGCATATATTGCTTAAAAACATTTTCTTTAATCGTTTATTACAAGATTTAATAAAGCTACCATTGGAAGTACAGCAGGTGAATCTTCAGATTCACAAAAATAGAAAGATAAGAAAAACATTATTTCATAATATTTTGTAGTAACAGAGGTGCTTTGCATCGGTATTCGAAGAGCCACAACCGAAAATGACCCCCCGTTCTAAAGTGCATGTTCTGAAGATACTTACTGTACCCTACCCTCCCCGCAACACTTTAAGATATATTTTTTATACCCTCTCATCTAAAATTCCATAGAAGTGTGGCTCATTCATACCCCCTGTGCAGTAGGTCAATAAGAAACCACCTGCCCATAATAGGGACTAGTGGTTCCTTAGATGGACATTTGTAAACATTTTTTGTTTTTATCATTTAAATAAAAAGCATAAAAGCTACAAGGTCGCTAATTTTAGTAATAATAGCCAACAGTCCGGGGATCATGGTCATATATTTTTGGAGTTCTATCACGTGTACATGGGGGTGAAAAAAATTCATTTTCCTTAGGGTGTCCATATTAGGCACAGGTACCTTATTTAAAGTGTTACATTTTTATAACATATTTGCTTACACAGAGACTGACTCTACGTCCTTTAAAGGGGTTTCTGTAAATATTATACAAAACGCTTTTTATACATCTCTGTTAGTATTATATGCATTAATGGAATTTAAAAAAATTTTTGCTGTTTTGTTTTAAATAGTAAAAATATAAGTTTTCTATTTTTACCATACATACTGATAACTTTAATTAATATGCATGTATTAATTATTTTGCTATATCCAATGGGAACTTGAAACTTTTAATAAATTATTTATATAAATAACATTTCTTTATATAGTAAGATGAATGAAACAAAGATCTTTTAAAGAATTCAAACAAAAACATGGTCCTAGGAAAGTAATATTATTATTTCAAATTAAAAAAAAAATGCATTGCAAACAGCAATATATGATTTACATAAAATATAAATTATTTGGAAAAAAAGAATACATTTAAATTAACCTTTACTGAACGGCCAAATTTAGTTTTTCTTTCAAAGAGGTATGTATGAATAGTGAAAGTATACTATTCAAATCTTTTATCGGTTTGTCATTGTAAGCGAATGTTAAAGCTGAATTAATTTTGTTTAACCTCATTTTGTGAAATCAAAATATTGAAAAGAAATTACACGAAAACATAGTATATTAAATTAATAACTTTTCATTGATTGTTTAATGAAAATTTTAAGATAATTAACGCATTGAAAGACTTAAATGTTGTACCTTTTCTTGAATTTATTGCAACATAACCTTTAATAATTAAATATGTGATAATGAAGTTTCTTTGAAATTACTACGTGATTTCTAAGTTGTCCTATAAAAAACATAAAATAAAAGGGGAAATTTATTTTACAGAAATTAATTCATCGCCATTAGTTTTCTTTAGCATTCTGTAAACATAAATACATAGTGATAAAATATGAGTTAAAGTTTAAACCAGAGTTTTGTAATAACTACATTTGTATCATTGAAAAATTGCAAACATTTACATTCCGTTATTTTATAAACCTCAATTTTATCAGGAGTAGTATAATAAAAGCATAACGATGAAATTTAAAAGCTAAACTCTCTCATCCGTTTTATGTAAAATTTCTCTTTAATAGTATTATGGGTTTATCTATTCTAGCTTTTCCACAAAATTAAACTGAAAT
The DNA here is from genome assembly GCA_964019185.1 of Maratus speculifer. Lineage (NCBI taxonomy): Eukaryota > Metazoa > Arthropoda > Arachnida > Araneae > Salticidae > Maratus > Maratus speculifer. The sequence goes on from OZ025290.1 coordinate 324,546,026, forward strand.
CACTGAATCCTAATTTGCATAGATTTCTCGTAATATGTGAACGTGATATTTGTGAAGAAATCAGTTGTTGAGACATTTTCATTTAAATAGGATGTATAATATAAAAGTTTAGGAGAATAGCTATTCAAAACGCATAATTTACTCATTAAAGAATATGAATTCGAATATTTCAGTTTGAGTTTTAATGCTTAAGATATTGATATTTTAGAAAAAAAACATCAAAGGTAAAATGCAAAAGTAAAATAAAAAGACTATGCAATAAATTTCGAAAAGTTTTTTTTTTTTTTTTTTTTTTTTTTTTTTTTTTTTTTTTTTTTTAACTCGATTTATCTCGTTTACGCTGTCGGTCGGAGCTGTATCTACTGCAAATATACTCGGATTTCTAAGAAGATGATACACTTTATTGGGGTTTACTGTATCATGATCCTTATAGAAAATTAAGTTCTTCAGTTTTTATAATTCATTTACAGAGATGCATAAAAATTTCATTACTTTGTGAAGTACTAGTTGATCTGACAACCCTTGTTCTGCTCCGCAGAAACACTCTTCAATGAACATTAAATTTTAATGATTTATATCTTCTATTCAACGACAAAATTACCAAAAATAAAATGATATTGAGCGGTAACTGTAACCTTCTTTAAAATTTCGTGATAAAATATACATATTTAGAGAAAAAAAAAAGTGAGCCGAAGTCAAAGTAAACCGCACCAAAACGTTTTTGTTCTTATAATTATCGTCGAAATTTTCACTCATTTTTCTTTGTATAAAATACAGCTTGATATTCCGTGAATATAGTAAAACAAATATTTTTTTAATGTAATAAACAATAAACTGCGATTGTACATAGTTGTGTTTTTCGATGATAATTAACAATTGTTATAACTTTCTATAACAAAACTAAAGATTAATGTTTCTTTATAAAATGTATTAAAGTAATATTTTGAATTAATCCCAATAGGAACTAAAAAGTAGTATATAAATAAAAAAAATTAATTGAAATGCTTAATCTGCATGTTTTGTAAATTTAAATATCATTCCTAAAATTTATTTTATTTAAATAAGTATATTTGTAAAATATATAGAGCTTTAACAAGTTATTATATATCCTGTTTGCCTGTGTAAAACATATTTAATATCCAAAGGTAAAAAGTACTTGATTACATGACTAAATTACTGACTTGTATTTAAATTAAATTTTATATGCATATTACAGAATTAAAAGAAATGCAAAGGAAGTATTTTAAGCATTTAAAAATTTAAATAACCATTGCAAATTATTTTGCACGCAAAGAAAATATCAATTTCTATCAAATTTTGTAATTCTTAAAATACTTTAAATGCATAAATTTTTATTTGCGAAAGTTCATTGCTTATTTTAGATGATTTTTTTTATGTTACGCTTTATAACAAAATGTATACGATTATAATATTAAACTCGAAAATAGATTTAAATTAGAATTTGCATTTCATGATAATGGACTGAAGTTCTTCATTGATGATTGATTTTTCGGTAGATGTGCACATTTATCTAAACGGAGCGGAAATTAACAGAATTACCATTTAGATAAACTACGAAACTGACGTGTTTTTCAGGATCACACAGTCAATTTTGATAAAATATTATTAAGTGGGCTCGGGACACTTAATCAACATTTAAATCACAATCGTGTCGACTTCCAAAATATTTTTTTTTTTGTTTCATATGTTAAAATCCTATGAATTGTGTATAATTTAAACCTGTTTAAATTTATCAAAAGAGAAAAAAATTACAACGTTTTATGTAATAACTTAGAAAATGACAGAATTGACCATAATTAATACTTATCACCCATATTTCTTAAAAGTAAATTAAAACGGAAAAAATACATTTAAAGAATCTTCATAATATCACCAGTTATCGTGTTGACTTCCAAACATGTTCATCACAGCTACACTGTGCTTTGAAGTACATGGAAATACCAAAAAAAAAAAAAAAAACACTTATGTCAAATTACATTTGCAAAACCACGTCAATAGCTAATGGATTTTAAAAAGAAATATTAATGATACAATCATGTAAATTATAAGATATAATTGGTACTAAAATATGTCAAAGATGCGAAAGGTTTTCATTTTTTATTGTATAATGAGTTAAACTAATGAAATATGGCAATCTCAAATCTTTCTTCTATTTTATGCATGTTAATACTTTCTGAAAAATGCACTACTGCAATGCCGCTGGTTAGGTGGTTTAAACATAAATCTAGTCCGAAACAACTTATGTCAAATTATTACTGAATGATGAAAATCCGTGCAGTAGTTTTTGAGATGGAACTCAATCTGCTCAACAGCGCCACATGTTGGGTGATGTGCTCCAAAAACTAATCAGAATCAATTTTTTTTATTAGGTACTAACTTAATCTGAAATCGGATGAAAATCCATGCATTAAATTTTGAGATACATTTAATGCGAAACCGTGAAAAATGCAACATAGCAGCGCATCTGTAGGGCAATTTACAACAAAAATTAAACAACTCTAACCAATATCAGAGACTGAATCTGAAGTTTTTGAAAATTTCATGCATTAATTCTTGAGATAAAGCTATTGCGATAATCACGAATTATACACTACTGCAGCACAGCCTGTGGAACGATTTACACCAAAATAGAATCAGCAACATGCTATATCATGTACTAATTAAATATAGTTTTATAGATATTCATGCGCTAGTTCTTGAGATATAATATTGAGATAATTGTAAATAATGCAGTATAGCAACGCCACCTGTTGAGCGATACACACCAGAAACTAATCAAATCTACTGTATATTTAGGTCTGACAGAATCTAAAGTTTTGTTAAAGTCCATGCAATAGTTCTTGAGGTAGAGTACTACAAATATTTTGTCACATACAGACAGATTCACATACTCACAGATAGACATTTTGTAAAAACTTGTTTTTCGAGTTCTCTGACCCCTAAAACGTGTAAATCCGTCGAAAACAGGATATTGAAAATTTTCATGAATCCTATACTCTCTTCTTGTAAGATAGAAGAAAGTAAATATTGTATAATACGTCAATGAGTTAAAACTGAGTGATTAAAGGATACTTTGCAGGAAATATGTTCGTAAGTGTCTCTATGCTTTCTATATTTAGTTTCAAAGCAAGATATATACGTACAAAATACGTACAAAGTACGTATCTTTCCTACTTGAGAGAACTATGGATTGCGTCTGCCGCTAGAAATAAGGTACAAATAGGATACAGAAATGCAAAGAATTTCAATGAAGCACTAGAAATTTATTGCATAGAAATATTAAATACCTTAACTGTACGCAGAGCTCGATTTATTTAATGACATAATTCAGAAAGTTTTGAAACACTGAAATAACGTTCAAATGTTATACTAATGAACACATCAAAACTGATGTGTAGTTCGCGATCGCTGACGGGAGGTGGGGGACGGTGGGTTAAACAAGATGTCTATTTTATTTTTTATTAATGCATCGTAATCTATCATTGCTACGGAATATTTGTTAATTCAAAATAAAACAAAATAAAATTTTCTTAAAATAACAACATATTTTTTTCTAAAATGTTTGCGGCCATAATTTATGAGATAATTGTGTGAGTGTCATAAAAATTGCGCTTTAAGCTTTTGAAAAGAGCTGATAACAAAAAAAGTGTGAGGGAATTCTACATTTATTTTTATATAGGTGAGGGTTTGTCACCCACCTAAATTTGAAAACAAAATGCGGTAGATGTGCAAGGGAATTTAAAAACAAGCCTCAAAAGAAAAATCTAATCCACTTTACCTCGCTCGGATCACAGTACGGTTTCAAGTTACTCCTATGTTTGATTGTATACTTACGAATTTAACAGTGGCCTTCCATTTCTTACTTTTGATGATGTTGTGACAAAATTAAATTAAATATTCTAATTATCAACTACTCCACTAATACAAAGTTTCGACCTGTCTCCGTGTCTGTCTGCGAGGGTTAGAAAACGCTAATGCAATCTGTGGAGTAATTTGAAGATTTCACACATGAATATGTTATAAATAATAACGGCATTACAAAGAGGGTTCATAGCACTTAGCATATTTGTATCGCCACGGAAGATTTCTGTGTTTTGGATCATTTTTCGAGAAACCAACATTGGTATTTTTAAAAAGCGCAGATAAATAGAGATGCTGCAGAAGACTCCAAATTTTAAAGATTGTTTGAATATCCCTCACCCTTTCCTCAAATAGGTAAAATCATATCAATAGCTTTTGAGGTTATTGTTGATGAAACTGTCACCTTTTTAAAAGCTTTGATTAAAAAGATGAGTAAGGTATATCTTAAAAGCTTTTTAGAAGTAAACTTAGAATATAAATGTATTACACAATAACTCTACAGTATACACAATTAAATCTAATTTCATGATATAACTCATACTATGGAACCTCTTGTTACATTTCATCGAAATTCCTCGTACAAACCTAACAATAATGATCTAGTAGGTCTACTAGTCATCGTAATACATGTAGGGAGCAGATAATATCTGGGAAATGTTGATGCGATGTTACTCATTGGATTGCGTAAAATCTTCCATTGGTAAATGAAAATCGTCAGAAAAGTAGGTGGCAGAAAAGTGTGTAATACGATCTTGAATATGTAAGAAACTCTAATTATTCCAACGTCATTGAAATTAATAGCTTTTACGCCTTCAAAACCGGTTTCAAACATGATATAGAAATTATGATCAGTGGCCTTGAAAACATTTTAGCCATGCTGCACGCATACCAGGCTTTTTCATCAGATACCGCAGTGTCATGGAAATGCTTTGTTTCAGTTCCAATTCTACTCTCGATAAATTTATTTGAAAATTCAAAAAAAAAAAGTACACCGATTAGTTGTTGGATCAGGATTTAAAAAGAAAGCAATTTTAAAACACAACGTATTTTGACCTGTACATCGATAATATAAAAATGTTCTAAAAAGAAAATATCAAACCTAAATATTGAATTACATTAACCACTTCTTTCCTTCTGAGATTTTTTTTTTTTTTTTTTTTTTTTTTTTTTTTTTTGCAATCTTATAACTTTTCTATATTTTTTGTAAATGGCAAATAGTAGAATATACGTTATTTAGAGTAATACGTACTTCAAATCTGACATCACATCACGTTATTTAATGCCAAGTATATTTTATTTCTTGTTTTATTTCAGCATCTAAGCGTTTATTTAAAAGGGAGCTGACTCAATCTATATTTTTAACTGAAGGCAAAGAAATAAAAACGAGATTTTTGTAGAATAAATGAAAGTATTTTATAGTAAAATGCTGACAAAGGATTAAATGCTTTACTTATTTTCTTTTATTACGATTTCGTGAATGCGAGGTTACTTTTATGTAGAGTTACACTTTATCTTTGCAGTAATTAGTGTATTTTGGCCAATATCGGTATTTCGAATGAAGTTATTAAGATTTCTTCGTTTTATTTTTTTATATAGGGATTTGTTAATATCCCTTTTTCTGAAATGTATGATTGAATTTAAGATAAGAAGTTTTAAAAATTTTTAAACTTAAACAATATTTAACTTCAAAAATGATATATTTAATTTTAGATATAATTGATTAATTACGCATCTGAATTACTTAATATTTTTTTTATTATACGTAGTATATTTGTGTAATTGCAAATTTTGTTTTCGGGTAATTCGCGTACTTACACAAGGGGTTTTTTGAACTTCTTAAGCAAAAATTAATAGATTTGCTTAAAAAAGTTTTGAAAAAAGAGCATCTATAGTAATTATCTAATTTGAGTGAAATATATTAGACTAATTTAACCATATTACGTAATACTTTCTTTACTGGGGTGGGTCAGCCAACGGCGAGCTACGCACGTTAGCCCCCATTGAAACACAGTAGCCTCTAAAAAATATGTTAATTTGATTGTTTAAAAAAATATGGAAGATTGAAGTATAATTACAAAAACCAGTGGCTATATTCTTGTAAACGAATTTCTATTCATTCCCATTTGATTGAGTAATTTAAAAATCGAATCAGTTTCTGATTAAGAAAACCGATAATTGTTTTCACTTTGATTAAAAAATCAGTTAAACATTTGCGAATATGCTAATAAAGAATGAATTAAGTGGAATGGATTTTTGTGCCTTTCATTTTTAAACAACGCTTTAAAAAAAATTTAATTGAGACAGTTATCATATATCGTTTTGAAACTCACGTAATTATCCCCAAATTTTCCTTTCTTTATTTTATATTCACGTAAAAATACTTTAACACTTGTTTGAAAAAAAATATCTGCGCTGCCTTAAAACTCAAAACAAATATAAGTCCATATAAAGTAAAGTCAAAATGAGAAATAAATGTATTTTGTAGAAATATTTTAAAATTTGATTTATTTTGTATTAATATGAATTGGTCATTTAAAATATGACGTAATTTTTCCCATTTGCTGCTTTTAGAGAACATTGATTTTATTATTTTAAAATTTTATTTCTCTTTTAAAATTAATGTGAAAATAATTCTGTTATTAGAAAGGTAATATTTTTATTTGCACTGTCTTAAAGCTTACAGTAACAGTTTAAAAGATTATCCAGATACATGAAATAAAAGTATCGTGTAAATATGATTTTAAATTCAAACAGTTCGGTAAGATTATTACATAGCATGTCACGTAACTTCCTCAATTTAGGATTTTGAATGCATATTAATGCATTAATTATTTAAAAATGTTCTTTCCCTTTTAAAACTCATGTGTAAATATAAATTTCATTAGGTAATTAGAATATAATCTTGCTTTTAATTAAGACACTCTAATCATAATAACAGATTTGATAATCTGGAGAGAGCTCATGACTAAAAATGTTCCGATAGTTGCCAACTTATTAACAGACTTTGTCATGTAATTAATGCCACCTGGTTCATACTACTGTAATACACCATAACCAAATCCACTGGAGAAAATGGATGTGTAATTGAAAAAACTGTAAAAAATATTTTCCGAATATCATTAAAATAAAGACGTAAAAAATAAAATATTTTGCATAATTATTTTCTGGCATTCAAAAATGTTTCAAATGTTAAAATGAAGATTTAAATGTTATATTTATTGATACTTTATTTGATAATTCTTAGCGATTACTTTTTTTAAATCTTGTCACAACTGGCGAGCGTTTCAAGAACATTTCTCGCTTCAGAATGCGTGATTTGTTGCCAAATAATGTCAACAGTTATAAAAACAAAATAAAAACTACTATATTGTTTTATAATAAATTAAAAGTATAAATATTATTATAGTTTTTTTATATGCGCAATTTATTTATAGCTATAATAGCGGACCCGACAGACGTTGTCCTGGCAACGACTCCAAATAATCAAATAAATGTACATAAATATACTAATACACATGATAAATACTACACTCTTAATTTAATTTCTTATTACAATTATGTAAGGAAATAATTTTTTTCACTTTGAGGTAGTTTTTGAAGTCGGTTCAATTTTTTATAGAAAAGTTTATTTTTCTCTTTTTAGTTAAAAGTTAACGATTCTCCGAAGTCGGTTAATTGAAATTATAATACAGGAAAAATTATTGTAAATCATACATGTATTTCAGGAGTGGAGATCGAGCACACTATCTCTTTCTTCGAGATCCAGAGCTTAAATCCAGCACCTTAGACCGCTCAGTCATTCTGTCCACACTATATTCAGCAAACTTATTCAACACTTTTAATTAGCGAAAAGTCACTATTAGTTTTTGCCTAATTACTAAAAATGTATTGAATCAATTTCGATGAAATGTGAATCTAAACCATTCTAAAATCCTCTGGAACACACACAAAGAATTTCATTAAAATCGGTCCAGTCGTTTAAGAGGAGTTCAAACACATACACACTAGGGCGGAGCATAATTTTTTTTCGGAATTCTTTTCTCCCTAGCGCGGAAAAGTTGTGAAGTGGTATCAGAAATATACTCACAAAATTTTAAAACAATCAATAAATATCTTCCGGATCCACTTTTAGGTCAAAATACGCAATTTTAGCCAAAAATGTTGTCATTTTTTACATTTCAGTAATATTTTTAAGTTTCAATTTTTTCTTCGCCCTAGTGCGGAAAAACTGAAAGAGTACATAAAACAACAAAATATTAAAGTAAACTAAAGTAAAGTAAACTAAAGTAAATATTAAAGTAACTCCAAAATATTAAAGTAATTAAAAATACATCCCGGTTCCACTTTGGGTTCTAAAAATGGGAAATTTGTCGAAAATTATACACATTTTCACGTTTTAGTCTTTTTTTTTTTTTTAATTTTCTATTCCTGCTGGCATGGAAATGTTCAAAGAATAAGCAAGAAACATAAGTAAAAAACTTTAGAATAATAAATAAATATCTTCTGGCATCCCTTTCGGGGTCTAAAAATTCAAAGTAGCCAAAAGTATGTAAATTTTCACATCTCAGGGATTTTTTTCGCATAATTTTTCTCTTCCCGCTAGAGCGTAAAGTATAGAAAATCATATGAGAAACATAGCAGAAGAGGTTATTGGTGACACTTGCCCTACGTAATCGCATCCAGGTTCTTCTATAAGTGTCAAGTATCCTTCAAGGACTCTTTGTTGATGGCGCGTTCCCTCAATATTCTTCTCAATTAAAGTTTGATCTGTTCTGCGGTCAAAATACAATCTTTTCAAGGTATTAGTGGATATGAAACTCTAATCTTAAACTTGGCATTTCATGCGATATTTATTTTTTTCTCTTCTTATGTTATGTCTTTCTATAATATTGGACATGTCGTCATGTGTCAACTCCTACGTCTTCAAGAAGTGCACCTATTACTGCAACTTGGTCGGACACTCTCATTGTGTCTCAAGTTTTAACTAGGGCAGGAAGACGGGTTGTTCGTGATATATTTATAGTATTTATGTTCGATTGCAATGACACTTAAGGTTTATTACTAATATCGTGACACAATTGTTTTTCAACAGGACTAAAAGATTCAAATAACTCTACGTGTTCGATGAAGCAGTAGTTATTGTTTTTTCCCTTTTATGCCATTTTCTGAAACTGCCTTATTCTTTTTCGAGCCTGATGGTTTATTTACTAAGTTTCCGTGTTGTGGGCCATTTTTCCGAGTATATAAGTTGAGTCTACCGTCAATTTCTTTGAAGTTCTTTAATCCCCAAGAAACTGTCTTCCAATTGCGGATTTGTTATATCGCGTCGGCATTTACATCCTTCTAGAGATGTACACTTGTAAGAAAAAATTTCAAACAGACGTTTTTTTACCCAGCCCATAGGAAAATTTTCAATTTTGTCTTCGTCTGTTCTTTAGCATCAAACTCTTTACATCCTTGTAGTTATAACTGTATGAACCAATCATTTTGAATATTCTTTGCCAAGAAACCGTTGGAACTGAGGCCGCCTGCCAAATTGCTTCAATTATTTCAGCCCATAATCCGCTATCACCCCAAAGGTGAGTCTGATTTTTAATTATATTTCTATTCATTTCTCACCAACAAAAAAGTACTTTATATCTTCATAAGTCGGTAGAACGCCAGTTCTTAATTCTGTAGGATCCCCAAAAATGGTATGAGACAAATCCCGTGTACTGCGCCTTAATTGTTAAAGCTCTATGTAACATTTTCCATGCACACTATTAGTTCAACACAATATTAAAAATTAAAATTTTGTAAACACTTCCAGATCTATTATTTTTCAATAAAATATAGAAGCTAAAATTGAATATCCTCATTATGAACCTATCTCGAGCAGAACATTAAACCAATGGTAACACTACAGTAAACGAACAGAAAGCTGAACTTATTAGAGGAATTTCCCTCAGATCGCTTTTAATTCGATTGTTCTGTGATTTTTGTGTACATTAATGCCATGTATGTGCCAGTTTAAGTAAGAAAAGTCAAACCTGAAGATATTTATTAATTACTTTAAATTTTTACACTTATGTTTGTCTTATGGTTTTCGAAATTTTCCGCGCCAGCGAGAAGAGAAAATTTACATAATTTTTGGCAACTATGACATTTTTAGAGGCCGAAAAGGAAACCGGAAGATATTTATTGATTATTTTAAAGTTTATTCCCTATGTTAATATTATATTTTTCCAACTTTTCCATGACAGCGGGAATAGAAAATCTAAAACTAAAAAAAAATCACTAAAATGTGAAAAATTGCATAATTTTCGATAAATTTCCCATACTTAAACTCCAAAGAGGAACCGGAAGATATTTTTTTTTTACTTTAATATTTCGGACTTATGTTCCTTATACTCTATCAACTTCTCCGCTCTAGGGGGGGAAAATCGGAAATTAAAAATATTGTTGAAATGTGAAAATTTATAACATTTTCGGCTAAAATTGCATATTTTGACCCAAAAGTTGAATCGGAAGATATTTATTGATTGTTGTGAAATTTTGTGAGTATGTTAGTGATACCACTCCGCAATTTTTCCACGCTTGGGAGAAAATAATTTCGAAAAAAAAATTTCGCTCCATCCTAATACACACGCACAGAAGAATTATATATATAAAGATTTGCAATGGATACTCAATTTTAATTTTGAAATTGGTTTGGCTGGCAAAAAATCAAATAAATGTAACAAATATAATAATGCGCATTATAAATACTACGCTCTTAATTTAATTTCATATTAGAATTATATAAGGAAATTATTTTCCACTTTGCAGTAGTTTTTGAAGTCGGTTCAATTTTTAATTGAAAAATATATTTTTCTCTTCTTAGTTAAAAGTTAACGATTTTCTGAAGTCGGTTAATTAAAATTATACTACAGAAAAAAATATTGCAAATCATACACTTATATCAGTTGTGTGGTTCGAACACACGATCTCTTTCTTCGTGAATCAGAGCTTAAATCTGGCGCCTTAGACCGCTCGGCCATTCCGTCCGCACTCAATTCTATGAACTTATTCAACACTTTTAATTAGCGAAAAATCACTTATTAGTTTTTGGCTAATTACTAAAAAAGTACTGAATCATTTTCGATGAAATGTTAAATTAAACCTTTTTCGAATCCCTGAAACACACACAAAAAATTTCATTAAAATCGGTCCAGTCGATTAGGAGGAGTTCAAACACATACACACGCAAAGAAGAATTATATATATAAAGATTTGCATTGAATATTTAATTTTAATTTTGAAATGTGTTTGGCTAGCACCGTCTCCAAAAAATCAAATAAATGTACATAAATATAATAATATGTATGATAAATAATACGTTCTTAATTTAATTTCGTATTACAATTATAGAAGAAAATTATTTTCCACTTTGCAGTAGTTTTTGAAGTCGGTTCAATTTTTAATTGAAAAATTAATTTCTCTCTTCTTAGTTAAAAGTTAACGATTTTATGAAGTCGGTTAATTAAAATTATAATACAGAAAAAATATTGTAAATCATACACGTATGTCAGAAGTGGGGTTCGAACACACGATCTCTTTCTTCGAGAACCAGAGCTTAAATCTGGCGCCTTAGGCCGCTCAATCATTCTGTCCACACTATATTCAGCAAACTTATTCAACACTTTTAATTAGCAAAAAATCACTAACTATTAGTTTTCGCCTAATTACTAAAAAAGTACTGAATCAATTTCGATGAAGAGTGATTCTAAACCATTTTCTAATCCACTGCAACACACACAAAAAATGTCATTAAAATCGGTCCTGTCGTTTAGGAGGAGTTCAGTGACATACACACGCACATAAGATTTATATATATAAAGATATAAAAATAGATATATGGCTTTTTATACTAAATAAATTCTATTAAAAAAATACTGCTTTTTTATATGAAACCAGATTGTCTAATTTCCTTCTTACACCAAAGACCCAGACCCCAAGATTTAAAAATTACATTATTATGACTACATAATATAATTTAGTTAAATTTCTATAATCTGCTTCACATCCAAAGTTAGCTTGCAAAAACACGATGCTAAAACGCAATATGGTATCAAACATACAGTTTAAAAATAAAAATAATTTTGCGCCACGTGCTCCTTTTTTATAGTAAGCCGATTTGCCACAGGTCTGATTTATAAAGAATCACCAAACCATGACTTACAAACATCAATATCGTAGTATGACAAGGATATTCTTTTGGAGAGAAAAGCTGAGAGATACACGTAATTTTAAGTGATCATTAAACTGTTTTTAATTCTTGCAATATTTTTTAAGTGTTTGCAGCTTCAGTCTGTTTCTTTGTCTGTCTATCGATGTTCCAACTTTCCTATAATATATTAGTAACTTTTAGTAAAATCTACACAATGTATGTGAGTTACAAGGAAATAAATTTTTCACCAAACCATGCTCACCCAGATTTGCTGATTGGCTGTGTATCCTATAATAAAATTTTTCAAGAATTGATTCATGCGTAAAATAAGATGGTGAAATCGCAATATTATATGCTTACTTTAAAAACAGCATTTATTACATAAAATTTAATGCTATTTGACTTAAATGTACAAACATTATAATTTGCCCCTTGAAGTGTATGTTATGCCTGTGACTTAATTTTAAAATGTTTAGATCTATGCAGTGTAAAAAGACACAACATAGAAATTCCATCCTGATAAAATTTCATAATTACAGAAGCAAATATGTTTAAAACCTCTTGTGTAAATTCTCAGAACAAATTATGCTTAATTTGCAATATTCGGTGTGGGTACAGATATGGGTCATTCCATGTCAAGTGTCCTAAATTTTGGCATGGTTCCCGCTCGACCCCCTTCGATTTTTATGAAATTGATACAGAATATACATGTAGGTATATGATGAACATTTGAAAACTGTTTAGTGCAAAAAGTTGTATAGTTGGAGTACCAGGGGTCCATTTGTACCAATCACTATTTCATGCTTGTAGAAAAAACGGCCAAATCATGAAGTTTGGCATCATATTGTTCATGATATATGAAACCTTACTTACTGAAAATAGGTGATCTAGTGCAACTTTTTGTGCTAAAAAAAGTAATTGCAGAATTAAAAATCACAAATCAAAACTATCGTGATTACTGGGCCTCAAAGTAGGCCGTACGGCCAATCTGGTTGAATTTTGCCCTTACTTTAATATGCTGTAACTACTGCAAATATTATTTAAAAAAATTCTCGCTTTACAAACTAATTACCTATAGATATATCGCAAAGCCGCTGTAGTTGTTTTTTTGATTGCTTAAATATTCATTAAATTATTAATGTTCAAAATCTAATAAAAAATGAAAATCGTCGATTTTGTCCCATATTCAAAAGCGTATATCTTAAAAGGGACACTTCTGATTTGGTTACAATTAGTACCACTGGAAAGAGCATATCTTAATTTATAAAAAAAAACTTTATTTCATTTTGGGCCTCTTAAATACAGAAGGAAAATAATAAAATTCAAAAACCTGTTGTACGAGATAATCCAGATATATATACAAGAAAGGTATATATTACGACAGGGTCTTTCAACATATTTTGAACCATTCTTTTTTATTACAACGATTAATGCATAAAATAATTATCATTTTTTCTGGTCACAGTTACTTCCCCTTTACCATTATGAGTGAATCGCATTGCCATCGAGTTATATCCAATAACCAGGCAATACTAGCTCCTGGTTGGGTATTGCATGTTTAACAAGATTTATACAAAAATATTCCTTTTCTCTTTCAGTTTATGCTTTACATTACTGTTAAAACATTCTGTATCAAGATTTTAGCTCTATGGATTTTCATGATTATGATCAGAGTCAATGCAGCATTGGCTGTGCTGATAATTCTCAGTGCCATTTGACGACTGATTGTGCACATAAAGGTTTTAAGCTTTTTAAAGAATTTTCCTCTGAAGAACAGGAGTTAATCGATGAAGTTTTTGCATCTGGAAGAAAATCTCAAATATGCTTTCATCACGAAACATTGCTTTTGCATGAATTTGAGTTTCTTCAGAGAACATGCTGTAATCCTTTCAGTAAAGACAATCATTGCGTACGAAAATCTTTGCGGTCCATCAATTTAGAAAGTTCTAATCATTTGACAGGCTAAGAAACTAAGAAAAATGTCAAACCAGACCAAAAAATACGTAGATCATGCAGAAAAGAATTTGAAGAAACAAGAACAACATGGTCCTCTTCTTCAAGCGAATTGGAGCAAGATGAAATAGATGTAACAGAAACGTTGAACAAAAGTCTAACAGCTATTGATTTATCTCCTTTAAAATTTCAACGAACATCAACAAGAGATATTAAAAGATATGCAAAGCGAAAGATAAGTGAAATTGAAGATGTGATTTCAAAGAAAATAGCTATTGTTGCTGTTATAGATCCATGTAAATTAAGACAACCTATTACATGCAGCCAATGCCTAGACTGTTTAGATTACAAACAGCTAATTAAAGAATTGAAGGAGAAGTTACACCTGTCAAAACGTCCGGAACAAATACAAATATTAACAATGGCACCTCAAAGTTGGACAATAAGAGAAGTTATGGAAGAGTATGAAGTTTCAGAAAGAATGGTAAAAGCAGCGCGAAAATTAAAAGCAGAAATCGGGATATTGGCAAAGTTTGAAAAGAAGTTGCCAGAAAACATAAAAGAAAGAGTATTAAATTTTTTTTTCAAGATGAAGAATTTAATCAAATATGTCCAGAAATAAAAGATTTCATTTCTGCTCGGATAGATGGAAGGAAAGCTCAGATGCAGAAGCATATATTACTAAGCAATTTGAAAGAAATGTTTACAGTCTATCGAAGTAGTACTGGACCGGAAATCGGATTCTCCAAATTTTGCGAGTTAAAATCAAAATGGTGTGTGACTGTCGTTGCAACAGGTTCACATTCCCAATATGTGTGTAAAATGCATCAAAATGTGAAGTTGATACTAGCAAGCTGCCCAACTGATATAGATTATAAATTCCTTATAAGTAAAACAGCTTGTGACTTGAATTCTAAAGATTGTATGCTTCATCGCAGCGAAGAATGTCCTGGAACAGATTATTTAAAAAAATTTTTGGAAAGTATTTTCGAATATAGGGATCCAGAAGACACCATTGAATTTAAACAATGGGTTCGCATAGATCATGACACGTTAGAAACGAAGCAGATGACAATTGAAGATTTTATTGAAGAATTGGTATTGAAAATCGCAGCAACGATGTCTTAATAAATTTTATGCCCCCTCATAGACCTTCAAAAACATTTTATTAGCCCACTAGACAAGACCTCTGTTGAATTCCGGAAGAGCATATAATTACTGTTCCATTTCCAATAAAAACAAAAATTAGTCAGCAATACAATTTACCGAAAGCTGTTGCAATCGCAATCAATAAGAAATTTGACAAACTGAACCAATGAGTAATGTTTTTTTATAGATAGGGGATCAGGAATCAACATAATGGGAGCTTGAATTAATCAAAACATTTAGTCTATAATAATCTATGGATCCCGTTAGGTACCCACATTAAAAATTTAAAACATACAATACCCAACCAGGAGCTAGTCTTACCTGGTTATTGGATATAACTCATTGGCAATGCGGTTACAAATCATTCATAATTGTAAAGGAGAAGTAACTGTGACCAGGAAAAGTGATAATTATTATATGCATTAATCGTTGTAATAAAAAAGAATGGTGCAAAATCTTTTGAAAGATCCTGTCGTAATATATACCTTTCTTGTATGTATCTGGATTATCTCGTACAACAGGTTTTTTAATTTTATTATTTTCCTTCTGTATCTAAGAGGCCCAAAACGAAATAGAGTTTTTTTTATAAATTAAGACATGTTCTTTCCAGTGGTACTAATTGTAACCAAATCCGAAGTGTCCCTTTTGAGATGTATGCTTTTGAATAAGGGACAAAATCTACGATTTTAATTTTTTATTAGACTTTGAACATCAATAATTTAGTGAATATTTAAGCAATCAAAAAACAACTACAGCGGCTTTACGATATATCCATAGGTAATTAATTTGCAAAGCGGCAAATTCTTAAAATAATATTTGCAGTAGTTACAGCATGTTAAAGTAAGGGTAAAAATTCAACCAGATTGGCCGTACGGCCTACTTTGAGGCCTAGTAATCACGATAGTTTTGATTTGTGATTTTTAATTCTGCAATTACTTTTTTTAGCACAAAAAGTTGTACTAGATCACCTATTTTCAATAAGTAAGGTTTCATATATCATGAGCAATATGATGTCAAACTTCATGATTTGGCCGTTTTTTCTACAACCATGAAATAGTGATTGGTACAAATGGACCCCTGGTGCACCAACTATACAATTTTTTGCACTAAACAGTTTCCAAATGTTCATTATATACCAACATGTATATTCTGTATCAATTTCATAAAAATCGAAGGGGGTCGAGTGGGAACCTCTAGGCCAGTTGACATGGAATGACCCATATATAACATAAATGTATAAGAATTTTTTTGGACATAGAAAGCAATTTTTTTTAATTCTTACACATATGATTGCTCTGGGAAAAATCGTGCACTTTTAGTTTTAAATACATTCTTCATATTTCAAAAATTAAATAACAGTTCAATATCGTAAATAATACTCTGATGTTTGCAAAAAATAATACATCATAAAAGAAAAAACATAATTAAATTACATTTAATGTCTAAACATCTGGAAATAGAACCAAAAATGATTGCAACTTAAAAAAAACCAATATTAAGTGTTTAAAATTAGTATTTGATGTAGCAATCACGCGCTGCCATAAGTTCTACTATACGACATGCCATGGAGTCAAACAGATGTTGATTGTTTTCCTGAGATAGAGCATTCTATATTCTTTGTATGCGTAGCGAAAGTTCATCCACAGAAGCTATAACAAAATAATTACGAGCGAGACGCCGATCAGCGAAATCCCTCAGATGTTAAAATTACGACATATACGGCGAATACCCACGCCACAAATCAAGCTGTATGTGTTCTGCTGACAAGAAATGTTTAATATATCATACAACATGAGGGCGCTGCAATATCATATTGAAAGATAGCTTCAAGTATGTCTTGAAGAAAAAAAAACGACTTCGAACTCCAGCTCATCACTGATGTATTTTTTGTTCAGAGTAATCAAAATTCACAGCAGTTACGATCTTCCATGATGCGCAATCGTATTTCAAACCATAACTTCCATTGCTCATCTCATTTTATGTTCAATAATGCACTTCTATGGTAGTGTTTACTGCTGATGCATTTAAGACAAATACGACCATGATGGTACCTCAAATTAAAGCGGGATTCGCCAGATGAAACTGCTTTTTTCCAATCTGCATGCTAGTCGCTATATTCGTGAGCATATTGCAAATGCAAGCGTAAATACTTTTATGAGAGGCAATTCTTGTATAAAAGAGATCTTGCGATCTTGAAAACAGGCCAAGGTGCAGCGGACATCGTGGAATTGACGATGACAGTGATACACCTGGAACAATTTATCACAGTGCCTCCAATTGTCAAGATGGAGATGTACAGCTTATCAGGGTCTTCGTACCATGCGTGTATGATCATACGTTGACGTCATAATTCGAGGTCCAGTAACAAATTTCTTAGCTGTCCAATCCTCATAAGTCTATGGCTTTCAGACTAGTATGACACTTCTGCTGTTCCGCTGCGCGCGATACGTCTTTTCACTGTAGGAAAATCCTCCTTTAACAAGGCTAATGATTCTCCCTCCATGAAATTCTCTCAATTGTTGAATGCCGCTTTGTTCCATCTGAGAACTTTTGTTATATATCACCTAACGTTTTCAATTTGAAAATAATTACAGAGAATTCTCAACATCGAACGGTATCTATCCATTTCTGCTGTTTCAGTAGTTGTCCAGAGTGCAATGTTCAGACCACGCATATAAAGAATATGAAATTTGGATCGTTTGCATAACATATTCTACTTTCCATTCTCTAAAATTTTCTGGGTGATCGTGTCATTCCTTCAAGGTGTTGCAATTTTCACAATCATAAATCTTGAAACCGTTAGAGTTTAAATTCTATATTTTTAAAAATATGTACAAATATACATTTTAAATTTTAATTGAGTATATGAGATATAATTAAAAATTACATTTAACATAATATACCTCATACTTACGTTTTTCAATACGCAAAACAAAAATAATAACAACCGGAAATGTGCATAGTAATACATTTCTCTTTCGAATGATTTTCACAAAATATTCTTTCTCTTTTAATAAAAATTACTTTTTACATCTCTGAATGAAATTACAGGATATGAGCTTTTTTTCGCAAACACCACTTATCTCACGAACAAATCTCTAACAATATAAATACTAATGAGATTTTATGTCCGAAAGGACGATTAAATAAATTAATTTAGCACACACACATATACAAAATACATATAATCACTTGATAATATTTTAATATTTTGTTTATTTCCTCTTTTTTTAAATAAAAGTTTGTTTTAAAAAAAGTACCGTTTGAACGAGCTTAATTGTTACAATAATCTTGATCTTTGAAGATAACAGTTAATTAACAATTTTTTTGGCTGAGTAACGCTAAAAAAAAACAGAAAAAGACTGCCAATAAATAAATAAATAAATAAATAAAGCATATACTTTATATTCTTGTAATTTATGACATAATATTTATTTAATATTTACCTTTATTAGAGTGTAATTAATGATAAATTAATAAAGAAATGAATTATGCGAAAACATTTTCTGTAAAAAGTATACTTATCACATCATTTTGTACAATCTGCACAAAAAAAAACTTGAATTTGATTTTTTTTTTTTTTTTTTTTTTTTTTTTTTTTTTTTTTTTTTTTTTGAAAATGAACAAGGGTACACTTGAAAATGGATCTCATGGTTTTATTAATATTTTTACTTGTTTCGGTCACATTTTCAGCTTTTATAAATATGTTTTAAAGTTTATATAATAACAAGGTGATAAATCAATCCTTCATGACAATAATTTTTCAATTTTGACTCGATAAAAGAGCGCTCTTAATAATTCTACACAAATCAACATAAATGTGATTTTCGCCAATCTATTATTTATGATTTCTGCAATTTAGTATACTTAAATTTTGCTTTTGAATTTATCTGTACATAAAAACTATAACAAACATGAAAACTTTTAATTTTAACGAGTAAATTTGACAACAGGTTTCGATTATTCGGTTAATTATATATTAATTTACCAAACGCGAAAATATTTAGCCAAATATTTTTTAAAATATACTTGTTTGTGGTGCTCGTATTGTTAAATTTAATTTTAATAATTGAATAATTTGTAATATTTCTAAAATGTGGTCAGTTTTTTAAGCATAATTCAAAACTTTCATGGGCAAATCATCTGTAAATTTAGACTCCTATATTTACAACCTCCAAATAAAAAAATTCAATCTTCGAAAAAAATTTGAAAAGTGTAAAATATGAAATTTTTATGGGAAATCAATTTATAGAAGCTTCAAATATAGAAATTCATAATGATTTGAATCCATAACAGAATTTTATGTTTATTTTTTTTCATTATTTTATATTAAAAATAAAGCCTCATTGTATTCTTTTTTATTTCTGCATGGAGTAAAGTTGAATGTAGCGTTGTGAATATTAAATTTGAAACCTATACAATGTCTAATATACTTCATTAAGGTATCTTGATGTAAAATTTATAGAGGTATCTAGATATGATATCAGAATTACTTCTTAATAATTTATGTATGTATAATGCAAATTTTAGTATAGCATAGATTTGGAAAATGTATTTCTAATTGATTTGTTTCAATTCACTTTTATATTGGTGACTTGCGGTAGTACTTCTATAGTAAATCAAATAGACGACTGTTATAAATCATTCAATTTTATTCAAATATCAATCGATAGAATACTGAAAATAATAATTTTATACAGCATACTTTTTACATAACAATAATGTAGAACTTTTATAATGTAACTAAGGAACATCTTTGGCTATCAAGTGATTTATTCAAATCGAATTAATGTCAACAGCATTTGACAAACAACTGGGATTGTAGTCCTGCGAGAGACAGGTAACTTATTGAAGATACGAAAAACTTATTACTATGTAGTAATTTATTGTTCCGTTTTTTTTAGCATATTATAAATTATTTTAGAAGAACGTTAATATGTTTTTTATTTCTATTAAATCATCTTACTAATTTATTTATCGGTTGCTTTGTTGCTGTATGTCAAGAAATATTTAATTCAAATCTGGGTTTCATCTGTTATTGTATTACTGTTTCAAATTTCATTTTAAAATAGCTTTATGTTATATAAGGACAGTAGTTTTAAAATGTACTTTACTTTCTTCAAATCATTTCCTGAAAGAAGTAATCTTCAATGTAGGAATTTGGAAGAAGACACAATATCGGATTTTAAAAAAGCGAAATGCAATATTTTACCTTGATTTATGCTTAAAATATATTATATGACCTTTTAAAAATTCAATGTTTTACTTAATAGGTGACTTGAATAACAATGAAGATGTAACAAATATACATTTTGTTTAAAACTTTGTAGTATTTTCAAGCTTTACCAAACCCTTCATCAGATATTATTTTAATATTTGTATAAACGTGACGTATTTGTATAAATAAACAGCAATTAGTTATTAAAATACTCTCTGATGAAGAGCTTGTAAAAGGTTTAAAGTACTAATAAGTTTTAAATTAAATTAATATTTTTTATCGTGTAGCATCTCTTTTATTATTATATAATCACCTTTTAAGTAAAAGACTGAGCTTTTTAATGTTCATATAATATACTTTAGCACGTTATTTCAATAAAAGTAAATTCAGAAATTTGAAACTGCAATAACTTGATATGTTTCAAAGCGCTATAAGTAATAATTTTTATCATTTTACTTTTTTACTTTCATTATTTTATTTTATTTTCCAAAAAATATAATTTAGATCTCAAGGCCTGTATAAAAATTAAATTATTTTTTTAAATAAAAATTCTCTGTTTCAAAATGAAAACTTGTCGGATATGGCAAACTCAAAACTTTTCTCTATCTTATACATTTTAACACTTCCCAATAAAATGGAACTGCCACCTGTGGAGCTTTTTGTTTATTCAAAATTCACATTTCGTCAAAAGTATTTTAAAGATACTGAAAATATTTCCACAATCATGTATTATTTAGGAGTCACATTAAATTTGTAAAAATATTTTCTTATTAATATAATGGTACAGTAATTTTCACTGCGTAATAATATATACAATTAAATAGCAAATAAAGATTTTGTACAAAAAGTTTAAAGATAGAAAAACAACGATTTTAAATGCACAAATAATGTATGAAAAGATAGCAAACAGCCTGTGGCTCAGTTTTGTTTTTTCTAGCTCGCCGAGTTTTGCATTGATGAAGAATCTCGATAGTAGATTCGAAACAGCTGTTTGTTACCATTTAATGCATTGTTTGTGCTTTTATAATCGTTGGTTTTCTATCTTTAAATATGTACAATCTATTGGAATTTCTATTATTCGTTTGGAATAAGCATTTTCTCTACGAGAAACGAAATTCAGAATTAATTCCGCGTTGTACTAGAAATCTACAATATGCAGTATAACTATTATATTGTTATTCAGGAAAGAGGACAATGTGTTAATATAATATTTTATGGATTTTTCTAAATAGTTTTAATTTAGATTTTATATTTTAGTCACTGTTTCAAGCTGAAATTTGTCCATCAGTAGAATTTCTTAATTAAATATTTTGTAACAATAGAAACTTGAAAACAAGTAGTTTGATAAAAATTTGACTCTAATCTCTTCAAATAATAGATACACACACTTCAATCAAATCGCGGTGCAAAAAATAATAACAAATATAAATATATATTAGATCTTGAAAATAAAATTTCTTGTAGGTAACATCCATTAATAAATTGTAAAAACACAAGAGACATCATAGCAGCAATTGATCTTAAGCTAAATTTCAACTTTTGCTGTAAAGGTTTTCTCATGCATTAATATGATAATTTATTTTTAATAAAATATTTTTTCTTAACAACTAAATTTATACATTGAAATACACAGGGTGTTCTAGCAACATGTCAGAATATTCGATAGGATGTAGGGTACACTTAGCTGACTCAGAATCATATACAAATGCTGGGTCGTAAACGCCTTCCTGACATGGTAGATGACAAAGAGTAGATATTGGTGCACTTCGTGCACTTATAAAGCACGGTTTTCTCATTGTCTAGTCTTATAGAAAGAACCACATAATTGCTGGTGTAAGTGAGGAAATATGATATGAAAATGGGGTTTGCTTCAACAAATTGATTTGGGTCGACAACCTTTGACATTTCACTCTACTGCCCATATAGCTGAAACATATCTGCTTTTTATACAGTATGATATTTTACTTGGATTCTTATGATACTTTGTTTAGGAGGTGAAATGTTACCCTTCCCACCAATCGAACACAGTTCAATTATGCGCTACTTAATTACTCACACGAGATTTTGAGCTCGAAATTTAAGTCTAAACTTTTACAAGCCTTTAATTCGATAAAAAAAAAAACAACGGTTAAAAATAGTTGTTGGTTACTCTAAAGTATAAGGCGCCCTCTAATGGATTTTTTTAAATTTATTTTTAAAATTTATGTTCAAGGAAATACTGACATAAAGAATAGTTTTAACGAAAACCGCAAACGAATCAACCAATTTTTCTGTTTTTTATAATCATTTGAAATTCGAACCTCCCCACCCCCATTGAACACAGTTCAGTTTGCGCAACTTAACCACTCCCAACAATTCCCATTTTAAGCTCAAAATTTATGTCTAAGCTTCTAAAAAATTTTAATGAGATGCAAAAAATAACGGTAAAAAATAGTTGTTCGTTACTCCAAAGTCTAAAGCGCCCTCTATCGACATTTTTTGAAATTTATCTTTATAATTTATTTTAAAGACACTACTTACATAAAGAATAGTTTTTGTGAAAACCGCAAACGAATCGGATATTATTTCCGTTTTTTATAATCATTCGAAATTTTATATCCTAAACTTTAATGGCGCCTATCTTC
This sequence comes from Maratus speculifer, assembly GCA_964019185.1. NCBI lineage: Eukaryota > Metazoa > Arthropoda > Arachnida > Araneae > Salticidae > Maratus > Maratus speculifer. Next base: position 324,569,040 of record OZ025290.1, read on the forward strand.
TTCGAAAGGCGTTTGGGACCTTTAGTTTACGATTTAATATTGTGTGTCTTGATGTGCACTATCACCCCTTAACTTTTTGCCCAAGAGTTTAGATACAACCTGTGTATATATAAATTTCTTCATAATCAGGACTTCATACACTCCATTTAAAAAAAGTATTATTTTATTAATTACATGCATCTAAGATTCAGAATAAGGAAGTGAACAGATATCCCCATGAATATGTGAAACAAATATCTTACTGAATTTTCCTTCACTTTCTGAAGATATTTCTAGCACAGCTGCCGGGGGACATCAATGATTTTTTCTACCTCATTTCAATAAGTGTTTTAACCTTTCTGGAAACTATATTCCATGTATTTCTGTCTGAATAACTATACTGTTTAGCATTATTTTGTAGGTTAAATATTTTACATCTATAATTTCGTATTATTATTAATTATTTTTTAAAGATTATTATGGACTGTATTATATCACCGATACCTAAAAAGAGGGATCAATAGCAGGAAAAGCATATTGATGCTTAAGAAGAGGTTTTACCTTTAAATATAATGTTAATTCTTACACCGTTTCATCACAAAAATAAATTTCTACATACCAAAAAATTAATACAAACTGTTGAAAAAAAATATTCTTTTATAATATTCCACGAATCTATGGTTCAGTATAACCATAGAAGTGACAATTTCATGAAATGTAAAATATCGGTGATAGTTCTTTTGCTTTATGAACAGGTCTCTAAAAACGATATCACAGGTCATCATTGATATTTATCTACTTTTTTTGAATAATCCGTTTTTTATTCTTTTCAGAATCTATTTTTCACGTACTTCTTTTTGGACAAATACACTATTTGACGTTATTTTGTCCATCATATACATTTTTCTGCAATTTTATATTTTTATTAATTGATTTTTTTTTAGTTTACTGTGATTCAAAATTGAATAAGAAATATACCATCGGTATATAGAAATTTAAAGCAATCAATAAGACACAAACAGTATTAACGCTTTGCGGCAAAAATTTATCTATAGATGTTTTATTATTATTTTTTTCAATTTTTGTTCATTTTTGTTAATTTCATGCATAAAAATAAGCATAATTTTCTGCATAATCAGAATTTCTTACACAGTTGAAAAAAGTGTTACTTTAGATTTATTTCATTCATCTAAGATTCAGAAAAAGCAAGCGAACAGGTATCCACATTAATACGTAAAATAAATATTTTGCTAAATTTTTCTTCTCTTTCTGAAGATATCTCTAGCAAAGATCTCGCGGGACATCAATAATTTTTTCTACCTTCTTCCGATATCTTTTTTACCTTTTTGGAAACGATATTCCATGTATTTCTCTTTGGGAAAATACAATGTTTGGCATTATATTGTATGTTAAATGTTTTATACTTATAATGTTGTAATATTAATAGTTAATTTTTTGGAGATTAATATGGACTATATCTCCGATTTGTAAAACAGGCCTTCATTAACAGGAAAACCATATTAATGCTAAAGAAGAGATTTTACCTTTAAATATTTTGTTAGTACTTACTTCGTTTCATCGGAAAAACAAATTTCTACATATCAAGGAATTAATGCACTCAGTTGAAAAAAAAATCGACGCATATATGGTTCATAATAAAAAATACGAAAACACACCCCCATGAATACTTAAAAATAAAATATTACTAATAGTTCCTTCACTTTATGAAGAGTTCATTAAAAACAATATAATCATTGATTTTTTCTATGTTGTTTGAGTATTATATTTACCCTTTTCAGAATCTATTTGTCATGTATTTCTGTTCGGACAAGTACACTATTTTGCGGTATTTTGTATATCATATGTATTATATCTGTAAATTTGTATTTTTACTTAGTGATTGATTTTTTTAGTTTATTATTATTGCAATTGAAAATTAAATATAGAATATATCAACAATATATAGAAATTTAAAGCAATCAATATCAGAAAAACCATATTAATGCTTTGGGACAAACATTTATCGATAAATATTTTGTTAATTTTTACTTCGTTTCATACATAAAAATGCAAATAAAGTTCAACATATCCAGACTTCATACATTCATAAAACATTGGTGATAGTTCCTTCGCTTTATGAACAGGTTTCTAAAAACGATATCACAGGTCATCATTGATATTTGTCTACTTTTTTTTAGTAATCCGTTTTTTATCCTTTTTAGAATCTATTTTTCACGCACTTCTGTTTGTACAAATACATTATTTAATGTTATTTTGTCTATCATATAAATTTTTCTGTAATTTTGTATTTTTATTGATTTTTTTTAGTTTACTGTGATTGAAAATTGAATAAGAAATAAACCATCGGTATATAGAAATTTAAAGCAATCAATAAGACACAAACTGTATTAACGCTTTGCGGCAAAAATTTATCTGTACATGTTTTGTTATTTTTTTTTTCAATTTCTGTTAATTTTTGTTAACTTCATGCATAAAAATAAGCATAAATTTCTACATAACCAAAATGTCTTACACAGTTGAAAAAAAAGTATTATTTTAAATCTATTTCATTCATCCAAGATTCAGAATAAGCAAGCGAACAGGTATCCCCATTAATACGTAAAATAAATATTTTGCTGAATTTTCCTTCTCTTTCTAAAGATAGCTCTAGTAAAGATCTCGCGGGACATCAGTAATATTTTCTATCTTATTTCAATATCTTTTTTGACTTTTTGGAAACGATATTCCATGTATTTCTGTTTGGGAAAATACAATGTTTGGCATTATATTGTATGTTAAATGTTTTATACTTATAATGTTGTAATATTAATAGTTAATTTTTTTGGAGATTAATATGGAATATATCTCCGATTCGTAAAACAGGCCTTCATTAACAGGAAAACCATATTAATTCTAAAGAAGAGATTTTACCTTTAAATATTTTGTTAATACTAACTTCGTTTCATCGAAAAAACAAATTTCTACATATCTAGGAATTAATGCACTCAGTTGAAAAAAATTCGATGCATATATGGTTCATAAAAAAATACGAAAAGACACCTCCATGAATACTTAAAAGTAAAATATTAATAACAGTTCCTTCACTTTATGAAGTGTTCATTAAAAACAATATTACAGGTCATCATTGATTTTTTCTAAGTTGTTCGAGTATTATATTTACCCTTTTCAGAATCTATTTGTCATGTATTTCTGTTCGGACAAGTACACTGTTTTGCAGTATTTTGTATATCATATGTATTATATCTGTAACTTTGTATTTTTACTTAGTGATTGATTTTTTTTAGTTTATTATTATTGCAATTGAAAATTAAATATAGAATGTATCAACAATATATAGAAATTTAAAGCAATCAATAACAGAAAAACCACATTAATGTTTTGGGACAAACATTTATCGATAAATATTTTGTTAATTTTTACTTCGTTTCATACATAAAAATGCAAATAAATTTCAACATATCCAGACTTCATACATTCAGTTGAGGAAAAAAAAAATATTTTTTTTAGATTTCTTCATGCATCTAAAATTGAGAATAAACAAGTGAACTGACATCTCCATTGACATGTAAAACTAACACTTTTTTTAGTTTTCTTTCGCATTTCGAAACGATCTTAGGAAAGATGTAGCAGGCCATCAATGATTTTTTTTTCTAGATTACTTGAAAAATTCTTTTTACCGTTTTCATAAATTCTTTGCCATGTACTTCTGTTTCTATAAATATATTGTTTTCCATTATTTTGTAATTTAAATATATTTGATCTGTAATTTCGTATAATTATTAATTTTTTTTCAGTTTGTAGTAATTGTATATAATTTGGACTATATTATCGTTATTTACAAAACTTGATCAATAACAGTTAAACTGCATTAATGATTTGTGAGGGAAATTTATTTTTAATTTTATTGTTTAACCATATTTTGTTTTATCATAAAAATAAAACATATATTTCTACATATCCAGGAATTCATAAACTCACGTGAAAAGAAAAAAATATATATATTCATTTAGATTTATTCTACGCATCTATCATTCAGAATAAAAAACAACAGGACATCCCCAGGACTATGTAAAACTAACATTTTACTGATTTTATTCGCTTTCTGAAGATACCTGTAGAAATGATTTTACGCGTTATCATTGAATTTTTTACCTTGTTTGAAGATTTTTTTTTTTTACCTGTTCTAGAACCTAACTGCAATGTATCTCTGGATTAATGTACATTTTGGCTTTATTTTGTATGTTAAATATATTATATCTGTAATTTTGTATCATTATTAATTTATTTTTCTTTTTTTTTAGTGTACTGTGATTGGAGATGAATATGGACTATATTACCATAGCTGCCAACTTTTACGCATTTTTGCTACCAATAAAATTGTACAGAGATTTTTCCAATTGTTTAATCATAAGATTTCGCAGATTAAATACGACAACATTTACTGTAAGATTTTTGTGGTAGGAAAAATGCGTAATAGTTGGCAGCTATGATATTACCAACTTGTGAAAAAAAAGATCGATAACAGAATATCTATTTTAATGATTTGTGAGGGAAGATTATTTTTATTTTTTTAATTCACACTTTGTTCCATCATAAAAAAAAATATATACATATATAGGAAATAATACACCAAGTTTAAAAAAAAATTATATATTATTTTGTATTTACTCTATGCATCTATGATTTAGAATAAAGAAGGAAAGGGGCCTTCATGAATATGTAAAACTAAAACTTTACTGATTTTTCCGTCGCTTTCTGAAGATCTCCCTAAAAAGGTGTCCCGTGTTATCCACTGACTTTTTCTACTTTGTGTGAATGAATCATTTAACCCTTTTCAGAACCTGTTTGTCAGATATTTCTGTTCGGATAAGTATGCTATTTAGATTTATTTTGAATAATAAATATAATATATCTGTGGTTTTGTATCTTTATTTATTGATTTTTCAGTTTATTGTGATTGAAAATGATTATGGGTTATAACACTGATATATAGAAATTTAATGCATTCAATAATATATTAATGCTTTGTGAGGAAAACCTCTCTTAGAATTTTTTGTTAATTCTTACTTTGTTTGTCATAAAAATAAATGTAAGTATCAACATATCTAAAAATTCATACACTCAGGTGAAAAAAACTATATTATCTCTTAGATTTATTTCATGCATTTATGATTCAGAATAAACAAGCGAAGTGACATCCTCAGGAATATGTAAAGCTATAATTTTACAGAATTTTTCCTCGCTTTCTGAAGATCTCTCTGGAAAAGTTGTCAAGCTTTATCAATGCCTTACTTACTATATACTGTGTTTGAATATTTTTTTTTACCCTTATGGAAAATGCCATTGACATACAGAAATTTAAAGCATAAAAACATATTAATGCTTTATGAGGAAAATATATCTTTAAATATTTGGTTATTTTTTTATTTTGTTTCATTTTACTTTGTTAATATAAAAATGAATTTTTATATATCCAGGAATTCATGCACTCAGGTTAAATAAGAAAATATCTCTTAGATTTATTCCATGCATCTATAATTCAACATAAACAAGCAAAGTGACATCTTCATGAATATGTAAAGCTAACATTTTACTGAATTTTCCCTTTCTTTCTGAAGAGCTCTCTAGAAATGTTATCGCAGGCCATCAATATTTTTTTTACTTTGTTTGAAGATATGTTTTAACACGTTTTAGAGCCTCCTTGTCATATACATATATGTTTCTATAAGTATATTTTACAAAACAATGCTTTTATTAATATTCCATATTAATTAAGGGAATGTGAACCTTTATTTGAGCAAAATCATCTATAGCAAAATCGTAGCAAAAAAGGTCTATTTCTGTAGTATAATAGTATCCAAAACAGTTTTTCCTTATTAAATTATCATTTATGAATGTTTTAAGAAGTAAATAATAAAGGTAAGTGTATTTATATACTTTAAGTCTGTTTTTCTCAAAACTAATTTTCAGCGTTTTTAGATTTCCGAAATGCTTCTTGCGACGTAACTTTTTATAACTATTTATGGTATTGATAAGGAAGTATCCTGATATAGTTTAAAAAGAAATTGTGTATGCTTCTTAAAATTCGTTTTCATTAAGAGAGTCAAATTTGATTTTTTACTTATTAAACGGCAAAATTTTGCTGAAAACCGATATGGAATTTAGAAAAAAATCTGTAAAATAGCAACTATTCAAGAGATTAAAAAATCTTACACAACTTTGTTTATGATAGAGTTTTAAGTGATAAAAATGCAAAAGCAAGGAAATATCCCAAAAATTAAGACTCGTGGAGCATTTTGACCATTTCTAAAAGTTTTGTAGCAAGTACACTGTAAAAAAAAAGTGTCGATCTACTAAAAAAACTTTAGTGATCCTTGTAATTACTAAAAAAATTTTAGTAATCTTAGTCGGTTACAAGAAAATCTGTAAGATTTACTAGAAAAAAGTTAGCAACGAATAGAGTTAATAATTTTATATTTTTAATAGCTATTACTAAAACTTACTTGGTGTGGCCTTGGGAGCATAGTGGTTATAGTAACGGACTCCAGGCTAAAAGGTCCCGGGTTCGATACTGGCCACTGCCAAATACTCCCCGAATGTATGCAGTGTAAATACTCGTTAATAAAGGGATTATGAATATCCTGACGGAGCAGTAGCAATGTTTGGTGGTGCCATCTATTGCGGTTTTGCCGGAAATCTTCCGCATCCAGAAGTCTGGATGCAGGTCGAAGCAAGCTCCTGCCCTTCGAGCCCACGTAATGGTTATTAAAAATAATTTTGGAGCTATTACTAAAATTTGCTTGGTGGCTCATACTAAAAATTTTTAAGTTAGTTACACAAAAATTTTTTTTTGTCCAGTTTACAAAAGAAATGCTTGTTTCGCTTGCAAAAGAAAGTTTGTAATGGTTACTAAAAAATTCTGTGGAAAATAAATTTACTAAAAAATTTTTAGTAACCTCTTGAATTTTTTTTTACAGTGTAGCTACCCCAAGTACCCACCGTAATGTGCACAAATAATATTTTGAATTTCTAAATGGCAATAAGTCATAATATGTTGGAAAGTACTAATTCCTAAAGCGCAGTCGAAAGTTTTATTATAATCAACATGATAAGCGATAAAACAGGAAGAGAAAAGTAAAAATAAATGTATTACTAAAAGCAATATTAAACTCATTCTAAAAATACAGAAAAAAGATGAAAACGGCTTATCGAAGTTCAAAAGTTCGTTTCAAATTGGTTCCCAAGTGAATGAGACAAATCAATAATTTAGGATATCCTATATTAACCCTTTATCTACCGCATTATGAATTCATGAAAGTTTTACATTCTAAAGCATTTTATGCAAATTGTTTAAACTTAATTAAAAGATTTACATAACCATTTAATAAATATTTGAAGGATTTTAGAAGGATTGATGGAGTTAGAAGGATTAATTAAATTTGAATTTACAGGGATTTTGTGCAATTTTTAAAACCCCATTCAACTTGTTTATTTTTAATTATTTTCTTAGTATTTTGTAGAATTATAAAATGTACAAATATGTTGTTCTTATAATATATCTATAGAATTTTTTCCGAGTTAAAAAATCCCCATCCCTCTCCCTCAGTGCCAAGAAAGCTGAAAAAATGCAAAGGCAATTGGAATCTTTTTAAATACATTTTTGTTTTGTGTAACCAGTAATGTTTTTGGAACAAGATAACGTAATATATCTGTAACTCATTCTAAACAGTATTACAACTAACTGATGTAATGGAAGAATTTTATAATAAGTTATTTTAATGGTACTTATAAGTATCGTCGGTAAATAAAGGGTTAAATTCGATGGCGATATTCAACAAGAAAAAATATTGATAATTTGAACAAAAATGTTTTTTTTTTAATTCTGGAATTTTAGAATTTTTCCGCATTGTAATGCTTCTCTACTTTGTTTTTGTGTGCAAAGGAGTCTTTGTTGAAGAAGCATATTTCAAAAATGATGAAAAATTACGACGAATTCCGCAAAAAGTAATTGCTTTGAATCTTATTAAATTATTTTTCGGTGGAAATTAACTGTTATTCACTTTGTGAATATTTTATTCAGAGTATGTTATATATACTAAAAAATAAAACGTATTTAAATATATATAGATGTATAGTTGAAAAAAGTGAATTTAATTAAAACAAGTTTTAAGTTAAACACGCGCGCAATTTTGAAGTAATACATTCAATTAATATATATAAATATCTGATAGTATGCATTTTTCTCTATATTAATCTTCTTTGTTTTTGCTTAATTTATATTCTTCAGCAAGACATCATTTTAAAACACATCATCAATTTTTACTAAATTTGAAAAAAAATTAAATCATTAAAAAAATGGGGGAGAAATTTTTAAATGATTTTAAATTATTATTATTTTTTTTTTTTTTTGAAATTTTTTTTTGTAGAAATGTTAGTATTCTTTCTGAAATTCTCTAACACACGTTTTATTATTTTTTTTACATTAAACATAAGTAACTTGAAAAGTTATATTACGTGCTTAAAATTTTACAAGAAAATATATTAATGAAAACAAGCAGTATTGTGGTGTCATTCAGTCAGCTTCTTAACTTTATTACTTTCATTGCAGATTTTTCATTTTCATTTCGGAAAATGTTTAAGTTAAATTTAGCATAAGTGTTTAAATTATGTATATCAACTTTCCTATGAAATATTACCAAATTACTGAAGAATTTGATATCCTTAAAAAAGAAATTTTGAAAGAGTAAACAAAAGTAAAATAGACGCAAATTGATTGTGCTTACAAAATTACAATCTTTAATGCTGTGATATTGGGGAAATCCAGTAGGGGGAACTGGGGTACATTGATACAGTTTTTTTCTAAGATTTTTTTTTGGTGTCAAGAAAGTAGAAAATTCAAGTTTTTTTTTTCCATGAGGTGACAGCAAAACTTGTGTAGTATGTTATAAAAATGTACAATCATTGTTTTATATAGTATTTTTGCATGTAATTTTAAAAAAATCAAAAAAAGTCATTTGTATCAATGTGCCCCATCCCCGGGGCAGATTGATACGTTTGAGAAAAATGACGACAAAATAATACCAATGCATATTTTTCATAGAAAATGAAATAGAAAACCATTTTATATTTATTTATAAAAATTCAAATAACCCACAATTTATTTTTAAGCAATATTAAAGCAATCAAAATTAAATATATTATGACCTGATGTTCTGGCTGTTTCTTGTCTGATTGTTGGCTGTGGTAACTTTGTCATATCTAGCACTTCAACCACAGCATTATCTTCTTTCTTATGAAAGATGAAAAAATTACCAGATTTTCTGTTTATAAATAAGTTCATAAACCGAAAATAAAGGATAATTATGTTAAAAATTCTGTTTATAATATAAGTATCATTTTCTGTTCTGCAATTTGTTTCTCTTACTTAACATTTCGCATGTCGAAAATACTTTTTTCTCTGGAGAATCGATATAAATTCGAGATTTGCCAGAATGGCGTCCTTTTTTTTATTAGTTCTACTAGCACTAGATGCTGGGTAAGTTCCTACGTCTTCTGTTTTCAAAAATACTATAAAATGTTCTAATATAAAGAAATTAGAGCTATTTCACTTCAATAAAAACTAATATTAGAAATTTTTCGTGAAAAAAAGGTTGGATTAAGGAGTGTATGGTTAAAAAAAATAATAAAAGATAATGAAAATATGAACTATTAAAGGATTTAGGCTGTATCAATGTGCCCTGTCATACACTGTATCAGTGTGCCCCATACAGCGATTTTGAATAAAATCAGTCTCAAATCCAACACTTCACAATATATCTAACAATAAATAATGAAGAACTGATAAAGAGTAGCTGTACTTACCAGAGAGAGTATTCATTTTGGTTGAAAATACTGGAACAGTTATATAATAGCATTTCAATTGTACAACTCATATTTACTTTTGAACAACAAAAACAATAAATCACCAGTCCCATTTCATCAAACTACTGAATCATTCCAAGATTTTCTGTATGTAGTTGAATACACTAGCATCATCTTTTGGAGCTGTTGTGAAACTTCCTGTAATGACCCTGTGAGCGGTAGAGGGGGTGTATCAATGTGCCCCATGTATCAATATACCCCAGTTCCCCCTATATATAAATTCAGTTAATTTGTTCTATATTTTTGTAATCCATTTTAACTTAATTTTGCACGTTGCACCTATGCATAATATTCAATAAATGTTAACTTCAAATCTTTTGAAATGAGTAGAAGTTATATTTAAAGAAAACATATTTGTATATTTAAGTGTTTGAATCTAAAATTCATTTTATCTCTTATGTTAATCAATACTTCCGAACTTTAAATGCATTAGCTGCATGCGGATTTACACTTGTGATGCATTTAACACACCTAAACACGTTTAAATATATTACTTTGTCTAACATAAAAGAATCCTACTCTTCTACAAAAAGCAAAATAGAAATCTCATGAATATGTAAAACATTATTTTACTTTTATATTCTTCGACTTAAAAGAGATATTTATGCAAAATTTTGAGTCTACATTTGTAAGACTTATACATAAGGTGTATTTAGTATCATTGTTTTTCTTCAGACATATTCATAGGTCACTTTTATATAGATAAGAGTTTGTTTTATAATGCATATTCTCTTAAAATGTACATGAATTATTTTTAATCATATAGTCAATGCTTATATTATAAATTTCAAATTTTTCTTCCAGACTTCTTAATATTTGCTATGCATTTTTAAACATTTTTTTATCAAATTACTCATGAAAGCTATATTTACACGCTTAATTTTGTTAGTAGTGTTTGGAAATAAAGTGAAAAATGACTATCTTTATAAATCTTAAATAATTATTTTAGGTGAGTGCCTATTTCCAGAAATGAAATTTTTATGAAATACATGTATTTTTAGTTAAAATAGGGTAAAATACAATGAATTTATACAATATTTTAATGGGATTTTAATTAACTTTTCAGATTCAGTCAATATTTAACCAAATTTTGGTAAAGAATTGCATTTATGCTAAACCTTGTGTAACAAAATCTATTCAATATAACCTTTTTTTAATAATAATATTTTAGGAAACCATTTACTTGTGTTATGAAGCATAAGATTTGCAGTGCCTTATAAATTTACTGATATATACCGAATTTCATATACAAAACATATTATTTTTTTATGCGTATTTTAAATAAAACTAGATATTTAATTAATATACTCCTACCTACCAGCTGTATTTTGCTTCATAGCATACTAACAGATTGACAGAACTTTGTAACAAATATTTTTTTCAATATCATAAAAAGGAAAAAAAATATGTTTCTCGTAATCGTACATAATGAAAAATGCAGATTTCCAGAAAGCGGAAATTAAGAACTTGATATAAAATAGAAAAATATTTAATGAACGCTAGGGTAAGTTGATCCACAAAGTAAATAGGTCACAGGCTACTAAAAAAGGTTTATAGTTTTTAGGATTTAAATTTTAGTCAACATTGCATCCTTATCTCTAGTTCTTAAACAACCTGTGTCAACTCAATCATAGTTCTGTTTTTGCTGCGATAGGTTACCGCAAATTTTGCTTCATTTTTATAAAAAAAACGTCTATTGGGTAGAACTGCCTTGTTTATTTGCTTTTTTAATGCAAAGAGTACTTAAAAAAAGCATTCATATTTTTATAATTCTACATTTGTAGAATTACAGATATATTTTTACAGCTGGTACACATTAACTTCATGTTTTGTAAATATGGTCTCTGTTCCAGTTACTATATATTTCATTCAGGTATTGGGTGACTGAGACATACATCAGGTGTAACTGGATATGTGAGATCTAGTTACCCCAACAATTATAAATATGTTTTTGGAGTTTCTCTTACTACACTGTCAAAAAAAACTGTAAAGTTACTAAACTTTTTCTAAGAAACTGGGATTCCAAGAACTTTTTATGCAACGGTAACGGGAAACAATCATGTAACAGAATCAATAACATCAATTTTTCTGTTACCGTTGCATAAAAATTTTTAGGAATGCTAATTTCTAGAAAAAAAAAAAAAAAAAAAAAAAAACAGTAAGTTTACAGACTTTTTTTACAGTATAATAAAAATCAATTTACCGATTTTTTTTCTTTTTGCAGTAAAGGGAATTACAAAATATACAGGGTGAGTCATAAATATCGAAACAATAGGCTATCTCCTTAAATATTGCCCCTAGACCCATACTTCTAATTGCAAAAATTCATAAAAAAGGGTGAAATTTTCTATAAGATAAGTTTCAACTCCATGGGGGGTCTATTGGAAAAAGTAGAAAAATTAACTTTTTATACGGCCCCCGTAGGATAAAAATTCCAATTAGGGAAACTTTCCTTATCCAGTCCTGAATAATACACAAAAAGTTGCATCTTCATATGTTAAAAATTCGCGGAGTTATAATCGTTTGAATAATTGTTCATGTTTTAAGGGATTAGACACAAATTGAAATGCGCGCAATTCAAAAGACAATGTTACTTTAACAGTTGTAGGAAACAATCTATCTTTTGAGTTAGAATTTTGATTTTTTTTCTTTTTTTGTGTATGTTAGCAATATAATTTGCTAAGAAAATCACGTGCTAAAATTTATCATAAAATTTATAAAAATTTAATATGGTTAGTACTGGTTTCAATGTGATAATTGAAAATCATTATAACTCCAAACATTATTTATCGGATTTCAATTTCTTTCTATTTAACTAAAAATGAAAATCTGATTTTAGCTTTGTTTCGAGGTTTTTGTTTTTCAATATTTATTTAGAACTATAAAAAATATTTATTTAAAAAATAATAATTTTTAGAAAATCATATTTTCATAAGTAAATAATTTTTCATTTTTTTTAAACAAAAGTAAGATAAAATAATTAAAAATGACATGTTTCAAGTTTGAATTTTTTTTCTTTAACAATTCTTAACTTTTAATAATTTAAAGACAAGAAATAGTCGGGAAATAATTCATTATACAGAAAAACGAAATGTACTGTTTTACTGCCCATTAGTTATTAGAATGCTTTTCTAAGATGCAGATTAAGTCTTTTTTAAGAATTTAGCTCTCACAACTTCAAGCTTTTTATCGTCCTGTAAAGGCTGTTAAAAAATCTGTATTCTAGGCTCAGGTCAGATCAGCACCGAGACGTTACTTTTTTCTGAAGACTCTCCTATCCGGGTCTAATGTATTTTTCATACCGGAGGCGAGTGTGCTTCCTTTTTCCCAGACTTGCACTGGACGAAATTTTTAATCCCGGTCTCGAACAATCCGTATTAAAATCACAGACCTAATACGTACATAAAATAAGTAAAATTTGGTTTAATCAAAACCAAATTACGAAAACCACATAAATTTAAAAACCGCTTTTATTTTACAAAACAATAAAAAAACTTATTATTATTATTATTTTTTTTTTAAGAATAGTATATTTAAATGCTAAAAAATTAGACAAAATAAAGCCAGAGAAAAAAAAAATTGCCTATGACGGAGTTCTGTCTTAAACAGAAAATGTGTTGATTCATGCAAAATAAATACAATAATACCTGAGAAGAAAATAAACTCCATTTAACCTTCATAGGAAGGGCATTTGTCTATTACGCATTTGTTTTTTTTTGTTTTTTCTTTCCTATGTGATTCCGTCTTAAAAGGTTTTACTGTATAACATTTTTTAAAAGTCTTCAACGCACGGGATATGGGTTAGCGATAATAAAATATAAGTGAAACATTTACATATAACCATAGATTCATTGATAAAATAAATATATCACAGCCTTCGGTGCCTCTTTAATATTAAAAAGTATAAATATAAAAAACGAAATTCTATATTAAGTATTTTTGGTCAGAACTCCTCCACGCAAAACAATTTTTAACTATACGTAAAAAACTATGTAGAAATTCACGGCTGAGCCGGCTACGATTTAAGCTTTTTCCCAGGCTGGTCCGGATTATGATTTTAAAATTATTTCATGCCGGGCTGAACTTCTTTCCCTATGGGTCGGTTTAGGACCGGACCTAAATATTACGATTTATTTAGACGTCCAGTGCTAACGATCAACATGTTTTAGAAACAAGTTTAATTTTAAATCAATATGCTGTTTTATTATGGCCAAATAAGAGGCACGGTCTTAAACCGACATATAATAACGTTACAATTTTTGGACGATCCCTTATTTGCTTTGAAAATTGATGAGAAACACTTCGTTTACAGGCATGGTAAAGTGGTGTAAGTCATGAATTTTTGAGAATTTTAGATTTTGATATCTCTGTCAGGTTTTCAGATAGGGAGATGAAACTTTTTTTGTTCAATTTAGGAATGGATAAGGAATAATTTCCTAATTGGGAATTTTGCTCTGCGGGGGCCGTATAAAAATTTAATTTTCGTAATTTTTCAACTAGACCCCCCATGGAGTTCAAACTTATATTATCAGAAATTTCACCTTTTTTTATGAGTTTTTGCAATTGGAAGTATCGGTCTAGAGGCAATATTTAAGGAGCTAGCCTATTGTTTCGATATTTATGACTCACCCTGTATTATTCAATTACATAAGAAAGATCTTAAAAAGCAGGTCGGCGGGGATCAAATCAAAATTTTTAAATGAGATAGCTAAACCTCAGACGTTTACGATACAAATGTAGAAAAGTGTATAAAACAAAGTTACGTTATTAAAAAATTATCGAAACCCTTAAAAATAGTTCTGTTCTATATAAAAACATGATTATCCCATAAAAATGGGGCAACTGGACCCATGGAGAGAAAAAAAATAAACATGAAATATATATATATTTATATTGTTTCAACAAAGTAAATATATATATATATATATATATATATATATATATATATATATATATATATATATATATAATTACAGTATACAGAACAGTATACAGTTACATATACAGTATACAGTATACAGTATATATATATATGTATATATCCTGTTTTTTGACATTAAAATGTAATTTTGGAAATTTTCTGTTTGCTAGAGTAAACCTACAGGAACACGTTTCCTAAAGTTGAGACTTAGTGAACATTAGCTTTTGGAAACTGAATTGCAAGAATCTCCAGATTCACATTCTAAAATCATCGCCCAGTTGTCCCACGTAACCTTATATATCTTACAAATTTAAAACCCACTACATTTGTAGGTGTTTATATATTTGTGAATGTATTATGTTTTATATATTTGTATATTAAAAGGTATTTACCTTTTTGTTGCTGCAAGAACACAAAGGTAAATAACAGTAATAAAACAAACATAAATAAATAATAAAATAATAAAGCAAATAACAATATTAATTAAATATCTTAAATAATAGGTAAATTCTGTAGCTCTAAGTAAGGTACATTCTCTTTCAATAGTAAACAAATAATAAAATAACAAGACAAATAACAATAATAATTAAATATATTCAATAATAGGTAAATTCAGTAGCTCTAAGAAAGGTAAATTTTCTTTCAATAATAAATAAATAATAAGTAAATAATAAAATAAATAACAATAATAATTAAATATCTTAAATACTAGGTAAAATCTGTAACTCTAAGAAAGGTAAATTTTCTGTAGCTCTGATGTCGGATGTCAACTTTCCTCGATTTCAGAAAATTCATTTCCTGATAATATTTCGGGCTAAAACGTTGCTTTTTATTATCGCTGAACCAAAAATAGGACATTTGTGTAATACTATGTGCTTGAATTTTAATGTAAATTAGTTTAAAAAAAATTTTGCAAACAAAGAGCTATCCTCACATATTATGTCTTAAAACTTTAAGACAAAGGCAATTTAATGAGAGGTAGCTTTCCAGTAATTTATATATTAATAACATTACTTTAATAATTTTTCGTAAGACCCTTTCTTCAAAGCACAACCTACATTTAAACAGCAGCGTTTCTGTTTATTTCTTTTCTTTACTTTACTTAGCACGAGACTGTTATCTTGTAAGAAATCGATACTTAAAGAACAATATATTAAGTTATTTTTAGTAACGTGTTGTGAGTTTTCTTCGTTGTGTTTTGGGTACTTTCTTGTGTTTAGATACATTTTGTAATTTAAAGATACTCGATTTTCTTTTCACCATGAAATTGATGATAATTTGGTAAGATGCGCTTGATTATGTGATCATGTTACCGTTATCATTAAAAGCAGGTGGAAATCTGCACAGTTTTCCGCATAGATTTAACAGTGTATGTTTACTACTACATATTGCCAGTAAGACATATTCATCACATAAAACAAATTAAACAAATAATAAACATTTTCCTTATGTGTATTAATGTATATGGAGCATAAAATGTTAAAAGGATACGTATTATTCTGTATGTATTTTATAAATATATACAAGGTCTTTTTTATGTATAAATTTCGACAATATTTTATTTAAGCCTAATATAATTCTTTTTAAACATTTGGAATTTTGTGAATTTTACGCTTTTAGAATTCTAATAATCTCAAAAAGTAGTTTTTAAGGTAATTTCAGTATATATATTTTTTACTTTATTGTCACTAATATTACCTTGTTTTTCGTAAGATGCATACAAGCCTAGACATGCATAGAGATGCATACTAGCCTAGACCAAGCCTAGAGATGCATACAAGCCTTTCGTAAGATGCATACACTTTTATTTTTAACTAAATTTAATGTAAATTTAGCATACATTTTTCAATTGTGTGTATGTATTATTTTTAAAAGGATTACTAAATTACTGCAGAATCAATATCATTAAAGATTAAACTTTAAAAAGTTAGTATAAAATGCAACCGATACAAATTAATCCTACTTTTCACATTATAATCTTTCACACTATGTTAATTTTGAGCTTTAGCACATATTTAAATACCTTTCTCTACATTTACTTATGTATCACATTAAAAATATGTTAGTTTTGTATCATTTAGTAACAACCTCGAAATATAAACAATAAATGATTTGAATGACTCAAAATTTGTATACATTTAAAAAAATTAATTCGCATTTAAATCCAACATTTTCTTCAACTTTTAACTTCAGGAGTTCGGTTTTATATCTTATGTAAATTAGCTAGTTCAAACATTAAATGTCATCACAATATACGTGTGCTTGCACTTAACAAAAGTATCTAAATTCATTCTTTTATCTAACATAATAAAACAGCGCTTAGCTTTTAAAAAGAAACTAGAAATCTCATGAATATGAAAAACATTATTTTACTGTTATAGTCTCCGACATAAAAGAGTTCTTTCTGGTAAATTTAGCATCTACATTTGTATGACTCGGGCACACACTTAATTCATGTTCTTCTTTTTCTTCAAGAATATTCATAAACCACATGTATACAGACTAAAATTTGTTAAATAACGTATGTACAGTTAAAATTTATGTTGAATTTTTTTAGGGCTTCGTTTCATCTGATGAAACCCTATTCATCTTTGTCCTCCGTCTGTACACAAAAACCGTACAAGTTACAGATTTCAAATTTTGTATATTTACAGCTAAATGTCTCGATTCACATGCCAAATCATAAATTTTTGAAAAAGTCTATTATTTTAATGAAATTAAATTTTTCAATGCATTCCGTTTGTCTTTGCGATTTACATTTTAAAGAAAACATTAATTTTTAAGGTAATCGTGTAGATGTCATAACTGTGAGGTAAAGCGTCTCGTTTATAAACACATGGTTCTTATATCGAGCTTAGTATTGGAAGTTTAAATTTTCATGTTAAGCTGCATTTAATTAAAAGAAATTTCGTACCTTTGCCACTTTAAGGGCTTATATTTTAACACTAATATTCGTAATATTTTAATGCATTTTTTTTTAAATATTGATATTTATTTACGACTAAGCAGTTTAAATTTCATTTAAATATTTTTTCTCGTTTTTAGAATTTAAATTTTTATTTATATCGCCGAATTTTATTTTATTTCGAAATTTTAAGAAACAGGAATATTTTATTCAAATAATTTGATTTCAACATTTTTAATTTGGTTAAAATAAATAACCCCCATTTTATAATTATTTGAAAATTAAAATTAATTTGGCTATCATCTATGTAAGAATTTAATAATTATAAATTAACGATTCGTATTTATGAATTAGAGGATAAGTTTTTTTGAAAGAAATATAAAACGAAACCTTGTGTGGGATCTAAGTTCACAATCAGTCACTTGTTTCATCAAAAAGTCAAGTATTATAATTATACCGTATTTACTCGTGTATAGGGCGCATGCGTGTATAAGGCGCTCCCCTACTTTACAAGTAAAAAGGGCGATTTCTTAAAATCTCGTATATAACGCGTACCATACATTTTATACGCTAATGATGAATGACTAAATGAATTTTAGTAAAAAAAAAGTCGAAACAAACATTACACCTGACCAGAAAACAAGAGGAAAATGCATTTTTAGACTTCGAATTGTAAGAGAATGACGGGAAATAGGAATGAGTGACGGTAAAAAGAATTGCTAATTACCGCTTATATAATGTCATTAGCTCAGTTGTATAAAAAAACTGCAAGGAATGAAATAAATATGCAGTAATAGATCAATTAAGTAACATTTTCCGAGTTTTAATACCTTCTTTCAATAATTTCTTGTTTCATATGTATATCGTTCGACTGCATCCAACAGTAAAAAATTAATCCCTGTATAAGGCGCTAGAAATCTTGCCCTTATTTTTTGTAAAAATGGTGCGCCTTATACATGAGTAAATACGGTATTCTCCCCCCCCCCAAAAAAAATACAGATTTTGTGATCTTTTGCCTTTTTATTAAAAAATATTTTCGTCACATTGCACAAAAAGTACACTATATTTATTATTTTTAGCTCAAAACTTTCCGTATGTACAATAAAACTTCTGACATATAACTGGCAATGGTTGCGGCAGTATTCTCCGCAGCTGTGCTACTAAATCTTGCGATAAGCATGCATATTGTGCCGAGGAAATTGACGGTTATTCATGAATAAGTCAAAATATTAATATCAGAGTTTGAATAAATCATACTGGTGCTGATATTGAAAATAAATTTCGTTAGTCTAAAATACCCGAAATATTTTTTAAACGATACCAGTAAAACTCAAGAACATAGGTTCAATATCTCTGAGAACCAAAGAAGACAAGTTTATCTTCACGTGAATTTTTTTTTATCTGGTTAAATATTTTAATGGCTAAATTTGAATATTTTCATAATGCGATGAATTTATTTTTTTAACGTTTACCGAATTTAGAGAAACAATATATATTGCCAGTTTTAGATATGTTTTTTTATATATTTGTAAGGCTGATTAAAAAAAAAAAAGATGAAAACAGAAAGGATGAAAGAAACTATTTTTTGTTGCAAGGCAAAAGAGAAGCTAGAGATTGTCGTTAAGATAATTTGAATCATTGATAATTTCCTTAATCTTAAAATTTTAAATATAAAAGCAAGAATATTTGAGTGTCGACGGGGTAGAACCTCACTTAGTTTAAGTGGCGAGATCATAAAAAAAGCCTGAAACGGGATATAGAAAAGTAAAGATTTGAGAGCGCTACACTACACAAAATAGTTCGTTTACTACACTATACAATACAGTACAGAAACCTATATTTCCTTACGTTTCACTATCAGGTATTTTTTGTTCACTTTTTTGACAGTGCATATATAAAAAATCCATTATAAAAAGAAGTTAAATTTTACACAGTCTGTATTTGTTTAAATAAAAATTTTTAAATAAGTTAAACTTGTATTACAATTTATGTTTTATTTATTACAGGTTTAGTTAAAATGATGTTAATATTTCAATGTAAAATCACTGATAGAGTATATTTCAATATTTATTAAAATGTTTTTTTCTTCTGAATCTAATACAGAACTCATTAAATGTATGTGAAACAATAAAAATGTTAATAAAATTTTTACATCTCTGCTTTGCAACTCAGATAAGAAAAGGCCTTTCATTTGTAAAACAAGTTGTTAAAACTACAATTTATTGGATTGTACTTGTTTACTCAGAGCAATAAAAAGGTTTTCATTACAAATAGTGAAAAGACGCACGGTTTTATTTTCGAGAAATCTCACAAGGGATATAGATGTCTTACGCGTTCTACTTCTTTCTAATTTCGTGTGTTATATAAGGAGTATTTTCTTATCACATTAACAAGGTATGTTTTTTCACACTGCATTAGTAGGAAATTTTATTGCATCATTTTCTTTTTAATTGAAGTATAATTCTTTAGTTTTGTACAATTCTCTTGTGCGTATACAGTCAATTAATATATTTTTAACAAGTTGTAATGTTTTAAAATACAGTTAAGATGTACGACTATTAACCCTTCAGTGGAAGATCTTTCTATATTTATGAAAAAAAAAATATTTGAAATCTATATATCGGACTAATAATTGGGAAAATAGTAAATAAAAATTTCAAATTTTCGGCTAAAATTTGATATTTTATATCCAGTATGTTATTATTCTGTATACATAATTAGGTTTTTTAATTATTGTATTGTTATAGCTTTCAATTAAATGGGCTTAACTTACTTTAGTTTAACATAATTAGTTTGAACTGCTTAACACTGCGCACTTTTCTTTATATAATTATTTTTAACTATTCAATAAATATAATCAAAGGAATTTTTGCTTTAATAGCTTGATCGTTTTTTTCCAGATTTTTCATTTATTTATTTATTTTTATTATTTTTTGTCAAATGCAGCTATTTGATACGGGCAAAATAAATGTTATTCCATTTTTTGGACTTTTCTTGTTCAGTTATCTCGATCATAATGGCCAAATCTTTTACACATACTGATATTTATAGTGTTCTTAGGTATGTGCCAGACGTGGCACACCGTGAATTGGCGTGATAAAATGCAGTTAATATTGTATTTGTTTGAAAAATATTTTCAAATCTTCAGTCTTACCATTTTGCCACGGATATTTTTTTCATATGATTCTTTTTAATGATAATTTTATAAAAAATGAATCAATGAAAATTTTTATTCGTGAAACCTAATGCATTACAGATATAAAAGTATCATTCAATTAATATATTATATTATGCTTTAGCTTAACTCTTTAGGGACAAGCGACACGTATACGTGCCGCAAAAAGGCTTAAGAATCCTTGTTTATTCTCACCAGTAAAAATTTACTTTAAAATTTGCTCTATTTAAACGGAAATTTTCCCGATTTAATAAGCCACAAATTTCTGTTTTTCAAAACCGGTGACAAAACATAATAATAATATCGTAAAAGATTCGCGTCGCGAAGGGGTTAAAGAGACTGTGGTATTATAAACAAACAAACTTGAAACATAATACTTTTAAAAAAGGTTCTTATATGGTTAGTCATTACTGAAGTTTTGAAAGTCATTTTAACAGAAAATCTTCCACAATTATCAATTTATTAAAAATTACAGAATTTCGTTCTTACAAAGCTTTAAATCGAGCGTGAAATTTGGTATATGTACGTAGAGGTAAATAAGGACATAATATCTTTTTAAAAATGTTAACTAGAAAAAAATGACATTCTTGATTATTTACTAAAAATATTAATTGATTTACATTTGAGTAAGCGTAATACTATTTATAAAAATATTATATTATTATTATAAATATTATACTAAAATTTATAATATTAATATAATATAAAATATTATTATAATACTATTTATAAAAAAATATTTAACTTTTATTTAAATTTTCCAAAGTTTTATAAATATTTACGTTATTTCCTACTTAATCCATAATCTCCTGGCCAATGGAAAAACGATCGTGGTCAGAAATATGCTTTATAAAATGTATTTTAACCATCTCTAATTTAAATAATGCTAATATTTTAAATAAGGGACTCACCATATTATAAATACCAATCAGATGTGGCAGTTCCAAAACTTTCTTCTATCTCATATATCTTAACATTTTCTTAATTGTGCAGCATAGCTGCACTACCGGTCATGTTATTTATACCAACATCTAGAATTAGATTAATTTCTAACTGAATCTCAAGTTTCATGAAGTTCCGTCCATTAGTTTCTGAGTTACAGCTATAGTAGAAATTTTAAAAAAAATCTACATTGTTTTCGGTGTGTTAATTCTGATTAGTCTTTGGTGTACATCACATGGTGGGTGATATGCACTAAATACTAATCAGGATTTATTTTTATCAAATGCTAACTGATTGGGGTATAGTTAATGCAAAATTCTCAAAAATGCACTATAGCAGAAGCACTTATAGATCGATTAGCGTAAAAAAATAAACAAAAATTATCTATAGCAGCGACTAACTGAACCTGAAGTTTGATGAGAATTCATTTATTAGTTCTTGAAATGAACCTATTATAATTATCATGAATAATGCAGCATAGAAGCACCATATTTTGAACGATTTGCACAAAAATATAATCAGCACCAAATTACCTCAGTATTTAGTGAATCTAAAGATATATGAAAATCCGTGCATTATTTTTTGAGAAGGGCAATTGGAGTAATTGTAAATAATGCAGAGCAGTGCCACCTGTTGATCGATATGCATCAAAAACTAATCAGCTCCGGTTTATATCAAGCTCTAACAGAATCGAAAGTTTTGTAAAATTCCGTGCATTAGTTCTTCAGATAGAGCGTCGACATTTTTAATAACACACAAAATGACAAACAGACACTTTCTACAAACAGGCAAACCGTGTTCATGAACTTCTAAAACGTATAAATCCATCGATAACCGCAAGTTAAATTTTTTCTCGAAACCAATACTTTCTTCTTGTAACGATAGAAGAAAGTAAAAATAATTATTTACCATGTTTTTTTTTAATTAAAAATTTACGAAAAATAGAGTGAGGTATTTAATTGTCCATCCTTGTTCAAAACTGGCCTTACTACAAAAAGTCAGTTTTAATAATAATAATAACTAAAAGAAATATTCTCAAAATTTAAATATTATCATTCAAATTAATGTTATATGATTGTCAATTTTGTTGATTTAAATTTTGTTATTATAAGTGAAAAATACTCATCTTAAATTAAATATATATTTTTAATTTAACAGTCACTATTTATACACGATTTTTTTGTTCTCAAATACAAATTAAAGACACAATGTACGTATTTATGTATACACAAATAAATTATTCCTACACCTGATACACAAAAAATTCTATTATATGAAAACCCCTCTTAACTCACAGATGAAAATATTTAATTTAAAGATACATAATGAACCATTAATAACATTAAATAAATAACTTTTTTTAAAGTGTTTATTTTTTTCTTTTTTGGAAGCATAAATTATTTTTTATGTATGCATTTTTAAATATGATATTTCTTCCTGTTAACGAAATTTCGATATAGTTTGTAAAATCCCCTCCCCCCAGCAAAAATACATAATGGAGATTTATTAATTTTAATAAAGTAATTCTTTTTATCAATTTTAATATTAGAAAAATGCAACTTTAGTCATGTCTTTTAATATTTAATAAATAAATCATCTGAAAAATTATGTTTATTTCATTTTGTTTTCTTTCATTTAAATAAAATACTTTATCTGAATTGTTAATACTCAATTAATTCTAAATTTTTTCGGACCATTTATCATACTTAAAATATTGAAAGTATTTGCATGGTTGATTTTTTAGATGCTTAATCTACTTTATTAAACTTCTTTTAATTCCATTCGATAATAACATACCATAAGTTGCTGCAAATGAAAAAGTAATTCAGCAATTAATTTAAAAAAGAACTTCCTTTCAAACTTCGGACAGTCATTTAATTATACACTCCTGGACAAAAGTATAAACTCAGAAAATTTGTAATTTGTTTAGATCATAATATAAATAAACTTAACTTTAAATTAATAAAATAAAGATGAATATTTTTAATAAGACATCTAAATTTAATATAACTGATAAATAAAATGAAGCTAATAATTTAAATAAGAAAATACATTACTTAAAATAATAACATTATGCGAAACCTGGACAAAATTATGAACTCAAAGTTATGAATTTCTCTATTCTGGCATATTTGATATAAATAAATGCACTTTATGATAAGAAACTAATAAATGCAGTCATTATGGATTAATACATGTCAATACATCAATACATATTTTAATTTTTCTCATAAAATAACATTATGTCAAACCTGGACAAAATTATAAACTCAAAGCTGTGAATTTTTATTATAAATAAATGCATTTTGTGATAATAAACTTATAAATAGAGTTATTAGGGATGAATATATTTGAATA
Source organism: Maratus speculifer (assembly GCA_964019185.1). Classification (NCBI taxonomy): domain Eukaryota; kingdom Metazoa; phylum Arthropoda; class Arachnida; order Araneae; family Salticidae; genus Maratus; species Maratus speculifer. Next base: position 324,593,262 of record OZ025290.1, read on the forward strand.
CATGAATGCATTTTTAAGATTTTCTTTCAAAAAAGATGAGTAATATAGTACAGTCTGAGTATAGTACATGTGTAAACTGAAAACATAAAATTATAGAGTTTAAGAAGTGAACATACTTTTGAATCCTGGTGCAAAGTATTAACGCATCCATTCAAAAATGTGTTTAATCGCCATTTTTCTGAATGACTTCGAATATGCAATTTTCCAACTACTCCATAGAGTACTGGTTCCGGGCTGAAAATATAGCCACTTTTAAATCATTTGTGTTTTGATATTGACGTCCATCGCGTTAGACTCTTTGATCCATTGCATCCCAATAATTTTCAATGAAATTTAGATCAGGGTTGCGGGCTGGCCAATTCAAGACATTTACATGCCAGCGCTGCAGCCACTCTTTTGTATTTTTGGCTGTGTGTATTTCTACATTATCTTGCTGAAATACCCAGTTTACTCCAACGATCAATGGTCCATATGGCAAAAGATTATCTGCCAGCATTAACTCGCAGTCTTCTGCTTTCTGTTTTCCATTAAGAAAAGCCAAAGCAGTTTTACTATTCTGAAAAGAACCAGCTCACACCATTACAGATCTTTAATAAAATCATGGAGAGAATTGAAAATATGAATACATGTCGTTTGCCTTAATACAAATGTGAAAAATACTTTCATTGAATCAGTTTCTTATCACAGAACACATTTATTATTTAGATATTAAATACCAGAGTATAGAAATTCATGCCTTGAGTTCATAATTTTGTCCAGGTCTCACATAATGATATTTTATGGGAAAAATTAAAATATGTATTGATATATTGAAATGTATTCATGCATAATGACTCCATTTATTTGTTTTTTATCATAAAATGCAGTTATTTATATGAAATGTGCAAGAATATCGAAATTTGTAACTTTGAGTTTATATTTTTGTCCAGGACTCACATAATGTTATTTTTTTTTAAGTTGTGTATTTTCTTATTTAAATTACTTACTCCATTTTATTTATAAGTTATATTAAATTTAGATGTCTTATTATAAATATTTATCATTATTTTATTAATATAAAGCTAAGCTTATTTATATTATAATGTAAATAAATTAAAAAATTTCTGAGTTTATAATTTTGACCAGGAGTGTATTAATGGAAAGTATAATCAGTATTTTTTTTGTAATGTATTTAACGTATTTTTTCTAGTATCACATAAATTTACTCAGATGCATTTTTATCTATTTCATGTATTGAAACATAACATGGCATTCGAAGCCTACTTTTGAGTCAACTAAAACATTAAAAATATAACTGGCGCAAATTTTAATATTACGATTTTTTATTTTATTTTATTTGTTTATTTTATTTTATTTTATTTGTATTTATTTATTATTATTATTTATTATTTATTATTATTATTATTATTATTATTATTATTATTATTATTATTATTATTATTATTATTATTTTGGTAAAACTGTATGATAAAAATTTCTTTTACATAAATGTATTCAGACAAATACTGAAATAAATAACCAATTAAATGAGAAAAAAATATAACGCAGAAGATAGATGAAAAAAAGGTTGAGTTGGTTTGACATGTCGTCACCTGAGAATAATAAGGTTCTATCACTGTTTTTGAAAAAATTCGCTTACCGATATAGAAATGTTCTATTTGTATCTATGAAGGCATTTTTGCATCAAAATGATGTTATATATAATTTACATATGGTATAACAATTATGTTGTAATATTATTTTAATCCAGAAATGCCTTTATAGATACAAATAGAACATTTCTATATCGATAAGTTATTTTTTTTTCAAAAACACAGATAGAACCTTATTATTCTCAGGTGGCGATGTGACAAGGAATGAAAGAACAGATTGCCACGATCTCTAATGAGCAAGCAACTGGAAGGAAGGAACATAAGAGGAACACCGAGAAAACGATAACCTTGTGATATGGCGCCAACGTTAAGGGGCCACTCATGCGCCAGAGCGTGATGTGGGGTGATGTCCAATAGCCAGTCACGCGCTGACGCGGGAAAATCTTTCACTGATTCTTTGTTACAAAAAGTAAATCGGCCTTTGGGAAAAATCCACTTCTACAGTGCGGAATTAACTATCATCACATCTTTACGTAAGCGGCAGCGAACGTGTTAAAACCTCATTCATCATTGTTCTTTTTTATGTATTTGGAAAAGGTGATCTTAACATTAGATACAACATATAAATAAATTAATTATTTTTGATTGAAACATGTTTTAATTTAATTACATTATATTTAACGGTGTATTTTTATCTCGTTGTTAACATAATATTCTTATTAGTCTTAGATCATGAGTTTTTATGCACTATTTAAAAATATATGTTTGGAATGTGTATTTTATTAATGATGCATTAAATTACGAATAAAAGCAAAAAAAAAAAATGCGCAGATTATTTTCCACACTGCATTACGATTAGATTTTTTTAAATATTGGATGGAATTCTTGTAAAACTCGAAATAGATCAACTAAAAACTACTAGCTACTCATTTAAATTTTAAACTAAGTATTTTCATTTTTTCAATTAAATATTTAACAATTTTTTAAACACCATTCTTAATAAATACATTTTAGATTAAAAAATCCTAGTTTTCTTTAAAAAAAATTGTTGATAAAGATGTTTATCTAGAAAACTTTAACATGTGCGTAGTAACTGTAAATTAATGTATAGAAGCATTTACGTATTTTTCAAATTTAAAAAGTTATAATTATTCTAAGATATTAATATATTTCTTAAATTTCGTTGTGAAATACTACATTTTTTTTCCAAGTGTTAAATACCGGAAGTTGACATTATCTTATTAACGTTGCTTATCCAAATAATAGATACCTAACAAAGCAGAAGGAAATCTGATTTCCTTAGTAAAGTGTTCCATTAAATAAATTTATTTTGAGAATACAAAATTATAAGTCATTACGGTATACGATAGTTTCCTTCCGTTCTGTCGTGCCCACGAAAGCATCAAATAAGAAACAATAGTGTTTTATGGAGAAAAGATTTCTTATTGAATTTGTATTGTTCACTAAATAGTCGCATATAATTAGAATCTGCTTTTTCGGTTAAATAATATCGTTTTTTTACATATTTTGTAAATTATCTCTGTAAACTGAGTTGATTGAATTGGAAGTTCTTTGGTGTTTATTTAGTGTTTTAGCGCAATGCTGGCATGGTTATATATATATATACATATATATATATATATATATATATATTGATAAACAAAATGACTTTTCGAATTGGTCTGGATCAGACTGCAGAAACTATTAATCACTTAACTGATTCTTTTTTTTTTTTTTTTTTTTTTTTTTTTTTTTTTTATTTTACTTACAATAAATCGAAAATATGTAGTAATACCAGTTTATTTTAAGCTAAAATATTTGGAATATTAAGTTTAAACTTGTATGCCATTAAATAGTATGAAAATGTATTTAAAAATTTTAGTGGTGTAAAAAACATTAAAAGATGGATCAAGTAAACTTTTCTTGCCCGAACGACTTACGGGCTAATCAGTTAAGTAGTCAAATAGATCTGACTAATAATTTTAATTAAAGATATCATAGTTCATTGTGGCCATAAAACAGAGGTGGCCAGTTTTATTTGTCTAAAATTCACTTTCCATAGTTTTTTCCAAATTATAATTTTGTCTTTTTTGTATTGAAAAATCTTTCCGGCCAGTACTGTGAGGAAGAAGAAGCTTTCACATTCTTTATTATTTATTTATTTTGAATCAAGTTACATTATTCAACCATACAAAGCACAAATTAGTGGAACACGGTAACAGAAGATTGAATACTTGTTTTTATCAATACTGAATATGACTGAATTTCAAGAAATTAATCAATATGATCTGGTTTTATTTAAAGCGATGTATGTTCGATGGCCAAAGTCGGCTATATAATGAAATGCCTGTCATTTTAAAACAACATGATGTGTGAAATTAACCAATGAGCTTGATCGAGATCTTGGTTAGTTATGTGCACATGTTCACTGGCATTGAAATAAGTTTATATACACGAGTATTGTCGCAGAAAAATAAGTTTTTCAAAATGTCACCCGCTTTAGAAATTCAAAGTGCTATAACTCAGCAATTTTTAAAGATACAGACAAAAGAAATTTCTGGAATCTATCAAAGTGCTATAACTCAGCAATTTTTAAAGATACAGACAAAAGAAATTTCTGGAATCTACTTATCTACATCAAACTCACAGAAAAACAATATTTAATTTAAGTTAACTTATTTAATAATTAATTAATTTGGGTAGTATTAATACAGAAAAATAAATTTTGACAATATGCAAATGGTATAATATACAAAAAAGAAGAAAAAACATAATAACAATTTTATTCTTTTCAAGTAACAGTAACTGCTTTATGTTTCCGTTAATTCCTTTACTGAATAAAAATTACATTGATAATCGTTAAAAATGCACACGTGTCCTCCAAACGTTGAAGTATGACAGCAATAAATTGATTTACAAAAGACATTTCTCAGACTCATAAATCTAGCTTAAGCGTAATGTTTCTCTTCAAACTGATAAATACCATAATATTTCTTTTCATTTAATGAAGATATTTCTGGAATAAAACATAATAGGAAACATTTTGAGAAATTTATTTTCAAGCATTTTACTTTTACATTTAAACTTTTTGCCCTTTTTTTTTACTTAGATCTCAAGGAATGTATGACTCAAGTTCTTAAATAAGATAAACACCAAGTATCAGCTTAAATTCTTTAAATTCACTTCAACATTATACATAAAATTTATTGTTTCCGTTAATAATTTTACTGGATATAAATAAGATTTATATTCCTTAAAAATGCATACACGTGTCCTCCAAACGTTAAAATATTACAGCATTAAATAAATTAAAAAAAGCATTTATCTGACGTTTAAGTTTGGATTAAGCTTAATATTTATCTTCGAACTGATAAATATAATATTTCTATGTATTTTAACGAAGATATTTGGTAGAATAAAACATAATAGCAAACATTTTGGCAACTTTATTTTCAAGCATTTTACTAATGAATTTAAACTTTTTGCTCTTTTTTTACTGAGATCACAGGAAATGTATAATCCAGGTTTATAAATAAACTACACACAAAGTATAAACTTAATTACTTGATACTCACTTCAAGGTTATATATAAGATTTAATTATGATGCATTAATATGGAAAAAATTTTTGGCAATATGCAAATAGTATTAAATACAAAATACAAATAATAATAATAACAACAATTTTATTCTTTTCAAGTAACAGCAATTGCATTATGTTTCTATTAATCCTTTTACTGCATATAAAAATAAGATTGATAATCATTAAAAATGAATATGTGTGTTCTCCAAACGTTGAAATATTACAGTAATAAATTACGGTACCCTGGGGTAATAACGCCGCGTTAAGGTTCTACCAATTTTCACTGCTCAGTTTTAGATTGTATTTTTCAAACAAATATATGATTTGATACAGCAGCACATTGAATATCTATGTAAAAAAAATAATTGAACAGATATGTATTCATAAAATGTAATGGCGTGATTTCTCGACCAATGCTATTTGGCGTTATTACCCACCTATATGGGTAATAACACCATGCAAACAAAACTATGAAATAAGATGGAATAATTGCATGTAGATTGCCGAATTCTAAAAATACAAACTCTAAAAACTAAAAAATTGACAAATTGCATTCTAAGCTATTCAAAATGTTCAAATGTTTGAGAAAGTGTAAGAAAAATAAAGGTGTGGTGTGGGGGGGGAGGATGAGGCAAAAGAATATCAGACCGTGAAATTCTTTTGGCTTAAAAAGGACCGCTTAAATAGAATTATTAGAAACATTGCACAGTTTTAACTGTGTTTATTTGAATCAGTACTTAGGATGTAGCTCGGCCACTGTAGGGAATCAACCGGGGTATTAATGCCAAGGATGGGCATTATTACCCCGTTATAGTTACTGCGCTGTACATTTTAAATTACAAATTATCTCGAAAATATATCCAAAATCTTCAACAACATTTTGAAAGTCCATGAAATATACTACAAAGTTATGTAATTAACAAAGTATTTCCGGATAAAAAAAATAGTCTTCACATCACAAAACGTATCTCGCAAATTTTAGATCAAGCGTTAATTTTAGTTGCTTGTAAAAACAATAAGACCTAAAAAGGAAACAAACTAACTTGAAGCTGTTTTTGCGATTTATATGACTCAAAACCCTTCTGCGCAGAACACATGGGTGTCATTTACCTGATTATTTCATAATTATGCATAATATTAGCACTTGGCGTTATTACCCTGCCTGGCGTTATTACACCAGACCACCTTAATTTACAAGAGACATTTCTCTGACTCATAAATATGAATTAATCTTAATGTTTTTCTTCGAACTGATAAATACTATAACACTTCTTTGCACGAAGATATTTGTAGATTAAAACATAGTAGCAAACATTTTGGCAACTTTATTTTCAAGCACTGAATTTAAACTTTGTGCTCTTTTTTTTTACTGAGATCACAGGAAATGTATAATCCAAGGTTTTAAATAAACTAAACACAAAAAAACAACTTAACTACTTGAAAACCACTTCAACATTATAAATAAAATTTAATTTAGGATACATTGATATAGGAAAAATTTTTTGGCAATATGCAAATAATATAAAATACAAAATATGAAAAAATAAAATAAAATAAATAAAAATTTTATTCTTTTCAAGTAACAGCAAATGCATTATAGTTCCGTTAATCCTTTTACAAGTTATAAATAAGATTTATATTCCTTAAAAACGCACACACGTGTCCACCAAACGTTAAAATATTACAGCATTAAATTATTTTACAAAAGAAAATTTTCTGAGGTATAAATCTGGATTAAGCGTAATATTTGTCTTTGAACTGATAAATTTCACATTATTTATTTACATTTGATGAAGATATTTGTAGAATAAAACATAATAGAAAACATTTTGACACCTTCAAGCATTTGACAATTTTCAAGCATTTTACTTATGAATTTAAACTTTTTTTTCTTTTTTTTTTACTAAGATCTCAGGAAATGTATAATCCAAGTTTATAAATAAACTAAACACAAAGTATCAACTTAGGTACTTGAAACACACTTCAATATTATATATAAGATTTAATTTAGGATTAGGGATTACAATCCCGGGATCCCGCATCCCGGGATTCCAGGATCCCGGTGTATTTTTTATCCCGAAAATCCCGGGATTTACGGGATTATCTGGTTTTTTAGTGGAATAATATTCAACTGAATTTAAAAAAAAAGATATTTATAAACTTTCGCTTTTGGTTGGGAAAAAATCAATTTTCATGAAGTTTATACATGATTGAAACAGAATATGTACCTCAAATATGTTTTACATATATTTACTTGCAAACACATGTAACACATACAGCTTTTAGACAGGAAAAATGAAATCATCTGTTTATTTCGATTTCACTGAGTTGGTCGAAATTTCCTTCACTTCGTAGATCATTTTCTAATTAGCTTTTACTGATAAGCGTCGCATTTGTGTATGATAGTCATTAAGGGCTAACTTCTTTCCCTTTCGTGAATTCAGACTTACTTTGCTTTAAAGATGCCGAATGAAAAGGATTCCGTGGCTCATCGGAAAGACAATGATACATCTTCAGTATGGTACCACTGTTTAACGCCAAAAGATGGAAAAAGCGCTAAATGTAAAAGGTGTAGCGCAGTGCTTGAAACATTAGATGGATCGACTAAGGGATTGCAGAATTTATTAAATACTCTATTCCTTTCCAAAACTCAAGATTGCACAGAAGATAAATTGCCTTCTAAAAAGTTGAAAATAGAGGACTATTTTAGTAGTGATAAGGAATCACTAGATTTGATTCTATCGAGAATGATTGCTTAAAGATGGTTTCTCATTTAATGTTTTCATCGCTTCAATTGATTTAAGAAATTAACTGATAGCTAAAGACTATAATGATTTGCCAAAATCTGCAGTATCAGTTCAAAATCGTGTAGTGAACTATAGTTTCATAATAAAGATGTTAATTACAAGAGAAATACAAACTTTTAAAACTTCAGGGAAAAAATTAGTTTGATTTTGACGAATGGACATCTACTGCAAACAAGCGATTTATGAATATTAATGTCCATTCAAGAAATATAAATTTAAACAAATTCTTTAATTCAGGACTTGTGCCTATACATAGGTCTTTCATTGAATAAAAGTATATCGAAATGCTAACACTGCGCCTAAAACAGTAGGGCACTTCAATGAAAAAAAAAACGTTGTTGCTATCGTAACTGATGGACAAAATGTAATGCTGAAAGTCGTAAAAGAAATTGAAGTTAATTAACAGTTTTGTTTCTCACATGGCATTCTTTTAGCATTCTTTGTGATGATCTATTTTGTAATCAACGAAATATAGAACCAGAAACTTCCTCAAGTAAAACAATAGCTGAATCATGCTGCAAAAGTGGAAATTTATCCCTAGAAGAAGATGATAAAGATGAAGATATTGAATCTTCCGAAAGTTTAGAATCGGGATTTGTTTTAATTTTTGAAGATGAAAACGGCTTTTCATACTCTGATGGATATATCAATGAACTTATTTAAAAAGTTCGAAAATTAGTAATTTATTTTAAACGATCTGCAACAAGGAATGAAGTTCTTCAAAAGTATGTTAAATCTGAAAAAAGAAAGAACTTTCCCTTTTTTTAGATTGCAAGACTAGATGGAATTTCTGGTAATTATACTTGAATTGATTTTATTTCTTGAAAAATAGCATACAGAAAGCTTTAATCGATTTAGATCATAAGATCTGAATTGACGATTCCGATTTTCTACTTATAAAGTAAATTATTGAAGTCCTCAAACCGATACAAATCACAATAGAAGCAATCTGTCGCAGTGATTCTAATTTGTTAGCCGCAGACGCAGCCTTAAAAATTCTTTTAAACGAATTGTCGGAGAAAAAAAAAATATAAATTTGCTTATAAAATGACAGACATGCTAAAACTATGCATTAGAAAACGACGGCGTATGAAATTATCGGGTGTTTTAATATATTTGCATAATCCTAAACGTGATGACCTGAGTGCAAACTAGCAGTATGTTTTCTATTCATTACAAAACTGTTATTAAGAAGCAAGTAAAAGCAATAATTGGAAGGGTGAATAACAGTGTTGATAATAGCAAGCTTGAAGATATAGAAATAACGCATATTGAGCTCACTGCGAAACGTCAAACTCATAACCAAACATTTAAGGAAAAATTACAACAAGAAATAGAAAAAAGCATGCGAATTGTCGAACCTGAAACACAAAAAACAAAAGTATTTATTAATACAAATTAGAAATGAGATGTCTCTTTTTGAAAATGGAGGAGTACGCGGACATCCTTTAAAATTATCAATATTTGCTGACAATTCCTCCCGCGAGTGTCAAAGCAGAACGACAGTTTCAGCTGCAGGATTTATTGCTAACAAAATTAGAAGTCGACTTGGAGGTGATACTTTAGATGCTTTGATATTTCTTAGATCATATTTTCAAAGGAAAACCGATTAGTTAAGATATACTGAGCTATTCAAACTAATGTTCTTTTTTTTTATTATCTTGGCATGCAATATTTTTTTATGTTATGCAACGTTTTCAAATTTTAACAACTATCACTAATTAGAAATTTAAATAATACATTTATTTAAATTTTTATTGTTATATTTTAGTATGTGTTAAGTACTTTTATTTCAAGAAAAAAAGCATTATGTAAAGTCTTGTGGTTAGAAATCTTGTGTTTTCGATATCCTAAATTTGTAATCTTTAGTTATTTGGCAATGAGAATAATTCAAAATTTAATTAGTGATATTATTTTATTAATTATCTTTCCATATTGTAAATATTTACCTATTCAAAGATTTTTTCAACACCAAATGAAAGAAATTATATGGAAAATAAAACAACTTAACAAATAGACAATTAATAAACTTTTTTGTTGTTGTTGTTACATTGTCAAACATAAACAGCATATTTGTTTTAATTTCCAGTTGTTGTAATTTATCCTATACTTTTTTTATTATTAACTAAAAATTTTTGAACTTGGTATATTTTCTTAAGTTAGGCTGTATTTTTGCTTTAATTATTTTTTTACAATATTGTGAAATTTAGCTATTGTAAGAATTGGTAATATTGGAGAAATTTTAATTTTCGTAATCCCGGGACTATCCCGGGATCCCGGGATTGAATCTAAACAATCCCGAAATCCCGGGATCGGAAATTAGTCTCGGGATTGTAATCCCTATTTAGGATGCATTATTATAAAAAAATAAATTTTGGCAATATGCAAATATTATAAAGTACAAAATACGAAAAAATAATAATAACAATTTTATTCTATTCAAATAACAGTAACTGCATTATGTTTCCGTTAATCCTTTTACTGGATATAAATAAGATTTAAAACCCTCAAAAGGCACTCACGTGTCCTCCAAACGTTGAAATACTACAACAGTAAATTAATTTACAAAAGACATTTCTCTGACATATAAATCTGGATTAAGCCTCCGAGTCACCCAATACTCTAAAAAGTGTTGTCTTTTAAAAACTCAAAAAAAAAAAAAAAAAAAAAAAAAAAAAAAAAAAAAGAAATTTAAAAAAGAATTAACAAATATTATATGTATTTTATTTTTACCTATTTATTTATATTTAATTTTATTGTTGTTATTTTTAGTTGCCCGCAAATTATTTAAACGATTTCTAGCAGCTTTTACAGTGCAGTAATTAGTTCCCTGTACCCGTTTGCCGGATTCTATCAATTCTGAAGTAGACATTTCCAGTTGTAATTATCCTGTGCATTATATTGTAACAAAATAATGCTAACTTTTGTATTAATGTGAATAATGCTAATTTTGTATGTTTGCATATTAAACAGGCTTTTTGAATATCAAAATATTGATAGCATCCGAAAACATGATAATCTAATTTTAAAAAAATATTATTGTAGTATAAAGTATATTCAGAAATATTTTAGAAATTGATGGGCAACATATAAAAGTTTATTCTTTACATTCTTCTTGAAATTCCGATGATAAAAAGCTCGTTGAAATTTTTATAGGTAAAGGAACTTTTTCTGGAGTCTTCGCAGACTCAATTAAGACTATTATATATATAAGACTACTATTCTTGAATATAATACATTTTTGTGGAATAGAAACATCTTTTTTTTTCAGTATAGTATGATTAAAATAAATTCTCATTTTTTGTCATATATTTAATCGCTCATAAATAAGTAAAAGATCACAAAACATTTGTTATTCATTCTTTTAATGGGGTCCGGAACACATTTTAATTTTTCGCCGGGTGTGCAAATTTTTTATAGAAAACATTTTGACAACATGAGCGGGCGCGCGTTGTAAATTGTACTAAAGGGGAAATGGAATCAATAATTTCAGCTTTTTTCTTTTTAATTATACAAATACTTTCGCATACAAATATCATATAAGTTATCTCTGATCACAAAATATTTTGCAATAGGGGAGAGTGGAGATGAATGGGACAACATAAATTTATATATGTCCCCAAACATAAATAATTTGATAATTTACCTGACTGATTGGCAGAACTGAGGTCATTTCATAGACATAGTTTCAAGGCTATATCCATAACAGAAGATTAACTATTGTACAAAGTGTATTTTTCAAGAACCAAAATAAGTTTTTCTGTTTAATCTTTTTAGTATTTAATTGATAGTTAACCTTCTCAAAACATTATAATTTTTTTAATTTTAGAAGAATATAATCTCTTGTTATACTTATGATTGAAATGAACAACACTGACAGTACTTACTAAGCCTAATAACTGTTTTATATAACCATGTGACGGTGGGGAAGAATGAGACACTCCCTTTCATCCACAGGGCTATTCGAGAATAAATAAAATTACATTTTGTCATTAACTAGAAACCAGATGTTAAGAAGTGAAAACGAGGCCACTGTCGTGTCCTAACCAATACACCAGAAAAACAATATTTGGAAAAAAAAAAACAAAAAAAAACAAGAAAAATGAATTGCCATGTTTCAAGAAATATTTTTAGTAAAGGTATGGACAGTAGTTTTGAATCTGACAATTTATTACTTTATGATGAAGATGAAAGTGATTTGAACTTGATTTCAAGTGATATAGACCACCAACTTTGCAGCTTGGATAATATAGATGGACTTTCTCCTAACAAACATATTTGCGAAAAAAATATTTATCATTACGTTGCTGGGGTTTTAAAGAACAATAATGATAACCTTCAAGTACAATTATTGATAAAAAAGGATCATAATTCCTTATTTTATTTTACTGATCTACCAGAAATTTATTTTATTAATCTGTAGGATATTGTTATGAAACTACAAGAGCCTAGACCTTCGGGAACTGCTAGAACCAAAGGACTGCTGTCATTTGATATTAGCTTCAGTCAATATGTAGTAAAATAAAATGTATCACTCAGTTTTCAAATAAAATATGTTTAAAAATTTTTTTTACCAGTACCATTCATCCCCACCATGGCGAAGAATAGGACAGTATGCATGCATGTTAAAAAAATATTAAAAATTTAAAAAAGCAATTGTTTATTGAAATTAGTATGTAAATAAGTTGCTAAACGCTGAAGTATTCTTTAAATAATATTTTTTAAATTAACAAATGTATACAACTTAAGTTATTAGTAAAAATGTAAAAATTGTACCATTCATCTCCACTCTCCCCTACACTTATTTTGTAATAACAGACTAAATCAGAAGTTTAGATATATAATAAAAAAAATGATGCCCAGTTAAACTGATGGCATAGATCTCACAGGCTATGCAGACTAATTGTATATTACAGCCTTATATAATAATGCCTTTCGAAAAAAATAAGGAAGGAAGTATCCCCCCCCCTATTCCCTTTCTTTATACTTACTCATTGAAGCTCCAAAACTAATCAGGGCTATGTCTTTTCATATAATAAACCTGCATCCAAAATTCGAAGCAAATCGAATAATTCTGCATAAAAACCCATTTATGTTATTTAAGAAACGTTATTCCCCGTTTCCTCTTTTATAATTAACCATTGTAACTCCAAAACTGTTCAGAAATTCAACTTATCAGAAAGAACCTACATCAAAAATTTAAAGCAAATCGGATAACTCTGCTTAAAACTCTATTTAGCTAACTTAAGGGGGAGGTAATTGCCCGTACCCCCCTTTAAAATTAACAAAAGAACACCACAACAAATGGGCGAAGCTTCTTATTACTATGAACCTGTATCCAACAATTGAAACAAATCGGTTAATTCTGCATGAAGAAGCATTTACATAAATTATGAGGGGTATTTTCCCTATTCTCCCTTTATACTTACCCGGTGAATTCCAAAAACAAATGAGGGAAGCGCCATTTCTACTAAGACTACGCCGAGAAGAAATACATAATGGAGATACATTAATTTTAATAAAGCAATTTGTTACCAATTTTAAGATTAAGAAAATGAAACTTACCATGTCTTTAATTGCATAACAAATAATTCATCTGCAAAATTAATTTGCTTTCTTTCATTTCCCATTCCACTTACATTAAATACTTTTTATATAAATTATTAATGGTCAATTAATTTCAAAAATCTTCGGACCATTTATCATACTTGAAATATTGAAAATACATTCGAGACTTATTTTTTAAATGCTTGCTCTAATTTATAATTTTTCTCCACTCGACATACCATAAGAAAAATTAGAAACTCGACAAACGGAAAATTAGAACCACAATTAATTTAAAGTAGCATTTGCTTTTAAACTTTAGGCAGTCATTTAATTAAATTAATGGAATATAGAATCACAATGTTTTCTGTCATACATTTAACGTTCTTTCTGGTATCTTATAACATTACCTGTGATGTGACACACCCGTGTGATGAATCATAAAATAGAATTGCTTGCATTTCTATTTTTAAATCAACCAAATAACTTAAAATTGAACTTATATACCGGGTGTCCCAAAAATGACTGATGGATTTTAAAATTCAACAACTTTCAAACGGTGACAGATTAAAAAAAATTTTGCAGGAGGGTTATGTATAATGTCAGGAGTTTTTTTACCGCAATTTTTTATTTTAGCTCGAATTTCGAACAATAGGTGGCGCTAACGGCGATTGAAGGCCAGGTGATCAGTTTTGAGTGAAGCGTTGACCTGACTTTTAATCGCTGTCAGCGCCATCTGTTGTTTGAAATTCGAACTAAAATAAAAAAAATAACGTAAAAAAACTCCTGACATTATACATAACCCTCCTGCAAAAATATTTTAAATAGCTGTCACCGTTTGCAAGTTACTGAATTTTAAAATCCATCAGTCATTTTTCGGATACCCGGTTTGTGTGTTTTTTAAAGTTAAGAACATATATGTTTGCTAAAATGTTTTTCAAAAGTTTATAAATGTTTTCAAAAAGTTGAACTCTGACATTTAGGCATTTATATAGGACTGACTGCTTGGAGATATTTTTCTACAATGTTTGTTGTATCAAATAATCACTTTTTTTTATAAACTTGCTAATGGGCCCGGCGTTGTCCGGGGCCATGGATGTTTTCAAACAAATTACGAATATTTAAAATTGTCAATCACACTAAAATAAAAAAAAAAAAATTAAATTTTATCTGGAGAAAATTTTAAATTTTAGATTATATCAAATTTCATCTGAGTGAAGAAAGGTACATATTTCTGTTACGAAAACCATATTTTGGAAGAGTAAAGAAATATAGTCGTTGATTTTGACTGTTTTTAACCCCAAAAATAATGCAATAATTGAATTATTTTAAAATTCCTGTCTTCAATGAAACCTATCCCATGCAAAATCTCATGAGCACGTGCTTGAGATGCACTGTACATCTGAACAAACTGTAAAACAACATAAAAGGAATAATTACCAAATTTATTTATTTATTATTTATTTTGTATTTATTTTGTATTTATTTATTTTTTTAAGGTGCCATGGATGGATTTTGAAGATCAACTGTCAATCAATCAGGAAAAATAAAATCATCAAAACGGGAAAAAATAACAAATGCGTGTGCAATTTGTTGCTAGCATTCAGCTGTCAAAAGCAGTTCTTTAATCCCATATTTACCGCCTCTTCTCATTCGCTGGCTTTTCGCGGGTAGGTGGCTAGTTGTAAAGAGCCTCTAAACTGGCTGCTTCGTTGCCGTGGATTGGTGGAAAGCTGCAAATTTCCTCCTGCCCTGAAAGTTTTTTTTTTATTTTTTAATCGAAATTGAAATTTATAATCCGACTTCGAAGTATACTTTCCGATGTTAGCGTCCACACATGACAAAAAATTCAGAGACCTGCATGTTATAATTTCGGTGTTATCCGCGTTCAGGCAAGCAGAGAGACATCTGTTATTGTATATCTATAGATTTTTTAGGGTACCTGCCTAAATTTTCAGCTAATTTTGAAGAAAGTGCTCAATATTGAATAAATATACATTTTTTCCTCAGTTGTAATAAAAATGTTTAAAAAGTACATACTAACATTAATTTCATAACATTTTAAAAATGTGTAATTGTTTTTTAATTTAGTGCTTACACAAGACAGCGTACACCAGGGTGGCGAATGATCAGGGAAAAACACAGAGAAAAGAGGAGTTAAATACCAATATTTTGTTAAAGAGAAATTCGCCTTCTTTAGTATCTTCATATTATTCTAAGGATTTTCTGTAAGAAATTACTTGCAATTTTCTCATTTTTTGACTCAGTTTTTCAAACTATTCTTACAGTTAACTGTGTACTGAACTAATTTCATAATAACTTCAAAATAAACTGAGGCATTCCAGTGCATTCTTTTAATTACATTTTTTTAATATTTGAGTACCTATGAAATAATTACATTAGCACTTATATTTTTCCTTGAAAAATTCGAACAAAATACTGGAAACTATTTTAGTAACAAACGTATGTGTTTCGAATCAAAACGTAAGATTTAATCGAAATATTAAAACTTTAGAAATTACACAAATTAGTGATTTCTAAGACTGAAAGTTAAAATGGATTAAATTTTCATTCTGAAAAATAATGTTTATTTAGTTTTTTTTTTATGTAGAGATTAATTTCGTTCATATTTTGAAAATGATATTTTGATATTTTTGTATATTTGAGAAATTCCTTTTACAATCTTGTTGCATGAAATTTGCTTATTTTTTACTCAAATCTTTAAGTTTCTTATCAACAAAAATTTTAGAAAGTTGGTTTGCTTATAAAATTTAATCTATAAAATTCAATTAATAAATCAAGATAAAAAGAAAGTCTCTAAAAATTTTCAAAGTAACGAAAATTCTCTTAGCTCAGATTTGATTATAAAAGCTTATAAGATTAGTAACATTTAAATAATCATCACATAAAACTCTTTTAAGGTCTTTATTTCTCTGAAACCAACATTTATATACATAATTTTCTTTAACTGGAAAGAGAAATGTTTAAAGGAACATAAAATAGACCAATAATGCCTATTATTAACTAAACAAACTTAGGGAAAAACAAAATGCATAATTATTCACTAACAATACTTCTTTATTTCAAAATGCTTTACAAATGGATTAAAATACTACATGATTACTCAGCGATTTTCATGCTATATTTGATTTTCTGTGAAAGTTATTAATCTTCGGACTTCTAAAAATTTTTAATTTATTCTACTCTTTCCTTTAAACGGCACAGATGGCAGCAAACATTTAATTAAAAAAAGAATAATTTACGTTATGCATAATTACGACACAAGCGTAATATTTCAATTTAGATTGTTCAACAACATGCATTTTTTTATAATCTCACATATTTATAAAATAAAAGGGAACAGAAAACATTTTAACATTTCATTTTAAATTTTATACTATTGGCTATCATATATTGCAGATTTTTCTTTGATTTCTGTATTATTTATCGTAAGTACGAAAATAATACAGAAATCAAAGAAAAATACATTAACACAAATTAACATTTTTTTAAAATAAAAAAATATTTTCCACAATAAAACGAATGTTCTAAAATGTATTAGTTTAAAATCAATGCCATTTTTATACAGATTTTAGAACATGTATTTTGCGAGTTTTTAAAGGAGCTAAGTGCCAAATATCAACTTATTGTCTTTAACACAATCGTGTTTTAACTCCCCGATTACATAGGGAGTTACCGGGGACTCTCTATAACTCTTACGTTATAGGGAGTCCCTTATAACGTAACACTTTATAATGTAAGGGAGCTAGCTATATTATGAGGAGTTAATATATCCCAATATATCCCTATAACGTAACTCGTCACCTATATGTGTCGTCGTAAGGAGCGACGCATATAAAAGACGCAAAAGGGATCAAGAATCCTTATTTATCCCCAGCAGTAAAAATTTATGGCAATTTTTCATTTTTTAATCAGAGCATTTTCTAGATATAATACGGAATAAACTCATGTTTTTAAAAACCGATGACAAAACATTACAAATTTCGCGAAACGGTTAAGCTTACACAAAAATTACAAACACAATTTAACCTTTTATCGACAAACATTAGTTATGGAAACTGCCTTACTTATAAATACCAAATATCAACGTCATTTCTTAAAATTCACTCCAATATTATAAATAAAATTTGATTTAGGATGCACTATGGACAAATAAATTTGACAATATGTAAATTGCATAAATTACAAATAATAATAATAATAATAATAATAATAATAATAATAATAATAATAATAATAATAATAATAATAATAATAATAATAATAATAATAATAATAATAATAATAATAATAATAACGTTTATTCTTTCCAAGTAATGGTAATAACATTATGTTTTTGTTATTTCTTTTACTGGATATAAATAAGATTTACAATCATTAAAAATGATTACACGTGTCCTCGAAACATTGAAATATTACAACAGTAAATTAGTTTAGGAAAGACAATTCTTCGACACATAAATCTAGATTAAGCGTAATGTTTTTCTTCGAATTGATAATTACCAGGATACTTCTTTTATTTTAATGAAGAATTTCGTAAAATAAAACACAATAGCATACATTTTGACAACTTTATTATGAAATCTTTACTCGTGAATTTAAAGTATTTCCTAATTATACATTGATTTTCACTTTATTCTGGTATTTTTAGGATACTAAATATATTATGAAACATTTATGGTACTACCTTTCTTCAAATACATGCATACACTATAAAAAAGACGGATGTTTCTTAATCCTTGAAAAAGTACAATATGCACGATCGCAAATAGATAATAACATGCTCAGAGTCGCTCAATACTCTGAAAAGTGTCCCCATTAAGTTTTAGAAACCCCAGAAAAAAGTATTTTTTTTTTTCGGAATTTCAAGAAGAATTTACAAAAAATAATTTTTATGAGCTGCCCGAAAATTTCGAAAACTTTTCCTTATAGCTTTTACAATTCATTAAATAATTCTCTGTGCCTTTAAAATCATTTTTACGGATTCTATTAATCCACAAGTAAACATTTTCAGCTATATAACCAAATTTGTATGTACAGTTGTAACAAAATTATGCTATTTAAAAAATATATATATGCTAATTCTGTTGATATTTTATGTTTGCCAGTTTAATTTTTTTTCTGAAATTCAAAATATTTTACGAATTGAATATTTCCAATTGAACGAAAAATTGACCAGCCCGTTAATCGAGCTTTGCCTTGCAAGGCCAATGCTTTACCGTTTAAGCTAACTTGGTGACAATATCAAGCATTTCTCGCTCAGATAATCTTTCAAATCTCTCAATCCATTGTCATAAAATAGCATAAGAGAGAGTTTTTAAGACATTTGTGAAATATTGACTTACAACAGGATTTGACATAAATTACAACTTCTTAATATTTTTGGGGGTTTTATATTACGTGATCTAAGAAATCCTATTTTTTAAAGAGTAAAATGTATGTTTTAAATAAAAGACTGGCATATGGTGCAAAGAGAATTAAGCAAACTATTATTATTGTTACTATTATTATTATTAAATATGAAATTAAAAGGAAACCCTAATAAGAAATGCATAAACATATGCGGTCATTACTGTATGTAGACAGTAAAAAATAATTTAAGCCAGAATAATATTTGATGAAAAGACGTGTACTATTAATAGTACGCCAGATCCTAGCGGGTTAATGTGCTCTAAAATGTTTAAGAATAATTCGTTTAAAATGTCTAAAGTTAAAGATTCCAAAATGCTTTACTTTTTCTAATAGTATCTGCAGAGTTTCCCCTAGAGGGTTTCAGGGGGCGCTCCGCCCCTCCTGCCCCTTAGTTTAAAAAATAGCGCACCTCTTGCCTCACATCCAAAAACTAGCGCCCCTCTTGTCATTCATAAAAAAACGCAGCCCTCCAGCGATGATCCGAACGCGCTACAGCGCGTAAATTACGCAAAAGATCGGCGACGGTACGCACAAAAATAGCCTCATACGCATTCCGCGGGACGGGTAATTTCGTCAAAAAATCGCTAAAATAACGGCAAGTTTCATTAAAAATCGCGAAATAGCGACTAATTTCCGGCAAGATTCGACAAAAATGTCTAATTTCGTCACAAAAACGACAAATTTCTTCAAAAAATCGCAATAAAACGGTAATGTCAAATGAGACACAAAAAACGGCAACTTTCGTCAAAAAATAGTGATAAAACGGCAGATTTCGTCAAAAGATTTGCAAAAAAACGGCAAATTTTGTCCAAAAATCGCAATAAAACGGAAAATTCTGTGAAAAGTTCCGTTTTTTCACGATATTTTCAGGAGATTTGTCGTTTTATCGCTATTTTTTAGCAAAATATGTTGTTTTTGCGATCTTTCAGCAAAAACTACTGTTTATGTGATCTTTTTATGTTTTTTCGCGATTTTTTAATAAAATTTACCTTTTTTTTCTTTTTTTCAATTTTTTGATGAAATTTTTGTTTTTGCACGACTTTTTGAACCGCTTGATTCTAGGTTGAACTCTATAAAAGTGCCCTTAAAAATGAAAAAAATGCCCTGAAAAATGAAAAAGGTGTTCTTTTGAGAATAGTACCGCCCTGCCCTTTTTTAAACTTGGGGAAACTCTAGTATCTGTTTTCCTTTTTTTTTTTTTTTTTTTTTTTTTTTTTTTTTTTTTTTTTATTGATGCAAAATAGATCTTTACTTCATTAAAAATGCATACTTGTAATCTACAAACATTAACTATAATAATCTTAAATATGTTTAACGGAAATATTTCTTTGATGCATAAAACAGGATTCACCATAATGTTTCTGTTTAAACTGGTAAACATAGGAATATTTCTTTTTATGTTAAGACATATATGTAAAATAAGAGGCATTAGCAGGTACTTCGTTATTTGTATTAAAATCACAACTATATGATTTTAAAATATTTTCTTTTTTCCCTTTTTTTCTCGCATTTTGATAAAAGTTAAAACAAATAATGACATAACAATTAAACAATTAACATTAAACACATCGAGTATATATTTTAAACACTTTTTTAAAAAATTAGACAATATTTAGATAATTTAAAAATATTTCCTAATTTTTCATTGATATTTATTTGATTTCCCCATTTTTTGCAAATTTAATGCATTAAAAATTAAAAGAATTTTAAACATTTTAAATACATGCATTTTGATAAAAGTTAAAACAAATAATGACATAACAATTAAACAATTAACATTAAATACATCGAGTATATATTTTAAAAACTTTTTTAAAAAATTAGACAATATTTAGATAGTTTAAAAATATTTCCTAATTTTTCATTGATATTTATTTGATTTCCCCATTTTTTGCAAATTTAATGCATTAAAAATTAAAAGAATTTTAAACATCTTAAATACAGAGTACATTTAAAATATCTATTTTTTTTTACGAGCAGTTAATCAGCCAGAAAAAAAAAATAATAAAGTTTGCACACGATGTGCAAGTAAAGGTTTTAAATTTGAAAATTCTCCCATATTCACTTTATTTTGTAGAACTTATTTCATTATAAAAATTATTTCAACAATTTGTTTCAAAATATGATTAAAATAAAAAGCTAGAAAGAAAGCAGTACTAAATTGTCCTGAGGTAATAACGCCAGGGTGGATGACAACGCCAAGGTCTAATATTACGCGTAATTATGAAGGATTGCGGGAGATGGTATCTACGGCTCAGAAGCTAACTGAGACATGTGAATCTCAAACAAACGGTAAAAAATAATTTGTTCCATTTATAAAACTTATCGCTGTGAGACAACCAAATATCTAAAATTTTCTATGCAAGTTCTGTGATTTTAAATCTATATATTTATTCGTAAACATTCGTAAGATAACAACCGATCTTAAATTTTTTATGTACGTTTTGTGATTTTAAGACTATATATGTATTTGTAAACATTTTGTTGATTATGTAAGTTTACAGTGTGCTGTACTTTCAAAATGTTGTGAAAGATTTTCAATTTGTTTGCAAGGTAATCTGTAGTTTAAAAAAGCTGCATAATAATTACATTGGGATAATAACACCATACACTGGAGATTTACTCAAATTGGTTTTTTTTAGTACCGGAACTACGTTCAATGAGGTTTTTTGTATTATTTTATTCATAGAAGAGCATTACTGTCATTGGCGAAAACCAAAAAAGATCAAGAGAAATTTGCAAGCCATAAGTGCTCCTATTTTTTTCATGTCTGAAGAATATATTATCAAATAATTGTTACTGCATCCTCATATCTATACATATAATAAAACAGTAGGACCCGGTGTGTCTGTACATTGAAGATAATTGACAAAAATGGAGTCAGGGCGATAAAAGAAAACCAATGAAACACAAAAAAAATTTTTTTGAATTTTTTGTCTGTCTGTCTGTCTGTCTGTCTGTCTGTCTGTTTGTTCGAGGTTATCTTCGTAACTACTGAATGGATTTTTATGCGGTTTTCACTAATGAAGAATGCACACTCCCGGGCAGTGTATAGGCTTTGTTTCATCAAAATCGGACAACAGACAAAAAAGTAACAAAAAGAAACAAAAGAAACTATTAGGTGCGCTGCTCACGTTTTTTAGTACATAACGTTTTTTAGTACATATAAAATCCAATAGATGTCACTGTGCGATTTTAAAACGCGCTATCGTTATGTTTTCGCCAGTCTACTTAAGTATGAGAAAGTTTCAAGCTGGCTGTCGTTCCATGTGGTTTAGTCGGTAGAACGTCAGTGCGCCATACTGATGGCCCGGGTTCGATTCCCAGCATGGAATTTTTTTTCACTATGTTGGCATTAACGCCTATAAGCAATTAAAAGAATTTGAAATATTGTATTCAAGGCGAATTTTCTCTCTGGGAAAATTTCCTTGCATTAATATGTCAGTGTAATTTTTTTTTCGATTTAATTTTTTTTTTCGAAACTTTGTTTTTCTTAAAAAATTACAGTAAATATTTGATATTTCCCAACGTTTTTTGAATGATCGACTTGCTTTTTTTTTTTTAATGTATGTCTGAACCTTATCTAACTACTTCTTCAAGATTTCTTTAGATAAACCGACCAGCGTAGCGGGCGAAGGCCGCTAGTCGCGAATAAAGGTTGATGTTGTTGTTGATGTTGTATGCATGTCGGCCAATTATCTACACTATGGGATATAGGCCCTAAGGGGTGAGATGCCCTCTTTGGGGGTCTTTCTAAGGGAACCTAACCCGTATTTACGCAAGGTTCGAAGAAAACCATGGAAAACTCCTAACGGTTAGGCCGACGGTCGCGACTAGGTTCGAACCAAGCACCTACCGTCTACCAGTTTGAGGTCAGAACCGCGAATAATGGTATGTAAGAGAAATGTAAATGCCTGGGACTGTAGAATTTGCATTTTTAGAATTAGACAAGTTACATATAATTATTCCATCTTATTTTATAGTTTTGTTTACGTGACGTTATTTTCCACATAAGATCTTTACACCCACATTTATTACCTTCATAAATCCTAATCAGTTTAAATATGGGCTGATTCACATGAAAAAATACTTATACGTAAAATAATAGTTATAACTTATTAAAATATTATAATTTTATAATTATTTTTATAAGTAGAAAAACGTTTAGTATTTTTATTATTATTATCATTATTTCGTCTTTGTTAATCTACATGAAAAAAGTAATACTTATTTTAACTGCATAAATAAACGTTTATCATTATTTCGCGACTTATTTAAACAAATTCAAATTAATGATTAAAAAAGTATGTGTTTAGGAAGCAAATAATTTTAGAGTTCTTCAGAATATATTATTAATATGTCTGCTTAAATAAGATAAAAAAGTTACTTTTTATATAAAAACAAAATTTTAAATCTGTCAACGATTCTACTATAGTTAATTAGATCCCCGAAATCCATTTATTAATGTCAGGTTAAGATTAATGGGTCATTCCAAATACATATTTATAGTTATTTTAGAATTTAAAAAAAGCTATACAAATTATAAAGATACATATTAAAATACCTGAAGAGTAATAAATTAACCGAGTCTCTTTAAAACCAGCCATTGTGAATTTTTTCTTATATCTCCAATTATGATAAATGGCTTAATTTGTGCTGTTTATGTATTTTTTGTAATAGAATGAATAATGAACTAAAGTTTTTATTTAATAACAATAATTAACGAATCAATTTGTTTTACAGTTACGTTGAAATAATTTCAAATTTTAAATAATAAGGTAAGATTAAATAATATACGCTGAAAAATGTTTTTATTAAATGAGCCATTAATACAATTTTTAATATATAAAAGTATTTATAATGAAATTTTAGTTATTTCAACATAAAAGCATGCAGATTTGTGCTGCCAAAAAATGCATTAAACAAAAAAAAAATTATATCATTTTCAGAAAATAAATAAGAAAAATATTTTTAAACGCAGAATATATTCTTGAAATTCTATTTTTTTAATTTATAATATGAAATATTGTATATATATTTATACATATGCGAGGCTGTCACAAAACTTCGATTTCATGTGAGATTTTCTTAATGTGACCTCGCCCCATCTTTTGAAATCATTTTTTAACATACGCTTGGAGAATATTTGCTTGAGAAATATACTATGAAAAGTATATGAAAATTTTCTCTAATAAATCCGTATTATACGTAAAGGTTTTCTTCAAACTGATAAATACCATGATACTTCTTTTATTTTAACGAAGAAGTAAAAAATAAAACACGATAGCATGCATTTTGACAATTTTATTATGAAATACTTTACTTGTGAATTTATAGTATTTCCGTATTATACATTGATTTTCGCTTTATTCTGGCAGTTTTAGAATGCTAAATGTATTATGAAACATTTATGGTACTAACTTTCCTTAAATAAATTCATACACTTTAAAAATGATGGATTTTAAATCCTTGAAAATGTACAATATGCATGAACTCAGATGCATAATAACATGTTCCGAGTCACTCAATACTCTGAAAAGTGTTCCACTTTTATTTTTAGAAACCCCAGAAAACTTTTTTTTTTTTTTTGAAGAAGAAGAATTTACAAAATATAATTTTTATGAGCTGCTTGAAAATGTTGAGTGCTTTTCCTCATTCCTTTTACAATGCATTAAATAATTATCTGTGCCTTTAAAATCATTTTTTCGGATTTTGTCAATTCACAAGTAAGCATTTTCAGCTTTATAACTAAATTTGTGCTTGCAATTACAACATAAATATGTTATTTTTTAAATTATTTTTATATGATCGCCTATTAAACATATTTTATAAATATCAAATTATTTTACAAATTGAATATTTCCGACTGAACGAAACTTTGCCCAGGTCGGGAATCGAAACCTTATCTTTGGTGTACAAGAGAATGTTCCCATTTAAGCTAAGTGGGAGGCCATTTCTCGCTCAGATAAACTTATTGGTCATAACATCTGATCTGTCATGTAATCAACTCGACAAAATAAACCGCAAGTAACGGAACTCCATATAACGATGGATATGTAGATATACTATGGTTGTTAGGAACTGTCGGATGTTGCGAGTATCTTTAATACTCATTAGGTCGCTGGTTCAATTAATACTATTAATTACTTACCTCTTCTAGCGAAAAATCGTTTCAATGTGGCAAAAAATGATTCAGATTTTAAATCTGTCACTATATCTAAATGGATTGCCTTTGTGGCAAGACAAACAAAAATCGCGACGTAAATTTTATTATTTATCCCCTTTCTCTGATTTTTATACTTAATCATAAAGGGTCCACAAAAGTCAACAGAACATTTTTGAAATGGCGGGCTAGGATTTACTCGTTCAACTGGCAAATTTCCCATAATTTAATTTGCCCCTATTGGTTTGTTTTAAAAACACGTTACACATTTGTGAACTATTTTACGAGCCAAAGATCGTCCATTTATTACCCAATATTTTTGCCGGACATGATGTAACAATGATTGTGGCCCTAAATAGAAAAATTTGGAATGAAAATATTCAAAAATCATTTTACTTATTTTATGATCGTGTGGTAACACTATAGGGTGTTTCCTCTGATAGGTCAGACTGGAATTGTCTAAACGACCTCCAACTCTAATTAAATTATCGGAATCTATATAAGGATTTAGAAATTTTAATTTACTGTTACCTGAAATGTTCCTCTGGTTTTTCAAATGCTTAAGCTCTTCAGAGAAGGCTGAATACTGTACTTGTTTAATCAGGAAAATTTCTCCAAATTTCAATTCATTTGCAGATAAGGCGCTACAGTTTATTTCCTTACCCTTTCGACAATTATTTAGAAATCTAAAAATATAACTAGTAATACGAATTAATTTCAAAAAATTATTAGTTAAGGAGAATAAACAATTATAAAAACAATTTTGAATTCTAAGTGAAAAGTTACTATTATTTTCAATTCTAAATTCGGACTCATAGTCAGTGTTGTTTTCCAGTTTTACTGGATAATCTTCTGCATATTGAATTCTCTCCCGAAGAAAATTTGGTCCACTAAACCTCAGTTCTTTAGCATCTAGACCTCGAGATAGGACGTCAGCAGGATTATTTTCCGATGATACGTGTTGCCACTGATAAGAGTCCGTGAGGTCTTGTATAGCAGCCACTCTATTACTCACAAATGTTTTCAATTGGTGAGGAGATTTTCTAATCCATGCCAGTGATATTGTGGAGTCACTCCAGAGAAGAACAGTTTCTATTGGAATGTCAAGTGACGGTACAACTTTATGCACTAATTTTGCTAAGAGAAGACATGAGCACAGTTCAAGACGAGGGATTGTCACTGTTTTTATGGGGGATACTCTAGACTTGCTACAGAGTAAATGTGCATCAGGAGAACTTTCAGTTGGTATGTACTGGATGTATATGGCGGCTTCATATGCCAAAGAAGAGGCATCTGCGAAGCCATGTACGATTATGCGCTCTTCACGAAAAACAAATCTAGGAATTTTTAAATTTTCTAATTCTGAAAGAGTGGAAACAAAATCACTCCATTCTTTCGCTATGGAATCTGGTAATGGCTCATTCCAATCTATCTTAGCTAGCCACGTTTTCTGCATGAAGATCTTAGCCCTTGTTACTACAGGGCCAATTAATCCGAGTGGATCGAAGATTTTTGAAATCAAAGAGAGAACATCTCGTTTACTATAAAATTCCTTATTGTTATGAATCTTTAATTTATACAGAAAACAGCCACTTAAAGGTTCCCAGAGAACACCCAAAGTTTTTACTGAACTACAATCTGTTTGATCATCGAAATTATATTCGGTGGCAGCCATAGTGTTAGGTTCAAGTAATTCTCGGTGGTTTGCACACCATTTGTGCAATTTCATATTTCCACGCTTCAAAAGTTCAATCAATTGGGACTTTAAAATTTTCGCCTTTTCGAGAGTCGATTCCCCGGAAAGAAGGTCGTCTACATAAAAATCTTTTAAAACGACTGACGATGCTAGAGGTAAGTTTGGTTGCTCATCAAGAGCTAATTGTTTAAGAGCACGAGTTGCTAAATAAGGAGCATTAGATGTCCCATAAGTAACTGTATTAAGCTTATAAGTATTCACTGGCGCGTTAATACTGTCCTTCCACAAGATTCTAAGGAAGTCTCGTTGGGATGGGTCAATTAATACCATTCTATACATTTTTTCTACATCCGCTGTGAATGCATATCGATGTTTTCGGAAACGTATCATAATTACGAATAATTCTTTTTGAGGAATTTTGCCTTTTAAAAGAATATTATTCAATGACAAACCAGATGTCGTTGGTGTTGAAGCGTTAAAAACGACTCGCAAGCGTGTTGTACTTTTTTCTGGCCTGTAGACCCCATGATGTGGTATATAATAAAGGTTCTTTACGGGTTTTGATTCTTCTACTAATTCCATATGATTGAAGTTTTTGTATTCTTCCATAAATTCCGAATAGAGAGGTTGTAAATTCGAATCCTTATTTAATCGGTGCCAAACTTGATCGAGCCTTTTTTCGGCTAGTTTTTTGGATTCTCCTAAGAGTGTAGCATCCTCCATAGGCATGCTAACAACATACTGACCATTGGAAGTTCGATAATGAGTTGTTTCAAAATGATTTTCGCAAAATTTCTCTTCAGTACTAAGTAAAGAACTAGAATCATTAATATTTTCGATTTCCCAAAATTTTCTTAAGGATTCGTCTATTTTTTCATTGGTTAAAAAACCACAATATTGGGAATCATCTGAGGAATTATTCACGACACCGCTAGCAACATATCCGAACACTGTTTCTTGAAATAATAAATTTTGAGATGAGCTGCGAATTTTACCAGTTTTTAACAAATCGAAGAAACATTGCGCGCCAAGCAACAGGTCTATCCTCCCAGGGATATAAAATTCAGCATCTGCTAACTGGATATTTGTAGGAATATCAGCAATTTCTATACGAATAGGTGTAAGTGGGGTTATTTCTGTAATTTTTGGCACTACAAGAAATTCCAGTTCCATTGTGAAATCTCTATTTTTATTTGAAATCACAGTTTTAATTTTATAATTTAATGTTGTGATTGTGTTATTCAAACCCGATATTGGAGCAAAAACCTTTGATTTCTTTAAGCCCAATTTCTTTGCAAATTCAAGCGACACACAATTTATTTGGCTACAAGAATCTAAGAGAGTTCTTGCCTGGATAAAATTTCCTCTATTTGTTTTTATGTCAATAACTGCAGTTGGCAAGATAACAGTTTTATTTGAAGCGAATAAGCAATTAGAAAGATTTTGTGAGACTGAAGGCGACGGACTTGATTCTGGGCGATGTACTGTCTGATCAGCACCTCGTTTTTGGAAATGCGTTTCATTTTTGGAACCGATTTCTTTATCTCTATGTAACAAAGTGTTGTGAGGGGATTTGCAATGTTTACATAAATGTTTTGAAACACAGTTAGCTGCTAAATGTGATTTGTTAAAGCATATGAGACAAAGTTTATTTTTTTTAACGATAGCAAATCTTTCACCAAAATTCATATTTAAGAATTTATTACATTTATATAGGGGATAAAATGAGTCACAAATAATACACTGTTTTTCAGAACTTGTATTTACTAAAAGGGATTTTGATTTTATTTCACTAGAAATTTTTGGTCTAGCTAAATTGCTTCTATTTATGCTTTCGAGAGATTGGCTTCTTTTTTCTAAAAAGTCCATTAAACTATCGAAACTAGGAACTTCAGATGTGTTTATTGACAATTCAAATTGTTTTCTTGCTTCCTTATCTAGTTTTTCTAAAATTATAGTTCTAAACAAAATGTCAGAGAGGTTATTTCTCTCAAATCCTAAATTATTTAGAGTCCTGATATTTTTGTTTATAACATCTAATAAACGCCTTAATTCTTTAGATGATTTATGTGTAATTTTTTCAAAATCTAACACAGCCTTTAAATGTATACTAACCACAATTCTTTTGTTCTCAAATCTATTTTCTAACGCTTTAAATAACGAATCAAATGTATCATCTGGAGTTTCTAACAATTTAGCCTCATTTCTTAGAGCGGAATGCAAATAATGTAATTTTTGAACATCAGTCAATTCTTCATTATTCGTAACAATATTATTAAACTCTATTTTAAACATGTTCCAGTCTTCATATTTTCCACTAAATAGCGGAAGAGGTATATCAGGAAGTTTTATTTTACAGTTATTTATCTTTAATTCTGAATTTTTAGTTTCTAATTTATTGGAATATAATAATTGATTGAAACTTAGCTCTAGCTGTTCTACTCGCTCTTCCATTTCGACCAATGAAGCATCAATTTCCGATAAATCCTGATCTTCAGGTGCTGTTGTATAATAATCGCGACGTAGTATATCGATGTCTGTGGACAGTTTTTGAAGATTCTTGATTTTCGTTTCAATTTGAATTCTAGACAATTCATCGGTTTTTTCATTTACAGAATTTTCTAATCTTGTTAACTGGGCTTTTAAAGAGCATCCAGTCCTATTCAAGCTAATTAATGAAGCCATTTTAATTCAAATAGAACAAGGAGAACAAGTTCGAATTAAAAACGAAAGTCCTACCGGCGAGCGGACCAATGTCACGAACTGTCGAATGTTGCGAGTATCTTTAATACTCATTAGGTCGTGTCATTAAAGTAATACATGGATCTGATAAAAAAGTTAGAGTATTAGAGATTAAAACAGCAGCAGGTATAGTTAGGAGATGTGTCTCTAAATTTTGTCCACTTCCTTTATTGAATTGATGAATTCTGTTATTTTGAAGGATTTAAATAATTATATTATAGTTACCATTATTGTGTATTTGTATTGAACTGTTTATTATGTATAGCAATTCCATTTGAGATTTAAAATTTGTTTTAATTCTTAGCTGCATAATTTGGTAGCTTAGCTTCATAACATAAGTGTAAATTTACGTGTCTTCGTCTGTATATATTCTTGATTAACTATTATTAACTTGTTGAATTTATCAGATTGCTACATATATTGAGTGTTAATTTGATAACTATCTTGCATACTGTTCAAGTGTAATTATTGTTTGTATTATAACTTATCTATTTGCATTTGGTAAACTTATATTAAGTAATACATTAAGTAATAATATTGAAGAAGTACATTGTATTTTATCAAAAATACTGTATTATTGATTGTAGAATTGAAATTTCTATTATTTGCAATTGTTTGTTGTTACATTTAGTATTATTGTTGAATGTTGGCACATATCAACGGGGACCGGTGTGTTACGGCTTCACCACAGTCTTGTATATCGCGTCTCCATGGCGCATTCTTTTACGAATTGAATGTTTCCAACTGAGCGAAAAATTGCCAAGGCCGGGAATCGAACCCAGAGAATTGACTGAAATCTAATATTATTCGGTTATTTTGCACACTATTCAGCTCATTGTCGTATAAAAATAAGTAAGAAAGAGATTCGAAGATTTTTCGGAAATATTGACTTACAATAGGATTTGATATAAATTACAATTTGTAATATTTTTTTTTATGTTTTATCATACGTGATCTAAGAAATCCAAATTTATTTTTAAAGAGAAAAATGTATGTTTTAAATAAAAGAATGAACAATGATGCAAAGATAATTAAGCAAACTATTATTATTGTTACTATTACTATTGCTAAGTATCAAAACAAAAAAGAAACTACTATAAGAAATGCATAAACATATACAGTCATTACTACATGTAGATAGTAAGAAATAATTTAGGCCAGAATACTACGTAGTGAAAAGATGTGTACTATTATTATATTAATAGTATGCTGACCCGAACGAGTTAATATGCTCTAAAGTGTAAAGAAGAAAAATAGAAAATCGTTTAAAATGTAAATAGTATAAGATTTCAAAATTCTTTACTTTTTTTAATAGTATCTTTTGTTTTTTGGTTATTAATACAAAAGAGATTTTTACTTCATCAAATGCATACACGGATACTACAAATATTGATCTATAATAATCTTAAATAAGTTTAACGGAAATATTTCTTTGATGCATAAAACAGGATTCACCATAACGTTTCTGTTTAAACTGGTAAACATCGGAATATTTCTTTTCATGTTAAGACATAGCTGTAAAATAAGAAACATTAGCAGATATTTTGTTATTTGTAATTTTAAAATCAAAACTATATGATTTTAAAATATTTTCTTTTTTTCCCTTTTATTCTCGTATTCTTGTAAAAGTAAAAAAAAAATAATGACATATCAATTAAACAATTAACATTAAAGATATCGATTACATATTTTAAACACTTTTTTAAAAAATTAGATAATATTTATATATTTTAAAAATATTTCCTAATTTTTCATTGATATTCATTTGATTTTCTCCTCCTTGTGCAAATTAAAAGCATTAAAAAATTAAAATAATCTTAAACATTTTAAATACAGAGTATATTTAAAATATCTATTCTTTTTTAAAAGCAGTTAATCAGCCAGATAGACGAAATAATGAGAAAAATATTTCGCACAACATTTGCAAGTAAAGTTTTTAACTCAGAAAATTCTCACATTAACTCACATTAACACAATTAACTTTATTGCGTAGAACTTATTTTCTTATAAAAATTATTTCAACAATTTGTGTCAGAATATGATTTAAAAAAATGAATAAACAATAGCAACAACAACAACAAGAAAGAAATCAGTACTAATTTGTCCTGGGATAATAAGGCCAGGATGGATGACAACACCAAATGCTATTATTACCCGTAATTATGAGGAATTACGATTGATGGTATCTACGGGCTCTGCTCAGAAGGTAACTCAGTCATCTGGATCTGAAATAAACGGTAAAAAAAAAAAAAATATTCCATTTGTAAAACTTATCGCTGTAAGACAACAACGACCGATCTAAAATTTTCGATGTAAGTGCTGTGATCTTAAAACAATATATTTATTCGGAAACATTTTGTTTATTACAGAAATTTGCAATGTGTTTCTTTTATTTTCAAAATGTTCTGGAAGATTTTAAATGTTTTGCAAGATAATCTGCAGTTAAAAAAACTGTATAATAACTATATTATAATAAATATTAATAACTATATATAATAACGCCATCCACCGGAGTTATTGCTCAAATTGATTTTTAGCTCACAGGCTATCATAGCCTGAGAGCTTATGTGCCCGGCCGTTCTGTATGTATGTTCGTATGTTCATATGTTCGTGAGTAACGCGATAACTCATGATAAAAATATTGGATCCACTTGAAATTTTGTATATAGGTATATCCTGATAAGGCGCTTCCCTGATTAGTTTTTGGAGTTCATTTGATATGTATAAGAGGGGGAACGGGGGGCTCATGCCCCTCCCCTTAATTGATATAAACGGGATTTTCATGCAGAATTAACAGTTTTCGTTCAAAATTTAGATATAGGATCATTCTGATGAGGCGATTCCGTGACTGTTATTAGATGTTCATTGAATAAGTATAAACAGGGGGAACGGGGGGGTCATGCCCCTCCCCTTAATTGATATAAACGGGATTTTCATGCAGAATTAACAGTTTTCGTTCAAAATTTAGATATAGGATCATTCTGATGAGGCGATTCCATGACTGTTATTAGGTGTTCATTAAATAAGTATAAACAGGGGGAACGGGGGTTCTAATGCCCCTCCCTTTAACTTGTATAAATGGATTTTTCAAGCAGAATTGTCAGATTTCGTTCAAATCTCTGAATAGTTTTGGAAGTTCAATGGTTAAGTATAAAAGAGGGGAATAACTCCTCTTAAATTATATAAATGCTAAATGGGTTTTTATTAAGAATTATCCGATTTGCTCTGAATTTTGGATATAGATTTTTTTTATGATAAAGCTTGTCCTTGATAGTTTAGGAGGTTCAATGATTAGGTATAAAAAAGGAGAAAGGGGAGAGCTGTTCCCCTACTTAATTTGTTTTTCGAACAGAATTAACCCTTGAAAATATAAGGTTGTATTGTACAATTAGTATGCGTAGCCTGTGAGCTCAATGCCATCAGTTTAACTGGGCAATATTCTTTTTTTTTAATCTTGGTGTTACTCTTCAAAAATTTAGTTTTGAGAAAACGCGACTTAAAGTTGAAATTATATGGGTGCGGCTTTGAAAGTGTTGATACATAAATACTTATAACTCTGTTAAAAATGCAAATATTTTTCTGCGGCTTTTTTTGCACTTAGTTCAAAATTAATTAAATAATCAAAATAGATCATAAAAAATCGATTTTTTGAAAAGTTGTCAAGCCCTGAGCCCCCTTAAAAGGCAATTATAGAAAATTATTTTTTAAATTGTAACGAGGTTTAAATTGTATGTTACACCTGTTCACAATCTTTGCCATGCATATGAAACCATCTTACAAACCAATGTTCCTAGATAATCATAAATGTTTATTCATTTATAGATAAATCCATTATTACCAAAACCATAAAAATATTTCCATCCTAATGGGCAAACTTTCTCTATTTTTGTGTCCGTAATAATAAAGTTGTTTCATTAGTACTGAAACTGCATATGATGAGTTTTTTTTTTTTTTTTTTTTTTTTTTTTTTTATTCACAACAGAGCATTATTGCCATTGATGAAAATGAAAAAGGATAAAGACAAAATTTGTAAATTGTTAGTGCTCCATTTTTTTTTCTTGTCAGACGAATAAAATAAAAAATAATTATTATTTCATTCTCATGTTTCAAATAATGGTACGTGAGCGAAATGTAAATATCTGGGACTGTAGAGTTTGTTTTTTTAGTATTAGACGAGTTAAGTATCATTATTCTATCTTATTTTATTTGCTAGACGTTAATACCCATAAAAGAGCTATATTACCCACAATTATTACCCTCTTAATCCTCATTACTTTAAATTTGGAGGAATACACATGAAAAAAATACATATGTATAAAATAATAATTATATCTATTTAACACTAGAACCGCGGAGCGGGTCAATTTGACCCAAATCAATGTTTAATTTCTCGCCGCGCTAAAAGTTTTCATTGAAAAAATGTTTTCTCTCCTGACTTTTAATATTTTAAGGTAAACAACAACTTTGCGTATTTAATAGCAAATAACATAAATAATTTTTCAGTTCTAACTACGTATACCTAGAACCGCGAAGCGGGTCAATTTGACCAGTAATATGTTTTTACGCATATATGAGAAAATAGAGTTGCATTTCTTCGGAAATAATGAGAAAGTATATCTGTCTCACTTCTAATTTCGCTAAAAGGCAGAATTGCAAGGGAGAACAGTGAAATTTTTCAATCAAGATCTTATATTCTTGATGGGAATAATAGAATATTGCAGTGGAAAATCACAACAAATATTTAGAACAAGTATTCAAATTGTTTTTATTCTGCATTTATTGAAAGTACAGAAAAGATTTCCGATGCCTTAATATTACTGTCAAAGAAGCTTTCTAATGCTAGTAATTATTATTTAAAAATGAGTGAGAATACAAATAGTTGAGGATTAATATCTGCCTGTAAATAAAGAAAATTAAATTCTAATAATGAAAATGAAAGTAACAACGATTCTGTCTGCACTCTTAAACCTTGTTGGACTTTTTCGTTAGAATATAGTTGAAAATTTATCAGTAATGAAAGAAAGTTTGTGATATTTATCGAATAAAATATTGGATATAAAAAAAGAAGAATTAAGAATTTGAATTTATTATATTCATGAAAATCTGAAAAATAAATAAGCAATAACATGCACATTCACACCTGGAAATAAAGAATATTACAAGAAAACTGCAAGACTAACTATGTAAAATGGCCTAACATAAGCGTAGATGATTACTTATTTCCTTCAAAATCAGTGAGTAGGTTTATTCAGTATAACTTTAACAAAACTAGGTAAATTTAGTATCGTCCGCTAGTTGCTTGCAGATGTTGATAAAAAAACTGATCTTATAGAATCTGTAAAATGCCTAAGCCGAGAAATACAAGTCTGTTTAAAACTGTCAAAATCGGAATGGCATTCGGTTATTCTTTTAACACATTTACACACCAGCTCAGCTGTTTACCAAGGAGAATATTGTAAATATGCTTTGTTACTTAGCAGTTTACATATATCTGTTGAAATTTTAGATATTTTTAAAAAATACTAAATACACTTTTTTAGTACAACGCAACTAAATTCGGCATGGCATTATTATTTGACAGGATGCCTGCATATGTCATGCCAACTTCTTATTGGAAGCCGGTGAATGCAATTTATAATATTTGCATTTTATATTTGCATAATATTTGCAAAGTACAACAGTAGAACAAGCATTTCTACTGTCAATGCTTGGGTTTTATGCAAATCTTTAACCGGAAAATTAATTAGTATACGTCTTTTTATATAAATTTATTAACCTTTACGCAGGGGCTCGCTCAGAGTCTACCTGAGAATACATGTATTAACGGACAGATGCTGTCACAGCCCCTCTGTAAAGGTTAACTATTAGTATACGTTAATTTATTCAAGACAGTTCGTTATTTCACGGCCAAAAATGTCATTTGGGCAAGAAAAAACACCAAAAACGATAAAGAACAGTAATTAATCATAGAAGAATTTGTTATCACAATTGAAAAAATTAAAGTAAAACTAAAGATATTTGTTCACAATATAATGTAATCATGCGTTTCTGGTAAATATGCGAAAGCTTTAGCCATTTTTTTTCAAGCATTCACCGGTTTAATAAATTGAGTTAGATAAATCAGTAAAACTAGTATCTTGCTATTTATCTACTTTTTAAAAAATATTCTTAGATTTTATATCTAAACTTAATTAAATGGGATAATCTATTTTTTATTTATGCATATTGTGTAATTTATTTTTAAAAATTTTTTAATATTTCTTCAATTATAGCATTTTCTGAAATGTAGGTAATTTCTATTGACCTTAAGTGTGAAATATATAGTAAATACTAAGAAATATTTATTTTTACAAGAAAATATAATCTTTTAATTAACCAAATTAAGTATTTGGACATATTTATTTATCCTTTTCCATACCGGGTCAAATTGACCCGCTACGCGGTTCTAGGTATACCGAAAGTCCCGCGGTTCTAGTGTTAAAGTATCATAGATGTATACTTAGTTTTATAAGCGGAAAAACATTTTTTATAATTATTGTTACTTACCCATCAGACGTTGTATAGGGTAAGTATTGCAATCTTTTTGAAAATCGAAAAATTTTTTTTGACGGATTTACACATTTCAGATACTGTAGATTCCGAAAAACATATTTTTAGAAAAAAAAAAATATTGCCGTCCGTCCGTCTGTGT
Source organism: Maratus speculifer (assembly GCA_964019185.1). NCBI lineage: Eukaryota > Metazoa > Arthropoda > Arachnida > Araneae > Salticidae > Maratus > Maratus speculifer. The sequence goes on from OZ025290.1 coordinate 324,629,512, forward strand.
GTCTGTCTATCTGTCTGTCTGTCTGTAACCGCTCTTTCTCCCAAACAAATTAAGATAAATATTTGAAACTTTGTATGTGCTTAGTATGTAAGAATAGAACGAAGCCTATTTAATATCAATAACCTCGATTATCCGGAACTACTTTTTTCGGACTCTCGAAAAATTATTTCTGATGAAAGGTATACAAAATTTTTTTAAATGTTTAATTTTAAGACGTGGACGCAAAAGGCAATAAAATAACACAAATTTTGCATAAAGAACGAAGTCGATCGAATTATTAGTTGCCAAGATATGTATAACCCTGTTTTCCATATTCTTCGATTTTTCATGACCCTGTATTTCATTCAAATTTCAATTCAAAGACATAATTTAAGTGGAAATGAGATACTTAATCCTACGCTGTAAATTGTTAGCTAATATGATTATTATTTTTGGAGTTATAAGGATGTTTCTTATACGCAATCTGATACTACTTGAGTATTTTCTCGTTTTATATAATTTGTCGAAATCGGCTCATCAGCAATTCATTGATAGAGCATTACTATGTATATCAGAACTATTTAAATTTGCGTTTAAACTTTATTTTGGAATTGCGATGCATTTTATAAATAGTTTACTCGTGTTTTATCTTGATATTTTATATTATGCATATCCATGATGGATAAGTATTACGGTGGTCCTCCAACGACTAGTTATTTAGTTTTTGTAATTCTACATGCAATAAATTAATGCTTATTTTAGCTGCATAAATAAACGTTTTATCATTCTTTATTTGTTTATTTAAAGAAATTCAAAATAATGTATTAAAAATCATATGTTTAGGAAGCAAAATATTTTACAGTTCTTCAGACTATATTTTTAATGCCTGCTTAAATAAAAAAAAGGTTGCATTTTATATAAAAACAACGTTTTAAATCTGTCAGCAATTTTACTGTAGTTATTTAGGCTCACGAAATTCATTTATAAATGTCACGTTAAGATTAATCGGGCATTCCAAATGCATATTTATATATTTTTTAGAATTTAAAAAAAGCTATACAAATTATAAAGACACTTATTAAAATACCTGAAGAGTAATAAATTAACCGAGTCCAGCCATGCAAGTATGTGGTTTTTTTTCTTTTATTTCCAATTATGATAAATGGCTTATTTTATGTGTTGTTTTGTTTACGATATTTTTTGTTATAGAAGGAATAATGAACTAAAGTTTTTATTTAATAACAATAATTAACGGATCAATTTATTTTCCAAGTCCCTTGCAATAATTTAAAAATTTTAAATAATAAGATAAGGTTAAATAAAATAAGTAATAAAAATTATTTTATTAAATGAGCCATAAAATATAATTTTTATTATGTTAAAGTAATTATAATAAAAATGCAATTAATTTCAAAAAAGCATACCCGTTTGAATTTTCAAAATCCATTAAACAATAAAATCTACGTTTTTTCGCAAAAATTATATCAAAATGCTTTAAATTTTAGCATATTTTCTTGAAATTCTATTTGTTAATTTATAATATGAATTAATGTATGTATTGTATATGTGGGAGAATCGCAAAGTTTAAACCTCAAAGAATGTTTTACGAATAAATGCTACATCGCATCACCTTTTCAAAAGAAAACAAATCCGTACGATTTTGGAATATTTGCAAGAGAAATATACTACGAAATGTATTTTAAGAAAATTTGTTTAGAACACAATATAAAAATATTTGCTTGTAACTGAAACTTAGCCTATCCCTATGTGTATATATATATATATATATATATATATATATATAATAGCATTAATTCGAAATCGGATAATTCAAACCTTCGCATAATTCAAACTAAACATGAAGTCCCGAAATTTTCAATGGCAGTATAACGTTAAAATTTTTCATTAATTCGAACTCATTTTCCCTTGAATTCGTTTAACTCGAACTAACCAGAATTCAAAATTATGATTTTTCTTTTCTATCTCACGGTTTTCAGATCATTTGAATAACTTTCTTTCCTTGATTTTTGTGAAAATTGATCCGAACGAGTATACATATAATTCCATGCATTTGATATCCACTTTTTTAGTGCCCCGCTTGTCCATCAGTGACACCATTGTGCTTCTTTCTAATCTTTTAATATATGTATTTATACATTCTAATTCAATATTAAGTCATATTCTAATCATAACAGACGAAATAAGTTTAAAAAACACTATAACATTAATTCCTTTGTAATAGTCCCATATTAAGCATGTTTTCATTTCATACTCTCCATAATTCGAACTTTTGTTGTGGTCCTGCCGAGTTCGAATTAACGAGAGCCGACTGTATATATACATATATATGTATGTATATATATATATATATATATATATATATATATATATATATATATATATATATATATATATATATATATATATATATATATATATATATATATATATATATATATTTGTAATAAAATAAAAAAAAAGATTTGCGCAATTTTTGTTCTCTCTTAGCTTCAATTCTAAATTTGTGGAACATATTTCAATCTTAGTTTCGTAACTTGTAACAGCTAAAATTCTTTTTCTTATTTTATTTATTAATAAATTATTGCTTGCTTCTCAAAACGGCGGGAGGTATTTCGTAACCTTTTAACTTTCTGGAATATTCCCGGGATTTTAATTTTATTTTTTATTTAACGTCGCGTGACAGATGTTAATACGCGTTGCTAAAGGGCTTGTTACTTGCGAGGAAAAATGTAGTTCCTGCCGAGGACACGCCTGCTAAGACCAATTAGAACTGATCATTTTTTTCGCAAGTAAAAGCCCTTCGAAATTCTATATAATATTACACACACACACACACATATATATATATATGTATATATATATATATATATATATATATATATATATATATATATATATATATATATATATGTGTATATATATGTATATATATATATATATATATATACATATATGCATATAACCTCTATGGAATCAGTCGTCTATATGATTTTACCGCTTCCCCGCAGTTCAATAAAAATTCTGAATCTGGCCTTTTTAATAAATAATAACCTAGTCTTCCTATTGAAGCTCATTCAAATCATTCGATGTCATGCAATTAAATAATTTGCAGTCACCTACGTATAAAAATAACCCATTAAGAAATAATGTCAATCGCGTGCAGGCTGTTAGGCAAAATAAATCTATAAATTGGTAACTGCAGATTACATTACGCAGTTATATCATTAACAGTCATTATATGAGCTATAAAACCCGATAGCGTATAGTGTTCGTCAAACGTTACTGTATGTCCAAAAACATTCTTTAAAAAAGGGATAATATCTCGGTCAATTAGCGACAATTTCATTCGAAAAAAATATATGAACAATATGATTACCAACGCCCCTCAACCCTCTTGCTCAACACGTGCAAACCAACATTTTTAAGTATTAAGAAATGTGATTTTCAACCAGTGTTGGGCACGTTCACAAAATAAACGAACTAACTCAAACTCACATTCAATTTCTGAAAAGTGATTTAAGTTCACGTTCAAATTCAAAAATTTTCAAAGGAACTCGTTCAAATCAAACTCATTTGTAAAAGTGAACGAAGTTCACTAAAAAAGTTCACTTTTTTATGTTTGGATATTATTTTCCAAATTTATAAAATTTTGTGAACTAATCATTTAATTAATCGATATGTAAGATAGAGGTATGCACGGACGGAAATTTCCAGGCCCGATCCATAGAAAAAAAATGTCCGGCCCGATATTAAAATAAAAATTTCGGCCCGAGCCCAGCCCGGCTCGTAGAGAAATTTTAGCGGCCCGACCCGGCCCGATATAATAGATAAAATCAAGGCTCGACCCGGCCCGATATAATAGCTAAAAACAAGGCCCGACCCGGCCCGATATAATAGCTAAAAACAAGGCCCGACCCGGCCCGATATAATAGCTAAAAACAAGGCCCGAGCTTGGCACGGCCCGGAAAAAAGTTGAAATTTCGCACCGAACCCTGCCCGACCCCGAGTACATTTATACAGGACATTGATATTTACCCTTACGGAAGAGTTCTGACCAATAAAACTTACATTAGTCTGTTTATAATCTCCATTTATGCAGAAGCGCCGTAGGCTGCGATATGTTTATGTTTTCTTTTAAAATCTTTCCGATTTCTTTAAAATCTTTCTGATTTAGACATATTTCTGCCTTACACAGTCCACCTTGTACAGAGAGTTTACTGTATATATCTATTTTCGGCGAAATTGTATACATCCCAGGTCCGGTTCGGCGCGACCCGAGTCTACAGAAGAAGTAAGACTAGGATACTATCCAGAGAAGTGATATCCAGACTTAACCCGTCCTGAGGCTCGTGTAGGCCTCTAAATGGCATTTGAAAGAGGGAAAAAGTGTACTAAGGTCTGGAAAAATTTTAAATAAATTATGAAAAAATTGAACGTAAATTTGAACGTAAATTTCGTTCAAACTCGTCTATTTTTTGAGTTTCCGTTCAGTTCAAACTCGTTTATAAAATAGTGAGCGAAGTTCAGTTCAAAGTTCACAAATAGTGAGCGAAACTCGTGAGTTTTCGTTCAGTGAGCGCGTTCATACCCAACACTGTTTTCAACTATGTAATCTACAGAATGTGTACTGAAGTAATCAACATTTCTTTTCTGCAAACTCTAAAAAATACAGATAATTTAATAGGGAAATAATTTTGCAGTGCATATAGTTTAACAGCAACCATACGAAGATTTATACACAAGTAAATATATAATATGAGTGCCATTAAATTATTTCACAGCAGAATTTTTACTTTAAACTATTCAGCATTTTACTTATTAACTGAAATTTTACTTATTTCAGTTAATTTTCAAAAAGGTTTTTTTCTCATGGACTACCGAAAACAAATGTATTATCCTTTTCCGAATTTATGATTAGAAGAGGAATTTCAAAACCTTCCTCCGGAAACGAGCGCTGCAATAGAATTGTTTTGTATTTTTTCTAATTATTCACTTTTGTTGTACATCGCTGGCGCTTGGAACAGCGGAATTTTTGCATCTTTCGAGGGTGGCTATTCTCAAAGAACTCAAGTACAGCAAGATTTAAAAAAAAAACTGTTTGATTTAATAAAATTGCTCACGAGATTAATTTGTTTTTACTTTGATTGATTGACTGAAATAGAAGTTTGACAGGAAAGCCAAAGCTGATACAGTATTGATTTGATAACATTGAAGTATTGACAAAAGTGACTTGCTTTCTGATATAGTAAGATATAAGTGATGAAAGAAAGTTTTAGCATCGCTACATTTAATATGTTGTAGGTCACAGGCTATCAAAGCCTCAGGGTTTATGTGCCCGCCCGTTTTGTATGCACGTATGCATGTATGTAACGCGTTAATTCATGATAAAAAAATCCGATTTACATGAAATTTCAGATATAGGTTTACTGTGATAAGACGCTATGTTGGCGAAGTTTGAAAAGTAGGGCACATTTTATGTGTGTGGCCGAGATCGCAGTACTATGTTGTGATGAACACCAGGTCCAGATTTACATTTGTTTCTGAAGTCAAAAAATGAAGACATTTTCATCAAGGAAAATCAGTTCTTAGAGATCATCTTGACTATTTCTTTATTTTTCAAAGCACAAGAAATTGAATACCTATAAACGTAGAGTATGAAGCACGGTAATATAAAATGCCTTCGAACATTATATAGAAAACATTAGTCACCGCTGACAACAGAGAGCGAGCATCTTTACTTTGCCGTGACAAAAACGTAAAACTGACAAAAATTTCACATTTCACAAACGCCAAAAAAAATTCTTTTGGCATAGAATAGATTCCCAATCCGAGCAAAAATGTACAGGTAAAAAGGACCGTTACATGATAAGCAAAGGGGAAATTTAAAAAAAGAGTGTTGCCAAGAATATAGAATTTATCGCCCGTGGCGAGAACGTGCAACACCCGGCAACCCTAACGAAATTACACAACCGGTAACAAATTAAGTTCTTTATACAAGACAAAATGAAATGATTGGGAAATAGAAATAGCAGTTATTTAAAACAGTCGTTTGATATTTAATCAACTGAAGAACAAGAAAGAAAAATCTAGAAATGGAGTGATATTTTAAAACTAATTTGTTACTTGTTTTTTTTTTATTTATTATTATTATTTTATATGCACTTGGAGGCGAACACACAATAAAAATACGTATTAAAAGATGCTTTTCTTTTAAAATTAAATTTTAAAAGAAGGGGGGGGGGAACTCCCATTTGAAAAATTAATAGAAATATATATAATAGAATATGTGTTACATCACAGACGCTTCCTCATTTGTTTTGGGAGTTCATTCCATAAGGGGGAGAAGGGGGCTAAAACTCGTCCCCTTAATTTATATAAATGGGTTTTTAAGGCAGAATTATCAGATTTCATTAAAGATTTAGATATAGAATAAGTCTGATGAGGTGTTTCCATGATTAGATTTGTTAGTTCATCGGATAAGTATAAAAAGAGGGAATGGTGATAATCCCCCCCCCCTTAATTTAGATAAAGTGTTTTTTCATGCAGAATTATCATATTTGAATCAATATTTAGAGATATGATCATTCTGGTAAGGGTACTTCCATAATTAATTTTGAGAGTTCAATTGAAAAGTGTAAGAGTTGGACGTGGGTAAATTCCTCTTAATTTAGATAAAGGAGTTTTTCATGCAGAATTATTAGATTTCATTCAAAGTCTAGATATAGCATCATTCTGATGAAACGTCTCCCTAATTAGTAGTATGGGTTTATTGGATAAGTATAAACGAGGAAATTTGTGGTAAACTAATCTTTATTTAGGTTTAAGGAGTTTTTCACGCAGTATTTAACGATTTGCTTCAAATTTTGGATATATGTTCATTTTGATAAGAGTTTTCCCTATTTTGGGGGGAATCCAATGGATACGATTAACGAGAGTATTGGGGGTACTATCCCTCTTAATTTAGGAAATTGGTTTTTCATACAGAATAAACCAATTTGCTTCAATATTTGGATTCTTGTTTATTGATAAGACGCTTTCCTGATTAGTTGTGGTGTTATAAGTATAAAGGAGGTTACAGGCGATAAACCATCTTAAATTAGATAAATGGGCTTTTAAGCAGAATTATCTGGTTTGATGTAATTTTGGATATAGTTTCTTTCTTTTAAGATAAATTTCCGAATAGTGTTAGCGTTTTAATCCTTACGTATAAAGGAGGAAACGGGGGATAATTAATCAAAAATTTTAAAAATGGTTTTTATGGAAAATTATCGGACTTGCTTCCGATTTTGGAAATAGATTTATTATCAGATAAGGTGTAATGTTGATTAGTTTGGTGGTTCAATTATTATGTATATAGAGGAGAAGTGCGGGGGGACTATTTCTCTCCTTAAATAGTTTTTCAAAGGGCATTATTCCTTGAAAATATAAATCAGTAATATACAATTTTTTAGGATAGCCTTTGAACTCAATGCCATCTGTTTAACTTTGCAATATTATTCTCATTATCTTATTTCCAAATTTCTCTTAAACATATTTATTTCCTGAACATCTAACAGTCAAAGAAAATATTGAAATGAGAGTATTTTTTTAAAATATCCTGTAAACTTTTGTTGTAAATGTCAAGGTTACAAGCAGAATAACTTTAAAACAGAAATTTCTATTAAGCATAGCTAAGACATTAACATAACATTTCAGTTTAACAACATAATATGCCATATGATATTTCGCTAAATAAGTGTAAATAACAGCAAAACCAAAGAACACGGCAAATATTTGGCACTTCTTTTTAAAAACGTTATCTGATTATCTTTTCGAATATTAGAGGATTTTTCATTGATGTCTTTTCTAAAAATAAATATATTAAAGCAGATTAATATTTTTTCAAATAATAAATGCTTTCCTCTAGAAAAAGTAGTAATGTTCACACATTTGTTAGTCTACATTTTATATGTAGTATATCAGTAAGTTTTTCATACAACTTTTTAACCCTTTGAGTAACGAGCAGTTTGTTTCTATAATGGTGAACATTCACAGGAAGTTTGTAAAAAATTATTTCAAAATAAGGTAGAGCAAGTTTTCAGCTCTTTCTCCCCAAAATATAAGAGAAAAACCTAATCAAATGTTTTTGGTACAGATCTAATATAAAATTAAATAAGATATAATTTATCCCAGCGCCCTTCAAGGGAAGCAAAGCTTCAAACGTTACTTTAATTTTTGAACATTTTTTATTATTAAAAATAAGGTCTGCTGGCACGAATGTTGCCAGCAGTTTTTGACCTAAACGTTGCAGTAAAATTAGATGTACATATTTTATTACATCTAAACTTACTGTATTTTTTACGGCAAGAAACCCTGACAATATTGCTGCCAGTAGTTTTTGCCGTAATTTTAACGGATTATTTTTAACAGTGTGTGCATGTATGGTGGCAAAAAAGTATAATACTAATTTTATGTGAATTACAGACATCACAGTTCTATATTGTTGAGTACACCAGGTCCATATTTTACTTTTTTTCTGGAACGAAGTGATATAAGCATCTTTTGATAAAGAAAGTCAATTGATAAACATCTTGACTAAATTGACTTTATTTTGTAAAATACGAGAAGTATGAGAATATCAAATCACCAAGAATGCGGCATAAATAGACAAACTTTCACTAGCATTAAAAGAAACATCTTTCATTTTCAACTACGACGAATTGTGCGGGTTGAATTGTCTGCGACAAAACGTGATCTGACAAAATTTTCGCATTTCACAAACCCCAAGAGATAATGTCTTGGCATACTATATATTCCCAATTCGATCTAAAAACGTACAGGTAAAAAGAACCGTTATATATAAAGCAATGGAAATTTTTTTAAAGAGAGTTGTCAAGAATACAACAATTATCGCTCGTGGCGGAAAACGCGCAACGCACAGAAACCCTAAACGAAATTACACAGTCGGTAAAAATTAAGTTCTTTATACAAGACAAAATAAAATGATTGGGAAATAAAAATAGCAGTTATTTAAAACAGAAAAAAAAATAATTTGTTTGATATTTAATCAATAGAAAAACAAGAAAGGAAAATCTAGAAATGGAATGATATTTTAAAACTAATTTATTATTTGTTTATTATTTATTATTATTAGTTTATATGCAATTGGAGACGAACACACAATAAAAATACCTATTAAAATGCTTTTCTTTTAAAATTAAATTTTAAAAGAGGGGGGGGGGGTCTAACTTTTGAAAAATTAATAGAAATATATATAATAAAATATGTGTTACATCACAACATGATTCCTAAAAACATCGAAATATTGAAATGTTAAATTAGTTTAATAAAAAAAATGACATTGAAGCACAGATCAGGATTAAATGCAATATCAGAAACTGATACGTACTGTGACATATATTTTCGAATTATAGATATACAGAGGCCACGTTATATAACGATTATTTTATTGTTCTTACAGTAATCTTAAAATGATATCTTCAGTATATTTTTTTACAGCGTATGTTAAGAAAAACAATTATAATGTTTTACTTTAATTTTCCACTTCATTTATTTTGAGCTGGCACTGGAAAAAATATTGTGCTTATCAAAATGCTTTATATAATATCGCACTACAAAAAATGATAACATTTCAAATCAACCAGTTATCATACACTATATGACCAAAGGTGACCGGCCAATTGCGATTTTAGACGTTTTGTTTATTATATAGAAAAATGCATGGGGAATTATCATGAAACTCTAAGAGTGTAAACATAATGGTACAAGTTATACATTTCCATGAAGATTATTTCTCAACATTTTATAAGGGAACGTCAACAAATTGAAAACTAACGAATATCTTTTGAATAACCCTGTCAAAACTAATGTATCAAAAGAATTCAATCTGTAAATTATGATTAAGTGGCTTATTGTAATAAACTGTACTCATATTTATGCAAATAGCATTGTATACTAATAATGGAATTCCGGTTTTTATAAAAAACAGTCCCGAATTTTTTCAAGTTTTTTTGCTCATAAGTTGAGTTGTTCTTAATATAAAATAATGATTTTTTTAATACGACAAACAACATTGTACCTGATACCCTGCAGTCAGAATTAAAAAATAATAAAAATTGTATGAAAAATGACCAGGTTTACTTAATAATCTTGGCGCATGCGTAAACGCTATCAAAATTTTAGTTGTTTATTGTGTTAGCTAAATGAATAGAGCAAATTTTGTAAAAGTCTCAAAAGCATAGCTTTAAAATTCTGAAAGTTATTGTCGGTAGAAGAAGCTCAAAATCAGTTGTTCCCAAAATTAAGCAAACGTTGAAAGGCTGCATCTGTATATAGTAGTACGTACCATATTTTGTACAACCCTTGGCAAAAAGTTTCCGATCAGTGTTATAAAATTTCTGATTTTTGGATTCCGAAGCATATATCTTGCGATTCAGAGCATGGGGTGTTTTACAAAATGCCAAATAAAAGTACACGGATTAAAATATAAATGAAAAGGGAATTCAGTATACCAATCATATAATTTTTAATTATACGCCACGTGGAAAAGTTTCCTCGTGAGAAAAAAATATCCGATCAAGACGGAAGTTGGAAAATAGTAATCGATCACTGAGGAGACAGGTTTGAAATTTGCATATTGAAGACAGACAGGAGTGCCTGAGCATGCGTACAATATCTAAATCCTATTTAAAAAGAAAATCTTCCAGCTGCGAGATCAATAGCAGCTCTGAATTGCTGGACAATGACTCGTGTAAATAAACTGTCTGGCGATTTAAAAATCCGCATGATTAAATTGTTGCAAGACAGAAATTCACAAAGGAAAGTGGCTGTTTTATTAAACTGTGTTCAAAGTATGGTATGCGATATTCGTAAAAAATATAGTTGACTAAGAGCGTGGAAAATTTTCCTCGATGTGGACGTTCACGAATGAAATAGTCTAAGCAGGACAGAAAACTTGAGGAAATAGAGAAAAGAAAGAGGCGAGCAACTTCAAAACAACTCAATGCTGAATGTTCTAAGTATAACGTAAAGCTATCGGACCGCACTGTACGTAAGAGTCTAAATGTAGGAGAACTTAAATTCCGTAAAGCTAAAACGAATCCTTACTTGAAAAAGAGGCATAGAAAAGCACGCTTGCCATGGTGTAAAAAACATGTACACTGGCCACTTGATAATGGAATATAGTTATTTTCAGCGATGTATCTCGGATAACTCTCGGAACAGGTGATGACTCTGGAACATTTGTTTGGAGGAGAGTTGGTGAGAAGTTCAATAATAAATGTATAAATATGAGGACTAAATTTTCACTTCATTTACAGTTTGGAGCTGTATGACATCACAAGGCGTCGGTAAGTTTTGAATTGTGTTGCGTATAGTAAACTCTGAAGTTTACATTGATATTTTAGACTATTTTCTGATTCCTAGCATTGACTAATGGTTCGGGGATCAAAATGACTTCTTATTTCAAGATGACAACGCAGCTGCCAAACGCACCAAATCAGTGAAGAAATTGCTACAATATATCAAATCATGACTTGACCGCCCAATAGTCCGGATCTTAATCCCATCGAAAATCTGTGGATTATATTAAAAAGAAAAATCGATTTTCGATGAATTACAGATGCCATAGAACTACGTAAAGTTATAAGGGAATGCTGGTGCAAAGTTGCTCCCAATGAATGTAAAAATCTTATTGAGTCCATTCCACTAAGAACTTCGGCTGTCTTCCGAAATAAAAGTGGATTTACGAAATATTGATTACAGTGATCGGTTATTTTTTTCCAAATCAAAGCATGATCGGATATTTTTTTATTTGATGATTAAATTTCAATCTCAATTTTTCTGTTTATAAGTTCATGCATAATGATTTTTCTTTATTGCATATTGTTGTTCATTATTCATAATACAAATGGATTATCACTAATAATCGTTTAATTTTTATGCAGTGAGAATAAATAAACTTTTCTTAAAAAAGATGGTAGTGTTGATGTAATGATCGGAAACTTTGTGCCGAGGTCTGTATTCTATATTGCATTAATCAATGGATTAATAGATACAACGCCTCATCCTTATGCTTCATTTTAGGAATGACGGATATTGAGCTAATTTTTCTACCGACAATCACTTTCAGAATTCGCGAACTATATTTTTGAGACATTTATAAAACTTGCTCAATACATTTAACTATCACAATATGCACACGAAATTTTGATAGCTATCATGCATACTCATTGAAAAAATATTTTTGTAAACTTGCTCATTTTTCATACATTTTTCATTGCTTTTTAATTCTGATTAACTGTTATTGTGTAACTGTTGTCTGTCATATATTCGAAAAAGAACATTATTTTATGCTAAGAGCTCTGCAAATTATAAGAAAAGAAGTTGAAAAAAATTGGGAATGTTTTTTATAAAAACCTTAATTTCTGTACGAGTACACATGTTATCCGTATAAAAACGAACACAGTTTATTACAATAAACCTATTAATCATAATCTACAGTTTGAATTCTGTTGATACATTAGTTTTTACGTGGTTACCCAAGAGATTTTCGTTCTTTTTCAATTTGATGACGTTCCCCATGGAGTTTCGGGAAAAAACCTTTACTGAAATGTATATCCTGTACAATTATGTTTATACACTTAGAGTTTCAGGACAATTCCTCATGTTATTTTCCGGATATTTGACAAAATGTCTAAAATCGCAACTGACCGGTCACCTTTGGCGATATAGTGTATTAGAAAAAGATAATTGTGTGCCATGGATCAATATTTGAGTATTAAAAACAATCAAAAATAAAATATTTGTTTTCTTGTCCATCCTTGCATTTATTCAAAACCATTTATTTCCTTAACAAATGTCAGTTTAGATTAGATAAAAATAAAAATTTTATCACTGAAACTTAATTATTAGCATTTAACTTATTATTATTATTATTATTATTATTATTTTGATTTCTATTAATAGAAAAAAAATACGCACTCAATAATGAATGTTTTCAAATTGAAGAATCATTAATTACAAATTTTAAAAAATAGAAAAGGAATTTCTTGTCTTCACTTTATTTGTAAATTCAATGCACATTGTTTCTTATTTATATAGAGAGAAACAAATTATTTGTGCAACTGATACACTAGATGTTGTCATTATATAACTCCCTTTTTAATTGGCAGATGATATACAGGATGTTTCTAAACTCATGGTACAAACTTTAAGGGGTGATAGTACAGATCAAGACAAAAAATATTAAATGGGAATCTCAGGGTCCCAAACATCCGAATGAGATAGACCGCATTAAAGTTTTGGGTCCAAAAATTCAAATGATTATAAAAAACAGAAAAATTGGTCGATTCGTTTCCGGTTTTCACTAAAACTATTCTTTATGTCAGTATTGTCTTGAAAATAAATTATAAAGATAAATTTCAAAAAAGACCGACAGAGGGCGCTTTAGACTTTGCAGTAACGAACAACTATTTTTTACCGATATTTTTTGCATAACATTAATTTTTTTCAGAAGCTTAGATATAAACTTAAATTTTGAGCTCAAAATCTAAATCGTTGGGAGTGGTTAAGTAGCGCAAACTGAACTGTGGGGGGAGGTTCAAGTTTCAAATGATTATAAAAAACGGAAAAATTGGTCAATTGATTTGCGATTTTCACTAAAATTATTCTTTATGTCAGTATTATCTTGAAAATAAATTATAAAGATAAAATTCAAAAAATACTGATAGACGGCGCCTTAGACTTTGGAGTAACGTGCAACTATTTTTTACCGTTATTTTTTGCATCGCATAAATTTTTTTAGAAGCTTAGACATAAACTTAAATTTTGAGATGAAAATCTGAATCGTTGGGAGAGGTTAAGTAGCACAAACTGAACTGTGTTCAATAGGGGTGGGGAGGTTCAAATTTCAAATGATTATAAAAAAACGAAAAAATTGGTCGGTTTTCGCTAAAACTATTCTTTATGTCAATATTTCCTTGAAAATAAATTTTAAAGATCAATTTCAAAAAATTTCGTTAGAGGGTGCCTTAAACTTTAGAGTAACCAATAACTATTTTTAAACGTTATTTTTTGTATCTAATTAAATGTTTGCAAAAGCTTAGACTTAAAATTTGAGCTCAAATACTAAATCGATGGGAGGGGTTAAGAAGCGCAAACCGAACTGCGTTCAGGGGTTTAAATGTTACCCTCCCCACCCCTCGAACACAATTCAATTTTCCGCTAATTAATTACTCAAAACGATGCAGATTTTGAGCTCAAAATTTATGTTTGAACTTTTACAAGCATTTAATTAGATACAAAAAATAAAGGTTAAAAATTCTACTCGGTTACTCTAAAGTTTAAAGCGCCCTCTGACGGAATTTTTTGAAAAATATCTTTAAAATTTATTTTCAAGGAAATATTGACATAGAGAATAGTTTTAGCGAAAACCGACCAATTTTTCCGTTTTTTATAATCATTTGAAATTTGAACCTCCCCACCCCCAATGAACACAGTTCAGTTTGCGCTACTTAACTACTCCGAACGATTCAGATTTTCATCTCAAAATTTAAGTTTATGTCTAAGCTTCTAAAAAAATTATGAGATGCAAAAAATAACGGTAAAAAATAGTTGCATGTTACTCCAAAGTCTAAGGCACCCTCTATCGCTATTTTTTTAATTTTATCTTTATAATTTATTTTCAAGATAATACTGACATAAAGAATAATTTTAGTGAAAATCGCAAATCAATTGACTTTTTTTTTCCGTTTTTTATAATCATTTGAAATTTGAACCTCCCCCACAGTTCAGTTTGCGCTACTTAACCACTCCTAACGATTTGAATTTTGAGCTCAAAATTTAAGTTTATATCTAAGCTTCTAAAAAATTAATGAGATGTAAAAAATAACGTTAAAAAATAGTTGTTCGTTGCTCCAAAGTCTAAAGCGCCCTCTATCGGCCTTTTTTGAAATTTATAATTTATTTTCAAGACAATACTGATATAAAGAATAGTTTTAGTGAAAACCGCAAAGGAATCGACCAATTTTTCTGTTTTTTATAATCATTTGAATTTTTGAACCCTAAGCTTTAATGGCACCTATCTCCTTTGGAAGACGTTTGGGACCCTTAGTTTCCTATTTAATATTGTTTGACTTGATGTGTACTATCACCCCTTAAAGTTAGTACCATGAGTTTAGAAACACCCTGTATATTAGATTTAAAGATGTATAACCAACTATTCAAAATATTATTAACTAACTAGTTTTTATACACGGTTGAACAGTTTTTTCATTAAACTCACAAAATTATAAATATGGCATTTTTCTTGTCTACCAAATTTCGATAGCTTTTTATACAATTGCGCTTTTTCACTCAAAAGAAATGTATAATGGAAATACATTAAGATATTAAGATATTAAGATAAAAAAATGCAATTTGCCATGTCATTAATTGCATAATAAATAAATCATCTACAAATTTACGTGTGTTTTAATTTGTTCTGTTTCATTTCATATTCCAATTACATGAAATACTTTTTATATAAATTATTAATAGTCAAATAATTCCAAATTTTGTCGAGCGATTTATCATACTTAAAATATTGAAAATACATTCGTGGTTGATTTTTTAAATGCTTAGTCTAGTTTATTATTTATTTTCCACTCGACAATAGCATACCATAAGTTACTACAAACGGAAAGTTAGAACCGCAATTAATTTAAAGTAGCATTTACTTTTTTAACATTAAGCAGTCATTAATTAAATTAATGGAATATAGAATCACGAAGTTTTTTTGCCATCCATTTAACGTCTTTTCTGGTATCTTATAACATTACTCAGATACATTTATATAATGTCCCGTGTAATGAAATATAATTTTATGCATTTCTCTTTTTAAATCAACCAAATAACTTTAAATTGAACTTATATATACATATATATATATATATAAATAAAATCATCAACGCAGGAAAATTTAACAAATGCGTGTGCAGTTTGTTTCTAGCAAGCTTTGTCATTAAATCCCACATTTACCACCTGCTCTGATTCGCTGGCTTCTTCGTTTCCGCGGATTGATGGCTAGCTGCAATCGCCTCTATCTTGGCCGCATCGTTGCCTCGGATTGATAGAAAGCTGCAATTATCCTCTTAGCCAGTAAGTTTTAATTAAAAAAATTAAATTGTAATATAAAAATTCGACAGCGAAGTGTACTTTCCATCCATACAGGATAAAAATTTCAGAGACCGGGCTGCTTTAATTTCGGCGTTATCCGCAGTCAGGCATGCAGGCTGACAGATATCTCATATTTTACATATATGGATTCTTTTGAGTGCCTTCCAACATTTTTAGCGCATTTTAAATAAATACTCAATATTGAATAAATATACATTTTTCCTTAATTGTAATAAAAATGCTAAAAAATGTATACTAACAATAATTTCATAACATTTAAAAAAATATATAATCCTTGTATGATGCGGCGATGCGTATTAACATAATTAATAAATTCACATGCTTTAGTAGGCTGTAACATACTTTATTTTAAGACATAGCGAAAGCGTTGCTTACTCTTAGCAAATCAAAACAACAACTAAAAGGAACACAGACGATTTGCGTTTCTATAGTTACATACATTAGCGAACTTATGTGATGCCACATTTCAAAGATAATTACAAATAACTCTAACATACCCCCCGACATTGAAGGGTCAACTTCAATAAATTATATAATACAAAATATTAACATTACAAATGCTTAAGTAATATGATACAATATAACAATTTTCTTTTACAATGAAAAATACAATTATGAACATACAATAATAGGAAAACTAAAACTAAAAATAGATAACAAAACCCTTTTTTATTTCGTAATTAATTTTCTGAGACTTGTTGTGGCAATAACGCAATTTTTGAAATACTTCTTTTAAGTATTCCCCTAGCGGTTTTTACTTCTACAACCCTAATCTTACCATCTGCACCTGGGAAAATATTTATAATGCGTCCTAGTAAGTATTTATTTGTACGGAGGTCATCTTCCTTTATCAACACTAGGGTTCCTATGTTAATATTATTTTTTCAAATTGCCACTTCGAGCGTAGTTCGAGCGTGTTTAAATATTCTTTATTCCAACGATACCATATCAATTTAATGTATTTTGAAATTCTATGCCATCTAGATAGTCTATTTTCGTTAACATTAATTAATTCTGGTTCAACGATGGCTGTCATAGGCCTTCCGATTAAGAAATGGCTTGGTGTTAAGGTCTCCAAGTCATTCACGTCTGAAGACAATGGAGTGATTGGCCGTGAATTTAATATAGACTCTATTTGAGTAATTACAGTTAATAACTCTTCGAACGTTAGCCTTGCATTACCTACCGTTCGCTTTAGATGATATTTTACCGATTTTATTCCTGCCTCCCACAACCCGCCAAAATTAGATGCTCTGGGTGGAATAAATTTCCAAATAATATTCTCTTCTGACAAATAATTCGCTAACTTCTCTTTAGGGTGTCTTAGTAAATTATGGAGCCTCTGTAACTCGGCGTTAGCACGAACAAATATTATCTGAAAAGATTACTGCGCACCTTCCGCGCCTAGCAATGAACCTTTTTAAGGTGGCAATAAATGCATCTGTAGTCAATTTTGACACTAGTTCGAGATGCACTGCTTTAGTTACAAAGCAAACAAAGATTGCCAAATACACCTTATTAAGAATTCCCTTTCTCTGTCCCTTATATTTTATGAAAAAGGGGCCACCAAAATCTGTTCCCACGTAATTAAAAAGTGCGCTAGGACGTTCTCTCTCTCTCTGGGTAGGGAACACATGATTTGTTGTATGGTTATGGGGTTGCTTTTACTACAAGTTACACACTCATGCGTTATTTTTCTAGCTAAATTTCTTCCCCGTAGCGGCCAGTATTTTTGCCTCAACTAGCATAACAATGCTTGTGCACCTATATGAAGATATTTTTTATCATAGTAAATTGCAATTAGGCTACACAATTTACCCTTAGCTGGCAGAATATATTGATGTTTTTGAGCAAACCTTAGATCTGTATTATCTAAACACCCTCCTACTCTTAGCACCTTATCTACATCTAAAAAGGGGTTTAACAATCGCAATTTACTCTTCTTAGAAATTTGCTTACCTTCTAACAATGCAGTATATTCTGCCTTAAATTCAACTTTTTTGATTTCCCGAATTAAAAATATTTCTGATCGTGATAATTCTTCTATTTTTACGTATCCCTTTCTTTTTTCAGCTAATTTTCTTGTGTTATCTAAGAACCTGAAAATATAACTTAAAACACGTAATATTTTAGTATAATTATTGCTGATACTTAAAATTTCATTTACAAATTCACTAGGATTTAGACTGATTAGTACTGTACTATTTTTCAATTTTAATTCTGCTGAAAAGTCACTATTGTTTTTGACTCGTTCTAAATCAATGTTCTGATATGATTCAATGTGTCTTTTTCTTAAGAAGAGAGGGCCATGCCACCAAAGTTCACAATCAATTAATTTGTCGAAGGTCAGTCCTCGAGACACAAGGTCTGCTGGATTGTCCTCTGAGCGTACATGTCTCCACTGAAAAGTCTGGGTCAATTCTTGAATTTTGTAAACTCTGTTGGCCACAAAGGTTTTAAGTAGATGAGGAGGAGTCTGAATCCACGCTAAGACGATGGTTGAATCACACCATAATATTATTTTACTGATGTTCAACTTTAGTACAGTCACTATCTTTGATAGGAGTTGAGACAATAAGGCAGCTGCGGACAATTCCAATCGTGGGATTTTCAAAGGTTTCAATGGTGCAACTCTAGACTTGCTGCACAGTAAATTTAAAGATGTATTAAATGTTGTGAAACAGCGTAGATAAATGGCTGCTTCATATGCGAGCTCGGATGCGTCGGAGAAGCCGTGCAGTTCAACTTCCGAATGTCCTTCGTTTAAAACAAAACGATTGATTTTTAAATTGTTTATATTCTGAAGCTTTCTGATAAAGCGTCGCTATTCATCTTTAATGTCATCTGGAAGTGGATCGTTCCAATCTAGCTTTAACAGCCACAGTCTTTGTATGAAAATCTTAGCCTTAGCTATTCCAGGACCGAGTAATCCCAATGGATCGTAGATACGCGCTATGTCGGATAAAACAGTTCTTTTTGAGTATACAACTGGTTCCTTAACTGAGGAATTAAACGAAAGGCAGTCACGAACTGGATTCCATAACAATCCTAGAGTTTTAGTGCTCTGGTCGGCATTACGATCATTGAATGTATACTCTTGATTGCTAGTTGCGATTTTCAAGAGTTCGGGGTGATTAGCACACCATCGGTGCAACTTCATGCCCCCAAGTTCAAGCAATGCGATTAATTGTGCTTGCACTTGTTGAGCCTTATTTAAAGTGTCAGCTCCTGTTAATACGTCGTCCACGTAGAAATCTTGAAGAACTACATGTGATGCTAGCGGAAAATTGTCTTTTTCATCAATTGCAAGCTGATTCAGAGTCCGCGTGGCAAGATAAGGTGCATTCGATGTACCGTATGTAATAGTCTTTAACTTAAATATTTTGACTGGTTCTTCTTCATCAGTTTTCCACAAAATTCGAAGCAAATCTCTCTGATTTTCCGAAATTAATATTTGACGATACATCTTTATGATGTCAGCAGTAAAGACGTATTTATGAGTTCGAAATCGACAAATGATATCGAAGAGCTCATCTTGAACTAATCCTCCGTTTAATAAAATATCATTTAAACAAACACCACTGGTAGTAGCTGCACTACCATCAAAGACTACCCTTAATTTCATGCTTGGTTTCTCGGGTTTGTATATCCCATGATGCGGCAAATAATAGGAAAATTCGGGCTTATTTTCCAGCAAGATTTCTTCTAAGTGTCCCAAATCGTTATATTCGTTAATAAATTCTTCGTATAACAGTTTCATGGATGGATTGTGCGCAAATCGCTTAAGTAAGTGATTCAATTGTTTAAGTGCGTTTTCCTTTGATTCTCCTAAACATGCAAGCCCACCAGTTTTAATTGGCATTTCCACAATATACCTACCATCTGCTCTTCTAGTATGTGTGCGCAAGAAATGTTCCTCACAATACTGCTCTTCTTTACTTTTTATTGGATTTTTATCATGAATCGCTTCCATTTCCCAAATTTTTTGCATAGCGTTGGATAAATCATCCACCGATCGAACAAGACCACAATAATTATTAAAATTTTGTTGGCATAGACGTAGAACCACTGGCAACATAGCCAAAAACAGTTTCTTGAAAAACCAAATTTTGCATATTTATTTTATTTTGTCCAAGTAATTTAAAAAATACTTCATTCGATAATAAAACATATATTGGACCTGGTTTATCAAATTGTGGATCAGCTAACTGAAAAGTTTGTAAATGCTTAATAGGCATGATGTTTAGATATGTAGCTGGTGTTTTGCGCGTAATTTTAGAAACAACAAAAAATTGCGATGTTTCATTAAAACTTCTGTTTTTATTTGCTATGGTTGTTTTAATACTTTCCCTTATATTCATAACTGAACCATTTAGCCCTGAAACTGATGCGTTTATTTTCCTTCCTTTCAAGAACAATAACTCAGAACATTCCTTCGTTATAAAGTTATTTTGCGATCCTGAATCTAACAATGCTCTAAGAGGAAGTAATTCTCGTCTAGCATTTTGTACATATATTATCGCAGTTGAAAGCAGTACTTGTTTACTAGAAGAGGACGTCATACTCATTACAGTATTGTTAATAGTTGCATGCGTGTTATCAAATGAATGTGTATTTTCACCGAAAGCGGTAACAGACATCTGATTATTTGTGTAACTATGAGGAGTAAATGCGTTTGCGGTGGCGATAAATTACTTCTAATAGTATTTTCATCTTGGTTTGCTATAGTCTGATTAGTATCGATATTTTCCTCACCGCGTTCCAGGTGGATCAATGTGTGATGACGTTTGTTGCATTTTCTGCACGTGCTTGAACTTTTGCACTGGCTAATGTTATGAACATGATAAACAGTTGAAGCATAATTTTTTCATTTTAACAATATTAAACCTTTTTTTGCAGGTAAATTTAAGAATTGGGAACATCTCATTAAAATGTGATTGCCTTTACACATTGAACAAATGTGTGGCCCTTCTGATAACAAAGTCAATGACTTAGAATTAAATGAACGTTTCTGATCCTTACTGAAAGGTTTAACAGACGTGACTGTATGAATATTTTCCAAATATTGAGATCGTTTTTCTAAAAATAAAAGTAATTCATCTAACTTCGGAACTTCTTTTGAACTTATCGTCATTTCATAATTTTTTCGAGTATCTCTATCTAACTTTTGGAGAATGATGTTCAATATTAAAACATCTGAAAGATTATTTCTATTATAATTCAAAATCCTCTAGGCGCGAATGCTTTTTTTTACATTATTGACTAGATTTCGAAGATCTTTAGCGGAAGGCTGTGTAAGTTTATCTGCGTTTAAGAGTGAATTAATGTACATTTCTGTTACTATTCTATCATTTTCGTATCTGCTTGAAATAAAGATTTAAAGGTGTCTTCTGTGCTAATCAAAGCTCTTGCATCACTTATTAATGCTGCTGATAAATAATGCAACTTTTGCGCATCTGATAGTTGCTCATTTGAAGTTATTAAGTTGTTAAATTGTAATTTAAATAGACCCCATTCATCTGGTTTTCCGGAGAATTTCGGAAGAGATATATCGGGTAATTTAATATTTATCGCGTTGTTTATTTGAGTAGAATTTGGTTTTCACTGGAAACCTTACTTTGTTCTAAATGTTTAAGTTGCTTTTTAATTTGAAATTTGGCCTTTATAATTTTTTCTTGGTATTCTTCGCTAGCGTTAAAATCGATTTCATATTCTTTTTCTAAACTAATACCAGATTCTATTTCTTTATTTAGGTTTTTTAGAGTTTGTTCTCTGTCATTTAATTGTTCCGAAATTTCTAAATAACTATCAATATCAATATTTTTATCTTTTATTAATGCTTCTAATTTACTAATTAATTTCGTAATTGAAATGCGTAATGTTGCACGCTTCTTTTTTAATTTATCAATATTTTCCATGTTCAAAAACTTATAATAATAGCAAAAGGAATAATAAATTATTCATTACCTTGATTGCTGCTGGCAGACGATTTTCTTTCTTTCTTCTTTCATCAGGCCAGCTTGTGGAATAATGTTCTAATAAAATTCAATGATGAAAACAGTTCATTATTTTCGAACTTTTCTTTTCGAAGTGAAGAAAAAAAATATATAGACTTTGGCTCGACGTAACCAATCTGTTTTTTCAATTTGATGCTTACGCAAGACCGCTTATACCAGGGTAGCGAATGGCCATGGTATGAAGTTCTATTTCTATATATTATTTGACTGTGTTTTGCACTGATCATTCGCACCCTGTCCACCAAATTCAACTAAATATATCCCAATGTCTTTTGTACTACAAACTCGGGCAGTGCTTTTTGAGCTTGAACCAATTTGTAGGTCTTTCCACCTAACAGATCTTGTACTATAAACTACTCTTACCCTTAACTATGTACTAAACTAATTTTATAATAATTTCAAAATTAAATGAAGCATTCTAAGGCATTTTTTTAATTACCATTTTATTTCATATTTGAGTTCATATAAAATAATTACATTAGCACATAGAGCTTAGATTTGTCTTTGTATAAGGCAAACAAAATATTAGAAACTATTTTAATAATAAACGTACGTCTTAGTGTTTCGAATTGAAATGTAAGATCTAATCGAAATATTAAACTTTAGAAAACTAAATCTGTGTAATTTCTAACCGATTCTTCTTTTCTCTTAAATTCTTCTTTTTTCCCGTTTTTAGCCCAGTTCATTCTTGCAAGTTTGTGATGTAATTTGAAAGACGGTTTGCGATCCATTTTCTTTAGTATGATGTAATCTCACTCTTTAATACGTCTATTTACAGTGTCGTTGGACACATGTGCACTGAGATTATTTTTAATTTAGCGTATGTATAAGTTTTGTCTAGATACCAATCTCCATATTCTCCGATCAGTCTGAACAGTCGTCATACGTGGTCGTCCACATCTTGGTTTCCACTTAAAATTATTATTTCTAGAAAGTACTTGATATTTACCTCGCTTTGATCCATTTAAAACTTTTTAAATTTCAGAAACAGTTTTATTTTGGGATTTCAATTTAAAAACTTTCAAAATCTCACATTTTGTGATTTTTTTACCTGTGACATTTTTAAAACGAAAGGAAATAATTTCTCCACCTTTTATACTTATATAAAAGCGTAATATGATGTCATACAGACGGCCAATCACTTGTTTCTAAAAAAGAAATGCATAAAGTGCTTAAACTTTTGAGACAGCGTTTCTTGAAGAAAAAAGAAAAAATAAATAAAAATAAATATATTTTTTATTTTAACCACTCAAAATGGCTTATTTTATTTTATTTTGATTACATGTCGAGTATTTATTGCAGATTAGCATAAAATATTTTCTTCTTCAAATATTTTAAACCAGACTTGCAGTGGTTAAACTTTTGATACAGACTATAATATTCGTCTTATTTAACTAGCAATGCCAATTTTGTGAATTTTACATTATTATATTCCGAATAGAAATGGTTAAAATTCTATCATTAAGCAAATCGGTTATTGCTATTCGCAAATAGGGATAGATATTTAAATTTAAAAATATCTGCTACAATGGCAATACTTTCGAAAATTGATTAAATCCATATCTGAGCCATGATTTCAACTCGTACGCCAGATTTTTTGCATCCTAAGTGCCGAACATTTTTACTGATTGCATTTGATCGCGTAATAACTGTTCCCGTATTAAACAGGATATTTTTACATTTGTCTTATGAGCGATGTTTAGGTGACTGAAAACATTCGCGTATTAAGCGGGATCATGTGTTAAACGTGCCCGACTGTACATTGAACGCGTCAAATAATTATAATACTTGTCATTATAATAGTAATATTTCTACTGCACTGTTTACTATTTCATATTTATTTATGTGTCATTAACTTGTAACTTATTTAAAATTATAATGTATTTTTTTTTCCATATATGTCGAGTACATAATTTTTTTCTTCATTTATCACCATATATCTCTATTTAGGAAATAATAAAATCCATTTAACCCGGTATAAATACAAAGTATACACATACACATATATATCATACACATATGTATCATACACATACACATATATCATACACATATATATCATACACATACACATATACATTTTCTGAAAATTAAAATCTTTTTGTTAATCTTCTTAAAATTTTACTACACATTTTTGGAGCTGTAAATGTAGTAGCACCAGCATAATATTTTATAGAAATACTTTGGTTTTCACAGATAAGATTTCTGTAATGTGAAAACTATTAAGAACATCTTACATAAAAATATTTTATGAAGACTCATTATTTTTATTTCCAGGAAGTGTTTCATGTTATTTTAGTGCTGCTATGTTATCCGACTCAGGATCTTAAAGGATTATTATGACATTTTTAAAAAGTTTTAACAGTTGTATTAACTAAATTGTCATTATCTTATAAAGTTTATATTGACGATTTTCATGTTTTGCAAATATATTTTTGTCGCATCATAGAAACATAATCAGAGAATATTCAGTTCCAGAAAAAAGTGTAAGATCACATGCTAATTTTGTTGTTTAGAGTAAAATTCAAAGAAGAGTTGTATAGCTAGAATATTGATACAAATATCTGATGAATATGTGAATTAATTTCAATAAAATTAAAAATGTATTTTGTTCGAGAAGTGTTAAAATCTTGTAATATTTAGAAATGGAAATAAGTTTATGACCAAGACCCTCTTTTAACTCAAGCAATAGTGAGATGACTTCATAAGTGAAGTTTTTTATGCGACAAACTTCTGGATGATGCTTTGAGGTTAGTAGTTAGGTTAGAAATTTTGGGATAATTGTTGCTTTAAGCGAGATTTTGGGAAATCATCAACTGAAGAAGTAAAAGAAAAAATAAGGGATTTTCGGATTGCATTCTAACTGAAACGTAAATTGCTGTGTAAATGAATGCATTTAACACTATTTTGTACAATTTTCTTTATGATGCTTTGAGAAATGTTAAAAATAAAATAAGCGCAAGGCTATAAAAACGCTCATCCCGGTATATATGATATATTATTAGGCTGTCTGTTCAAGATTTTGACTAGTCATCTACTGTAAAATAAGTTATAGAACTCTTCAGTAACGCCCTTAACTGTAAGAAATTTGTTATAATGTGCCGAATGCTTGGATTATGCTAAATTAAACTATTCATACTGATCATATCATATTGATGTAAGACTAAAATCTACATTTTTCAGTATCTTAAAAATGTAATCTATAATAAATGTATATCTATAATACCAATAAAAAAAATATTTACTGCTGATAGTACAGATGGTATAAGATTCCACTGGCATAACTTGCCAAGTAATATGTTTCTGTTTTCAAAACGCGCACAAGGGAATGGGTCAGTCGTGATTTGGACAGGCTCTAATGCAAAAAAAATGAAGTTGGTTTTCACCGAGACTGAACTCCTTCGACTATCAAGAGATTCTTCGTAATACTTTTTTTCACCTAAAGACGTACTTATGAATCAGAATTCGACATTGCATCACTGTAATTCTTCCATTCGCTATTCTTAATCACTTGAGACTGGTTATCTACAATCCGAATCAAAACGTTATTCATTCCATCTTAAAATCCTGACATAAATCTAGAACAACATATGTAGGGAATCGTGGTTAGTCAAACTTATTCCAACGAAAAGATATTTGAATTCATTGTTGAACTACTTTTGGAAGTACGGAAACAAATATATATATATATACAAACTAACACCCGACCAAATTATTCCCTAAGCATGTTTTGAAGTGACCAGTATTAAGAGGAAACAAACGAAATAATATAAACTAATGTACCAATCATTAACAAGTGCAGTTTGGATTTAAAAAATATAGGTCCTAAACAATATAGGTTCTAAACACTTTTCCCAACTAACTGCATTATCTAAAGTTAATATTTTTATTTTTAAAGATTTATATATATTTTTTAAGTACATTATTTTAATCAATTTATATATATTAATATAATTATTATTATTATTTAATTATTGTCGATAACTGCAACTTTTAACATTACAGTGAGTCATATGTGATTTTAAATTTCACATAGCTTATGACTGATCCCGTTCTCTTAATTTATTGCTCATGCAAGGTATTTGTTTGGTAAATATTTTACTATATATATATATATATATATTATAATTATTTAATATTGTTATTTCATTGAATTCCTCTCTTCCTATTTTGAAATAATAAATAAAATCCAACCAGTCAGGTGCATAATAGGTCGAATTTCTTAACTTATAGCACGACCTATAACAAAAACTGGTTGGACATTTTTGTTTTTTATTTAGGCTATGCACCCCTAACGAGAAGTTTAATACAAAAGCCTTCTACAGTCTATTTATCCATTTACCTTTCTTAAATTTGGTAATCTACTTTCTATATCACTTCATTTCATTTTTCGTGTTAATTATACTTAAAGACAGTATAAATACTGGTTTCATATATATATATATATATATACACTTGTGTACTTTATGTAGGTAATTTTGCAAAGATATTGCTTTTTCATTAAAATAAAACCTTTAATATTTCTTTTCGATAGACGTAAATTTATTCTAGCACTCTCCTGAATAAGTATTTACTTATGAATAAAAGTTTATAAATATTTGCTTTTATAGTTTTCCTATTTATTTTTATTGCTCCGATAGTCAATTGATGTATATTTCAGCATTATTAATTCATTAAATGTTACAAAGCTTAACTAAAAATATTTATATTTTTTTATGTATTTTTCAAGGTTATCCTCTACGTTTATTCTTACATATCTATTCCGGAGATAATAATGTCTGTTTAATAAAATATAAAAACAAAACAAACATAAATTAGTTTCAGTTTTATCAATTCATTTGCAGCTATATATTTGATAGTTGATAAAAACTCTACCTGAATGTACCAATATAATATATTAAAGATTAATTTAGGTTTCTAAATCATTTTCTTTAATGTTAAAATCAAGAAGAATACCTTAGATACAAATATTTTATGAATACTCATTTTTATTGTTTTTTGAGACGTATTTTATGTTCTCTTTAGTACTACTGCGTAATCATATTAGGTTCTAAATATATTCGTTGTATTTTATTATTGAATTTTAAGTTACGTTTTTAAGAGATGGTAATGATTATTTCTTTTTTTAAACATTGAACTAATTTAATACTTAACAATTGTATAGACTTAAATATTATTCTGCTTTTAAATTTATATAAACATTTTTCTATGTTTACTAAAAGCAGCATTTGTAAATAATCAGAGAGAATACGAGTATTTCTATCTACTAATAAGTATTTCGTATTTACACTTAAGTAAAAGTTTATTTTATGAATATTTCCTTAATTAATTATTATTACTTATTTTTACTGTACGGTTAGCCACTTGATATTTATTTATACACCATTATTTCATTATTGTTGAAAACTGTTTTAAATACTGAAACGAAAAAATATTTTACCTATATTTTAGGCACACTATATTTTTATCCGATTACCCTTATAAGTCTGTTTAATCTAGTAAAAAAGAAGAATATATATATGATTACTATATAAGAAAATAATTTTAGAAGAACTATTTCAGTTTTTATTGCACTTTTTTGGAGCTGCAAGTTATATGATAAGAACAATTTCTAAATCCACCCACATAATATTTTAAAGATGTACTTAGGCTTCCACAGATAAGATTTTGTAACGTTAAAACCATTAAGAACACCTATGATAAAAATATTTATGAGGGCTCAATTTTTTTTCTCATAAGAAGTGTTTTAAATTCTTTTTAGTTATGCTACATTATCCGATTTCACTCTAAAAGTCTTCTTATGTTTTAATAAGGAACTTAAGTGATTACTATGACCATGTATTTTTTTTACATGAAAGCAGTTTAATATTTAACAATTGTATTAACTGAATTTCCATTTTGTTATAAAGTTTATTGAATTTATTTTATTTTATTTTTTTATTTATCGCGTGATAGGAATGATCACGTAGTATACATGAACAAATTTTTATTTGCAGGATTGTAGTCGTACAAAAGTCTGGAAGCATGCGCTCTAGGCAGGGAATATACACAAAATTCATGGATGCTTATGGCTAGAGTGTACTATTATGGTGGTTTGTAGGTATCAGATTATTTTTGGTGTTTTAGAACCAGAAATTTCTTAAACAAAGATAACTTTATCTGAAGATGTATCTTTTTCTTTCATTAAAGAAGGCAAACAATTATTAAAGAATATTCTGAAGTCCTTGAAGCACACGAATCTTGAATGCTTTTTGAAAGAATTTTTTATCGCATGATAGAAACTTAATCACGGAGTATACATGGATACGTTTTGATTTTCACCATTGTATTCGTAAAACATAATATGCTATGACTATCAGCAGGGAATATACACTAAATAATGAATGTGTATGGCTAGAGTATACTCTCAAGGTTCATAGCCATTGAAGGATTCAAAGGATATTATGTGATTTAGTACCAGAAATTTAATAAAGTACGGTCGCTATATCTGAAGATTTAATTTTCTTTCATGAAACAAGGTAAATATTCCTTTATGAAAATTCTTGTAAAATATGCTTGAAAATCCTCAAAACACACGAATGTTGACTCTGAATATCACCGTATACCTTTTACACCAACACTGCTTATAAATGGGAGTTTATAAGTATTTTCTTTTTAAAATTATCTTTACTTATTTTTGATGCCCTGCTAGTCAATTAACTCTTATGTAAACATCACTAATATATTAATTCTTTCACATCTTATCTAATAATTCTAATAAAAATATTTTAGGCATAGGTCGAGTACACTAAATATTGATTTCTGTAGTCTTACATATCTATTCACGAAGTAAGAACGTCGGTTTAATGTAGTAAAAAACGAGACAAAAATAAATAAATAGTTTCTGAACTTCTTATATTTTTATTTATTTATTTGCAACTATATGTTAAGTGTGAAGAACATTATCTAAATCCAACAACCTAAGTGATTTCTACAGTTAACATTTCTAAAATGATAAAACCATCAAGAGCATTTTAGATAAAAATATTTTCTGAGGACTCATTTTCTTATGTATTTTTTTTCGCAGAAGAGTTTCATGTTAGTTTTATTGCTGCCACATAATCCGCTTAAATTCTAAAAATCTTTATTATATGTTAATTAAGAATTATAAGTTATGTTCTTAAGAGATTAAGATGACTAATTTCGTTTTTCGGAGTATTAAAGTAAAATAGCATTTAACAACGGCATAAACTAAAAATTTATATTAATATTTTGGTTTTTTTTCGGTTAGCCGAGTGACGGCTTTATATATATATATATATATATATAGCACTTTAAGAATAATGTGTAACGGCAGATCCAAAGTCCCGTGCCATAATGTGGCAACGATATGGAAACGAATACGGATTGATTTTGGATGCTGGTTTTTAGTTGTTTTGTGTGGCTGTTTCTCTGAAGCTTGGGTAATACAACTTTATTTATTTCTGTTTTAAGTTATATTACATACTTGTTCATTTCGGCAGTATCAATGTTAAATGTGTTATATGCTGTTTTCTGTGGCGTTTGGGTCCGGTGGGGGAGTGTTATGATTTCAAATGTTTTTGTGCATTTGATTTTTTTAAATTGTAGCACTCTGATCGAAACCCACAGCCACTACATTATAACAGTCCTTTTCCATATGTATTTGCTGTGTTTTAAAACTGCCCACCGCTGATGAGATCCACAGCCTTTTTATATTATCTTTATACTGTTTTTCTTACTCGTTTTTATTTCCTTTAAAGTTTAATAGTTTGATATCATGTTTCATTATGGCACGGGACTTTGGATCTGCCGTTACACATTATTCTTAAAGTGCTATATACATAATTTACGTGATTATTGCAGCTATAGCGCTGATCATGTGGATTTTTCGTGAACTTAAGTTCACTCAAAACTTTAAAAATTTTGGACTATATATATATATATATAAATAGGTGTGTGTGTGTGTGTGTGTATACTTATTTATATAAATGTTTATACACACATGTATATACATACATATATACACATACAAGGTGTCCAAAAAGTCTTGGAATGGTTGAATGACTCAAGAAATACACGTCAGATTCAAAAACGAAAATATACGTGTTATTAAATATTGTATATATACTTCTGTTTAAATATTTTTAAAGAACCTATTAAGTGAGGCCTAATTTGTACCTCCCCCCAATTCACCCCCTGTGTGCACAGGGGTTCAACTGTAAAATCGTTAATTATAACCACCGTTTTCTATTTCAGATTTGGATTTTGCGAGCAAAAATACGTGACTTTTTAATCGGGATTTTTGGATACAAATTGATTGATTTAATGACGCTTCATGTACTTTTTCTAATTAAATTAATGGAAATATATTAAATTAGATTTCTGTTTAATATATTTTATCCAGCGAACATTCCTAATTACCAACCTGCTTAACCCCTTCGGGAAGAGCGACCGGTGTACGTGCCGGCCTCGTTGGCACTCACATCCCGCGCGACCAGTGTACGCGACAGCGCTTCTGGCACTCAGATCCCGAGGAACCGGTATTCGTGTCGTGTACTTGGAATGTTATGTCTAAATATATACCGTACAAAAATTTTATTTTAATCATATTTGAATTTATATCAGGAAAGAATACATTTCGTTCGAATTAGAAAAGCAAATTGAATCGATGAATATTTTTTAAACCCGTATTAATTTTATTTTTTAAAAAAATATTGCAATAAAAAAGTAATTATTTCATCATAATTTTTTATATTTCTGACTGATCTTTCTGAGTTTTGATGTTTTCGCGATCATAAACCTTTTACAGTACATTTATTATTTAGAAGTCCATTTTTTATTTAACGTACTTGGTAGGGGGTTGTAGATAAGCTGATGAACGCAACCGTGTGATTTCTGCTATACATGTGTTCCTCACTAAGACACGTACTTAAACCCTTCGCGACTGGAGCTTTTTATGAAATTTTTAATATTTTGTCACCGGTTTTTGAAAACAGAAATTCGTGCCTTATTAAATCAAGAAAATGTTTTGATTAAACATTGCAAAAGTTCCTTTAAAATTTTACTGGTGGGGATAAACATGGATTCTTAAGCCTTTTTGCGGCACGCATACGTGTCGCTGGTCCCCAAGGGGTTAATGTGTGTTTCTATTCCTTTTTTCTGTCCTTTTTCTAGATAGAAATAACTTATTTGTTGGTTGACGAATGCATATTTCTTAAAGGTTTCCTTTCGTTTCTTTTCTTTTTTTCCCTCGGTTGAAAAATGCTTATTCTTATGTAAATCGTTGAGATTGCGGATCTCTGAAACTTGCTCTTTAAAAATGAAAGCCTCACTGTAATTTACATTTTTATCCCGGCACATTAATTTGAGCAGCAGAAAATAAAAAAAAGGAAATAAAAAAAATATAATAAGAAAAGGGAAAATATAAAAAGTGACTGATTGTGGAATTGTATTGCATTAAACATTGGGCAGTTAATGGCGGTTTTGGCAATAATGCAATAGTTTTGGCATAACAAAGTTTTAAAAACCTTTTTTGTTATTTTGTTTTTAATTTTTGATTTTTACATTCAGCAGTATTGTATCTGGTTTCAAATTAATCCATTTTCAATTACATCATCAATATATATGTACCGTAATTCCCAAATTCATTAAAATGAGAAAGAATCGCACACATTTGACAAAGAATTAAAGAAAGGAGATTGTGAAAAATATGCAGTCTTCAGAAAGTAAAAGTTTAAACATGTAATGATTATAACATAATAATAAAGATTTTTTTTACATAAGATATAAAATAAGAAGTATTTATATCAACATATTCTTTGATAAATGTATTTTAATTCATCATTCAAGTTCTCATTATTATCAAATACTTTTTATTTGATATTTCTTACATTACTATTGCATTATATATTGCTATTACATTACACATTGTAATAAATTATGCATTGCTATGCATTTTTTAATTTTTATTTCAAAAATATTTTTAAAATATAATAATTTTTAATAAATGTATATTTTAATGTTCAATTCCATTTTACCTATTTTTATAATTTAATACTTTTTATTTGAATGAAATTTAATCATTGATTAAATATTTAACGGTATTATATGAATTTTTAAAAATTTTCAAAGCCATTTTAAAACTATTTTTATGTATATCTGCATGATTAAAATATTATTCACTTATGTTAAAAAAATATTATGCACTAGTTGCTTATAATCTTAAATTTATTTTTATTAGTGAACAAATCAGCTTTTTAAAATACTTATTTTGTTTAAGTATTGCATTAAAAACTATTTAGAAACAAAGCTATTTTTTTCACAAAATTATCCTTTAATTGAGCAAAAGGCTACAAATGATGACAAAATAAAGGCTAGTAAGTCTTTTGTAATTATATTATATTATTTTGTAATCTAAAAAAGTGGTTAAAATAGGCATTATAGACATTTAAAAAGTCATTTTATACTAAATTATCGGAGAAAATACCCCAATTTTTTGAGTGAATGTACATGATAACAATTTATTTCATATATGTCTACTTTAAAAGGTTATATGGAAAAATGATTTTTTAATAATTTTTTACAGAACAAATTACAAGAGTTAGGTTTAGCTTAGCAAAATCATTCGGCACTGAAGAGGAAATCAAATTTCTCCGCTTCGTCCTGAGATGCGTGCCGTCGCAACCGGGTTAATTTGAACTTTTATCGTCTCCCCCATCGTCTTGAACACAGAAAGTACATAATCTTTAATTCAATCAGTAAGATGCAATTCCAGAATTCAATGGTCTCGGGTTCAAACCCCAGTACGGTTACTAGCAAACTATGAAAAAATTAAATGATATAGTAATTCAAAATTCCTCGACTAATTCTGATATTATGAAGCTGTCTTCAATTTAAGGGATTCATTAATTTAAAAATAAATTAAATTAATATTATTAAAAATAAATTTATAATCTTTTGTATTTTTAATGACGCTAATTTTATGAGACTAATGTAAATTCAACGAAGAACTTCTCTGTTATTTATTAAAATCTCGGTTTTTCAAGTCTGTGTAATATTACATAAGACTTAAGATAATGGGTTACATGTATATTATCTTTAATATCACAGAAAACTTTTTAACAGTGTCCTTTGATAATTGTTTGGGATATTAATTAAAAACGACAAGGAATTCTAATTGAAAATTCTCTTTTACCAATATGAGCTCTGAAACTATTATGCATTCTCACTGAGTTCAATGTCTCGGTACAGTTAAAATTTGATGATATAACCCGAAAGCTCTTATATTTGCGTCTGTGTTGTCGTAATCAACCCCCCAAAAATGTCACAGTTAACACCTTGAAAAAAAATGGACAAATTATGGCAAAATGGCACGCATGGACAAATTTCAGTAAAATAAAAAAAACATTATTCTCTCTTATTGCAACGCTCCTCTAGGGTGCAATTTTAAAGGTACAGACAAGCAAAGTATATGTTCTTAAAATTAAAACCGTATTATATTCTCAGATGAAATCGGTTTTAAAAAATGATGTAATTTTAACTTTTTCAAATACATGGTCAAACGGAAATTACTTTGAGTCTCACAGAGATGGTTTTTTCTACACTAAAAGTGACTAAAATTTCGTATTTTAATATAATAAATATAGAGCATCTCGATAAACCAGATTTACAGGACCAAAAAGAATTTTAAAATGTTTAGAAGGATATAAATAATTTCCCCAAAAGTAAATAATTAAATAAATAAAATCTGTCGAATTTTTGACGAAATGAATAAAATCCCGAGCGTTTCATCATGGTTTCGCCCTATTTCGGAATGCATAGACTCCATAAATGAACTTACATAGTAAGTATATGTTTACAAACAGCAGCATATATTTTCAATTCAATATTTTCCCATTACAAGTAAAATTCAGATAAACGAAAGTGAAAGATATAAAAACATACAAATCTGAAGTTCATTTCATGGTCATTCATCATAGGTTCAGAAAAGGCCAGGGCATGTCAGCTATTAAAATACTAAATTACTGTTATTCTTATGCTTTCTTTAAGGAAAATCAACATTATATTTGTACTGATAGGAAATTTCTATATGCATATTATTAAAATCTACTGTTGTATTTTCATCTATACTGAGGGGGAAAAATTCCAACACAAAGAAAAACTTATTGTAATGAAATTTGGTGAGTGCATTTGTCTAGTTAATATGTTTAATTGATTAGCTTTTCAAGATCACAGGTTAGTTTAAGCTGAATAAAATGCATTTTAATTGTGAAATGCTCTTTCATTATTAGCCGGTATAACTTCCAGAATTTTGAATGCAAGTCTGCACACGTGCATGCATTGTGTCATACAGATGCTGAATGTTACTTTATGGTATGTAGTTTCATGCTTGTTGTACTTGTTGTGTCTATACTGTGACGGTCAGTGCTGGGTGTGGATGATGCTGGAATTGTCGTCCATTGATATCGCATACTAGCTCAATGGAAAACAGATTGGGTGATCTCGCTGGCCAAGGTAACATGTCGGCACTCTGTAGAGAACGTTGCGTTGAAACAGGGGTATGAGGGCGAGCGTTATCTGTTGGAAATCTCCCCCTTGAATGCTGTTCATGAATAGCAGCACTTCAGGTTGAATTAAGAGACTGACGTAAAAATTTGCAGTCAGTGTGTTTGGTATAATCATGGGAGTAGTTCTGTTGTCATAGGAAATTGTTCCCCAGATCATAACTCCAGGTGTAGGTCCAGTGTGTCTAGGCCGCAGACAGTTTAGTTTTAGGCATTCCCTTGGTCTCCTTTGGATTAGCATACATCCATCACTGGTGCCCAGACAGAACCTTCTTTCATCAGAAAACACAACATATCTTTACTCCATCCTACAATGAGTTCTGGCTTGACATCACTGGCGGCGCAAACGGCAATGACTCGGAGTCAGTGGAATGCACGCTACAGGGCGCCTGGCTCGGAGCTGTCCTTGAAGTAACCGAATTCTAACAGTTCGTTGTGTCCCTGTGTTACCAACTGCAGCTCGAATTTCTGCCGCAGACGCAGTACGATGCGCCACAGCCTTACGCCAAATACGACCGTCTTCCTTCTCAGTAGTGCCACATGGTCACTCGGAAAGCATCCTTCATGAGGTAGTATTATCCCTTGACTACTGCTCCCAGCAATCATGCACAGTGGATACATTCCGTCCAAGTCTTTCTGTGATATCGTGAAATGAAAATCGACTTTCTCGTAATCCTTATATACGATCTCTTTCGAATTCTATGAGCTGATGATAATGGCTTCTTCGTCTTCTAAAGACATTCTTGGTTAACATCAACTCAGTTCGTCAAATTTCGAAGATAAATAGTGCTCACGAACTTTACAGCACACATTTAAAGCAATCCTGATTTGAAAGTCGTGATGCACTTATGCTCAAAGCACGGAATTCGAATCTATGTAATCTTTCAGATGTATAAATAAGCCTAAAGAATTTCGTTTATCTAACACAAGTCTTTCTTGGTCTCGGGATTTTTCTTTCCGTCAGTGTATTAAGAAATGAGATTATCAAAGTACCATTAAAAATAGATTCAGAAGGTAATTTTAAAATTTAAGCCCGACTGCTTAAAGTTTCATTCAGTGTTTTAAGTCAATTTCTTTCTTTTAACTTTAAAATTAACATATAACTTACATTATAAAACCTAAACAACGAAAATCAACTTATATTATATAAATTACACAATTAAAATTACGTTATTCTGTAGTACTATTTTTAAATATAATTTTATAAGAATTAAAAATACGTTTGTGTGTATCAATTTATTAGGGTTGAATTTTTAGGGTTAGTGAAGACAATTTCATATAACATTTAAATAATAATAAAAATAAAAATTATATATATATATATATATGTATTGGAGCTTACTTTTATACTATTTATGCTTTTCATATATAATTTATAAGGTTATAAATTTTAAATGGAAAAACAACTAAATTATATATTATTTATATCCTTTACAGAACTGAAACAATATTGAATTTAAAAAGTAAAATATAAATTAGGCTACATAATCTTACCTATCGAGGACAATAAAAGTAATTTATATTAAAAGACTATCTATCCAGAAAAAATAAGCAAAATATTTAATTAACTTGGTTTTATTGCATTATGACAATTTAAATAAAGATATCTAACGCAAAGAAATCAGTTAGGATTTTTATAATTCCTTTATTCAGAAAATATTTTTTTTAATTCGATTTTTCATGTTTCATATTAATTTGAAATTTTATAGAAAGCGCGTTTTAAATTGGTTTCACAGTAACTAAATATCTAACTTATTATTTTTTTTTACTTTTATACGTATGAACGTATTGAGATGTCTGGAATTTTCTATTTAAACAGTACTGTTATTTAAATTTATTCTTCTGCAATCGTAAAATACAATTTAGTGTTTTATTTTCTAAACTCTGTTAATTATACCAATGAATAAAAAATGAAGGACAACTTTTATTAAAAATGTGCCAACATTATTTATTTTTTCAAATAAATAACATGTATGACTTATAATAATTTATAATCGATTTCTTATGTCTCTAAATTTCTAAATATTAAAGAAATATTTCTCTGTTTAAACTCAATATCTCATTTATTTATACGTATTTCTGAAAAATGTACAATTAGTAAAATACTAAGTATTAAATTGACGCCCAAACATACAAAAAAAAGTCCCTGACGACTAGACCTACCGGCAGAAATAGATTTTAAAATTAAATATCAATTTCACAACAAAAACTAATTTATGATTTAAGATAAAATGCATTTAACAATTTTATCTGGCCACTTTTTACGAGTTTTAAATTTCATGTTTCTGTAACCGCTGGTCAGAATCACATTCAAAAATTTTTTGAGACATTTTTATACTTATATTTTTAAAATTAAAACATGAAACATGCTGACGTGTTCTACTGAAGTTATTTGTAAGCAACCTTGTTTTAATTTTTCGTTCAAATAATTAAACCTTGATTTATAAGCAATTATTTTCTTAGCATAAGCAATCTAACCAGCACTATTTCTTTAGAATATTGGTTTCGAAATGCCCACTTTAATTGCCTTTTTTAAATTATTTCTTGCATCATTAAAAAAAATAATAAATAAATAAAAAATAAAAATAAAAAAAAATAAAGCCAACTGGATGTGATTGCAATCATAAATGAATTTAAAATTGAATCAGAAAAATGCAGTTTGAAATTGAATACACCCTTAATACGATACTTTTACGTCAACCCCTATTTTTTATGTTTTTAATGCAAGTGTTTCTTCTATCAAAAACTGGTCAGTATAATAATTCTAGATAATATAAAGAAGATGTACAATAATTTAAGTCGATTGAATATATTCTGAAATCATGAAGTTATTATTATTTTTCTTCCCACCCTTCATGTTTTTGTTTCTATTTTGTTTTTTGAAGTAAGAGTTAGCTCTTTCAAAATCTTGTTTATTTAAAAGTTGTTAGTATTAATAAAATTTACAATATGTTTAAATGAATTTGATATCTTGAGAAAGGTTATTTTTTTAAACACTATTATTTTAAAACACTATATAACTTTAAACGCTGTTGTTAAAACATTATTTCACAGGCAAAAAAGGACTGTGAACAACACTTCTAGAAACCGACAATTGATTAAGAAGCGCGGATTCCAAAGTCCTCCAAGTCGATGAAAAATAACGAGACAGAAATGCTTGTCAATCACTTCGATTTTTTTCTAAGAGAGCTAAAATTTTATCCTTAAAAAATTAAACAAGCACAAATTCTTACCAATAATAACAACATGTACGGCTCGAAAGTTGCAAGTAACTGCTAAAGCAAGTCGTAACTCTGCACTGGGATCAATCGTATTTTCACAGGAAACTCTATTCTTGACGGAAAAATCGTATTATCGTCATGATTACCGGATCTTGACAACAACATCTTCAACGCTGAACTTGTGAAAAACAACTTATTTTTATTTTCATACAATGTGGAGTTAAAATAATAAAGTCGCATAATCAAATCTTATTCTGGGGATTTTGTCTCGCCCTGAGACCAGAAATGTCTTTTAAAAAGGATTTGGACATTTAATCTAGATCATGTACATTCTCAAGACTGTACAATTCTGTACATTCCCTACATATAACGAAATCCACAAGATTTTTGTATGATCAAATTTTCTTTCGATTTAAGAATGGATTCTACATCCGTTTGTCCTCAACCCCTTTGATTAAATTTTAAAATCCATTTTGGAGAAAGGATCTTGTTATTGGCAAACGAATTTTAGCTGTCATTTAGAGACTGTAACGTTGACAGGAAAGTTTCCTTGAATTTCGGCGTTTTCATTAGATTAAACTCTAGGAATATTTGTTTTCCCGTGGCAAGTTATAGCTGTTATGGTAGTTTATTTTAAGTTGTTTTTATATGTCTTTTAACTAGCATATTTGTGAATTAGATATACAATATTACAAATTCGCCACACAAATATGTATGTTGCTGAAGTACATAAATATGGATATTTCAAATAAGTATTTGAATAAACAATTTTATATTACTTGAGATACCATAATTATAAACATTGATTATGATTGTGTTTTTATTAGATTGGAATCGAAACCTGTCAATAATATTTGTTTTTAATTTCTTGTTACACCTCTGTCAAGTAATATAAAATTGTTTATTCATATGTTTATATAAAAAGTGAAATTCTTAAAATCTTGTGATTTAAAAATCTAATAAGTTTAATTTTTTTTTAAATAAGCATCAGGTACATGAAACGAAGTTAAGGTAAACATAGAAATATTCGGCAGAATAATTGTACTATCGTCAGAATTATAGGATTGCGTCAACAACTTCTTCAACGCTGAGTTTGTGCAAATCAACTTCTATTATTTTGATACAATCTGGAGTTGAAACAATAAAATCGTATACCAAAAAGATATTCTGGGGACTTGGGCTCTCCCTGAGACGAGAAATGCCTTTAAGGGGTCAGGTACCCTTTGAACTAACAAAATACGTGAAAAATGACCTCTGTAAGAATTGCAGTCACTCTGTATCTAATTGACTTTTAACTATAAAATTGAAAACACATATTAAGAAGGATTCATTTTATTAGATAAAGTTGTTAAAAAAAGTATACACATATGCAATGATTTGTAAATGATTTTTAAAGATAATACAATTTTTACGAATGAATAATTCTTGTACGCCTTGCGTGCACGATTTTTCAAATTTGAATGGCTAAAACAATCTAAGATTTTTTTTTATGAGTAGAGATATAATGTGTTTTCAAAATGACCTAAAATGAAAAAAATAAAATTTATAGATCCAGAAAAAAAAATTAAAAAAAAAAAAATCCGAAATATCGTGATATTTTTTACTCAAAAGTAGTCGCGAAAGGTCATTTTGTGCCTGTATACGTTTAATACATTCATCGAAAATTTTGTGAAATTCTACCCAACCATTTTTCAGAAATCGTGCGCGCAATGATCAAAATCGCTGTTTTGAGAAAATTGACGTTAAATTTTTAATCACCCATTGATCGTATAGGAAAAGCGTAAAATTTTTAAATATCGCTCTTCTTCTAATGCGGATTTTTGAATGCGGTTAGTTTTTAAATGTTCCTAAAGAATCATACTTAATTATAAGCTATTTTTTAAAAAATCGATTTTTGGATTCTTCAAAGGGTACCTGACTCCTTAAAGAAAGATTTGGACGTTTAATTTAGATTCTCTTCATTTTCATTGAATGAAATCCGCAGGATTTTTGTCTGGTAATTTTTCCTCTTGGTTTAAGAATTGTTTCCGTATCCGTGTGTCCTCAGCCTCTTTAATTAAATTTTAAATTAAATTTTGGAGAAAGGACTTGCTTATGGAAAACGAATTTTAGCTGTCATTTAGAGATTGTAACGTAGATGAGAAATTTTCCCTGCATTTAGGTGTTTTCAGTAGCTTAACCTCTCGCGAGTTCTTCTGTAGGCAGAGGAGAAGCGGTTCTGTTATGGTTTTGGGCGCATTTTCATTTGCAGGAAAGTGCTATCTCCAAAGAGGGGAAGGAAAAATGAACTCTGACAGTTACTAACGAATGCTGTTTTGAAGTCTGATACGCATCAGACCACTTTTAAAAGGTACAAAATGGAAGTTTCAGCAAGATAATGCTCCCAGTCATTCGTCGAAATCAACGAAAGAGTGACTTAAAAGAGAAAAGACTGATGTTTTACCTTGGTCAAGTTGATGCCATGATCTAAACCCCATAGAAAACTTGTGGGGTTACTTGTATCGCAAGATGTATGAAAATAACAAACAATATGATACAACATATGAATTAGAAATGACCATTATACAGAAATGGCACAATATTCCCGGATAGTTCCTTAAAAAATTAACTCCTTGCCAAATCGTATGTTTGACGTTATTCAGGGAAATGCTGGAGAAGCATCTTACTAAAAAATTAGAAAAATTGCTTTTCCCACAGGTGGTCCTATAATTTTGTAACAGTTCTTTATGACACATTTTTGTTATTTTCATGTTTTATTTTTTTCGAATTAATTTCATTTGTGTAAATTGTTGGATTTTACTAAAAATTTGATTTACAAACATAGAGTGTTCTTTATTTCGATTGAAATATTTCTGTAATTACCTATATATCAAAATATGTTGTGGACTTGTAATTTTATAACAGAGTGTAATCATAATCTATGATTTGGATTATGGTATCCCAATATAAAATTGTTTATTCAAATGTTTATATAAAAGGAGAAATTTTTAAAATCATACGATTTAAACTCTAATAGGTTTCATGTTTTTTAAAATTTTAAAATAAGCACTAAGCACCTAAAATGAAATGAAAGTAAACGTAGAAATGTTCATTCAGTAATACATATGTACACTGTGTAGGAGTCATTGTTGTTCCTGTAACAGTTCATGCGGTATTATATATTACATTAAAACTTCACTAAGGGTTATCTTGGTCGACGAACTGAACTGATTTTTAATAAAGTTTCAATAATCTATAACATTACGATTATATAATGTATTTACTTTATTCGCAGCAGAGATTCAATTCTAACGTATTAAATTTTGTTCATGCCATAAAAGCTTCGTTTAATATAATAAAAATTAATAGAAGTGCAATGTGCCCGTTGAAACATAGATCGTATTTCATCAGAAAATATTTTTATGCACTATTTTTAAACCACCAATTTATACATTACAAATATATAATAGAACTTTAGTTGGTAATTGTAACTTTAAATTAGAGCTTTACTTCATTTCCATTATTTCAAGTATATATTGTTTATGAAGTAGGGTCACATTTTCTGGACGCCAAGATTTCTATTGAAATGTAACTTTCTTTAATAATTACTATTGTAAAATTATAAGAAGTATATTTTACACTATATCATTCATCTCATGTATTATATGTGTAACTAGTTTACTGTTTACAAAATAATTTTGCTTTGCTTATTTCATTACCTATGCTTTAAGGAGGGAAATTATTTCCGCTAAGAATGAAAAACACATTTACATTTTCCCAGGTGAAAATAATGAGATAATAATTGAAAGTTAATTATTCGTAAAACTAATCAAGCAAGATGAATTTTCGTCGTGACAGAAGCAGAAAATGAGACGGGATTCATTTATTTTTCTGCCAGATTTTCCTGTGTAATGCACTTGATTCTGAAACTTGAATTATAGATTCTTATGTTTCATGAATAAATCAAATTACCTTCATAACATTTAGAATAATATAACATTGATTTGTTTCAACTAATTCAATAATACTTTATATCATATTGAGAAAATGCACGCATTGTCATTGCTTTTATATTAAATTGCGAAAAATTTAATTTGCATGATAATTAAATCTAAAGTAATAATTTATATAATTTGTAAACTGAAAGTAAATTACATGAATTTAATAAGGAGTAATACTTTCTATAAATGTACATGGTAGGGAAAGATATATTTAAATAGAATCTATTTTAACAGTAACATGTATGCATATTACGACAACATGAGAGATAGATGTAAATAAAAATAAATTTGAATTTAATGCACAGATTTTAGCTTATAAATAAATACAATTTGGGCTTGCTTTAGAAAAATTCCATCTTGTCTCACTCGTATATGTATTGTATAATATATAAATGCCTAAAATGGCACAGTTTAAGATCGTCTCGGGTGTTACTTTATATTTATTAATGTGTATTTATTGTGGTTTATTAGTGAGAAATAGTGTAATATACAGGGCATACATAAAGAATGAATAAAATAATATACATAAAATGAAATAAATAAAGTGAATGAAATGATAAACTTAGTACACCTAAGTATTATCTACAATATAGTAAGTACAATTTAGACATTTCCAGGTATATCATGGAATTTTGATTTATTTAAATGATGTAACATAAATCT
Source organism: Maratus speculifer (assembly GCA_964019185.1). Classification (NCBI taxonomy): domain Eukaryota; kingdom Metazoa; phylum Arthropoda; class Arachnida; order Araneae; family Salticidae; genus Maratus; species Maratus speculifer. The sequence continues at coordinate 324,672,132 of OZ025290.1, forward strand.
ATCTGTTAAAGTCAAATCACTTTGAAAACAAGTCAGAACATCTACTTTCATTTATCTTGTAGTAATTTAGTGGATATTGTTGAATATCAGTCAATTGGTGTAAGGAAAATATCTAAAATTCCAAGATAACATTTTGTTTATTATTCAATTTCACTTAGAAACTTTTAACTTTGTGTAATAAAGGGTGTACCATATTGACTTCAGATTTTTTTAACGGTTATTATTTTAAAAATCAGGAATACATCAGACGTTTTGAATGGATATATGTTTTGTTTGTTGTATCAGTATTTTATATAGCAGAATTAACTTCTGTCAAACCCGATACGAGTCATGAAAACGGGGGATATTTAGAAAATTTAAGCGGGATAATATCTTATCCAGATATTTTTCCACAAGTTTATTTTTCAATTGACTTCAGAAAATTCATAAGTGATCGCAATCGTATATTAATCGAACGTGTTTTACTGTAGTTGTTTCAGCTTTAATTATTTGAAATATTAGTACTATTATCCTTTTTAAAACATCGGTTTCAAATGATTTTTTAAAACAATATACAATTGATTTTGACGATACAATATTTTTTTTCCATTTAAAGTGAAAAACAATAGGTCGTTTTACGGTATAGTGGTCGGTATAGCGAGATAGAGAATATGACCTTGTTGAGAATCGGAAAACTGTTTCGTGCATACATTTATGCATCCTGTTCACTTCATCAAATGATCAAGCGTTTTTGTTCTTCAAGATTTATGAAATTTATTTAATAAAATAATTTCATTTATCTATTTGTATTTCAAACCAGAAGTAGAAAGTTTATAATAGAAATAATTATATATATATGCTTGGAAATAAAATGTTCACGGAACACACTGTGCAATTTGCTACAAATGTAAAAATATTGCTGCATGTTGCAGCTTATTAGAAAAAACCTTTTTATATGATGATATGCTGATTCGCAATTCATACATATTTTACTGATGTATGAACCAGACTTAACTTATTTTATTTGAAATGTATTAGATATTTCTAGGAATCCATTGTAATTATACCAGTGTTTCACATGTACTGCAAACTGCACAAAAAATATAAAGTGTATTTTTTAGTATTGTTTGATCGTATATAGTAGACATTTTACGCAATTTTTATAAGGCAATCACTTTTAATATAAAATACAACGTGTCTGTTCAAAACATCAGTAAATATTCACATTATTGTTTCTGTTGAGAAAAACTCGACCTCAACAATAATGAGAAACTATTATCGATATTTTCAATAGATACGCTATATTTCCTATTGAATGTGATAACATGCTAAGAGCTGCAAAGCATGTCTATTATCTGAAGCCAAAAACACTCTATATATTCTCGAATGAATAATAAGAGTGCAACAAAAATTTCTTATGTTAAATTTTTGAATTTAGTAAACTATAGTACGTCTTAAGGCAAGAAGCAAACCAACTTCTGTCTATATAAATGCATTTAAAGAGAAATATAAAAGTATTTAAGGTTTGTTCCACAGTATTTTACATTATTTGGCAACTCATCTCATTTACATGTTGTATATTGTATACTCCATCCCTCACTCTGTCGTGCATATCAGTGGTCTCAACTTCGCCTGAATTTTGTATTTTGCATTTTTTAAAGACAACAAGGCAACAGGAAGAAACATCGTGTTCTACTGATATATTGACGTTTACTTTTCACTTAGGTAATAAAAGTAGTGTCACTGTTTCTATCTATTCTTCCCAATCTGTATAACTTTATACTACTATCAAACGAAAAGTACCAAACCATATACAGGTTTCATTTTAACAGATTATTTATTGTTTTTCCCTTTAAGGTTGAAAACATAGTATTAAATATCGTTTGCTTGTTTTGCTTAGTATTTTTAATTTAAGAATTTTGCTGCATAAAAAAGAGGAACATCGTGTTCTTCACAAGTATTGACGTGTACTTTTTACTTAGGCAATAAAAGTAGTGTCACTGTTTGTATCTATTCTTCCCAATCTGTTTAACTTAATACTACTATCAAACAAAAAGTACCAAATCATAGATAGATTTCATTTTAACAGATTGTATATTATTTTTCCCTTGAAGTTTGAAAGCATAGTATTAACTATCGTTTGCTTGTTTTGCTTAGTATTTTTAATTTAAGAATTTTGGCGCATAAAAAAAATCTTAAAATGTGATATGACTTAAAATAAACGAAGTAATTCATGTTTTGACAAAAAGTATTTAAAAAAAATATTTTTTCTTTAAAAGAACTCTCGCAAACTATTCAACTTTTATCTCTTGTGTAAAAGATTTTTTCATTAAAATTTCGGATAAAACATGCCATTTGCTATTTCGGGTTAAAAAAATCAACGGAGCGATTTTTTCATTTCGTAAATAGAATACAAAATAAGAGATTTTTTTTTTAAGAACTTACCAAATCCTTTTATTCGATTGCAAAATAGTGAAGAACTTATCAAAATGACTTTTATACTCATTTCTTCCGAAGAAATGTGTTAAAAAATAAAAAATATATTTCTCTAGCTTTTTGTAGTGAAATATTTTAAAAAGTGTTTGGTAATGAAAAGTTTAGAAATATATATACAAATACTTATACACTGTATGTTAATTTAATTTCGCATTTTTTAATTACTTGCATTTATTTTATTTGAAAAATATGGTATCCTCTTCAGACCCAAGGTGCACATTTGTGTAACTTTGGTTTCAACTGCATATCTCATTTATTATTTAAAATTATTTAATTGAAACCAGGGGATGTCTTTTGTGTACGTTAATGTTTTCTAGTTTCAGCAGAAAATTGCGCTAGCAGTCTTACTTCATACGATTTTGCAGAAAATAAACCAGCAATGACGAAAAATGTAAGACTTCGAAACAGTGAGTACATTTTTATAATTAGGAAATTAATATTTTTTTTTCAATATTTTTTATGAATACTTATAAACCCTTCAGGATTGCATAAATCATTTAAAATTTTTAACTAAATAATGATATCTACTTAAATTAGATGTAATTTGTAAGGTGCACGTGTGTGCAACTTCGGCTTCAATTCTGTGTTTTTGGAAAGAAGTCATCTCATTAAAAATTTTGTGCTGAATGATATATAGTTGGTGCAGTGCTAGGATTGTTGAATGATTCAAAAATTATACTTTATTATAAATAAGAATTCATCTTGTTTATGTTTTAAATTAAACATTACTTGTAAAAAATCATAATTAGTATATCTTTGTATGAATTAATAAAATATTGAGGCCAATGGTGGTTGTTACCCTTCTAACAATGAAAATTTAAATGACACTGATATAAACATTGAGGATATTGCTCCAGTTCCTATCTCAACTCCATGTAGCAATAAATTTTTACCTAAAAATCTTTGTTATGGAAAGCTGAAAATAAGTACATTTTTAAAACTTATGTTATAGTAAACTTAAATAATATCAAAGAAATAAAACCTAAATCCAAAGAATATAAAACCTAATCTTTTCGCAAATATTTATTTAATCTCTTTTTTAATAGTATTCCGAGAACAATTGATTGATGAGGATTATCTAGAAGCAGATTACAACATCGTAAATCCTTTGAATCATGTTTAGATTAGTTAAATGAAGATTTTTCGGGAAAAGTTTCATATGAAACCAATTTACATTCCGTTCAAACACGAAACCATCGCTCAATAAATAAATCTAAATATGAAATTATGAAAGTTGCAGGCGTACACATATTCATGGAAACTTTAAAATATCTCCAAGCAAGGTTCTACGAGCAAAAAGACTTGCCAGTACTTAGAATCATTTGATATTAGAAAATTTCTTCATTTTACAGATAAATCAGTTGATCCTTCAGAAGATGACTAATTATAGAAAGTAAACCTTATGTTGAATGCAGTAAGAATTAAACGTTTGTGCATGCCCCTGCCAAAACTTTTATTACTAGATGAACAGATATCACTAAATACCACTTGCTGGAAGTTGTAGATTTAGAAAGTATATGTCGTTAAAACCTAATCCGTTCGGATTAAAATAAATTGTTTCACTCGACAGGAATGACCTTAACCTTGACTGCCGAATATATCATGGAAAAGGAACTGTACCAGCTGATGATACAAAATAATTAGGATTAGGTGGAGGCATTGTCAAATTGCTTTCTAAATGTATACAAAGAGACAACACACGGGTGATTTACATGGACAGTTTTTTTTACTAGTGTAAAATGTGCCAACTTTTTATTGAAGAACATTTTCTACCAAACTGGAATGATTATGAACGAAAGATTTTGAGCAGCATGTAAAAAATCAAGAATGATCGAAATTTGTAACGCGGAGAATGGGATGAGAAACTATGGGAAGAGAAATATATGTGCATACTAAAATAGAAAGTTAACAAATGTGTAGCTTTAATTTCGACTTGCATAGATAACGATTCCGAGAGCAGTTATACTAAAGATCTAAAAATCAAAACTGGAAAATTAATGTAACACAACCTGCAATTGTGAACGCATACAATACATGTATGTGTGGTACAGATTTAAGCGATAAGTGTTCGGTCGCACACAAAAGTACTCAACAAGAGTTTTTGTACATTCTACAGATTTGGTTATTTCCATTTGTTGGATAATGTAATTTTGCAGAATTTGCAAAGCAGGTGAAGTTCCTCGAAAAAACAATTTATCTCTCTTACAGTATCGTTTTGAGATTCCACAAGTACTAATGAAATATGAGGGCAAAGTAAGTGGAGGACAACCACCAGAGGGACCACGCAAAATTTATTCATCCGAAAGTGATTCTGAAGACGATTAAAAAAAAACACAGCGAAAACAACATAAGGGTATTCAGCAGCCAATTTTCTATATTAGGTACGATAAGATTGGACAGTTTTCTCGTTCAACAAATGATAACTTTGCTTCAAAATGTACGTATGAAGGCTACAAAACAAATACAAGAGTTCAAGTTTGACTCAATCATGTAATTTTTTTTCCACTGAAATCTAAACCCGGCATCATTTTAACATATCAAAATTTACAAATGTATATTTCACATCTGTATTCACGTTTCAAATAAAATTGGCATTTTAATTTGATAATTTTAATTCAAAACTTGAAGTCTCAATGCTATTAGCTGAAATATATATTAAACTGTTGATATTCTTTTACGTGTAAATCAAATTTTGTAAATGAAATCAAAATTCAGCGGGTTTTATAACAGAAGATATTTAAATTTCTATTTTTTTCCTTTTAATGAGTAAATGGCAACATAAAGGTACAGCTCTCAATTTTGTCCCTTTCTTCCTTTGTTTTAAATAGAAATGGAGTACTTCTGTTGCCACGTTTAGAAAAAAAGTATTAAAAGGTACAAAAAATTAATATTTCAAAAACAAATTAAAATACAGCTTTCAAACAAATTTCATTTAAAAGTACATTTTTTTCCCTACACGATGGTGTAAAAATTTAAAATGTGCGACATTAAGAAGTTAAAAACTTTTAGTAGCAAAAATTGCAATACCGAAATTCATATAAAATCTGAAAGGGTTACCATACGCAAAATGACGTATGCGTTACGCACAGATACGTTTGGCCTTTATTATATAGATATTGTTTTTACGTCACTAAAATATTTAAATCCTCTGCAGTGCTAAAAAGAAAAGAAAAAAATCCGTTAAATATACTTCAAAAACTACTGGAAACATTGCTGCCAACAGTTTTTATCGTAAATTTCACGGAAATTTTTTACAGTTTTTAAACAGGGGTACTAAATTAATTGGTATGCATAGTTTTCATGTATAATCAACTCGTCGGTTTTAATACGTTTTTACCGACAATACAAAAGGTAAGAATAAAGTACAATTAAGGAAATCTAATTCAAAAATTCAGTTAAAACGTCTATTGTTGAAAGTCAAGTTGCGATAATTTATTGATACATTAATTTCTCCTTTTACAAAACATAATTCATTTTACAGAAGTAAATATTTTTATTTTGATGTCATTCTTTCCATTTACAGCTGTTTAACTTTCTTGGTGTGGAAAAATGTATAATAGAAAATTTCAATTCTTAGATTATTTTAAGTTTATTTTGTTAAATTACACTGAAAAAAAATCATTACATTTAAGGCAAAAACCACTGGCAGCAGTGTTGCCAGTTTTTTATTACATCAAAATTTACTCGATTTCTACGGCAAAAACTACTAGCAACATTGTGACATCTTGCACATTGCAACATTTTTTTACAGTGTATTTTAAAATCATGAATTTAATACAGTTTTGATTATATTACAAAACCCATACACAGCCAAATTTTTCTTATTAAATTTCATAGACGAAAATTGTTTAAATTTTCCTTAATAGTTGTATAAATAGCATAAGATATTTTTTATAATATAGTGTAACTGCTTTGGAAAGTGATATTTTAATTAATTCGTTTTTCAGGGAATGAAAGTTTAAAATCAGTGTTCATATTTCAGTTTTCTCCTTAAACTAGTCGGATGTGGCAATCCCAAATTTTTCTTCGATCTCTTACATTTTAATACTCCCAGAAAAATTAAACAGAGCAGCATCACCAGTTAAGAGATTTATACCAAAATTTAATCCGAAACATTTTATGCAAAGTTCTAACTGAATTTGAAGTTTTAGGAAAATCCTTGCGTTACTTTTTAAGATAAAATCACTGCAGATTTCCTAAGTAAATCTGGATATAACTGTTAGAATCCTGTTTTACGATTTACTCTGAAAAATAAAGAATACTAATTTATATCAGAGGCTGAAGGAACCTGAAGTTTCACAAAAATTCATACATTAGTTTCGGAGATAGAATTATTGAAACAATCAAGAATAATGTTGCATAGCAGTTCCATCTGTTGGACGATTTACACTAAATGGTAATCAGAATCATGCTATATCGAATACTACAGGAATCTATTGTAGCTATTGCGAAAATCGTTAAAGCGACAGCATAGCAGCGCCATCTGTTTGTCTATGTGCATCAAAAACTAATTGGCTCCAGTAATTTCTAAAGCAATTTAAAGTTTTGCGAAATTTCGTGATTATGTCTTGAGATAGAGTGCCCGCAAAATGTTTGTCACATACAAAGTGATAGAGTGACACACAGACTCAAAGACAGACATTTTGTAAAAACATGTTTTTGGGATCTAATTTCGATCCTAAAATGTGTAATTTCGTCGAAAACCGGAATTCGAAAATTTTCACTATCCAATACTTTTTTTTTCTAAAAATATTAGAAAATAAAATATTTCTATTTTTTTAATGAACTGTGTAACTGTGTAATAATAATAATAATATTAACATTATGTTAGTAAAACGCAGGGCTCACTAAGTATGCCAATCAAGCTATATTATAGCATTTTCTCTTTAAAAACATTACTTATACTTCTATAACACGTCAAACAAATATCATTTGTGATATCGTAAAAAAAATCTATTTTTTTTCTTCATTTCCTTAGGCTCAAAAATAACATCTTTTATCATGACATTTTTTTTCTTTCTTTCTGATGACGGTCAAGTCGCATTAACCTCAATGTATTTTTTTTTTATTTATTTATTTTTACTCTTTCACAAATGACATGAGATATGCCTTTAGAAATTAGATCCCATCATGTGAGGGTATAATTTTATATCACTTAATAAAATGTAATTTGGAATATTAGAATGTATTGCTTATTGTCTTAAATGTATGTAATGAAATGAAAGATTATGTTTAGAAGTTATTTTCGTATCATTGTTACATCGCTAAAATATTTGATGTGGGATATTTTAAAAAATCCTGTAAAAACACATAGAAAAACAAGACACTCTGTAAATTTACACTAGTTTTTGTTAAATGCATTTGATCGATATTCTCAGTCATCATTAGACAGACATTTCCGTTATTTTATATCTGATTCATAGTAAGAATTTCAAGTCTTTATTAAAAAATATTTTTATCTTCCTTAAATATTGTAATTCGAAATACATCTTTTAAAAATTATTTTGCAATTTTATTAGACATATTAAGGGGGCTCAGGAGTAGAAACTTTTCAAAAAATCGATTATTTTATGATCTAGTTTGACTATTCATTTAATTCTTAACTCAATGCAAAAAACTGCATAAAAATATTTGCATTTTTAACGAAGTTATAAGCATTTATGTAACAACACTTTCATAGCCGTACATAGCCGTTATACGACATAGTTTATTTTCAATCTTGGTGTTAGTCGTCAAAAATCAAGTTATGAGAAAACGCGACTTAGAGTTGAATTTATATGGGTACGGCTATGAAAGTGTTGATACATAAATGCTTATAACTCCGTTTAAAATGCAAACATTTTTATGCGGTTTTTTGCATTGAGTTAAGAATTAATTGAATAATCAAATTAGATCGTAAAAAAATCGATTTTTTGAAAAGTTTTCAACCCCTTAGGCCCGTTAAAGAAGAAAATTTAGTTATTATATATTTTTTTTCTTAGAATAATTCAGAAAGGGAAAATTCAAATCCTCAGAGTTAGTGGGGATTTTTATCGGCAATCACTTTGCAGTTCAATAATCACTTTACCTTTTGAATCATAAAGTATATATTTGTAAGTTATAGCAACGGTTTCTATAGCTCAGAGAGTATGGGGTTCTCTCTCTGTCAGGAGATCTCAGATTCAAATCCGTAGACGGCTAGAAACAAATTGTGTAAAAAATAAATTATGCAACAATTCTTATCCTCTCGGAATAATTCAAAATCTTTAAGATCACTGAAGTGTGAGAGATTCACTAATTTTATAAGTTAAATTAATTATTACCATTTAAAATAAATTTGCAGTGTCTTGTACATTTATAACGAAGTTAATTTACAGATTCTGTTATAATTTCACCGAATAACTTCTATATAATGCAACATAATCTCGTTTTCTTCAAATCTCTGTAATTTTACATAAAAGTTAAGATAATGGATTACCATTCGATTATCTGTAATTTCCCAGAAAAATTTTTGACAGTGTGGGAATTCATATATGGACTCCCCCAATCGGAATTTAGCTGACTATTTTTTTAAATCTTTCTCTCAAACGTAGAATTTATTTTCTTACAAGTTGACATTTTTTTCTTACTCCAGATATGTAGCGGAGGATATACAGGGGTATAGACAGTATATCTTCTGGATTTTTTACTGGAACACAGTATACCCTCTGTTTCTCCAGAAAACTATAGTATGCACACTCTAGGGTATACCCTCTGCCTTAACCGTACACCCTCTGCTTAGAGCGTATATCCTCTAATATTTTGGCGACTACACCCCTGCTTCCTACTGACTCATATATACGTAAAGTTGATCACACTGTTTAGCACAGTGTGAGGAATATTTAATTTTAATTGAAAAAAAAACTGATTCGAATAGAGGAGATATTTTTATTTCATACTCTACAAAATACCGCTATAGTTATTGTAGGGTTTAAACAGTCCTACATAAAAAATGACCGTAAATTAGATATAAAAAAATTTCTTTTCAAGCTTTATTTAAATATTTATACGCTTAATGTATCAGGTATTTTGGAATTTGAATAAATAAAAGAAGGTTGCCTTCTGAGATTTCCTTTTTTTTTAATTTGAGAAATATTTATCATTAGTTAATTTCCCTGGGCGATTGTCAAGACTCATATCATAATGAATTTTGTAAATGTTTAAAGCATTTAAAAAATGAGTAATTTAGTAACATTTCATTAGAATTTATTTGAGGGATTTATAGCATTACACAGTAGTATCTACTTATGTAAAATATTTAATTAGTATCTCAATTTTTTAATCAAGATTCAAAGAGAAAAAACAGTAAAAGAACAGATTTTAACTTGATTTCTTCTTACTTCATCATCTTCATTATTATATTAAATGTTTATCTTGACTAAGCAAATCATAGGATTTTCTAACTATTTTAGGTGAAACTTCTTTTTTATAGAAACACACCGTTGCACAATTTATGTAGTAGTCATTTATAGACAAATAGAACTTTTTACGTAAAAATGCATTTATTTAAAACTTTACACTTTTTATCATCACTGTAATAGTTATTAATAAAAACAAAAATCGGAAAAATTATACATGTGCAATATCTCATTATGATATTAAATGTCAATATGTATCTTCAATAAACAACAATTGATATTTTTTAACTATTTTAAATAATTTTTTTAAAGAAATGCACCATTGCAATACTTAGGTAGTAGTCATTTATAGACAAAAAGAATACTTTATAAAACAAAAAATGCCATTATTTAAAAACTTTACAATTTTTTTCATCATTGTAATACTTCTTAATAAAAACAAAAATTGGAAAAGTTATTATCAAAAATCGTGTGTGATACAAATAGCGCATGTGCACATGTACGAATGCTTTTACTGATGTTTAAAGGAAATACATAAAGTAACGCAAGATGTAGTCAAATTTATATTTATTGGTTTTGTAATTCACCGTATTAACCCTTTATCTACCGCATTGTGAATTCATGAAAATTTTTCACAAATTTTTACACATTTTACACAAATTCTTTAAACATAATTAAATGATTTACATAATCATTTAATAAATATTTGAAGGATTTTAGAATGATTGAAGGATTTAGAAAGATTATTTAAATTCGAATTTACAGAAATTTTGAGCATTTATTTTAATTCCACTCAATTAATTTAATTTTTATTATTTTCTTAGTATTTTGTAGAATATTAAAATGTGCAAATATGATGTTATTACAATAAAAATATAGAAATATTTTCGCATTGAAAAGTCCCCATCCCCCTCCCTCAGTGCCAAGAAAGCTGAAAAGATGCAAAAGCAAAAAAAAAATCTTCCTTTTAAAAGTATTTTTGCTTTGTATAACCAATAGTGCCTGCTGGAGCATTATAAAGTATTGCATGTGTAACTCATTCTAAACAGTGTTACAACTGACTGACTTATTATAATAAGTTATTTAAATGGTACTTATAAGTACCGTCGATAGATAAAGGGTTAAAAAACTTTAAATAAGTCAGACATTAGGTTATATTTGTATGAGAAACACTATCATTTTTTAATATAAGAAAATCCACGTCGCTACAATACATGTAGTATAATGTTCTCCGCTGCTGCCAAACTTCTATTTCGTGATCACGCATAAATCTTTTCATCGCATATGGCATGTGTCACATTCGAGTAAGCCAGACGTTGAAAAATGCACCTTTTAACTGTTATACTCTTTGTATCACCTTTGTAATCTACAAAATCCGAAGGAATGAAAGTGGAATTTATCTACGCCTCAAAGAAAGTATTTAAGATATATGTACGGAATATCGTTAAGTATTGTAATTATTGAAATGTACACTTTTATTTCATTAATAAGTAAGAATTTATTGTCTGCCAGAAGTAAAAAAAAAATGTATATGTTTGTAACAGAGAGAGTAATTTAGAATGGGCAAGAAAAACTTTTTCGTTAAAAACAGCGTAATTTAAAGTAAATGCTTTAAAGAATTTCAATGACATAATCACAAATCTATATCTTAAACACAATTTTTGGTAATCCTTTGAGTTAATGTATGCAAGTTATGTGTAAAATAGTTGTCGTGATAAACATTGTTAAATAATTTTGTATTTTACAAAAAAGGTACATGCACCCCGCCTGTCATCCTAACTGCTTTAAAATTTACATGTTGCTGTCCTTTAGAAAGCAGTAAATTTTGGTAAATGTCGAATTACTCTTGTACTGTATAATAGAAAAATTCAATTCTGAGAAAGAAAATTTCTTTGTTAGATTATATATTGTGACGAATTTTGTAAATAGTTAGTGTTTGTACTGTAAAATAATGTAAATAATCTTATTAAGCTCCATTCCTTTACTAATATTATTTTTTGTTACATTGTCTCTGTTATCAAGCAAACTTGTCCATTATTTTCAGTGTATGTCTTGGCAGATTGGCGAAATAATGAAGATATCGCCAAGTTGGCGTCACTTTTGGCGACTAATTTTGGTCGCCAAATTTGGCGATATATCGCCAATTTGGCGACAAACTTGGCGATTGTTGGCAATGGTAACCCCTTTCCTCTCTGGTAACCCCCCTTTAGTTATACTGATACATTGTTTGTTATTCCGTGGATTTTTCGAGTAGGTTCTAGAAATTTCTAGCACATGCTACGAGCCTATATAAGAAGAGAAGCGATGCGAGCTGTTGTTATTATTTACCAGTCAGTCATTGAGTGAACAAGGCGTAAGCAAGTTTGCTTGAGATTCATCTATGTTGTTTTGAATGTTATTAAGTGATGAGACGTTGTATAAAGAGTCTCTGGGGTCTAAAGCTGTAATTGTACGATAGATTTGAGCAGTTATTTTTGAATATCCAGTAATATTTGTGAGTTTCGAAGTCTCTGTTGTTCTGAAGTCTGTAAATAAATTATTTTCTACTTTTCTAAGAGCAAGAGTTTGAAGTTGTCTAACCATAAGATCAAAAGAACCCAATATACGCTACAACATTTGGTGTCAGGAGTCGGGATCTTATGGCGAAAACAAGAACTATGGACGGACAACTAAAAGAACTGTTAGAAGCTATTAACGGATTAAGAACAGAGCTGACCAATAAAATTGATAAAGGCCAAGAAGAGTTGGCGGATAAAATGAATAAAGGCCAAGAAGAGTTGGCGGATAAAATGAATAAAGGCCAAGAACAGTTGGCGGATAAAATGAATAAAGGCCAAGAAGAGTTGGCGGATAAAATGAATAAAAACGAAGAAAGAATGGAACAGTTGACAAACAAAATTGACAAATTCCAAGAAGAAGTGACCGAAAAGATTAATATAGGCCAAGAAGAAATGAAGAAAACTTTAGAAGAAAAGTTCTCGTCGGTAGAGAGACGAATAGAGGAAGTAGAAGAGAAAATTCAGAAAGAAGTTAGTAATGTAGAAGAGAAAATGGAAAGGAAAATAGAGGAAGTAGAAGAGAAAATTCAGAATGATGTTAAAAATGTTGAAGAGAAAATGGAAGGAAAAATAGTTGAAATAGATGAAAACCTAAATAAAAGAGTACAAGATCTCGAGAAGAAGCTTTCAGCGTCCAGTGGTAATTATGAAGAATTTAGGAATCCGCCTGCTTCTCCCGTGCACATCAAGCTGTCGACATATGACGGAAAGAGTTCCTGGCAAGTTTACAAGACCCAATTCACCATTGTAGCCGAAGCGAACAAATGGAGTGACGAGGTGAAAGCTTATCAACTGGCAGCATCTTTAAGAGGAGAAGCCGCCGACGTGCTGCAAACATTGCCCGATATGACGCAACTCAATTTTGAGACTTTAAGTTGTGCACTTGAAATGAGATTCGGCGAAAAATTCTTCAAGGATTATACGAGAATACAAATGAAGAGCCGCCATCAAAAATCGAGTGAAGCACTTCAAGAGTTTGCCTCGGAAATTGAACGGCTTGCAAATTTAGCATTCATTGACTGTCCAACAAATGTACGGGAAATGCTGTCACTGCAATATTTTGTAGACGGAATAAAAGATCCAGAAGTGCAGAGAGCGGTACGAATGGCAGATGTACAGGATTTAAAGGCTGCACTACTATATGCCTTAAAGTTGGAAGCAGCTACACAAGCCAGCCGAAGAGATCGTCATTCAGTCCGAGGGACAACGGTGAACAAAAGCTCAGACACTGAGAACGACGTCTTGAAAAAAAATTAGGAAAATAAATCAAGAAATTGAAGCTTTAAAATACGGAAGAACAAGTTCAAGAAGACAGAATCTCACGTGCTGGGGATGCAGTGATACAGGACATCTCCGAAGAAATTGCCCCAAAATCCACGAACGTGAGATAAATTCAAACAGTCAGCAGGGAAACTAAATTTTGGCCATCTCGCGGGGCGGAGGTTGCCAGAGAATGAAAAGCCCCACCTGAAGATCCTCCAGATATCAAAAATGAGTGGCGGTGATAATGAATTATATGTGATAGGCTTTATTAACGGAATTCAATGCCGTATGATTGTCGATACAGGAGCCAATGTGACAATAATCAGAGAAGATTTGGCTCGAAAATTGAAATCTAAACTCATCTAGACTCCACCCTGCGTTACCCTGCAAACTGTGACGGACGACAAGATTGGCATATATGGAAAGGCCAATTTAACCATACACTTTGGAGGAACGAAATATTACCATACGGCATATGTGGCTGACATAACAGATCCTTGCTTAATCGGGCTAGATTTTCTGAAGAAGTTTGGCTTCAAGCTTGATTTCAAAAATAACAAAATGCTCTCAAAATTTGAAGAAATAAGTCTTTTTGGATTAAATAATGAAATTGAATGTAAACAAACAGTAATAGCCAAAGAAGACATCAATCTAGATCCAAGAACAGAATTTTTAGTTCCAGCTGAAATTAAAAATGAAACTAATTACCGATTTGGCCATATAGATTATCCAGTAGACAATAATACACAAGCAGGAGTATTGGTGGCTTCTTCTGTAGTAGACCTCTCGAAAAAGACCATTCCAGTCAGAATTGCTAACATCAGTGATAAGACGAGGGCTATCAAGAAAGGAGAGGTGATAGCATCATGTGCTCCTGTGACGTGCATAAGTCAAAATTCCAATCACTCTCAGAAATCTTCAGATAATTTAGTCAAGGATTTGTTACAAAATACGGACTTAGATCCAAACCAGAGAGATGCTGCTGAAAGTTTAATTAGAGAATTCCAAAGTTTATTTTCCCAAACATCTGAAGACTTTGGACGAACTAAAATGGCACAACACCGAATTGACACGGGAGATCACTCTCCTATTAAACAGCACCCTAGACGATTACCTTTTGCCAAGCAAGAAGAGGTGCAGAATTTAATTAAAGATATGGAAGAAAATCACGTCATCGAACCATCGACAAGTCCATGGGCGTCTCCCATTGTATTAGTTAGAAAGAAGGATGGTTCAACAAGATTTTGTGTAGACTACTGCCGACTGAATGACGTCACAAAAAAGGATAGTTACCCTCTCCCAAGGATCGACGACACTCTCGACACACTTGCGGGCAACACTTGGTTCTCGACTCTCGATCTGAAGAGTGGTTACTGGCAGGTAGAGATCCATCCCGACGACCGCGAGAAGACTGCCTTCACAACGGGACAAGGATTATGGCAATTCAAGGTAATGCCTTTTGGTCTATGTAACGCACCTGCAACTTTCGAACGGCTTATGGAAACGGTTCTCCGGGGGCTGTCGTATGAAGCATGTCTTGTTTATTTAGATGACATCATAATTATAGGAAAATCTTTTGATGAACATCTGAACAACCTCAGGCGGGTGCTACAAAAATTAAAGGAAGCTAATTTGAAGTTAAGCCCTTCGAAGTGCAGTTTGTTTCGTAATGAAGTCGCCTACCTTGGACACATCATTTCGGCGGAAGGAGTTAGGACTGATCCGGAGAAGATATCGGCCGTGAAAAATTGGAATCGTCCAGCAGATGTTCACCAGCTTCGAAGTTTTCTAGGATGATGCACCTATTACAGAAAATTCGTCAAAGGCTTCTCGATGATTGCAAGACCACTTCATAAATTAACAGAAGCCAATCAAAAATTTATGTGGACACAGGAATGTGACGCTGCTTTCGAAAAGCTTAAGGAGGCCTTGACATCCACTCCAATTCTGTCGTATCCTCAAATCGATAAACAGTTTATACTTGATACGGATGCAAGCAACGAAAGCATTGGCGCTGTACTGTCCCAGGAAATCGACGGCCAGGAGCGTGTTATCGCCTATTTCAGCAAGTGCTTGTCAAAGGCCGAGCGAAACTACTGCGTAACAAGAAAAGAGCTTCTTGCTGTAGTGAAAGCCATAGACCACTTTCATCACTATCTTTACGGCCGAAAGTTCCTGATCCGAACTGATCATGCTTCTCTAACTTGGCTATTGAATTTTAAGAACCCTGAAGGCCAGATAGCCACGTGGATACAAAAGCTTCAAGAGTACGATATGGAGATACGCCATCGAAAAGGCTCATCACATGGAAATGCAGATGCTCTCTCAAGAAGACCCTGCTCAGAGAATTGTAGATACTGCGACCGGGCTGAGAAGAAATTTAATGTCAAAGGTCCTATAGTAAGACAAGTTACAACTGGGTCTACATCATCGCAAGATCCGTGGAGTGACGAGAGCCTGCGTAAAGATCAACTTGCTGATCCTGAAATTAAGCCAATTCTAGAGCTGAAAGAGGAGTCCAACAGGAAGCCCAGCTGGCAAGACATGGCCCATTACCATCCTACGACTAAACGTTATTGGGCTCTCTGGGATTCCTTACATTTGAAGAACGGCATCTTGTACCGAAAATGGGAGTCTGACGATGGAAAGACATGTAGATGGCAACTACTACTCCCTAAGTCGAGAATTTCTATGGTCCTTCAAGAACTGCATGGTAGTCCCACAGGAGGTCATTTTGGTGTAATGAAGACCCTGCAAAAGGTTCGAGAGCGTTTCTACTGGAATAATGTTCGCAGTGATGTGGAGAAGTGGTGTCGAACTTGTGACACCTGTGTAGCACGTAAAGGTCCAAAGAGGCGCACCCGTGGACGATTGCAACGTTATAATGTAGGAGCTCCTTTCGAACGAATTGCTGTAGACATCCTGGGTCCACTTCCTAGAACATCTGATGGCAATAAATACATCCTCGTTGTCATGGACTACTTCACTAAGTGGCCTGAAGCCTACGCCATTCCTAATCAAGAGGCGGTAACCGTAGCAGACATATTGATTCAACACTGGGTTTCCAGATACGGAGTTCCTCTTCAAATCCATTCTGATCAAGGAAGAAACTTTGATTCGGCTGTGTTCAAGGAAATGTGTGAACTACTCGGCATGGACAAAACTCGAACAACACCTCTACACCCTCAATCGGACGGCATGGTGGAGCGGTTCAATCGTACCATCCTAAATAGCCTCTCTCTCCTGGTGTCTAGAGACCAACAGGACTGGGACAAGAAATTGCCTCTTTTCCTGTTTGCCTACAGGAGTGCCACTCATGAGGCCACTGGTTACTCCCCTTCTCAAATGCTTTTTGGTCGTGATCTTCGTCTGCCTGCGGATCTTTTGTTTGGCCGTCCTCCTGATGCTCCTTCATCGCCTGAGGAATATATCGATGAACTCCAGGCGCGGATCGAGGAGATTCATCGTCTAGCGAGGAACCGAATCGGACTGGCAACGGAAAAGATGAAGACACGGTACGACACAAAGGCAACAGGACATGAGTTCAACGAAGGTGACAAAGTTTGGTTGTGGAATCCAATACGTCGTAAGGGACTGTCGCCAAAATTACAAAGAAACTGGGACGGTCCTTACACAGTCGTCAACAGGCTGAATGACGTCGTCGTACGCATACAAAAATCGCCACACGCCAAACCCAAGGTCGTACACTATAACCGGCTAGCCCCTTATTTTGGCCAAAGTGATTAGAAATTCAAAACTGGAAATTCAGACCATGGTCATGAAAGTAACTTTTTGTAAATATGTAAATAGTAATTAGTTCTTATTTATGTAAATTTTATTATTATTGTTATTATTATTTATTTATTTGTTTATTTATTTTAAGTGTTTTCCTCTAACTCAAGGATTGCACTGCCCGGGACGTGCAGTCTTTGAGGAGGGGGTAGTGTTACGAATTTTGTAAATAGTTAGTGTTTGTACTGTAAAATAATGTAAATAATCTTATTAAGCTCCATTCCTTTACTAATATTAGTTTTTGTTACATTGTCTCTGTTATCAAGCAAACTTGTCCATTATTTTCAGTGTATGTCTACGGCAGATTGGCGAAATAATGAAGATATCGCCAAGTTGGCGTCACTTTTGGCGACTAATTTTGGTCGCCAAATTTGGCGATATATCGCCAATTTGGCGACAAACTTGGCGATTGTTGGCAATGGTAACCCCTTTCCTCTCTGGTAACCCCCCTTTAGTTATACTGATACATTGTTTGTTATTCCGTGGATTTTTCGAGTAGGTTCTAGAAATTTCTAGCACATGCTACGAGCCTATATAAGAAGAGAAGCGATGCGAGCTGTTGTTATTATTTACCAGTCAGTCATTGAGTGAACAAGTCGTAAGCAAGTTTGCTTGAGATTCATCTATGTTGTTTTGAATGTTATTAAGTGATGAGACGTTGTATAAAGAGTCTCTGGGGTCTAAAGCTGTAATTGTACGATAGATTTGAGCAGTTATTTTTGAATATCCAGTAATATTTGTGAGTTTCGAAGACTCTGTTGTTCTGAAGTCTGTAAATAAATTATTTTCTACTTTTCTAAGAGCAAGAGTTTGAAGTTGTCTAACCATAAGATCAAAAGAACCCAATATACGCTACAATATATACATTTGTACATTAAACTTGTATATTTTTAATTTATACAGAATAATAAAACAGCAATTTTAAAGCTATAATTTTATTACAATTTTGAATAATATCAGTAAAAGCATGTTTTTGGAATCTCAGACCCCTAATCATGTAAGTGCGTCGAAAAACGGAATTCTAAAATTTGCACGAATCCAATACTTTTTTTTTGGTAATGATAGCAGAAAGCATAAATTAGTTTTCCTAAATAAACTGTAGTACTTCAAAATGCATGATGTTATTAAAAAGTAAAACTCACTCAATATGCCACTCACAATCACTTCTAGAAATATTATGGTATTTTGTTTTTTAGAATATTATTTCTATTCCATCACACACAAAACAAATATCATTTGGAATATCGAAAAAAAAAAATGTCATTTTTTTCCTTCATTTCTCTGGGCTCCAAAATAACATCTTTTATCATGATATTTTTTTTTCTTTCCTTTTAATGATGGTCAAGCAACATTAACCTCGAGGTATTGTTTTATCTTTTACCCAACAAATGTCATCAGATATGCCTTAAGAAAATCAGATTCCATCCATTCAGGCTATTATTCTATATCATTTAATAAAATGTAATATGGAATATTAAGGGGGCTCAGGGGCTGAAAACTTTTCAAAATATCGATTTTTTATGATCTAGTTTCATTATTCAATTAATTCTTAATATAATGCAAAAATAAACGCATAAAAATATTTGCATTTTTAACGGAGTTATAAGCATTTATGTATCAGCACTTTCATAGCCGCACCCATATAATTTCAAATTTAAGTCGTGTTTTCTCAAAACTTGATTTTTGGCGACTAACACCAAGATTAAAAAAAACTATTTGATGGAATGGCTTAAATTTGTTTTTGCATGCATATAATATCATTATCTAGAGAATGAATTAATATATTTTAGATAGCTAAATATTTTGAGCATTTTTAACGAAAAAAAGTTGTATTTTTAGGGTTTTTTCTAATTTTTAAGTTTGAGAGTTTTTTTAATAATGTTTTTTTTGAGTGATTGTTATATCGTTAATTCATTCTATAGAGTAAAGTTTCCTGATCATTTTAAAACAAAAATTAGGTTCTTAAGTCAATTCAACATTAAGATAAATTGGTGTTGGTGATATAACGTATCAAAAATTGTGTTATATAAATTTTGCTATATTTTTTGTTATATTACATTGAAGTACTTCATTTTGTAATTTTATAAGACTATAAAGATAGTTTTAAAATATCAGAAAGTTTAAATTAATTACACTGAATACTTCTGTTTTTATATGGACTCGAAGTGAGAGCTCTGTTTACATGTGCTTTTCCGTTTCGATCAACCCCTGAGCCCCCTTAAAATGTATTGCTCACTGTCTTTAATGTATGTAATAAAATGAACGTTTATATTTTAGAAATTATTTTTATATTGTTTTAACATATAACAGAGTCTTCTGTAAACAATGACACTAAATTAATTCTTATATAGTTTTAATGTATAATAAGCACTCAAATTACAGCTCGCGGGTTTTAATACTTTTCCCCCAACAGTACAAAAGGTTAGAATAAAGTACAATTAATCTTATTCAGAAATTGAGGTAAGACACCTGTTTTTAAAAGTACAAGTTGCGATAATTTAGAGATACTTTAATTTATCCAATCATAAAATATAATAGATTCTACAGAAGAAAATATTTTTAATTTGATATTATTCTTTCCAGGTAAATATGTTTAACTTTCTTATGTTGAAAAACGTATGGTAGAAAGTTTGAATTCTTAAAATATTTATTTTGTTAGATTATATATATGCAATTGTACATTATATTTGCATATTTTAAACTTATATAAAATAATAAAACGACGATTTTAAAATCATGATTTTAATAAAGTTCTGAATATATTATAAAACCCACAAAAAGCCAAATTCAGCTTGTTAAATCTTCTTAATTTTTACTTAATAAATGTACAAATATAATAAGATATTAAGAAGAAAGTTTTGAGATAGAGCGGCCGCAAAATTTAGAGTGACACACAGACTAACAGGCAAGCATTTTGTAAAAACTTGTTTTGCGGTTTTCTGACCACTAAACAAATAAATCCGTCGAAAACCGAAAAATTTGCAGGAATCCAGCCCTTTTTTACTTAAGGATAGAATAAAGTAAAAAAATTATTTTTTCTAGATTAACTGTGCAACATTAAAAGCACATATTGTTATTAAAACGTAAGACTCACTAAATATATCACCCACTATCACTTCAAGAAATATTATGGTGTTTTCTCTTTAAAAATGTTATTTCTACTTCCATAATACGTCAAACAGATATCATTTGTGATATCGTAAGAAAACTGACATTTTTTTAAAATCTTCGTTACTCTAGGCTCTAAAATAACATCTTTTATCACGACATTTTTTTCTTTCCTTCTGATGATGGTTAAGTCCCATTAACCTCGGGATATTTATTTTTATTTATTTATTTATTTATTTTTATCCTACAAATGTCATCAAACATGCCATAAGAAATCAGATTCCATTCTTTTAGGGTATCATTTTATAACACTTAAGAAAATATGCTATTGAATATTAGAATGTAAAGCTTATTGTCTTAAATGTATTTAATGAAAATGAAGGTTTATGTTTTAGAAATTATTTTTGTAATTGTTGTTACATCGCTGAATTATTTAAAGCATACATTTTTAAAATTTTTTGTAAAAACTCGGAAAAAAAGGCTAGACACTCACTAGGGAAGTGCAAGAAGTGTAATTCACCGATTTTGACGAAAGTAGTATCGTTGTAAAGATCTCAATGAGACCGGTAAAAAACTTAATAGAACTACCCGTCGCAAATGAGCCGTTATCGAGATATCCGACAATTTATGTCACTTAACAAGTGCATACTTAATGGGGGGCCGGGAAAATTTTTAGTCTAGATTTTAACGAAAGTGATGTCGTTAAAAAGCTATCATAATGAGGGAGAAAAAACACAATAGAACTTCCCGCCGTTTTCGAGATATTCGATAATTTATGTCACGTAGCTAGTGCCTACTGTTCTAGTGAACACTTAATGGGGGACCGCAAAAAATTGTTTTCTCGATTTTGATGAAAATGATGTCTTTGCAAAGATATCATTGTGAGAAGTAAAAAACTCAATGGAACTAACCATCTGAAATGAGCTAGTTTAGAGATATCCGACAATTTATGTCACTTAATGCAGTTTCCCAGCAGTGTGCAATAGCAATGAGACACAAATTGTGGGATATCTCGAAAACGTTTCATTTCTGACGGGTGATTACATTGAATTTTTTAATCTTTACGATGATATCTTTTCAACGATACCACTTTAGTTAAAATCGAGACTAAATTTTTTTGCGGCCCCCTATTAAGTATGCACTAGTTACGTGACATAAATTGTCGGATATCTCGATAACGATTCATTTGCGACGGGTAGTTCCATTGAGTTTTTGGCTGCTCTTGATGAGATCTTTCCAACGATACTACTTTCGTCAAAATTGGTGACTTACACTTCTTGCAGTTCCCTAGTCAGTAAATTTACACAAGGTGTCGGTTAAATGCATTTGATTGCGTTTATCAATCATCATTTTACAGACATTTCACTTATCTTATATATAATTCTTGGTAGGAATTTCAATTCTTTATTTAAAAATATTTTTATCTTTCTTAAAATTTGTAATCCAAAATACACCTTTTTAAAACTATTTTGCAATTTTATTAGACATATTAAAAAAAGAAAATTTAGTTATTATTATTTTTTAAACTTAAAAAACTTAGAAAGAGAAAAATCATCTCCTCACTGTTAGTGAGGATTTTGAAAGTTTCATATTTCCATGATTTAATTACTTAAAAAAATTCGTTTTTCCTACTAATTAAAGTGTTTTATTATGCTGTGATAAATAATCACAGACATTCCAAATATTTTTTGGAATATATTTTTTCTATTTTAAAAACTATTGCAATTTATTAATAATTCAGCATTTTAAAATTAGTTTGAACCTTTTTTTTCCAGAAATTAAAAATTTTATTTATATCTCCGTTATTTTTTTTCGGATTTTCAAAAAAGTAGAACTTTTTATTTTGTTTGGTTAATTTGATTAATAAATTTTTTTAATAATATTAGTTCATAAAATAAATAACTTCCGTTTACATTACGTACACATTTCATAAAATAAATAACTATTCTAAAATTAAATTTATTTTCGCAGTAATCTATGCTATTATAAATTAACTATTTGTATTTTCAATTAAAATGTAAGTTGTTTTGAAAGCAATATTAAACGAAACATAGTGTGTGATCCGCGATTACACTTACCCACTTGTTTAAAAATCTCAATAATGGAGACAGGGAGTGACACCTGTGTTCTACATTTTTTTTTTCCTTTTTTATTTCTTCTAACCAAGCTTTATAACTAAATACTACTATACATGTAAAGTATGAAATTATAGACATGTTTCATATTAGTAGATTGTATATAATTTTTACCTTGTATGTATTCTACCCAAGTTTTTTGACTAAATATTACTATACAGGTAAAGTGATAAATTATAGACATGTTTCATATTAGTAGATTGTATGTAATTTTTAACTTGAAGGATAAAAGCACAGGAGTCTATATGAGTCACAGGAGTCTAGGGTTTGCTTGTTTTACTTCATATCTTTTATTTAAGCATTTTGCTGCATGAAAATATCTTAAAATGTGATAGGATTTAAAATAAGCGAAGTACTTAATGTTTTGACAAAAAATATATTTTAAAACTATTTGGAAAAAAGATTTCAAACTATCATCTTATATTTTTTGTATAAAAGATATTTTTCATTAAAACAATTGGAATAAAACATTTCATTTGCTATTTGGGATTAAAATATTGAACGGAACGATTTTTTTTTTTCATTTTGTAAATAGAATATAAAGTAAGAGATTTTTTTTTAAGAACTTACTAAATCCTTCTATTTGATTGCAAAATCGTGAAGAACTTATCAAACAGGCTTTTATATCTGTTTCTTCCGAAGAAAAAAAAATATTTAGAAATAAAAGTATTTGTGTCCAGCTTTTTTATAGAGAAATATTTTTTTAAAGTGTTTGGAAATGAAAATTTTAGAGTTATTTACGCTAATAGTTGTAATGAATTTAATTTTGCATTTATTAATTACTTGCACTTATTTGTAAAAAATAAATAAATAAAAAATACGGTTTGATGATTTTTTAGAATACTTTGTGAATGATGCTTTCAAATAGATTTCTGTTCCTCAAAGCGTAGCTTCATACATTTTTTAAAAATAAATATCTGACAGAAATTATGTTAATCCGAATATATTGACTGATATTTTCACACATAAATCGGATTATTATTTAATTAGTCTAAAACTCATTTTTTTAATCAAGTATTTTTGTGTCTACCTAAAATTTAAGTGATATATATATATTTTTTAATATGAAAATGATACAAGAAATTTATTATATTTTATAAAAGCTGAATAATATTTAAGATTAAATGCTTAACAAACTTGTATGTGTTTTTCTAACGTAGGCATTGCGGATGCTGTCACGTCTTTTTACTTTTGTTTTTCTTATTCAATGTTTATCTGTTTCTTTGATGTTTTGTTGGTCATTCTTAGTTTAATTTTAGTGCGAAATTCTGAATTTCCAAATGCTTTTTAAATGTAAAGCGCTGTGTATAATTTGTGTGGTTCCTTGCAGCTGTATCATTTATCACATGGAAGTTATTTTTTATATTTCTTTGTATTTTTAACCTTTTATTATTTAACATACGCAAATAGCAGTATACCTTATATCTGAATTTCTTTTTGCATTGCTTATTTATTTGCAAATATTTTATGAAAAAAAGTACTATAGTTGATATTGATGATTTCTGTAAAAGCACGGAAAAAAAGTTAGACATTCAGTTAATTTACACAAGTTGTCGGTTAAATGCGTTTGATCGCGTTTCTGAGTCAATATTTTACAGACATTTCTTTTATCTTATACCACATTCTTAATAGGAATTTAAAGTCTTTTAAAAATATTTTTATCTTTCTTAAAACTTGTAATTCAAAATACATCTTTTTAAAATTATTTTGCAATTTTATTAGACAGATTAAAGAAGAAAATGTACTTTTTTTAAAACGGAAAATAATTTAGAAAGGAAAAAATCATCTAATCTGAGTTAGTGGGGATTTTTATCGGCAATCACTTTACAGGTCAATCATCATTTTGCCTCCTGAATCATAAAGACATAATTTGTATGCAAGAGCAATAGTTTCTATAGTTCAGAGAGTATGTTGTTTTCCCACTGAAAGGAGATCTCGGATTCAAAACTGAGGACGGCACAAAACAAATTGTGTAAAAAATACAAAAATAAAAAAATTCTTATTATACAAATTATTATTCTTATTATACTTGTATACTTCTTCAATTATACAAAAATTCTTATCCACTTGGGAAAAAAATTTAAATCTTTAAGATCACTGAAGTGAGTGGGATTCAAAATTTATATAAATTAAATTAGATTATTACCGTTTAAATTAAATTTATAGAGCCTTGTAAATTTTTAACGATGTTAATTTATAGAGCCTATTATAATTTTACCGGTTTCTATGTTATTTAACAGAATCTCATTTTTTCTACTCTCTGTAATTTTACAGAAAACTTCAAGTAATGGATTACCGGTAGAGTATCTGTAATTTTACAGAAATTTTTTTGTCATTGTGGGAATTCAGATATGTACACTACCGATGGGAATTTAGCTGACTCTTTTTTTTTTACTTTCTTTCTCAAAAATAGAATTTATTTACTTACAAGTCGATATTTTCTCTTCCTACAGAATCATGCATTGGAAAGGTTCTTTAATTTTAGACCTGTACGTAAAGTTGAACCCAGTGTTTAGCACGGTTTGATGTATATTTAACATTTTATGAAAAAAATTCTGATTCGAATAGAGAAAATATTTTTATTTCATAATCTAAAAAATACCACTATAGTTACTCTAGGGTTAAATCTGAAAAATCTTTAAAGTTTTTAATTAGTGCTAAATAAAAGAAATAACCGTAAATTACTTATAAACAAATCTTCTTATGATTGTTAATTTAAAATATTTATGCGCAAATGTATCAGCTATTTCAGAATTTAAATAAAAAAAATAAAAATGCCTTCTGAGATTTCCCCTTTTTTAGATGAGAAATATTTATCATTAGTTAATTTCCCTGGGCGACTGCCAAAACTCATATCATAATAAAACTTGTAAATGTTTAAAGCGTTTAAAGAAGAATGAATAATTTAGTAACATTTCATTAGAATTTATTTGAGGAATTTATAGCGTTACATAGTATTAACTTATGTAAAATATTTAATTAGTATCTCATTTTTTATCAAGATTAAAGGGGAAAAACACAGTAAAAGAGCAGATTTTAACTTGATTTCTTCTTACTTCACCGTCTTAATTATTATATAAAATGTTTATCTTGAATAAAAAAATCATGGAGTATAACTATTTTAAATGAAACTTTTTTTTTTATAGAAGCGCACCGTTGCATAATTTATTTGTAGACATTTAAAAACATAATATTATTTTATTAAAAAAAGCGATTATTTAAAAACTGTGCACTTTTTATCATCACTTTAATACTTCTTAATAAATACAAAAATTGGAAAAAATAATACAGGTGCAATAGTTCATTATGACATTAAATGGTAATATGTTATCGTGAATAAACAACTCATGCCATTTTTTAACTATTTTAAATAAAAGTTGCACTACTTAGGTAGCAGTGATTTATAGACAAAATGAATACTTTATAAAACAAAAAAGTCTATTATTTAAAAACTGTACAATTTTTAAAATCATTGTAATACTTCTAAATAAAAACAAAAATCGGAAATGTGTTTCATCAAAAATCATGTATGATACAAATAGCGCATGTGCACAAGGGCGGAGTGAAAATAACCAAAAGAAAAACTTTTTTTGTAAATTTTTCTTTGGATAGGTCTAAAAAGTTGCCTTTTGGTACACTGTTTATAAGATTAAATTTGCATTCCATCTGGAATTCATCTTTAGGGCCCTACCAGCTCTTAAAGATTATGCCCTTTTTTATGTGAAAACCAAGATTTCACTATGTATAGTAAGTGTAAATGTATGTAGTGTAAATTATTAAACTTATTTTTTTAATTAAATTTCTACTTTCAGTAAAATAACCCACCAAAAATGACTTCTTAAAGTATTATTTGTGAACGATCCAAGTATCGTTGTGTTTTAACTGTTTAAATCGCAAATATAACTCTAAAATGTGAATCGTACGTTCGCAAAGAAGATAAAGCAAAATAATTATATATACAGTTTACTTTTATTTTATGAATATACAGGAAAGATAGCTCTCTAAATAAAAAAAATGCAGTTTTCTGAATATATAGTAATGTAATAAAAAGTATATATATGATGTAATATAAAACGATCTTTCACTTCACTTTCATTTCGCCTTTATTATGAAAACTTGGCATTAACTTTTGCGAATTGATCTTTGTTCATATATATATGTTCCTTGCTTCTATTACTATAGCCACAACTGTTGCTTCTGTAACAATTTTACGCATCTTTCAAATGCTTTATTAGGACAGGGAAACTTTTGCAACATAAAAGATGGGACATCAGATCTTTTTCTGAGAATTTCCAGCTTTTCTCTTGCTATTCTATTAATAATGTGGGGTGATGTGATTTCACATTCTTGCCAGTCAATATTGTTTATATAGTCTGTAACACTGAAGTTCAATATTGGAATATGAATCTCACTTATTGTTAAACGTACCATATTATTTCGGTTCAATATTCTTCAGAATCCAAAATTCTCAAACATGATTTATTTTCATCGGTAATAATTCCTGTAATTTTTTTCCTCAATGACAGAAGAAGTTTTGTTGAATAACGGGCTCATCAATTTTCTTTAAATCTTCTCTCAAATAATGAGACAACTTAATTGTTAGAAAAAATGGAGTTTCATTTTTGGAACAAGAATCTTTCTTGAAATGAAACAACATAGCCCAATATACGTTCATTAGAAATTCAGCTATAATCTTCAGATTTTAGGATGGATTCTCAATAAAATGCAACTTTTGGCTGCTATCCAAAATCATAATTCCAATTTTCGTTTTTTCACCCTTAAGTACACATGTACAAATGCTTCCACAGATGCATACAAGAAACATATTAAATTCGTATAAAATAGCAAAAGATTAACCAAATTTATATTTATTGGTTTTGCAATCAACCGTATTAAAAAAGATTAAAACAAATTCAGACATCAGGTTACATTTGTTAGAGAAGCACTATAATTTTAAATTAAAAAATCCACTTCGCTAGAATGCAAGTAGTAGTATGATGTTCTCCATTACCGAACATCTTTTTCGTCATCACGAATAAATCTTTTCATTGCATATGGCATGTGTCCCGTTCAAGTCAGCCAGAAGTGAAACATGCACTTTTTAACTGTTATTCTCTTTGTATCCTTTTAGTACTCCATAAAATCCGAAGGAATGAAAGTGGAATTTATCTACGTCTCTAAGAAAGTATTTAAGATATGTATAAAGAGTATTGTTAAAGTATTTTAATTTTTTACTGAAATTTCCTTTTTTAATACATCAGTAAGTAAGAATTTATAGACTGCTAGAAGAAAAACAAAAGTATATGTGTGTAACAGAGAGAGTGATTTAGAATGGGCAAGAAAAATTTTGGTTAAAAACAGCTTAATTAAATGTGAGTACTTGAGAAAAAATAAGTAACGTAATCACAAATCTATAGCTCAAAAAATATTTTTGGTAATTTTTTAAGTTAATGTTTAATTAATTATGTGTAACATAATTGTCGTAATAAACATTGTTAGTTAATTTTGTATTTTACAAAAAAATGGCATTTTGACTGTCGTCCTAACTGATTTGAAATTCGCATGATGAAATCCTTTAGAAAGATGTAAAAATTGAATTACTATTGATTGTATTTGATTGTACTCCACTTGTTTCTTGAATTCGCTTTCATGGCATGGGTGACTGAATTGAATTTCAAAGCTTTGGGGATGAAAAAAATAAGATGAAAAGCTAGAAAAATCGCTGTATTTTTTTTTAAATGCTGGCACCTAGGCTACTAAAACATTTACAGTAAAATTTACAATGTGCTGTCAGATTTATCATGTTCGGTGAAAGTAGGTTGATTTGGGCGTATTCAATCTATGCATCACTTAATGCATGATTTCCTTTTCACTTCTTAGCTGGTTGAATTGCATTTTACAGCAATTGTGCTTGAAAGATTAAAACGTAAAATGCAGGAAAAAAATACATATATTATTTTACACGTGTGGAAAATTTACAATAAAATTAAGCTAATATTTAATATTTTCTTTTTCAGTAAAAAAAAGTTCTATAAACTGACAGACATTCAATTGAAATTACACTGGTTTCCAAAAATTAAGGAAAAATTACAAAAATTGCTCTAATTCAAAATATTACATGTAGTTTTTAATGAAACTCAGCCACAATATACAAGGCATAGTAAGGTATAAAATAACATGAAAAGAAATTACCAGACAATTATGGTGTTTCAAAAAATAGCATAATTATAAAATTAACAAAATCAGTTTGCCAGTTAGGTATAGGAAAAGTACCTTTAATATGCCGTAAGATCACCCCTAGTAGCAATGCAGCACATACAGCTGGGAAGTAAGAGCCATTGCTCTTCCAAAGCAGTTGTAAGCGTGGCAAGGGTCAGAGGAGTGGGATTGAGAGCAGCGACACGTCTCCCTAAAGCATCCCAAACATGCTTGATGGGATTCAAGTCCGGTGATCAAGCTGGCCATTCCATGCACTGAATTGTCTGGTGCTGAAGATAATCTTCCACGATGCGAGCCCTGTGCGGTCTAGCGTTGTCGTCATGTAACAGGAAATCATTACCTATTGCACCGGCATAAGGTCGCACATAAGTATCAAGGATGTCATCTCTATAGACGTGAGCATTCACGGTTCCATGTGGAAAGACATGGAGGTCTGTGCGTCCACTCAAAGAGATACCACCCCAAACGCAGACACTGCCTCCTCCGTATGAATCTCTTTCACGAATGTTTGATGGATGATAGCTTGTTTCCTGTTCTCTCTAAATCAAACAACGCCTACTATCGCTTTAGAGGCTACACCTGGACTCATCCGTGAAGAGAACACGCCTCCATTGATCAACCGTCCAGTGGACATGTTGACGTGCCCACATCAAACGTTCCCTCCGGTGACGTGAGGTGAGCGGCACACAAATTGCTGGTCGCCTCGCGTAGACTCCACCTTCGTAAAGCCTTCTACGCACAGTAGACATTGACACCAACCTTCCAGTGGCTGCAGCAAGGCAGGATCTAAGGTGAGATAGGGTTGCGGTTCTATTCTTTCGTACACATAACCGCAAATATCGGTCATCGGCGCTTGTAAAAACCCTTGGCCTTCCTTGGCTAAACCTTCTTGAACCCGAACCAGTGGTTTGAAATTGTTGCCAAAGCCTATGAACCACCGAAGGACACACATTTAGCCATCTAGCCACCTCTGCCTGTCTTTGTCCTGCCTCCGATCTCCCAATAGCTCTAAATCGCAGTTCTGCAGACAAATGATGCCTCGAAGTCATTGTAATGAATTGGCTATCCTAGATTTATAGTATCACCATCACAGCGACAACTTCAGCCTTACTCGCTAACGTGCATTTTTATGTGCCTCACGGATGATACAATGCGATTGCAGCGCCACTAATTTGCATTTGGTATTTTTATTCAGCATCTTTCATTTAACAATATATGCAAATTTCATACGGATTGCTTTCTTTTTGAACGAGTAATCGCTATTTTTGTGATTTTTCCTTAATTTTTGGAAACCAGTGTATTATACACTGCTAAAAAAGAAAAAAATGTTTTACATTTACTGTAAAAGCATTACTTTTACTAAATTTTATGCGTAAGTTTTTCAAGCACGGACACTGAGAAAGGAAATCAAAGCAACAAGTAAAAATCGAATTATTCCTGTCATGTGAGCAACGCAGTTAATAAGATAACGACACTATGCGATCGTGTGAAAATTGGCAATTGAAACAACGAAAATTCAATTTTTTGGAAAGAATTTGATTTTTATCATCTCAAGGAAAAAGCAAATTTTTTCTATTATTTGCAAAATGGAACCTCAACTTTTCCCAGATATAAGAAATATTTTAACACTCTTACAAGAACAATTTACAAGGCAACATATTGTAAATTCTACAACTGCCGGAACATTTTTAGCAGTCATTTTATATAATTACATAATTGTCATGAAGAAATGTAATTTTTCTATTCAAAAATATAAATATTGAAAAGCTAGCAAGAATTTTCATTAGACATGTAAATATTTCGAATCATTTTATATACACAAATGAGAAAAAATTCGGTAACACGCACTTAATATTTTGTTTCTGTCTAACCCACTAAAAATAATCTCAAGATTATCTGAAAAAAATCTCCACTTTCTTCAGATATTTTACAGAAATCAAAAGAAATTTTGCAGATTTACATTTAACTTAATAATATCTGTAGAATTTATATATGAAGATATTCATAGAAATATCTGAAGAATGGCGCAAATACCTATAGATTTTCTACGGATTTTTGATGCAAATAACTACAGATTTTCTACAATTCATTTTTAGTTGGGTATGCACCTTACATATTTAAAAAACTTTTTTTTGTATTGAAATATACTACTAATTATAAAAAACGAAAAGTGAAATCCACAATTCAACTTTTCAAATCTTTTACAAGTTCGCCAAAACAATGTAAATATCCCGTCAGTAGTCACATGTCATTCTTTTGTCGGCGTATAACTTATCTTCTCCTAACTCTTATCACACTAGAAACACAATGAAAATCTCACATGTAGCTGAGTTTATAGGTTTCTATACAACATTGCCGAAGTAACAGGACATCTGAGTTTTTCCTTCAAGTAAAGATTCAGAAATAAAGTTGAAATGGTGGATAACGTCGAATTAAAATATAGTTTTACTTTTTCAAATATTTTTTTCCCCATTACTCCAAATCTCATGAATAAAATGCATAATTTAAGAAAGATGCTTATTTATATTTTGAATAAAATATTATATCCGTAAATTAAGTGAAAAATATTTCTTATTTTGCATTTCTTTGTATGCGATGGGACAGCGGCAAAAAGACATATCAACAACGTTGCAACTAATAACGTTGTGAAAAAAAGTCGCGACTATTCTCTGGATACTATGCGTCATAATTATTATCTGACATTAATATTTGTAATTAATTCAAAATTAAAGCATTATGTAATTATATATTCGTCATTGTCTTAAATCAGAAATTATATCATAAGGAAACCTCAACAATAAATTTTGAGCACGCTTTAAATAAACACATATTTTATATTTTTGGCGAGTGGGGGTGAACGGACATTACATGTAGATTTAGAGCAGTAAAAAATTTTGCACTTTCTTATTATTTTCTTAAGCACGAACTGTAAAATTAAATACATATATTAAACAGTTATTTCTGTATCAAAATCCCTAATGTTTGTCATTCACGTAAAATGGTCTTTCTAGGGTTTCGTTCATCTGACGAAACCCTAATCGTCTGTCTGTCTATCACAGAGTCCGTATACAAAAAATATATATGCCAGAGATTTCAAATTTTGTGTATTTACAGCTGAATAGCTCTTGTCACACAACAAATCGTAAAATTTTGATAAAGACTATTAGTTTAATTTAAATATTATTTTTTAAGTCCATCCGTTAATTTTGTTGTTGTTTTTTCTCTTCTAATTGTTGCCACACAAGTTTAAATAGGTATAAAAATTATCTTATTTCTTACCCGTTACTTTTAAAGGTATGTTTTAATGCCTGTTGCAATTCTTCAAATCAGTCTCCCGGTGCGAATTTTGCCTCTTATGTAAACTTATACTTTCTTCAGAAATCGATCTTCATGTGTATATACGTACATATGATAAAATAAAATATACTTTACTAAATGGTATGTACACTGCTCAAAACAATTAAAGGATATTTGAAGTTTTATATAAAATAAAGATATAAACGAATTTTTTTTTTTTGCCTAAAAAAGAAGAGAATCACAAATGCAAATTTTTCTGGTTTTCAAACTGTGGAGTATGCAAATTTTGAATTCGACGTCAAAAACGTCGCTTCAGCGGCAGCGAATGAAATTTGACTTTGAACTGGATAAAAAAGAATGAAGACAAGAATGATCGGCATTCAGTGATTGCTTTGTTTCCATGAGTACGATGTCTCAGCGAAGTCATTTGACAGATTC
This sequence comes from Maratus speculifer, assembly GCA_964019185.1. Classification (NCBI taxonomy): domain Eukaryota; kingdom Metazoa; phylum Arthropoda; class Arachnida; order Araneae; family Salticidae; genus Maratus; species Maratus speculifer. The sequence goes on from OZ025290.1 coordinate 324,704,793, forward strand.
AGAAGCTTGGAGAATTGTTGGTAGGTTAGAAGGGGGCCAAACTCAAGCCGAAGTAGCGCAAGCCATTGGAGTGTCAAAAAGTGTCATTTCCAGGACCTGGAACCGTTTTTTGGAGAGTGGATGTGCAGGCCGAAGACCAGAGCAAGGTCGTTGACGGGCATCAACGCCCAATGAAGATCGGTATTTAGCGTTAACAGCTCGGAGACACCGAAACATGAACGCTACTCTTCTCCTACAACACCTTCGCTCGGCTACAGGCACCACGATTTCAACTCAGACTGTCCGAAACCGGCTCCATGCTGTAGGTCTCTATGCTCGCCGACCGATGGTATGTGTTAGATTAACATCAAGGCATCGTCGAGACCGCAGGGAGTGGGTAACCGAGCATGTCAACTGGAGGAGAAATGAATGGAGCAATATTCTGTTTTCTGACGAGTCCCGTTTTTCCGTGCATCCGGATAATAGGCGTATTTTCATCTGGAGGGACCGTGGCAGTAGGAATAACCCTGCGTTCGTGCACGAAAGTGTCAGATTTGGCGGTGGAGGAGTGTTGGTGTATGGTGGCATCTCCATTGACGGGAGCACTGACCTCTACATCATTCGAGATGGAGCTCTGACTGGTCGCCGATATAGGGATGAGATCCTCAGACCTATTGTAGTCCATCACGCTGCAGCAATCGGAGATAACTTCATTTTAATGGATGATAACTGCAGGCCACATCGTGCAAACCTGGTGGAGGATTTCCTTTTCGAGGAAGGAATAGATCGAATGGAATGGCCAGCGTGTTCTCCAGACATGAATCCAATCGAGCACGTTTGGGACGCTCTAGGAAGACGAGTTTCTGGCCGCCAACGACCCCCACAAACTCTCCAAGAACTGGAAAGAGCTCTTCTGGAAGAGTGTAGCAGAATACACCAACTCGTCATTAATAGCCTCATTGAGTCCATGCCTCAAAGGTGTTCAACGTTGCTGGCCGCCTGTGGAAACCATAACCCCTACTGAAAATGATTTTCTTTGAAGAAAACACCCTTTCTTATTTTTTTTTCTCACATGCACAAATTGTGTTTTTTTCCTTTTGTACACAAATTCGCAATAAAATGCATTTTTTTCTGCCAAACATGTGTAATTTATTTTCATATAACCTACTATGTCTGTCGACCATGTATCAATCAGCTAAAAAGTTTCCCAGATACAAAATCCACTTTAAACTGCAATATCCTTTAATTGTTTTGAGCAGTGTACTTGCATTACACTCAAGCTCTAATCACCCACACTTTATGTATGGTCACCCTCTATATTCAGAACAAAAAATCAAAGTATTTACATTCTTCATTTAAATTTATATTGCCTGAAAGTATTTTCATGTTTAATAATTATGAGGAATAAAAAAATACTTAATTGAAAACAAAAATATATGGTAAAAATGAATATAAATAACATTTCTAAGAACTTCCTAACGAGAAAGCATTTACCGATAAATGAAAGTAAATCAATATGCTAATACTACTGAGACATATACTTGATTTATTGGATGGGAGAAAAATTAAATTTCCATTATTTTTTGTCATTGGGGGAACACTTTGAAATAATGAATTTAATGTTTTTTTTTCTTTTTTTTTACTCTACCGTAAATAACTTCACTGAAATTTATTTATTTATTTAACTTTTATTTGGATTTTAATACTATGCTTGCTTGAGAGTAAGATGCTGTATGTATTTTTAATACTTGTTTACTGTCGATAACTCGTCCATACGCATAATGACATTTAAAATTGGAATTTAATGTAACGCGCCTTAAATAAATAAAAAAATAACACATAGCACTTTCTATACATTATAAACAGTATTTCTTGCTTTAGAATGTCAATTGAAAGTTGAAATACTTAAATATGAGCTGTTTACTGCAACTCGATTATTCGATGTTCAAGTATCTATACTCTAGGAAATGCCCAAATTAATCTATATACAGGGTGAGTCATAAATATCGAAACAATAGGCTATCTCCTTAAATATTGCCCCTAGACCCATACTTCCAATTGCAAAAATTCATAAAAAAAAGGTGAAATGTTTGATAAGTTGCAACTCCATGTGGGGTCTATTTGAAAAATTACGAAAATTAACTTTTTATACGGCCCCCGTAAGATAAAAATTTCAATTAGGAAAACTTTCCTTATTCAGTCCTGAATAATACACAAAAAGTTGCATCTTCATATCTTCAAAATTCGCGGAGTTATAACCGTATGAATAATTCATCAGGTTTTAAGGGATTAGACACAAATTGAAATGTGCGCATTTCAAAAGACAATGTTACTTTAACAGTTGTAGAAAACGCGTAAAAAAATCTATCTTTTGAGTTAGAATTTTGTTTTTTTTCTTTTATGTGATGGTTAGCCATATAATTTGCTAAGAAAATCACATCCTGAAATTTATCATAAAAATTATAATGTGTTATATGGTTAGTACTGGTTTAAATGTGATAGTTAAAAATCGTTATAACTCCAAACATTATTTATCGGATTTCAATTTCCTTATATTTAATTAAAAATGAAAATCTGATTTTAATATGTTTCGGGGTTTTTGTTTTTCAATATTTGTCTTAGAACTATTAAAAATATTTATTTAAAAAATAATAACTTTTAAAAAATCATACTTTCAAAAGTAAAAAAATTTTCATTTTTTAGGTGGGCTCATAATTATGGAAATACGTAGCACCTATAGTGGTCGTTCAGTCCGTCTGTCCGTCTGTTTGTCCGTCCGTCTGTCTGTCCGTCTGTCTGTCCGCATATAACAACGCAAAAACTACACAACCGAATCGTTTGAAATTTAAAATACATAATTATTACATAATTTACATAATACATAATACGTAATTATTTCAAATTTTATGAAAATCGGATGCATAGATTAATTACAGGGGCAATCAAAACTATTCAATTACATTATGGTCAATGGGGAAGGAGTTTCACATTTATTTTATACGTTTGAAATTAAAAATACATAATTATTACATACTTTTGTCGAGTTATTTCATACTTTATGAAAATCGGATGCATAGATCAATTACAGGGACAATCAAAAGTATTCCGTTACATTACGGTCAATGAGAAAAAATGTTTCAAATGCATTTTAATGGTGTTGCATTCATTCGAACTTAATAAAATTTATATGCAACTATAAAGTACATATTATAATATACATTTTACATAATTTGTGGTACAAAGAACATTTGTTATTGATTTACAAAGCCACACAAAAGTATTCCATTACATAATTGTATAGGGAGAGCATTGTTTGATGAGAGGTTTAATTGTAATTCATTATTTATAATTTTATGAGATTGATATAAAACTAAACATTTGCTGAGCACTGTAGTTGAAATGTGCCAAGAGATATCTGTATGTCTGATTTTTATTAGAAATAATAATATAATTAGGAATAATTTTAAAATTTCCATTTAAACCACAGTTTGACTAAGTTTCATTATTACGCTGCATTATTCCGAAATCAAAACAGTTAAAACTAAAACTAATTCTAAATAAATGGTAATTTAGAAAAAAAACTTTGAAACTTTTTTGCTCAATACATACGTTTATTTCAATACAAACTTAAAGTACTTAATTTTTCAGAAAAAATTTTCTTAATATGCATTTACATCTTAGAATTAACCATCCTAAAATTATCCCGGAGAAATAATTAACTTTTGGGTGGATAATAACGTGAAATATTAATATGGCGCTTAATTATCGAGACGCTTAATTATCACTTAATTATCGAGCTAATATGACGCTTAATTTAAGAGATGACACATACGGGTTCTGCGCAGAAGAGCTTTGAGACATCTGAATCTCAAAAAGAAAATTAATTTGCTTTATTTGTAAATCGTATTGCTGGAAGAAACATAAAAGCGTCAGAGTCCGATTTAAAATTTGCGATGCAAGTTCTATGATCTACAGACTATATTATTATTGGTAACTTTGTAACATAGATTTGTAGTCCATTTCAAGTATTTTCAAAATGTTGTGGATGATTTTGCATGTGTTCGCGACATAATATGTAGTTTAAAATATAATACGGAGTAAGCATAAGTGGGTAATAACGCCATCCACTGGCGTTATTAAATCGGTTCATTCTTTTCTTTTGTTTTATTTATTTATTTATTTTTGCCTGAAACAGCATTATTGCTTTAATTGAAAAACAAACTGGATAATGAAAAATTTGCATGTCCCAAGTGCTGCTATTTTGTATGTCAAAAGAATAACATATCAAATGATTATTACTGCATACTGATACTGCAATTAAAATTAAGAGAAATTTGTCAATTTCTAGGGCTCTTGAGATGAATTTTTGGAATTATACAATTTATGTACCATTATTCGTATTTTACAGTTTTGTCAGGTGGCAGTATTGCCCACTTAGATTGTTAATAACGCCAAATAACATTAATGATTAAATTGCGTCCATATATTTTAATAGCATATATCTACTAAAAAATTCTTTATTTTGTACATAGTCAATAAGTTACTGTATAATATCCTATATTTGAAGAAATAAACTGAAACTGGTGTTAATCAATCAAAGAGATAAACACGGCTTAAAAACACCATAAAATGTATTGAAATACGCTGAAAATACGAAAAATGTCGTGCTGCTGCTTTCACTGCAGGCGCACGTCAACATTGGGCCTGACGAAAAAAGACTCAGATTTTTCGAAAGGTCTAGGGTATTTCAGTATATTGTATACTATTTTTAAGAATTTTTTTATCAGTTCGATTCTATACTTGATTTTAAAAATATTTTGAACAAAGCCATGAACAATGATAGAATCTTAAAGTGGCATTATAATCCCTACGATACTTTACAAGTTCTCTCACAATAATATATTTAGTAAATATATCAATTAAAAAATGGTGGTTCAATAGTTTATCTTCATTATTTTAATTTTATTTTAAAGCACAACTCGAGAAATTGGAGTAATTACCAAAATATAATTAATAGAAAAATAGTAGTTTTTTTATGTTTGTATTGAAAAATGAAATAATAACTTATCAAAACATAAAATTCATAATATGTGTCATATACACACAAAAATAATAGATTTAGGTTGAATGTTATTTAAATAATTTTTATTAAATTTTTATTAATTAACTCCTAAAGATTTTCTATATTTAGGAATAATTCTAATTACAATAATTATCATAATAAAATATTTACTTCTAATTTTCTTTATTTTTTGCTTTATCTTTTGAACAGAAAATTAATGATAAGTCAAATTTTTCCTCCAGAAGTCGTTTATTTTCCACTCTGCTTACAATTTATGGAAAATATTGCGATCGAACTGGAACATTTACGGGAAGAATATCGTAGGAAATATTTCATTTCAGTGAGCACCAGATTTTGGCAACTTCATTACATTATGCATTTTTAACAAGCACAGAACATTTGTTAGAAGCAAAATATAATACTTGCAAGTAAGATTTATTATTTAGAAACTAAGAAAAACATTGAAATCTAAGGAAGCCACTTTTAAATTATCGTATTAGTGGCTGTCGTAAAAAATATAGAAGAAAATGTATCATTATATACTTTTTTGGATTAGATTATTGTAACGTAAATTTAGATACATTTTGAAAGCAAAATATATGTTCGTGAATTTTTCCTAAATCTAGTAAATGTTTTTTTTTTCACTTTTGGATTTTTTAACGCTATAAGTACTGTATTTTAATCGTATATTAAACTTTGAAAGGAAATACATATTTAAAATAAGACTTTCTAATTGGACTTGCTTTTCATAATATATTCTACAAATTTCTACCTACAAAGGAATACTTTGACAACTACATAACTTGCATTATTTTTATCTGTGAACCCTACAGTTGACATATGGGGGGGTATCGTAAAATTCTAATTATCACTAGGACATAATTGAGGTATCTGGTTAAAAATGTTTTCTGCATTCAATTTGTTTTTATGTACCTAATATTATAATTTACAGCTGTTGGTGTTGATTCATGTATTTTCAGGAAGCTGGAGACTGAAGCAACACGTGGTATAGATATTAATTATAGCCAGTGGACATGGGCTGGTACGTGAGCCTATACACGCTTTATAGATTCACAGTTTCTGCGGCTTAATTATTTTCTAGTGATAATTAAAATTTTGCAATTTAAGTCAAATTAAAAAGTGTAAGTATTGAATTAAAAATATTAATTAAGAATTAATCAAATTAATAAATTACTATTAAAGAATTTTTATACATAGACACTTTTCCTACAGTAAGCTGGTATGAGACAATAATATCGAAAAAAGGGCAAAACGCTATTCCTCAAAAAATATTTTGTTACTTTTGTTGACAGCAGAAGGTACTTAGTATTTATTTTTTTTATTGAGAAAAAAAAAAGAATATCTTGAAATATATAGTTACTATTTAAAAACATAATTGAGACAGACTCTTGAAATCTTTGTACAGGCAGTAGAAACTTCAGCATGAGTTATTTAAAAGTCAGATTTTAGATACCATAAATACATTTTTGTATAAAAAGTTAAATTAATGAACTGTTGCATTAAAATTTTTAAAAATTTGATTCCACAGAAAAATTCAGAAAATTTTATATAAGTGTCTTTTTAAAATAGATTATTAAACAACAGTACACATTAAATCAGATGTAAATATGACGTTTAATATATGAAGAGTTGAACATATGCGTGCTTAACAAGAACAGTCAATACCAAAATGAATAGAAAAGATAATGACTGATAAAATATTAATTTTATGACACTTTTCTTTAATGTTTTGTTAACTGTGCATAAAAAGGTACAAATGTGGCGTATGAGAAAAAAGATGTATTGTGCCGAAATTTGCACAGTACGTTACATTAAAATTTATAGGGTTTTATGGAAGATTTTCTATTTGATATTTAATTGTTGATTATTCAAAGAGTTATAATTTATGAAAATGCGCCACTTCAAAAAAAAAAAATTCCATTTCTTTGTAAAAAAAATTTATACCTTTTGAAGACTATAGATTTATTTTAAATCATAAAATGCTTTATTATTGTATTAAATAAACTTCACTATTCTTTAAATGAGAAACTTTTAACAAAATGATCGCAAAACAAACAAACCATGGAAAATTTGACACCTTGCTTTTTTTATTAAAAATTTTGACATAGCTCTATTTTGCGGAAAAAAACATTCATAATAATATATTATTATATAATATTATAATACTATTACAATGTTATATAATATATATATAATATTATAATATTATTGAAATATTATTTTAAATTCTTATACATTCATTAGTATAAGCATTTAATCGCAAATGTTGCAGAGCGATATATATGCACAATGAATGCAATTAATTGAAATATTTTAAAAGTATTTTAAAATATTTTATGATCTATTTCAAAAATATGATTTCATCGCACATTTAAATTTAAATTTTGAACTTTTCAACTTGCATATTATTTAGAAAACAGACTTTAATTTACTTTAAGAATCACTGTAGGTTTAAAAAAAGTTTTAAAACAACAAACCATTTTGCCTGGTATTTAAATAGATATTTGAAATTAAGGAAACTTTTTTTTAAATTTGTCATTGACTCGGAGCGTTTTGATGCAATAGGGTAGATATATATATATATATATTTTTTTTTTTTTTTTTTTTTTTTTATGAGAAGCAATTTTCTCTAATTTAATACATTTAAAAGCAAAAAGAGATGCTTGAAAAATTTCCAAATAAAACTTTTGAAATAAATATTTTCATTTTTATTAAAGAAACAGTATGCGTTAAGAATTTTAAAAGCATTGATGAATTTATGTAATTTTTAAAAATATAAAGTATCAGGATTCGTCAAGGTATCAAAGTAATCATGGGATTTTAGGTGTTTCAATGCCAAAAATTTCGTAAGGTGCTGGTCCTATATCATAAATTAGAATTTTTTGCGGTAAATAAGGCAAATAATATACAACAAGAATTCTGGTAAATGTGCTTGAAAATCCTTAATGTGCACGAATTCTGAATATGCTAAATTTATACTTACATTTAAAATTGATACTAACAAACTCACTGCAATAACCACCCATTTGCAAATAAATACAATGTTGAAATAACTAATCCAGAAACATATGCTACAATAGATACTGTAATTTCCAATTTTGAAGACCAAGCCATAATTTTAAATAATAATTTAATATTTAAAAATTATATTTCCTTTTTGACAACTATTATAGCGGGATTAAAATCTTATTTAGTCGAGAACGTGTATCAGTTTGTATTTTGGAGCCTCGTTTAACTAAGAGAAATTGTCTTCTGGCATTTTTAAAACTGCATTTCCTATTGTCAAGCAGAAGTATTTCCTTTTTATTCAATTTTTATGTCATTTCACCATAATCTTGAGATCTCGATAGTTGTTTTTCAGTATAATTTTTATTGCATACTTTGATACAAATACTTCTAAAGTATCATTCGTATACCTTTTCAAATCTGGATTTCAGGTCATCATACACGGATAATATTAAAAGTAATATTATCATCTATGTACCAAGCTTAAAATACGAAGAAGATTCTAAAAATTCTTTTGTCGACTATGGTTAGAGTTGTGTATGAAAAAAAATATATATATATTTTTTTTGATTGATGACCATATAGGTGATGATGATGATAGATTAAAAGTAAGTCATATCCTTATTGTTTCACATAATTACTAAGTATATTGAAATATTTGTCATACCGCTTGATAAGCTTCAAAAAGCCTTCCAGGAAAAACTCAGGGCTTTGCATATGGAAGGAGTGTTTAAAGGTCTGTCCTTATGCAAGGCCCCATGTTTTTCTGGAAGCCTTTTTTCAATTTACCAAGCTGTGTGACAAGACTGCTTGGTACTTATGTTGAGAAATAAAGTTTGTCGTATCTTTCACGTCTCATTATATTAATTGACTTTCATACACACTTCTGTCCTGAGACGCCAAAGACTCCCACTCGTATATCATGCGTAAAACGAAGCATACTCCAAAATTATAGTTTCATTTTTAGTAAATTTAATAAATATTTTTGACACTCATCGTTTTTACAATGTTGAGATAACATGCCAACAAATAAATATTATAATACATACTGTAATTTCCGATTTCGGATACAATTCATAGTTTTGAATAATAATTTAATATTTAAAATTTATATTTCCTTTTTCCTAACGGTAGATTTAGGATTTAAATATTGTTTAGCCGAAAACATGTGTCAATTTCTATTTTGAAGTCTCATTTATATCAGAGAAAGTGTCGTCTAAGAAAAAAGTAAATCCGAAAAAAGAAAATAAAAATGGAAAAAAAAGTAGGAGTTTCAGTTTTTCAGTTTCAATGATGAATGGATTTTAAAACCATCAGTGCTTAGAATCTCTTTCGGGAATTCCAAATATTTGTCTTGATGGTTCTTTAAAAGCACCTTCTTTCGTTTCTAGAGCGTTATAAATGGTTCATTTTATTGACATAAGAATTAAACTTAAGTATGAAGGGGTTTCTTTTTACATATTATAAGGTGGCCAGCTTCTTTAAATGTCCCATTCTAGAGTTTACAAATATCGGGGAAATCGTCATTTCAGACTTTATTTTAAATGCGATTTTTAAAATGTAGCAGCATTTTTATACAGTATTCGAATACGTAAAATAATATAATAAAAAAAATCATAAGTAAATTTAAAAGGTTAAAATAAAAGCAAGTCGGAAACTGCACGTCAAGCTAACCAAATGAGGTGCGCTAGTACTAAAACGAAGTTTTAAAAATATACAGATCTTGGTGTAATAGTATAAAGTGTTTCGGGTGCAATATAGCAAACGAAATCTTTTGTATGCCCTTCTAAATAATATCTGTTTTCTACTGTACAGGAAATAACTTGTATTAAATTTCAGCAATGTATATCAATTTCATAAAATGTTAAAGTGTTTTTTATAATTAATACCCGCCCCAAACAATGCTTCTCCCTATACCATTACGTGATGAAATACTTTTGTGTGGTCCTGTAAATGACTAACAAATATTCTTTGCACCAGAGGTTCTGATATCATTAAGTGTGCGTGTGTAAAAGCGTGTAAAATCACTAAAATGCATTTGAAACGCTTCCTCTTGGACATAATGTAACGGAATACTTTTAATTGTCCCTGTATTTAATCTGTACATCGAATTCAAATTACATTTGAAATGACTCGGCAAATATAAGCATTAATTATACAAAGGCAATTCGGAAAGTAACATCCGTTTATCAATTTAAAAAAAAAAAAACTAATGAAAGGAAACATGTTTTATTAGTTATGTATGAAAGACACGTTCTTTAGCTACTTCTCAACATAATTGCCGTATTAATTAAAACAATTACCATAACAGTAAATCAGCTTTGAAATTCCATCGTCACAGATTTCTGCCGCCGGCCTATTCAACTGCGACATTTTTTTTTAATTCAACTCTCACCACTCTTTCAATCCATAGAATTTTAACATATTTTTCTGTAATTTTCTGATAAATGTACTACCAAAAAGTTTTGAAAAATAGTGGGTCATGTGAAATATTGCGAGAGCAATTCGGAATTCGTCAATGTGAATAAAAGAATATGTTAAAATTGTTTGGATTAAAAGAGTGGTGCAAGTTGAATTTAAAAATAATCGCAGTTGAATAGGCCGGCGGCAGAAGTCTGCGACGATGGAATTTCAAAGCTGATTTACCGTTATGATAATTGTTTTAATTAATACAACAACTATGTTGAGAAATAGCTGAAGAACGTGTCTTGCATACGCAAGTAATAAAACATGTTTCTTTTCATTAGTTTTTTTTTAATTCATATAAACGGAGATTACTTTCCGAATTGCCCTCGTATATTTTAAATTTCAAACGATGTGCCGGGTAATTTTTCTATGTTATATGATCACAGACATACGGACGAACTGAACGATGACTATAGATGCGACTAGGAGTATTTGCATAATTACGAACGCATATAAAAATGTTATATTTTGATGTCCTATTTACATTCAGTTCCCCAAGTTATCATAAAAAACAAATAATTGAACTGAGTTTCAATCTTTAACCCTTTACTGCACAATTTATTTCTATTTTCAGGATTGTTTTTTTATCCATATATCTATCTATCAATGGGAAAAAAAATAAAAGAAAAAATAAATTTAAAATTTTACGCTAAAGTGTTATGGTGTATGCTGTATTTACACATTTTGGATTTTAAAATATTGCATTGCTATATTTTGCAACTAAAAGAGCTTAAATTATGTAATTTTATCTACTTACTATTCTGCAATATTTTTATATAAATAGATTTTAAGTATTCAAATAATGAAAGAATATCTTATCATAGTTGCTTGATCAATTATGAAGGAAGTTAATTAAAGATTGACAAAATTTAACATGAAATAAAATTTAATGGAAAACGTTGTTAATGGTATATTCTTTATTGAATCGGATTCAAACAATGCAGTGAAATATTTTTCTCTCAAACACAATAAAGACAATCGTATGCCCAGTATCTTTAAGCTTTTATTTTAAACCATGTTGACAAACAATCATGTCTTGATACTGGAAACTATGAAAAGAAAAAATAAATGTTCTGAGCTTCAGATATTATAAAGACACCACTGAATAGCACAGTTTGAAACATATCTTCTTTTTTCAAAGAGAAAAATAATTGCTCCTGTAAAATGAAAGTAATTTTTAATTATTGCAGCACATTCTCTGCTTAAATTGCTCTTTTCTGTAAATGATGATTTATTTGAAGTATAGATTACGAAATTTTAAAATTTTCTCTATGCACAAATTATAAAAAGCATAATATGTTTCAAATTTATCAGTTATTGTTTCTGTAAGTAGGTTTACGATCAATGTATACAAATGAAAAATTTTAAAGATGGATTCAAATTTATCATTAGCTGTATTCTTTCTTCTATTATCATTTATTTTAAATTTCTAAAAGTAAGTATTTCAAATAAATTAAAAAAATAAATTATATGTTTCAAATTTCTACTGCTCCTGCTTCTATAAGTAAACACTCTAGTAAGGTAATAAAGAAACTTTTTTGGGCTATGATAATAAAATTCTATTAACTTTGCTATCACCTGTATGAGTATATTTTGATAATTTATTCCTTTGAATTTGTAAAATCAAAAATTCTCAAATAGATTATAAAATGTATGATGTGTTTCAAATTCAACTGTTTTTCCTACTATTAGTAGATGTATTAGTAAAATATGCGAAATTGACCTTTTGTGCTATAATGATAAAATTCTAATTTCATCATCACCTGTATGACTATTTTATGCGTATTTTTTCTTTGAATTTTAAAAAAGAGTTCTATATTTTGTACCACTATCGCGTAATATGCATTTCATTTTCCTTTTATAATATATGTGTAAATCACAATCGAAACTTATAAATTAGAATATTGATCAATTAATATTGATGCATTAAACTAATATATTGTGCATAAAACTGTAACAAAAAATTTAAAAATTAACTATATAATTTCGAAACATCTTTTGATTGTAAGAAAATCACACTGTTTACGGAACACATTCTAAAATTATACTGAAAAAAATTCCTTTAAATTGCAACAAAGAGAATCAATGTGTTTCAATTTAATTATATTAAATGTTGAAATACTTTTATATATCTCAATACGCCGTATTAAATTAAAAAAATTGTCTTATGTGGATATTCCAAATATAGAGTTTAATTTGAACAGATTAAAATTTTCTTCTCTTGCCCAAAATTAAAAAATAATAAATTTACAATATAATACTCACATGATTAATCGTACATAAACGAGATCATATTTTAAAGTTGATATTATCCGAGACCAATGTGTATTACAAAGAATGCCTAAAAAATATTTAATTCTATAATTTGTCAGTTAAAGTGGTGAAATTAAGGTGTAAAAATAAAGTATAGAAATAAAGATATTTATGGGTTGTTGATAATTTCTGAACAGCATGTTTGTAATTATTATTTTTTCTTACTTTTATATTCATTTCGTATAAATTTAAAGAGTGATATTCTAAAGATACCATTTATTATCCATAGCAAATATACACAATTGTTTTTTTTTAGTTTATTTAAAGAACATAATCAATTTCTAATCGATTTAATAAAAGATTGATAAAACTATCAAGTATATTTTGCTAATATATAAATATTATTATCATATACGTAGAATATTTAGCAAATATTACAATGTGGTTTAAAATTTTTAGAAGTTAATTATAAATCTTAGTTTTTACCAGCAGTTCTTTTTATTAAATTCTCAAAGTTTATTTTTTGTCAACAATTATGAAAACATTATTGTGATATATTTTCTTTTCATTTGCAACAAACAACAAATTCCCAATGCCTGCTAGCTTTTATTGTAATCTACATTGATATATATATATATAAATATATATATATCAATAAGAGAGACTGAAAAATAAGAAAATAATGATCAAGTTGAAATACTCCACATATTTTAAGAAGTTGGAAATTGCACGTGAAGCGTAGCAAATGAGGTGCGTTCTTACGATAATGAAGTTTTAAAAAAATCACTCACATATATCAATATCATAAAATTGTAAATAGGTAATTACAATTAAAATGCGCAACAAACAATGTTCTCTCTATACTCATTATGTAATTGAATACTTTTGTGTGTCCTTGTAAATCAATAACAAAAGTTCTTTGCACAACAGATTATGCAAAATCTATATTATAATATGTACTTTATGATGAATATCAATATTATTATGTTCGACTGAGTGTAATATTATTAAAATGCATTTGAAACTTTTTTTTTCCATTGACTCTAATATAACGGAGAACTTTTGATTGTCCCTGTATCTGATCTATGCATCCTATTTTCAAAAAAAAAATTGAATGACTCGACAAAATTATGTAATAAGCATGTAATTTAAATTTCAAACGATTAAAATGCATTTGCAACATTTTTCCCCATTGACCGCAATGTAACGGAATACTTTTAATCGTCCCTGTAATTGATCTATCTATCCGATTCTCATAAAATTTGAAATGACTCGACAAAATTATGTAATAATTATATATTTTAAATTTCAAAAGATTCAGTTGGGTAGTTTTTGCGTTGTTATATGCGGACAGACAGACGGACGGACTGAACGACAACTATAGGTGCTGCGTATTGACATAATTATGAATGCACCTAAAAACAGGATGAAATAGGACAATTTGAATGCATCTGTCTTGTTAAGATATGCAAAACTACGTTATTTTATAATGACACTCTTGCATGATTTCTCTCATTCTTTTCGAATATAGCAATTGGTACTAAATATTATTTTAAATCCCAAATCTAGAGGAAGATAATGAATATTTTACAAAACACTTCAGCAAAGTTTTAATGTCTATTAAGATAATGAAACAATACAATTAAAAGAAAGGTAACTTAGCAATAAAAGCTTCAAATAACAATTGAAATACAATAAAAACCTAAACGCTTTTTATAATATAAAAATTTAGAGTAAAACACCTCAAATGATTAATTGTATTCGTTGGAGATTTCTGTTAAAGATAATATTGTCATTAATGCGATTTTATTTTTATGATGCATTGTAAAAATATCAAGCTTCTCCTATTTTTCTTGTTAATTCAAGAATTCTGCAAAGTAATATATCTATATTTTAAAACAAAATTATGTATGTGATTAACATTATCAATCGTCATATTGATGGTGGCAACATATGACCAAGAAATTTAACTTTTACTAAAATGTTTAACATCCAAACACCGTACATGTTAAATTTTAGCACTGTCAAATAGTGATAGACTTTACTCTCAAACGACATTAGTTTGAAACTTTTAACTCATTTCACGGTTTAAAAAAAATTTTTGCACCATGATATTGAGAAAAATCATTTTAATAAATTCAAAAATAAAAGCCAGATGTTACCACATCAACAAAATCGAATTGACAATGCACTATTGAACTTTGAGCTTGAAAGAATTTTAATTGATTTAACTTATGGATTTCGTTTTAAATCACAAGTTTTGATAGTTATATTTGAATATAATTACATATAAATATCGATGTAACAAAATTATACTCAAAACAAACTAATGATGACAAAATTAAAAATATTTAATTTAAATTTATCTAAACAAGTTCTGATTCAGATTCAGCCAGTCCTACCAGTTGGTTAGAGCTTAACTATCCCCACACATCTAAACAAGTTCAAAGTGGAACTTTTTTTTCCTTAAACTTTATTTGACATGAAAAAGAGTTTATTTTCAAAATGTATTTTTTGAAATTACATTCCATCGCCAATTCAGGAAAAATCGCCAAATAACAAAATTTTCGTTATATTTTTATGGAAGCTGTATGATTCCGCCGATTTTTTCTTATAAACTTTTATATCCTCATGAGAAGAAAATTCTGTAATTTTTAAAGATATATCGGAGTATGCCCGTATAGAGACTTTCCTTGTAAGTATTCATACAATTCAGTAATAATATTTATTATTACTGAATTATTTCTTCTCCCATTTGTCTTCAAAGCAAGATTTTTATAGTGTTTGCATTAGTTCAAATCATAGACTTCAATGCATATAATTATGAGAAAGGACTTGTACAGATGTTCGAGTATCATTATAAGACAAAATATAGGTCTGCATTTGGGTTTGCAAGCACTGAAGAGGTTAACTCTGAAATTTTATATTCACATCAGAAATTCTGTATTGTGTACAATTCTTTATATAAGGGGTTTTAGGAGTCTTACTTTTTACTTGTTGGTGCAATTTAGCAACATATCACTTTTAATTTTTTTCCTCCGCCTTTATGAAACATAAATGCATAACTTTTTTAATATAGATACCTTATTATATTTTTTATAAAAAAAATACAATGCTCTACATTAAAATTTTATGTTTAATTTTGATTAAAAAATTAAAATTATTTCTTGAGTTGCATTGACTGCGCGCAACAGTTCCTAAAAACTAATAAAGCAATTTGCATGAAACATGGTAAATATCTTCATTTCAAGTTAAAGAATAACTTATAATTCAAATTTTAATATTAAAATTGTATTTATTATTCACAAATGGCAATTTTTCAATAGGAAAATTATTTTTTTTCATAATTTTATAATTTAAATTTAAATTTAATATAACGAAATGAATAAATTGCTTTCAAATGAAGCATAATTTCATGATACATTAGTTTTATATGATTACCAATGTTTTGGGGAGTTCTTAAACTAATAGTTTTGTTACAATCGTGCGCGCAATGTGTGCAAGTCAAAAAACAATTCAACAATTTTGTCAAAGTTAAACATTTAAAAAATGAAATAAAATTTTCATGTGGAATTTTTAAAATATATATATTTTAAATAGAAGAAATGTTATAATGTCTAAATTAAAATTTTTGTGGCTCTACGTTTAATAGAGTCTGAGAAAAAAAAACATAAAATGTGACATGTTTCTAAATTGCACTACCATTTAAAAAGCAAGACTCCTGAGACCCCTTTACGTTTCGTGATTACCTAACGTAAAATTTTTCTTTCAAAAATTCGGGTGTGAATTTGAAGTTATTAATATGAATGTAGAGGTCAAACACGCAACACAGGGATAGCGTGATAGAAAGAATCACTGTTGACAAAAACCTATTGTCGAAGATATTGATGGAGCTGTATTACTATTGCGATGTGTGCCGAGAGACTCTTTGATCATTTCTATTATATTTTTATACCCCAGGGTTTATTCTATATACCTCTTTACATCAGTTGTTAATTTATAGTAAGAAACTGATAACTAAGAAAGAATGAAAAAAGAAAAAAAGTGAAATTATTTTTTTCCATAAAATCTGATGATACATGGGGGCTCAATAATTGCACTTTTCGACAATTTCTTAAACTTTCTTCTTTTATATTATTTCGTTCTGCACTGCAAAAATAATGCAAAATATGATCTAATTGTACATTTACTATATTTTTGTTACTAATAGACCATGCTAATTTTATTTTTAATTTTTAGTTTTTACACATGTCGTAAATATTTTCGTTCAAGCCATTTTCATGTAACATGCATCTTGCTATACGTATCACAGGAAAATGGGAAAAATGCAGTTTTACTTAATTCAGCTATTTGTTAATTTGAATGCACGCTGTTTTCTTTCTTTTTTAAAGCATTATTATATACTTTTTAAACACTAGAACCGCGGGACTTTCGGTATACCTAGAACTGTGGAGCGTGTCCATTTGACCCGAGATGGAAAAGAATTTATAAATAATCCCAAATACTTAATTTGCTTAATCAAAATATTATATTTTCTTAAAATAATCAACATTCTTTAGTATTTACACTATAATTTTCACATAAAGTCAGCACAAATTACCTACATTTAAGAAAATGCTATTATTCAGAATTACATTCCATTAAATATGAGGGAAATATATTGAATAAATATTCAACATATATTTTAAACATGATGGAACTTGGACTTAATAAACATTAAAAATAGATTATCCCATTCACATAAATTTAGATATAAAATCTAAGAATAATTTTTTAAAATATAAAAAAAATACAAGTTACTTACTAATTTTACTGATTTATCAAATCCAATTTATTGTATGCTTTGCTTGAAAAACATAGTTTAAAGTTTTGCACATTTATCAGAAACGTGTGTGGGTACATTATATTTTGAACAATTATCTTTATCTTTAGTTTTATTTTAATTTTTTTATTGTGATAAACTCTTTTATGCTTAGTTTGTATTTTTCATCGTTTTTAGTGTTTCTTCTTGCCCAAATGACAAGGTTTTTTTTGGGAGGGGGGGAGGCGAGAAATGACAAACTGTCTTTTACGTCTTCAATCAAGTCTTGAATAAATTTGCGTATAACAATATATTTTCAAGTTACAAATTTTCATAACACCCAAGAAATGATATAAAAAATACAAAATATAATATGCATTCACTGGACTCCTATAAGATGAAGGCTTCAGGGCTTCCAAATAATCCGCAAACTGAATACTAATATTTTTAAAAAGAAATTTCATAGTAGGTTTCTACAGTATTTATGCTAAAACTAAACTCTGAAGGCGTTTTCGGCGCAATTTGAAAGAAAATTATAAAATGAAATATTTCTAAGAAAATATTGAAGTTCAGTTTGCAGATTATTTGCTAAGCCTCAGACTTGTCATAAGCAAACTTCCTGTCATTTGGGTAATCACACAGCCACACTAAATTTGTTTGCGTTGTTGTAAACATGTGTCTTTACTTCTTTTTTTAGAATTATCTAAAATTTTAAAAGTTAGATGTAGACTGCTAAGCAATAAAATATTTTTGCCCTTTTCTTCTTGGTTAATAGTTATGCGCATGTTTAAATGTGTTAGAAGAATAACAGCATGCAATTCCGATATTGACATTTTTATGGAAACTTGTATTTGTTCTAGTGCTCTTTTTTTATCAACATCTACAAGCAACTAGAACGTGATACGGTACTGAAATTATCTGGTTTTATTAGACATGTACTGAATAAACCTACTCGTAGATATTGAAAATGATGTGTGCTCATCTACGTTTATGTTAAGAACTTTTATATAGTTAGTGTTGCAGTTTTCTTGTCATCTTCTTTATTTCCAGGTGTGAATGCACAAGTTATATTTTATTTATTTTTCAGATTATCATGAGCAGAAAGTTCAAATTTTGTCACCTTTTGTTCAGATTCTTTTTTTTTTCTTTTTTATATCCGATTTTTTATCTAACAAATATCACAAACATCCGTACAATAGTGATAAAATTTCACCTATATTCCAATAAAAAAGTCCAACAATGTTAAGAGTATAGGCAGAGCCATCATCACTTTCACTTTCATCATTAAAATTTAATTTTCTTTATTTACAGGTAGATATTCATCCTGAATTATTTGCATTCTCAATCAATTTCAAATAATAGTTGCTAACATTCCAAAGCACCTTTGACGGTTCGACATCGGAAGTCATATCTATATTTTCAAAAATACATAATAAAAACAACTTCAATACTACTTCTAAATATTATTTGTAATTTTCAACTTCAAACATCCATTCATCACATCGAGAATATAAGAACTTAATTGAAAATTTCCATTATCAACCCATTCCGTTTTTTCTTTTCAGATTAATTAGGAATGAGTCAGATATACTTTCTCACAAGTTCCGAAAAAATGCATCTCTATTTTGTCATTTATGAGTAAAAACTTATTACGGGTGAAATTGACCCGCTTCGCGGTTCTAGGTATAAGTGGTTTTAACTGAAAAATTATTTATGTTATTCTCTATTAAATACGAAAAATTGTTGTTTGTCTTAAAATAATAGAAGTCAGAAAGGGAAACCTTTTATCAATAAATACTTTTCGCACGGCGAGAAATTTAATATCGATTTGGGTTAAATTGACCCACTCCGAGGTTCTACTGCTAAAAAATTTCAAAGCTGTGCATCCTACAGAATGCATCGGGTCTGAAAAGGGTATGTATTAGAAATCTTGGTGAACAAATGTATCGTTTCATGAATCATCCATCTTTGAACGTCATATACTCATAAATAAACAGTATTCGAAAACCGATGGATAAATTAGACTAAACTGTACATTTTTTGACTAACAATTTTAAGAATTTACATATTTCACGAAATACATTTCATCTCAAATTATCACATGCAATCAGATGCTCTGTATTTAAAACTTTTATTCGAATCTATGTTGGTAAACTGTTCTCAATAAAAAATACTAAAATCATAAAAAGTATAAGTGTCGTAAAGCTTTACATATTCTAGGAGACAATAAAGGATAACACAGGGTTTTATCTGTTTTTACTATGATTTCAGATATATAGTCATTTACGTAAAAACTTTAA
Organism: Maratus speculifer; assembly: GCA_964019185.1. Lineage (NCBI taxonomy): Eukaryota > Metazoa > Arthropoda > Arachnida > Araneae > Salticidae > Maratus > Maratus speculifer. The sequence goes on from OZ025290.1 coordinate 324,724,681, forward strand.
CATTCAAGTTTAAACAAAATTATAGGGGAAATCATAGTTTTATTTTTTAAATGAAAACTTGTAAATTTAAAATATATTTTGAAAATTTAAACAGCTTTTCAAAAATTCGTTTGCAGTCTTCTCGTTTTAGATATATTTTGATAACAAAAGGTTTTTATTTTTTTAAACTTTTATTTTAATATAAAACTATTAATGTCATAATGTAGGTACGGACATTGTTTACATAATTTTTAACACTAGAACCGTGGGAAAATTCATTCAAGTTTTATAAAAATATTTCTGACCGGAATTTTCATTTAAAACTGTTTCAGTTCTTTATTAAAAATATTTTTGCTCAGCATGTATTTAGCTTATTTTGTTAAGAGTTTTCTGGTTCGAATCGACATCTTTTCATATGATACGGGTCAAAATGACCCGTCGCAGCGGTTCTAGTGTTAAACTTATAATTTGAAAGTATGTCTGTTGCAATCTTATTCTTTCAAGCATAGAGACTACATATCTTATGTTTATGTCAAGTTAATACCTTATACAAAGAATTAAAAGCAAAGCTCATGCAGTTACTGAAAGAAGAACAATTCACGAATAACAATCTTTAAAAAAATATCAAATATTTTTCCATAATCTTTGTAATGTTCATTAAAAAACAACAAAATATTTACTCTCCCGAACGCCACAAATACAATCATATGCCTAGTATCTAAAAATTATATTGCAGACTATGTTTATGTTTACATGTCTTAACAAAGAAAAAAAAAATGATTGGAGTCTGACGCTTCATACATTTGGACAGATATGATTGAATAAGAAAGGTTTGAAGTACTTATTCCTTATCAAGTAGCGAAAAAGAGTTTTCTTTTACTCTAAAACTTTCAAAGTATATTCATAGTTGTTTCGTCGGATACTACAGAAAGTAAAAATTGACAATAAATGTCATTTTTTAAAAGATCTATACTAAATTTAATTGTATATTTGCCATTATTATACTTAAACCGTTCAAAGTTAGATTATGCTACCAACAGACGTTTATTTAAATATAGGTTTATATTTATATATTAATGTTTTTTTTAACAAATGTTTAAATCTGATTCATTATGGTTCATAATAAATACGGTTCATTCAAAGCATAACAAATTAATTCCATAATTTTGCATTTACGTATTTTATTTTGTTTGTTTTTTTATTTGTTTTTTTCTTTCAAAATTTTATTACTGAATTATTGAAACTTCAAACCATATGTAAAAATGATCGTATTATTTACATTATAAATTTTATTCCTACGGTAAAGTAATACAATACGTAAAAAAATACTAAGCATCTCGCGATTTAAAACATTATTCTGTTTAATTATAAATAATATTTAATGTTAAAGTTTACTTATAAAAAATTTTGATCAAATACTTATAAAAAGTACAGCTAAATATTTTATTCTTAAACATATCACAGAGGTTGAAATATTTATTATTTAGAAAATCTTATTTTAATTTAAGTTATGAAATGTTAAGTGTCTGAATAAGCCATATGGTAAAACATGTGAATTATGATTGGATTTAAAGCTTCACATTTTCGAAAAAACTGGATTAAACAGGTTGGTTCAAATAGGTTTTTCTTTTCAAAAATTACAACATAAATTTGTATTTCAATGAAATTGTTACATGCTTGATTTCACATATTTTATTCGCCGTGCTGAAACAGCTATTAAAAATAAATTTAATTTAACTTGAAAACTTTTTTTCTTGAAATATAAATGCTTTTCTTCTTCTGTATAAAGACTGAATTCTTTAAAACAAATGAAGAAGCATTTTTTATGAAAGTATTTACGGTTCATAAATATTATTCAAATAAATAATCAACAATTTAACTTTAGTACTGGTTTTCATTACGATTTAATAATTTAATTTTGCTAGAAATAAATGCATTAATGTATTCATCCTAAAAATATATATTTTATAGTTTAATTTAAACCGTATACATATTTTCTAATGCTATAATAATCTTCAGTTAGTTACCATAAAATATTATTCATTAAATAAATATTTTAAGCTAAAAGTTGAAATGCAGATTAGGATGAAATACGTAGTTTTCAAACTGATTAATTGGTAAATATAAAAATACTAAGAAACTTTTTCTTGTCATACTATTTATTGAATTCTTAAAACATGAATGCAGAATTAGGAAGCAATTTGTAATTTAAAAACTGAGTAATTGGAAAATATAAAAATACTTAAAAACTTCTTCATATCATACCATTTATTGAATTGTTTCAAATAATACAATGATATACTTTCCTTTCACACCCAACAAAGACAGAGTTTCCCAGTATCTATAAGCATTTATTGTTATCTAACTTGACAAAATTTTACATGTCTTAACAAGTGACACTACAAATCATGGAAAGAAAGATTGAGGCCGAACTCTTCACATGTTCTAATGACAAATTTGAATAGGTCTGTTTTAAAAACATTTGTTTTATAAAAGAACGTAAAAGGGTGTTAATTTACAATGAATCTCTCACATAATTCATTGCGTTTTCTCCAGTTGTTCTTTGTATTGGCAGTAAACATGATTTTAACTAAATATTTAAACAAGTAACCCTGGCCACATTATTAGACGCAGATGTTTTTATCATACTATTTTTAGTGTAATGATCCCAGAAAATTATTCAGCATGGTATTAAAATTTTTAATGTATTAAATTAATGTTTGACATATATTTTCCTAATTTTAGAAACTGCTTTTGTTGAAATTTCGTATTACAGTATTTATTCATGTATACCGCGCACGCCTTGATAACGCGCAACCCTTACATTACAAGAAAAAATTGCAACTTTTTAAAATCTCGTATATAACGCGCACCATAAATTTAACATGTTAATGAAGAATGACTAAAAGAATTTTAATAAAGTCGAAATAAACATCACATGAGATCAGAAAACAAGACTAAAATTTATTTTTAGACAACGGGTAGTAAGTGAATAACGGAAAGTAGGAGTAAGAGACGGTAATGAGAATTACTAATTAGCGTTTAAATAATGTTACTTGTTCTCTTGTATAAAACACTGCAAGGAGTGAAATAAAGATGCAATAATGCTTCAATTAAGTAACATTTTCCGAGTTTTAATGTCTCTTTTGAATATTTTCTTGTTTTATATGCATATCGTGTAATTGCATACGACAATAAAAAAAATATTCCGTATATAAAGCGCACCTAGGAATTTTGTACTAATTTTTTACACGAGTATATACGGTATATCATTGTCTCAAGGCCAGCAGAACAAAAATGCGTTATTACTAACCAGGTAATTCCCATTGAAAATGTTTTGAAGCTGATGAAGAGAGAGTTAATAAAAGGGATTATAACAAACAAAACCCAGCTCAAGAAACATTATACATATCTGAAATCATCCCCCATATATGCAAGAGTAAATTCAGTTTTGTATTAACAACATTCAAGAAGAATAGAGCCACAGATTGCCGCCAAAGGAAGCTTCACAAAATACAAATAAGTGGAAATTTTTCCAGAGAAAAAATTCACTTTGAATACAATATTTCAAATGAAAATCAAATTTTATGTATTTTTTAATTGCTTAAAGACGTAAATTCCAATCGAGTGAAAATATCCTGGCATGGAATCCTTTTCATTAGGTATCTTTCATCTTTTTCATTAGGCATTTACGCCTATAAGCAATTTAAAAAAATGAGAAATTTGATTTTCATTTCAAAAATCCACAACATATTGTCAATTAAAGTTTAGTTTTTACAAAAACAAATTTAACTTACAAAAATAAATAATTTTAAAATCATTGATATGGTTTTTAATTATTGTAATCCTACAGATGATATATGTAATCAATTGTGATTATTAACACAATAATATCATCTCTATTAATCTAATGATATGATTCTAAACAAGAAATAATAGTGCGTTTAATAATTTGGTCAGTACTGTATGTTAAATTTCTAATATTTTTCTGATAAAAGATTTTTTTTTTTTTTTTTTTTTTTTTTTTTTAACGAAGTAGTTTTTCGTTAGCCTAAATGATTCATAGGATTCCAAAAGACGGGTAATGCAAGATAAGGTACATTCATTCACCAGGTTTTTTCTACATATTACAAATGTTTAATGTGTGTTTCCTTACTTACTGCTAAACACTCGAAGGTAATACACTTCCGTTCAAATGTTAGATAAAATGTTTCTGTAAATGTCTTTTACAGGAGATGCGATGCGTGCCTTGAACTATGAGGCGTTATTTTATAACTTGGTGCCTTGTATCACTCCTCTTTGTAAGTCGTATACTTCTCAATACTCAATGTCTTAAAACCGAATGATTCATGTAGACTTGTAACACGCGCTTTCCAAAGGAATAAAAGAAAAAAAAATAGATTCACGCGTCACGTGACCTGAGTTTTGCTAAATTAAAAAAAAATGTAGTTGTAATATTTCTCGTTTTAAAAGAAATCTGGCAACACTAGTTCTATTAAAAAAATGTTCTTTTTCTTAGTGATATTGGAATGTTGGTTGTGAAATTGTGGTTTTATCTAGTGATGGTGGCGTGCGCCAGAATTATGTAAAAGCTTTATTTGTATATAATGTGTGTACGTTAGTGTTATATTTGTAAGTGTCGTCTTTTCAAGTAATAAAAAGTTTATAAAGAAGAATGCAACCCCGAGATATTTATTAAGAAAAGTTATCACTTCTTTCTTCTCTTCTACATTTGTAAGACGACTTCTTACAGACTTACTTTAATCATAGTATTTTAGTTTAGTGATTTTAGACAACTACAAGGACCAGAGCGCTCCCTGGAGCAAATCATAGGATCAAAGTTTGAACAATTACAGCATCAACATTTGTTTTTTCGACATCATATTTTTTTTCTTACACATTAAAAAGTTTTCATTTTTTGTTTTAGTTTATTGTGATTGAGTAAATGTTCTCGTTTACATTTTTAAAAAATCTTCAACAAAAATTACGTTTTACATGAGACCTTCCCCTCAAAGAATACAAAAGTGAGTTTATTGAAAATAAGCATTTTACATAATTGATTATGCTTGCGTTATATACTCTACAATTTTCAATAAATGTTATTAAAAATATTAAGTAAAAATCTTTTTTTTTTGATAAGCTATAATTTTTAAACGTATAATGTTGTGACAATATTTATTATTGATACAATTTATGGTTTATACATAACTTTGAATAACGTTTAACGTTTCAAAGGTGTACATATATTTGTGTCTTTAAAAAATATTCATTAATATTATACATTTGTTACCGATAAAATTAACATTCCACAAAGATACGCCGTTAAATATATGTAATTTCAGTTTAAATATATGTAATGAACATTTACGAATTTCGGTTGGATTAAAATAAAATGTAGAAAATGATTATACATTCATGTATTAACATTGTTATCACATAGTAATAATGTAAGCAAAAAAAAATAAAATAAAATAAAAAAAAATAAAGTGCTATAGCTTAAAAGTAAACATACTTATTAACAACATTTATTTTTCAGATAGTCTTCATCCAATCGTATGCAAATATTATATTATAACTTTATCTTTTAAAGGCATCAAGTGCAATTATATACAAAATATCAAAATTTTATAATATAATCAATGTTTTTAAACTTTTATATATTTTTACAAACTTCATAGAGAATCCCGAACAATATGACTGGGGATCAAATGCTTTATATACACCAAAAGTAGACTTAAATGTTACAATTTAAATCCTTATATCACTCTTAAGACAGTAAGAAAAGCGTCATTTTTACGAAAAACGTTATCAGATGTCAAATGTGAAGATTGAATGCGTTTCCAATGGTCTTCCAAAATAAGCATTGCGTAAGTATCATTGTACTAAAGGAATTATCAGTGTTATCACTGGGCTATTTTTTAATCCAAATTTCTTGATTGGCCCTACTTTCTGAATTGGTAAAATTCTCCTTCTTTTCAAATTAATGCATGATTAAATAAGTCAAATTTTACGAATTCATAAAAGTGGTGCCAATAAAAAATTTTAAATAAAAAATGTAACCCAGCTGTCAATACTGAATGTATGGTAATACTTAAAACGTAATGGGTTCGTGGCACATTTTTAATTCAAATATAAGTTCTGCCAATAAGATCAATAATATTTCTTCAAAAAATTGCATTCAATATAGCTAATGTTTTACATAAGCTAATTTAGTACACATATTTTAATAATACGACATATACGAAACTTAATGATAATAATGTGGTATTTATCTACAAATAAGTAATTACAAAAACATTTAAGCAAAATATTGAAGCAATTTAAAGTACCACACTGACTCATTGGAGACCATTATGTATTGAAAACTTTTCAAACAATAGAGTGAAATAATATCCACTTAAGAAAGAGAATCAGATGCCCAGTTTCTATAAGCTTTTATTCTAATCTAAGTTGACAAAATTTTACATGTCTCTGCTAGTCAAATTGAAAAAGATGAAAATAAGTTATTGGGGTCAAACGCTTCACATATTTCAAAGATAGGTTATTATTTAAGACTGTTCTAAACACATCTGTCTTGTGAAAGCAATAAAGAAAAAACACAAAAGGGTGTTCATCTTCAACGAAATATTTTATGATTGATGTTCTTGCTACAGATGCTCAGCTAAAGTAGACGTTGTCTGTAAGTGTTATTTTATCAAAACAGTATTAAAGAAAATATGCAAGTTATTTCCACAGTTTAACAGTAAAAATTTTAATTGTTGAAAATAAGGTTTTTTGCAAAAAATTAATTGATATATAAGCTCTATTTTGGCACAAATACTTTAGCACAGTTACTGATTTTTTTTTTTTTTTTTTTTTTTTTGAAAAATGAATACCATTGAGATATAAATCTGCAAAACTAATAAAAACTTAAGATATCTGTTAGTTATTTGTAAGCTTACTGGCATTGCATCTGTAAATTGGATTTAAAATTAAAAAACTTGTGTTTGTAAAGTATCAGTATGCTTACTAAAATTTTATAGGTATAATGTGCATATCATTTATCGGTCATTTACAGATCTCATAAATTACATTGGGTAAAGTACTGAATTCGAAATATTCTCCATTAGCAATTATTGCATAAAATTCATTGTTATTTGCAATATTCCTTTTTAAGTTTAACAAAATTTTGCATATTAAAGAGTATAGACAAATGATGTAGATTATTTACACTATAAAATAAAAGATGCAAACCTACAAAATTATTTCTACTAAAAGATTCAGAAATATAACTATGTTTAATAAAATTTCATATATGCACTGTGCATCATAAATGGAAATGCTTTAAATTCAGACTTTTAAGAGTCTGAAATGGATTTTTCAATTTTCAGACAGTTTTAAATGTCTTCATTTTTTCAGATATATTATTTTCTGGATTTCAAACTCTTCAAACGTCTCAATCATAGCTATTTATTTAAGAATTATGTTCAACAATGTTTGACCATAGTTTAAAACAAATGAAGACAAATAATTTCATACATATGTGAGGGAATAAGTGAAATGGGTAAAAAGAAGGATGTACATATTATATTCTTCTAAATATTTAAAATTTTCATTATGTAAAAAACATAAGATGCAGGTAAAATCATTAGGCAAGACAACATATAGTATCAAAAAATATATATAGTATCTAAAAGGCTCTTCTTTCAAGATTCATCTTCAACCAGATTCTTCTTCAGATTTTTATTGACTGATAATAAAATACTCTTTAGGAAGGGCAATCAAAATAATGATATTATTTTTAAATCATATCATGTATAAACACAGGTTTGCATTGTAAATTAAAATCTCCGTAAGGTTACTAAGATTTTTGTTAGAAAACTGAGATTTTTGTAGCTTTTTATGTAACTGCAATTTTTGTTACATGTAAAACTTTAGTAAGATTACTGAAGTTTTAGTAGAGTCTTTTGTAAAGATACACATTTTTTTCAGATTTACAAAAAGCAGTTTTATATATTTACATTTTATTTTGTACAACGTATAACAGTTTATTTAGTAAACAGATTTTTGCAATTTTTGCATCTATAAAACTACAGTTTTTTTCAGCTTATAAGATGGTAATCATGGAGTTTAAATAAGATTGTAATGCACGTATGCAAAAACTGATTTTTTGAAAGTATAAATGTAAAGAATTGATTCATTGAATTTATTTCATTGAATTTTTTGTTATAACGTTGAATTTCTCATTATACAGGTTGTCCCAGAAATAATGGGATAAACTTTAAGAGGAGGTAGGAAACATCACAAGCATTCAGATCTGTATTGCAACCCATGGTCGGAAACGATTTCCTGGCACGGTAGTGACGATGCAATACACAAGAAAGACAGGGCACGAATTAGAAGAGAAGCTACCTCCATTATCCTTAATACAACAGAAAACTAAGAAAAAGAGACAACGATCGTCATCAAAGTATGTGTTCAAAATTATGACCCCGGTCCGTGATGCATGAGACGCATCTACGGTAAGAAAAAATATATAGAGTACATGGAAGATCTAATGTTGTCAAGAAATTCTCGAGCAGCTATAACGACTCGTTCAACAAGTTTCTCTGCCCTTTTCAGTGTTGTTCCGGCATTTTTTTCAATACTAAGAATAATAAACACGTTTTCTCTCCCTATGTTCGTGTCCTTTCTTTCGTCTGTTTTGTGTCGTCACTATCGCTGCAGGAAAGGTTTTCCGATAATGGGTTGCTATGCAGCATTGAATCCTTGTGATATCCACTACCTCCGCTTAATGTTTGCCCCACTATTTCTGCGTTAAGCTGTATAAGTGGGGAAATATATATAAATGTAATATATATATATATATATATATATATATATATATATATATAAATATAATAAAGTAAAGTAAATATATATAATGAGTAAAGTTAAAGTAAATATATATAATGTAACATTAAAGTAAATATATATAATGATAAATTAATATATTATTGATAAATTAATAATGAAAACAAAACAGATTATAGTCGAGTAATCTAAAATACATTCAGCTTTATAGTTAAAATTATTTATTTTTCTATCATCTGTTATTTTATTTATTAGTCCGTTCTCTCAGAAATTAATGATGCCTTGCAAAAGTTATACGATTTAATATCAATTTAATTTAATAATAAAACAAGGGAGCTATCAATCATTTTAAAAGAATAAAAACATGCAATACACCACGAAAATATAACATACCAAAAAAAAAAAAATACATATGTGTAATCACTGCCTTGCTGTTAAATGTTTGGAGGTTTAATTATCTTAACGCATCATTAGCTTTGAGTAATCTTTTTATTAATCCTACAAGCAATTAATGGATATTTTTTCTTGCTTTTCCTGAATGTAGAACTAAAAAATATTTTTCTATTAAGCGACAATTTCTTTTGAATGATTATGTCTTTAAATTATATAATCAACGAAAAAATTAAAAAAATAATTATTTTGTAGTCATTTAATAGCTTATTATAAACATGCATTTAAATTAAACATTTATTGTACACATATCAATGTATAGATATTTTTGTAGCACTTTTGTTGTATATTTTATTCTGTCAGGCAATGCCAAATAAGAGTCTTACCAGTCACAGAAAAAAGCTAACATCTGGCATGTTTTAGTTATTATATGCACATTTGTATTATTCAAGTAAGTAAAAACTTCTTAATTTTTAATTATTCATGTGGCTTTCTATAAATTTCCGTTCCATTGTTTTTTTATTATTATTCCATCCACACATTATACTGTTCCACGATGCACATGTTATATCATCTAGCTTATTTACATACTCCTTATAAATTTATATCAGACAGTCTATAATTTTAAACTCAAACATACTTACATATAAAGGCATCACACGAATTGTAATTCTAAATTAAATTTATCTGCCAGTTGTCTACCATGGTAGCTCAATAGGCAAACAGCTTGCAATTTAAGCCAAGGTCTTGAATTTGACTCCCGGCTTACCGATTTTTTTGTTTGGAAACTGGCTTTCATCATATACTCTTAATATACATATATGCATTCTAAAGCGTTCAGTATATTTAATAGCTTTATGTCTATCAACCAAAGTAATGGTTATACAAAATTCTAACGAGTACAACCTTTTTTTTTTTTTTTTTTTTTGAAAATCAAATGAATGCACATATATTTTCTACACTTATCCTATCTAAAAATTAGTTTCCTGGATTCAATTTGTCTCAGTTTATCATACTTGGTGGGGTTTTTTTATTTTTTTGTTGTGCATTGTACATAGTTTGTTCTTTTGGCAAAGAAATAAAAAAGTTTATTGTGATTTCGATAACATAGTCTTAAAAGACTCCAAAAACTATAACAAAAATTGTGAAATTATTATCAGAATCACAAAAAAAATTTATTTGTAAGGTTAGCAGTACTCAAATTTACAATTATTATTTTATAAATAAAATTCATTAAACATTACCTTTTATTGTTGCATTAAATATTGCATTTTCTAGCTGAGAAAATTCTCGTTTCAAGCAACCATCTTCATTTTTTAATTTCTTATTGGGATTAAATATATATTTTATATTTAGTTGAACTCTTTGTTTGTGATAATCCTAAACAAGTTGGAAATTGGACGTGAAGCGTAGCAAATGAGGTGCATTTGTATGACAACGAAGTTTTAAAAATATCTCTATCATATATCAATCTTATAAAATAAAATTAAAAGTAAATAGTTAATTACAGGGTTGGTATAAAAACCGGTTTTTTTGAAAAAAACCAAAAAACCGGGTTTTTTTGGTTTAAACCAGGTTTTTTTGGTTTAAACCGGGGTTTTTTCAAATCATTATTTAAATCGCATTTCCAAGAAAAATAACTTGAATTTTAGAATGTCATGAGGATTTTTTGTAATTAATAGTTAATTAATGTTAAACATTCACATTAGTATTTATTTTTTTGATAATTAAATAACTAAAGCATAAAAATTTATAATTAAATTATCTTATAAGTTTAGGTTTCTATAGGGAAATATTCATTGTGTGAAAAAAAAACTTTTAATTTATTAGTATACTTATATAAACCTTTTGGATAATAATTTAAGAAATAATTACATGCAGGTTGATAATGAAGGACATAGTAAAGGGCAAACAAACATATTTTACTAAATTAACAGAAAAAAGCTGAAATAGAAAACATTTTCTTGTGCATAATTTAGAAATTATTTACAGTATTAACATCAACAAATGATTATTAATCTCTTACTACATATATTTACTTAAAAAATATAAATATGCATTTTATTAATGCTAAAAGATACATGTGTATTGACTTACTTGATACATCAATGAATGTAATGCTTACAAAAATTGAGACATAGGCTTAGAAAAATTATTATTATTTTAAATACAAACTTTATTTTTTCTGTTTCTTTGTTCTTTAAAAGGTGAAGATTTAGCATTAAATTTTATTATCAGTGCAAGCATCGAGTTACATGGATATTTTTGTTTTGTAAAATTTAATGTATCCTTTTTTTCTTGTTCACATAGTTCACTTTGACTGTATTGTGGTTCAAGCATGTATACCTAAAAGGGCATAGGTGTTAGGGCTATTTTATACCTGGACTAAAAAACTATGAGACTTCTTTATTGTACATTTTTTTTCTCTTAATATTTTTGAAGACCTGTCCAATTATAAACTGCATTAGTAATGGAACTTATTACTTTAGATATTATTCAGGGCAACTGCAATAGAATTTAACAGTTTAAACATATCTTCAACATTTCTTTTAAAATAAAAATTAGATAGATACGAGCTTTTGAATATTTTTATCAATAACATTCCTATTTTCTACACAAATTTTAAGTGGAGCAATTTTTAAGGTAAACATCTAAAGCATCTGAAAATGAATCAAACCTAGTATTATAAGAAAGAGCTAATTTGACAGCATTTACATTGCATGCAATTTTTACATTTGGCTCTTAAACATGTTTTTGATGTATTTCTTATTCCCTCAAATGAAAACCAGATTATATTTTCCTTTCTTCTAGTTTTAGACATTCTTTTATTTCAATATATATATAAGTAGCTTTCTTAAAATAAAATACAATACAAAGTAACTAGAAACAGAAAAAAATAATGTAAAAACTGCAAATCCAATCTAAGAAAAACCAAAGCTTTCTAAAACCAATAGCTATGGAACAGAGAAAATTCATAGTCAATCATTCATTAGCATACAGAACAAGAGTAACCAATGGAAAGAATGACTTATGATTATGTCATTATTGATGCTTTAATACATGATGCAATCCTTAGTAAATCATAATCAAGCTATCTAAGCAGTAAAATTGCATTTTTGGCTGGCATATGCCATTTTTGCATTTTTTTAAAAATAAAAGGTTTAAAAAAGAATTAAAACTAACTACCTTTTTTTATTCTCCCCAGTTCACTGTAGAAAAATATTTTGCCATGTCAATTTATAGCTAGTAAGAAAAATTAGATTGATTAAAGATGTTTGTCACTTTAAAAATTTAATTTGTCTTTAGCTTTGCTTGTAGCTACTCCATAACTTTGTTTTTGCACATCTATATAATAAAGGCCAAACGTATCTGTGCGTAACGCATACGTCATGTTTTGAATGGCAACGCTTTCCGATGAAATTTCGGTTTCGCAATTTTCGCTATTGCAAATTTTTTCACTTTTGGACATAGCACGTTTTCAATCTTTATACTACCGTATAGAGAAAAAAATGCTCTTTTAAATGCAGTTTGTTAGAAAACTGTATCTCAATTTGTTTTTGATTTATTAATTTTTTTTTGTAGTTTTTAGTTCAATTTCTCTAATGGTGGCAACTTGAGTATCGCATTTATGTAAGAAAAAAAGGGAAAATAGCCATAGAGGGGAAAAAAAAGAATAGCGATGCAGTTTAGTGGTTGGAGGTGACACCAATTTTTTTTTCATTATTTCAGAGAAAAAATTATGTTAAAGAATTCGGTCTTTGTTCCACGTGATTGTTTTGTTTGGGCCGAATAAGAGACTTAAATTGGTAGAATAACGCCCATTCAAATCGCTTTAATTGCATACTGCACCTCCATCTATCTCTTTTCTCCATGGAAAATAACAGATCACTGTATATTTTAGTTGCCATTTTTTCATAGCAACTGAAAAAAATAGCAATTAAAAACCTGTTATGACAAAATATTGTCGGTTATAAAACCCGGTGAATGTTGTTCGTTTTATTTCGTTTTTAACCATCAATTTAATGACTTTTAGTTCGTTGTAAACTTACTTTATAAAAGATACATCAATTAACCTGTACAAAAATTTATTTAAAGAATATCTGTGTGTCATATTTTCTTAGTTGGTTTTAAAAACTGAAAGAACGCAATTTTATTCGTTACTTCTAGGTTATCCCGTCGACCAATTTCGCCAAATTATACATGTTGACATAATTTTTATTTTAAATAACGAAAAAACAAATAATTAGAAGAACATTAATAAAAATATTAATAAAAAGTCGAAATAAAAATCACTTAATGACATTTTAAACACGTGAATCGCATTTAATGTCATTGAATGTGACATTCACGATCATCCATTATTGGCATTTAATCTTATAGTTTGCCGATAGTTTTTTGGTCGACGGGATAACCTTGAAGTACCTTTTATTCTTTGTCTAATAACTTCTATCTTGCATCTAATACGGAAATATCGATAATTTTCAAAGCTTTATCTGATTACATAATTATTAAGTTTCATATAAAATTGCTGTTTGGATTTAGTTGGCAGTTTAAAAAGCATATTACGTCGGAAAATTTTATTACGCTTTTCAATTTAAAATTTTAAAAAAGTTTTTCACCTTTACTCTGTGACCCGGGAACCCCGGGTTGGATGTACTAGTTTTAATAATGTGTAAAATAAATGAAAACATTAGGGAAAAAGGAAAAAAACCAAATAAAAAAAACCATCATGGTTTTTTTTTAAAAACCACTTGGTTTAAACCATGGTTTAAACCACGGTTTAAACCAGCCTGGTTTAAACCAAACAACCCTGGTTAATTACAATTAAAATGCGCGCCAAACAATGTTCTCCCTATACCATTATGTAATGGAATACTTTTGTGGGGCTTTGTAAATCAATAACAAATGTTCTTTGCACCACAGATTATGCAAAATGTATATTATAATAAGTTCTTTATATTTGCATACTAATTTCATTACGTTCGAATGATTGTAACATCATTAAAACACATGTGAAACGTTTTTCCCCATTGACCGTAATGTAACAGAATACTTTTGATTGTCCCTGTAATTGAACTAAGCATCAGATTTTGATAAAATTTGAAATAACTCGACAGAATTATGTAATAATTATCTATTGTAAATTTCAAACGAGTATAATGCATAATTGAAACTTTTTCCCCCATTGACCTTAATGTAACAGAATACTTTTGATTGTCACTGTAGTTGACCTGTGTATCTGATTTTCATACAATTTGAATTGACGAGACAATATTATGTAATAATTATACACTTTAAATTACAAACGATTCGGTTGGATAGTTTTTGCGTTGTTATATGCGGACGGACGGACTGAACGACTCCTATAGCTGCTACGTATTTACATAATTACGAACGCACCTAAAAGAAGGAGTATAAATTCAATTAGCACAAAATTTTTTCAAAAACAATACACAAAATATTTTAGAGAATTATTTTCAGTAAATGATGTTTTTAATCAGTTGTTTTTTTAATAATGTTTACATTACATTTATAACTAATTTAAATAAAATTTATTTTTTCTCCAAAACATTTTATTATTATAATAAAGTTAATTTATCACTGATGTAACGCATCAGGGAGGCAAATATTATTTATTTACATCTTCAGCAGACCATCCTCCATCTAAATTAAAAACTGAAAAATTTCTTTAAAAAGTACAAATTACTTTCTTTCTATTTCTGACGACAAATGGCTTGTAAGACCTTCAATTCTGGAGACCTTTTTTTCGATACCCAATATTTATGCTGATGATTCTTTAAAAGAATCCCTGGATAACTGTTGAGAGTTATAAATGATTTGTTTTATCGAAATAGAAATACATCATAAGTATTTTGAGATTTTAAAATATTCTTAAACTGCTTCGTTTTGAATTTTACTGATTCATTGAAAAATCATTATGTATAATTGTTTAGAATATTTAGAAGAAAGAATAGTAGTTTTTACATAATATTACACTTCATGTACTATGCACTGTTAAAAAAATTTATAATAAAAGAAAAACAGTTACTCATTTTTCTTTAATTAAAATTACTTCAGAAACAAGTTCATGCTGTTTTTAAATATATGTGACAATCCGGACTAAGATGTAAGGTTAGGAATAAATATTAATATAATCTCTTATTATTCTGTTCCCATATTAAAGATATCAATAGAAATTATTTATTGAACATGTATTTTATGAAGAACGTTTCAGAGCGAAGCATAATTAATCTGCGCGCTCTTAATTCATGAACTATTTCTGGAAGAAATTTGTTACATAGCGCGGAAAAATATTTCAGGAAATTGAATACCTACGTAGTCCCTCAAATCATCATATATACATTTCACTATTCTTATAATAAATATCTTGCCATGGATTTCTTGAAAAAAGATTTAGAAGTGTCAATCCTGGTGGATTTTTACACAAACTCTGAAAGCAAATATAAAATAAAATAAAGTAAAATAAAATAATAGTTATGTCCTTCTCAAATTTAAGAGTTAAATCCTCGGAAATAACACAAGATTGGAAAGTTCTGAAAAATTATTACATTTTGCTTATTTTATGTTTCCAGATTTAACAGTGTGTATTTTTGTTATTTATTTTTTTATGAAAATTTTGTTTGCCATTTTTGGAAAACTACACATAGAACTTCAACATTTGAACCTCTCAGATATTGTATAGGTCGGTAATTGAAGCTCATTTTTTAATATTTTTTTATTCAAATATTTATTCACTATAATTGAGTTACAACTATTGTTTGATTTTATTGAATTTTGAGTTTAGTTAACTAGTTTACAATAGTTCAGCGAAAGTTTATTAATTTTACACAAATAAGTAAATTTTTAATTAGATAAAAATAATTTAATATATTTTCAGTTTTTATATTAAAGCGTCTCATTCAACATAACTGTCCATTTTAAAGATAAATACACAGTTATTAAACCACATGAACTCTGTCCGATATAATGACTGAAACATACTTATTGACAATCGCATAAATTAAATATTCGGATTAAACGGAATTTTCTTCATTTTTGACGAAACGATTTTCTGGAAAATGCTCCGAGCGAATGTTTCGTCAATTTGAGTAAATTTATTTCTTTACTTATCTGACGACAGAAATTTCGCGAACACTGATCATTAGAAAAGAGCAATAAGATGGCTGATGGTGCCATCTATAGATCAGTTTAGAAGCTTCTGTACTTATCGACAGGAGAAAAATTCTATCTTCAGTGGGATTCAATCTCACAACCTCCCATGTGTGAGACCGTCGTTCTAGCTATGGCATCAAAGCGTCCTCCCCTAATTACAATTAATTTCTCCACAAGAAGTTCAAAATGATATCGTTGACATCATTTTTTGAAATTGTTTTACTTCTATCAAAATATCGACCCTTACGGCACAGTATATAGTTTCTGAATAAGAGGACCTGCAAGTTGGTTACGTTTGAGAGCAAATGTGAATTTAAAAATAAATCATAAAAAATGCAGTCTGAATTTGACTAACCCTTATTAAGATAATTCTACTATTCGGAATTTTTTTTCTTCAACAGCTATGCATTTTTAATTTATTTTTCGTGTAAGAATTGGTCCTATAAAAACTTGTCAGTATGAAAGTTGTAAATAATATTATGAAGATTTATAAGAAATTTATGCCGATTTGATATCTTGGGAATTGACAAAGTTATTTACATTTTTTGCTTCATTCCTCTCTTTTTTTCGTTTCTATTTATTTATTTATTTGTATATAAATTGTTATTTTGTGGTAAATTTCGTCTTATCGAAAACTTGTCAATATAAATATTGTAGAAGTTGAAATATTACGAAGTTTCATGATAATTTTTTCGTATTTGATATATGGAGAAATGATGATGTTTTGATGATGTTTTGACGACTGATGATAATTTCCCCCCCCCTAAATCCCTATTTTTTTTGCCCCATGAGCTAATTTTTATTTTAATCACGAATCTTTCATGATTTTTTTTTTCCTTTTTTAAAAAGTTATAATAACATTAAACTGATTGGATATGTGTTATAAGATAGTTTGACATAAAGATAGATAAAGATTTTACTAAGAATGTTTTTGAGTTTTAGGGGTCGTAATCAGTGTAGATCTAGAAAAAAAAACAGAAATTCTAACATAATGTAGAATTGAATAGGTGGCATTTAATACGAAATCTACTTAAAAAGCATGTACGACATCAGTTTGTAATAGTGTTTAATTATCGGTTACGATATTATTTGTTAAACACTTTTATTGTTTTAAAATGCCTTTGGAAAGACATATTGGATCTAATTCTATTCGTTTGATCTTCACGAAGATAAATACCAAAACTAGACTATTGAAAATATTGTGTTTGTTGGATAACTTATATTTTCGGCAAACAAACTAAATTGACAATTTTTAAAAATACACATTTACATTTGATCGAGAAAAGGATAAAACAATGCATAAACAACAAATACACATTCCCCGCTTATAATATTTAGAGTCACATCAAATTGATTAAAACAAAATCCACTGCCGCCCCTTTACAGAACATATAATCTATATATAACATATATTCTTTAAAGATATCTGTAAGATATTAGAATAAAATTATTAATTTTATTTAAAGTTAATTGAAACAAGAAAACATAATTTTTACCCTCTAATGCGAAAAATGTTTTTAACGTCGGATTATCTGCTGATTGTTATATAAAAATTATTTTAAAATTATTTTGTTTGCTGTTTCGACAGCAACTCATTCGAACTTACAATCCCTCAAGCAAAATTAATGAACAGAACGTTACTCAGATCAACATTAGTTGTTTAATTGCGATTTAATCTTTCGTAACAATTAAAATGCAGATAAAATTAGCGCGTTTCTATATTTTCTGGTGTCTGGATGGTGTTTGACGAGGGTAGGTTGTAGGGAAAACGGGCAGGAATCCTCTATTATCTAAAACTGTATTATATACAACCGATATTTATATTTGCTGGATTCATTTGTAACTGCATTTAACATAAAATGTTAAACAGTGAATAAAAATTAGTAATTATTGAACAATTGTTCATAAGGCGAAGAATATTTATTTAGAATATTTATAAGAAGCAGAATACATATAAAAAACTTAAAAATAATGTTCATTTTAGATTTTAATATTTCTTTATGTCATTTAAAATGTTTAGAAATTTTATGATTTTAATCAATTAGACATTTCAATTCATTTAAAACTATAATATAATAATTATTTGATTAAAATCGTTGCAATATTATTAATATACCTACGGTAATTTAAACAATGAAGAATCAACGAGGCATTTGACAGCAAAGGTTTTTTTCCCCAAGGGAAAACAACCAGCATTTTAATACAGAAATATTTTCGTCGACTCACCCCAAAGTATTGAGAAAGTCTTCCGGCTTCCATACTGTCGTATAATAGCGGAATCTGGCAGACATTTATGCTCTGCGAAAAAGCCATGTACCTTCATTGGTAAAGAAAGTAATCAAGTAAGATATTTTGGATGCTTACCAGAAGTATAGCAATATAAAATTACTACTTATTATTTTTATTTTTAAAAGAATGAACACGTAAATAAAAGTACCAAAAAGGAATGTTGAGAGGCCTTTCCGTGCAGCGCTTGCTCATATGAAAAGTACGATATCTTGTATAACACGGAATTTCATCTCATGTTACCCTACAAAATATAAATTATGTAACAAAGTTAATGTTTATGTTGTACATTACGAAGTAAAAATATATTTTATTTCTTATAATAAATGTGTCGAGCAGAATATACTTGGCTTCTAGCTTCAATCCTAACTGAAAGCGTACTTCCATTTGAAACTGGAAACGGAATATGCATTTAGTTTCCCCCTAATTATCCCATTATCAGTTTCACAAAAGAAAATGTATGTAACGGTACAGGAGTAAAAATACGTTAATGGTTGTATATAAATGGCTACAAATTTCTTTGATCAATATTCGGCCGGGAATCTTGTGTTTGGTTAGTTTTTTAGATAAAAATCACGTGAATCATGCAAAATGCAACATAGCAGAGAAACATTTGTATAAGGATTTAGACTAAAAATAATCGTCACAATTAATGTGAACATCTACGGAAATCTTATGTTTGATAAAAATCTGTATATTAGTATTTCAGATAGAGCTGCAGCAAAAATCGTAAAAAATCCAGGATCACAGTGCCAGTATTGTGCGATTAACACCAAACTATAATTATCGTCAATCAAGGTTCATATGAATGTGAAGTTTTATAAAAATTTGTACATTCCTTTTTGAAGAGAAAATCGATAAAAATGCAGCATAGCTGCGCTACATTTTAAGCGATTTACAACAAAACATAATCTGCATCAACTCATATCAAGAACTAACTGAATCTGAAGTTGAGGAAACTGAGTTTGAAATGCAGCATCGAAGAGGCACCCGTTGTTTGATACACCACAAAAACTAATTAGCTCCATTTTATGATAAGATGTAACTGAATCTAAACTTCTGTGCAATTTGATGCATTAGTTTTTGAGACAGAGAGCCTATAATATGTATGTTATATACAGATAGACTAACCAACCGAGTGAGAGAGAGACATTTCCAAATAATCACAAATCGTGCTTAAGAACTTGTAAACGATATAAACCCCAAAAGTTCCAAAACTAAATGTCGATGTTTAGCACAATTCAATATTTTCTTCTTTTAACCCTTTGCGGGGCAGGACAAATTCACTGCTTAAGTTTTGGAATTAATGATTGAAACTAGAATTTGAAAACAACTTTATTTGTAAATAAGAAAACGCTATACTTCACGCATTCAATAAACCGCAATTTTCTTAAATAAAATTCCAGTGCGAATGTGGCGTTTGGGAATTAAAATTAAGTGGTATATCTATGAAACCACCGCCCCGCAAGGGGTTAAAGGTAGAAGAAAGTAAAAACAGAAACTAACAACAATTGTAAAAATAAGTAAATAAATAAAATCTTACATATAAATAGCGATTTAAATATCTATTCATACATAAATATGTATACTTAAAAATGACCTTCAAAAATTCTGTTTCAATCTTTATTTTAAAAATTATTCCTTTAATACTACACAAGGAATTCTCCAAAGACGCATTTATAAAAAACTAAAATTTTAATAATCAATCATAATAATTGTTTTATTAAAAGTGCAACGGGAATTAATAGTTTTTCTAATTCCATTTAAGAACGAATATTAAGTTATTGTTATTCAATAACCACAACATTTTCTGCTTCAGTGAAAAGAATTCAATTTAATACACTAGGGGATATTTTTTTTCTTTTCTATAATGATATACTTATTTCTTCTTTTCATTATCTATATCTTTAACTGTTGCATACAAAATGAATGATAAATCAAAATTTTTCGCTAGCAAGCCATTTATTTCTCTTTCTGTTGATCATTTATGGAAAATATTTCGACGCCACTCAAGCGTTTACGAAAATAACATCGTAGCTAATATTTCATTCGAGTAAGCACAAGATTTTGTCAGTATGATTATATTATACATTTTAACAAGGGAAAAACATTTGTCACGAGATAAAATATGAAAATAACATTTCCAAATTTTAGATTATAAATGTATTAAGCTTGAAGAAACAGGAAAAAAGCCAACTTTTGTATTAAAATAGTGCATTTGATTTACAATTACTTTTAATCGTAAAGAAGGCATAAAGAAGGGATGATTTTTTCTGGGTGATTTTTTTAAATAATGTGTTTTAAAAAATTCATTGCTATTTACCTTTTTAAGTTGTTTTCAGATTTCTTTAATTGATTGCTTTAATTAACATGCAATTCATTATCAACACGCACACACGAATTTAAATACAATGATGTGTCAAAATTAAGAACGGAACTGAGAAATAAGCATAAAAGCCGAACAATGCAATACAACGGATTGTTTTAATAGTTTTAATATTTATGTCTACAACTATTTTAACATGATTTCTAGTACAGTCTAACCTGGTTATAATGAACCTCAAGGAACCGAATTTTTTGTTCCCTATATCCGGTGGTTCGCTATAACCGAACCGTTAAAAATTGTTAGAGTTTACGAAATATAAGTATTATTATCTGATACCTATATGTTCAATAAGGGTCTATTTAAAAAAACGTAAGTTCTATTAGATATGATCATTAATGATTTAAATTGACTAAAATTTATTGCATTAAACTGACACAATACAAAATAAAAAATTCTTCTTGCAATGCCGGGAGGAAAAGGTAGATTTCATATACTTACTTATTTATTCATTTATTTTAAATTAAGTTATATTATTCAAACATACAAAGCTCAAATTAGCGGACCCGATTTTATAAAATTGAATACTAGTTTTTCACAATAGTGAATATCAATAGGAATTTTTAGAAATTAGCCATATTCTGTTTAACCTGATTTAATTTTCAGCGATTTAGAGAATTGCCAAATTCCACAGTATCATAAAGTATATGCCCTTTTAAAGTAACATGATGGAAAAAACAAACCAATGAGCTTGATCGAAATCATAATTCATGTACACATACACACTCTTATCGAAATCGATTAATATATACGAGTGCTGCCGCGAGAAAATTGATTTTTAAAAAAATGTCACCTACATTAGAAATTCAAACTGCCATGTCTCAGGCGTTTTTTAAGATAAAGACAAAGCAAAAAATACTTTGGAATTCATTATGAATATAAATATTTTAGAAAGAACAATTTTTCAATTTCTAACTTTTTGTTTATACATTATTATATTTAAAAGATTTTTGAGAAACTTAAATGGCCGCAATTTTGAAACAAGATGGCGGATGATGTTGGCCAATGAACTCGGTCAAGACATTGGTATGTACTATGCACATACAGAGTTATATCCAAATCAGTTTATAAATATGCGTATTATTGCGTGACAAATTTCAAACCGTTTCAAAATGTCAACCACACTGGAAATTGAAAGTGCTATAACTCAGCCATTTTTCAAGATATAGATGAAACAAAATATGTCCTGGAATCTTTGTATCAAGGTCAAACACACACAAAAAAACTTTTTCAGTTTCTTACTTTTTTGCACCTAATTTTTAAATTTAAATTTAAAAAATTAATATTCCGCCATTTTGAAACAAGATGGCAGATGGGACTAGCAAGCGAACTCGGTTCAGACATCGGTATGTACTATGTACGCACCAAGTTTCATCGAAATCGGTTTATAAATACGCGTGTTATCACGTGACGAAAATCTGATCTTTTCAAAATGTGAGCAACACTAGAAATTAAAAGCGTTATAACCAGCCATTTTTTAAGATAAAGTCGAAACGAAAAATTCTCCGGAATCTTTGTATCAAGATTAAATGCATAAAAGAAAAATCTTTTTCAGTTTCTCAATTTTTTGTACCTAATTTTAAATTTTAAATTTTTAAAAAAATTTAAATGGCCGCCATTTTAAAACAAGATGGTGGATGGAACTGGCTAACGAACTCGGCCGAGGCTTCATTACTTTTTATGTACTCACGAAGAAATCCAAAATCGATTCAAAAATACGTATGTTATCACGTGACAAAAATCAGATCGTTTCAAAATGTCAGCCATAAGAAAAATTCAAAGTGCTAAAAGTCAATCATTTTTTAATATGTAATCACGAAACAAAGAGTGTTTTGGAATCGCTGTTTTAAGTTCTAACACATAACATATTTTTAAACTTTTAAATATTTCCCATTTAATTTTAAATTTAAAATTTTTTAAAACATTTAAATGGCCGCCATTTTGAAATAAGATGGCGGATGATACTGGCTAGCGAACATTTGTCTGTAATATGTACATACCAAGTTTCATTCAAATCGGTTCATAAATACGTTAGTTACAGCATGACAAATATCATATATATATATATATATATATATATATATATATATATATATATGGTTACATATACAGGATTTTTCTAAATTCATGGTACAAACTTTAAGGTGTGATAGTACATATCAAGACAAACAATATTAAATAGGACATCAAGGGTCCCAAATGTTTTCCGAAAGAGATAGGCGCCATTAAAGTTTAGGGTCCAAAAATTCAAATAATTATAAAAAACAGAAAAATTGCTCTATTCGTTTACGGTTTTCACTAAAACTATTCTTTATGTCAGTATTGTCTTGAAAATAAATTATAAAGAAAAATTTCTAAAAATGCCGATAGAGGGCGCTTTAGACTTTGGAGTAATGAACAACAATTTTTTACCATTCTTTTTTGCATCTCATTAATTTGTTTTAGAAGCTTAGACATAAACTTAAATTTTGAACTCAAAATCAAAATCGTTGGGAGTAGTTAAGTAGCGCAAACTGAACTGTGGGGAAGGTTCAAATTTCAAATGATTATAAGAAACGGGAAAATTGGTCAATTGATTTGCAATTCTCACTAAAATTTTTCTTTGTGCTTGTATTAACTTGAAAATAAATTATAAGGAAGAAATTTAAAAAATGCCGATAGAGGGCGCTTTAGATTTTGGAGTAATGTACAACTGTTTTTAACCATTATTTTTTGCATCTCATAAAAAATTTTTAGAAGCTTAGACATAAACTTAAATTTTGAGATAAAAATCTTAATCGTTGGGAGTGGTTAAGTAGCGCAAACTGAACTGTGTTCAATGGGGGTGGGGAGGTTCAAATTTCAAATGTTTATAAAAAAAAAAAGGAAAAATTGGTCGATTCGTTTGCGATTTTCGCTAAAACTATTCTTTATGTCAATATTTCCTTTAAAATAAATTTTAAAGATAAATTTCAAAAAACTCCGTTAGAGGGCGCTTAAACTTTAATGTAACCAACAACTATTTTTAACCTTTAATTTTTGCATCTAATTAAATGCTTGTAAAAGCTTAGACTTAAATTTTGAACTCAAATTCTAAATCGATAGGAGGGTTAAGAAGCGCAAACTAAATGTCTTCAATAGTTGAAATGTTACTCTCCCGAACCCTCGAACACAATTCATTTTTCCGCTACTTAATTACTCACAACGGTGCAGATTTTGAGCTCAAAATATAAGTTTGAACCTTTACAAGCATTTAATTAGATACAAAAAATAATAATTAATTATAATTGTTGGTTACTCTAAACTTTAAGGCGCCCTCTGACGGCTGTTTTTGAAAGATATCTTTAAAATTTATTTTCAAGTAAATATTGACATGAGGAATAGTTTAGCGAAAACCGCAAACGAATCGACCAATTTTTCCGTTTTTTATAATCATTTGAAACTTGAACTTTCCCACCCCCCATTGAACACAGTTCAGTTTGCGCTACTTAATCACTCCCAACGATTAAGATTTTTATCTCAAAATTTAAGTTTATGTCTAAGCTTCTAAAAAATTTTTATGAGATGCAAAAAAATAACGGTAAAAAATAGTTGTACGTTACTCCAAAGTCTAAAGCGCCCTCTATCGGCATTTTTTAAAATTTCATCTTTATAATTTATTTTCATGTTAATACAGCATAAAGAATAATTTTAGTGAAAATCGCAAATCAATTGACCAGTTTTTCTGTTTTTTATAATCATTTGAAATTTGAACCTCCCTCCACAGTTCAGATTCCGCTACTTAATTACTCCCAACGATTTAGATTTTGAGCTCAAAATTTAAGTTTATATCTAAGCTTCTAAAAAAATTAATGAGATGCAAAAAATAATGGTAAAAAAATAGTTGTTCGTTACTCCAAAGTCTAAAGCGCCCTCTATCGGTATTTTTTTTAATTTATCTTTATAATTTATTTTCAAGACAAAACTGACATAAAGAATAGTTTTAGTGAAAACCGCAAACGAATCGACAAATTTTTCTGTTTTTTATAACCATTTGAATTTTTGGACCCTAAACTTTAATGGCGCCTATCTCCTTCGGCAGACGTTGGGGACCCTTAATTTCCTATTTAATATTCTTTGTCTTGATGTGTACTATCACCCCTTAAAGTTTGTACCATGAATTTAGAAACACCCTGTATATATATGTCAACATTTGAACGGAAGGTGGTTTTGGGGTCTGGGGGTCATGATCGGTGAAAATATACCAAAATTTTCTGGAAGTGCTTTCCTCCGGACGGCTGCAATAGGTAGCTTTTTACTTTTTGTAATGAAAGCTACCCAATAAACTAAAATGATGAGAAATAGAAATGCAGTTTAGCGCCAGTTTTCCAAACAAGTTGAGACCGACTCTAGCTCGAATAAATGTTAGAATAAATAACCAGACAGTTTAAGGGATGATCCTGACTATACTAAAATTTTACACTTTATCCAGGCTTAGGATGACTATGTATTGGCGTATAAAAATCGTTTCATTTATATTTTTGTTTTGTTTGTTTACTTTTTCATCACTTAAAATTTCTTTTTTTAATCATCTTCTGAACTCTAGAGATTACTGAATTAAGGAAAACAGCTTGTGATTATTGCTTGCTTTAAAGAAAACGAACTACATTGGTTAAATAAGATAGCCTTAAATGATTTACTAAACAGCTATGATAGAAGAAATAGGAAATAATGGACAGGTTTGCGTGATCACACTTGCAGAATAGCTACCATAAATGAGAAAAAATGCAGTTCTTTCTTCTCTTTAATAAAAATACTTACCATTAATTCGCACCATGTTTCATTTACCGTCATATTCTGGATGGTATTGCTAAATTCTGGATTCGTGTTTCTAATAGTTAGTGGGAAACTATAATTTGATTCCGGTGCACGTCGCTGAAATATTTAAAATTAAAACACAATCCAAAACTGAGAAACAAAGACAATTATTTCTATTTATCACAATTCTGAAGAAAAAGCCTGCAAAATAGACATTTAAATAATCCTTCATTTTCTTATAAAATTTAAGTAGAAATCCTGTTTTCACAACAGCGAAAAATTAAAAAAAGAAAAAAATCATGGTAGACTGGAAAATCTATTCGTTATAATCGATTATCAAGATTTCGGAGGTTCGCTATAAAAGAATAAATTAGCATTAAATACAATAGGAAAACGGCAAGATCGAAATTTTCTTTCGTTACATCCGGTAGTTCGTTATAAACCGGGTTCGCTATAACGGGGCTCGACAGTATTGGGAAATCTGATCCAGCCAAATAAAAAATTAATAAATTGTGGCCAAAAGAAACAACAAAAGCCCCTGAAATGGGCAGTTTTGCATTACAAATGATTACATTTTCAAACACCATGTGTATTTTAATTATTTTTTGAAATACTATGTAATATTTATTTATTTATTTTTAACACTATACATTTTTATTTACTCTATGAAACACTGCATATTACTACTATGGACGGGTTAAATTTCTATTTAAGAAGAGAAATATGGGCCAGTTATTAAAAAGAGCAATCAGGAATTCAACGTGAGCATTGGTTAAATATTTTTTCACTGTCTTTTACCAGGATGACAATATAAGGAAATTTCGGGAAATAGGAGAAATGCAGTCATTTTCCCTCTATATGAAATATACAGGGGTTGGACAAAAATATGGAAACACCTTAAAAAAAACACGTTTCCTTGCCTAGTATTGTGTACGGTACCCGTTGTTATTCAAAACAGCTTGCAGTCTTCTCGGAATGGATAAATGGATATGTTGCCAAGGGAATATTGTACCATTATTCCTGCAAAACGGTGGCAAGTTCAGATAACGATGTTGGCGGTGGATAGCGAGAACGCATTTTCCGCTCCAACGTGGACCACAAAGGTTCGATAATATTCAAGTCTGATGACTTTGGTGGCCTGGGGAGATGCGAAAATTCATCCTTGTGCTCAGAAAACCAGTCCTGGACAATGTGAGCTGTGGGAACGGTGACGTTGTCGTCTTGGAAGATACCATCATCATTGGGGAACAAAGCTTGTACCATTGGATGGACTTGATCGGCCAAAATGTTCACATAAGTCTGAGCAGTAATACGCACTTACAGAGTTATCATGGAGCCAGAAGAGAACCACGATATGGCTGCCCAAACCATCACCGAACCCCCGCCATGTTTCACTCTTGGCAACAAGCAGTCTGTATTATAGGCTTGAGATGGCGTTCTCCAGACGTAAACTCGGCCTGAAGTGGGGAACAATGTGAAAGAAGACTCATCAGACCATATTACGCTCTTCCACCGCTCTATAGTCCAGGCTTTATGATTTAAACACCACTTTTTCCTGTTACAGGCATTAGCATTACTGACGGATGGCTTTTCAATTGCAACACTGCCAGCAATTCCCTATTTATGAAGCTCCCTTCTAATTGTTTTGGTACTCACAAGATTTGGTAACACGACATTCATTTCAGCAGTAACTTTTGCAGCTGTGGACTGCTTATTTTTCACGATAATCCTCATTAATGATCGCCTGTCACGTTCACTCAGCACACACTTTCGTCCGTGCTGTGATTTAGCGGATGATGTTTTTTCCGCATTTCAAATATGCGGAATAAATCTTCGACACCGTACCTCTTGAAACACTAAAAACCTCGGTTACCTTGCTTACGGAAGCATCCACCATACGCGCGCCAACAATTTGTCCACGTTCGAAGTCTGTTAACTCTGACATAATGCAATGATAATCTCACATAACAGTGCTCCAACAACGACTGAACGGTGCAGCGACTTTACGAAGTTGTATAGGTGGCATCAGTAGGCGAAAACTCCAGTGCCATCAACAGAGTTCATTATAATCAATCTTTCTTTTCAAACATGCATTTCAAAAGGTGTTTCCATATTTTTGTCCAACCCCTGTATATGCTATAAATGTGACAAATGAGATTTTTGATTGGTCACGAGTTTTGATAAAAAATATTAACTAAGTAAAGTTTATTTGCTTTTCAAATTTGTCCAGGAAATAATTGCCGAATTCTGGATTCTTGTTTGTAATAGTTAATGCAAAACTGCAATTTGATTCCGGTGCACGATGCTGAAATATTTAAAATCAAAACACAATTCGAAACTGAGAAACAAAGAAAATCATTCGTCTATTTATTATAATTCTGAAGAAAGAGCCTGCAAAATAGATAAATATTCTTTCATATTCAAATGCAAATTAAATTTGCTATAATAAAGCATTGAATTTGTTTCAATAATATATGTTATGATGCATATTATGTAATGAATGTAACAAATGTTGTAAGTTAATCAACTTAAAATACTTAACTTACTTTATCATTACCTTACCCTTAATTTAACTTGCCATAATACTAGTATAAAATATTTCACTATGCTAATGTTAAATTTAATATTTAATTTTCTTTCATTTTTTATAATGTAAAGTTAACACGAAATCAATATTTAAATGGCATTGGTAATATTTCTGAAAAAATCAATAGTAATGAAACATTACGGCATTAAAATCATTTATTAGTATATTATAATATCATAAAGAATGTGTTTTCTACTACTGCTGAATTATTTAAAATTTCTAAAGATTTTTACACGTCGTGTTATTTTTAATTATTATTTTTATTTAGATCATTTTCCTTAAAATTTTATTAGCAAGCAAAACTAAGTATTTTTTATTGCAACTAGCTCATGAAAATAAATTTCTAAGTTCATTCTTTTTGTACTTTTATCTAGTCTTCTTGAAAAATTACTGATTTATACACCAAGAAATCTTCTTTGTTTCAGAAACATGAGAAAAAGTTTCCTTGCCTTGAAAACTAATCTCAGTAGCAGATTTACGAACGGAAATTTCTACAGGTATTGGATTTTACCAATGGCTGAAAGAAACTTTATTAGAGTTCAGAAAATGAAAACAGAAATCGATTAAGAATTTCGTTCGTGCATCAAATATCTGTTTTTCGTTTTATTGTACATACCGAACAATAGAAGTAAATTTAAATTAAAGAAAATTTTAAATGCATATTATTTTGATTTATCTCTGATAAAATATGACAATCATTGTACTAGATGCTGTTTATTATTTTTTTAATTAGCTAATATTTTTAATTTTGTAGAAATTTTTATTTGTAAGCTTTTATTTGCTGCAACATCATCTCTCTTAATCAATAGAAAGTGAGTTACTAGTTTAGAGTAACTGGCATGGCCCTTTGTTTAACGCTAACGTTCTCGCCTACTCAGAATGAGAGAGATCTTCTATTCAAATCCTTGCAGCTCATTCTCTGTATTGATGACCATGACAAACATAACCTTCTTCATCAACCATACGCATCTTATCTCAATATCAACAAATGGCAGCATTAAACGTTTAAAATTACTTTAATAGATGCAGGTTGAAATAGAACATTTTACAACACTAATATGGATTTTGAAGTTATTAGGATTTCCGCAGAAAAAAAGGACTCATAGCCTGTGGAAAGCAATTTATTAAATATTAATCATATGTAACATAGTTTAACATCTGTAACCATTAAAAATTTAGTTAGACACTTTTATTGTTAAACTAACAGCTAATCATAGTTCTTTAGTCATAGTTATTTAGAGTATATTTTAAAACATATTCGATAACATATAATAACACAGATGGCTAACTTTTTTTAAGCAAATAAAAGTTTTTTGTTTAAACAAGATATCTGATATGAAATACTGAATTCCATCCTCATGCTTCAAGTTAAATAGTAAGGAGCGAAAGTTTTCGCAAATGCAGAAATGCCGCAGACCACATGCAGACTGCCACAGCAAGGCTGCATGTGGCAGTCAATCACAGCCTTGAAGAACTCATATGGTGTAAAAAATTATGACGTCGGTGCTGAGATATATTGGTATTATCATTGTCAATTAAAATGATAACATCAACATATCTATATAAAAGTATTTTTGCATTAATATATTTACGTTTATAATGATATCAATATATTTCTGATAATTTATTAGATGTACAACCACCCTGTGGTATACCGACTTTTGTTATATATAATATGTTGATTATAAAATTATTATAGCTAATAAAATTTGTTAAATTATGAAAATAATCAGTATCTGTGTTTGTTGATACATTCAAATGATGTTGATGCTTTTTAAACAGTGCATATATATATATTAGGGTGGAGTGAAAATAACCAAAAAATTTTTTTTCTGAATTTTTTCTTTGGATAGGTCTAAAAAGTTGCCTTTTGGCACACTGAATATAAGGTTAAAAATTAATTTCGTTTGGAATTCATCTTTAGTCCCCTACCAGCTCTTAAAGATTATGCTCTTAATATGTGAAAATCAAGATTTCACTATTTAGTGTAATTGACCAAAAAAAATTTTTTTTCGGAATTTTTTCTTTTGATAGGTTTAAAATGTTGCTTTTTGGCACACTGAATATATGATTTAAATTTCATTTCATTATACTCATTTTAGTTTCCTACCAGCTCTTAAAGATTATGCTCTTTTTATGTGAAAATCAAGATTTCGCAATGTAGTATAAATTAATAATTTTTTTTTAACTAAGTTTCTGATTTTACTAAAATAACCTACAAAAATGACTTCTTAAAGTATTATCTGTGAACGATCTAAGTATCGTTGAGTTTTTAACTCTTTGAATCGCGAATAAAACCTTAAAATGTGAATCGTATTGTCGCAGAGAAGAGAAAACACATTAATTAGACATGCATTTCACTTTTATTTTTCGCATGCACATGAAAGATAGTTTTCTAAATATAAAGAAAATGCAGTTTTCTTAATTATAATAATGAAATGTAGAGAATATATTTGATGTATTCTAAAACGATCTTTCATTTCACTCTAATTTATATTGGTCTTGGTTATCAAAATTAGGTATTAACTTTCGTGATTTGATTTTTGCTCATATGTATCCGGTTCTTGCTTCTACTACTACAGTCGCTAATACGCTTCAACAAATAAGTTTATGCATCTTTCGAATACTTGAATGTAACAGGGAAATTTTTCAATTGAAAAGATGGGACTTCCGATTTTTTCTGAGAATTTCCAGTTTCTCTTTTGGTACTCTTAAATATGTGGGGTGATTTCACATTCTTGCCAGTTAATAATGTTTATATAGTTTGTAATACTGAATTTCAATTTTGAAATATGAAACTGTCTTGTTGTAGAACATATAATATCCTTCATCTTCAATATTCTTCGGAATCCAAATTCTCCAACATGGTTTTTTTATCTGTTATCGTTCCTGTAAATTTTCATCTCTATGACAGAAGTATACATTTTGTTGAATAACGGGATTGAGAATTTTTCTTTAGATATTCCCTCAAAAACCAACTTAATTGTTTATATAAAAAAAACATTTTGAGCTCTATATTTGTAAGAAGAATCCTTCTTGAAGTGAAACAATATAGATTAATGTACTTTCATTACAAATTCAGCCACAATCTTCAGATTTTGGAATGAATTCTGACTTCCAATCTGCAAACCAAGTAATCAGTTGGCAGTTATCAATCATTTAGAGTGCGACATTCTTGCTGGATTACGATTTACCAGATTTAAAGAACATTAATCAGATGCAAATGTTTGACACATGCCATAAAAATAATTTTGGTCTACACTTAACTCACCAGAGTTTATTTCTCTGTGATAGGAGCAGATATTTTTTAATTTCCATAACTGTCTATTGTTCACATTGATCCAACAACTTTCCAATTAGAACAGGAAAAGCTCGCGAGCCTTTATTTTTTTTATTAAGTTCAATAACTTAGTGGCAATTCGTTTGCAGAGATCTGACATATTAACCACTACAACGAAAGACTAAATCTTAGTTTAAAAGATCTATGAGTATGAGTTTTTTATCTTACTGTTTACAGTTGTTCTGTCACAACCTATTACCATAAATTTATCAAGGTTTAAATTTTTTCAGTGCAATATTTGAATACTCCCTGCAATGATCTTTCCTGGTACATAAGATGATGTAATGTGTCCCAATTACGATTCATTTGACTCTTAAAATCATAGATTATGTTTTTCACATACAGTTCTTCCATATATCTCCAATTTCCCATAATTTACTTTGATTTTGGGGGATTGAATAAGCTTCTGATATTCAGAAAAATTGTTGTCTATCATTTGATCAATACGACTTTGGGAAACTACAATAATTGATGCCTTCGATGTTTTCTTTTAGGATTTTTTTTACCTCTGATTTTGGCGAAACTTTACGATTACTGCTGTGGTTTGTTTATTGTTTTGTATAATAATAATATTTTATAGCATTCTGCTATTATTGGCAAAACAGCTTTATTTAGTTTTGAAGAATCACCAACTTCTAGTAATGGTAAACTTCGTTTTGCTTACACACGTACTCATTTTGAAAGTAACAAGTAAGAAAAATCATGCGTTAAGCATAGATTATGAAGCACTTTCCAACACTTAATGAATTTTTTAACAAAACTTTGTTATTTAGGGAAATAATAGTGTATAGCCAAATATACCCAAATATGTATTCCAGTACATTAGAACAGCCCTGTATTTCATATGTCAGTTCATATAATAGGAAAAATTAGCTCAGCAAGAAAATACCTAGTAGTTTGAAATTTCTTTTTCAGCAATTCTTACTATTAGATGGAAACATACTTGAATACTTTTGTTCAGCCCTGTAGTTTACATTCTACCTTTATTACACGTCAGCATTAGGCTAAAATTTATTGTAAACTAAAACACTTTAAAAACAACTGAAATCACATTCTCATAAATTATCATTCATATGCGTCCATGTAAAGAATTCTTTGCGTGGCCCTATATATCCCTTTATCTATATTCTGCAAACATTTCTCAGTAAACTGAATGCAGCTCAGAGTAAAAATGCATAGCTTATTTAAGAACCACGTTTAAATAATTTACGCTCATATTCAGTAACGTTGGTTAGCTCTTTTGGGTAGCCCTGTATATAACTATAACATTTATACACACCATATAATGTGCATATATTTAGCGAAATACAAACGCGAATATCATAATTAAAATGCATTTCATTCCTTCATCAGCCATCATCGGACACATGTACGGTACTTCGGAAAGAATATACTATTTGAAATCTTTTGTATGGCCCTGTAAATGCTATGTACTTCATATTATGCAAGACAGTAGCGTATAATTTATATTAAGCTTCAGTGACATATATCAATTTTAATATACATGAAAAAGCTCAATATATTTAAAATATGTCACACAAAATTCCCCCTTTTACATTATCTAATGGAATTCTTTTGTGTGGCCCTGTAAATGAATAATAGCTACATTTTCACCTTATATTTTATAGAATGCATATTTTAATACGTTTGACAGGGTATAACATCTTTAAAATTCCTTTGAAACGATTTTTCCCCATAGGTCGTAATGTAATAGGAAACTTTTGATTCGCCCTGTAGATAAACTAATCATGGTAGAAACTTCATTTTCGATAGGACTTGTGCTAGGGTAAACGTCAATAACGTCCTAAAATTTCATGGCAATCCGAGTATATTAACGATTTTTCCCCATGGGCCGTAATGTAATGGAAAACTTTTGATTCGCCCTGTAAAAAAAAGAATCATAATAGACACTTCATTTTCAATAGGGTTCGTGCTAGGGTAAACGTCAATAACGTCCTAAAATTTCATGGCAATCCGAGTATATTAATGATTTTTCCCCATAGGCCGTAATGTAATGGAAAACTTTTGATTCTCTCTGTAGATAAACTTATCATGGTAGATATTTCATTTTCAGTAGTGTTCGTGCTAAGGTAAACCTCAATAACGTCCTAAAATTTCATGGCAATCCGAGCATATTAACGAATTTTCTCCATACGCCGTAATGTTATGGGAAACTTTTGATTCGCCCTGTAGATAAACTAATCATGGTAGCAACTTCATTTTCAATAGAACTTGTGCTAGGGTAAACGTCAATAACGTCCTAAAATTTCATGGCAATCCCAGTATATTATCGATTTTTTCCCATAGGCCGTAATAAACTTTTGATTCGCCCTCTAGATAAACTAATCATGATAGAAACTTCATTTTCAATAGGACTTGTGCTAGGGTAAACGTTAATAACGTCCTAAAATTTCATGGCAATCCGAGTATATTAGCTATTTTTCCCCATAGGCCGTAATGTAATGTGAAATTTTTGATTCGCCCTGTAGATAAATTAATCATGGTAGAAACTTTATTTTCAATAGGACTTGTGCTAGGGTAAACGTTAATAACGTCCTAAAATTTCATGGCAATCCGAGTATATTAGCGATTTTTCCCCAAAGGCCGTAATGTAATGGGAAACTTTTGATTCTCTCTGTAGATAAACTAATCATGGTAGATACTTCATTTTCAATAGGGTTCGTGCTAGGGTAAACCTCAATAACGTATAAAAATTTCATAGCAATCCGAGTATATTTACGGGAGTTAGAGCGCGGACAGACGGACAGACAAACCGAATGCATAAGCACTTTTCAACTTTGTTGGAAAGTGCTAATAAAAATGACAACATACGATTTTTAAAACTCAATAAACCGTTTCAAATATTTAAAAATAAATACTTAAAGTTTGAAAATGATGAAAGGAATAACACTGAACATTTTAAATATAAAAATATCAAACGAGATTACCAAAAGATCCTGTTAATGTACAATTTATGGTAAGAATCTATCGTGTAAATCAATGAAAATATAAATGTCCTGGTAGGGGACTCAAGAAGTTTTTCAAAATTCATGAAATTTTGCACGTGTATTAGAGGTACTAAAAGGCAACTTGTGGTTGCTATCCAAAATCAAAATTCCAACTTTCGATCTTTCACTCCACCCTAATATATATATATATATATATATATATATATATATATATATATAAACTAAAAGATTTGGAGTAAAAAATTCATGTGCTAGTTGATGGGGTCGCAACCATTTGGGCAATTGAAGCAAAATAATAGTAAAAAAATTTCTGAATTAATAAGAATGTCATTTCGCCCATTATTAACAGAAAACTATGAAAACAAATTAACAACACTATGTCTGTCAGAAAAAAAATATTTCTCTTTTCTATTGTTTATTTCCATAATTTTGTATTTTTTAATAATAAAAATAACAAACTTGATATAAAAGGGTTATGAGATATAAAGTTATTCATTGAATTGTTGTAACGGAATTTGAAGTAAATCGGTTAATTAGAACCTGAGTTTTGATGTCAACAATGTTTAAAAAGTAGATATGAACAAAACGCAGTAACGTAGTATCCTGAAAAAAAAAAAAAAAAAAAAAGTTCAGATGTGCAAATTTCAAGAATAGTGTGATTCAAAAGGTTTCATTTGTGAAGAGTAAAGTTGTTAACCAAACTGGTAAGGTATTCGGTCATTGTCTACAGTTTATTGTTCAATTTGCTCCGTGAAATTGTTGAAAATTCAAGATTTTCTTGAAAGGGTCTATTCTTTATGGTCTAAAATTTGAGAGCATACAAAAAAATTTATTTTTTCGGAATTCTGGACCAGAGTACTCAATTGAGTTACTTTACCATTAATTGTCGGAATATTGTAAGGAATCTTCAAGTTTGGGTGTGACATTGAATTTATCTAAATAAAAAAATAATAACGTATGATACGCAAGAAAACAATTTTTAGCAGTTACAGATCAGATACCCTCAAATTCATTTGTGCATTTATTATGCAATTTTATCAAACAACACACAAAAAAAAAAAATCTAGCTATTGAAGAAATGTTAGTTAAATTTTCACTTTTCATAATTACATCCTTAAAGATAATGTGATGAAATGCATTCATTTCAGGTTTCATCAATTATCTCTTGAATTAATGACCTATATTAATGAATTTATCTATGTGTACTTGGTGATAAATCTCAAAAAAAATAAATATTTATCATTTAAATGCGCAAAAATGAGAGTCTTGTGCTTAAGAATAATTGGCGTCTAAAGGAATAAAACAGATATTACTGTATTGAACTAAAAAGAAAAGGGTAAATCTGTAGTATTTTGTTCCCTCTTATAGTTAAAAAAACTCTTGCGACATAAATTCATACGAAAAAACAAGCCCTTTTTGAGGCAATTATTGACACTCCGCCTGCCACTCCTCCAGCAACGCTGTTTTTAAGCCCAGGGTGGTTTTGGAAGAAGGAAACAGAGTTCAAGTTTCTCTTCCCTTGCATCCCAGACATGGCCTGTAGAGACATGGCCTGGAGATCAATCCAAATAGCGACTATCTTTTATTTCCGGAAAAAATGTCAACCAGATGAGCTCTATCTGGGCACTCGTTGTACTCCATTTAATTGAAATACGGGTCAAATGTATGCATGAAAATGCAAATATAGAATACCAATATATCATTCTTATACTTCACAGCCGTCAAAGAATCGTTGCGAAATACGGGGAAAAGCGCATCAATCCAAAGGATCTTTGCCGAAAGGATAAAACTACCAATTCCATAGTGGTATTTTTGTCGTAAAATGAATGGCAAGTATTTACTCACAGGTTTTCTTTAGATAATTATATATCAAGAATTTGATTTTAGACTGAACAGACATTTAAAATAACATTAAAAAGGGTATGAATTTTAACTAAAAATACTTCTAGAAGTTTAAAACATTAAAATTAATAATTATTCTCTTACTTCAAAGTAAATTTACATTGGGCTTCATACGTTGGGCAGCAATTTATTTCGAAAGGTGTTTTGTAGAGAATTTATCGTAAGGAATTTTGGACTTTAAAACATCGGAGTTAGTTATTCAGTCTACTTATTGCCATCTCACTCAGTATTCTATAGTAATATTTTATGCAAAGTATGAATATGACGCAAAAATTGATATTGATATTTTAAAAAATACAATTTTGATATAAATTTATTACGAAGACTTTCCTACTACAGTTTTTTTTTACCACAAAGTAAATAAAACATAATTTACAAACGAACTGCTACTTTAGTTTTTATTTGTGCCAGTTTAGGAGTCTTTATATTTTTGGAACTTGCAGTTTTTAAATATTTGTATTCCAATAAACGCTAATAATTTCAAACATTATGCGAATTAAAAGTTAAAGTTACATCATGACCAGATATAAAATTACTGAGTTATATCCCTACGCAATTACCAACTGTGAAAAAACTCACTCGAAATAGAAGAAAGATTTTTTACTTTTTTTTCCATGGCGAATCATTTTTGAAAATCTAAAAGCCTGTCTTTCCTTATAGAATTCCATCTATTTGACTTGATGATTCTTCAAAAAGCATTTCTAAGCGTTCGCAAAGAGTTAAGTGTTGCTCATCGTATTGACATTTGAAGTTAAATCTTAAGTATTTTCGGAATCATTTTTATTCTTCTGTAGAAATTTGAAATTCTTGAAAGTTTTGACTTTCAATTTCTTAAGATTATTTCGAATCTGATTTTAAATAATCTCCAAAATTTATAGCGAATCCTATAGCAGTTTCCGAGCAGATTGAAAGGCATAATTATTAAAATAAGTTATATATTAGCTTGTGTTTTCCAAAATATTTTTCTTTCAACTTTTTAAATTGGAATTAATTTTTTTTACAATTAAATTTTATTTTTAATTGTATATCGAAATCTATAACTGCAGAAGGAAGATTTTTTATTTCCGTTTTTCTATGACGAATCATTTTGCAAAATCTAAAGGTCTGTCTCTCTTTAGAGAATTCCATCTATTTGACTTGATAATTCTTTAAAAGCATTTCTAAGAATTCGCAAAGAGCTCGTTGCTCGTCGTATTGACATTTAAAGATACAAATTAAATATTTTCGGAACCGTAGATATTGAAAGACACGGAATTTTCGATTTTCGATTTAAAAAAGATTATTACTAATGTGTTATTGAATAGCTTCAAATATGTTTAGAGAAAAATTTTACAGCAGAAAAAAATCATAAAATCTAGTTTGCTACTCTAAACAATTTTACACAAATCTTAAAGAAAAAGTTATTATCTTATGAGATATTACAGCTTGTCTTTCCAAAATACTTTTTTCTCGATGAATTCCGATGTTTAAAACAGCAAAGTATTTCACTCACTGAACTGATTGACGCCTCGTTTTGTATTATATAGAAATATTTTCTGATAGTTCTGTATATGATATAAAATTATATACTGACATTAAAAATTTTAAAGTTTGATGTAATTTCAGTAGGAAGATGTGCCCGTATAGGCTTTTTCATCGACTTAAATTGAAATTAAAGCAAATTTCAGTTTTTTTATGTGACAATTTATCGATTAAAATGTAAACAATAATCTTTTTATTTCTATTTTATAGCTTTGAAATAACTTTTTCCAAATGGATTAAAATGATCACAAGTATCATGGGTATTTAAAGCAAAATTTACACAACGACAGGATAAAAATATTGTGTTACATCCCCAAGAAACCACCAGCTGTGGAAAATGTCTCCCAAAATAACATAAAAGTTTTCTATTTTCCTTTTTCCATGACGAATCATTTTTCAAAATCTAAAGTCCTGCCTTTCGTTAGAGAATTCCACCTATTTGACTAATGATTCACCAGAAGCATTTCTAAACGTTCGCAAAGAGTTGTATGTTGCTCATCGTATTGACGTTTAAAGATACATATTAAATATTTTCGGAACCGTTTTTATTTATTCGTAGAAGAATGAAAGTCTTGGAAGTTCCGATTTTTGATTTTAAAAGATTATTATGAACCTGTTTTTAAATAACCCCAAATGTGTTTAGTGAAGCATTTACAACAGAAAAAATAGCATCATAACTTCTAGTTAGCTACTCTAAAAAAATTACATCAATCTGAAAGGAGAAATGATCATATTATGATATATTACAGCAAGTTATTCCAAAATATCTTTTTCTTTATTTTAATTTTTTCTTTATTTCCTTTTTACATTCAATTTTCATTTTTAAGTGCATTCCGAAGTTTAAAACTTCAAAATGTTTCACTTACTGTATCGATTGACGCTTCGTTTTGTATAATATAGCCATATGTTCTGATAAATCTGTATATGGTATAATATTATATATTGACATTAAAATTTTTAAAGTTCCATATAATTCAAGTAGGAAGATGTGCCAGAATAAGCTTGTACATCAACATAAATTGAAGTAAAATGAAGTTTCTAACGAAAAGCAATTTTAGTTTTTATTTGTGTCAATTTGTCGATTAAAATGTTTAAGATAATGTGTTTATTTTGAATTTATAATTTTTAAATATTTTTTACACATAGAGTAAAATAATCCAATACATCATGCGTATTTAAAGCAAAAGTTACACCAAGACAGTGATAATATTATTGATTTACATTTCCAAGAAACAGCCAGCTGTTGAAAATATCTCTCAGAATAAAATAAAAGTTTTCTACTTTCCTTTTTGCCATGACGAATCATTTTTCAAAATCTAAATGCCTATCTTTATTTAGAAAAATTCAGTTACTTGACATTGTTATTTTTTAAAAGTGTTTCTAAGCGTTCGCAAACAGTTATATGTTGCTCATCGTATTGACATTTGGAGATAAATCTTAAATATTTTCGGAATAATTCTAGTTCTTCCGCAGAGGATTGTAATTCTTGGAAGTTCTGATTTTTGATTTAAAAAGATTATTACGAATCTATTTTTAAATAGTCATTAATGTGTTTAGTGAAAGATTGACATCAACAACAAAAATATACTTGTCCATGAAATATAATTGTCATGAAATTGCTTCAAAGCAATTTTACATCAGTCTGATAGGGAAAATCATTATGCTATGAGATGTTGCAGATTGCCTTTCCAAAATATCTTTCTTTTAATTTTACGAAATTGTTTTTTATGTTTTACACTTACTTTCTATTTTTAAATATATTCCTTAGTTTAAAACTCCAAAACTTTTAAATCTCTGCACCGATTGACACCTCGTTTTGTATTACATATCAATATTCTTTGATAAATCTGTATATAATATAAAAATCAGATACTGACATTAAAATTTCTAAAATTGAATGTATTTTCAGCACAAAGATGTCCCCCTATAAATTCTTTTATCAATATAAATTGAAATAAAAATAAGTTTACAAACGAAAAGCAATCTTAGTTTTCCTTTAAGACAATTTGTCGATTAAAATGTAATGGATATATTTTCTTAATTTACATTTTATTAATATTTTTATTCTCATAATTTAAAATAATCACAGACATCATCTGAATTTAATGCATAAAAGTATAATTTTCTTTGCGACAAAGATACAATTATTGAGTTATGTCCCTACCGCACCAAAAATTGTGGAGAAACTTTCCAAAAATAAAAGAATTTATAGGGTGTTTTTAAAGTCCCGGACCCACTTTGATGTTTAATAACTCATAAAATAATAAAGATGGGTTAAAATTAATAACATAAATGGTTAGATAGACTCAAAACGTTTCATGACCCTTGTCAATGAACTTCCACGTATGCCCCGTTCGTCGCACGGAGAATATCAACTCGATAGTCGATTTTACGGCAGGTGACGGCAAGCATGTTGACATCCACAGACTAGCGACTTGATATTCTCCGTGTGACGAAGGGGGCACACGTAGAAGTTTGTTGACAAGGGTCGTGAAACTTTTTGAGTCTATTTAATCATTTATGTTATTAATTTTATTCTATCTTTATTATTTTTTGACTTATTAAACATCAAACTGGGTCTGGGACTTTATAAACACCCTGATTTTAATAAAGCAATAAAGTAATTTTTATTTTAGAAATTTTTTTATTCCCATAGAGTAAAATAATCACAGCCATCATCTGAATTCAAACCAAAAGTTGCTTTACGACAAATTAAAAATTTTTGAGTAATGTCCCTATCGCACTGAAAACTGTGAAAAAAAATCTTCGAAAATAAAAGAAAAGATTTCTACTTTCATTTTTCCATGACGAATCATTTTTCAAAATCTAAATGCCTATGTTGTCTTAGAGAATTCCAATTATTTGACTTAGTTTTTTTAAAAGCGTTTCTAAGCGTTCGAAGAGCATTAAATGTTGTTTATCATATAGACATTTGGAGATAATTAAGTATTTTCGAAACCTTTTTTTTTAATCTATGGAAGTCTGATATTATTGAAAGTTTCGATTTTCGATTTGAGAAGATTGATACAAATCCTTTTTTAAATAGTCCCAAATGTGTTTAATGTGTGCTTTATAACGGAAAAAATAATACCCCTATAATTCTCTAAAATAACCGTTTCAATCTGAGTTCTGAAAGGAAAATTATAATTTAACATATGACAGCTTGTTTTAACGAAATATCTTTTTTTCTGTTTTACAAAATGGCAATTAATTTACATTTATATTAAAATCCAATTTTTAATTGCATTCTAAATATTAAAAAAATGCAGAAGATTAATAACTTCAGCAACTATAATGCCTCCCTTAGATCAATAATAATGTTTTCTACAAATGTGGTGATTCTTAAGGTGTAAAAACTAGATATTGCCATTAAAAGTAACAATGTTTAATACAGTTTTAGTGAAAGATTATAACATCCTTATACTTTTTTTCTTTTTAGATCAATATAAATAGCAATAAAAGGACATTTTAGTTCATTTATTCTTTATGACAATTGTTCAATTAAAATATAAAGAACATTCCCTCTTTTTAAAAAAAATTCATTTTTTATTCTGGTAAAGTAAAATAATCGCAAACATCATGCAACTATAGCGAAAGTTTCATCACGACAAAAGTAAATTCATTAAGTTATGTTCCCATAGAACCATCAGTTGGGGAAAAAAACCTCCAAAATAAAGGAAAAGTTACTTTCCTTGCCATGGTGAATCATTTTTCAAAATTTAAATGCCTGTCTTTCCTTAGAGAATTACAGTTATTTGACTTGATTATTCTTTAAAAGCATTTCTAGGCGTTCGCAGAGAGTTATAAGTTGCTCATCGTATTGGCATTTGAAGATAAATCTTAAGTGTTTTCGGAATATATTTTTCTTTGTCTGTAGGAGTTTCACATTAGTGAAAGTTTCGATTTAAATTTGAGAAGATTAATACGAAACTCTTACAGATTAATCTCAAATGTATTTAATGTCTGCCCTATAACAGAAAAAATAATACCCATATAGTTCTTTAAAATAACAGTTTAAATCTGAGTTCAGAACGGAA
Source organism: Maratus speculifer (assembly GCA_964019185.1). NCBI lineage: Eukaryota > Metazoa > Arthropoda > Arachnida > Araneae > Salticidae > Maratus > Maratus speculifer. The sequence continues at coordinate 324,766,856 of OZ025290.1, forward strand.
AAATTATCATAATGTAATATATAACAGCTTGTTTTAGTGAAATATCTTTGTTTCTAATTTACAAAATGGGAATCAATTCCGTTTTACAGTTAAATTCTATGTTTAATTGCAATCTAAATTTTAAAAAATAATGAACTTTAATTACTTCACCAACTAATGCCTCGCTTAGATCAATAATAATGCTTTCTAAAAATGTGATGTTTCTTAAGGTATAAAAACAAGATACTGGCATTTTAAGTTACAATGATGCAATTTTAATAAGATATTTATGTTTTTTTTTATTAATATAAACTAAAATAACAGGATATATTCATATAAATGGATAGTTCAGTTTTTCTTTGTGACTATCTACTAGGATGGGTCGAAAAAAAACGAATTTTTTCAAATCAACTATGAATAGTGCGGAAAAGTTGACTTTTCAAATTAGAAGGATAACGCAAAATTTTTTTTGAAATCAGATAATATATTTAGGTCGCGCATCGCACTTGAAGTTCGGAAAATTTGATCAAAAATGACATTTTTTGAAATTAATGGTGAAAACTAAACAAATTTCGAAACTACTTCTAATAATGCGGAAAAGTTCCCTTTTATAACTGAAAAAATAACGCAATTTTTTTTTCTTGAAATCGGTTAATATCTTTGGGTCACTCATCGCCATTTAAATTAGCGAAATTTTATCAAAATTGACAATGTTTCATATAAAAGATGAAAAATAGTTTTCTTTTCTCATCCACTTTTAATAAGTCAAAAATATTCCATTGCATGCATCGAAACCTAAAATAAAATCAGTTTTAAAATTGGTCAATGATTTTTTTATAAAACATTGTTTATAAATTGCAAAAAGTTTAGAAAAATATATTTTTCAATTTTTTACTTATTTAAAGTTAAACTTTTATATTGATTTTACATTACATTTATATTCATGTGCGATGCGCGACCTAAAGATATTAACCGAATTAAAAAAAAATTTTGGCGTTATCCTTCGAATTACAAAAGGCAAATTTTCCGCACGATTAATAGTTCATTTGAAGAAATTCGATTTTTTCGACCCATACTACTATGTACACTATTAAAATCCGACTTATGTATGTATGTATGTATGTGACGCTATCTCCTCCGATCCCAGAAACGGAGAAAAGTCGCATATGTTTTGAATTGAAGGGAAAAAATACTCTGATCCCGAGTTGCCCATTCGTTTGTGTGTCCGTCCGTCTGTTCGCATATAACAACTCAAAAACTACCCAACTGAATCGTTTGAAACTGAAAATATATAATTATTAGCTAAATTTGTCGAGTAATTTCAAATTTTATGAAAATCATATGCGTAGTTCAATTACAGGGACAATCAAAAGGATTCCGATACCTGACGGTCAATGGGGAAAGAAGTTTCAAGTGCATTTTAATGGTATTACACTCTTTCAAACATAATAAAGTTGATATGCATCTATGAAGTATATACTATAATATACATTCTGTACAATCTGTGGTGCATATAGTATGTATTATAGATTTACAGAGTCAGGGAAAAGTGTTCCATTGCATACTTATATATTGATACATTGCTTGGTATGCATTTTAATAGTATTAAAATATTTAATACTAACAATAAAACTATTTAATGCCCATCATTAATAAAACATTAAACTACTTAATGCCAATCTGTCCCTCTAAACCGAGCAACGTAGCAGGCGAAGGCCGCTAGTTGTCCAGTTAAAACATGAAGGATATTTTCTCTCTTTTTTTTTAACATTTCATTTTTATCATGAACATTTATATAGCAAAAGTTTGATCACGTCAAAATTAAATTCATTAAGTTATATCCCAATGAAGCCGTCAATTGTGGAAAAATTTTCCAAATATAAAAGTTACTTTCCTTGCCATGGAGAATCATTTTTCAAAATTTAAAAGCCTGTCTTTCCTTAGAGAACTACAGTTATTTGACTTGATTATTCTTTAAAAGCATTTCCAAACGTTTGCAAAAAGTTATATGTTGCTCACCGTATTGACATATGAAGATAAATCTTAAGTATTTCCCAAACATTCTTTTTTCCTTTTGTAGAAGTTTGAAATTCTTGTAAGTTTCGATTTTAGATTTAAAGAGATTATTAAGAGTATGTTTTTAAGTAGTCCCCAGTGTGTCCAGTGAATGTTTTATAACAAACAAATAATACCATAATACTTTTCTAATATAACAGTTTCTGGGCAGCCTGAAATAATACACACACACACACACATACAGGGTGTTTCGCTACCAGACCGACAAACTTTGAGGGGTGATAGTACACATGAAGACATTCATTATTAAATAGGAAAACATGGAGCGCAACGTCTTCCTTAGGAGCTAGGGGCCATTAAAGTTAAAGGTCCAAAATTTTAAACGATAATAAAAAACGGAAAAAAGGGTGGATTCGTTTGCGGTTTTCGCTAAAATCATTCTTTATGTCACGATTTGTTTGTAAAAAATTTTTAACGGTTATGTTCAAAAACTGTCAACAGAGGACGCTTTAGACTTTAGAGTAACAAAAAACTACTTTTTACCCTTATTTTGTGCACGGGGTTGAAATAATTCTAAAGTTTAGACTTTAAATTAAATTTTAAGCCCAAAATCGGAAACATTGTTATCGGGTAACTAGCGAAAATTGAACTGTGAACAGAGGAGGGGATTTGGAACGCTCATAAACATTTGACAAACTAATCGTTTTTGTTGCGGTTTGCGTGTAGGTCATTCCCTTGGTAATAATTTTATTCAAAATGACGTACAGCATTGGTGTCCCCATTTTTTCACAGAGGGCGCTACCGACACATCTCCGAAATTTCAGTGGCATTACTCCTGGGTGTTTTACTACTAGACCAACATACTTCCAGGAAATGTTAGGAATGCAAAGATGACTCGGAATCATATTATAATTTAACATCAAAAATGCCTTTTTTACGAGTTAGGGTTAAAAGAAGCAGAGAAAAAAGTACCTTGATATTTCTACAACACGTTCTGTCGAACTTCTGGTAAAAGCACATGTTCCTTTTTCGTTGCGCCACACTATAGCACGTTGGGGCTCCTCCGCATTTTACCAGTGGTGTTCGCAGACACCTCAACGTAACATTTGGACAGCGGTGGAAAGGTAATGGTGGCCCGGTTCGTTGGCCTGCCAGCTCATCACACCTACTTCATTATATCAACTACTTTTTGTTACCTACTTTTATTTTATTACTGTATAATTGCTCTGTATTTTTAAATAAACATTGCTGGGTGGGGCTAGTTGAGCTCAAACCAATTGGTAACCCCCCCACCTGAAACAATCTGAATCTGAATCTGTATGGACATCTTCTGCTGGGGTCAAATGAAAAGTTGAATGTATGAGACTCCCGTACCGTCGGTGGAAGACCCCACAGCTCGAATTTCTGTAGCTGCCAGAAAGCTATCCGAGATGCCAGGAATCTTTCATAGCGTGAGGAATTGCATGCGATGCTACTTTCAAGAATGCTCCACTACTTCTGATTGTAATTTCGGACACCTTTTGTAGTAAAACCTTTAACTAAATTGCTTTCTACCACATTAACTTGTTGCTGTTTCACTACCTGTTTCTGTTGCTTTGTTACCTGCTTCTTTTAACCACAGCTCGCTAAAAAAGCATTTTCAACCTTACATTCCTATGTGATTCCGAGTCCCTTTGCATCCCTAACATTTCCAGGAAGTATGTTGGTCTGTTAGTAAAACACCCAGGAGTAATGCCTTTGAAATGTCGGATATGTGTTGGAAGCGCCCTCTATCAAAAAATGGAGAAACAAGAGCTGTAAATCATTTTGAATAAAATAATTACCAAGGGAATGACCTACACGCAAACCGCAACAAAATAGAACAGTTTGTAAAATGTTTATGAGTATTTAAAATCCCCTCCCCTGTTCACGGTTCAATATTCGCTAGTTACCCGATCCCAATGTTTCCGATTTTGGGATTAAAATTTAAGTTAAAATCTAAACTTTAAAATAATTTCAACCCCATTCACAAAATAAGGGTAAAAAATAGTTGTTCGTTACTCTAAAGTCTAAAGCGCTCTCTATCGACAATTTTTGAACGTAACCGTTAAAAATTTTTATAAACAAATCGTGATATGAAGAATTATTTTGGCGAAAACCGCAAACGAATCCACCCTTTTTTCCATTTTTTATAATCGTTTGAAGTTTTGGACCTTAACCTTTCTACCCTGAATGGGTCTAATCGACCCATTTCTATTATTTATTTCATAATAGCTCCGTCGGGTTTTAACTAAGAGCTCTTATATTTTAAGTATTCCTCAAACAGATAAATATCTTCAGTTTATAATTTTTTCAGACTTCCGAAATTATTTTTTTTAGCCAAAATAAAAAAAGTCACATTTTACCTGAATGGGTCTAATCGACCCATATCACTAATCGCTTATAAATGCATGGAAAACAATTAGATTTTTCGATGCCATTGTGGAAATGCCATGTTCCATGCCATTGTGGAAAATGTTTAATCAAAATAAAAATTTTAGTTCCTCCGATCTGTATTGTAATCAGAGATTAGTGTATTGACTCTGCGTCATATGCAAATTTCCTCCTTGCGCCCCAATCGAGTTTTTTCTTTGGGGGGGGGAGGATTCCCAGAACGTTTTTTTGTGCATGCATAACATGTCCGTTTCTTGCGATACACGTACCGTTCCAACGCTCTTTAGGGTTTTCGCATGCGCTGAGCATTTTGCGATGAAAAAAATGGGTTTTGCCATTGGAAATTTTCGAGTTTCTGAAACTATAGTCGTAACCGTGAGCGTCATTTTGTTGTCGTTCGCAGAATCTCGAGCTCATACCTCTGAATAGCTATATCTGAAATTTCATTTTGATCGGACTGGCCGCTAGAGCTCCATATATCGGCAAAGTTTTTTTTTTGACCACCCTGTATTTTCTTCATTATTCGGGTTTCAAAAAGATATGACATTTGTCTCATATGTGCCGAAAAAAAAAACAAATCGTCAATCCTCCTTTCAACTATGCATCATGAGACCAAAGTTTCAAATGGAGAAACAAAAGAAACCAGAAATAATTTTATATTATAATGAAACTAAAGGTGGAGTAGCTACTACTGGTAAATTAGCTGCTGCATATACATGCAAAAGGGGCACTAGGCGATGGCCTGTGTGTTTATTTTACAATTTAATTGATCTAGCTGCAATGAATGCATTTGTTGTTTTTATGCATGTAAATCCTTCTTGCAATCAAAACAAACTATACAAAAGGCGGCTTTTTCTAAAGGAACTTGGGAAATAGCTGACCGAACCTCACAGAGATATTAGGATGAAACAAAATATCCGAATAACCATAAAGAAGCAATTGGCTACCGCAGCAGGTGAAAAAAAAGAAAGTATTAGTTCAGCTAAACGTGGAAGATGTAAAGAATGTGGTCCAAACAGAGATCGAAAAACGCAGACGAGATGTACTTCATGCTTATCATTTTCTTTGCCAGGAGCATGTAAATGTGTACTGAAATCTTGTTTATCATAAAAAATGTATCAAAACAATGGAAATAAAACAAATTTCTAATGTACATTCTTTATTATTATTTTCCAAATTATTGCGTATACAAACAAGGCATTGCAAGGAAGAGGGGGAGGGGGTGCAGTTAAAGAGGCAGGGGGGGTTATAAAATACGCTCGTCTCTAATACTGAATACAAAAATAATATCTAAAATAAAGCTAGTTAAAAATACTTGTTTTGACGTAGAATAAATAAAAAGAAGTAAACTGGGTCTAATCGACCCATTCAGGTAAAACGTAACTTTTTTTTCAACAGGGTAGGAAGGTTAAACTTTAATGGACCCTAGCTCATACGGAAGACGTTTGCGCCCCATGGTTTCCTATTTAATAATGTTTGTCTTCATGTCTACTAACACCCCTCACAGTTTGTCGGTCTGGTAGCGAAACACCCTGTATATATATATATATATATATATATACAGGGTGTCCCTAAACAAATGGTATATACGCTAGGGGGTAATAGAACACATCAAGACGAGTAATAGTAAATAGGAAACCAAGGGTCCCAAACGTTTTCCAAAGGAGATAGCCGCCATTAAAGTTTGGGGTCCAAAATTTCAAATACACATAAAAATGGAAAAATCGGTCGATTGATTTGCGGTTTTCACTAAAATTATTCTTTATGTTGGTATTTTCTTGAAAATAAATTTGGAAAAATGTCAATAGAGGGCGCTTTAGACTTTAAAGTAATGAAAAACTATATTTTACGTTATTTTTTGCATCTGATTAAATGTTTTCATAAACTTAGACTTAATCTCATTAAATGATTTCGTAAGCTTAGACTTAAACTTAAATTTTAAGCTCAAAATCTGAATAGTTGGAAGCGGTTAAGTAGCAGAAACTTAACTGTGTTCAGAGGGTTTAAATTTCAAATGATTATAAAAAAACGGAAAAAGTGGTCGATTGATTTGTGGTTTTCACTAAAACTATTCTTTATGTCGGTATTTTACTGAAAATGAATTATAAACATAAATTACAAAAAATGCCGATAGATGGCGCTTTAAACTTTGGAGTAACGAACAACTACTTTTTACGTTATTCTTTGCATCTGATTAAATGTTTTCGTAAACTTAGACTTAAACTTAAATTTTGAGCTCAAAATCTGAATAGTTGGGAGTGGTTAAGTAGCACAGACTGAAATGTGTTTAGAGGGTTCAAATTTCAAATGATAATAAAAAACGGAAAAATTGGTCGATTCGTTTGCGGTTTAAAATAAAACTATTCTTTAAGTCAGTATCTTCTTAAAAATTAATTTTAAAGCTAAATTTCAAAAAATTCCGTTAGAGATCGCCTTAAACTTCAGAGTAACCAATAACAAATTTTAACCGTCATTTTTTGTATCTAAAACTTGTTAAATGTTTTCGAAATCTTAGATTTCAACTTAAATGTTGAACTCAAATTCTGAATCGTTGGGAGGGGTTAAGAAGCGCAAACTGAAGTGTGTTCAGGAGTTGAAATTTACCTCCCCCCCCCCCCTCGAACACAGTTCACTTTTGCGCTACTTAAACACTCGCAACGACTCAGAATTTGATCTCAAAATTTAAATCAAAGCATTTGAAAGCATTTAATGAGATTTTAAAAAATAACGGTTAAAAATAGTTGCACGCTACTCCAATGTCTAAGGCACCCTCTATCGACATTTTTTGAAATTTATCTTTAAAATGTATTTTCAAGAAAACACTGATTTAAAGAGTAGTTTTAGCAAAAACCGCAAACAAATCGATTATTATTATTTGTTTTTATAGTTTCCCGATTTGTTTAAAATTTAAACCCTCTGAACACATTTCAGTTTGTGCTACTTAACCACTCCCAACTATTCTGATTTTGAGCTCAAAATTTAAGTTTAAGTCTAAGTTTACGAAAACATTTAATCAGATGCAAAAAATAACGTAAAAAGTAGTTGTTCGTTACTTTAAAATTTAAAGCGCCATCTATCGGCATTTTTTGAAATTTATCTTTATTATTTATTTTCAATAAAATACCGACATAAAGAATAGTTTTAGTGAAAACCGTAAAACAATCGACCAATTTTTCCGTTTTTTACATTTATTTGAAATTTAAACCCTCTGAACACGGTTAAGTTTGTGGTACTTAACCGCTTCCAACTATTCATATTTTGAGCTCAAAATTTAAGTTTAAGTCTAAGCTTGCGAAACCATTTAATGAGACGCAAAAAATCACGTCAAAAAATAGTTTTTCATTACTTCAAAGTCTAAAGCGCCCTCTATCGGCATTTTTCGAAATTTATCTTTATAATTTATTTTCAAGAAAATACCAACATAGGGAATAATTTTAGTGAAAACCGCAAATCAATCGATCAATTTTTCTGTTTTTTATGTGTATTTGAAATTTTGGACCCCAAACTTTAATTGCGGCTATCTCCTTTGGAAAACTTTTGGGACCCTTGGTTTCCTATTTACTATTACTCGTCTTGATATGTTCTATCACACCCTACCGTATACACCATTTGTTTAGGGACACCCTGTATATATTATGAGATTATGAGATTATATAGTTTTTTCGATTGTATAAAATGGGAATTATTTTTCTTTTTACAGTTAATTTTAATTGTAATTTTATATATTTATTTATTTATTTTTAATTCCGAAATTTAAAATTGCTGAATCTTTTTCTTATTATATTGACTGATGTCTCGCTTAGTATCCTATAGTAATATCTCATGCAATATCTGCATATGATGAAAAAGTTTGATACTAGCATTAAAAAATTATAAAATGTATAATATAAACTTAAAAATGTTCAAATTTACTTAAGATGTTACTATAGATGTACTATAGATGTTAATAGTTAATTTTATTTTTAAACATCTTAGTTTTTTCAAACCTTTAATCAGGTTCTTCCTCAGATAATATTTTGTTTTATAAATAAAAATGTGTGATTCCCTTTTGAAAATAAACGAGACTCGTGGCTTGAAAATTGAATTAGTAGCATTTTAAGTGAACGGTAAAAAGAAATATATAATTGTTGTGCCATAAATTTTAATACGACATTTTCTCAAATTGTCAGGATTTTTAAGTAAACCTGAACATTTTTCAGTTCATATTATACATTTTATTTTAAAATCAAGGTGAAAATTTCATTCCGTCATATATTTTATATTTATTTAAAAATTATAACTTAGATATATTATCTTTAGGAAGATTCCGCCCACCATAAGCTTTTTATCTTAATATAAATAAAATCAAACGTAATTTCTAAACTTATGGCAATTTCAATTTTTCTTTGTGAAAAATTATATATTAAAATTCGGGAGGTTTACTTTTTTTTTTTAACTTACTGTCTTCTAATATTTTTAATCTTACAAATTAAAATAGTCGCAAACGTCATGCAAATTTAAAGCAAAAGTAACATCACGACAAAATTAAAATTATTGAGTTATATCCCAATGAAACTATCGACTGTGAAAAATCTTTCAAACACAAAAGGAAAGTTTTTTTAATTTCATTTTTACATGACGAAACACTTTTCAAAATATAAAGGACTGTCTTTTCTCAGAAAATTCCAGTTATTTGACTTTACTATTTAAAAGCATTTACAACTGTGCACAAGAGTTATATTGCTCATCTTATTTTCGCTCTTTCGGAGAAGATAGTATTCTTGGAAGTTTCTATTTTCCATTTAAAAAGATTATTACAAATATGTTTTTAAATAGTTCCCAAAGTGTTTAGTAAACTATTTACATCAGAAAAAAATATACCAGAAAATGTAAAATCGTAAGTTTTAACGGAAACTTATTTTTACTTCTGTAAAAACTTGCAATTTCGGATGCTTTAATTTTCAATTTGAGAAGATTATTACGATTCTGTTTTTAAATTGACCCCAGTGTGTTAATTAAATGCTTTAAAACCGAAAAAATAGCACCGTAATAGTTTTCTACTCTAAACATTTGCCATCAGTTTGAAATGAAAAAGGATTATGATATAAGATATTGTTGCCTGTTTTACAACAATATTGTTTTTTGGATATTAGAAAATGGGAATTTATTCCCTTTTACACTTAATTTTCATTTTTAATTGGATTTCAAAAATGTAATGTTCAGAATTTTTCAATTAACCCTCCGACTGATGTTTCGTTCAATATTCAATAGTAAAATTTTCTGCAAAATCTACATATGATGCAAAAATCAGATTAAACTTTTCAAAGTTTAATGTAATTTCAGTACTGTTCCACCCCTCACTTGCACCGCAAGCTATTTATCATCATAAACTAAAAAAAAAAAGTCTCAAAACGAATGATTATTTTAGTTTTCCTTTGTGACAATTCATCAATTAAAATGTAAAGTATATCCTCTGTTTTGAAATTGATAGTTTTAAAAGATTTTTATTTCCAAACACTAAAATAATTGCAAACACCATGCGATTTTAAAGAGAAAGTAAAATCACGACAAGGATATCATCATTGTGTTATATCGAGAAGAAACCACCAGCTGCGGAAACTAAAAGAAAAATTTCCTACTTTTCGTTTTTCCAGGATGAATCATTTTTCAAAATCTAAATGTCTGTCTTTTCTTAGAGAATTCCTGCTATTTGACTTGATTATTCTCTCAAAAGGACTTCTAAGCGTTCACTTGAAGTTATATGTTACTCATCATATTGACATTTGAAGATAAATATTAAATATTTTCGGAATCTTTCTTTTTCTTTCTGTAGAAATTTGAAAATTTTTGTAAGTTTGGACTTTCGATTTCAGAAGATCATTACGAATTTGTTTTTGAATAGACGCCGATGTGTTTAGTGAAAGCGTTACGACAAGATAATAATATGGTAAAAGTTCTCTAATATAACAGCTTCACTGCTGCCTAAAATTGTAACTCCTTTCCAAAATATCTTTTATAATTGCGTTTACAAAATATCTTTTTCAAAATGGCAATTAATTTTCTTTTTACATTTTTTAATTGGATTTAAACATTTAAAATTGCTAAATTCTTTACATACTGCACTTATTGATGTGTCGCTTAATATTCTAAGATAATATTTTAAGCAAAATCTGCATATGACGTAAAAGTTAGATATTTACATTAAAATTTACAACATTGATGTATTTTTATTATGAAGATGCTCAGCGACCCCAACTGTTTTCTTAACATAAAGTAAATGTAACATAATTTCCAAACGAATGGCAATTTAATTTTCCTTTGTGACAGTTTGGCCGATTTAAATTTAAAGGATAACTTCTTTTTTGGAATTCTTTAAAAATATTTTTGGTTCACATAATCATAAGCATCATGCAAATTTTATGCAAAGTTACATCACGACAGACATAACATTATTGAGTTATATCAACAAAACCACCAGCTGTGAAAATACTCTCAAACATAAAGGATTTTAATTTCCTTTTTCCATGACGAATCATGTTTAAAATTGAAAAGCCTGTCTTTTCTTAGAAATTTCCTGTTATTTAACTTTATTGTTCTTTAAAAGCTTTCTAAGCGTTCTCTAACAGTTATATGTTGCTATCGTATTGACATTTGAAGATAAATATTAAGTATTATGGGAAACTATTTTTTCCTTCTGTAGAAGTTTTTAGAAGTTTTGATTTTCGATTTAGAAAGATTATTAAAAATATGTTTTTAAGTAGTCCCTAGTGTGTTAAATAAATACATTGCAACTGAAAAAATAATACTATAATAATTTTTTACTGTAACTTATTTGACACCAGTCTGAAAGCATAAATTATTATGATATAATATATTAAAACTTGTCTTGCCCAAAATATATTTCTTTCGATATTACAAAACAGGAAATAATATTGTTTTACACTTAATTTCCCCTTTTAATTGGATTTCAAAATTTAACACTAAAGAATTATTCAATTAATGCGGCTACTGATGCCTCGATTAATATTCTTTTGTAATGTTTCTTTTAGTAAAATTTACATATGATAAAAAGAAACAGAAATTGACAAAAACATTTCCAACGTTTGAGGTAATTTCGCACTTTGTCTCTTTCCCACACAATTTAAAAACATAAATTGAAATAAAAGGAAGTTTTGAAAGGAATGGGTATTTTAGTTTTCCTTTGTGACAGTTTTTCAATTAAAAAAAGAAGTATATTCTCTCTCTCTTTTTTTTTTCTTTTGAATTCACAGATTTCATACATTTTTATTTCCAAAAGCAAAAGAACCGCTAACATCATGCTGTTTTAAAGCGAATGTGAGATCACGATAAACATAAAATCGTCATAGTATATTCCTACAAAACAATAAGCTGCGGAAAAATAAAAAGAAAAGAAACTAATGTTTTTCCACTTTTCTTTTTTCCATGAAGATTCATTTTTCAAAATTTAAATGCCTGTCTTTCCGTAGAGACTTCTATTATTTGACTTGATTGTTCTTTAAAAAACATTTCTAAGCGTTTGCAAAGAGTTAAATGTTGCTCATCGTATTGACATTTGAAGTTAAATCTGTGGTATTTTTGGAATCTTTCTTCTTCCTTCCGCAGAAAGTTTGAAATTCTTGTGAGTTTCGATTTTCGATTTCAGAAGATTATGACGAATTTGTTTTTAAATGTACCCTATATGTTTAGTGAATGCTTTGCAACATAAAATATTAAACGGTAATATTAACTGTTTCGCAGCAGCTTGGAAAGAAAAATTATTATAGTATAAGATACTACAGCTTGTCTTTCAAAACAATATTTGAAACACTCCAAAATATCTTCTGGAACTTTCCAAAATATCTACATTTTGATTTAATCCTTAGTGTTTTTGTTAGCATTTTTTCGCAAATTTGTAGATTTAATGATAATTTAATGTACTTTCAAAAGAAGTTATTTGTAAGTGAAAAACTGTATTTTAGCTCAGACAGCTCTCAGATCCACCAAGAAAATAATAAAAAAGTTAGAAATGCACGTCAAGAGTATAAAATGAGGTGCGTTCTTACTATAAAGAAGTTTTAAAAATATTCAGATCTTGATGCAATAGTATATTGTATAATAGTCGAAATATTTTGTGTGTCCTTGTAACTACTATTTGATTTCTATTGTAACGGAAGTAACTTATAGTAAAATTCAGCAACGTATATCAATTTAATTAAATGCGAATTAGATCCCTATAATTAAAACGCCTCCTAAACAACGTTTGTGTTGCCCAGCAAATTAGTAACAAATATTCTTTGTACCAAAGATTTTACAGAATGTATATTTCAGTATGTATTTCACAGATGCATATCAGTTTTATTATGTTAGCAAGAGTGTAACAGCATTAAAATGCACTTTGAACTGTCTTTTCCATTAGCTCCAATGTAAAGGAATATTTTTAATTGTTCATGTAACTAAACTGTACATCCGATTTACATAAAATATGAAATAGCTTGATAAAAGTATACAACACTTTAAATTTCAAGCGATTCGGTTGATTGATTTTTGAGCTGTTATATGCCGACAGAAAAACGTACAGACAGACAGACGGACGAACAAACGGATGGACTGAATGACGACTGTATGTATTATGTATTTACATAATTACGAACACATCTAAAACAAGAACAGGGAAGTTTTTGTTTAAAAGTGCGCGAAAAAAAATCCCATCACACGAAAATGCTATATCATATTATACAGAGCAATGTTTTATTTTATTACATTAAATATTGAATTTATTGTAAATCAGGTAAAAAATGCATAAAAATGTTTCCTTCCTGTTAATCTAATAAAAATAAATTGTCTTTTCTGTTTTGTTTGCAAGAGAATTCTTCTCTGAAAAAAAATAAAAGGAAACAGAAATGAAAATTTTTATCTATTCTTATTATTATTAATTAGTTCCAGATCATTATCAATTATTATTTAGTTCCAGATTTAATTAAAATAATAGCAATAATAATTTAACTGATACAATAATCTCATAATAGTGCATGAAAATATACAAAAGCAGAGCAGTTTTTTATTGTGACACCCAAGAAGAAATTTATTGACATAAATATATTATATGTATATATTATTATGTTAACATTATATATATATATATATATATATATATACAGGATGTCCCAGAAATAATGGGACAAACTTAAATGGGAGGTAGGGGACATCACAAGGATTCAGAATTGCATAGCAACCCATGGTCGGAAACGTCTTCGTTCGTCGGTAAGTTGTGTTGTTCACAAGAACATGGGTGAAAAACATTTATTACTGCTGATTTCTATTCACCTGATTTAAACAGCATCGATTTCTTTCTCTGGAGTGCCCTGAAAAACGCTGTGTACGCAACGTCTGTGGAATCTGAAATGGATCTGGTTGCAAGACTCATCTACTGCGGATATCCAACAAAATCCAGGTGTATTTGAGCGAGTCCGCCCATCCATGGTTCGATGTTGTAATGCATGCATCGCTACCAATGGCGGAAAATTTAAACATCTTTTGTAACATTTTCAAATATTATCTACCACAGAAAATGTAATATTGGTGACCAAAATTTTTTTCTCAAATGATCTCAGTCTTGTGTCTCTTCGTCCCTTGTACCTGTCATACTACCTTCCCATGACGTTTCCGACCATGGGTTGCTATGTAATTCTAAATCTTTGTGATGTCCCCTATCTCCCCTTAAAATTTGTTCCATTACTTATGGGACACCATGTATATATTAGTTAGAATTCATTTTTTATGTTTAAAACAAAAAGAAAATTTTAAAATAAATTAGAACCTTACAGATTTTGTTTTAATCTCAAATACAATATAAATTTCACCATAAGAATAATATTATCATCTTTTTTTAAAGTTATGTGCTAAAACAGAAGGAAACACTCACACACACCCTCTCATAATTTCTCTTAGAATGCTTTACTCAGAATTTATTTTTCTTGCAATATTACCAAACTTTACTCACAACATTTTTCTTGCAATATTTTTAAATATTGTGGGAAAAACAACAAATAAATGCACATTATTAGTCGCATTGAAAAATTTGTTTTATACTATTTCAATCTATGCAAATATTTTCCAATTTCGCTTAAAATAAATTGATTTATGTGAAATTATATTTTAATTAAACTTAACAAATCAAACTAACTTACATTTATGTATAAAGCTATAGCATGCATTATGGATAACTGATAAAATTTTTCTGGTTGTTATACTGTTAAAATATTATATTTATGACACTTTTAAAAGACAAAGATTGCTGATCAATTTTTAATAAGTAACGTAAGAATAGTTATAACTTTTATATGTGGAAAGATGGGAATTGCAGCAAGAATATACTTCAGAAAAGTCTCATAAAAAAGAAAAATAAATATATTCGTTTTAATTCGCCCAAAAAAGAAAAAAACCTGCTACCTTACATATTCAATCAAGTTAATGTTCAAGATATTTAGATGTCTAAAAATTAAAATTCATAACTTTTTCCTTGAAAATTTCTCGCAATGAAAAGTTTGTAAGACATTTTTACATTTTTCTTACAATGAGTGAATATTTGTTTAACTGTACATTTAGGTGATGTTTGAATCTTTTCAAACTGAATTTTTGTCATTATTTTCTTTAAACATAATTAGAAAATATTTCTCCTAAGAATGAGTATTTAAATACAATTTATAATAGCTCTATTTAAAAACGGAATTTGAATTTGAAAAGCGTTCTTTTGCAACAAATATTTTCAGATATTTAATAGTTCTCTTGCTGCAAATATTTATCCATATTTTAGAAAACACGTATTGTTCACAGTCTAATACAACAAAATGATTCCTTAAACTTATGATTCACATTTTTCGTTACAGAAATTGATAAAAAAAAGAAATGTAAATCTTCAACAAACTTTTTCTTCTATAGGCTGAATATTTGTATACCTGAACTTCAAGTTTCTGTTTGAATCACTTAAAACCGAATTTCTTCATGCATCCATTTAAACATAATTAGTGTTCATAACTAAACAATAGTTTCCTGAATTTTGTAGCCATAAATATAGTTAAAAATGGTTATGTTTATAAACATATTTTCCATTTTAAATGTTTAATTTTCTGATACTTGTATTTATAGATATGGCATTTATTATATAGATATTCTTTCAGAATTTCCTTACTTATGAAAATACAATTAAAAATTAATAGTCGCAAGTTTTAATATAAAATAACAATTTGTCTGCAGCCTATAGTAAAACATTAAATGATTTATCAAGAAACGCACAATTTTCCGTACAATTAAAAACATAATAATGTACTTCGTTATTTATTTGATAACTGTTTCATTTCCAAAAATGGCGTAATGGCACTTTTGCCGTTGCTTTATTTTGTTGCTATCTCCAACCGTGCACCAGAAGTTTAATGATAAATCACATCTGTCTCCAAAACGCGATTTCTTTGTCCTTTTACCAATTAAGTATTGAAAATATTAAATCGCCATTCAGATATTTGTGAGACAAACATCATCGCCAATTTTAAGTTTCACTGAAAACTAGATTTTAACAAAAGATTATGCTATACGCATAAACGGAAAAAAGAAAGTTTAACAACAATTCAAAATTTATTCTAAATAAATATAGATTGGCATATATTTCAATGGTAAATGTTATAAGTAAGGGTTGATTTTTGGTTGTGTTTATGAAGGTGAATTATCTACACGAGGGATGTAGGCCCTAAATGGAGGAAGCCCTCATATTCATGCAAGGGAATCAAAGGTTCAAAGAAAATCATGGAAAAATAGGAACGATTAGGACGACGGCGGGGATTGGGTTCGAATCCAGCACCTGACATCGACCAGGTTTCAGAGCAGAGCCTCTCTGCCACTGATGGGGCAATAATGAGTACCGGTTGATTTTAGTCTATATTACATTTATTTAAATAAATTTTAGTTTAAATATATTCAAATATAATTTTTAATCATGATTAGAAAATGGCTCTCCGAACGATGTGTCTTTAAATAAACATTATTATAGCAGTAATTAGGCACTTAAAAGTAATTTTGAAAGCATTCTTTTAAAACAATTTATGCAAATTTAGTTAATTATTTATTCGTCCACTCTTTCCGGTACATGAAAACGATTCCTGAAAATTTTAAAGCATATTTTTACAAACTTATAAAATAAGGAAATAAAAAACTCTAACAAACTTTTTCTAAAATTTTTTATTAGAGAGAGTATTGAAATTTACGTCAGAAGCTCAATGGTCTGCAATGATTTATTGTCATTTCAAATCCCAAATATTTGGATTGAATTGTTAAATAATTTAAAAATTAAACAACTTGATACATAATTAAAATATAACGCGCGTGATTTTTATTTAAAAAAAATTAAATTTCATTTGTAATAGTTTATTGTCATTTTCCATCTTTGTGTTTACTTGTATTTTGTTTTTTCTGATGATGATTGAGTAAATTCAATCGAAACATGTAAAAATTATTAAGATTTTTTAATGTTTTTATTAGTATTTGACGTCCTTTATAGCAATTAAATATTTTAATGCATATTTTTGAAATGTTTTTAATGGACGTATAAGAAAACTTCTATTTATAATTAAAAAACCTTTTTCTATTTCACAGTAAATATTAGTTTATCTGAATTTCTAGTTTCAATTTGAGTGTCTTCAAACCGCATTTTTATTTATTTAAACATTTATTTAAACTTAAACATTTAAACATTTATTTAAACTTAAACATTTAAACATTTATTTAAACTTAAATAAAAATGCTTCTCCGAAATATTATTCCCCAATAAACATAAAATTCATTACCCTTAAATTTAGATTATAATGTACTGTATAGTTTATAATGTACTGTGTTTAGAAACTTATTTTAAATTTTGAATGCGTTTTTCTGATACTTGTATTTATAGATATTTCATTAAGATCGTACTTGTTCACGATTTTCTCACTTATAAAATTCAATTAAAATTAATGTTCGTACGTTTTAAAATTAACATAAAAGTGATATTCTCTCTGCAGCCATTAGCATTAATTGCTTTATCAAGAAACGCGCAATTTTCAGTATAATTAAATATATAATAATATACTATGCTGCTTATTTGGAAACACTTTCATTTCCAATGATTACGTAAATGACACTTTTGCAGAGTCTTTAATTTCGTGCTACCTCCAACCGTGCACATGAAGTTTCATGATAAATCCCATCTGTCATGAAAAAGCCAATTTCTCATTTTACCAATTTATTATCGAAAATATTATGACGACCTTCAACCATTTATGGAGCGGACATAATTGCTAATATTTCGTTTCACTGAACACTAGATTTTGACAAAAGATTATGTAATACGTTTTCACGTAAGAAAGAAAATTTAACGGATATTCAAAGTTCCTTCTAAATAAAAATACATTTGTATCTTTTTGATTGATAAATGTGATGCGTCCTTCAAAACAGCACACAATGGTTGTGTTTGGAAACAAATTTTCAATTTTGAATATATTTTTCTTGTATGATACTTGTATTTATAGATATTTAATTAAGATCGTATTCGTTCACAATTTCCTCACTCATGTACATTTAATTAAAATTAATGGTCGTAAGTTTAAACATAAAAAAGCATTTCCTCTGCAGCCATTATTAAAGCATTACATGATTTATTAATAAAAGCTCAATTTTCAGAGTAATTTAAAACATATTAAAGTACTTTGTTGTGTATTTCAAAACAGTTTCATTTCCAATAATTGCGCAAATGACATTTTCACTGTTGCTTTAATTTGTTGCTATCTCCAACCGTGCTCCAGCAATTTAATGAGAAATCACATCTGTCGTCAAAAAGCCATTTCTTTTTCCTTTTACCAATTTAGTATCGAAAATATTATAATGCAATTCAGCCATTTATAGGACGAACGTTATTGCTAATATTTCGTTTTACTGAACACTAGATTTTGACAAAAGATTATACAATGCGTTTTCACGAAAGAAAGAAAATTTAACGGATATTCAAAATTCACTCTAAATAAATATGAATTTGTAAGTACTTGATTGATAAATTTAATGGGTACTTGTATATTTTTTTCTACATTACATTTATTAAATAAAATTTAGTTTGATTATATTTAAATTATTAGTTTTTAATCATAATTAGAAAATGAATCTCTGTTCGATGTGTGTTTAAATAGACATTGTGATCATTGAATTCAGAATCTTAAAAATAATTTTGTAAACGATACTTTTTATATATTTATGCATATTTAATTAAGCATTTAATCGTTCACAGTCTCCTGATTTATCAAAGCGATTTCTGAAGATTATGATGCGCACTTTTTCTTAGAGAATTTTTTTTAAGAGAGAAAAACATAAAACTGTATAAAACTTTTCTACTATAGAATATATCTGAACTTTTACTCATTATTTGAATCTTTTGAAACTGCATTGCCTTCATACATCTATTCAAACATGATTATTGTTCTAAATAAAAAATTGTTCCCCGAATGATGTGTCCTTAAATAGAATTTATGATGGCAATGTTTAGAAACTAATTTTCAATTTTGAATGCGATTTTCTGATATTTGTATTTATTAATATTTAATTAAGATCATATTCATTCATAAAATAAAATAAAAATGAATGCTTATTAACATTATAATAACATTTCCTCTAAAGCCATCAGTAAAGCATTAATTGATTTATCAATGAACGCGCAATTTTCAATGTAATTAAAAACATAATAATATACTATGTTGTTTATTTGAAAACTGTTGCATTTATGATAATTACGTAAATAACACTTTCTCCGATCGTTTAATTTATTGCTATTTCCAACCATTCACCTGAAATTGAATGATAAATCACATCAGCTGTCAAACAGCCATATCTTTCTCCTTTTACCAATTTATTATCAACAATATTATGACGTATTCATAGTTTCTTGTTCTATCAAAATCGTTCTTGAAAATCGTTATGAACATTTTGTTTTCTTACAAAAATTCACAATTAAAAGAACTATAATATTTTAATAGCCTATTTATTGTATTGAGTTAGTATAGGCTTAATTTTACTTTTAGTTCCTGCTTGCATTTATTAAAACCCCAATATCTCTATGAGTCTAATTAAGCATAATTATTAATCATAGTTTGAAAACAGTTCACCGAAGCAATCTACCCTTAAATCTAATTTATAATAACTGTGTTCAGATTTATTTAAATGTTTGAAAGCGCTTTTCCACAACAAGAATTTACAGATATTTAATTAAAATTTAATCATTCACAGTTTTTGATAAATCAGTAAACTGATCTATCAGAAATGAAAATGACTTTTTTTCAGCAAGCATTAATGGAACGCTAAAAGATTTGTCAGCAAATTTGCAATTGTCTGTCTAATTAAAAGGAAAGAAAACTACTTTGTTATTAATACGGAAACACTTTCACTTCCAATAATTACGTTAATGACATTTTCGCTGTTGCTTCAGTTTATTGCTATCTTCAACCGTGCACCTGAAAATAAATGATAAATCACATCTGTCGTCAGCAAGCAATTTCTTTTTCTTTTTATCATTTTAGTATCGAAAATATTACGACTCCATATAAGCATTATTGGGACAAACATCATTGCTAATATTCCGTTTCAGTGAGCACTAGATTTTACCAGCAATTCATGTACACTCTTAAAACGAAAGAGCTGATTTGGCTTCTCATGAAAGAGCTGTAATTTTTTCGATCATAAAAGAGTTGTTTTTCAAACGATTAAATCTTCTTCATCTAAATTGGTTATTTAAATAGCTCAACTTCATTTAAATTGGTTAAAACTCGAGTTATTTCAACTTTTTTTGAGAAGCTGCCTTTCAACACTGAGATGAGTGGATTTCAGCTCAACTTGAGCTATTTTGTGGATGATTTTTTAAGAGAGTAGTATAACACCGTAAAAGAAAGAAATTTAACCTCAATTCAAAAGTGATTCTAAATAAATATACTTTTGTATCAATTTGTCTGATAGATATTAATAATTTATGCGGTCATTTGTTACAATTATTAATATATATTTATTTAATCATTTATTTGTTCACTTTTTACTGCTGTATCGAAAATTATTAAAAAAAGTAATAATCGAAAATTTTAGGATTTTATCAGACTTTTTTATGTTTGGATGCGTTGTTATGCTAAAAGTATTTACATATATTTAATTACATTTTTAATTGAAATAGCGTTTATTCTGCAGACGTTCGTGAAGCATGAAGATATATTACCTGTAAACACTCAAGTTTCCGTCTGTTTAAAAACATAACTTACTTTCTAGTTCATATGAGAAGTTTCATTACCAATAACTATGTTGATGCTATCTTCGTTGTTACTACATTTTATTACTATCTTCAACAGCGTGCCTGGAAATTAATGATTAATCACATCTGTCGAATTCATTTAATTATTTTCTCCATTTAGCAATTTAGTATCGAAAATATTATGTCTTTAATCATCCATTTATGGAACGAGCACCACTGCTAACTATTCAGTTTTATTAAACGCTATATATTAAGATGACATTGTTTAAAACAGTTTGAAGAAAGAAAGAAAATATAACCACAATTCAAAAATCATTTAAAATAAAAATACTTTAACTGGTATGTTTAAGAATTTAATATCTATTTTAAAATCGGTTTTCTACAACACCATTTTATGTATAATTAAAATATTATTCTTTCACAATTTTCTGATTTATAAAAATCATTCCTGAAAATTTTGATGCTCATAATTTTTTTTACCGAAATTCATGAAATATATATATATATATAGATTTGCAACAAGATTTTCTTCTATAAAGTGAATATTTGTTTATCAGACCTTTTAATTTTTGTTTGAAGCTCCTGAAACCACTTTTCTCAATACGTCTTTTTAAGCATAATTAGTATCATGATTTAAAAAAATAGTTTATAGAATGATGTGTCTTAAAAATATCGTTTATAATGGTTGTGTTTAGACATTTATCAATTTAGAATGCGTTTTACTGCTACAAATATCTATAGATGTTTAATTAAGATCTTATTCTTTCACAAATTCCGTATTTTATAAAGTTACATTAAAAATTAATAGCCGAAAGTTTTAACGGGAAATTAACATTTCCTATGCAGCCATTAATTAAAAAAACAATTTATCAATAATGTGCAATTCTCCGTCTAATTAAAAAAATAAAAACATACTTTGATGTTTCTTAGAAAAGAGTTTCATTTTCAATAATTACGATAAAGATGTTTTCATTGTTGCTTTCTTGTCTTCAACAGTGTATCTTAAAATTACAAATCACACCTGTCATCAGAATGTCATTTCTCTCTCCTTTTACCAATTTAGTATCGTAAATATTGCAACACTTTTCAACCCTTTATGTATCGAACATGATTGCTAATATTTCGTTTCCGTAAACACAATATTTTTTAAAGATTACTATGTAATACATTTTTATTCAAGAAAGAAAAAATAACTGCAGAATAAAAACATTTCTAATAAAATATACATTTGTATAAATTTGATTGACAAATATATGTAATTTATCCAGCTGTTTTTTTTTCTTTTTTGCTTTCTTTTATTTGAATATAATGAAAATTGAGTAGTTTATTCTAACATAAATATCAATCATATTTAGAAAATACTTTCCCGAAGAAACATTCCCCCAAAGAAGCATCTTTAAATAGACTTTAGAACAGTTGTATTTAGGAACTTAATTTTAATTTTGAAAACGTTCTACTGCTACAAATGTTTATGGATAGGTATTCATGCACTTATTGTCAATGTCATGATTTATCAAAATCACTCTGGAAAATCTCTTTTTTGCAGAAAATTTATAAGAAAAAAATTTATATATAAAGCTGTAACAACCCTTTTTTTCTATATCGTGAATATTTGTTTAACTGTAATTTTAGATTCAGTTTGATTCTCTTAGACCGCAATTACAGTACACGTCTATTTAAACAAAATTCTCAGTCATATGAGAAGATAGTTCATTGATCAATATGCATTTGAATACAGTTTATAATGGAAGTGTCTAGTAATTTATTTTCAATTTTGAGTGCTGTGTTCTGCTATAACTATGCATAAAAGTTTAATAAATATTTCGTTCGTTCAAAGTTTCCTTATTTATCAAAATCCAATTAAAAATTAATAACAGAAAGTTTCATTGTGAAAAAAACATTTCCTCTTCAGCCATTAGTAAAATATTACAAGATATATAAAAAAAATACAAGTTTTCTTCTAGTTAAATACATGATAAAATAAATTTGGTGCTAAATTGAAATCAGTTTCATTTCCAATAATTATGTTTCCAATATTTTCTCTATTGCTTTAGTTAATTGCTTAGTTAATTCACTCTTTTACCTGAAAATTAATAAGATATCACATCTATCGTAACTATGCCACTTTTTTGCTCACTTTACCAATTTAATATTGAAAATGTTACTACACCATTTGACCATTTATGCATCGAACGTCATATCTAATATTTCGTATCAGTGAACTCCAGATTTTAACAAAAGTTTATCCAATATATTTTGTAAAAAAAGAATTTTAAAATTAGTGTGAAAGTGATTCTAAATAAATGCAAACTTGGATCAATGTGATTGATAAATGTTCACAATGGACTTCTGCTACAACTTTATAGATATTGAAATAATCACTTCGTTCACATTTTCCTTATGAATCAAAATTCGTTTAAAGGTTAATAATTAAATTAACATGAAAAACATTTTCTTCTATAGATATTAGTAAAGCATTAAATTATTTACTAATAAACGCACAAATTTCTGTCTGATTGAAAACATAATAACTACTTTAATATTTATTTAAAAACAGTTTCATTTTCAATAATTAAGTTAATGACATTTATTTTATTGCAATTCAACAGCGCATCAAATAATTAATGATCAATAATTTTTGTCGATATTATGCTATTTCCTCGTCCATTTAACAATTTAGCATCGAACAGATTACGATGCCATTAAATCAATTATGCGTTGAACATCATATCTGTCATTTCGCATCTGCGAAAACCAAAAAATTTTAAAAAGTTCATGTAATTTATTTTCGTAAAAGGAAGTATTTCAACAGTAGTTTGAAAGTAATCCTACATAAACATAAACTTGTGTCAACGTGATTGATAAATATTAACGATAGACTGGTGCTATAACTATTTATAGACTTTTTATTAAGCACTTACTCGTTCACATTATCCTGATTTATCAAAATTCAATTATAAATTATTATAAAAAATTTTAACATGAAAATAGCATTTTCTCTATCGACATTAGTAAAAAATTAAATTATTTACCAATAAACGCGAAAATTTCCATCTCATTGAAAACACAATAAACTACTTTGATTTTTTTGTAAACAATTTCATTTTCAATAAATACGTTAATGACATTTTCACTATTAATTTATTTTATTGCTATCTTCAACAGCGTGCCAGAAAAATAATGATTAATCACATCTGTCGATATTATGCCATTTATTTCTCCATTTACCAATTTTGTATCTAAAATATTATGACACCAATTCAACCATTTATGCGTCGAATATCATATCTATGAACAAAAGATCTTTAACAAAAGTTTATGTAAACTTTTTTCGTAAAAGAAAGAATTTTTATCGGTGTTTGAAAGTGATTCTAAATTATAAATTTGTATTAATTTGATTCATAAGTAATCGCGATTGACTCCTGCTACAACTATTTATAAATATTTGACTAAACACTTATCCAGCCATACTTTCCTGATGTTTAAAAATTCATTTAAATGTTAATAATGAAATGTGTTAAAATATATAAATAATGTTTCTTCTATAGACATTAATCTTATCAATCAACAAGTGATTTTAAGAAAAGTTCATGTAATATATTTTAGTAAAAAAAATTAAATTTATCCGGAGTTAAAAAGTTATTCCAATGAAATGTACGTTTGTACCAATGTGATATATAAATATTAACAATAGGCTCTTGCTAGAAGTGTTTACAGATATTTATCTAATCATTTATTCGTTCACATATTATTGCAGTATCAACATTCATTTAAAAGTTAATAATCAAATATTTACGTTGTAAAAAACTTTTTTATATAGACTTTTGTAAAGCATTAGAATACATCAAACGCGCAGAATTCCATCAGATAAAAAAATCAATAACCAACTTTACTATTTATTTGAAAGCTGTTTTATTATCAATACATACTTTAATGACATTTTTGCTGTGGCTTTATTTTATTGTTATCTTCAACAGCACAGCAGAAAATTAATTATTAATCACATCTGTCGTTCTTAAGCAATTTCCTTCACCATTCACCAATTTAGTATCTAAATTATTATGAAGCCATTCAAATATTTATGCGTCGAACATTATATCTAATATTTTATATCAGTGATTACTAGATATTAACAAAATTACATGTGAGTGATAAATAGTAACGATGGACTCTTTCTACAACTATTTATAGAAATTTAAATTAGTTCTTATTCTTTCACATTTTCCTGTTGTATCAAAATTCATTTAAAAGTTAATAATCTTAAGGTTTTAATATGCAAATAACATTTTCTCTATAGACGTTAGTAAAGAAATTAAAGTATTTGCCAAAAAACGTGCAAATTTCCCCAAATTGAAAACTTAATAACCTATTTTGGTATTTATTTGAAAACTGTTTCATTTCCTATGATTATGTTAATGACATTTTCGCTGCTGCTGCATTTTATTGCTATCTTAAACAACGCATAAAAAATAATGATTAATTACATCTGTCCATATTATGCCATTTCCTTCTCCATTTACCAATTTTTTATAAAAAATATCAAGGCGCCATTCAACCGTTTACGCATCGAACTTCAGATTTAATATTTCTTATCTGTGAACACAAGATTTTAACAATAGTTCATGAAATATAATTTCGTAAATAATAAGTTTTAATCGTAATTTGAAAGTAATTAATATATACTTGTATGATTCTGATCTTGAAATGTCATTTATAAATATTCACAATGGACACTTGCTATAACTACTTATAGATATTTGACTAACAGTTATTCGTTCACATTTTCTTGATGCATTAAAATTCATCTAAAAGTTAATAACACAGGCCTACAAAAAAATTTATTTTTTTTTTGGTGCCTGAGATTTTACAACTGATTTTGGATATTTTTAGGATGCTGATTCCAAATATGCAATCAGTTTGTCTCTATCAGCTCTACTTTTTTCGATATGCAAAGCGAACTAAAGATTTTTTAGAACTAAAGTGACCTTGAACACTTAAACTGACCTTATGATACATAGCCCTGTAACGACGCTCAAGGTGATTAGAAGGACGTTGAAATACCACAAGATCTTGAAAAAAACAAATGTGCAAGCAAAACTGAGGATCTGTGCATGCTTATGACTTCGCGCCGCTCATCCATAAAGCCAAACGTAAAAGCCTTCAAGAGATAAGGTTAGTTTCAGAGTTCGCTCCATGGAAACAAAACTGGCTTTCTTTGACTTTCTAAAGTTTTTGAACTTCCATGATATTTGTGTTTAAGGTAGAATTTGTATCAATTTAACGTAAAACTCGTAGCGTTGTCGATTGTTGTGTTTGCGTTGTAGAATGGAATTTAAATGAGTTCAACTAGAAAAAGTTGCATAAATGATCCAGATAAGTTTTGCTACATATGCGGAGAATAAAAGTTGAAAGAACACAGAAAATATGTTACTGACTTTGTAAAGAGAGCTTATCTTGGATACTTTGGGGTTAGACTTGGTGATCAGGATAAAATCTGCGCACCGCAACAGGTCTGTAAAACTTGTACAGAACATTTATGACAGTGAGCTGACGGA
The DNA here is from genome assembly GCA_964019185.1 of Maratus speculifer. NCBI lineage: Eukaryota > Metazoa > Arthropoda > Arachnida > Araneae > Salticidae > Maratus > Maratus speculifer. The sequence continues at coordinate 324,793,094 of OZ025290.1, forward strand.
AAAGAATAAGTCTCAAATTCGGCTTACCAATGGTTTGGAGAGAACTCCAAAACCATTTCTATGACTATTATTTCTACCTAGCACTGGAATACTATTTGAATTAATCGAAACAATTGTAATAAGAAAATTTATCCTGATTTAGTGTCTTCAAGACCCCCACTTCTTCACTCAGAGGAACTACCGATCCCAACATTTCATTAGCTACCAGAGCTTAGTGAGGATGAATATTGTCCTTCTGATCCTCTTTTAGATAACTGTGAAGATAACAGTGATTATGAGGAGACGTCATCAATGCCTAAATTTTTCAACCAGGTTGATTTAAATGATTTCAAAAGAGATTTCAATGTTTTAAAAGAAGCTTCTGAATTACTGGTTGGTTTCAAGATTAAAAAACAAAAATTTATTAGAACAAAGAGCCAAATTTACATTTTATCACACAAGACAAAATTGTCTACTACCCTTCTTCTCTTAAAAAAAACAATCTTGTATTTTGTCATGAATTTAGAGGGCTGTTAGAAAAGTTGGTTCTTCCTAAATATTTTCCAGATGATTGTCCTTGGACAGCAAAGAAGTTACACAAAATACTATTGTTTTTATATTTTGGGATAGCAGGGATAAAACATACCACTAGATTAGAAAAGAGAGGCCTAAGAAAGAAAATATGGATGTTGGAGAAAGGAATGTCATTAATAACACTTTAGTTGGGCAAAAGAAAATCATACTTTCTGCACTGCATATCAAGCTTTGTCCTATGAAGCAGTTTGTGTAAATTCTCCATAAGAACGGGTTAGGATTTGCATATATAAGATAAAAACACCCGAATTCAGTTATGAAGATATTGAAGCAGGAATATTTAACGGACAAAAAATAAGACAACTGATTAAAGACCCTGCTTTCATAAATTCAACGAATGAGTCTGAATAAAAAGTCTGGACTTTATTTGTGGCTTTTCACAAAAACATTCCGGGCAAATGCAAAGGAGAAATTTATGTAGAACTCGTAAATGAAAAACATAATAGTTTTAAATCTCTTGGGTGTACTAGAAGCATTAAATTGCACTATTTACATTGCCACTTAGAGCATTTTCTTGAAAATAAAGAAGGCACAAGTGATAAACAGCCCGAAAGATTTCACCCCAATATTAAGACTATGGAGGACCGCTACCCAAAAAGATGAGATACGCAAAGGGTTTCAGATTACAGTTTGAGTTTAAAAAGACACTGTTCTAAAATATATTCCAGAATGTCACGGAAAAGAAGCTTCCGAAGCATTCAATGAGTATCAGTTTCATCAGTGACATTTTTCTCTATTTTTGTGATTAAAAATATTTGTATAATATAATTAAAAAATTATTATTTGAATTTGTGTATATCATAATAATAAAAACTAACATTTGTGTATTATAAAAAATAAAAATCCTGTATTTATTTTATTTTTACATACATTTTTTAATACATGAATTTACCTTAAAATAATGAAACATATATTTCACAAAAACTTGTTTATCTTAAAAAACTGAGCTGATAGAGAAAAACTAATGCCATATTTTAATTCAAGACATCAAATTCATATAAAATCAGCTAAAAATACCCCGGCACCAAAACAGCTGTTGACCAGTGTAATCAAAAGTTATAAGAAACATTTTCTCAATAGACATTAGTAATGCATTAAAATATTTACCAACAAACTCGTAAATTTCCGTCTGATTGAAAGCATAATAACCTACTTTAGTGCTTATTTCAAAATGGTTTCATTTTCAATCATAATTATTATAATGAGATTCTAGGTATTGCTTTAGTTTATTGCTGTCTGCAATCGCGCTCCTGATAATAAATGATAAATCACATATATCGTTAGTAAACCATTTTTTTTTTCTTTTTCCAATTTAGTGTCGGAAATATTACTACGCCATTAAACCACTTCGTCGAATATCATTTATATTATTTCATTTTACTGAACACTATATTAAAAAAAAATAATACATGTGGCAATCAGGGGCTGCCGCGGTAAAACTATTGCATAGCATTTTTTATCAACTTATGCAATTATAATTATTTAATTATTTTTTATTTATGTAGTATTTTTGTCTATGATATTAATTCAAGTTACACTTTTTGAGCGTGATGACCGATAACAAAACATTTTTTTTTCTTTTATTGAATAAATGAGAAGTTAATATCGTTTAAAATATTTTTATTATCTTACAATACATGTAGGTTAATCAGGAATTTTTATCATTGAAACTCTATGTTTATGGTAGCTGAAATAAGAAACATAAATTTGAGACATGATATTTTCTAAATATCTGAAAAATACCACGTGAATGTCTGCCGAAGTCTGCCAAACTGAAACGACGTTAGCCGGAGTGTTAGGATTTTTTCTCCTCACGGAGTTTCTAGATTCTTCTAGATTCTTTCTAGATTCGCCACGATCAAAGCCCGCGATAAAAGATATGCAATAGGTTAATAAATTACCAAACAAAATCTGACCGCACTACGAAAAATTAGATCGCCAGTTATAAGCATTTTAAATTTTTCGACCCTCACCGAGGGGAATCTCCTGTCACCAAAAATTAACACAGACTCATAAAAAATTACCAAACAAATTTCGCCGCGCTACGAAAATTAGATCGCGAGTTACAAGCATTTAATTTTTTTCGATCCTCACCGAGGAGGATCTCCTGTCACCAAAAATTACACTGTCTCATAATAAATTACCATATTAAATTTGGCCGCGCTACGAAAATTAGATCGCGAGTCATAAGCATTTTAAATTTTTCGACCCTCACCGAGGGGAATCTCCTGTCACCAAAAATTAACACAGTCTCATAAAAATTACCAAACAAAATTTCGCCGCGCTACGAAAATTAGATCGCGAGTTACAAGCATTTTAAAGTTTTTCGACCCTTACCGTGGGGGATCTCCTGTCACCAAAAAGTAACACTGTCTCATAATAAATTAATAAACAAAATTTGGCCTCGGTACAAAAATTATATCGCGAGTTATAAGCATTTTAAATTTTTCAACCCTCACCGTAGAGGGTCTACTGTCACAAAAAATTAACATTGTCTCATAATAAATTACGAAACAAAATTTGGCCACGAGTTATAAGCATTTTAAATTTTTCGACCCTTACCGTGAGGGGGGGGGGAGTCTCCTGTCACCAAAAATTAACACTGTCTCATAATAAATTAATAAACAAAATTTGGCCGCGCTACAAAAATTAGATCGCGAGTTATAAGCATTCAAAATTTTTCGAATCTTACCGTGGGGGGGTCTCCTGTCACCAAAAATCAACACTGTCTCATAATAAATTACCAAACAAAATTTGGCCACGAGTTATAAGCATTTTAAATTTTTCGACCCTCAGCGTGGGGTGGGGTTTCCTGCCACCAAAAATTAACACTGTCTCATAATAAATTAATAAACAAAATTTGACCGAGATACAAAAATTAGATCGCGAGTTATAAGCATTTTAAATTTTTCGACTGTCACCGTAGAGGGTCTCTTGTCACCAAAAATTAACGCTAAATCATAATAAATTACCAAACAAAATATGGCCGCGTTACGAAATTTAGATCGCGAGTTATAAGCATTTTAAATTTTTCGATCCTCACCATGGGGCGGGTCTCCAATCACCAAAAGCTACATTATCCACCCTTGTTTTATCTTAAGACGATTCTTTTCTATACACATTCTAAAAATTTGGAAAAAAAATTATATTTAATTATATATTTTTTATTTATGCCGTTTTATTTTGGCTTTGATATTAATCACAAGTTTTTTTCTTTTTCTTTGATATTAATTCAAGTTACACTTTTTGAGCGTGATGACCCATAAGAAAACAATTTTTTTTTCTTTTATTGAATAAATAAGAAATTAATATCGTTTAAAATATTTCTATTATCTTACAATACATGTAGATTAATCAGGAATTTTTATCATTGAAACTATAGATTTATGGTAACTGAAATAAGAAACATAAGTTTGAGACTTGATATCGTCTAAATATCTGAAAAATACCGCGACAATGTCTGCCGAAGTCTTATGAAGGATACCGCGCCGAAGTCTGCCGAACTGAAACGTCGTTAGCCGAGTGTTAGGTTGTTAGGAGTGTTCGGTTTTGCTGGTTACGGAATTTCTACATTCGGTCGCCGCGCTCAATGCCCGCGATGGCCGTATGCAATAGCTTAAAGACCGTATGCAATAGCTTAAAAAAGATTGTGTCATACGTTTTCATTAAAGAAAGAACTTCGATTCAAAAAAGACTTTAAATAAATGTACATTTGTATCAATTTGATTGGTAAATATTCGCGATTACTGTGCATTGTTTATTTTCGTTGCCAATTATTTAAAATTAATTTAGTTTGGGTGATATTTTGAAGCCTTTAAATTTTTGATCTGTGATAGCAGTTACTATTTATCAACCAATATGCGTGTTGCGGAGCATCAGTAGTGGAATTATAAAAGTTTTAAAAGACCAGGAATCATTTTTTCCTCTAAAATTAATTTCCACTTACGAATTTTAATAAACATTCTTTCACACATTTTTTTGAATGTTTAAAGCATTTTTGTTGCTTTCACACACCGAAAACTATCGAGTATTTTCTGTCAGAGTCAACTTCTCAGTAATCTTCGCAATACTTGAAGAAAAAGGACAATATTTCGGATTAAATGTTGGCCACGAACCCAGTACCGAAAGTAAGCAGTAGAAATGTGCAGTAAGAAATAAAAATTGATTTAAATTAAATTTTACTATTTAAAATCATATTTTTCCAAAGAAAATGTTTAATGTATAAATATGTAATACTCTCCTTTCAAAACACTCTATGATTTTCAGGGTTTTGAAAGTCTCTTTAAAATAGAATTTTTTTTATTTATAAACAGAATTTTTTATTTATTAGCATAAATTTTAAAATATCATAATTCTTATCTTTAAACTACCGTTGGGAGTCTATGTCGCTTCTACTTTCCTTTAATTCTAAAAAATAACATCAAATATATAACGAGTATCATGAAAAGCTTCATCTTGTAAGAAGATTTTCATGTTACTATAACTGACAATGGCAAGTTTCTTGTATCAGAAAAATTTTCTCTCCTTATTCACCGGCAATAACGAGTCATTTTTTAAAAATCTAATTTTAAAGTAATGCAAATATAAAAATTATGTATGCTTCAGAAAATCCATTTTTATATTTTCTAATTTATAAATGAATGAGCTTTTCATGAAGGTCTGAGCCCTTGACATAATTAAAAATCATGATCCTGAACTCGAACCTCATTTTAAGCAGGAAATGTTCGAGAAAACTGTCATTCCGCGTGGGTGAACCCGAGCATGAAAACAGCCTTCGACCGCACCCTGATGGATTTCACGGGTACTGAGGCATTCTTATATTTAAAACCTATTAACATGATTTTAAACAAAAAATAAAAACAACGTTATTCTGAGATTTTATCATTAGTCAAAGAAAAAATAGCTCACCGGTTGTTATTATGTTTCATTTTTCAAGAATCCAAAATAAACAAACAAACCAAAAAATTATGTCTCAAATTATAATAAAAATAATGATATAGTAACAAATAAAACCTAAAAAAATTCCACACTTCTTTTCACTTAAAATTTAAAGTAAACTTTTAAAAAAATACAATTTAAAAAAATATTAAACATAGGCTTTATTCTGTAGAGTATTCTAAAACTCTCGATTTACCCTGGGGATGTTTTCGCGATGCAATCTGAATTTTGAAAAGTAAAGTCCTAAATGAAAACATTGCTTTCAGAACTAATATATGAAGGATAATCTTTTATTTGTTATTGTATTAGAAAGAAAAGTAATTTTGTTTCCTGGAGGAAAACTTTATAGTTATTTTATGTTCTGAAAGGATTATGTTTTTTCATGGAATTTTGTATGTATTTTCAAAGAAGTCTCTTAAAAAATGCCTTTGGAAATACGCTAGTTTTTGATATCACATGAGGTTCATATATGTAATTTTACATATTATTTCTTTTTATAATCATTTCTCCTTAATCATTTATAATAACATAAGCTGTTGGTTATTTGTAATAAAATTTAAAAAATATACAGTTTTTAGATTATCTGTTAACCACACACAATCGACCGTTCACTTAATAAAATTATACAAGAAATAACTACAAAATTTCTATTACTTATAATTCTAATAAAAATACACGTTATTTTCAATGTGAAATATCGAAACAAAAAGTCTTAATTACGTCTCCTATTAGTCATATCTTATTTATGTAAATTATAGGCAAAGAAAAAAAATCCTGATATTTAAGACACGATCGCAGTGCACGTATTTATCATTTTATTTTTTCCAGTTTGAAAGAGAAGAGAAGGAAAAACGTTTGTATTACGCGTTGGTTACCTAAAAGTGTGGACCCTGCAGTTTAACATGATTTAGTCTCCTCCTCTTTTTAGTTCTGGTAGTGGTTTGAAAAAAAAGAATTTTTTTAGTTTCATTTCACCACAAAAAGAATTTTTTCTAGTGCACATAATGTGATGTTGAAAGCTTACATTTGTTGAATAACCTTTTGTTTTGACTTTTTTAGAACTATATAAATCGTAAAGCATTAGACTTAGAATCATCATCTATGCCCTAAAAAAGGCAAGGCTGACTTTTCAGGTGGCAGTACATCAAAGCTAAATATTGGTTCTGGAAGATGGAGAAAAACTTAAGCTACACTGGTGTCCAAAATTTAAGCATAATTGGTAATTAAGTAATTATTTTTAAGTATTGAAAGAAATATGAATCGGAATGTGCTGAAACTCCAGGTGTGTAAACAAAATAGTACACGTCACATATTTTCGTGAAGAGTTTTCCCCGAAATCGAACAGGGGACCGTCAACAAATTGAAAAAGAACAAAGATCTTTTGGATAACCCTGTCAAAACTAATGTAGCAAAAGCGTTCAAACTGCACATTATGATTAATTGGCTTATTGTAATGTACTGTGTTAATTTGTACAAGGATAGCATGTACACTCGTAGAGAAAATAAGGTTTTTATAAAAACAGTCCTAAATTTTTCCAAGTTTTTTGCTTATAATTTACAGAGTTCTTATTATAAAATAATGTTCTTTTCTGAAAATATGACAAACATCATTGTACACAATAACCCTGTCATCAGAATTTAAAAATAATAAAAATTGTATGAAAAATGAGTATGTTTAGTAAATAATATTTCATTGCGCATGCGTCAACGATATCAAAATGTCATTTGCATATTGTGTTAGCTAAATGTATAGAGCAACTTCTGTAAAAGTTTCAAAAACATAGCTTGAAAACTCTGAAAATGGGAGCCTATAGAATCAACTCAAAATCAGTTATTCCTAAAGGAAGCAAAAAAATCAGGGGTTTTACCTAAATATAGTTGTACGCGCAATATATTGTTGGCACTAAACAATGGAATATGGATACAGCCCCTCATCTTGTTGCTTCATTTAGGGAATAAAGGATTTTGATCTCCTTCTATCAACGATAATTTTCAGAATTTCTAAGCTATGTTTTTGAGACTTTCACAAACGTTGCTCTATACATTTAACTAACATAATATGCAAATGAAATTTTAATAGCGTTCACGATGCACAGTAAAAAATTATTTAGTAAACCTGCTCATTTGTCATACAATTTTTATTATTTTTTAATTCTGATGACAGGGTATTGTGTACAATGATGTTTGTCAGTTTTTCAAAAAAGAACACTATTTTATATTAAGAACTCTGCAAATTATACGCAAAAAACTTAGGACTGTTTTTATAAAAACCCTAATTTCTCTACGAGTATACATGCTATCCTTGTAAAAATTAACACAGAACATTACAATAAGCCAATTAATCATAATGTGCAGTTTGAAAGCTTTTGCTACATTAGTTTTGACAGGGTTATCCAAAAGATCTTCGTTCTTTTTCAATTTGTTGACGGTCCCCTGTTCGATTTCGGGGAAAACTCTTCGCGAAAATATGTGAAGCGTACTATTTTGTTTACACACCTGGAGTTTCAGCACATTCCGATTCACATTTCTTTCATTACTTAAAAATAATTACTTAATTACCAATTATGCTTAAATTTTGGACACCAGTGTAGGTCTAATAACTTTTCAAAAGGTAAAATACTGTTAAAACCCTCTACAACAATTTCTGAAATAAAAAAAGAAACATTATTAATGAATGTTTATGTAAGGATCAACTGCCACATGCTTCAAATTTTTCAATGAGTGTCAAGATTTTTTTTGCTAGCGCTGTATATATAAAAAAAAACTTCGTGAACATGCACTAAAAATATTTAATTGCTTAAAAGATATCACATTATTAAAAACACATTAAAAATACATTAAAAAACTATATTAGTATGTTTGAACTCATTCATTGAGTCATCATCAGAATGCATAACAGAAAATTTGAAAAAAACTACGCACATGAAACCCGGGAAGAAAATAACAAACACACATATGAAAACTGCTTTATCTAGACTAAAACAAAAGGAGACCTTTAGCATAGTGGTCAACGAGAGAAGATACAGAATTTACAGATCTAATATTTATTTATTTACATTTATTTATAAAAACGTACATTGAGATTTCTTCAAGTTATTCGAAGTTTTACAACAATGTGTTATATTTTCGCAAGCCAAATAAATGAATTGAGCGGTTGGGAAACTTCCGGAGATACAGTATAGAGCATTGCAGACGATAGCGAAAATATCGTATATTCTATGTTAACTTATATTTAATATTTTTTACCAGTCTTCTTGTGGGTTGTGCTTGTAGTTTTTATGTTATACATTCAGATGATGGATTAAAAATGAATTGAAACATATCAGTACAGCAATTAAATTTATTTTTATATGTTTGTAATACAGTAATACCTTTTAAGCAATATTATTGAAAAATATGCAATGTTTTTTATACCTATATAAATAATTTAATACTATTAAAATTCTTCAAAAAAATCAAAAAATACAATAAATTCATATATTAATAACAGACTCATTATTTTTTATGACTTAAGTCTTGGCATGTAATGTCAAATAAATTTAAAAAATCTGTTACGAGATTTAGACCTTGTATATTTTAAATCTTAATATTTGCAAATATTATTTAATGATATAAAAAGCATATTAAGGCAAAATTACTATTCACTAAAACTAATTTTTGATAAATTTCAAAAAGTTCTCAATTATATAATGAAATAGAATTCTTTTTAAATATCATGTACTAAGTTATGGCTTTGCTTGTTTTGATTGAATTTTAAAGAAAAAAATGCTTACATTTTAAATACACCAACTTATAGATTTTTGAAATGGCATCATCGATTTCATATTAAAGTTAATTTATTTAACAGACTATATTATACTTATTTTTCTATTATTCATGTTCAAACAGAAATACAAATGAACTTCATAACGTTAAAAATAATTGGCTTAAATCTTCGGTGTACTTAACAATACTACAATTATTAATACTCAATAATTATACAATTTTAATATAATTGTATGATTAATAGAATATGTATATTAAAATAAAATTTAAGAATTATGATGATGAAAATGGTAAGTGACACATTCATCATTTTCAGAAAATAAGTTTTAATACGATGAAAGTAATTTCCCTTCAAACTAAAAACATATTAACTTACTTTATTGTTTATTTGTGACCAATTTTTTCTAATAATTACGTTAGTGACGTTCTCGCTTGCTTTAGATTATTGTTATCTTGTTATTGATACCTGAAAAATAAAAACTAATCACATCTGTCGTCAGCAAGCCATTTCTTTTTCCATTTACCAATTTAATATCGAAAATGATAGACTTATTTTAATCATTTATGGAATGAACATGTTTGCTAATATGCCAGTAAACAATAGATTTAAAAAAAGTTTATGTCATAACTTTTCTTGAATTAAAGCAAATCTATCAGGAATTCGGATGTGATTCTAAAATAACATACTTTTCTAAAAATTATATGATAAATATTCACGATCGATGAGCTTGTTTTTTACATCTACCTGTATTCGAATAAAACTTAGTTTGAGGAAAATAATTAAACGGAATTACTAATCATAATTGGAAAATGTTTCTTCGAACGGTAATATATCTTCAACGATGTTTAAATACACTTTATGTTCGGTATAAATAGAAACATATTACAAAAATTGTTAGCGTTCATCTGCAACAACTATTAATAAATATTCAATTGACCACTTACATTTACATTTTCAAATTTTCCTGATTTTTCTAATTCATTCCTAAAAATTATGATACACACTTTTTTTTATACAGAACTTTATAAAAAAATGACTTTTAAAATCGTAAAAAAAACTTTAACATTCATCGAGTATAGATTTGTGCAGCTGAAGATTTATTTACTCTTTGAATCAAGCGCATTTTCTCTATAAATCTATTTAAACATAATTATTTATCATAATTTGAAAATAATTCATCTAAAGGACGTGTGCTTACTTATAGTTTAAAATGACTGTATTTATATACTCAGTTTTCAAAACGTTATTTTGCGACATACATTTATAGACATTTAATTAAGCACTTATTCGTTCACAGTTTTTTGATTTATCAGTTTCAATTAAAAATTAATAATGGAAACTTTTAACATGAAAATAACATTTTATCTGCTGGCATTAGCCAAGCATTTAAGTATATATTTCAAGCGCGCAATCTTTCGTCAGATTAAAAACATAATAACTTACTTTTTGCTTATTTCATAATAGTTTCATTTTGAATAATTACATTAATGACATTTTTGCTGTAGCTTTAGTTTATTGCAATCTGCATTCGCGTACCCGAAAATTAATGATAAATCAGATCTGTCACCAGCAAGCCGTTTCTTTCTCCATTTAACAATTTAGTATCGAGAATATTTTACCGACATTTAAGCGTTCATAGCACAGACATCATTGGTAATATTTCGTATTTGTGGGCACATGATGTTAACAAGCATTTATTCAATATATAGTCGTAACAAAAGTAAATTTAATCACAGTTCAAAATTGATATTAGATAAATATACATTTGTATCGATTTCATCGATACGTATTCACTATTAATATGCCTGTTTATTTTCATCTACGTTTATTCGAATTAAATTTAGTTTGTGTAACATTTAAAAGAATTATATGTTTTTCATGTGTCAACACTGGTATTTATTAACAGATTTGAGTGTCGCCTACACCTGATATCGAAACCGGGTCAGAGCGAGAAAGATTCTAGAAAAATTGTTATTCCGCAAGGCTGATCTGAGACTGAAAAAAAGCCTGAATTGTGGCCTTCTCAAGTTCACGGTGTTTGACTGAGCAATTCTCATCTATAATAAATATTAACAATAGCCTTTTAGTTAGAAAATACACCTTTATTTTGAGATTTTTATTAGTACTTTTTGAAAAAAATAACTCGTCGGCTGTTTATGTTTTAAGAATCCCTCTAAAATACACATGTTTACCACGTAATATAAGAAAACTTTCATATAATGAAAAATAAATCTAAAAGAGTTTCGCACTTCTTTTCTTATAAAAGTTAAAGAAATATAAAAAGAAAAAAATCTATTTTTTAAAATATTAAACATATACTCTATTCTTTAGGGAATTCTAAGACTCTCCAATTACCCTGGGGATATTTTCGCAATGCAGCCTGAATTTTGAAAAGCAAAGTCCTGAATGAAAAAATGGCTTTCTGAATTAATACGTGAAGGATAATCTTTTATTTGTTAATCTATTAAAAAAGTAATCTTGTTCCCCGGAACAAAAGATTATAGTTACTTTATCTTCTGAAAGGGATTATATTTTATTTTCAAACAAGTCTTTTTAAAAATGTCTTTCGAAAACGCTAGTTATTGATTTCAAAGGAGCTACTCAAATGTAAAATTACATATTATTTCTTTCTTAATATTTATTCAAAAAAAAAAACAAAAAACAAATAGAACTATTAATAAAACAGAATAACGTTTATTTTTCAAACAAAATGTCAAGATATGGACTTCTTAGAATTTGGACTTTATGGGTTTTTTAACCGACTTCAAAGAGGAGGTTATGATTTCGACCTGTATGTATTTGTTGTTCACGCATAACTTTTGCAAATATGAACCGATTTTGATAATTCTTTTTTTGTTTGAAAGCGTATGAGGCCCATGTGGTCCCATTCGAATTTCATAAAAATCTGATAATTAGAACTTTTTTAAAAATAAAAACTTAAAATTTCAAATTCATTTTGAAGCAATCGACCAATTAGAAGTGTTCATTTTGCATGCTTTTATGTTACTCTTACATAGACACACGATCTTTTCATTGTTAAAAGTTTGAAGTTTTTGCTGCATCGTCACTCCACCTCTTTTATGGAATATCTCTATTTTGACCAATGAGAATTCACCATAATACAATGAAGTAATCATTTTCTATAAAAGCGATGGATTGACGATAAAGTAAAAGTTTCAAATTTTTAACAGTATTCAAAGTGCAAAATCCTAACTGGACGAGGGCCAGGATTCACATAAATTTTGTGCTGTGTGCGAAACGAGATTTATTAACAAGAAAATTTATTTAAAACATTGAAAAATTTGCTAAAATTTAGGCTTGTGATTCGTTAATCTGGTTTCGCAAACAGCGCAAATTCTACCTGGATTCCGGACAAGTTCTCTTATGCAAGAAAACGGAAATATAGCATCTAGGGGATATAGTGTGGAAATCGGCTATCTCAGGGCGTGTTCAGAGCAACTTACAAAAGTTACCAATGTTACCGACCGATTGTAGGGCAGTACGAAAGCAAATTGTGGCATCAATGAAAACTATTCTGTTGAATTGTAGCTAACGCCACACTTTGCTTTGATTTTCATTTCGTACTTGTCTACAATCGGTAAGTGGTCGGTAAGTAACCGGTAAGTTGTGCTGAACACGCCCTCTGTAACACTCAAAAAAAGTGCTAAAATGTTATATGCTTTAAATGTGCAACAATGCTAATGAAATTTAAAGATAGAAGCGACATCTGCAGAGCATTTTCTAAAAATGCAAGAATTATTGCTAGTCTAGATAATGTATCACGAAAATGCCGCAGATGTCGCTGTGATCGACACTTTGGAATTCATTAGCATCGTTGCACATTTAAAGGATACAAATTTTTAGCACTGCTTGCATTATAAAAAATTGAACCCTTTTGCTGCATCGTCATTCCATCGCTCTTATAGGAAACGATTACTTCGCTCTATTATGAAGCATTCTCATTGGTCAAAACAAAGAAATTCTGTAAAAGCGATGGAGTAACGATGCAGCAAAAGGGTCAAATTTTTTACAGTGTCGATAGCAGATTTTCACTCCATGTATTCCAGACTCTCTCCTTCGAACAATGAAAAGTTCTCAAAAATGAAGGCTTATGATTGGTCAATCTTGTTTTGCTTAACAGCGAATAATCCTTTTGGATCCAAACCACTGTTGCAGATATGCTAGTTTTTTTCCAAAGTACGAAATCTTAGCTGGAACAATTCTCGTATCCACCAAAGTGAAAGATCCACATCGATCCAGACATGAGAATTCGATACCGAAAAGCTGAAAATTCATCTCTAAAGAGCCTTACACGTTAAAGCAAGAGTTTCTGTGTATCATAGTGCTTGTTATGCCAGATTCACAAAGTGATTAAAGTACATTGCTATGTGCTAGATTTACATTTGGACAAATATAAATGACGAAAAATTTTGATAAGTTTACCATTGAAAATAAACTAGTTAACTTCTTTCACCCATAAAACAAACTCGTTCAGGCGACTACCGCCAAGTTCTGGAATAAAAATTCTTAAATTTTCTGTACTTTGGAAAACTGTGTTTATCAAAGAACATTCTTAACTTCAAATATTACTACTTTCATATAGACGCATGTTGAATCATAGTGTGATTTTGATAATAGCTTCCTTTTTAGTTTTTATGACTGAAAAGGGTATTTTAATACATACGAACATTTAGATTTACTTTGCTATGCATTAAATCATAGAAGCAACTTGACGCTCTCTGATTGTGTACGCGTACTTTAAACTGTAAAAAATCTGACCCTTTTGCTGCATCGTCACTACCCCGCTTTTATAGAATATCTCATTTTTGATCTATGAGAATGCTCTATAATAGGCTGAAGTAATCGTTTTCTATATTAGCGGTGGAGGGACGATGCAGCAAAAGGGTCAAATTTTTAACAGCGTACCCTGTTTAAATTATCTTGAAAAATTACCACTGTTTTTAAAGACCATCTATTTTCTGGCCAATGAAAACGCTCCATAGACGTTTTTAGATCGCTCTCATTAGACAGAAAATAGATAGCTTTAAAAACAAAGGTAATTTTTCACAATAATTTTAACGTATACTGATGGATTGTCAGCTTTTCAATGCCCATTTACGAAGTCTGTAGGTTTCAATGTGGACCTTAAGGCACTACACTAGTCTCAGAAAAAGACTCGGATGTTAGTGTAAAGACTATAGGTGTGTTCCTTTCAAATATCTCGCTCAAATTTTAATGTATTTACATGATTTTTTTTTGCATAGGATAGCCGAGGATGATCTATAACCGGCCTAGTTTTTACTTCTTCGATTTTGCTTATGTATGTTTTATATAATGATAGTTTCAGTTTCAGAACCGTTTAAACCGGTTTTGAAATTTAAAATAAGTAAAAAAAAAAAAAAAAAAAAAAACCTGAAACAAAAATTGAAAAAGTAAAAAGTAGGCCGGTTGTAGAATATCCTCAGCTATCCTATGCAAAAAAAAAAAAAAAAAAAAAAAAAAGTAAAAATTTTAAAATTTGAGCGAGATATTTGAAAAGAACGCCCCCCATAGACTTCACATTATCATCCGGGTCTTTTTCTGTGCCTAGTGTGCGGCCTTAAAGTTTGCTGGATGCGATAAATTTCCGAAATGTTAAAGCTTAAATGGACAAGTTCTCGCATCCACTAAAGCGGAAATAAACATCGATACCAATCGACATCCTTAAGTTGTTGAAAAGATGAAAATCCTTTAGTATATATTTTGCTCCGGATGAAAAAATTATCTCTATAATATCAGTGCAAAATAAAGTGCATAGATATGTGTTACAAAATTATCTTTAGATTCAGATTTGGTTACCGGATTAGACACCAGAATGATTTCAGATTTTGTTCATGTAGAATTCCTCGATGTGTATATGATGACACATGGAGCACAGTATACGATTGATTGAAAAGATTCTGGACAAAAATGAGTCATCAAGGGGGTCCTTGTGGCCGAGTGGTTAAGACACCACGCTTCTAATCCCTTGAGAGCGTAGGAGATTGTGGGTTCGAATCCCACTGGCTCCGTTGCACACACTCTTTATGCGTAGCTCCCGGCTGTACTTTTCTTGTGTCGTAATATTTCCTTGTGCTATCTTGTCCTTGTATGTCCACGAATTCGTAAAATAATAATTTGTATTTATGTCTGTGTAGAAATAAAGGATCATTCGGCGTACAATCGAATTCTACCAGGAAATCATCATCAAGTTTTATAATAGAAAATGCTTAGCATTGCGATACATTGTTAAAAATTTAACTTTTGCTGCATCGTCACTCCATATCCCTTTTATGGAATATCTCATACATACACTGTAAAAAAATTTACCCTTTTGCTGCATCGTTACTCCCCCGCTTTTATAAAATATTTGTCTTTTGACCCATGAGAATGCTCCATGATAGGCTGAAATAATCGTTTTCCATAAAAGCGGTGGAGTGAGTTTCAAATTTTTAACAGTTTAGTTGGGACAAAAGCGTCCGTGAAAAAAGTATTTGGGCATCGAATGTTGTCACTCTCTTATAGATGCAGCCAAGTACAGGTTATGATTTTCGGATTCCTCGTCGAATCATCACCGCTCATTTCCGATGCCTTTACTGCATTTATAGGAATTAGATTGTTGTTGTTTATCTGTTGAATCATAGAGCGATTTTTGTTAAAATCTTTCTTTTTGCTTTTTCTGACTGAAGGGGGAGTACTTTTGACTACACTAGAAAAGTATTTTACTATTCATTGATATATGGAGTCATTTTGCTGTTTACTCATACATGGAAGTGCTTTGCCGCGCGCTTATGTGTAAGGACACTTTACTTGAGGCATTGTCACCTTTCGATAACCACTTCCTATGTCCGTACGATTAGATGTTGACTTTAAGGTTTCATGAATGCGGTAACTTTTCGTCGTGCCAGATCTGAAGAAGTTACCACATCCAGAAAACCTAAAGATTCACAACGATTCTAACCGATATTGTAAGTGTCTTTTGAAAAGTTGGCAATCAAACAGTGACAAGTAAAGATAATACATCAGAACTCAGCAAAGTGCGTTCATTAGTAATGCGTTGCAAAGAGCCATCATATGTCAGTACACATAATTATGTATTACGGTATAAATAACTAAAAAGTAGGAAATAAATTTAACTTTTTCCAAAAAATGTATAACCGACTCCAAAAAAGCGCTAAAAAGAATTAAATAATTCTATAAAATTCTCTAATGACAAATCGTTATCCAATAGCCACACATTGACTATCATGTACCGGTATAAAACGGTTAAATTTAATATATAGAATTTAATATCCACCAAACATAGATTTTCCAGGGAATATTTTTTACAAGAGATTAATTTACATATTTTTGATTTAATTTTTGAATATATACATATAAAAAGTAAGGAATTACTTTTTGAAGTTGGCGCCAAACTATCTTAAGTATAGTAAGAATTGTGGATATATTATGTCTAGTACCATAAATAAAATGGGGAAATCATTATCGATTATGATTGTTTGGCACCAACTTCAAACAGTAATTCATTACTTTTTATATGTATATATTGAAAAATTAAATCAAAAATATGTAAATTAATCTCTTGTAAAAAATATTCACTGGAAAATCTATGTTTGGTGGATATTAAATTATATATATTAAATTTAACCGTTTTATACCGGTACATGATAGTCAATGTGTGGCTATTGGATAACGATTTGTCATTAGAGAATTTTATAGAATTATTTAATTCTTTTTAGCGCTTTTTTGGAGTCGGTTATACATTTTTTGGAAAAAGTTAAATTTATCTCTAGCAGCATTGATGTCATATGGTCAAGTGTTTGCTTAAAAAATTACTCCAAATACTATGAAAAAATTACTTAAATTTCTAATGATAATACATATTGATTTTATTTTTAAAAAAATCTATATATGGAATATTTTTCGTAGCAATGCCAGGCTGCTAAATAATTATTTCAATTATGTTGAAATATTGTTAAAAAGAGGGGATGGTATGTTTTTTAAAAACATTATAGTTTCACATATTAATATCAGTCTCATTATGTTTATTATTATTATTCAATCTCTCGAGTTATTTACTTTTGAAATATTCAACAAAATATAAAAAAGGCACGAAATGTATCAAATCTTAAAATTTGCAAATATTTTTTAATGATATGGAAAGATGATTAAGGACAAATTATTTGTCGCTAAAATTAACTTTTATTTCTTTATTTTTATGTTTATCTCACATTACATTTTTTTCTAAAATCCTTCATTTAAAGAAAAGATTTTTTTAAAATTAATATCTGTACAGCTAAAATAAATTTTCTAAAAATATTATTTATAAATGTATTAAATAAATACTGTGTTTATATGAGATATTGCACATTTTCAAGAAAACGTTGGTATACTTAAGAAATATAATATAAATTTCGAAAAGAAAAGAACTGAATAACAACATTGTTTTCTAACTTTGATTTCTTTAAAATTTAAATTACGATATTTTAATATACTTACCTTTTTTCTTCAATTAAAAGACCCACGGACGTACTCTATGCATTTTAAGATTTGATTTGATAAAAACGTGCTCCAGAATAACAGTGAATAAAAATAAAGATCACATAAATATCACAGAGTAAAATATCTTTAAAATGTATATATTAAATAATAAAATAGCTTTTTTCAATCAAAAATTGAAACTGGTAAACTAAAGATCTTTTCCGATTTGGATTATGCTGATTGTTAAAATTTTTTCTAGCAGAAAATATATTTCATATTCAATAAATTGATATATCGTTAATTCCAACAAAACTAAAAAAAATAAAATCTAAGCATTAAGCTGCAGTATTTATAATCACAAAAAATGCATGTTACTTGCACTAATTAAAACAAATGTTTTCAATATTTTTTAGTATCTGATAATCCGAAGTTTAACATTTTTATAATTATACTAGCGGCCTTCGCCCGCTACGCTGGTTGGTTTATCTAATGAAATCTTGAAGAACATGAAATATCAATTTTATTATATTCGAAAAATTGTACCATCATTAAAATGACTAAACAGCCGTTTAGTTCAAAATGTTTTAAACTAAGCAAGTAAACAAATGTATTTTAATTGAGTTGAGAGATCTTTGCTTCTGAAGTATTCTTTTCGATCCATGGAGATAACTACATTTCGCTGCACTAAGGTGCTAATCTATAGAAATTAGCACCAGCTGTATAACTTTTTTTTATTGCAATTTTTATTAAAAACCCTTAACTTTTATTACAAACAAAAGGATTTCGCGTTTAAGTAAGGATTTTGGCATAATGCCCAACATATCTTCCTTGAAATTTATGGGTTGGATGTACGTTTTACGAAAATCAAAGCTTTCATTTTAAAATCTGCTTCAATGGAAATTGATTTAAAAACATAAAAAACTATTTAATCAATTCTTTCAAAATTTGTAATACTTTTAAATCATGTTTAGATAAAGAACTAAAAAATTGTTTGAGTGAAAGTACCCCAAAATCGGCGAGATATAAAATATTAATGTTCACAATGGCTTATATATCATTTTCCAATCAACCACTTAACCGATTTTTTCTATCTTTTCTACATAGTAAGATAAGAATCAGACATAGATTTTTAAAAAAAGCAAGTCGATAGTGCAAAAACTTTGGGAAATATAAAATATTTACTGTAATTTTTTTTAAACGAAGTTTCCAAAAAAAAAAAAAAAATCGAAAAAATCGAAAATTAAAAAAAATTACTCTGACATTATCAGATAAGAATGGGGATTCAGAATCCAGCGTTGTTTTTTGTTGGAGTTTCATAGAACTGCCAAGATGGGAATTTAAAAATGCATTTCAAAAAAATTGCGAAAAAAACTCTGAAAATCGAAGTTTCGTAAAAAAATCGAAAAAAAAACACACACACACACACACAAAAAAAAATTATACGGTTAGTGCAAGAAAAGAACGAAGTATCCGAAAACCTAATTTTTTTGTTGCTGGTGTGTTTATAACTGTACCTACGGCAATTTAAAAACGAGAAAAACAGAGGGAGAAAGTTTCTCCCTCAGTTGATCTTTTTCGGATCGCCATTGCCGCCCAAATTGCAAACATGCATGGGCAAATCGGTTAAAATTTGAACGTGTCTGATTAGTTTTTAATTAATAATTAACGAACTAATTGGAATTTCGGGATGTGAATGGGCAACTTGTGATCCCCGGATTTTTTCCCTTCAATTCAAAACAAACGCGACGTTTCTCCGTTTCCGGGATGGGAGGAGATAGCGTCACATACATACATACATACAACATACGGTCGAATTTTAATAGTATAGATTAATAAAATACCTTTAATAAGAAAAATATCATTTAAAATATCACAAAAGAAAACTCAAAATTTATTTTAAACTAATTTTGTTTACAAAATAATCTCTATCGATTAAAAGCATTTTTTTATCCAATAACAATTAAACGTATTTTAGAACTCAGATTTTTTCGAGTTGCATAAAATATGTACTTTTATAATTACCACTTCTTTGTTAGATGTCATCTACAGTTTATGGGCAAATTTCTCATTGAATGTCGTGTATTTACAAATTCCATAGAACTATGGAATTTTTATTTTTATTTTCTTATACATTAAAAACATTCTTATAATAGTTAAATAATGTAAGAGATGTTTGCAGTTTTTTTCAGCAAGAAAGTAGTTAAAAAAATTACGTTCGAAAATGTGCTATTTATGAAAGCATTCACCATATACTCCACTATTATGTAGCATTCCTAAATTAAAAAATTACCTTGGGAATATTGTTGGAATCCAACTTAAATTCAACTAAAATCCAACTTAAAGCAAAGAACAGAGTGAGAATATTGCTTTATGATTTTAAATAAAATTGATAATATACATCTCTTACATTATATATATATGTATATATATATATATATATATTCTTTTCTTGCTATTCTCTTAAAATGTTAGAAATATAATCTTGATTCCAGCAGAAAAATTATATAGAAAATACATTGAAAAGTAATATATATTTAAAGTCATTCTATACGTATTAAATTGAAAGTTAAAACCAATGTACAAAATTCAATATTTTTGATATTCCTAAATAGAATTTTTAAAAATATGGTGCATTAAAATATGGCTCTGATTATTTTGATTGAAGTTAGAAGAAAAAAATTATTTATATATACTTTAAATACAAAAACTTTTTTTAAGTTGATTTAATTCTACGTAATCAACGATTTGATATTAATATTAATTTATTTAACAAAGTATTATAAGCTTAAATTTCATTTTTTTAAGCTCAAACAAAAATGATTATCAATTTCCTAACTTTAACATTAAAATAATATGAAACTTAGTTATCCATAACACCTCGAAGGTTTAAAATGTTACACTAATTTTAAAATGTAATTGAAGATTTTAGATGATAAAGAAGGTGGTAAGTGACACATTAAATATTTTCAGAAAATTAGCTTTATTGTGTATGCATACAAATATATGTGACATTTTGAGTTTGGGAGCCTATAGTAGTAGCCGCAAGACTCGCCATTTAATAGCACAGGATTCGTGGTGAGCGATTAAGGAAAAAAGTATGTAGGCATCATAGAAAACTAAACATTAGAAGCTCCACAATATTTTATTGAAATGCAGTCATATGGAGAGGGAAATGCTCTCGCCATTTCTATCAAAAAGAGAATATTCCTAAATGCTCCGCCGCAAGTCGCTTAAACCCGAAACATAGAATAAAAATCCATCCATTTCCAAGCCGCTGTAGCATAAGTAAAAATTTTTTTATGTGAACAGAAAATAATATTAAGTGTCGAGATTAAAATTGCAGAATCTATCTTCTGCAAACGAAAGTTTTATTTAAAAGATTAATATTTAACTAATTTATAATCGAAAGTAATCAAAATTTAAATATATTCCACAGACGATAATTTCACTCAGAAAAAACGAAAATAATTAAATTTATTGATACGCAATAAATATAAAACGCGAAGAAAAAAATAAAAAAAACGATATTTTACAAATGTATATTTTTGGAATAAATTTAAGAAGACATTCTTATAAAATGTTGATAGAAACAGGGAAAAAGTGAGTTTTATTAGGAATGTTAAGAAATGAAATTTAATATAGTATATTTTTAATTGTGAGTCATTTTATTGATTTACGCATAATAGAATAAATGCTTTTTCAGGCGAATTTAGAATTTATATCGTTTCAAAAAGATTAATAGATTTGATCTAATAACAAGCTTGTAATTTAATATGTTTAAATAAATACGGAATACTGTTATAAGAATATTAATATAGTAAAAGCCTAATTTTGGTGACATTAAACTTTATAATATTTTCCTCCCTCCCCCAAAAACCTTCTACCATTCGAATCCTGTCGACTTTATAATAAGAATGCGTCATTTTGAGATTGTGAATCAGTAGTATTAGCCGCAATTCTCCCCAATTCATAGCAAAGGATTCATTTTAGAGCATAGGATTTTAAATGATATATTTAAATGATATATAAAATGATTTGTATAGTAAATGAAATAAATGAAAAGTTTGTCTTTATAATTCAATGAGTGCAATTATAATAAAATATTGGAATAATATTATGTGACAGACCATATGCATCTGGCTAACATAAAAGTATGATTATCGCAAGTGCTAATGGTACATGACATGGGAAATGAAACGAGTAATTATAGTATAAAATCACTTTTTGTACAAGAAAATTAGAAAATACTCTGCATTGAGATTAACAAGCGAGTTTGGTGTCAACAAGAGTAATGCTGTCAACAGTACTGCTTTAAATTAAAGATAGTCATAATCAGGTTTTTAAGGGGTCAGCTATACCTTGAACTAACAAAATATGTGAAAAAGTTATCTCTGTAAGAATTGCGTCACTCTATATGTAATGGACTTTTAACTATTCTAACATTGAAAATCGCTGAATCATAAAGATTTATTTTCTCAATTAAAGTTATTGAAAAAGGTATGCACATATGCGATATTTTTTAATTTATAATCAAAATAATGCAATTTTTATGAATGATTAATTCTTGTATGCTTTAAGAGCACGGTTTTTCACATTTGAATGGTTAAAACAAACCAAGATTTATTTACCCATAAATAGATTTCTATTTATGGGTAGAGATAGAATTTGTTTCCTTTTGGTGTTTATTTATGAAAAGTTTCATTTCCAATAATCACTTTAATGGCATTATCGCTATTGCTTTAGTTTATTGCTATCTTGCTATCGCTCAGCTTAACATTAATAATAAATCACATTATTTGTCGTCCCCCAGCTAGTCATTTATTTCAACATTTACCAACTTAATATCGAAACTGATAGACCTAATTTAATAATTTATGGAATGAATATGATTGCTAATATTTGGTGTCAGTAAACACTATATTTCAACAAAATATTTTGTCATACTTTTTCAAGAAATACAGAAAATCTAATAGCAATTCAAATGTTATTCAAAATTAAGATACATTTCTACCATTTAATTGATAAATATTCACGATCCATGTGCTTATTGTTTACATCTACATTATTTTGAATTAAATTTAATTTGAGGTTAACATTTTAACGTAATTATTAATGACAATAGGAAATGTGATTTCGAAAGATAAATCTTTAAATAGACTTTATATTTGCTGTAATTAGAAACATATTTCAAACTTTGATAGCATTCATCTGCTAGAAATATTTATAAATATTCATTTAACACTTACTTCTTCACATTTTCCTCATTTTTCAAAACAATACTTGAAAATTATGATGCACACTTTTTTTAAGAACTTCATAAAGAAAGGGACATTTAAAATTGTAAAAATATTTGGCATTCACAGAGTATAGATTTATGAAGTTGCACTTTTATTTTCTGTTTGAATATCTTCAAACTACATTTTCTCTATAAACCTATTTAAACATTATTATTAAACGTAATTTGAAAATAATTCGTCGAAAGAAGTATGCTTAGTTATAATTAGAGTATTTAGAAACTCAATTTTCAAAGCGTTCTTTTGTGATATATATTATAGATATTTAATTAAGCACTTATTCCATCACAGTGTTCTGATTTATCAATTTCAATTAAAAGTTAATAATGAAAAGTTTTAACACGAAAATAAGATTTTCTCTGCAGGAATCAGTAAAGCATTAAAATATATATTTCAAACTCGCAATTTTCCGCCTGATTAAAAACATAATATCTTACTTTCGTGTTTATTTGATAGCAGTTTCATTGCGAATTATTACGTTAATGTCATTTTCGCAGTTGATTTAGTTTATTGCTATCTTCAACCACGCACCTAAAAATTAATGATAAATCACATCTGTAGTCAGCAAGCTATTTATTTCTCCATTTACCAATTTAGTATCGAAAATATTACGACGCCATTCAAGCAATCATGAGACAGACACCATTTTTATTATTTCGTTTTAGTGAACACTAGATTTTAACAAAAGTTTATGCAAAATACATTCGTTAAAGAAAGAAATTTTACTGCAAATCAACATTGATTCTAGACAAACATACATTTATATCAATTTTATACATTCACTAATAATGTGTCTGAAAATGTTCGCTATTAATGTGGTTGTTTGTTTTCATCTACGTTTGTTTTAACTGAATATAGTTTGAATGGTATTTTTAAAAATTATATGTTTTCATGCAATAGCAGTGTATTTATTAATAGATGTGTTTGTCGCTGATCATAGGTTCAGGAATTTTCAAATTCTAAGCCGCGTATTTTTTATAGTCAAGTTTCATCAACGAATATTAAGATACGTGGTTTCACGCAAATCGAGTTTAATTCTTTTAAGTATTTTTTTTTATTTTATGTGCTTAAAATTATACGTATATTATTTTCTATCAGCATCAAATTCTCACTAAGCTTGAAAATATTTCACGAAAAATGAGCATATTTGGTTATAGAAAATAAATCATCATCATTAAAGTCAATCTGTCAACAAATTCCATGGATTCATGACAGAACGCGATTGCCCAATATACGTAGGACAAAATTGTACTTGCTTTTGAAATATTTTTTCAAAATGAATTTTATCATTTAAAGTTATACTTTTGTATTAAATTAGTATTAATGCTGAGTATTACTTCATGATGACACTACTTGATATTCATGTTTTGGAACATGTTTTCAAAATGGTAAATGTATTATTTATAAACCATTAGGAGACACTTGGAAAAATGTCACTTCTTATCTTTAAAATGCCATTGCGAATCTATGTCATTTCTGATTTCCAGTAATTCTAAAAAAGAACATCAAATAGAAATTGATCAAAAAAGGATACAGCACGGTATATCATTGACCAAGCAAGGTTTAAATACACTGTAAAAAATCTGTTACTAAATTTTTTCCATGGAACTGGGATACCTCGATTTTTTTATGTAACAGCAATGACAAAAGCTCATGAAGCCAATAAACTTTAGCACTGTACATAAAAAAATCTATAAGGTTACTGAGATTGCTTTAATAAACTAGGATTCCTTGAGCTTTTTATGAAACAACTGCAATTTGCGTTACGCATAAACGTTTTATAAAATTACTCTAACAATAGTTAATTCTTTTGTAAAACTAAATTATTTTGTAGATTATCGCTTAGTAGATTTACGTCTTTTATTTTCTTTGACAGGGTATAGATAAAATTTTAGTAATCATAGAGATTTCTGTAATTTTTTAGGGGATAATTACACTTTTTTACAATGCGTCAGACAGAATTTTTCTCCTTATTCTCCACCAATAACAACTTATTTTCCTTTTATATTGATTTTAAGGAAATGTTCGTTTAAAATTCATCCTTGTTTCTTAACAAACAAGAATTTTTCACTTTTTGTTTCTTTTGTAAATGAATGAAATTTTCAGTTTAAGATCGAGACAGAAGTCTTGTATAAAAAATCGTGACCCATCGAGTTCGAGCTCGAGCTTGATTTGTTGTATTAAAAATATCTCACCTGATCTCGAAACCGATCAAAGTATGAAATATTCTAGAAAAAAAATACCGCAAGGCTGATCTGAGCCTGAAAGAAGGCATGAATCACGCCCAGCTTTAGTTCGAAGTATTTGACTCAGCAATTCTCATCTCTAATTCATATTAACACTAGCCTTTTATTTATAGAAAACAAATTTAATTTTAGACTTTATCAGCACTGTATAAAATAAAAACTTGTCGGTTGTTTATGTTTTAAGAATACCTCCAAAGTACAATGTTTAACTCGCAGCATAAAATCATTTATATAAATGAAAAATAAAATTTAAAAGAATTTCACACTTCTTTTCATATAAAATTTAAAGAAATATTAAAAGAAAAAACACTCTTTTTAAAAATATTAAATATAGACTCTATTCTTTAGGGTATTCTAAAATTCTCCATTTACCGTGAGGATATTTTCGCAATGCTACTCGAATTTTGAAAAGCAAAGTCCTGAATGAAAAAATTGCTTTCTGAATTAATACGTGAAGGATAATCTTTTATATGTAATTCCATTAGAAAGAAAAGTAATCTTGTTTCCTGTACCAAAAGTTTATAGTTTTTTTTTTTTTGTTCTGAAAGGGACTATATTTCATTTTCAAACAAGTCCTTTTGAAAATGTCTTTTGAAAACACTAGTTACTGGTATCATACGAGCTTCTTAAATTTAACATTACATATTATTTCTTTCTTACTATTTATTCAGAAATAAATAAATAATAATATTGATAACACAGAATGTTGTTAATTTTTTTTAATAAAAGTGTCAAAATATGGATTGTTTTAGAATAATTAAAATATATTTTTGTGTAGTAGCATGAATGTCTTACATTCAAGTGTTGCTTAATAATTACTCCAAAATACTATGGAAAAATTTCTATTACTTACATTTCTAATAATAATATATATTGATTTTACTACTTAAAATATCTATATATGGAATATATATTGTACCTAATCCCAGGCGGTTAAATAATTATGTTAATTATATTAAAATATTAGAAAGGGGGAAAAGGTGTTATCTAAAAACATAACTATTTCAGATATTAATAACAGTCTTATAAAGATATTTTTTAATTATATCTCTTGTGATATATACTTTCGAAAAATTAAAAAATATAAAAAAAGGTACGAAGTATATAACTTGGGAGTAATAAATCTTAAAATTTGCAAATATTGTTTAATGTTATAAACAGCCGCTTAAGAAAAAATTACTTTTCGCCACTATTAACATTAAAAAAATTAAATATGTATATATAAATATATATGTTTTTTAATATTATGTTGCGCTTTTTTCAAACCTTAACAGAAAGATAAGATTTATTTTTAAAATTACTTTCTGTAAAATTAAAAATAAAATTAAAAAAATATATATTATTCATAAATGTATTAAACATAGTCTGTGTTTACAATATATATATTTTTTTTTCAATTTCGAGTAAACATTGGTGTATTTTCAAAGTACAACATGAATTTTAAAAAGCAAGGAACTGAATAAAAACATTGATTTATAAATTAAAATGTAAATGACAATATTTAATTTGTTATTTATATACATAACCTTATTTCCTGGATTAAAAGACCGATGGACGTTCTGTATGCATTTTTAGTTTTGATTTGATAAAAACATGTTCTAGAATGACGGTGAATAAAAATAAATTTTAAATCAGATAAATATCACAGAATAAAATCTTTTTAAAAAGTTATATATTAAATAACAAATTGGCTTTTTTTTAATCAAAAAATGAAACTGAAAGAACTAAAAACGTTTTCCGTTTTGGATTATATTGTTTGTTAAAATTTCTTACTATCAGAAAATATAATTCATTTTTAATGATTTGATATGTCGTTAATTAAAAAATAAATAAAATAAAATAAAATAAATAAAATTTAAGAATTAAACTGAATTATTTATGAATCACAAAAAAAATCATATTACTTGCTCTAATTAAAACAAATGTTTTGAATATTTTTTAGTACCCGATAATCTACAGTGTAACATTTCTATAATTATAAAAAAATACATTTAATAAGAAAAATATCACACAAGAAAACTCAAAATTTATTTAAAACTAATTTTGTTTGCAAAATAATCTTTATCGATAAAAAAGTATTATTTTATCCAATAACAATTAAATATATTTTAAAATTAAGATTTCTTTGAGTTGCATAATATCTGTATTTTTGCAATTGTCACTTCATTATTAGATGTCATCCACAGTTTATGGGGAAATTTCTCATTGAGTGTCGTGTAGAATGCCTTAGAACTATTTTGTTCATGTGCATCAAAAAAATTGTTATAATAGTTAAATAATGTAAAAGATGTTTGCAGTTTATTTCAGCAAGAAAGTAGTTGAAAAAACATTACGCTCTAAACTGTGCTATTTATGAAAGTATTCACCATATACTCTAGTGATATGTGGTATTCTTAAACTAACAATTTACCTACGGAATATTGTCAGAATCCAACTTAAATTTTGAAAAGCAAAGAACAGAGTGAAAACATTGCAATATGATTTTAAATAAAATTACTAATATATATATATTCTTTTTGACTATTTTCTTAAAAATTTAGAAATATAATCTAGATTCCTGCAGAAATATTATACGTAAAATACATTAAAAAGTAATATGTATTTAAAGTCATTCTATGCATATTAAAATCAACGTTAAAACCAATGTACAAAATTCGATCTCTTTGATATAATATATAACTTCCCTAAATAGAATTTTTAAAAAATATGATGCATTAAATTATAGCTTTAATTATTTTGTTTGAAGTTAGAAGAAAAAAATTATTTATATACATTTTACATACAAAAACTTTTTTTTTTCAAGTTGATTTAATTGTACGTAATCAACGATTTGGTGTTAACATTCATTTATTTAACAAATCATTATAAACTCATTTTTCTATTACTTATGTTCAAACAAAAATGTATATAAATTTCCTTTCTTTAACAGTAAAATAATATGAAATTTAGTTTCCTTAGCACCTCAAAGGTTTTAAATTTTACACTAATATTAAAATATAATTGACGAATTTAGATGATAAAGACGGTGGTAAATAATGCATTAAATATTTTCTGAAAATTATTTTTATATATATATATGTATATATATATATGACATTTTGAGATTGGAAGTTAGTAGTATTAGACGCAAGTCTCTCTATTTTATAACACAGGATTCGTGGTGAGCGATAAGAGGGAAAAAGAATGTAGGCATCATAGAAAACTAAACATTAGAAGCTCCAAAATATTTTATTTAAATGCAATCATATGGAGAACAAAATGCTCTTCCCTTTCGGAGTAAACATTCCATCAAAAAGAAAACATTACCTCGCACGTCGCTCAAACCCGAAACATCAATAAAAATCAATTCATTTCCAGGCCTCTGTAGAGAAAAAAAGGAAAAAGTTTCTAGAACATTCCTCAATCTCTAAAAACGATTCTTTTATGTAAACAGAAAATAATATCAAGTGTCGAGATTAAAACGACAGAATCTGCAAACGATAATTTTATTTAAAAGATTAGTATAAACTAATTTATAATCGAAAGTAAACAAAATTAGAATATATTACACAGACGATAATTTCACACACACACACAAAAAAAATGAATTTATTGATATGTGATAAATGTAAAATGCGAAGAAAAAAATAAAAAGAATGATATTTCTGAACATGTATCTTTTTCAAATTCATTTAATAAGACATTCTTAAAAAAAGTTGATAAAAACAGGGAAAAAATGAGTTTTAATAGGAATTTTAAGAAATAAAGTTAAATTAAGAATATTTTTAATTTAGAATCATTTTATAGATTTACGCATATTGGAATAAATATTTTTAAGAAGAATTAAAAATTTATATCGTTTCTATAAGGATTATTAGATTAGATCTAATAACAGGATTTGAATTTAATACGTTGAAATAAATACGAAATATTGTTAAAAGAAAATTGATATAGTATAAGGTTAATATTGGGAAAAAAATAACTTTTGTAATATTAACCCCCTCCCAAAAACCTTGTGGTGTTCGAATCCTGTTGACTTAATAAAAACAGTGTGACATTTTGAGATTCGGAGCTAGTAGTATTAGCCGTAAGTCTCCCCCATTTTATAGCAAAGGATCCATTTTATAGCACTGGGTTCTAAATGTTTGTATAGTAAATGAAATAAATGAAAAGTTTGTATTTATAATTAAATGAGTGCAATAAGAATAAAATATTGGAATAATATAATGTGACAGACCATATCCATATGGCTGACATAAACATATGAATATCGCAAGTGCTAGTGGTACATGACATGGGAAATAAAACAAGTAATTATAGTATAAAATCGCTTTATATACAAGAAAATTAGATAATTCTCTGCGTTGAGATTAACAAGTGAGGTTGGTGTCAAACAAGAGTAATGCTATCAACAGTGCCGCTTTAAATTAAAGAGAGACATAATAATGTTATTAGGTGGTCAGGTATTCCTTAAACTAACAAAATATGTGAAAAGCTGACCTCTGTAAGAATTGCAGTCACTCTATATGTAATAGACTTTTAATTATAAAATTTAAAAACGCATAATCAGAAAGATTTATTTTATCCATTAAAGTTATTGAAAAAAGTATACACTTGATATGATGTTTTTTAATTTATTTTTAAAGATAATACAATTTTAACGAAAGATTAATTCTTGTATGCTTTAGGAGCACATTCACATTTAAATGGCTAAAACAAACCAATTTTTTATGGGTAGAGATATAAGCTGTTTTTTTGTGTTTATTTCAGAAAATAAGCTTTAATACGATGAAAGTAATTTCTCATTTAAATAAAAACATATTAACTTTTTTAGTGTTTATTTAAGAACAGTTTTATTTCCAATAATTACGCTAATGACGTTCTCGCTATTGCGTTAGTTTATTTATATCTTGCTATCGTTCAGCTGAAGATTAATAATAATTCACATTTAGCGTCAGGAAGTCATTTCTTTCTCCATTTTCCAATTTAATATAGAAAATGATAGATCTAATATAATTATTTATGGAATGAACATGTTTGCTAATATTTTGTGTCAGTAAACACTAGATTTTAACAGAAGATTATGTCATACGTTTTCAAGAAATACAGAAAAAAATAGTAATTCAAATGTCATTCTAAATTAATATACATTTTTACAAATTAATTAATAAATATACCCGATCCATGTGTTTGTTGTTTATATCTACCTTTATTAGAATTAAATTTAATTTGAGGTTAAAATTTTAACGTAATTATTAATGATAATAGAAAATGTGACTTCGAAAAATGCATCTTTAAAAAGACTTTATGTTCGCTGTAATTGTAAACATAATTCAAACTTTGATAGCATTCATCTGCAATAACTATTTATAAATATTCCATTAAGCACTTATTTCTTCACATTTTCCTCATTTTTCAAAATTATACCAGAAAATTATAATGCATATATTTTTTTTTCTTACAGAAATTCATAAAGAAAAGGATATTTAAAATTCTAAAAATATTTGCCATTCACAAAGTATAGATTTATGAAACTGCACTTTTATTTTCTATTTGGACCTCTTCAAACCACATTTTGTCTATAAACCTATTTAAACAGAATTATTAAACAGAATTTGAAAATAATTCATTGAAGGACGTGTGATTAACTATAACTTATAATGACAGCATTTAGAAACCCAATTTTCAAAGAGTTCTTTTGTGACATCTATTTATAGATATTTAATTAAGCGCTTATTTGTTCACAGTTTTCTAATTTATCAGTTTCAATTAAAAGTTAATAATAGAAAGTTTTAACATGAAATAAACATTTTATCTGCTGGTATTTAATTATATATTTCAAACGCACAATTTTCCACCTGATTAAAAACATAATAACTTACTTTGATGTTTATTTTATAACAGTTTCATTTTGAATAATTACATTAGTGACTTTTTCGCAGTTCTTTAGTTTATTGCTATCTTAGACCGCGCACCTGAAAATTAATGATAAATCACATGTGTCGTCAGAGGGCTATTTCTTTCTCCATTTTCCAATTTAGTATCAAAAATTTTACCACGCCATTCAAGTATTCCTGCAACGGACATTATTGCTAATATTTCGTTTCAGTGAATGCCAGATTTTAACAAAAGTTTATGCAAAATACATTCGTTAATGAAATAAATTTCACCGCAATTCAAAATTGATTCTAGACAAACATACATTTATATCAATTTTATTCATTCACTATATATTCGTAAAAGAAAGAAATATATCCGCGATTCAAAATTTATTGTAAATAACATATATTTGTAATCTGAATCAATTTCATTGATTCACTACTAATGTATATTAAAATATTCCCTATTAATGTGCTTTTTTCTTTTCATCTACGTTTATTTGAATTGAATTTATTTTGCATGATATTTTAAAAGTTTATATGTTTTTCATGTAATAGCAGTGGTATTTGTTATACATTTGTGTGTTGCTGAGCATTGTTTCTTGAATTTTCAAATTTTTGAAGTTCTAAGCAGTATATATTTTTATAATTAAGTTTCATTTACGAATATTAAGAATCGTGGTTTCACGCAAATCGAGTTTGCTTGTTTTAAAGAGTCAGGTACCCTTTAAAGAATCCAAAAATCGTTTTTTTTTTTTTTAAATTTAGCTTATAATTAAATACGAATCTTTAGGAACATTCTAAAACAAACTGCGTAACAAAATTCGCATTAGAAGACAAGTTATACCTAAAACATTTTGAGCTTTTCTTATATGATCAATGTGTCATTTAATCTTTAAGTCCATTTTCTCAAAAAAAGGGATTTTGATCATTGCTCGCACGATTTCTCAAAAATGGTTGTTTAGAATTTCATAATTTTTTTGCTGAATGTATTAGACGTATACAGGCGCAAAATGATCTATTATTATGTTCCTCAAGATTGAAGTTTAGAATTCATGACTACTTTTGTATAAAAAAAAAGAAAAAAAAACGATAATTCAAATTTCTACAAAAAATATTTTTTTTTCTCTGGATCTTTAAATTCTATTTTTTCATTGTAGGTTACTTTGAAAACATATGATATTTGTAAATATAAAGAAAATGTTTGTTTTAGCCCTTCAAATGTGAAAAATCGTGAGCACAAGGCAGGCAAAAATTATTCTTTCGTAAAAATTGTATTATCTTTAAAAAATAAATTAAAAAACATCACTTATGTGTGTAGTTTTTAAAAGCTTTAATTGGTAAAATAAATCCCTTTTAATCTTGTTTTTCAATTTTATAGTTCAAAGTCAATTAAATACAGAGTGACAGCAATTCTTTCAAAGGTCACTTTTTCTCTTATTTCGTTAATTCAAAGAGTACCTGACACCTTAAGTAGTTTGTTAATTTCATGTACTTAAAATTATACGTATATCCATTTCTATAAGCATCAAATTCTCGCTGAGCTTAAAAATAATTGAAGAAAAATGAGCATATTTATCAACAAAAATTAATTAGTTCATCATCATTGAAGCCAATTTGCCAAGAAATTCCATAAATTCATAACACAACCCCAATATCCCAAAAACGTAGCACAAAATTGTAGTTACTTATGAAATATTTTACAAAAATGAATTTTCACATTTAAATTTATATTTTTATATTGAATTAGTTTTACCGCTGAATACCACCTCATCAGGAGTCTACTAGTTATTCATGTTTTGGAACATCTGTTTTAAATAGCAAATTTATTATTCATGAACCATTAGGAGAAAGTTGGAAAAATATTTTTTAAATGTCATTGCAGATCTATGTCACATCGAGGATTACAAAGGAATACAGCACGGGGCTTTTATGTTACTATCATTGACAAACTTCTCGCTACATTTTACCAAGGCTTAAATGTACTATAAAGAAATCTGGTACTAAAATTTTCCCATGAAACTAGGATTCCTAGAATTTCATGCAACATCAGTAACCAAACTCAAAAAACCCAACAAACTTTTGAACTATAAATATCTATAAAGTTGCTGAGATTGTTTTAGTTAACTGGGATTCCTAGAGATTTTTGTGAAACATGTGCAACTCTTGTTACACGTAAGCACTTTGTAAGATTACTCTGATAATATTTCATTCTTTTGTAAAGCTACAAATTTCTGTAGTTTCTAGCTTAGTAGATTTAATTATTTTTTTTTACAAGGTATAGATACAATATTAGTAAACGTAGATATCTCTGATTTATTTGTATAATTTCAAATATCTCTGTTTTATGTGTTAATTGTTTAGGCGTATAATTGCAATTTTTTTTACAATGTGTCAGTTAGAATTTTTCTCCTTATTCACCATCAATAACAAATTATTTTCCTTTTAAATTGATTTTAAAGACATGTAAACTTAAGATTTACCCTTGTTTCGCAAAAAGCAAGAATTTTCCCTTTTTTATTTTTCAATGAATCAAATTTTCAGTTTAATTCCAAGACTGAAATCGTGTATAAAAAATCGTGGATGGCCGAGAATCAAATGATATTCCGCAAGGCTCATTCGAGACTGAAAATAGGCATGAATCGTGCCCAGCTCTAGTTCACGGTATTTGACTGAGCAATTCTGATCTTTAATGCATATTAACACTAGATATTTAATTATAAAAAACAACTTTTTTCAGATTTTATCAGAACTTTATGAAATAATAACTCGTCGACTATTTATATTTTAAGAATCCCTCCAAAGTTCACATGTTTACTTTGCAATAAAAGAAAAAAATTCGTATAATGAAAAATAAAATCTAAGCGAGTTTTACACTTCTTTTCATATAATAGTTAAAGAAATATTGAAAAAAAAACACTATTTTTAGAAATATTAACATAGACTTTATTCTTTAGGGTTTTCTAAAACTATCCAATTACCTTGGGGATATTTTCGCAATGCAACCTGAATTTTGAAAAGCAAAGTCCTGAATGAAAAAATTGCTTTCTGAATTAATACATGAAGGATAATCTTTTATTTGTTATTCTATTAGAAATAAAAGTAATCTTGTTTTCCTGGAGCAAAAGTTTACAGTTACTTTATGTTTTGTAAGGGATTATCTTTTATTTTCAAACAAGTTTTTATCAAAACGTCTTTTCGAAAATGTATTTTGAAAACGTTAGTTATTGATATCATATGAGCTTCTTAAATGTAACATTACATATTATTTCTTTCTTAATATTTATTCAGAAAAAAATAAATATCTCTATTTTATAACACAGAATGTTGTTTATTTTTTAATCAAAATATGTTTATGTCAAAATATGGATTTTTTAGAATAATTAAAATATATTTTTTTGTAGTAGGATGGATGTTACAATTGTTGGCTTTAAAAATTATTCCAAATATTATTAAAAAAAATACTTAACATTTCTAATAATAACACATTATTATAACTATTATGTAAAATATATATGTATATAGAATATTTATTGTACCTAATGCCAGGCTGTTAAATAGTTATTTTAATTATATTGAGATATTGTAAAATGGGGGAAATGTTATATGAAAACATAACAATTTCACATATTAATATCAGTCTAATTATGTTTATTATTATTATTCAATCTCTCGTGTTATTTACTTTCGAAATATCAAACAAAATATAATACGAAGTTCATACCTTGAATGTAATAAATCTTAAAATTTGAAAATATTATTTAATGATATAGAAAGATTCTTAAGGACAAATTATTTGTCGCCAAAATTAACTTTTATTTTTTTTTAATCTCACATTGCAGTTTTCTAATATCCTTCATTTAAAGATAAAATTTATTTTTAAAATTACTGTTTGTAAAGCTAAAATGAAATTTATAAAAATTATTATTTATAAATGTATTAAATAAATACTGTGTTTATATTCGATATAACAAAATTTTGAGCAAACTTTGGTATATTTTTGAAATACAACATGAATCTTCAAAAGCAAGTAGCTGAATAAAAACACTGTTTTCTAAATTAAAACGTAAATGACAATATTTCACTTGTTATTTAGATATGTAATCTTTATTCCTGGATTAAAAGACCGATGGAAGTTCTGTATGCATTTTAGGATTTGATTTTATAAAAACGTACTCCAGAATGACAGTGATTAAAAATGAAGATCACATAAATAGCACAGAGCAAAATCTTTTTTGAAAAGTTATATATTAAATAACAAAATAGCTTTTTTTCAATCAAAAGTTGAAAATGGAAGAACTAAAGACGTTTTTCGATTTGTATTATGCTGATTGTTGAAAATTTTTCTAGCAGAAAATATATTTCATATTCAATGATTTGATATATCGTTAATTCCAACAAGAGCAACAAAAATAAAATTTAAGCATTGGACTGTATTTTTTATGAATCACAAAAAATCATAGTACTATTTTTACACAGTACAAAAAAAAACATAGCGCTATTTAAAACAAAAGTTTTGAATATTTTTTAATATCCGATAATATGCAGTTAAACATTTCTGTAATTATAAAAATAATACATTTAATAAGAAAAAATATCACACAAGGAAACTAAAAATTTATTTTAAACGAATTTTGTTTACAAAATAATCTTTATCGATTAAAATTCATTATTTTAAACAATAAAAATTAAATGTATTTTGGAATTTATATTTTTTCGAGTTGCATAAAATCTGTACTTTTATAATACCACTTCATTGTTAAAAGTCATCCACAGTTTATGGGCATATTTCTCATTGAATGTCATGTATTTACAAATGCCATAGAACTATTTTTTAGATATACATTAATTTGTTTTTTTATAAAACTTAAATAACGTAAAAGATGATTGCAATTTTCTTTAGCAAGAAAGGAGTAAAAAAAAATAACATTATTTTCGAAAAAGTACTATTTATGAAACTATTCACCATATACTACACTGATATGTAGTATTTGTAAACTAGCAAATTACCTACGGAATATTATCGGAATCAACTTAAATCATGAAAAACAAAGAACAGAGTGAAAACATTGCTTTTTCATTAAAAAAAGGTTATATATATATATATATAATTTTTTATTGCTATTTTCTTGCAAATTTAGAAATATAATCTTGATTCCTGCAGAAAAATTATATGGAAAATACACTGAAAAGTAATGTATTTTTGAGTCATTATTTGTATATTAAAATCAACGTTAAAACAAATGTAAAAAAATTCTATCTCTTTGATATCATAAATAATTTCCTTAAATGGAATTTTTAAATGATGCATTAAATTATGCCTTTTATTATTTTGATTGAAGTTAGAAGGAAAAATATTATATACATTTTAAATACAAAAACTAATTTTTTTAAGTTGATTTACTTTTATGTAATCAACGATTTGATATTAATATTCATTTATTTAACAAATCATTAGAAGCTTATTTTTTTATTATTTATATTCAAACAAAAATACATATCAATTTCCTAACTTTAACATTAAAATAATATGATGCATACTTGTCCTTAACCCTCAAAGGTTTAAAATATTTCACTAATATTAAAATGTAATATTTCAGATGATAAAGATGGTGGTAAGTAACACATATTTTTTTTAGGAAATTAGCGTTATTATATTTGCATATATGTATATATAACCATTATATAAAACTACAATTCAATATCAACAATCGAATATAGAATAACCCAATATAACAAAATTAAACTTGACAAAACAATCAAATGGAATTAGCAATAGTGGAACAATTAGAAATAAAATTGAATTTTGTGTTACATGGCTCGTTTTCAAGGGCAATGCCACGCAGTCATTAAAAATTTACGAATAATTTAAATAAATAAGTTATATACAAACATGTATATATATATATATATATATATATATATTTGCAGTTATTGTCACACGCTTTCTATATCCATTCATATCTGTATGAGAATTGACTTTTTTTTTCAAATAGTACTACACAACTGAGTAAGGAACCCTTGGTTACCCACAATAATAAAATTTAATTTTTTTTTAGACTTTGTCACATACACCTTTACAAACTGCTTTCTTCAATTAAGCGTAAAAACAATACTTGAAAAATATAATAATCCAGATATTTCTAATAAAGAATTGATGTTTGAAAAAAATGTTACAGTGTAAATTTATTTTTTTAAATATTAAATAAAACCTAAATATATGTTAAAATTATCTCTTTATGCGAGTTATAAAAATAACTTATTCCTTTTTATTATGGAATTAATAAAAATTAAAAATAAGTTTAATAATTGATTAATTTAAATTGGTTATTGATTGTTAAAAAATAAATTTAATTATTTATATTTATGTACTTTTTAGCATTGAATCTGAAAACAACTTTCATTTTTAACCATTAAGTTAGAAACTTTTTGAAAATCATAGATGTCTAGGTTATAGAGAAAATCTGAAATTTTTAATCAGATATAAAACTTTATTTATTTAATTTAATGAACATAATTCGACATTTCGTTAAATATTTGGACTACACGGGCTTTTTAACTCAGCTGAAGGTCACAATGAGGTGGGAGACGAGGTTCAATTTTAATTTAGAACTTTTTAACTTCGGAATTCACAATTGCCTAAAAATCCAGACATGAGGGCTAAAAAAGAAGGTCATTTTCAGATTAACTGGTAAAAAGTGCATAAAAATCAATTATCAAAATTTAAAGCTTACACAAATGATTATAAAATATAGATTTTTCATACAATATTTTCTATACAACTTTATACAATTTATATATAGTTTTTTATACAAACACATCTATATTATAGTATCAAATTTTCACCTTTTTTCGTTTTTTTATATAAAAATTTACCATTCAAGAAATGTATACGGGATGACAAAATATGAATGTCAATGTGGGATTCAAGAATGAAGATTAAAAGGAAAAAATAGTCAATAAGTTTACTGATTAAAATAAACTTTTCTTAAACAATTCTAAGCATGGGACCATTTGTGAAACCAATATACTACTGTTAATGGAAGTTAAAAGAAATTTTCAATTCTCAATGTGAAATAATCTTTAAAAAATACAGATTATTAAAAAAAATGTATCAAGCATATATATATACACACATATATATCATATATATTATAAAGCAGAAGTTCTGAAACTTCCACGCGAGTGTTTTCAAAAACTTCCCGATGGATTTTTTTGCCGATTGTATCATTCGATGGGAAATATTTTTGCGGAGGTTTGTCATTCAAATATACAGGGATAAGTATGATTTTTGGTAATAAATTTTGTATTTTTCGGTTATTTTTGATGAAAGGGTTGCCAGTAGTTATTTTTTGGTGAAAATTATCACTACTAAACAAATAAAAAATTATATATCTGTTAGAAATATTACAAACATCTTGGAAATAAAAGCAGAAAATAACTATTGATAATGATAATATTAATAATAGTAAAGAAAAACCATTTAATGAGGCATGATATTATAAAAAAAACTATTTATCCTAAAAATAAAAGGAATATTTGTAACGCCTAAAAAATAACTTCGTGTGAAATATTATATTTGATGCAACATTTGGCGACTTATCCTTGCATTAGAATAAAAAAAAATAACTTGAAAATTTGATTAAATGAATTTTGAACGATATTTATTTTCCGTTCTATTATTTTCTTTCTCTTTTTTATCATATTTCGATAGTCTATAACTTACTCCAGAAAAATGCAGATCTAATTATAAAAGTAATTGTGAGTTATATATTTGTTTCTTCGAGATTTTTTTTTACTTTTGTAGGCAAAGAATTAAGCCAAAAATGCATATGTCTAACATTAGGTCGCAATAATGTTGTTTTTTCCAAAAGTATATAATTTTTGGAATATTTTAAAAATCGTAATCAAATATTTAAATTTTAGCTTTAGCGTGAAATTCTGCCACACACATATATATTGTAAAATAATGTCATTCTTTTTCAAAAGTTTTACACCCCAATTTTGAAAATTGTAATAAACAAACATACTTTTTTGCGCCATTTTGTCAAATTCTCTTCCAGGGAAAATTAGTTTTAAAATTTACAAACTGAACAAGGAAATCTATGCAATTTAAATGAAATTTGTGCAATTTCGCGTTATTACTATTGATAAATTCAACATTTTGGAAAAAATTGGCACAGATGTCATATATGCACCACATTCGCGCGATTGCAATAAAACGTCGATTTTATGTTCATATGGCAGTTCGGCTATTGTATATTTATTAATAAACTGTTTACTCTTATTTATTTTTTTAAATGATGTAAATTGTTTTATTTTATAATTATTAACAAAACATTATTTATTTATTGTTATTTCCTTTTTAAAATAATAGAAAACAATTAAGAAACATATATGTAACAGATATTTTAAAATGAGGTTTTCGCCAAATTGGCGTAAAAAAGGAAAACAAAATGCACAAA
The DNA here is from genome assembly GCA_964019185.1 of Maratus speculifer. Taxonomy (NCBI): domain Eukaryota; kingdom Metazoa; phylum Arthropoda; class Arachnida; order Araneae; family Salticidae; genus Maratus; species Maratus speculifer. The sequence continues at coordinate 324,832,733 of OZ025290.1, forward strand.
TGTGGTGCACATAAGGCATTTGTGCCAAATATTTTACAAGTTTCTTTTAATTAGCCATTTCTTCTTCAATTTTCTTCATATTTTTCCTGTGTTAGATAATATTTAAAATGATATTGGAGAAATCTTCAATAATTGAGCACCGCCAAATAGCATATTTACTATATTATTGAAAGTTTTATTGGCACAGATATTATATATCACCGAGGTGACTTATAGACTTTAAATTGGCATTATTTTGTCTGAGACATATTAACCCGACTACTAAAATTTATTTATAAATAAAATGCTTATTTACTTTATAAATTGCATAAATTGTTTTGTTATAAACTTATTAATTAAACTTTTTCAAAAATTTTTATTACTATTTAAATAATAGAAAATAATTTAAATATACACATGTAACTGGTATTCGAAAACAATTTTTTCCGCCAAATTAGCATAAAAAATTATTGCGCCAAACTCGGCGCATATGACATCTTTGCCTTTTTGTTTATGTATTAAGGAGATTTCTAGATCATCAACGAGATCATAGAAAATTTGTCAGATTATTTTATTTGAGATTATTAAATTTATGGTTTTATCATTATGAAACAAACGAAGAAAAGAAAATTTACTATTGATGCAACTACAGAATTAACGACTGTTTAGCGTTATTTTTTTAAAAAATCGAAAAGGCGATTTTTTAATTAATTGTTTACTTTTTTTGTTTACATTATTATAAACATTTTTCCATTTTTATATACGCATCACCTTGGCGCGTTTTTTTTTTTAAATCTGACATAAGTTTGGCAAACACTGCGTTTTCAAATACCAGTTACATGTTATATTATTTTTAATTATTTTCTATTATTTTAAAAAGGAAACAATAATAAATAAGTGAAGTTTAATTAATAATTATAGAACAAAACAATAAAGAAAGAAAAAATAAAGAAAAGTAAAGAAACAAAGTTTATTAGTAAATAAACAACAACAACCAGATTACCACGCAATCCATAAAAGCACAATTTTGTTGCAATCGCACCAACGTGATCCATACATGACACCTGACCAAAATATTATTGGCTATATTATTATTTATATTTTTTTATGTTATTTGGTACTACTTGATTATCCCTTTGACCAAAAAACTGCCACAAAAATAAAAGATTAAATGTCAATAATAGATGATCGTAAATGCCACATTCATTTGAAATTAAACAGGTTGCATGCGTTTGTTACGTCATTAACTACTTTTTAATTCGACGTTTTATTTGTATTTCTATTAATATTTTCGTAATTTATTGATTCTTTGGTTATTTAAAATAAAAGTTATATTCGTATGTATAATATGGTGAATCGTTTTGCAATATGTATAATTTGGCGAAATTGATCTATGGAATAATAAAGTAGTACCTATTATTTATTAAAATTCTATCTGGATATTTAAGTTGACAGAACTGGCGTACTTTTCAAGTCTCCGTAGAGGCATTCGCGAAGTTGTCGTTAATTCTGTGTTTTAGCCTTATTATGTATTTTTCATCTGTAGTTATTTATTTTACTATCCCTAAAAAAGCAATATTTGCAATGTGCAGAAAAAATATTCGGAATATCAATGATATAGAATTAAAAAATATATATTTTCAATTGATTTATCAATCATTCAGGTTAAAAAAAAATACTTTAGAATTGGCTAAGAAAATAATATACATTAAATACCGACAGTAGAAAATTTTGTTTATGATGTTTATGTTGCAGTTTTAATTAACATTAAGCTCTATCAACATAATTTTTTCAAAAATTAACTATTAAATACTACTTCATTAACCCGTCGAAAAAAAAAACTATCGCCAAGATATAAGATTAAATGCCAATAATAGATGATTGTAAACTTCACTTTCATTTGACAATAAACACGAAATAAGTCTGATACATTTGTAACAAATCGTTATAAGCAATACTAATGTTTGACGCCAAAGATCCTAATGGAATTGATTACAAGCTGAAGGTTTATTTTTCTACAAAATTTAGCATCAAGATTATTCCCGATTTAACAGCTACATGTTTGCAACTGCAGGGCTGCCAACGGCGACTATTTTTTAACTCTAACTGGCACGACTTTCTTTGAACAGAAATCCTTAACATGCACTTTGACAACACTTGCAAGAAAAATTATTTTGAAATTTATATTAGAAAAATAGTGGTGCGAACGGAATATAAAAATAGTCGCCTGTGGCAGCCCTGCAACTGGTTTGAAAAAATGAATACTCAGTGAAACTGATGTAATTTAAATTGTACCCAAATATTTCAGCTTTAAAACACACCTTTTATGCTTCATTGTTCTAATAAATATATAAGTTAAATACTCTTTTTTACATTTTTTGCTATGTACTTTGCTGGAACAGATCAAGGTAGATAGAAAACTGTAGTTGAGTTGCTGGAAGAGGACGGTTATTAAAAAATGTAATGCAACATGTAATGAGATTGTATTTAGGCTACCAGATCTGCACATAGTGAAAGTTCAGATTCGGGAGATTAAGAACTAACAAATGATAATGTGCTATTTGAAAATTAATAGAGTTTGATAACCATTGCAATGCTTTCTGACAAAATAATGTGATGAGTAGAGAACATTTTTATTCCTGTTGTCACAACTGTCTTATTTTCATATCAAACTCTACTATAAATGATCAAATAAGAGAGATGGTACTTAATTACACAAATTTTGTCCAATGCATACAATAGTGCAATATCGCAATGACATTGGCACTGACATCTTTTTCAGAATTGCGGAAGGTCATTCCAGGTGATGGTCTACACTGCTTTAAAAAAGAAATTTCAAATCACCATTTTGTTTGAGTCAAGATTTGTTTGGAAAAAATGGATCAGCGCAGCGGGCATAGCCTGCTAGTATATATATATATATTCATTTGGTAAAGCCTTGACAGCTTAATTCTAAGGTCTCTTGTGTAAATCATTACATGGAATTGGCATTTGCATTGATTGATGTGATTTCTTTATAAATTAAAATGATTATACTGACACTTACACAGGTTTATTGAAAGGAATTCTGATTTTTACTTTTTTGTGTACAATATTTAAAAATTTACAAATGAATTCTGGCAGCTTTAATTTCTCGAATGTTTGAACGAATTTCAGCTCCATAGCAAATAGCGAACCATTTTTAAAAATTGATCTGCTTAGCTTAATAAAGAAGAGAAATGATAAGCCTTAATACTAGAAATTGGCAGAAACAGTTAAAACTGTCGAAATTATGGGCAAGTTTGCATCATTAATCTCAGAGCATAAAAGATCATTTTACCTGATGTATTTTTAGATTTTCTACAAGAAGAATTTTTTAATGTCACCCCCCCCAAAAAAAAAAAGAAAAAAATATATATTTAGATGCGCACCATACAATAACACTGAAATGGTGAAACCAAACTGTATTAATATGTTTTAATCTTGTTACTTTAAGAATATACATGTTGTAAAGTTATAAACTGACGGAAAATTATATAATGCTGTCTTACATAATATAGTCTGCATTCTATAATAAAGTTTAATTTTTTTTCTGAATAAAGTTATATTAACAATTTGGAGAATATTAATAAAAAAAATACAATATTTTCTAAGTATACCTTTAACAGAAAATGTATGGCAAAAAATTTACACATCTCATTCTGTATTAAATGTAATAATTTTATAAATATCATTAATCATCTTAATATATTTTCATAGATATAATATAGTGTAAATTGCACAAAAAGGACTTTATTTAAATGATTAAATTAATTAAAATCCGTCAAATTACGTTCAATGTGAAATTTATAAATGTTAACTATTAGAAACAAAATTATCTTTAAATGTATTAATAAATATACAAATCTTATATTTTGCATAACATCAATGCATTATTAATCAATTTCTACTATATCTAGATAGAAATTCAATTTTAGTATAATAACCTAATACAACTCGTAAATGCATTTTAGACTTACAATACTTCGGGAAATATTCATAGAACTATCTAATCTTATCTAATCGTAAAATAATCAAAAACTTCACGCGAATTTAATGTGACGGTTATACAAATACAAAAGAAAGTTACATATGTTACGGCTCACCTTATAAATCATGGCAAAACGCCAGCATTGGCGCGCCCTCTTTCAGAACTTTGATCGTTTGGCAACAGTCTAGTCTCGTTTGTTTGGCTGATATTAGAACGTCGAATAATTTTTATAGTAAAAATCCTCTTTTAGTTAGCTATTTGTTCCGCTATAATTATTATGCGCTATTATTGTTAGTAAATAGGTTTATTATTTTATGCATGTAACAGAATCAAACATATTATGGTACTAATTCGAGTGTTATTTGTCGACCATTTATTAGCAATATTTTAGTAACTGACTATGGTGTCAGTCCCGATTCAAGATTTCCATATATGTATAAAAAAGAATTGTTTTTTGTAAGAGATTTTTCGGGCTATTTTTGCAATTATATTTGAATTCGGTAATTACTACAGTCCATCAATCGAACATTATCCCCACGAAACCACCAGATGTGTAAAAACTCTTCCAAATTAAATGGAAAGGTTTTATTTTCCGTTTTCCATGACGAATCATTTTTCAAAAGGGGTACTTAGAGAATTCCTGCTATTTGCATTGAGTTTTCTTTAAAAGCATTTCTAAGCGTTCGCAAAGTGTTATATGTTGCTCATCGTATTGACATTAGAAAATAAATCTTAAGCATTTTTGAAACTATTTTTTTTTCTTGTGTAGTAGTTTGAAATTCTCGGAAGTGTCGAATTTTGATATGAGAAAATTATTACAAATTTGCTTTTCAATAGTCCCCAAAATGTTCAATGAATGCATTACTTCAGAAAATATAATACCATAATAATTCCATACTATAAATAATTTTAACCAGCCTGAAACAAAAAAAAAATTATGAGTTATTGCAGCTTATTTTGATAAAATATGTTTCATTCATTTTAATAAAATGGGAATTATTTCTCTTTTACGTATGATTCCTATTTTTAATTGATTGAATTGCGATATTTAAAACTGTCCATTATAGAATATACACTGGTGTCCAAAACTTAAGCATAATTGGTAATTAAGTAATTATTTTTAAGTAATGAAAGAAATATGAATCGGAATGTGCTGAAACTCCAGGTGTGTAAACAAAATAGTACGCGTCACATATTTTCGCGAAGAGTTTTCCCCGAAATAGAACAGGGGACTGTCAACAAATTGAAAAAGAACGAAAATCTTTTGGATAACCCTGTCAAAACTAATGTAGCAAAAGCGTTCAAATTGCACATTATGATTAATTCGCTTATTGTAATGTACTGTGTTAATTTTTACAAGGATAGCATGTATACTCGTAGAGAAATTAAGGTTCTTATAAAAACAGTCCTAAGTTTTTATGCTTATAATTTGCAGAGTTCTTAATATAAAATAATGTTCTTTTTTGAAAAAATGACAAACATCATTGTACACAATACCCTGTCATCAGAATTAAATATAATAAAAATTGTATGACAAATGAGCAGGTTTACTAAATAATTTTTTACTGCGCATGCGCGAACGCTATTAAAATTTTATTTGCATATTATGTTATTTAAATGTATAGAGCAACTTTTGTGAAAGTCTCAAAAACATAACTTAAAATTTCTGAAAATTATCGTTGATAGAATGAGATCAAAATCCTTTATTCCCTAAATGAAGCAAAAAGATGAGGGTCTGTATCCATATTCCATTATTTAGTGCCTACACAATATTGCACGTACAACTATATTTAGGTAAAACCCCTGATTTTTTTGCTTCCTTTAGAAATAACGGATTTTGAGTTGATTCTATAGGCGACCATTTTCAGAATTTTCAAGCTATGTTTTTGAAACTTTTACAGAAGTTGCTCTATACATTTTGCTAACACATTATGCAAATGACATTTTGATATCGTTGACGCATGCGCAATGAAAAAATATTTACTAAACATACTCCTTTTTCATACAATTTTTATTATTTTTAAATTCTGATGAGAGGGTATTGTGTATAATGATGTTTGTCATATTTTCAGAAAAGAACATTATTTTATAATAAGAACTCTGCAAATTATAAGCAAAAAACTTGGAAAAATTTAGGACTGTTTTTATAAAAATCTTAATTTCTCTACGAGTGTACATGCTATCCTTATAAAAATAAACACAGCACATTACAATAAGCCAATTAATCATAATGTGCAGTTTGAACACTTTTGCTATATTAGTTTTGACAGGGTTATCCAAAAGATCTTCGTTCTTTTTCAATTTGTTGACGGTCCCCTGTTCGATTTCGGGGAAAACTCTTCGCGAAAATATGTGACGCGTACTATTTTGTTTACACACCTGGAGTTTCAGCACATTCCGATTCATATTTCTTTCATTACTTAAAAGTAATTAATTAATTACCAATTATGCTTAACTTTTGGACACCAGTGCATATTAGATTATAGCATATACTGTAGAAATTGTAGCACGAATGATGCCTCGTTTAGAACTCTATAGTAACATTTTCTGAAAAATCTACATATGATATACAAAATAAGATACTGATATTAACATTTTCAAAGTTTGTAGGAAATTTAGTACAAAGATGACCCACAATCAAGTGGCTATTTTAATTCTTCTTTATGATAGTTTGTCAATTAACATATGGGAAATATCCTCATTTTGGAAGCTTTTAATATTACTTTAATCCCATATAGAAAAATAATCACATCGTGCGATATTAAAGGGAAAGTTAAAGCACGACAGATATAAAATTATTGAGTCATATCAACACAAAACCACCAGCTGTGGAAAAAACTCTCCCGAGAAAAAATAAAAGTTTTTTGCTTTCCTTTTTCCATGACAAATCATTTTTCAAAATCTAAAGGCCTGTATTTCCTTTGAGAATTCCAACTATTTGACTTGGTTAGTCTCAAAAAGCTTTTCTAAGAGATCGCAGAGAGTTATATGTTGCTCATCGTATTGACATTTGAAGATAAATCCGAAAGATTTTCAAAATGATTTTTTTCTCCCATAAAATATTTGAAATTTTTTGGAAGTTTACATTTCCAATTTTAGAAGATTATTACGAATATGTTATTATTATTACGAAGATTATTACGAACTCTCCGATGTTTTAAGTGAATGCTTTACGACAAAAAAAATACAGTCTGTTACAAAATTATAAGACCAATTAAAATTTCATCTTTTACCAGCAAAGAAAATATTAGTTTGAATTTAAACGTAGTTGTATGAAAAGAAATAACTCTCGAATGTTTATTTAGCTTAGAAAAAAAAGTTTGAGTAATTGTTTTGTTTCATGCCAAACGATTTTACTCAAATTCGCCGTTTCATAAACATAAGACCATTTTCATGCTATTAATAAAGCATACTATTTTCTTTTGAACTCAGAGTTTAACTGTAACCTAAACACTCTGTAAAGTTTAAAAAGAAGAATTAAATGCAAAAAATCTGAATTGTATATGATTCTTTGAATTTATTAGCAAAATGCCTTGTTGGAGTGAGCTTTCTGAAATAGAAGTAAGAAGAGTGTGGTTCTTCAAAGGAAAAGGAAAATCTGAACGTGAAATAAGTAAGATTCTTAATCGTTCTAAATCTGCGATTCATAATGTTTTAAGTAAAAAAGAACTGTATGGAACGCATAAACAATCTGGTCGTAAAAAGAAGTTATCAGATCGTGATAATAGGCGAATTGTCAAACTGGCAACGAAAAAATATCAGTCAACTCGTAGAATAGCAAAGCTGATAACTAAAACGGTATCACATGTAATCGTGTGGTGAAGTTGAAATGTAATGCTGACGTTATTTATCGCAAAATAAACAGTAAACCACTACTACTAAAATGTCACAAGGAAGCTCGTCTTAAATGGCCAAAGAATGTCCCATTCCTGGGATGTCAGAATTCCTGGACTTCTGAATGGAAAAATGTATTGTTTTCAGACAAGAAAAAATTTAATCTTGATGGTCCAGACGGCAAAAAGTACATTCATTGATTTAAGGCAAAATTCTCGCGAGTTCTTCAGTAAATGGGAAGCGGCTCTAATATGGTGTGGTCCGCATTTTCATATGCAGGAAAGTGTGATCTTCAAAGAATTAAAGGAAAAATGACCTCAGGCAGTTGCTCACGGATGCTGTTTCGAAGTCTGATACTCTTCGGACCACTTTTAGGAGGTGCAAAATGGAAGTTTCAGCAAGATAATGCTCCCAGTCATTCATGAAAATCAACAAAAGAGTGGTTTAAAAGAGAAAAGATTGATGTTTTACCTTGGCCAAGTCGAAGACCTTACCTAAGCCCCATAGAAAACTTGTGGGGTTACTTGTCTTGTGAGGTGTTTGAAAATAACAAACAATATCATTCAACATATGAATTAGAAATGGCCATTACGGAGAAAAGGGACAATATTCCCGAATCGTTCCTTCAAAAATTAATTCACTCTTTGGCAAATCGTGTGTTTGAAGTTATTCAGAGAAATGGTGGAGCAACATAAATTTCTCAAAAAATTGCCTTTCCCAAAGGTGGTCCTATAATTTTGTAACAGTTCTTTTTGACACATTTTTGTTATTTTCATGTTTTATTTTTTTTCGAATTAATTTCACTTGTGTAAATTGCTGCATTTTACTAAAAACGTGATGTACAAGCACAGAGTATTCTTTATTTTGATTGAAATATTTTTTAATTACTTATATACCAAAATATGTTGTGGTCTTATAAATTTGTAACAGACTGTAATAACATAATAGTTCTCTAATAAAACAGTTAAACAGCGGTTTAAAAGGAAAAAATATTAAAATAAGAGATTGTAAGGTTGTTTTTTCAGAACATATATTTTTTTTCATTTTACAAAATGGAATTATGTTATCTTAGTTAAATTTTATTTCTAATTGTATATCGAAATTTCCTGCTGAATTCTTAAATCACTGCACCGAATGTTTTCCCGCTGAGTATTCTATAATAATATTTTCTGTTAAATTTATGTATGATATGAAAAAAAGATATTTACCTTAAAAATTACAAAGATTTATGCAAATTCAGTCTTAATATGTTTCTTTAAAAGCTTTTTTTTTATCGTATTAAATATAAATAATACGAAAGTTCAAAACAAATGGCTATTTAATCTTTGCAAAAATTGTCAAATAAAATATGAAAAGTATTCTCTTTTCAGAACTCTGTTTTTTTTTACTCTTATAAAGTAAAATAATGCAATTTTAAAGCGAAAGTTTCGTCACGATAAAAATAAAATTATTAAGTTATATCCCCACGAAACCGCCAGCTGGGGATAAACCCACATAAAATAAAATAAAAATTTCCCACTTTCCTTTTTTCATGACGAATCATTTTTCAAATTCTAAATGCCTCTCTTTCCTTAGAGAACGCCACTTATTTGACTTGATTATTCTTTATAAGCATTTATAAGCGTTTGTAAAGAGTTATATGTTGCTCATCTTATTGACATTTGAAGATAAATCTTAAGTATTTTCGGAACCATTTTTATTATTCTGTAGAAGTTTCAAATTCTTAGAAATTTCCATTTTTGGTTTAAGAAGATTATTCCGAATTTGCTTTTAAATTCTAAGCATTGTTTTTACTAAATGCTTTACAGCAAAACCCTAATATTATAATAGTTTTCTAATATAATAGTTCCACAGCAGATTCAAAGAGAAATAATAAAAATAAGAGATTATCAGTTTGTTTTTCGCAAATAATTTCATTATGATTTCAAAAAACGGATTTAATTCTATTTTACATTTGAATTTTACTTTTAATTGTATATGTAAAATTAAACTGCAGAATTATTAAACCATTGGAGCAAATGGTGCATTGCTTAATATTTTATAGTAGTATTTTTTGAAAAATTTACGTATTATATAAAAAATGTTCAGTTAAAAATAAAAAATTGAAATTTTGATGTAATTTTAGTTTTAAGATGTTTCCTTATGTAAGAGCAAATTATATATCAACAAAATTTCCAAATGAAGAGCTATTAATGATTTGTGACAATTTGTCAAACAAAATATGAAAAATATTCTCTTTTTGTAATTTTTGATATGTTTTTATTTCCACAAAGTAAAATAATCGCAAACATCATGCAATTTTAAAACGAAAGTTTCATAACGATAAAATGAAATTATTCAGTTATATCTCCAGAAAACCACCAGCTGGGGAAAAACTCTGGCAAAATAAGTGAAAGATTCTTACTTTTCCCTTTCCATGACGAATCATTTTTCAAAATCTAAAATCCTGTCTTTTCTTAGAAAAATACAGTTATTTGACTTGATTATTCTTTATAAGAAATTCTGAACATTCGCAAAAAGTTATGTGTTGCTCATCGTATTGGCATTTGAAGATAATTCTTAAGTATTTTCGGAATCTATTTCTTTTCTTTTGTAGAAGTCTGAAATTCATTAGTTTCGATTATCGATTTTGTAAGATTATTACGAATCTGATTTTAAATAATTCCGATGTTTATAAAGAATCTTAAAACAGTTTCACAGCAGATTAAAAGTCATAATTATTAAAATAATTTATATATCAGCTTGTCTTTTCCAAAATATCTTTCTTTCAATTTTTCAAATTTGAATTATTTTTTCTTTTACAGTTAAATTTTATTTTTAATTGTACATCGAAATTAAAAACTTCAGAATTTTTAAATTACCCCACCGATTGATGTCTCGCCTAATATTCTACATTAATATTTTCTGTAATATTTACATATGACATAAAAATAGATATTAACATTAAAAATTTCAAACTTTGATGTAATCCCATTATTAAGACGTGTTCTTATAAGTTTTTTTAATCAAATTAACTATAAAGATAAGAAAGTTATAAACGAATGAATTATTTAAGCTTTGTAACAATTTGTCAATTAAAATATGTATAGTATTCTTGTTTTTGGAACTTTTGAAATATTTTTAATCTTATAAAGTAAAATAATCGAAAACATCATGCAATTGTAAAGCGAAAGATTCGTCACGATAAAAATAAAATTATTCAGTTATATCCCCATGAAACCGCCATCTGGGGATATATTCACTCAAAATAAAATAAAAAATTCCTACTTTCATTTTTTTCCATGACGAATCATTTTACAAAATCTAAAATCCTGTCTTTCCTTAGAGAACCCCAGTTATTTGACTTGATTATTCTTTATAAGCCTTTCTAAGCGTTTGCAGAGTTGTTGATATATTGCTCATCGTATTGACATTTGAAGATAAATCTTAAGTTCTTTCGGAATCTTTTTTATTCTTCTGTAGAGGTTTCAAATTGTTGTAAGTTTCGATTTTCTGTTTGAGACGATTGTTACAAATCTGTTTTTAATTTTCCAAGATGTGTTTAATGAATGCTTTACAACAAAACAATAATAGTATAATAATGTTCTAATATTACAGTTTCACAACAATCTTAAACGAAAAATAATTATAATATGACATTATACATTTTGTCTTTCTATAATATCTTTTTTTCGAATTTTTAAGTATGGAATTGAACCTCTTTTACGTTTAATTTCCAATTGACGTAATACATTTTTAAAAAAATATTTCAAAATTTAATATAGATTAAAATGTTGTAGCATAATAACTTCTGAGTTGTCGCGAAACGGCAACGAAAGCTACACAGTAAAAACGCTATAGCAGAGATTTCAGACAATGTCTGTTGGAAAACGGATTTTTTCCTATATCAACGGTCTTTGCCATTACATTAACGAATTTTGCCGTAAAATACAAAAAATTTCGGGAGTTCACCATTTATGTGAAAATGTTTAAGTGACACCGTTTAAGTGACATATTCCGTAAATTTACAGAGTAATTCAAGGTAAAGTACTCTAAATGTACATTTTTTACAGTGTAGAGATATGTAACAATTAAAGTATTAAAACTTTGTAAAAAAATCACCACAAATATATATATATATGTATGTAAGACGAGTTTGGAGCTAAAGATATTAACAGATTTTCATCAGCAGAATTAAACATGTGTTCGTCTTTTTATAAAATTATTGTTTGTAATACTTATTTGTAACTTGCTGACCGATATTTACTTGAAATAAATGTAACGGAAATCTACTACGATTATTTTCTATGAGAAACTTTCATAGTATATCATTTAATAATATTATTAGAATCCTTATACATTTAACCCTTTATCTACCGAATTATGAATTCATGAAAATTTTATATTCCAAAGCATTTTACGTAATTTTTTTAAAGTAAATTAAAGATTTATATAATCATTTAATAAATTTTTGAAAGATTTTCGAAGTATTGAAGGATTTAGAAGGATTAATTAAATTTAAATTCACAGAGATTTTGTGCAATATTTATAATCCTACTGAAATCTTTTATTTTAAATTGTTTTCTTAGTATGTTGTAGAATTATTAAATTTACAAATATGATGTTCTTAGAACACAAATATAGAAATTTTTTCGAATTGAAAAATCCCCACCACCATCCCTCAGCGCGAAAAAAAACTGAAAAGATAGAAAGGGAAAAGAAATCACCCTTTTAAATATATTTTTGGTTTTCTGTAATCAATATTGCTTTTGGAACAAGATAAAGTAATGTATCTGTAACTCATTCTAAATAGTATTATAATTATTTGATTTATTAAAAGAATTTTATAAGAAATAATTTTAATGGTACTTATAAGTACCCTAAGTAGATAAAGGCTTAAAGCATTATTGATGTTTAGTATTACTCTTGCATGACATTAATCTTGCTTGTGCGTCTGAAATCAGATTAGAATCCAATTTTGTAGTATAAAGATTTTATAACATAATTGATCGTTTATGTTCGCATGCACTGCACCATTAGCAACTGCAATATTTATATTTTTATGTTAGCCCGATGCTTGTGATAAATCACAATTTCTTTTCGCATACTATATTCTTATTGCACTCATTTCATTATAAATAGAAACATTTCATACATTTCATTTAAATAAACATTCATTTAGAACGCATCTCTTTCACTAATTCCATTTTAGATTTTAAAACCGAAAAAAATATAAACAAGGATTTATATCATGAATCAAAACATTTCACTTCAACTTTAAATATATATTTTTTTTCTAATTTACAAATGCGAAATTTAAAAGATTGATTTAGTTTGAAAGGTGATTACAAAAATCTAATGTCAAGGCTTGTGGCACATTTCTCCTATATTATTACAACCTTTATTCTTTAATTATTAAAAAATATATATATTTAAAATTGTTTTCCAGATCCATTAAATTGATATATGTTTCATTTTATTCTAATATTAGAGCATTAGAAAATAAGATGCTCCATATTCTCAAATACAGTTGTCTAAGAAACTCTCCAGTCTGGGAAAATGACGTTGTAACGTGACGTTGGGTGTCGCCGGTGACGTGTCAGTCAAATGAGGACATAGTCTAAGTAAAGTTAAATCACTTTTATTTACGGTAGTTGGGAAAATAGGGAGTGGAACCAAAGTTCAATATTTCTGACAACTAAACACAATACTATGAAAATAAAACTTTAGCTTACTCACGTTACAACTAAGTCCAGCTCGAAGCACTAACTCCGGCTATTCTTTTCAGGTCGAGGTCGAATCTTACTCTAACCTGTAGGAAAACAGCCCGTGTCTACACAACTAACTTTTATTCTCAAACAATCACAGTGCTAACTAACTCTTACCCGACTTGATTGCTGAGACTGCTTTACCTTCACACGGCAGCTCTGTTATTCTTTGCTGGAAGCTATCCCGGCTCACCACGAACTTTAAGTAATAAAATAAATATTTAAATATTGGACACTCAGTTTTCTAAAGCATTTTCTTTAACACATTACATGGCATAGATAAGAGAAAATGCACTATTGCTATTAAAGTTTAAAAAAGTAGCAAAATAACACTAAAAAATTATCTTTTTAATATCTAAGTAATTTAAAATTAAAAATTTATCATTAAAACTGTAGAATTTTCAAAATCAAAAGTTTGTAATGTCATATTATTATATAGACTCAATATTTGTTAAACTGTAGTTTTAAATGCTGTTTGAATCTCTTGAAACATAATTTTAATCATACTACTTTTTAACTACAAATATTAAACACAATTCGCGCATTTCCCCCCGAACGATTTATTTGCTTTATTTTGCAACAACTATTCACAGATATTGAATTATGCACATATTTGTCTACCGTTTCCTAATTTATCAAAATTCACTTAAAAGTTAACAATCGAAAGTTTTAATTTTCTTTCGATTAAAACGTAATAAATTTCTTTGGTGTTTATTTGAGAATAGTTTCATTTGGAATAATTACGATAATAAAGTTCTCGTTATTGCTTTAGTTTATTGGTATGTTGCTATTGTGTACCTGGAAATTAATGATATATCACATTTGGCGTCAGCAAGCAATTTCTTTCTCATTTTACTAATTTAGCATCGAAAATACTAGATGTCATTCTCACATTTATGGAACGAACATGATTGCTAATATTTTGTTTCAGTGAACACTAGATTTTAACAAAAGATTATTCAATACATTTTCACGAAAGAAAAAAACTAACAATAATTCAAAAGTGATACTATATAAATATATACATCTAAATGAATCCCCTATTGATTGAACTTGTTTGATTTCGTCACGTTATTTGAATAAAATTTAAGTTGAGGATGATAATTAACCATAATTATTAATAATAAATAAAAAAGTGTTCTTCGAAAAATGCGTCATTGAATATAAATTGCAATAGCTGTATTTGGAAACTTAATTTTAATTTTGAAAACGTTCTCCTTTAACAACTATTTATACGTACTTAATTATTTATTTGTTCACAATTTCCTGATTTATAAAAATCTTTCCTCAAAATTTTGATGCTATTTTTTGTTTCTTACAGAAATGTATATAAAAAAAAGTAGAGTAAATAACTGTTTAACTGTACTTTAAATATCGGCTTAATCAATTTAAACTAAATTTTCTCCATTCGTCTTTTTAGCTGCAATTATTAATCATAATTAGAAAATTGTTCATCGAACGATGTGTCCTTAAATATACATTATAAGGGTTGTGTTTATTAATTTATTTTCAATTTTGAATGCGTTCTTCTCCTACTAGTATTGACAGATATATAATTAAGATCTTCGTTCACAGATTCCTATTGTATCAAAATTCAATTACAAAATTACGTCGAACCTTTTAACATTAAAATAACATTTTCTTTGCAGCCATTTGTAAAACATAAAAAGAATTTTCAACAAACGCGCAATTTTGCATCTAACTTAATAACATCTTTGGTGTTTATTTCAGATTTTTTTCATTTCCAATAATTACGTTATTGACGTTCTTGCTATTGTTTTAGTTTGTTGATATGCTGCTATAAAACACCAAAGATTAATGATAAATCACATCTGTCGTCAACAAGCCATTACTTTCTCCTTTTACTAATTTAGTATCAAAAATATTACGTGCCATTCAACCATTTATGGGAAGAACATCATTGCTAATAGTTTGTTTCTCTGAGAACTAGATTTTAACTAAAGATTACGTAACTTGTTCACGAAAAAAAAAAAAATAACTGCAACCTGCAACCCAAAAGTTATTCAAAATATATATACTTTTACGTCACTATGATTAATAAATAGTAAGGTTTTTTTTCGTCTACATTACATTGATTAAAATTAAATTTAGCTTGAGGATAATATTTAAACTTAAATATTAATCATTGGAAAATGTTTATCCAAACGATATGTCTTTATACAAGTTGTAATTAGTAACTTAATATCAATTTTGCAAAGTTACTCCTGCTACAACTATTTATAAATAATTAATTAAGCACTTTTTAGTCTAGTTTCTTGTTTTATCTTTTTTGTTCTTGAATATTATGATGCACATTTTTTTCTCACAGACATCTATATAGAAAAGGATACATAAATTGTTGCTTTTTTACAGAGTAAAATGGTTGTTTAGTTGTACTTTTTGCTACTGTTTGAATTTCTTCGAATCACAATACTTCGAATCTTCATACATGTAATCAAACATGAAACTTAATCATCATTAAATATTCTTTCTGAACGATGCATCTTTAAATAGGCTTTATAATGAATGTATTTAGCAATTTGAATGTTTTAATTTTAATAGAAATCATTTTATCGCTATTTAATTAATCATTTTTTCGTTTATAGTTTCTCGATTCATGTAAATTCAATTAAGTGTTAATAATCACGCATTGCATTTTAACATGAAAATAACATTTCTCTTCTGGTGTTAGTAAAGCATTGAAATATTCACCAAGAAACGCGAAATTTTCCGTATGATTAAAGATGTAATAAAATATTTTGTTTTTATTGGAGAACATTTTCATTTCCACTAATTACGGTAATGACATTTTCGCTATTGTTATAGATTACTGCTATCATTATCTGTGCACCTGAAAATTAATGATAGATGACATCTGTAATCAACAAACCATTTTTTCGCCTTTTATCAACATATCGAAAATACACAGCTGGCCATTAACATTGCTCCTCCCGGAAGAAATGATCTGACGAATATCAAAATCACATGGAAGATAGAAGTTATTGGAATATGCAAACATACAATGGTTTTTATTTTAGCTCATTTAGACGACTCAGCGGGAGAAACGATATCTGAAATTCCACATAAAAGAAAAGTGTCATAGTGGATTTCTCTATCGAAAGCGCTTTTTAAAGTTAACATTTGCTCAGAATGTCATGTTATGCTTCGAATAATAAGAAATAATTACGAAAAAGTGTTCAATTTTATAGAGGCAGGATCTTTGCCTATCAATAGAATGAATTATCGTTCCATGGTATCGCACGTCAAACTTGTCGCAATCCAAACGTTATCATGCGAATGTAGAATCAGTGGGTTCCTGAGGACTATACAAAACGCAAGATAAAGTCTCAACGATCACAGATGTATAAAGTCCGAGAGGGCAGATATATTGTGAGGTCGGCCTTGCAAAACCGTATAACTACATCATGGACCTTTACTCAGAAAAAGGGCATTTTTGAAGCGCGCCCAGCATCGGTGCGTACGCTGCTACGACGTTTGCATCAGCGTGGGCTGTCAGAAAGGCGGCCATTAATATTGTCTCACTTGACAAAACAGCGTAGAGAGAGACTGTGACTCTGGCATACTGAACGACAAAAACAGATATAGGTGTAGCACAAGGTTGTCTTTTTAGACATGTTATCGTTCTACATGCAGTAATCTGATGGTCGTATACGTGTTTGGAATCTCCGAGGAGAGCGCTCCGTTACCTGCTTGCATTCGATATCGGTATAGGTGTCCCTGCGCCTAGTGGGATGATTTAGACAGCTATTGGATACTCCACACGCACAACTAAAGTGTTTGGATAGGCAGTAATTTAAACACAGATCGGTTAATTCATCAAAACATATGTCCAGTTGTTGTACGTCTTCTTCGAGACTTACCCAATGCAATCTTCCAACAAGATAACGTATTTAAAAGATTGAATAATATAAAGTAAGACTGACTTGAATATATTTCTTTTAAATAAATAAAATTTATATACAAAAAAATCACTAAAAAACATTTAGAAATACAAGAGTAAACATTTCTCCAAGCTACACGAAAGGCCTCATCAGTAAAAATAATTATTCATTTCATAACAGAAATTGGAACAAACCAAGACAGTTACAGTTAGTTATTATTTTTTATTATTTGTCTTGATTTGTTCCAATGTTTGTTATGCAATGAATAATTATTTGTACTGATGAAGCCTTGCGTATAGCTTGACAAAACGTTTACTCTTGTACTTTTATATACTTTTTAAAGTTTTTTTTATATAAATTTTATTTATTTTCTGTATATTATTCTGTATATTAGTATTCTCTGTTATATTTTATATTATTCAACCTTTTAATAGTATTTTTTTTAAATTCAGGCGTTAAATAGATGTGCATTGCAAAAAGATAATGCAATATCACATGTTGCACATCGATTTATTACGTTCCTTGGTACACAGGGTATTTGATATCTGGCTTTGTCTTCGAAGTCTCCATATCTGTCACCCACTGAAAACATCTGGTCGTAGATTGCTAAGAGACTGGCTCACCACTCCTCTCCAGCTAATGTGGTTGATGAAGCGTGGCATTGAGCTGAAACAGCGTGAAAAGAGTTGCCTGTTTCTATCGCCCAAGCCCAGTTCGACTCCAAGACTAATTGGTTAAAGTCCGTTCTTGCTGCCAGGGGTAAAGGGTGGGGGCACTTGCTTCTACTAAATTTCACATAGCTGTAAACATCCGAACTGCTTTCAAATTTAACCATTTTGTTAAACATACTATTTATGTACAATAAATATATTTTTTGCATTACGACACAAATAAACCAATCATGGGAGAAACACCATTGCTAATATTTCGTTTGATTGAATAATCAGTTATAGCAAAATAACACGCAATACATTTTCCAAAAATAAAGAATATTTAAACGCATTTTCAAAAGTGATTCTAAAGAAATGTATCAATTGTATCAACTTGCTTGATAAATACTCGCGATTGGTGTGCATGTTAATTTCCATCTTAATTTATATTTAATTAATTTGAGGATAATATTGTTAAAAAACAAAGCTTTAAGGTAAATATTAAGGGGTCTCAGGAGTCTTACTTTTTACCTGGTAGTGCGATTTAGCATCATACACATTTGAGTTTTTTTCTCAGTCCCTATTAAACTTAAATGCATAAAACTTTTTATATAGACAACTTAATATCAATTCTACTTAAAATAATTTTTTTAACATTCTATATTGAATTTTTATTATATATTTTTTATATTTAATTTTGATTTAAAATTTAAATTGTTCTTTGACTGCGCGCAATATTTCTCAAAAAATAATAAAGCAATTTGTATGAAACTTGGTAAATACCTTCATTTTAAGTTTAAGAACAACTTATACCTCAAATTTAGAATTTTAATTACATTGATTATTGATAATTGGCAATTTGTTTCATAAAAAATTATTTTTTTTTCAATTTTTTCAATTTAAATTTAAATTTTAAATAAATAAATGCATAAATTGCTTTAAAATGAGGTATAAGTTCAAGATACATTATTTTTACACCATTATCAACTTTTTTAGCGGTTCTTGAACTAATAGTTTTTCTAGAATCCTGCTCGCAATGGATACAAGTCTAATTTTTTTTAATCAAAATTAAACATTAAAAAAATAAAATAGAATTTCAATGTAGAATATTAAAAAAAATATTTTCAATAGAAGATATATTAAGGTATCTATATTAAAAATTTTATGCATTTATGTTTTATAGTGACTGAGAAAAAAAAATCAAAAGTGACATGTTGCTAATTTGCACTACCAGGTAAAAAGTAAGACTCCTGAGACCCCTTAAAATACATTTTTTTTTCAATTTTGAATGCGTTCTTCCGCTACAAGTATTTATGGATATTTAATTAAGGATTTTATTATCTCATAGTTTCCTCATTTATCAAAATTGAAATAAAAGTTAATAGTCTAGAGTTTTAACATGAAAATTGCATTTCCTATGCAACCATTAGCAAAGCACTAAACGATTTATTAGCAAACACGCAATTTTCCCTGTAATTAAAATTATAATATCATAGTTTCGTGCTTATTAGAAAACAGTTTCTTGTCAAGTATTTACATGAATGACGTTTTCGCTGTTTCTTTCGTTTATTATTGACTTCAACCGTGCACCTGAAAATTAATGTCACATGTGCCGTCATCACGCAATATCTTCCTCCTTTTACGAATTTACTATCGAAAATAATACAACACCATTTAACTATTTATGGGATGAGCATCATTGCTACTATGTAGTTCAGTGAACACTAGATTTTAACAAAAGAATATCTCATTTATCAAAATTTAATTAAAATTAATAGTATAATGTTATGATATAAAAATTATATTTTCTATACAGCGATTAGTAAAGCATTAAAAGATTTATTTTCCCATTAATTAAAATCCTACTATCATACTTATGTGTTTATTTGAAAAAGTTCCATGTAAAATAATTACGTTAACGACATTTTCAGTGTTTTTTTTAGTTTACTACTGCCTTACACCATGCCCCCGAAAATTAATGATAAACTGCATCTGTCGTCAACATGCCATTTTTTTTTCTTTTATCAATTTACAATCGAAAATAGTACGACGCCATTTAACAATGTATGGAACGAACATTGCTACAAATTCTTTCTGAGAACACTGGATTTTAATAAGAGAATAAGTAATATATGTACATGATTTTAAGAAAACATAAGCGCAGTTCAAAAGTGATTCGGAATACATACACATTTGTACCAATTCGATTGAAATCTATTAAAGATAAATGAGCTTGTTTATTTTCGTCTACATTTATTTGAATAGATTTTAGTTTAATGATAATAGTGTTAAGAAACAAATCGGTTAATTGTATTAAAGTATTACAAAATACACATTATGAACTTCAAAAATCTTCTGATTTACTTTAAAGATGACATAAATATTAATAATATAGACGTTGCAATTTTAAATGTTACCCTTTTATGTAAAATTTACCTTAATTACCTATCGGGGAGTGTTATTGAATTAACTGCGTATGACAGAATTTAATGAGATAAGAACTTTATTCATATCTTTTTAACCTTTTATCTACAGACGGTACTTATAAGTACCATTAAAATAACATATTATAAAATTCTTTTAATACGTCCGTTAGTTGTAATACTGTTTAGAATGAGTTACAGATACATTACTTTATCTTGTTCCAAAGGCATTATTGGTTACCAAATATATATATATATATATATATATATATATATATATATATATGTTTAAAAGGTTGATTTCATTTGTCTTTGCATCTTTTCATCCCTCTTGGCGCTGACGGAGAGGGATGGGGATTTTTCAATGCGGAACTATTTCTATGTTTATTTTGTAAGAACATCATATTTGTACATTTTATAATTCTAATAAATACTAAGAAATAATTAAAAATAAAAGATTTGAGTAGGATTATTAAATTTGTACAAAATCCCTGTGAATTCAAGTTTAATTAATCCTTTTAAATTCTTCTATCCTTCTAAAATCCTTCAAATATTAATTAAATGATTATGTAATTCTTTTAATTCTTTAAAGAATTTAAAATTTTCATGAATGCATAATGCGGTAAATAAAGGGTTAAGTTTTGATTCAAGTTTCATAAAAATTTAAAAGACTCGATTAAATTCTTCATTGATTACATACATTCAATTAATAACCATTTGGTGAGGAAGTTTTTTCGATGATGCACTTGGAAATACAGACAGACAAACAGAGAGATGGACAGACCAGACGACGACTGTAACTGTTATGCATTTCTTTAATTACAAAAGTACCTAAAAAATTAACTACATAATATGATAAATTCTTACTTTAATGTCCCCTACGTTTAAAACTCTGAAAACTAAGCTTCATAATTCCCCACACACACACACTCCGCAACCCCCAAAAAATCGCAATGAAAAGCAAACGTACTATAGTAACAACATTTTTCTTATGCACAGTAAACATTCTGAACATTTAGTTGCTGTTTGAATATCTTAATCAAGCATTTTTTTCACGCACCATTTTAAGTATGATTATTTATCATAATTGTATAAAATGGTTCACAGACAGATGCATCCTGAAATAAAGTTTATATTGAGTGAATTTAGAAATTTAATATTAATTTTGAAAACGGTCGTCTATTACAACTTTTTACGGATACTTAATTTTTCACTAATTCGTTCGTTAAAATTTTAATAGGAAAATAACTTTTCCTCTGCTGACATTTATAAAGCATTAAGCTGTATATTCATTTAAAAGTACAATTATCCGTTTGATAAAAAATATAATAACTCACTTTGGTGTTTATTTGAGAAAACTTGCATTTCCAATAATTGCATAAATGACGTTCTCTTTATTACTTTAGTTTCTTGCTATCTTGCTACCTTTTATCTAAAAATTATTGATAGGCCCCATCTGTCGTCAGCAAGCAATTACGTTCCCCATTTACCAATTTAGTATCGAGAATATTAGACATATTTAAACCATTTATGGGACGAACATGATTCCTAATATTTGGCTTCAGTGGACACCAGATTTTAACAAAAGATTAAGCAATGGGCTTTTATGAACGAAAGAAAATCTAGCTACAATTGAAAAGTAATTGAATACATTCACATTTGTATCATTTTGATTGATAATTCTTCACAACTGATGGGACTGTTTTTTTCTTATATATTTATTTGAATCAAATTTATTTAAAGATTATAGTATTAAAAAACAAACCGTCATATCATTATTTACAAATCAGTAAGTATATTTTTGTATGAATTTGATAAGTAAATTTTCAGGATTGATTGAACTTGTTAATTTCGGTTGCACTATAACAATAAAAAAAGACTTTTACATATATAAAGTTAGATCGTGTATCTGTTTTTGTTACGATTACAGAAAAAAAATTCTAGGCACCACAGTTTCCTAGAATGTACATTTATTTAAATTAAATTTTATTCTAGGATAATATTTAAACATAACTAATAATCATAATAGAATATAATTTTACTAATGATGCGTCATTAAAAATTCTTGATATTAGATGTGTTTAAAAAATTATAATTTTTTATACACATACTTAACAAACACACTGCTTAAATAATTTGTATCACGTTTCATAAAACACTTATTTGTTCAAGATTTCTTGATATAACAAAATCATTCCTGAAAATTATTATACTTTTTTTTTCTAAAATTTGCGAGATTTAACAAATTCACAACTTTTTTCTTCTATTAAATAAATATTTGGTTATCTCTACTTTCAGTTTCTGTTTGAATATTTTCAAACCACATTTTACTTCATGCGTCAATTTAAATATGATTGTTAATCATAATTATAAAATTTTGTGTCCTTAAATACAGATTATGATGGAATTGTTTAAAAATTTATTTTCAATTTTGAATGCGTTCTTCTGCTATAAGTATTTATAGTTACATAATTAAGATCTTCGTTCACAAATACCTCATTTATCAAAATTCGATTAAAGGTTAATATTCGAAGGTTTTAACATGAAAATAGCATTTCCTCTCCTACCTTTGCTAACGTGTTAAAATATTTATCAACAAAAGCGCATTTTTCCGTTTAATTTAAAACATAACAACTTACTTTGGTATTTATTTGAAAACAATTTCTTTTCCAATAATTACGTTAATGACATTTTCGCTGTTGCTGTAGATTATAGCTATCTCGAATCGTGCGGTGGAAAATTAATGATATGATGAACATCTGCGCAAACAAGCCATTTCTACCTTCTTTTATCAATTTAGTATTAAAAATATTAAGACGGCATTCAAGCATTTATGGATAGGACATCATTGCTAATATTTCGCTTCAGTTATTATTATATTTTAAAACAAGTTTGTGTAATAGGTTTTCATGAAAGAAAAATTTAACCACAGTTAAAAAATGATTCTAAATAATTGTACATTTGTATCAAGTTGATTAATAAATATTCACGATTAATGTACTTGTTTATTTTCTTTTATATTTAGTTGAAATGAATTTAGTTTGAGTGACATTTTAAAACTTGTTGATTTTTGTCATATGATAGCATTTATATTTATTTATCGACTAGTATAATCGCATCTCCTTCTATGGTAGATGTAAATGGTGATTTTTTTCTTAAAATTTGAAATAATTGATAAAACTATTCATATGGTATTATTCTGTAATCGAGCTATCTGGATAAAAAATCATAAAAATCCAGTAACGTAAAATACAGTTTTCGGACACCTTACGATTTGAAAATTTCACTTGCCGTTTTTAGTGGTGTAAATGTTTATAGTATGCGATGTTGAATAATATATAAGTTTGAAAATAAAAGATTATATTTTCATAAAACTAAGGTTTCCAGAACAAATTTAACATGCAAAATAAATAACTATGGTCATTACAGTGATATTAAGAAAATAGAATTCACTTATGATAATTTAATGGCGGAATTAATCCAAAAACATTGTTCCCATTGACATCATTCTTATTTCATTAATTTCATTTAAAAACAAAATTCTACAATATATACCGCAGCATGTTAATTAAACTTCAAAGCATTGTTTCTTAATCACACGTGTAAAAAATGACTACTACTTGCGGAAAAAAAATATTTTCATTTGTTCACAGGCAAATGACGTCAAAAGAATATTAATATTTTCATTTCCGTGAACGGATACTTATTATGCTAAATTATGTTTTTTGTGTGTATATATTTGTGTGTGTGTGTGTGTTTTACCATTTATTATTTACCGTTTTCTTTTTCTTTACACGTTTTGCAGTAGCCTGAATTAACCTATATTATTTACAATTAAAACGATATAGCGCACCTAGTATTTGTCTTGGCGCAGTATGTCCCAAAAGGGACCTTGTGCCATAAAACCCCATACAAAAAACCTAGTGTTTGTCTAAAATTAAATAAAAATCATGCACTCGTGACATCATATTTACTTTTACATTTTAACAGAATAATACGGCTGTTTTAATTTGTGATTTGTCCTGCAGCCACACATCAGGACACGTTTCCATTTTAATTATATTTTAACGCTTGAAGACTTCGCTATGATACACCATTTCGAAATTGGGCAATTTTTGAAATTGAATATCATTCACAATTTTATATCCCTAATCATTAGATAGGAAACTTATATCGAGAAAAATGATTTTGTTACCTTTCTGAAGAAGTTTGTATATCAATTTTCTTACAAATATTTTTTGAATTATTAAATTTTTCAGTAATTTTAAATGTTTTAATTTTCGAGAAGAATCTATGGAATAATTAGCGTAAAATCCAGTCATCAGCGACAAATAGTTTTATTAAAGATATTTGGGGTATCACTGAATTTGGATACGCAAATCAGTAAAACCTTGAGGTTCAGACCTGTATTTTTTGTAAACATGTTTCATTTACCCGTTTTAAAAAACGTGGGTTCACGCAAATTTAGTTTGTTTTACGCCTTTTTGTTACTTTCATGTACTTAAATTTATCTAACATTGTCCACCAGCGTGGAATTCTAGCTAATTTTTGGTTATGCTGTAAGAAAAAGACAATATTTGCAAACCAAAAATCAATTACCATCCATGAAACTAACTTATCAATAAATTGTGTCAAATCATGGCCCGATCAAAATACTCAAAATACGCAGGTGAAATTTCAGTAATATTTTAAAATAGTTTCGAAATCAATTTTCGAATTTAAAAGTATACTTTTGCATAGAAATAAATAATAACGCTAAATACTCCGTCATGATAAACAGGATTAAACGATTGTTTTTGTATATCTGCATAAAATATCAAATTTTCTATTTATAAACAAGCATTGGCTGAAATTTAGAAAAATCTCAGCTATTATTAATTCCAGAAAAGAACATCAAATGAAAAAGAACAGTCGAAAAGGGTTGCATCACGGTGTTTTTATGTCGATTTCACTGACCATGCCTATACTAATTCCTTTCGCTGCATATTGTTGTTTTTTTAGAAATAGGTTAAAAACAGGCGCATTTAACCTAAAACTGACGTATATCTTTTATACAATTTTTTATCTTTTATCATTGGTTCTTGAAAACGGAAATTCTTGTCTAATTTTGTGGAAATTCCCTGATTAAACATTACAATAAAACATAACTGATATGAATTATGAAGAAGATTTTATTAGACGGAAAAAGGCAACCCTGTGTAAATCTCTGGTTGCGCGAATTTTGCTATATTTGCTATGCACGAGGAAACTTCGTGAAGCGCGCGAGAATGCTAAGTTACAGATAAAATTTTTATCTTATTCACCAGCAATAACATATTTTCCTTTAAAACAGATTCTTAAAAAATATTAATTTAAAATTCATCCTTATTTCACAAAAAAATTTTTTATTCTTTTTTCAGTTTGTGGATGGATAAAATTTTCAGTTTAAGTCCGAGCCTGAAGTCTTGTGTAAGAAGTCATGACCCTGTGAGCTCAAGCTTGATCCCTAAAACTTGTATATAAATGATTATTTCTGACTGCGACCAGAGGCCCAGTATAAAATATTCTACAAAAAGATCTCAATCTTGCTCTGCACGAACTCATGGTCTTGGACTGGGCAATTCTCATTTGCAATACATATCAAAGCTAGTTTTTGAGGGTGCATTCGAAAAAATATTTTTTCACTCTCAACTGCACAAAATTTTCTATTGCATTTTCAGGCTCATTTTTAAAAGTAGAAATTTTGAACTTGCTGAGGCGATTTTTGCAGAGGTGCCGTGTTATTTTATTTTTCGCTCAATTCATTAGAACTTGATTTGTAAACTATTATTTGAGTATGACCCTTTTTTTGTTCCCAGATCTCCCGCTTTGGAAATTTTGGTTCAAGATGCCAAATTTAACAGCATTTTTTGCAATATTTTCGGCATTTATCTAATCATCGACAAGCACGGTACATTGTGTAGTGTGCAATTAAAACAATCTGTTAGTTTGATGCGTTTGAGAGCAAAATTAAATTTAAAAATAAATAAAATATAAGCCGTTTTTATTGGAATACACCCTTAATAATAATAATAATAATAATAATAATAATAAATATTTTGAAACTTAATTAGAATAGGCAATTATTTTTTTCATTAATCCATAAAAAGAATTTTTAACTCACAATATGATAAAAAAATCGTGTATAATGATAAAGAAAATCTGAAAAAGTTTCACACTTCTTTTCAGTTAAAGTACAAATTTTTAAAAACACAATTTTTAAAAATATTAAACATAGACTCTATTCTGTAAGGTATTCTAAAACTTTGAAATTACCCTGGGGAG
Source organism: Maratus speculifer (assembly GCA_964019185.1). Classification (NCBI taxonomy): domain Eukaryota; kingdom Metazoa; phylum Arthropoda; class Arachnida; order Araneae; family Salticidae; genus Maratus; species Maratus speculifer. The sequence continues at coordinate 324,859,580 of OZ025290.1, forward strand.
ATTTTCGAAATGCAACCTGAATTTTGAAAAGCAAAGTATTGAATGGAAACATTGCTTTCAGAATTAATACGTGAAGGATAATCTTTTATTTGTTATTCTATTAAGAAGAAAAGTAATCTTGTTTCCTGGAGCAAAACTTTATAGTTACTTTATGTTCTGAAAGGGATTACGTTTTTTTTCATGGAATTCTTTATGTATTTTCAAACAAGTCTTTTTAGAAATGTGTTTTGAAAACGTTAGTTATTGATATAATATGAATTTCTTAAATGTATTATTGCATATGGTTTCTCTCTTAATATCAGGCACTTTTAATAACATAATATAATCTTTATTTTAAATCAAAATGCTTATTTTTAAATAATTAAAATATATTTTTGAGTAGTAGCACTACCACTATATTAAACACACTGTAAAATAAAAGAATAAATAAAAATGAATAAAACTTATAATGCATTTTTTCTCTCCGATACCAAGCAAATAAATAATTATTTTAATAACATTAAAATAATGTAAAAGGAAAAGATAATTGTGATCTAAAAACATAACTGAAAAGGATTTTTTTTCAAGGAATTCTGTATGCATTTTCAAACAACTCTTTATAAAAATATCTTTTTAAATGCGAGGGTTTTTCATATGTTATGAACTTCAAAAATTTATCACTACACTTTACTCTGTTTATTATTATTCCTCCGATACATTATAATTATACAATAACTATTATATAGCTTTAGCTCACAGACTATGGAAGTCTGAAAGTTTATGTGCCCGCTCGTTCTGTATGTATGTATGTGCGAAATGTGATAACTCATGTTAAAAATATCACTTGAAATTTTGGATATAGGTATATTTCGATAAAGCGCTTCCCTGGTTAGTTTCGAGAATTCATTCGATAAATATAAGAGGGGGAACGGGAATTATGCCCCTCCTCTTAATTTATATAAACGGGTTTTTCACGCAGAATTATCAGTTTTCCTTCAAAATTTAAATATAGGATCATGCTGATGAGTCGCCTCTGTGATTGGTATTAGGTGTTCATTGATTAAATATAAAGAGGAGGGATCGGGGTTCTAATGACCCTCCCCTTAATTTATATTAATGGGATGCAGATTTTTCAAATTTCATTCAAATTTTAGACATAGCATCATTTTTACGAGGGCACCTGCATGATAAGTTTTGCAAGTTCATTTGATAAGTCTAAGAAGGAAGAAATGGGTAGTAACCCCACCCCCCACCCCTTAATTTAGGTTAATGGGTTTTTCACGATTTGTTTCAAATTTTAAATATAGGTTCATTTTGATAAGGTACTTTCCTGGTTTGTTCTAGGAATTTTTTGGAAAAATATAAATGGGGAATCGGTGGGACTATCACTCTTTATTTACATAAGTGTTTTTTTTTTTGAAGAATTAACCGATTTGCTTCAAATTTTGGATACAAGTTAATAGTTTTAAGATGCTTTCCTAATTAGCTGTAAGATTATTTTATTAAGAATAAAGAGAGGACAGACAATTACTCTCCTTCCTTTTAAATTTTGTGAATTGAATTTTATGCAGAATTATCTGATTTGCGTCAAATTTTTTATGTAAGTTCTCTCTGATAAGGTGAATCTCTGAAAAGTTTTGAAGTTTAATGGCTAAGTATAAAGGAGGAAATAACTGCTCTTAAATTATAAAAATGTATTTTTATTAAGAATTATCCGATTTGCTCTGAATTTTGGATATATATTTTTTATATGATAAAGCATATCCCTGATTAGTGAAGGAAGTTCAATTATTAAGTTTAAAACGGGAAAATGGGGGAAAGTATTTCCCCCCTTGTCTTTTGGATGGCATTTACCATTGAAAATATAAGTTTGTAACATACAATTATTATGCGTAGCTTGATAGCTCAAGGTCATCAATTTAACTGGGCAATATTCTTTTTATTATTACATTTATTTATTCTAGTGGCATAAAATCTGTACTTTTATAAATATTACTTCATCGTCAGATGTCATCAGCACTTTATGATCAAATTATTCCTTGAAAATCAGAATGCCATAGAAATAATTTTCGTTTTAAAATACATTGAAAACACTCATGTAATTGTTAAATAACATACAATAACTTTGCGGTTCATTTCGGCTTATTAACTTTCAGCATATGTAAGTTCAAAAATGCACTATTAAAAAAACTATTAACTGTGTACTTAGATGTTTCATTATATAGGGAAAATTTTACTGTTCGTACCAGGATTATTAATCTGTAATCTTTGTGATATTTTTATTTAACATTTGCTATGGAGTACGATGAAGATATTATTTTCAAAATAGTTGTAGGAACAATATTTTTTTTTCCTATGTAATATGACTCTTACTCAATCTATTGATGTATGGTTTTCCTAAACTTACAATTTACCATGCGAAAATTATCAGAATAAATATTGAATTTTGAAAAGCTTTTACAATTAAAATGAAAAGGGTATTATTTTATTTGCCATTCTTTAAAAATATAAATACATAAACTTGTTTTCTATAGAAAAACTACATAAAAAATACATTGAAAAATGATATTTTTCCCTCACATTTTATTCATATAAAAAGTATGTATTTTTAAACGAATGCTAAAGGAAATTCGTTTTAAATGTAATGTATTAATTTATGTCATTGCTTACTATGTTTGAAGCTGAAGAAATTATTTTCCTTTATATTTTAAATACATAATCTTAAAATTTTGTGAAGTGGGATTTATTCTGCGAAATCTTCTATTTAGCATTAATATTCATTTATTTAACAAAACACAATAGACCTATTTTTCTACTATTTACTCGTATGTTCAAATAGAAATATCTATTAATTTCGTAGCTTTAAATGTAAAATAATTGAAAAACATTTTTTAACTTAATCATTTGAAATTTAATAAATTTTACAATAATAATAAAATAGAATAGAAGAGTTCTAATAATAAAAAATGTAGGTGACATATTCATCCTTTTGAATAAAGGAGCTTCCACATATGTATATGTATATATGTTTGTGTATATTGTTAGATGTTTTCGTATTAGTTAGAGTCTTTTTGCGAGATTTAGTTTTTTTTTCAACTAATTTAAAACACAACGCGAGACCTTTGGTTATCCACAAACATATGGTTAACAATTTTTTTAATTTATCACATGCCACCTTTATCATTTGATCTTTTAAATAATACGTCAAAACAACGCTTAAACACTGAAAATAAAAAGATTTAAAAAAATCTTTAATTCTACAAATGTAAAATTGCAGAAATGTTCATCATTACTAAAATGTTGTAAAAAATTTATCTTTACTAAAATTATAATTTACACTCTGCAAAAAAAGATTCAATTTTACAAAATTAGTTTTAGTTTATTTAGAATTGAGATTTACATTTTTATTTATTTATTTAACTATTATTATTATTGTTATTTTGGTGTAGATTATATAAAATTTTACAAATAAAATTCTTCCAGCATGGAATCCTCAAATGTTTGAATGGATTAGAAATCCGCACAAAAAGGAGAAATCTTCAAAATGCTCAAAGTTGATCTGCTTAATGAATTAAAAACATAAATAATAAGCTTTAATAACAGAAATTAGCAATATTAGTGGAAATTTATTGTGGCAATGATGGACAATTTCGCGTCATTGATCTTAGAGCACCCAGAAGCATTTGAAGTTGTACATTTTTAGATTTCCTAAAAAAAAGAATTTTTGGTATTCACCTAAGAAAATATAATCTTGAATTAAGCACCGTACAACAACAGGGAGATTATCGAACTAAACTGTATTAAGATGATACAATAATAACACGTGCAAGAATTTAAATGTTTTAAAGATGCAAAATGATAAAAAAAAACATACATTACAGTCTTATATAATGCATTATATAAAATAGTTCTTAAAATATAGCTATAAACATAGCTATCTTTTAAATGAATTAGTGAGAATACTAATTCTATATTTTAGATAACATTAATGCTCAGTGAGGACTAAACATTTTCTAGTATATCAAGATATAAACTGCATTTCTGTATAATAGCTTTAAGATAAATTCTTAGTAATTGCATTTTAGAAACTTAGAGATATTTTCATATAAATACGTAATCATATTTTAGAGTTGTTTGCTTATAATTCTCATTTACACCCATGGACCTCCTATCCACTTTCTATCTAGCTATGCATTAAATTACTTTTATTAACCGACTTCAAAGAGGAGGTTATGATTTCGACCTGTATGTATTTGTTGTTCACGCATAACTTTTGCAAATATGAACCGATTTTGATAATTCTTTTTTTGTTTGAAAGCGTATGAGGCCCATGTGGTCCCATTCGAATTTCATAAAAATCTGATAATTAGAACTTTTTTAAAAATAAAAACTTAAAATTTCAAATTCATTTTGAAGCAATCGACCAATTAGAAGTGTTCATTTTGCATGCTTTTATGTTACTCTTACATAGACACACGATCTTTTCATTGTTAAAAGTTTGAAGTTTTTGCTGCATCGTCACTCCACCTCTTTTATGGAATATCTCTATTTTGACCAATGAGAATTCACCATAATACAATGAAGTAATCATTTTCTATAAAAGCGATGGATTGACGATAAAGTAAAAGTTTCAAATTTTTAACAGTATTCAAAGTGCAAAATCCTAACTGGACGAGGGCCAGGATTCACATAAATTTTGTGCTGTGTGCGAAACGAGATTTATTAACAAGAAAATTTATTTAAAACATTGAAAAATTTGCTAAAATTTAGGCTTGTGATTCGTTAATCTGGTTTCGCAAACAGCGCAAATTCTACCTGGATTCCGGACAAGTTCTCTTATGCAAGAAAACGGAAATATAGCATCTAGGGGATATAGTGTGGAAATCGGCTATCTCAGGGCGTGTTCAGAGCAACTTACAAAAGTTACCAATGTTACCGACCGATTGTAGGGCAGTACGAAAGCAAATTGTGGCATCAATGAAAACTATTCTGTTGAATTGTAGCTAACGCCACACTTTGCTTTGATTTTCATTTCGTACTTGTCTACAATCGGTAAGTGGTCGGTAAGTAACCGGTAAGTTGTGCTGAACACGCCCTCTGTAACACTTAAAAAAAGTGCTAAAATGTTATATGCTTTAAATGTGCAACAATGCTAATGAAATTTAAAGATAGAAGCGACATCTGCAGAGCATTTTCTAAAAATGCAAGAATTATTGCTAGTCTAGATAATGTATCACAAAAATGCCGCAGATGTCGCTGTGATCGACACTTTGGAATTCATTAGCATCGTTGCACATTTAAAGGATACAAATTTTTAGCACTGCTTGCATTATAAAAAATTGAACCCTTTTGCTGCATCGTCATTCCATCGCTCTTATAGGAAACGATTACTTCGCTCTATTATGAAGCATTCTCATTGGTCAAAACAAAGAAATTCTGTAAAAGCGATGGAGTAACGATGCAGCAAAAGGGTCAAATTTTTTACAGTGTCGATAGCAGATTTTCACTCCATGTATTCCAGACTCTCTCCTTCGAACAATGAAAAGTTCTCAAAAATGAAGGCTTATGATTGGTCAATCTTGTTTTGCTTAACAGCGAATAATCCTTTTGGATCCAAACCACTGTTGCAGATATGCTAGTTTTTTTCCAAAGTACGAAATCTTAGCTGGAACAATTCTCGTATCCACCAAAGTGAAAGATCCACATCGATCCAGACATGAGAATTCGATACCGAAAAGCTGAAAATTCATCTCTAAAGAGCCTTACACGTTAAAGCAAGAGTTTCTGTGTATCATAGTGCTTGTTATGCCAGATTCACAAAGTGATTAAAGTACATTGCTATGTGCTAGATTTACATTTGGACAAATATAAATGACGAAAAATTTTGATAAGTTTACCATTGAAAATAAACTAGTTAACTTCTTTCACCCATAAAACAAACTCGTTCAGGCGACTACCGCCAAGTTCTGGAATAAAAATTCTTAAATTTTCTGTACTTTGGAAAACTGTGTTTATCAAAGAACATTCTTAACTTCAAATATTACTACTTTCATATAGACGCATGTTGAATCATAGTGTGATTTTGATAATAGCTTCCTTTTTAGTTTTTATGACTGAAAAGGGTATTTTAATACATACGAACATTTAGATTTACTTTGCTATGCATTAAATCATAGAAGCAACTTGACGCTCTCTGATTGTGTACGCGTACTTTAAACTGTAAAAAATCTGACCCTTTTGCTGCATCGTCACTACCCCGCTTTTATAGAATATCTCATTTTTGATCTATGAGAATGCTCTATAATAGGCTGAAGTAATCGTTTTCTATATTAGCGGTGGAGGGACGATGCAGCAAAAGGGTCAAATTTTTAACAGCGTACCCTGTTTAAATTATCTTGAAAAATTACCACTGTTTTTAAAGACCATCTATTTTCTGGCCAATGAAAACGCTCCATAGACGTTTTTAGATCGCTCTCATTAGACAGAAAATAGATAGCTTTAAAAACAAAGGTAATTTTTCACAATAATTTTAACGTATACTGATGGATTGTCAGCTTTTCAATGCCCATTTACGAAGTCTGTAGGTTTCAATGTGGACCTTAAGGCACTACACTAGTCTCAGAAAAAGACTCGGATGTTAGTGTAAAGACTATAGGTGTGTTCCTTTCAAATATCTCGCTCAAATTTTAATGTATTTACATGATTTTTTTTTGCATAGGATAGCCGAGGATGATCTATAACCGGCCTAGTTTTTACTTCTTCGATTTTGCTTATGTATGTTTTATATAATGATAGTTTCAGTTTCAGAACCGTTTAAACCGGTTTTGAAATTTAAAATAAGTAAAAAAAAAAAAAACCTGAAACAAAAATTGAAAAAGTAAAAAGTAGGCCGGTTGTAGAATATCCTCAGCTATCCTATGCAAAAAAAAAAAAAAAAAAAAAAAAAAGTAAAAATTTTAAAATTTGAGCGAGATATTTGAAAAGAACGCCCCCCATAGACTTCACATTATCATCCGGGTCTTTTTCTGTGCCTAGTGTGCGGCCTTAAAGTTTGCTGGATGCGATAAATTTCCGAAATGTTAAAGCTTAAATGGACAAGTTCTCGCATCCACTAAAGCGGAAATAAACATCGATACCAATCGACATCCTTAAGTTGTTGAAAAGATGAAAATCCTTTAGTATATATTTTGCTCCGGATGAAAAAATTATCTCTATAATATCAGTGCAAAATAAAGTGCATAGATATGTGTTACAAAATTATCTTTAGATTCAGATTTGGTTACCGGATTAGACACCAGAATGATTTCAGATTTTGTTCATGTAGAATTCCTCGATGTGTATATGATGACACATGGAGCACAGTATACGATTGATTGAAAAGATTCTGGACAAAAATGAGTCATCAAGGGGGTCCTTGTGGCCGAGTGGTTAAGACACCACGCTTCTAATCCCTTGAGAGCGTAGGAGATTGTGGGTTCGAATCCCACTGGCTCCGTTGCACACACTCTTTATGCGTAGCTCCCGGCTGTACTTTTCTTGTGTCGTAATATTTCCTTGTGCTATCTTGTCCTTGTATGTCCACGAATTCGTAAAATAATAATTTGTATTTATGTCTGTGTAGAAATAAAGGATCATTCGGCGTACAATCGAATTCTACCAGGAAATCATCATCAAGTTTTATAATAGAAAATGCTTAGCATTGCGATACATTGTTAAAAATTTAACTTTTGCTGCATCGTCACTCCATATCCCTTTTATGGAATATCTCATACATACACTGTAAAAAAATTTACCCTTTTGCTGCATCGTTACTCCCCCGCTTTTATAAAATATTTGTCTTTTGACCCATGAGAATGCTCCATGATAGGCTGAAATAATCGTTTTCCATAAAAGCGGTGGAGTGAGTTTCAAATTTTTAACAGTTTAGTTGGGACAAAAGCGTCCGTGAAAAAAGTATTTGGGCATCGAATGTTGTCACTCTCTTATAGATGCAGCCAAGTACAGGTTATGATTTTCGGATTCCTCGTCGAATCATCACCGCTCATTTCCGATGCCTTTACTGCATTTATAGGAATTAGATTGTTGTTGTTTATCTGTTGAATCATAGAGCGATTTTTGTTAAAATCTTTCTTTTTGCTTTTTCTGACTGAAGGGGGAGTACTTTTGACTACACTAGAAAAGTATTTTACTATTCATTGATATATGGAGTCATTTTGCTGTTTACTCATACATGGAAGTGCTTTGCCGCGCGCTTATGTGTAAGGACACTTTACTTGAGGCATTGTCACCTTTCGATAACCACTTCCTATGTCCGTACGATTAGATGTTGACTTTAAGGTTTCATGAATGCGGTAACTTTTCGTCGTGCCAGATCTGAAGAAGTTACCACATCCAGAAAACCTAAAGATTCACAACGATTCTAACCGATATTGTAAGTGTCTTTTGAAAAGTTGGCAATCAAACAGTGACAAGTAAAGATAATACATCAGAACTCAGCAAAGTGCGTTCATTAGTAATGCGTTGCAAAGAGCCATCATATGTCAGTACACATAATTATGTATTACGGTATAAATAACTAAAAAGTAGGAAATAAATTTAACTTTTTCCAAAAAATGTATAACCGACTCCAAAAAAGCGCTAAAAAGAATTAAATAATTCTATAAAATTCTCTAATGACAAATCGTTATCCAATAGCCACACATTGACTATCATGTACCGGTATAAAACGGTTAAATTTAATATATAGAATTTAATATCCACCAAACATAGATTTTCCAGGGAATATTTTTTACAAGAGATTAATTTACATATTTTTGATTTAATTTTTGAATATATACATATAAAAAGTAAGGAATTACTTTTTGAAGTTGGCGCCAAACTATCTTAAGTATAGTAAGAATTGTGGATATATTATGTCTAGTACCATAAATAAAATGGGGAAATCATTATCGATTATGATTGTTTGGCACCAACTTCAAACAGTAATTCATTACTTTTTATATGTATATATTGAAAAATTAAATCAAAAATATGTAAATTAATCTCTTGTAAAAAATATTCACTGGAAAATCTATGTTTGGTGGATATTAAATTATATATATTAAATTTAACCGTTTTATACCGGTACATGATAGTCAATGTGTGGCTATTGGATAACGATTTGTCATTAGAGAATTTTATAGAATTATTTAATTCTTTTTAGCGCTTTTTTGGAGTCGGTTATACATTTTTTGGAAAAAGTTAAATTTATTTATATACAGCTTAATTTAGTAGAATATGGTCAAGTTTGAAGCTTGTATATATGGCTTCAAATTTATTTCATATTCTGATTGACATCATGTCAAGTTGAAATGTTAAGGAGACGCAATAAATTTTAAATTATTTTTATTTATTATTTTATATCATTTTTAGATGACATCAAATGTTTTTATAGACAAAGGATTTAAACATAAAAAAATAAAAAAGAAAAATTCAAAAAGAAAAAAAAAAGAAAAAACACATATTTTACAGTTTTGAACGTTTTAGAACATTTCTTTTCTCATTTCTTATTTTCAAGTATGCTCTATAGCCTAATATATCAAATTTCAGGAAGAGTTAACTAATTTAAGAATAAATAAGTATGTTATTAATATTTATCTAAGAATATAAGAAAAAAGACTAATTTATATAATCTTATTATTATTTTTTAAAAAATTGTTTTGTTATTTTTGAAATAATTCGCAATCACCTATTTTTCATTTTGAACATAATGATAAAGTAAAAACACAAACAAGAAATGGAATTTCAAAGCAGTATATTTGAAACATTAAGAGATCAGATGCAATTCAAATACTTTCGCAAAAATTTATGATTATAAGATATTTATTAAACTTCGACAGAGAATTCACTGAAGGTACACGTAAACTTACTAAGAAAGAAAAAAAAGAAAGAGAGAGACAGTTTTTGTCATTTTATCTTTAAATAACAAATTCCTCTAGAGATCCGTTTCCGTCTATAGGTCCCAGTGTCCAGAATTTGATATCAAATGGATTTTTGAATATATATTTTTCACAGAATCATAGACGATTCCTTAGCCTTTTTAGGACCAAATAAATACGTTTCTGTAATGTTGAAATTACAAATAAATTTCCGAAAAATTTTGCTTCGAAATAATAAAGAGAAATTTTTATACTTTTTTCCAGCAAAGTTATAAAACTTAATTAAACGTTTTTGGTAAAAATCTTGATTATTATTATTAGAAGTGAAAAGGAAGGGGTGAAAATATTATATTTTTCAGTATTTGTAAATATATTCAATATCTATAATGTTCAATATGTTCAATTCAACTTTAAATCATATAAATCTGAATTTCACCAAACTAAACTAACTTATTTTTTATTGTTTTCCTTTTATGCATCTTATGATCTTGAAATAAGTTTCCTGCAAATATAAACTAGGATTTTTTACATTTTAGGTCTTTATTTCTTTTGCCGGTTATATTTTACTACCTTTCAAATGCAAAAAATTAATAAATAAATAAGTAAATAATAACTTAATTAAATTGCATAATACGAAAAACTCTTTACTTTTACATTTAAAAGAAATATTTTTCTTTTGAAATTTGGAGGATAATATTTATCTGTTTTCAAACGATATTTCATTAACTCTTTATAATTTTTTAAATAACAACCTAATAAACCACTTATGAAGTTTGATCATAAAACCTCTTCCTAGCAGAAAAAGAACTTTTTTCTTCGCAACATAAAAACAAAAAAAAAGACTAGAAAAGTAGGAAAAAAAGTATTAAAACTTTATAAGTATTAAAGTGTGGACGGAAATATTTTTTAAATTATTGGAGAGTACTTAAAAGTTACATTGCTTTTATAATTTAAATTTGTTTATCTGCATAAATTTGAAAGTATTAAACTTGTGCTGAAATATGTTTTTAAATCTATTTTTTGCATATGTATTTAAAACTGCGCAGATTTATTTTACACGAGGTTATATTTTTCAAATATCCTAAATTCAAATATGCTAGCTACTTAAAATATATTTATTTTTTATTTTAATATATAAATTTATATATAAATATATATATATATATATATATATATATATATATAAGGTACCCTGGGGTAATAACGCCAGGCGGGGTAATAACGCCAAGTGCTTATATTTTGCATAATTATGAAATAATCAGGTAAATGACACCCATGTGCTCTGCGCAGAAAGGTTTTGAGTCATATAAATCGCAAAAAACAGCTTCAAGTTAATTTGTTTCATTTTTAGGTCTTATTGTTTTTACAAACAACTAAAATTAACGCTTGATCTAAAATTTGCGAGATACGTTTTGTGATGTGAAGACTATCTTTTTATCCGGAAATACTTTGTTAATTACATAAATTTGTAGTGCATTTCATGTACTTTTAAAATGTTGTTGAAGATTTTGGATATCTTCTCGAGATAATTTGTAACTTTCAATATACTGCGCATTAACTATACCGGGGTAATAACGCCAATCCTTGACATTAATACCCCGATTGATTCCCTACAGTGGCCGAGCTACATCCTAAATACTGATTCAATTAAACACAGTTAAAACTGTACAATGTTTCTCATATTTCTATTTAAGCGGTCTTTTTTAAGCAAAAAGAAGCTCACGATCTGATATTCTTTTGCCTCATCCCACCCTCTCACACCACACCTTTATTTTTCTTACACTTTCACAAAAATTAAACATTTTCAATAGCTAGAATGCAATTTGTCAATTCCAAATTTGTAGAGTTTGTATTTTTAGAATTGGGCTATCTACATGCAATTATTCCATCTTATTTCATAGTTTTGTTTGCATGGCGTTATTACCCATATAGGTGGGTAATAACGCCAAATAGCATTGGTCAAGAAAAAACGCCATTACATTTTATGAATACATATCTGTTAAATTATTTTATTTTATATAGATAGTCAATGGGTTGCTGTATCAGATCCTATATTTGTTTGAAAAATACAATCTAAAACTAAGCCGTGAAAATTGGTAGAACCTTAACGTGGCGTTATTACCCCAGGGTACCTTATATAGTACATTTCATCGTATCGCTGAGCAATTTTTTATACTTTTTTGCGCGAGTTTCGATTTGAAAAGTCTTTTAAAATTAGCTATTCAACCAATTATTAGCTACTTACGAAAAAGCTATCATTTTCTAAAAAATTAAGAATTTTAAATTTCTCCAAGATTTCTCTAAAAGTGTTCAAGGGTCGTAAAACTAGCTTATATGATGCACAATTTGTTAAAAGAACCTTCCATGTTATAACAAGAAAAACACTAAAATTTCTACTAAAATTTCTACTAATAAAATTTATGGAGTTATGGCAATTTAAATGTTATAAATTTTAAGCATTTTTAGGGGTCATCGTGATTACAGAAATATATAGCATCTATAGTTGTCATGTGGACCACTCCTCAGTCTGTCCAGTTGTTTGCATATAAACGTGCATAAAATACCTTACCAAATGGTGTGAAATTTAATATCTTTAATCGTTGATTAATTTTGTCAAATCATTTCAAATTTAATGAGAATCCAATCAAAACATAAAAGACTTTTTTGATTTTATTTCAAGTATTTATATGAAAGAATTTTAGTGATATGCAATTATTGCTGATTGTCATGGTGATTACATCATATTTATCACGTAGTCATATTATTTTAGTTTTCCTGCATTTAATGTAAATAATCCCAATATTTTTTAATACACTTTGCATAAAAATGCAAAAACTATTGCACAACAATCCGGATGTTTATAAAACTAACTAGAGTACGAACGCATCTCATTTACGACGTTTCATGTACAAATTACGACATTTTTATCATTAGAGTCTAAAAATGTGTTTTTAGAACCAGGATAACTATATTTCATAAAATTTAAAGCATCATGATACGATAACATTTAGCTATAGAAATATATATATATATATTTCTTTACTTATCTGGTCATAGATAATGATCTTTAAATTTAGGTTATAGAACGCAAGATCCATTTAAAATTTATATTTCTTTCTTGTTCTCCTCAGTCCTGATGTCGATTGTAGTTGACACTAAATAATACCCTTTAAATTTATTTAAATGTCACTAGAATTGTTAAATTTAATTCTATATCTTTTTAATAAATGCTTGTATAACATTAGCATCGATAAATATATGCATTCGAAATATATCACATTATTTAGAATGATACATCATAAATAATATTTTGTACTTTAAAATAAAACACCATTACATCAAGAAGATGATTTTTTTTCGTACCGGACATCTGAGAGACTGTTTGTGCCACTCGCGGAAAATCTAAGGATGGATCATTTTACACATAGCCACATGTAACATGACTCAGGTGTGTGAAATGTACAGGGTGATCATTAAAAAAAATCTTTGCCGATATATGAAGCTCTAGCGGCCACTCCGTTAAACCGATCGAGGAGAAAATTTCAGACATAGCTATTCAGAGGTATGAGCTCGAGATTCTGTAAACGACAAGAAAATCGCGCTCATGGTTACGGTTATAGTTACAGAAACGCGAAAATTTCCAATGGCAAAACCCATTTTTTCATCGCAAAATGCTCGGCGCATGCTCAGAGCATTGAAACGGTACGGTTATTGCAATAAATGGTTGCGTTATGCTCGAACAAAAGCGCTACGAAAGGCCCCCCCAAAAAAACACGACCAAGGCACACGAAGAAAATATGAATATGACAGAGACAAAACACCATACATGGAACATGGTTTGCCAGATAGTCAGCGTAGAAAACGGATAAAAAAGTAGGGTGGGAATGTTAGTTCTTTAGTCGGAGCTCGCAGATGCCAACAAAATGACTTCGTTCGTTGTGAGTAGGTAAAACTATTATCAAAATGAGATGAATACTGCGAAAACCTGGCGCGTTTACCGTCTAAACTATCGCCAAATACATGGCCTATGTATTTCTCACGCTCTTCGTGTTTAAGTAACGAAATTCGAAGAAATTGGCTGCAACTGTGATAATCTGCGATCAGGACGACCAACTCTTCCTGAGGGTACTCTTATGGAAGTGCATCACATAGTGACCAAAGGAAGCATGCAAACTACAAAAGGTGAATCTCGTGTATATGCTATACCAAAATAAATGGTCTTAAAGTTACTGCGCTCTGTAATCCGCATGTTTGTTTACCGGCACCAGCGTGCCCAAATGTTGAAAGTTCCATCAACAACATATGGACTTTGTTAATGAATTTCTTAATAATAATGATGGAGATAACGATCGATCTCTTCGCATATTATGAACGGACGAGGCACATTTCACATTAACTGGTAACGTCTATGGCCTCCACGATCCCCCAACATCACTGCTATGGATTTCAGTTTCTGAAGATATTTAAAATCTAGAGTGTACATGTGCAATCCGGAAACTTTTCCGGATTTGAAAGATTCTATCAAACGTGACATTGCAAACATCCCTCATGCGATGTAACATTCGCCTGTATTGTCCACATTCGCCACCATTCAATGTGTAATTGTCTGTGATGGCACCCATGTGGAAAATATGTAATCAAAATAAATGTTTTCTCAGATCTGTGTTGTAATCAGAGATTAGTGTACTGACTCTGTATCATATGCAAATTTATTCCTTGATGTCCAGTCGTGTTTTTATGGGGGGGCGGGGATTCGCAGAACTGTTTTTTGTGCGTGCATAACGTGTCTGTTTCATGCTATACACGTACGGTTCCAATCCTCTTTAGGGTTTTCGCATGCGCTGAGCATTTTGCGATGAAAAGAAATGGGTGTTGCCATTGGAAAATTTCGAGTTTGTGTAACTATAACAGTAACAGTGAGCGCCATTTTGTTAACGTTCAGAGAATCTCGAGCTCATACCTTTCAATAGCTATATCTGAAATTTCACCTCGATTGGTTGAACGGACTGGCCGCTAGAGCTCCATATACCGGCAAAGTTTTTTTTATGACCATCCTGTATTTTTTTCTACTACATTTGTGATTAACCCCTTCGCGATGGGAGCCTTTTACGAAATTTTTAATGTTTTGTCACTGGTTTTCAAACACAGAAATTTGTGTCTTTTCAAATCGACAAAATGCTCCGATTAAGTAACAAAAATTTTACTGGTGGGAATAAATACGGATGTTTAAGTCTTTTTTGCGGCACGTATACCTATCGCTCGTCCTCAAGGGGTTAAATACTTTGTTGCATGATTTGATAAAATAGTGCATTTTTCCCTTTTAGAAGTTATCTCGCAGAGTTATACATTTCAAGAAAGCAATTTTTATGGCAAATTAATATTGCATATGCATTTTAATATAATAGCATTATCTTTGCAAAAAACAGGATATTTGCATACTTTCCTTTTTTTCACAGATTATGACTTTCAGGTAGCTTTCATTACAAAAAGTAAAAACTACCTATTGCAGCCGTCCGGAGGAAAGCATTTCCGGAAAATCTTGGTATATTTTCACCGATCATGGCCCCCAGACCCCAAAACCACCCCCAATTCAAATGTTGACATAACCATATATATATGTATATATATGTATATATATACATATTTATATATATATATATATATATATATATATAACCACATATATATATATATATATATATATATATATATCTGATTTTTGTCATGCGATAACTAACGTATTTATGAACCGATCTAAATGAAACTTGGTTTGTACATAGTACATACAAATGTCTCAACCGAGTTCGTTGGACAGCATCTGTGATATAACTATCACATTTTTAGTTGTAACGTTCCGCCCCTGTGTTTTGTTTTTCTGCTAGGCACCGATTGTCACGGTTTCTCTCGCCGCATCTCGTGCCTGTATGTTGTTTTCTCGGTTTTTACTCCGGTTTCCCTTACTTCGTTGGCGCAGCTGGATAAGAATACGCGCAGGTGATCGGTAGTACGCGTTTTAATTTACGCCATCTTAATTTAACTAATGGTTTCAAATCTCTTTTGTTTTAACTTCTGAAGACCCCGTTTGTGTGATACAAAAAGTAATACAACGAATTTTTAAAAGGAGAACGAAAAAATTTTGCGTAGGATTTTGACGGTGTGTTTTTTGTCCCGTTAAAAATCCGAGGAGTGCGCTTAATTTAAAATATCGGAATGATGATTTCATTATTCATATTCTAGGTTAATGTCATCGAAATTCTACAATTTACTTTCGGCACATCGAATGTTAAAGGGAGAATTTTCCGTGGATTTTAATCGCAGTGCTAATGTACAGTGTCATGCATCGATTTCGTCCTTCTTCTCTCCTATGCTCAAAGGAAGAAAAATAAAGTAGATTTTTTTAATTTAAAGAGAAGTCATCCTTTTATTGCCTAGTTGTCATTCCTTGAAATTTTGGTGAGATCTAATTTATTATTATGTTTTTGTTTTACCGACATTTTAAATTGACTATATTTAATTTCACGGCCTCATCATCTACTTAATAGTATAAATTAACTGTTTAACACCACAGCATCATCCGCCATTTTGTTTCAAAATGGCGGCCATTTTAAATTAAAAAAAAAATTAAAATTTAAAATTCAATGCGAAAAAATTAAAAGTTGAAAAAATTTTTTCTTTTACGTTTTAGAACTTAAAACAACAATTCCAGAACACTTTTTATTTTGGCTATATCTTAAAAAATGATTGGGTTATAGCACTTAGAATTTTTCTTATGGCGGACATTTTGAAACGATCTGATTTTTGTCACGTGATAACACGCGTATTTATGAACGGACTTGAATGAAACTTCGTATGTACATTGTACATACAAATGTCTCAACCGAGTTCGTTGGCCAGCATCATCCGCCATTTTGTTTCAAAATTTCGGCCATTTTAAAATTTAAAAAAATTTAAAACTTAAAATTAAATGCGAAAAAACTAAAAATGAAAAATATTTTTCTTTTACGTGTTAGAACCTAAAACAACGATTTCAAAACACTTTTTATTTTGTCTGTATCTTAAAAAATGATTGAGTTATAGCACTTTGAATTTTTATTATGGCTGACATTTTGAAACGATCTGATTTTTGACACGTGATAACACGCGTATTTATGAATCGATTTGGATGTAACTTGGTGTGTACATAGTATATACTAAGGCCTGAATCGAGTTCGATACTCAGTTCCATCCGCCATTTTATTTCAAAATGGCGGCCATTTAAAAATTTTTATAAATTTTAAAATTCAAAATTAGGTACAAGAAAGTGGGAAATTGAAAAAGATTTTTCTTTTTTGCATTCGAACTTGATACAAAGATTCCAGAGCATTTTTTGTTTCGTCTGTATCTTAAAAAATGGCCGAGTTATCGCAAATATATATTAATCGATTTCAATATGAGTGTGCATGTGCACCTGAATTAAGATTTCGACCCAGCTCATAATCAGGTTCTACTAATTTGAGCTTAGTATTTTTGAATAATATAACTTAATTTAAAATAAATAAATAAATATATAAATAAATAAATATATAAATAAATATGTAAATATTTAAAATAAATAAATAAGCATATGAAAGCTACCTCTTCCTCCCGGCACTGCCGGAAGGACTATTTTTGTTCGTCACTGCACGTGCACATGCAATAACTGAGAAAAAAAATTACAATGAACTAAAACAAGTTGGAAATTGCACGTGAACGTAGCAAATGAGGTGCGTTCGTACGACAACGAAGTTTTAAAAATATTCAAATCTTGCTGATATAGTAGAGCGTACTTCGGATACAGTATAGTAGTCGAAATTTTTTTTTGTGTTTCTGTAAATATACAGAAAGTAATTTTTATTACACCTCAGAATCGTATATCTTATTCATAAAATGCGAAATAGTTGAATATAATTAAAACACGTATCAAACAATGTTTCCCCGTGGAGCATTATGTAGTGGAATACTTTTGTGTAGCTACCCTACCCTTTGTGTAGTACCCTATAATTTAATAATAAAAATTCTTTGCATCACAGATTGTACAGAAAGCATTATTTAGTATATACTTCATAGATTCATGCCCATTCTATTATGTTCGAATGAGTGTAACATCATAAAAATGCATTTGAAACTTTTTTCCCATTGACCGTAATGTAATGGAACACCTTTGATTGTCCCTGTAAATGATCTATGCATCCGACTTTCATAACATTTGAAATGACTCGATAAAATTAAGTAATAATTATATGTTTTAAACTTCAAACGATTAAAATGCATTTGAAATTTTTTTCCCCAATTGTCCGTAAAATAACGGAATCCTTTTGATTGTCCCTGTAATTGATCTATGCATCCGATTTTCATAACATTTGAAATGTTTCGACAAAATTACGCAATAATTATATGTTTTAAAATTCAAACGATTAAAATGCATTTGAAACTTTTTTCCCCATTGACCGTAATGTAACGGAATCATTTTGATTGTCCCTGTAATTGATCTATCCACCCGATTTTCATAAAATTTGAAATGACTCGACAAAATTATGTTATAATTATGTATTTTAAATTTCAAACGATTCGGTTGGGTAGTTTTTGCGTTGTTATATGCGGACGGACAGACGGACGGACAGACGGACGGACTGAGCGACAACAATAGGTGCTACGTATTTACATAATTACGAACGCACCTAAAAAGTAATAAAAAATCATCTTAATCAAATTCTGGTAAAGTACTAAGGGTATTCGAAACGCTAAATGTTTTAAATTTTGCGGTGTCTATTATTTTAAACTGTACAATTTCGAATTTTGTTGATTTTTTTCTTAGGTACATGAATTTTTATTGCAAAATAACAGAATATACTATAAATATCAATGAACTATGAGGCATTTTTTAAATGAATTAATAAAACATTGTCAGAATTATTTTTTGAAAAGTTAATTTTCAACTTCAGAAATTACGAGTTTATTTTATTGAAATAAATTGATAAAATTGATAAACTGCTACATGTCATCAGTTTTAATGAAGTATTCCATTTCAAAGATTTTTTTTCTACTTAGTTATATTACTAGGCACTCAATAAAAAAAATTATGATACAAAATAAATTAAAGAAGAAAAGAAAGAACGTTGTTTTAAAATGATGTACCGTAAATCGTAATTGATACCCATTTTTATTAGTTTGTAATGTAAAATTTGATTTGTCTGTTAATTTGTTTTTATAAAATGTATTTTAATTTCTACAATATTTAATAAAAATTCAAGCGCTTTTCATTAAAGACCGTTTCTGAAGTCAGTTTATTTTTTTTATAATTTTTATTCAGAACAGTTAATTTATATATTCTTTTTCAAATTTGTAGCATTGAAATTTATTAATCAGTGATTTATTTTTTTTTTCAATTTCAGATTTTTTTGTGAAATAAGATACATTCTATAAAAATAATGATTTATTCATGTGATACTAAAATGAAATTAACTTCAACGAAATTAATACTATAGCTTTTTAAATATTTTTTTAACTTATTTAAAATAAATTAAACGAAACGAAAACTACAAACATGATGTAATTAAATTACCTTTTAAATAAAAATATTTTCAATCTTCATTTAATTTTATTCATTTCTGAAACTGAAACTTCAATGGCAGAAAAAAGGTTTTTAACCGAGAAATTTATGCTAAAAACTCTCGAAAAACGTATTTCTTTTCTAGTGGGTTTTATAACTACAGCTTTTCATAGGCCCCTTGTGCAATTTAATGATTAAGTATCGCGAGTGGTCTCATTTTTTTCCTTATGTATTGTAGACTATGAAATGCGATGGAGGATATCCGGGACCCGCGACTGGGGAGGGGGAGGGTTGAAAAGTGCAACGGTAAAAAATTCCATTTCATAAAAAATAAAGAAAATTATGCATAAAAATTAATGTTTAAAACATTTATAGATTAAGAAAAACATTTGTGGACATCCGGAACACCGTGGCAGGAGAAATGGAGTGGGAGGGGAGGCGTTAAAAAGTGGAAAGGAAAAAATTCCATTTCATAAAATATAAGGAAAATTATGTATAAATATTAATGTTTAAAACATTTATAGATTAGGAAAATATTTCTGGGCATCCGGGGCTCGCGATTGGAGAGGAGGAGGGGGAAGAGGAGGGGGAGGAGAAGGGATGAAAAGGGAAAGGTGGAAAAATTCCCTTTCATAAAAAATAAAGAAAATTTTGTATAAATATTAATGTTTAAAACATTTATAGATTAGGAGAAACATTTGTGAACATCCGGGACTGGGGAAGGGTAGGGGTAGGGGAGGGATTAAAAGGTTCAAGGGAAAAAAATCCATTTCATTAGATTGATACATTGATGACACACCGACACATTGATGATTTGATCGTTTTGAATATTAATTCTGATTTTAATGAAATTTCTCAAGAAATTTATTCTGACGGAGGCTGATTATCTAGATTTAAAAATAAAAATTTTAATAGATAACAAAATGCAAATTTCTATTTATGATAAGCGTAAAAGCTTTTATTTTACAGTTAATCAGCTCGTACACTGGTCCTCCAATATTTCAAAACGTATCTACATTAACATGATAATCATCCAAATTTTTCGATTTTATAGAATCTGTTCAGAAAAATATCTATTTCATAGTGAGCTTTTTCAATTTAAAAGTAAAGTTCATTATAAAAACAATATTCCTCTCAAGTTCATAAAAAAGTACTCTGATTTTGCAGATTCTCTACATTTTTGGCCGTTTGCTACTCACTGACAGCTAAATGACTTGTATTACCTAAAGACTGCTTAAGGACGGTTTTATGATGATGAACTGCATTGGGTGGCAACAGACCTGGATTGTTTTTGGATTGGTTTGGAACACGGTTTCTACTTTGTTCTGTTTAATTTGTTTTGAGTTGTAACTTTGCAGCTAAGTTGGGGATGTGGTTTTTATTCAGAGAACATATTTTTGCATCGTTTACAATGTTCCAGGTGAGACATTCGTTTACTAATGTGGTGTAGGGTTCGGTGGGGAGCGCGTGAATTATAGCCATCGGGTGTTTAACATCTGATTTTTTGCTATTCACCGCTCTGGCCGAAACTCACTGCCACTTAAATATATTTTGTTTTTGTAAACTCGAATGTTCGGCTGCTTTTGTCTAATAAAACCCATCGCTGACGAGGCTTGCAGCCTATCTTGATTGTTGAATTTTTAATTTTAAGGGAGTTTTTGTTTTGTGAGGGGGGTGTGCTGGTTCTTGAAAAATTGATAAATTTGAATATATATATATATATATATATATATATACGCCAGATGTTTCGACACTTATGAATAGTAACATAGAACCAATAACAGCATAGAGCACAAATTTTTAAGGTGATACATCGATAAAAGAAATAAAATAATGTACATACCGGCTTTAAAAATAAAAATACAATGGGAAAACATACCGGAAGACAGCTATCACAAAACACCAAAATAATGCAAAACACCAAATCTTTAAATTTCTATGGTTTGAAATACTAAGTGTCTATACAAACGAATAAAATCTATATAAAAACAAATTTTATTAATTCAATAAAATACAATGTAACCACAAACAAAAACATACAGAAATATCTTGAGAGTTGTTCTCCGATTTTGAAAAGTGATCCTTTTATTTAGAATCCTCAGAAACCAATATGTTTTTGCAATTTATTATCTATATATAAATAAAACAAAATAACCATTTGAACTTTTGTGGTTTGAATTCAAAAACCATATATATATATATACATATATATATATATATATATATATATATATATATATATATATATATATATATATATATATATATATATATATATATATATATATATATGCACTCACTTCCAAAAGTTAAGCACGAAGAGGAAAATGCTAATTTTTTGAAGCCAATCAGAATTGAAGATGATGCAAATCGCTGCAAAGGTAGATGGATACATGGAAATATGTTAGGTAACAGCCAATCACGTTTTCATGTCAAGAAATATGCAAAAAGGACAGTCTTATAAGAAGCCAGGGGTTAAAGAGGGGGGAGGGAGGTTTACAGAAGTTGATTGTAAGTGCTGATAAAAGGTGTTTAAAACTTTTGTAGAGTTTTTTGAAGACATATGTGTTTCTATGACTT
Source organism: Maratus speculifer (assembly GCA_964019185.1). Lineage (NCBI taxonomy): Eukaryota > Metazoa > Arthropoda > Arachnida > Araneae > Salticidae > Maratus > Maratus speculifer. Next base: position 324,881,624 of record OZ025290.1, read on the forward strand.
CCAGAAGTCGAATGTAAGAATATGATCGCTGGCATGCTATGGATCACATCGAAGCAGGACAGTCGATCACAGATGTTGCTCTTTTCTTCGGCGTTCATTATTCTGTAATTTCACGTTTATTTAAACAATTCCAAACCACACAGACAGTTGTCTAAAGGTCCCTAGTCGGTCGCACAAGGATTACAACCCCCACGGCAGATTGATATATTGCTATTGTAGCCAAGCTGAATCACAGAGCGACCTCCACACGTGTGACATCTATAGTTACAACGTCCATTGGTGAGACGATATCTGCAGCTACTTTACGCCGAAGATAGCATATGAGTGGATTGTATGTCCGGGTGCCTCGAGTTTGTGTTCCTCGATCTTTCCAATCAAGAGGGGAACCATTAAAGTGGTGTCGGGAACATGCCAATTGGACTGTGTCTGACTGGGGCAATGTCATGCTTACTGGCGAGTCAAGATTTGCTCTTCTGCCAGATGACAGGAATATAAGGATATGAAGTGAACAAGGAACACGCAATCAACCCCAAAACATCACCGAACATCACGCATTCCGAGGCGGAAACAGTATGGTGTGGGCAGAGAATTCATTAGGATACCGCACCGACCTGCGCATCTTTAAACTGGGTTCTGTGACGGCTGTCCGGTATCGAGATGAAGTCCTAGAACCCATTGTGAGATTGTACGCTGCAGCAGCTGGTCCTACTTTTGTTTTAATGGACAATAACGCACGTCCCCATTGAGCTGTCATAGTCAATGACTACTTGAATAGTGAAGGGATTGCATGTATGACGTGGCCAGCTTATTCGACCGACCTTAATCTCATTGAAAATCTTTGGGATACTCTTGTCCGTGCTGTATGTTTGCGTTTCCCTCCTCCAGCCACTCTTATTGAGCTGAAAAGAGCTCTACAAGAAGAATGGCGATTGCTTAATTCTGCGGTGGTTGACGACCTAACTGAAAGCATGGTCACAAGGTTTTAGCTCTGTATGCAGATGAAGGGGGATTACATACCCTATTAATGTCTTTTTTTCATTTTATGCTGTTTATTTTCACTTTATACATAATTCTGTTTAAGTCTCCAGTATGTCGTTACCTGATAACTTATAAAAATTTAATATTGTTTTTATTTCTGTATATAATTATTGATTTTGTTTTATGCATAAATATATATGCTACTTTCCTGCTGAATTTTTTGTCAATCAAAGCAGAATTTGTTGATTTTTTTGCATTTTACATCTTCGTGCTTAATTTGTGGAAGTGAGCGTATACATAAACATATGCTACGTGTTTCAATACTCATAGCTAGAAACATAGTATCGCAAATAGTATTAGTGCGCAAATTGTTAAGGTGCTACCTCAATAAAAGAAGTAAACAAATTACTTACCGTCTTTGCAATAAAATTACAATTGAAAAAAAAAACATCCCGAGAGATAGATATCATCTAACTACACACGAAATCTTTAACTTTTTGTGGTTTAAAATACTGAAAGTCTATACAAATTTTTCGTATAGTGAGTAGCTTGGAAAAGATATTTTTTATAAATCCGCACGCCAAGAAATTATATATATTTAGATTACGCAATATGTATTTTTTAATTCTTCCAACAAGGTTTAGCAATCAGAATTTTCGAAAACGTATAAGGGTTTAAAATTTATTATCTCAGTATATTTTTAGTAAAAAACTATTTGAATCAATTTTTAGGTTTTGATCTTGAATCTAAAATATCGAATCTTACTAGATTTTTTTAAAGAAAAATACAAAAATATTAATTACAAATGCAATAAAGGAAAAATGTGATACAATGTGACTAAATATTTTATTATGACAGCCCTTAAAATAACACTGTTGCTAACATTCTAGAAAACTGACAGAGAAAATTTCGGATTCTGTAATTTAACATGATGCCCCAGTAAAAAATGTAAACTGGTGTCACATCAAATTACAATTGAAATAATGAAATTACATAGAGAATTTGGTTATGAAACAGATAAAAGGTATATGCTACGAAACTTTTCCTTTTTCAGGTGCGTTCATAATTATGGAAATACGTAGCACCTGTAGTTGTGTTCAGTCCACTTGTCCGTCTGTCTGGTTATAACAGAGCAAAAACTATCCATCGAATCGTTTAAAATTTTAAATATATAATTATTGAGTAATTTACTTAAGTCTTTTCAATTGTTTTGAAAATCGGATTTATAGTTTAATTCCAAAGACATTCAAAATTATTCAGTTACATTACCCCTAATGGGAAAAAAATAGATTCCAGTACATTTTAATGATGTTCGAACGTATTAAATAGATAAGCATCTATAAAGTATATAGAAATATATACATTCTATACAATCTGTTGTGCAAAGAATATTTGTTATTAATTTACATTGCCATACAAAAGTAATCCATTACATAATGGTATAGGGAGAAATGTTGTTTCAGGCGCGTTTTAATTATATTAAACTGTTTCGCATTTTATGAAACTGATAAACGTTGCTAAGGTTTACTACATGATACTTTAAATATAATAGAAAGTAGATATTATTTACAGGAAGACACAAAAGATTTCGTCCACTATACTGCATCCGATGTACTGTATCTATCACATCAATATCGGAATATTTTCAACTTCGATGTAGGAAGAACGCACCTCATTTGCTACGCTTGATGTGTAATTTCTGACTTGTTTTCATAGAAGTTGTTTCCATAATTAATCCTACTTTTAACTTGTCTACAGACGACGTATTATATTTTAAGTTGTGGAATTTTGTGAAAGACATAATAAAGGAATTTGTTTAAGCGAAATAAAAAGGTCAAAATTTCGCCATCAAAGAGAATTTTTAAATGGATTACCATAGGTGCCAACCTGACATAGATTATTTGTAATACGTGCGTTAATTTGACCCTGGTTTAATTAGTTTCGAACCAGAATTTTTTCAAAAAAATTAAATTAAGTATGTTCCACTAACAATCCTGAAATTAAATAAATGAAGATTAAATGAAATATATTTTCTGGTTTGAAATGACGTTAACCTGGATCAAACTAATCTAGGTATTACGGAAGATTAGTTGAAAGTTGGCAGCTATGGATTACACATCCAGCATACATTTACGGTAATTTCGAAATTTTATTTAGCAAGACGTTTTTAGCGAAACCATTGATACGTTTACATAAAATAATAGTTAAAAACTATTATTCTATGAATTATATTCTATGAATTATATTCTATTCCCTTTAAATAGTAGAATTATGTAGACAGCAGTTACTAGCACCAAGGACAATGCGTAAATGCCCATTATATAAACGACTAAGGTTGTCCATAGAAGTTTTACAGTTGAAGACTCAGACTGGACACGGAATGATTACATACATAAATTAAACAAAATTACCTATTGAATTTTTGTGCTTTGAATTTAAAAATTAAATATATATATATACATATCTTCCAGATGTGTCAATATTTATGGATTCAGAAACCCTAGCAGTGATACCTGAGTCGTTTAGGTGAAACCTGAATAAAGAAGTAAAACTAAGTATATACCAGTTTAGATTAAACAATGTGTTTTTTTAAGTGATCCAACAAGGATTAGCCATCAGAATATAATTAATTATATAAAAGTTTAAAATTTACTATCTTATTATATTCTTTGTAAAAAAAACTATTTGAAGCCATTTTAACGCTTTGATCTAGAATCTAAAAAATCGATTCCTATTAAATTCTTTTAAAGAATAGTTTAAAAATAATAAATACAAATGTTGTGTTCTCTAAAAGCACTTGATAAACATTTGCAAAACTATACAAATTATTTCGGTTTTCACAAATGCCTTAATACCACATAGTAAAAATAAATAAATCACAAATTTAATTCCAAACATGCAACGACTGTAGTTCGGTTTGTATTTTTGTTTGCATTTTATCTGATTTCTTTCAATCTTGGTGAACTTCCTTTTCATGATTGAGAAGAAAGATTAGTTTTCAAAACAAAAAAGAAACAACTTGTACATTTAGCAAATGTGATTGATAGACTGCTTCGGTATGACTTGTTTCGGTTTAAGAATAAGAATTAAGAATAATATTAAAATGTTTATTGTCAATTAATTCGCAACTACAGATTTGGAAGAGCAAAATAGTTCGTTAACTATATTGTGTCGCATAAAATTTCACCTCTATATAAACATATCTAATATTAAGCTAGGAAACATTAATATAGAAACGTCTAACGTGAAATATGTATTATAAAAAGAATTTTGGCAAAATATTTGTTAAATTACGTGTCATAACTTAGAATATACTTAATATGCAGTGTATCTACTGTCAAATGTGGCCAACGGCTAATTCTAAACCGTTGGTCATAGGCATATATTTCCAATTGCAAAACGGCTTTAAAAAAGTAAAGAATTGTTTTTAAGTGATTTAGATGAAAAATTATTAAAATATTACGAAAATTAAATTTTTGTACGATCTTCCTGTCCTATAAGGGATATTTAGTAAACATTTTCCATTACTCTAACAAGCAATACAAAAAAAGGTCCCATTCATCTAACATTAAAATTGACCAAATTATGGAACTTTAAATTTCATGACTTAAAGCACTTTTCAGTAACTGAAAACGAAAGAATTGAACTAAAGTTTAAGGGAACGTACAATAAGTGCTTAAAGTATTATAAAGGTGGCTCCTTTACAACGCTGCCCAATGGTTAATTTCTAAACTATTTGCACAGACATATAATTCCAATTACAAAAATGTTTTAAATGAGGGAAAGAAATACTTCAAAGCAATTTAGCTGAAGGTGCTGCCACCGTTTAAGTTTTACGGTTGTGTTAATTTTAATTAATCAACTTCTAGACTGGTTAAAATAATTGAAGACGTGAGTTTCAAAATTATCTTTATCGAAATTTATCGAAAATTTATTTATCGAAAAAATTTAATTTTGCGAAATCGCGAAAAATCTTTAAATGCATCCATTGGTTTTCAGTATAAATTTGGAGATTGTAATGTTACATTAGTGCATATTGGTATAGACTGATAAAAAAAAAACAACAGGGATAGTTCGAGTTTTGAAATTTACATCCTCAATTGTATTTTTACACATGCTTTATTTTGTAAGGAAATGAAGTTGTTTCTTTTCATGATTTTATTTTTAAAAAGCATGTTATTTTAATAAGCTTTTATTTTACTTATAATGTTCGTATGTATGTTTTCCTAATTCAAAATTTTTGTTCAAAATATAACTCACAAATATCTGATCGAGATTCAAATCGTATAATTTATGTACAATAACGATATAATATTAACACGATTTAAGGTGTACACCATTTATTTATTTTATAGAACTACACCAAAATCTATTAGGTTGAGTAATATCATAGAATTTTAAAGATGTATCAGTTGTAACGAATTGTGACTGTTGCTTTTCATAATTTAATTATTAAAATTTCTGTTGTTTTTAATTATTTTTTTACAAGTTGTATATTTTTCTTTTATATGTAAACATCAACGTAAATTTAAAAATATTATTGTAATTTTTTTTTATTGTAAATGTTTAATGTAAAATTTTATATCTGACGTTTATTTTTTTCCAGGAAATTTCTGACTGACTCCTAACACCTGTCAAACACACAAAGAAAAATATTTTTTAATTTTTATTTTTTTGTACTTACTTCTTAATTTTAAATTTTTAAAATAAATTTAAATGGCCACCATTTTGAAATAAGATGGCGGATGATGTTGGCTTACGAACTCGGAAGAGACATTAGTACGTACTATGTACACATAAAATTTCATTTTAATCGGTTTCTAAATACGATAGTTACAGCATGAAAACATCAGATATAAATACATATATTTTTATGGATATATATACACACACATATATATATATATATAAATATAAATATAAATATATATATATATATATATATATATATATATATATATATATATATATATATATATATATATATATATATATATATATATATATATATATATATATATATACGTCAACATTTGAATGGACCGGTGAAAACTATTACAGAACACCGCATACTACTTGATTATCCCATCAACCAATTTTCATAAATTATATAAAACACCAAACTATTCACATAATTACACAAATTGGCATAATTCATATTTAAAATAGTGAAAAAATAAATAAACTAATAACAGATTAATAAAAATACAAATTAAAAATTGAATTAAAAATCACTTGGTGACGTAAGAAACATTTATGCCGCGTTTATTGTCAAATAAATGTGATATTTGAGATAAGCCTAATTGGCCTTTAAACTTATAATTCGGCGATAGTTTTTGGTAGACAAGTATATCGCAATGACTTCATTTTTAATGCAAAATTTATGTTTTTTTATTGTCTTTTACATTCATTTAAAAAATGAAAAAGACACATTTTTTATTAGGCCAGTTGCTTTGAGAGCCCGGCAAAAAATACGGCGCCGAATAATCGAGGTAAATGATATTATACAGGCTGTTCACTATCATTGCCCACCAAGCACACACCAAATTTCAAGTCTCTATCTTAATTTGTGTGGGCGTTTACAGACACACATTCGGATATACAGACGGATAGACGATAGACACACTGACAGACGGGCATCAATTTTCTTGTGTTTTTCAGAATCTCCAGTGTCTAAAACTTGTAAATCCATCATATATATAATTTTTTTTCAAAATGATTGCAAGAATTATCCTATACAGCATATGAATAGTGGGTATCTAATGCCAATAATTTCATATTATTATCTGCACCGTTTCAAAAAAGGAGAACGGTCAACAATTCCAAAATATGAAATGTATAAATTTGCTTTGAGATAAATCAAAGTAGAAATTAGAAAGTTTTCTGTCGAAAACTAACGTAAAAAATATTAGAAGTAATTTATCTAGTTAATGTCTTTACATGTTGTTACTTAAGTAACATTTCTCCTTTGAATAATGACATTTTAGGGATAATATAAATGTTTTTAGGAATAGGAAAATTCTGTACAAATGCTAATATATGTCAAAAACACTTATGTACTACATAAATATTATAGTTTTATAGTCTTTTATGATAAGTAGAAAAATAAATTCGTTTAAATATATTTTTCAAATAGAAGTGTATTTGGAAATTATTTTCTGAGAAACTGTATTCTTTGAAAATTTCATTTAGTATTTGTCAATCGATAGAAGAAAAACCATTAAAATGAAATTTGCTTGGCTTGTATGATACGAAAGTGTTTAAATAGACGTATATAATTATGGTGCTTTCGAAATATTGTATCTTCTATAATGTATAATTAAGATTTACAAACATTTATCTTCCTTTTTCTTCTGATAGAAATTTAAATTATCTTTATACATTTTATGAAATTTTTAAAAAGTCTGTCAGTAAATAAATATGAAACTGATTTATTCTCCGATTTAAAGACTTTTATAACAGAATTTTCTCGTATTTTAATTGTATGTTATTCAGTATTCTTTCTGAAACACAACGTAAATTTCATTTAAAAATCGCCAGTCATATATTAGTCCTGGATAGGAAACTGTCTTTTAACATTTACATATTTATAATTATGTAAAACACTCCAATTCGCGTAAATACACGTAATCTTTTACATTTACACACTTCTGGGTGTATATTAACTGATAAAAACTTACGTACTCATTCTAATAAACAAAATACACATAAAACAGGCAATTTTTTTGTACGAAATGTGTAAATTTTAAAACAAGTGGGTGATTTCAGAAATTTACACACTTCTCTGAGTAAACATTATTATGCTTAAATTAGAATAACACACCAATTCGTGTAAATTCAGGCATTTTTCGTTATTAACACACTTGTCTGAGTTTATCAAGTGATAACAAATTACACACTTACTTTCCGATGCTAAATACACACAAAAACAGGTAAATTACCGAAAAAATGTGTAATTTTTATTACAGGTGTGTAATTTTACAAAATTACACATATATGTGTGTAAAATTAGCCAATTTACTCATTTATTTTTTACAGTGTAAAGAGTCATATTAATATGCCTGGACATTTAAAGTCACGTTAATATTCCTGGTTCACTATTAAACAAATATTAAATGAAATTCCTGTTTAACAATTTTCGATACTGTAAATTTTTAAATTTCTAAACATCGCACATTTTCAATTTTTACACCTTCGTATAAAGAAAAAAACTTATAAATAGAATTTGTTCTAAACCAGTATCTAAATTTGTTTTTGAGTTATTAATTTTTTGTAGTTTTCAATACTTTTAGTGTCATCGTGACTACAGAAGTATTTCATTTATGGACATTGAACAAGGAGCAATCAGAAAATGAATAAAAAAAATTAAAATAAGTATCCTACTTCTAGACATTAAGCATGGACCAATCTGAAAACGAATAAGTTGGTAACTTTGTTGCGGAATTCAACCAGTAAAAAGATTCAGATATACTTCAGATTTTCCAGTTCTATGGAGGACAACAACTAATTTCCAAATAGTTAAAAAAATTTTCAACATTTAATATCTTAAAATGCATATGTTAATAAAACACAAATTTTACTGATATAAAATATATAATTACTTTTTTTTATTTTATGCCTTTAAAATTTGGCAAGGTGCAGATATAGCATTTAGAGGTCTAATATAAAATTTTTAAAATTTTAACAACATAATCACTTAAAAATATTTTTTTGAACAATAAAAAGGAGATTTTAGGCTAAGTTTATGCAGATTAACATGAAACATATGTTTTGAAAATAATATGAAAAAAAAATATTTAGAAGATTTTGAGATTTCGGGCGCGTTATATGCAGAAAGAACATTTGTAGAAAAATGACTTCAGAGTTTTTTAAACTCCACCGCTCCGACTATTGAGAGAGTAAAATTTCAAAAGCCATAACTTTGGCTCTAATGACAATTTTGAGGAAAAAATTATGTTATAATATTCATAAAAAACCTCAGTTTAACAGCTAAAAAATGAAACTTCGAAAGTTTGGAACCTTTAAGAATCCTGAAACCAATTTAAAGTATTTTCATCATATTTAAGCAAATATTATTTTAGTTTAATATTCTTCTTCTTATTTATTTTTTTTTATTTCTCATACGTAAAAAGTAAAAAAAAAATATTTGAAAGTAATTAATAAATAATAAAAATAAGAAATATCAAATCATGACTTATTACTGATAATTACAGTTGAATAAAAAACAATTTATTCCTAAATTTATTTTCAATAGAAATAAATTCCTGAACGGGTTATTCCCTAAGTACCGTTTTAATCACAAATTTAAATCTGATTTTCTTTTTCCTTTATACAGAGTAATTTTCTTTCTTTTTTTCTTTTTCTTTTTCTTTTCTTTTCTTTATTAACTTTACTGAAAATATTTTTATACAGCAAGAATAATTGAATTTAAATTTAATTTTAAGAGAAATTACAAAATTTCTAAATTAATCGATATTCATTTAACAAATTGCTAATTGTTTAGGTTCAAACTGAAAGTAAACATAATAAATATAAAACGTGCAGCCAGAAATTCCTATCAGTTTCATTTACGAAACATAAAAATTACTACTTCTGAGTAAATGCACAATTTACCGTTCGATTGAAACATAATGTAATTGTTTATTTCGAAGACAATTTCATTTCTGATAATTATTTGAATTACATTTATAGTAAAACACAGTATTAGAAAATTATGACTCGATTCAAAGTTTTATTAAACTGTCAATTGTAAAAACATTAAATGGTTATTTATTAGTAAACGTCTATTTTATCAACACTATAAAATGTACTGTAACTTTCAAAGTGTATGTTCGGAGGGAAATTGAATTTCCAATAATTACTTCAACTAAACTCTCAATATTGTTATAGTTAATTATTAGTAAAACACATAAAAATTAATGATAAATACGGGCTTATGGTTGCAAGATATTTTAATTTTTATAGAAAAATTACAATGCTATCTATTCATTTATATGGTCGAAATGTTAAATTTGTATTTTAATTTATTTTTATTTGTACAAGTTGATATTAAAGCTCTTGTTCTCGTGTGCCAATGAGCAAGTTTTTTTTTATTTTTAACAAATAAATTATTAATAATGACTTTTTTTCTAAGCAACTCTACTGAAATTATTTTTATGCGGTAAGAATAATTGAATTTAGATTTATTTTTAATAGAAATTAGAAAATGTCTGAATGAGTCGATAATCATTTAACCAATTTCTAATTGTCCAGATTCAAACTAAAAGTAAACGTAATAAAGATAGAACATGCAGCCATCAATATTTCCCAATCAATTACATTTACGATGCATAAAATTTCTCAATAAATGCACAATTTACCGTTTGATCGAAGCATAACTTAGCTGATTATTTGAAGGACAATTTAGTTTTAGATAATTATGTGAATTACATTTGTAGTATGACTCAATATTACAAAACTATGACTTGATTCTATATTTTATTAAACTGTCAAATGTACAAAACATTAATTGGTCATTTATGAGTAAACGACTATTTTACCAACACTGCAAAATGTATTGTAGCTTATAATGTAGCTTGTGTAGCTTGTGTGTAATATAGCATATATAAGTAGCTTGTGTTTGGAAGGAAATTGGATTTCCAATAATTACTTTAACGAAACTCTCATATTATTGTAGTTTATTATTAGCAAAACACACAAGAATTAATCATAAATATGGATTGATGGTTTCAAGGTGTTGTTTCCTTTTCATAGCAATATATTAATTCTAACTATTCATTTGTGTTCTTGAAATGTTGACTTTAAATTTAAATTTAAATTTATTTATACACGTTCATATAAAAGTTCTTTTTTGTGTACCAATCATTAAGGTTATTCATTTTTTAAAAATATATATAATTAGTACTGTTTTTTTTTCTTATCAACTCTACTGATAATATTTTTATATTGTAAGAACATTTGAATTTATTTTTAATTTTAATAGAGATTACAAATTGTCTGATTTATTCTATAATCATTTAACAAATTATTAATTGTTCAGATCCAAATTAAAAATAAGTATAATGAAGGGAAACATGCATCAAGTATTTCCTTATAAATTACATATATGAAACATAAAATCATTAAACATAAAATCATTAAATCATTAAACGCACAATTTACCGTACGATTGAAACATAAATTTGTTGATTATTTGGAGGACAATTTCATTTCCGATAATAATTTGAATTGCGTTCATAGTAAAACTCAATATCGGAAATTTAAGACTTGAATCAAAGTTTTATTAAACTGTCAAATGTAAAAAACATTAAAATGTTATTTATGAGTAAACGACAATTTTTTCAATACTGTAAAATGTATTGTAAATTCTTAAATATATGTTTGGAGGGAAATTGGTTTTCCAATAATTACTTTAACTAAAATCTCAAATTATTGTAGTTTATTTTTAGCAAAACCTATAAAAAATAATGATAAATATGGACTGATGGTTGAAACATGTTGTTTTCCTTTTTAAAAAATATATTTTTTCTCATGTGTGAAATTAAAAAACAAATTAATTAATTAAAAGATATTTAAAAAAATAAAAATTAGAGTTATCAAATGTTGATCTATCACTAAAAATTATAGTTTAAATTCCATGTTTATTTTCAATAAACATAATTTATTCTCAGGCGTATTCCACATATCCCTTGTTTAATAAACTGATTAATCCGGGATTTGATGTGATATTTACTTGTCTCAGCAACTCTACTAAAAATATATCATACAAAAAGAATAATTGAATTTAAATTTACTTCTAAGAGAAATTACAAAATTTCGAACTTCATGGATATTCATTTAACACCATATTAATTGTTCAGATTCAAACTAAAAATAAACGTAATGAAGTTAAAACATGCAGAAAGTATTTCCTAATCATTTACATTTACGAAACGTAAAACTACTATTTCTGAGTAAACGCACAATTTACTCTCCGATTGATACATAACTTAGCTGATTATTTTGAGGACAATTTTATTTCTGATAATTATTTGAATTACCTTTGTAGTAAAACTCAATATTACAAAGTTATGACTTGACTCAAATTTTTATTAAACTGCCAAATATGCAAAACATTAAATTGTTAGTTATGAGCAACCGTCTATTTTATCAACGCTATAAAATGTATTGCAACTTATTAAATGTATATTTGGAGTGAAATCGAATTTCCAATAATTAATTTAATTAAACTCTCATTACTGTTGCCTGTTATTAGCAAAAGTTATAAAATTTGATGATAAATATGGACTGATGGTTGTACGATCTTGTCATGTTTTTGCAATGGTATTAATTCATTTGTGTGCTCGAAATGTTGACTTTATATTTTGTTTTATTTTTATTTATACAAGCTCATGTTAAAGCTCTTTTTGTGTACCAATGGGCAAGGCTATTTGTTTTTAAAAAATACATACTTACTAGGGAACTGCAAGAAGTGTAAGTCACGGATTTTGACGAAAGTGGTATCGTTGGAAAGATCTCATCGAGAGCCGTAAAACTCAATGGAACTACCCGTCGCAAATCAGCTGTTTTCAAGGTATCCGACAATTTATGTCACATAACGAGTGCATACTTAATGAGGGACCGAAAAAAAATTTAGTCTGAATTTTAACGAAAGTTATATCGTTAAAAAATATCATCATGAGAGAGTAAAAATTCAATAAAACTAACCGTCGGAAATGAACCGTTTTCGAGATATCATATAATTTATGTCACGTAGCTATTTCGTACTGTTCTAGTGCACACTTAATGGAGGACCGCAAAAAATTGTTTTATTGATTTTGATGAAAGTGGTGTCGTTACAAAGATATCATTGTGAGAAGTAAAAAACTCAATGGAACTACCCATCTTAAGTGAGCCGTTTTCGAGATATCCGACAATTTATGTCACTTAAAGCAATTTCCCAGCAGTGTGCATTAGAAATGTGACACAAATTGTCGGATATCTCGAAAACGGCTGATTTGCGACGGGTATTTCCATTGAATTTTTTACTGCTCACGATGAGATTTTTCCAAATATACCACTTTTGTCAAAATTTGTGACTTACACTTCTTGCAGTTCCCTAGTTAATACAGATTTTTTCTCATCAACTCTACTGAGTATATATTTTATGCAGTGAGAACAATTGAATTTAAATTTATTTTTAATAGCTATTACGCAATGTGTGACTTAGTCGATAATCATACAAAATGCTAATTGTTCGGACTCAAACTAAAAGTAACATAATTAAGATAAAACTTGCAGCCAGCATTTTCTAATCAATTATATTTACGAAACATAAAATTACTATTTCTGAGTAAATGCACAATTTAACATCCGTTTGAAACATAACTTAGATGATTATTTGGAGGACAATTTCATTTCCGAAAATTATTTGAGTTACATTCGTAGTAAAACTCAATATAAGAAAATTATGAATTGATTCAAAGTTATATTAAACTGTCAAATGTACAAAACATTAAACTGTTATTTATGAGAAAACAAATGTTTTATCAACGTAGTTTCTTAAATATATGTTTGGAGGGAAATTGAATTTCCAATAATTACTTTAACTATACTCTCAATACTATTGTAGTTTATTATTAGCAAAACATATAAAAATTAATTATAAGCGTGGACTAATGATTGCAAGATGTTATTTTGATTTTTATAGAATAATTATAACGATTTTTATTCATTCATTGAAGAGTGATCTGTCTAATAATTATTTTTAACGGGCAACACATTTCGACAAAATGTTATAAAGAAAAGACATCGTCACAGAAAAATGAAAAACCAAGATCACGTGTTGCCTGTTTTAATGTTTACAGTTATTAAACACGTGAAGAGACTCACTTTACAGTAATAATTTATTTATTTAAATTTCACAATTATGATTCTTTAATTTATTAAATAAAGAAACGTATACAAGAAATTATCTTCATTTTTAACCCCTTTGGGTCCGATTTTTTTTTAGTCTTTAGAAAAAATCACTTTGAAGTTATTAACATTATCACTGGCTATCAATATAGATTAATTGGTGTTTAACTAAAATTTAATTGCCTGAAAGATAACGAATATTTTTGTTTTGCGTACTATTCAATTAATTTAGTAGTTTGAACTGCGAAATGTATCAAACATTCACTGTTATTTGCGAGTGAACGTGAATAATATCGAAAGTGTAGCATGCATTGTAATTTATTAAATGTATGTTTTGAGAGAAATTGGTTTTCCAATAATTTCTTTAACTAAACTTTCATACTATTGTTGTTTATTATAAGAGAAAGATGTAAAAATTAATGATAAATATATACTGACGATTACAAGATTTTGTTTTCATTTTCTGAGAAATATTGCGATGCTATCTATTCATTTATGTGCTCGAAACGTTGAATTCATATTATATTTCATTTGTATTTATAGAAGTTCACATTAAAGTTCTTGCTTTTGTGTACCAATGAGCAAGGTTTTTTATTTTTAACAAATACATACTGATTTTTTTTTACCTTATCAACTCTACTGAAAATATTTCTGTACAGTACAAACAATTAAATTTGAATTTACTGTTAATTGAAATTACAAAATGCCTGGCATAATTGATATTCATTTAACAAAATACTAGTTGGTCAGATTCAAACTAAAAATATGTTTAATAAAGATAAAAACATTAACCTAGTATTTTCCACGCATTTACATTTACGGAACATAAAATTATTATCATTTATTTGAGAGTAAACGCACAAATTACAGTTGGATTCTAACATAGCTTAGTTGATTATTTGGAGTACAATTTCATTTCCGATAATTATTCGAATTACATTCGTAGTAAAACTCAATGTTTGAAAATTATGAATTTATTAGAAAATTATGACAGTTTAATAAAACTTTGAATCAAATTTTATTAAACTGTCAAATGTACAAAACATTAAACTGCCACTTATGAGTAAACTTCTATTTTATCAATAAGATAAACTTATTAAATTTAAGTTTGGATCGAAATTGAATTTCCAATAATTGCTTTAACTAAACTCTCAATATTGTTATATTTTATTATTAGTAAAACATATAAAAAATAATGATAAATATGGACCAATGGTTTCAAGATGTTGTTTTCCTTTTTACAGTATAATATCATAACTATTTATTTATTTGTGTGAAGAACAATCTGAATTTTATTTTTGACTGTTTTTTCTTTTTAACGGACAACACATATCTGCAAAATGTTATAAAGAGAATACTAGTCATAGGAAAATGAAGAATCAGCATCATTCATTGTCTGCTTCAATGTTTAGAATTATTTACCTGTTGAACTAATTTACTTTATAATAATAATTTATTTATTTAAATTCCACAAATTAAATGAACAAATGATTATGTTTTATGAATTATGAATTTTTAATTTAAATGTTTACGAATTTTTATGATGATAATTATGAGTTTTCAATTTTGAATTTGGACTATACATTCAGTTTGATTTTTTAATTTCATAGATAAATAAGTGTTTCAAAGTAATTACTTTCATTTTTAATTATTTTATGTTTAAAATGCTGTTTTATATTTTTATTGTAATTATAGATGGGTAAAATTTGGTTAGAATATTAAACACAGATATTAAGCCTTTTATCTTCCTTCAAAAATTTTGCAGGGTAAACTCGAAATTAATTAAGAAATGTATATTTGTGTCCAGGTTGAATGTTAATATTACTTTCATCCAAGATATGATATATAATAATAGTAGATCTATGTCTCTGTGTATGTGTAATCTGTGTGCTAACACAAATATTTTTAAAATAAATCCAAAAAATATTGCGGTGATATATATTTCAGTATTTAGAAGTATTCATGTGTAAAACATATTTTATGTAAAAGAAACAGCTAGTATAAAATCTGTTATGAAGGAAAAATAAATATGATACAAAACATTTTACAGGTATGACTGCCTCCAGAGATTCTCTATGTGTAGAATACAATTTGTACAAAATTTTAATAAACAAAATCCATTTTTGAAACTTTCATAGAACCAAAAAAAGCTATAAAAATAATAATAACATGTTTTAATAATACAGTCGAGCCTCTATATAACGAAATCCATCGTTCCAGTAAAAAATTCGTTATATAGAAAAATTCGGTGTATAGAGTATGATGTTAAAAATAGTATTTAATGTGTGAATTTTGAACAAATATTATTTTTTATCTTTTTAATTAAGAATTTGAAATGTTTAAAAGTATATATTAATCTAACATTTTATTTCTTATTTATTTAAGCAGTTTCAAAAAAGAGAAAAGACATTTATTTGAAAGCTTAATGAAAATCAAATGAGGAAGACTTACATAAATTTCAGAGGAATAAATCTGTAATTTTTTTTTGTTTTGATTTTAAAATTACAATTGTTACGCTCTCAAAAAAAATTCTCAAATTTTAGCAAGGAAT
Source organism: Maratus speculifer (assembly GCA_964019185.1). Lineage (NCBI taxonomy): Eukaryota > Metazoa > Arthropoda > Arachnida > Araneae > Salticidae > Maratus > Maratus speculifer. The sequence goes on from OZ025290.1 coordinate 324,898,047, forward strand.
GAAAAATTGTAGTTGAATTTTTCCTCCATTTGAAGGTCTCTCTTATGTGCTCTCATTGATTCCTCTCTTATATGTGTGACAATTCAATTGACTGTGTTTTGAGAAGGATGTTGAAAGGTGTGTGGGAGGTGGGATGAACTTGTTAGATTTAAAAAATAAGGAGAAAAGTAATATTTACAAAAAAAAAAAAAAAAAAAAAAAAAAAAAAAAAAAAAAAAACCTATCCACTGAACGATAAATCAAAAATAAGTGATGGAAAATTGATTCCATATGATTTCGAAGCTTTTTTAAAACTGAATAAATTAAGATCAATTTATGAAAAAAATTGTTATATGGAGATAGATATTTCGCTATATAGAGACTGTTTTTAATGTAATCATGCGAAAAAGGGACCGTTCTTACTAAAAATTCGTTATATGAAGGAATTCGATGTATGGAGTTTCGTTATATAGAGGTTCGACTGTACTTATGAAATTAATTGTATTATTTTTATTGTTTTGTTTTAATTCATGCTATATTTAATACTGATGTATAATAAAACCAAAAATGCATATCGAAATACAAAAGTTTCAAAATCGACATTAAACAGGCATGTTTGAATCTGTTTCAACATGAAAAAAATCTATAAAATTACTAAAATCTATCTAAAAAACTTTAATCCTTAGAAATTTTTATCAAACGGATGACAAAAATTCATGTAAAAGATACACTTTTACAGGGTAAAGTAAAAAATTTGTAAAGTTACTCATTTTTAAAGGAAACTGTGATGCCTAGAACTTTTTATGGAGGTCCAAACCGGGTTACAGATAAAATTTCCGCAAGTTTAGTGTAATTTTGTAGATTATACAGATTTCTATGGCTTTAAAATCTCGTTTTCTAGTTTTTTTATACTATGTATAGATAAAATTTTATTAACCATACATAGTTCTGCAACTTTACATCTGTAGAAAGAGATTTTTTTTTTTCGATGTGGGAAAATTCTAAAAATTATATATTATTAAAAGTGGGTTACAGACAATGCCTCTCCTTTTTAATTAAAATAGAAGCGTGCGGATTTTACATGAAAATTGCTTCCAAAATATGGTGAAGGTCTATATTAAATGACTCCATGGCTCAAAATATCCAGGCTTAGTCCCCAGTCAATCCACAGAAGATAAATCTCGGAGAATTAGATTATAAAACTTTATTAGCATTTTAAAATATCTTCAGGCCATTTTTATTTTTTTTCTTGAACACTAGATTTCTTTAAATAAAAATTTATTTGAATCGGTAAAAGTATATCGAAGCTATTTTATAAATTTTATTTGACTGGCAGGAAAACATTTCATTAATACATGAAATAAATCAAAAAGTAAATTTTCATTTTACAATATCTGAAATAACATAAAATATTGTGGTTTTCTTTAAAAAAAAGATTTTCTAAATAAACGTCAAGGACAATGCGTATAACAATCTGTAAAATCAATTGTAAGATTTTTCATGATACAGTGCCTAACAGAATATATTTATAGTATTTTTAATAGAAAGTATTTTTTAAATTATTATTATTATTTAAGATATATTATTTTTAATTATTATTACTATTAAGATATATATTTAGGATATTAATAAAAGAATTTTTTACGTAAATCCGGACTTAAATGAGGTACAGATTAGTTTTAAAACCGTTCTTTAAAAAATTTTATATATTTATTTATTTTCAATATTTGAAAAAATTATCGATGGAAATTGTTTGATTCCGTGTATAGATAAAAATTAATTTCATGTGTGCACTTATGGTAGGAATAGTTTATGCAATTAGAAGATCGATTAATCAATAAAGAATACGAGATTTTAAAAGTTCTAAAATGTCATAAATTACCATGCCTAAAAGGGTAGACTCACTGACCTAAATACAAACAACTTTCTGTGAATATAAATTTACTTTTATAAAACACCTAATGAAATGTATTTCCAATCTGAATAAATGCAATGCGACAGATTTCGCAAGACTCTTAGGAAAATTATAATTTATCGAAGCACATTGTGCATTACATAACAAAGATTAGCATTTACTAATGCAACAAAATAAATCGAATTGCTTATTTTCATAGATTAATTTTGCAAATTACTTCAGGATTAATTCAATGTTTTGCTGACATTTTATTTAAAATGATGCTTATTTTTATTTAAAATGAAATTATTTGAATGAAATGATGCTTATTTTTATTTAAAATGAAATTATTTTCAAATGTCTTTGAATTAATTGATGTAGGTCTAAAGGGTAGTCACATTTAAACAATTCATATTTTTAATATTCTATAGCAGCGGTTCCCAAACTTTTTGGCTCGCGGAGCCCTTTTTGGGAAGAATTTCTAAGGCGGAGCCCCTGGACCCAATGATATTCTGTTATTTATAAATTAATGTTTTTATGCCTATGGAGCAGAGAAAAATCTGCAGGAAAATATCTGAGCCAGTAATTTCCAACATTGGGCCAAAGTTCTTAGTTTGGCCTTTTGATGATTCGGAAATTCTGAATTCATATAAGAAAATTTAAAAATCAAATTTTCTATCGTATAACTATTTAACATTTCTGTTTAATAATACTATTATTGGATACAATAAAATAAAAATAAGGATTAAAACCTTCTTTTTTTTATTAACCTCATCATTCCTGATGTCGCCTCGAGGAGACACTAAATAATATCCCGGAGAAGACACAAAATAATAGTCTTTAAATTAATTTAAATGCTTCTAGTGTTGTTAAAATTACTTCGAGACGTTTTTCTTAAATACCTGTATATCATAAGAATCCGTATTTAGACTGATGCGTCTTTGAAGATGCTGCATATTAATTTTAAATTCGTTTTTTAGGTTATTCGTAATATTTGTCTCAGGACCCGGGAGATTAAAATATCTACCTTGTATAATCGAGATATTTTCCTCAAATACAGCAAAAATTATAGTTAAAAAATAGTGATTTCTGAAAGCTTATAGTAATGAGGAAAACAAACTCTTTTTTACTTCAACGATTTTTTAAGGGGATAATGGCATCCATTTTTAAAATAAAACATATTCATTTGGGATTTCCAGTATGAACTCGAAATTAAAGATTAAAATGCTAAATATGTTTGGATTATGTATTGCATTGGGACTTACGTAAAACTGTTATTATTTATAGCGAAAACTACACACACATAAATAAAAAAGGTAAGTTGTACAGTTTTCGTTTGCAGAGAGATACTTCTATATAATTCCAATAGGCTACTCGCGAAAAAAATTGAAGAAAATGTATAGTTCCATTCACCCATGAGTAACTATGTAACAAACTTTCGCTAGTCCCACCTACCAAAAATAGAATCATGCGATTATGAAATATTTTCGTTCTTCTTTAAGTTTCTAGTACACTTCTAAACATGCAACGAGAATGAATCGCCTCTCAGCTTCTTCTTCTTTTTTTTTTTTTTTTGAAAATAACATTTAGAAGTAGGTCATCGTTTTAGTGTTTAAGTGAGCGGGGCAAAATCTATAAGCTGCATTGTTAGGTACAACAATCTTCATTTTTTGAGGTACTTTATTTAAAGTATTTGGCTATTAATTACATAACCAAATAAATAAACAACGTTAAAGAGCACAAATATTATAAAATAAAAGATGTTAAAAGCATACAGCTGTTTCGGGACTTCTAAAGTCCCATCATCAGTGCTGAAAAAGTGTAAAACGTAAAAGAAAGTCACATCGTTAAATAAAATAAAATAAAACCGTACTTTAACGTTGTTTATTTATTTTTTTATATATAAGCACAAAGTACAATCCTCCCCCCTTCTTATTAATTATAGTTTTGAAAGAAACTTTCTTTCATAATTGTTTGTGCCACAAAAGGGATATTCAGTTAATAACAACACATGTTAAACGAACTTCAACTAGTAGAAAAACTTTACTAACAAAATAAGATATATGGGTGGGATTAAATGTATATCAGGGTGGGTACTCATTGACAAAAAGTCTAAGCAAGGATGTGAAGATGAGCAAAATTTAAAATTCTGTAATGAGAAATGTAATGAACTAAATACTTATATTTTAAATTGCTGCATACTTATTTCTGATTGAAAAATGTGGCAGAGACCAATTAAAAGAAAATTTTAAAGAGGGGTTGTAAAGGGATACAAGATGCTAATAAAATGCGTTTTTAGCAGTATACATTGCTTATAAAATTAAGTATAATTAAGTAAAACAGCATAAAAAATTTAAATAACTAAAAAATTATAAAAATAAAATAAACAGATTAAAGCAATTAAAGTTACGAAATGAAAAAAAAATTATATACACAACGTGAAAAAAATTAAATGAATCTAATGGGGGGTTTATTAATGATACAAGATATTGCAAAAAAAGGGGCGTTATAATCGGCAAACATTGTTGTACAATAAAAAACAGTATAAAAAATTTAAATATATAAATAACATAAACAGATTAAAGAATTAAAATTTATATGTAAAAAAGAAATGTATATACATAAATGCTAGATGAATCTAATGAAGGGTTTTAAGGGATTGATGCAATAAAATATAAGTTTTCAACGACAGACATTATTTTACAATGAAAAATAGTATAAAAAATTTTAAATAACTTAAAATTAATACAAATAACATAAACAGATTTAAAAAATTAAAGATATAAAAATAAAAAGAAATATATACACACATAACACACAATGAATCTAGTGAGTTCAGGCTAGCGCGAGTCTGTGAAGGACAAAATGGCTACTGCTAAATTCCTTTGATTTATCCTTAATTTTAGCAATAGGTCCAACATTGTGACCTACCAATGCTTTTGCGCTATCAGTGCATGTATCTTCGTATTTTTCTCATGGTTTTTCACAAATGGTATTTCATGTGTTTTTATTCTTAAAACACGTTAAATGCAGAAACATTAAATTAAAGCAATTAAAACCAAAAATATTATATAGAAAATAAATACATCTGTAATGCAAATGTATTATTAGCTCCAAAGTGCAATATTGTACTTTTCAACTCAGTTATAGATATATTTATTTTTGGCGCACACGTACACGCACAAAATATTCCTTCATAATTATGAAAATCTTTCACTTTGCAATGTGCTAATTTCTTTTATGTTTAGTTAATTTTCCAGGAAGGTTGCGGAGCCCCTAGAAAGTTCAGACGGAGCCCCAAGGGCTCCGCGGAGCACACTTTGGGAACCTCTGTTCTATAGAAACCCTGTTGAATTACAGATTTTTTGAATGAACTTTTAGGTTCAAGTATTATATTTTTTCATAGTTGCGATTTGTACACATTATGACCAAAAATAAACTGACATTTCCGATTTCAGATGGAAAGAATGTCGCAAGAAGTACTTCACAAATTGTTCAAGAGTTTTTAGAAAATAAAGAAAGCTTATGTCTAATGGTTTATAATAATAATTATTATCATGAGAATAATTAGGATTGGAATTAACAAAGTTAAAACAATAATACTACCTCTGGCAATAAAGTTCGGTCAATAGTCCTGTAGCACTAATGTAGAAGACATATTAACGAAAATTACTATACCATACTTCAAAATAGTAATCTCTTATAGCTATGTACCGCTAAGATCTGCTATACATGTTCTGAGAAATTCGCAAGAAGTCTTCTTTTGGGATGAAGTTCAAAAACTTCGTCACGTTTAGTTGAATATCAGCAATATGGTCAAATCTATTTCAAAGAGAGTTTGAATCGTGAATATAGGAAGAAGTCTGGAGGATTGAGATCTGGCGAGTATGGTAGGTGTTCAATTTACACCATCCCTCATGAATTTCTTTCGGTGTCTTGCAAAGTGATCTTTTATTCGTTCATTTTCCTGTTTATAGTTAAGAACCAACACACTGAACAAGCACTTAGTAAAGTACGTCTTGCACAGAACATAATCGACGCTCAATTGAACAACGGTGGGGGAAGATCGTCAATACTTGTCTCTATGCAGGTGCGGCGTTTTGTTTCGCCGGTGTTTCCAGATCGGTCATTCTGAATTCATTCACCGAACTTTATTGTCAGAGGTAGTATTTGGTATTATCTTCAATATAAATCCACAAAATATTCTGTGGCTATCTCTCATTATTATGTAGATATTGGGTTGCATTTGTGTTCATTTGTGAAAAAATTGAATGTTTTCATACAAATATAAAGATTTTTTTTTAATTTTTCAAAAAATGTTAGGGGTTTATTTGTTTGTTTTTGACATGAAGGTTTACCATCAAATTGCACTTCAGTTTCAGGAAATTAATATAATATAGTACAAATAATGTAGTGCAATTAAGATATACATATATTAAATAAGGTACCCTGGGGTAATAACGCCACGTTAAGGTTCTACCAATTTTCACGGCTTAGTTTTAGATTGTATTTTTCAAGCAAATATATGATTTGATACAGCAACTCATTGACTATCTATATAAAAAAAATAATTTAATAGATATGTATTCATAAAAAGTAATGGCGTGATTTATTAACCAATGCTATTTGGCGTTATTACCCACCTATATGGGTAATAACGCCATGCAAACAAAACTATGAGATAAGATGGAATAATTGCATGTAGATTGCCCAATTCTAAAAATACAAACTCTACAAACTTAGAAATTAACAAATTGCATTCTAAGCTATTGAAAATGTTCAATTTTTTGTGAAAGTGTAAGAAAAATAAAGGTGTGGTGTGGGGGGGGGGATGAGGCAAAAGAATACAGACCGTGAGCTACTTTTTGCTTAAAAAGGACCGCTTAAGTAGAATTATTAGAAACATTGCACAGTTTTAACTGTGTTTATTTGAATCAGTATTTAGGATGAAGCTCGGCCACTGTAGGGAATCAACCCGGGTATTAATGTCAAGGATTGGCGTTATTACCCTGTTATAGTTATTGCGCTGTACATTTTAAATTACAAATTATCTCGAGAAGATATCCGAAATCTTCAACAACATTCTGAAAGTCCATGAAATGTACTACAAATTTATGTAATTAACAAAGTATTTCCGGATAAAAAAAAATAGTCTTCACATTACAAAACGTATCTGGCAAATTTTAGATCAAGCGTTAATTTTAGTTGCTTTGAAAAACAATAAGACCTAAAAATGAAACAAATTAACTTAAGCTGTTTTTTGCGATTTATATGACTCAAAACCCTTCTGCGCAGAGCACATGAGTGTCATTTACTTGATTATTTCATAATTATGCAAAATATAAGTACTTGGCGTTATTACCCCGCCTGGCGTTATTACCCCAGGGTACCTTACATATAGAATATGAATCATGATTTTAAACTATTTTCCAGTATAGTTAACATGTCTTCATGAATTCGTAGTATATGACTCCTGTCTATAAAATCAGTGCTCTAACGCACATCATTTTATATAATTTTTAATGTTATCCAGCAACCAATACTACAATAACATAACAACCCTTATTCTAGCTTTTTATGCCTTAATGGTTCAAGATATATTAATAATTGCCGCTAAATAATAATATTAATAATAATAGCCGCATTGGTGTAACTAGAGTGGTATGCAATATATAATGTTAGTCTAGGAAAAAGATACCTGAGTGAATTTTGACTTGGAGTATAGAAACAAATTTGTAGATCTCAGCAGGGCTGCTTAAACGAATTTTGTCACTTTTCCAACACTGTAAAAAAAATAAATAAATAAATAAAATGTAAAAAAATCCTTTAAATTAACGGCAACAACGTTTTCAATAGTTTTTGCAATAAAAATTGCTGTAAAATTTGATGTAATAAAAAATTTACATCTAATTTTACGTTAATGTTTACGGCAAAAACTGCTAGCAACAATGCTACCAGTAATTTTCCCCATTAATTTAGTTTATTTTTTTATACAGTAAAATATTGTGAGTTCTTCAAGTTAATTGGTTTTTAAAAATGCTAGATGTTTTGAAAAAACTTCTTTTGGTTTATTGTTTTTAATTTCGCCTTCGATACAATATTTTTGAATCTGCAGTATTTTTCTTTTAAAACTCATAAACTTTTGTATTACATTTTAGTAATGGAGAAAGTTGCGAATCAATACATTCACTTTATTTATTATGTAAATGTTTACACAATACTATGCTGACGTGGGTGTAAAGGTTATATAAATCATCTGAAAAAGGTTTTATCATTATTATCAATAACTAATTTGAAAAAAAAATATTTAAACATTATTTTTTATTTAAATTTGAAAAAAAATCATTAATGGTATACATGAGATGTAAATTTAAATTACCGAATAAATTTGTATTCGCCTTTCAATAAATCGTAACACGAATTTTTATTTTTAAAATATTTAAATCTAAAGTGATATAAAAATGTATTAGGTACTTAATTATTTTTCTTATTCGTTAATGTTTGTAAATGATAATGGACTTTTTAACTTTTTTTTGTATGTAATGTCTTCTTAAATAAGTTGATGGGAAATCATACAGCATTATGCTTATTTCCTTTATGTTCTAACAATGTAATATATATTTATGTTAGTACTTCTCAAACTTAGTCCATTCTCCCATTGTAGATATTAATGCATCGATAAACATTTTCCACCATATTGAGATGAATTCTATTTCGTTATAATTGCTTAGATGTAACTTCCTATTTCGCATTTGTGGCTTAAAGCTACTTCGAGATTAACTGAAGAGTACAAAGTAATTCTAAACAAGCAATTTTCTCTGTATCAATAATAATCAACTCTGTGGTATCATGTGTTTAACATTTTACAGATGAGATAATTCTTTTTTGTAATTTAGAATACTATATACAAAATATTTAGAACTTATTATTTAAGTTGTTGGACCTTAAATAATTTACTGATTTAGTCGTAAATAAGAATTCTTAAAATATATATAATGAAAGTTACCATTAACAATTCAATGCTTTCAAAACAAATTTCGGTGAATGGCACAAAGCATCCATATAAATTATAGAAACATTCTTTTATTTATAATGCATGTTTATTCTGCATGTTTGGTCTGCAAATGATATTTTGGTTATAAAATAAAAATTGAGAAAGCAAGATTTTGCAAGATTTTTACTGCCCAAAAAATTTGAAAAATAAAAACTCAAACATTTGTATTTAAACAAAAACTTTTTTGAGAATTATTTAAATTTTAACATGGTATTTCGTAATATTATGCAGAAGTGTGCGTAAACAGCATACAATTCAAGTAAGGAATGTAATCAGAATGTAAGTAATCAGAAATGAAATTAATTTCACCATCTTTCTTTTTGTATTTTAATTAAATAAGAACACTAATTATTGATATAAAATATACATTCAATTCATTAAATATATATTTTTATTTTTTTTTCTTTCATTTTGTTTTGTAAGATATAAGTTTTTATTTTAACCCTCTCTGGAGCAAGTGAGTAAAACCTTCTAAAAACTTTAAAATCTTTGAATAATGACACCGTAATTTAAAAACAAATTCATTTGGGAATAAATGAAAGCTTTTCTTTACCTACTTGATAAAAGAAAAAAAATCACCCCAGAAATCTAGTGCCAATGTGGCATTTAGAATTTAAAATTAAGAGGTCCAAAAATGAAGCATTGCCCTTCTAGGGGTTAAGAATATATCATTGCAATGCAAATGTTAAAAATTGTATAAAGCCTTTATTGGCTTTGTTTATTCGTCAATGTTTGTAGATGTTACCGAATTCGTAAATGTTTTTTCGTTATTAAAAATTGATTTCATTCGTGTTTTAACAATGTATTGAAATCTCAACATTAGCTAATTCTTCCATAATTTATAGATATTAATGCACCAGTAAACATTTTCTAAAACACTGAGACAGAATTCTATTTCGTTATAACCACATGAACATAACTTAAAGATATTTGACATTTATGGCTTAAGCTACTTCAGGATTATCTGAAGAGTACAATGTAATTCTAAATAAGCAGTATTCTCTTTATCAATAATACTCAACTTTGTGGCATCAAATGCTTAATATTTTATAAGTGAGGTAATCCTTTTCTGTAATTTGCAATACTATTTAGTAGCAGAATACTTAGAACTTATTATTTAAGTTGTTGGACCTAAAATAATTGTCGACTGAATTTGTACATAATATTCCTTTATACAAATATATATAATAGAAGTTATCGTAAATTATTAAATACTTTCAAAAGAAATTGCAGTGAACTGCAGAATGCATCCATATAAATCATAGACACTTTCTTTTATTTATAAACTGTTTAGTCTGCAAGTGATGTTTTAGCTACATTATATAACTTAAGAAAGCAATTGAAATTTTATACGAGATTTTTCACACGCATAAAAAAACAATCATAGCATGCATGGTCTCAGTGACGTCACAATGACGTCACTGTGAGTTGCTTTGGTCACATCACATCTGTGATCAAAATTCCACCACTCAGTGACGTCACATTGTGACTGAGATGTGATTATCTTAAAAATTTTTAGAAAATCGTCACAATGTTAATCTCAAATTAGTCACAAATGACACACTTTTCACAAATTGGTCACATTTTGATCGACAATCGATGGACACAAAGTCACAATGTGACTTCACAACGACGTTGCAGTGACGTCACCATGTCTTACGGGAATACCGTAAATATATGTATTTGAACAACCAACTTTTTTTGGCAATAAAAAAATGAAATGATATTGCATAATACTGCACATACGTGTGCGTAAACAGCCTACAAATCATGTAGGGAACGTTTCCTCATTACATTGTCATCGCTTATTCTTGCGTACCCTTCAATCAACCTGCAAAATTTTCCATTAAATTTTAACGATTCAAAAAATGATAGCTAGTATAAAAAGTATCGGCATGAGAATTTTATTTCGTAATCTTACATATTTATTTATCTATTTACTTAAAAAATAACTTTAATATCAAATTTGCGTTAATAAGCCCATGACTCAAAAATTTAAGGGACGTTTTAAAGTGTTTTTTGGTACTGCGTTCTGTGCTCAAATGAGACAATGAGAAGAATATATAATAAATTAAACTAGTTTTATAAAAATATGTTGATTTCGTTTATGTCTAAAAAATGTATTATAATCTTAGGCTGTAGTATCTCGAAATTAGCAAATTCTTTCATATTGTATAGGTATTAATGCATCAATAAACATTTACTACCTTATTGAGGGGGAATTCTATTTAGTTAAAATCGCTTAGACATAACTTCCAGATATTTAGCATTTATGGCTTAAGTTACTACAGGATTAACTAAAGAGTACAGAGTAATTCTTAATAAGCAATGTTCTCTTTATCAATCATATTCAACTTTGTGGCATCGAATGCTAAACATTGTACAAGTGGGGTAATCTTTTTCTGTAATTTGAAATACTATTTAGTAACAGAACATCTATAAATTATTATTTAAGTTGTGGACCTTAAATAATTTTCTAATGTATTTACATATAATAATTCTTAAAATATATATGATGAAAATTACCACAAATAATTCAATGTTTTCAGTGAAACTTACAAAGCATCCATAAAACCACATTATTTCACTTACAAACTGTTTTGTCAGTAAATTATATTTTAGTTACAAAATAGAATTTAATAATACGATTTAAAAATTTTACGTTATTTTTCACATGCATAAAATTTTCTTAAATATATGTATTTAAACAAACAACATTTTGTCAGTTAAAAAAAAATAGCATTGCATAATTCTACGCATATGTCTGCGTTAACAGAATACAAATCATGTGAAGAATGTTTCGTAATTTTATTTTATAACTAATCAGAAGTCAAATTAATTTTATTTATTTTTAAATTTAAATTATAAAAGAGTTATATAGTTTATATAAAATATTTATATAAAATTTGCATTCAAATTCATGAAGTTTTATTCAAACAATTTTTTAATGCAACATAATTGTTAAAAATTATATAAGATCTTTATTGTCTTAATTTATTCGTCAATGTTTTTAAGTGATACCAAATTTTAAAATGTCTTTTGTTACTTTTCTATGTACTCAAATAAGATACAAATATTCTTATAAATTATTAACATTATTTAAAAATATGATGATTTCGCTTATGTTCTAACAATGTATTATAATCTTACGCTGTAATATCTCACAATTAGCCAATTCTTCCATAATGCATCAAAAACATTGACTGAGACGGATTTCTATTTCGTTATAACCGCTTAGACATAACTTCTAGGTATTTAGTAGTTATGGCTTCAGGATTAACTGAAGAGGACAAAGTAATTCTAAATAAGCAATGTTCTCCTTATCAATAATACTCAACTTTGTGGCATCAAATGCTTAACATTTTACAAGTGAGGTAATCCTTTTCTGTAATTTACAATAATATTTAGCAACAGAACATTTCGAAATTATTATTTAAGTTATTGGACCTTAAATAATTTTCTAATGTATTCCTTTATAATAATTCTTAAAATGCATATAATGTAAGTTATTATAAGTAATTAAAATTTTCAAAAAGAATTACAGTGAATTGCTCATAACATCAAGTTCCTTCAATTATTTAAGTGTTTTATCTGTCAATAATAATTATTTAGAAAATATATCTTCAGAGAGCGGTGAAAGCATTTTGCAAATATTTAACCGCATAAATAAATAAATGTGTGTTTTTGTAAAATTATTAGTTTTGTTTTTTACAATTGAAACATTTATAAAACGATCAATGATTCTCATAGATTGACTACCAACACCAAAATAGAAATTGTATCTACAGGAATATTTTTTATATTAATTATTTCAATGATTGCGTGCGTATTTCTGTTACGTATTGCTTTATTTTTTAATTTTGATGTAAAAAAGTAATTTTATTTATTACTTAGGTACGGAATACAATAGAAATAACAAAATGTTGAATTATTTACATTTAAGGCTAACCAGGTTAATTTTTCGTTACGTGCTGTCTTGTTCATTTTTTATATAAAATTAAAAATTTTATACCTAAAAAATATATTTAAAGTATTGTTAAAGGTCAGTAAATTAAGAGAAAAATTTCAAAGAAAATATTTTTAAAAGTGATTTTGTTTTCTGTTTTACATGTGAAAAAATTAAAATATGCATTGTTTTGAAGATTTAAAAATTGTGCAGCAAAAAAAAAAAAAAAAAAAAAAAAAAAAAAAAAAAAATTAATGCTAATATAACATCACTTTTTCTACAGATTATGTTTAATGTTTATTTCTTTGTTTCAATGTAAAAATTTATTTTTATTTGTTATTTAGGTAAGGAATAGAACGAAAATAACAAAATACTGAATTATTTACACTGTTTTAAGGATAAGCAGGTTAATGTTTCGTTATGTGTTTGTTTGTTCATTTTTATATAGAATTAAAAACTTTATACCTGAAAAATAATTTCTTAAATATTGCTAAAATGTCAGTAAATTAACCCTCTGACAGTCTTGCAAAAGGGCAAAATTGTAATGTTGTTTTCTCAGCATGTTGTTTTAATTGCTAAAAAAATAAGATTATTTCAAAATTATAGAAAAATCTTATTTACGAATATGAATGTTATCCTTGAGTGTGTTAATCATTGCACAATGTATTAAAAATCCATTAAATCAACTGAGTTATATCCTTTTAATTATTGCTTGCATTGCAGTGAAACCTGGAGCTTAGGGAACGTCTATAGACGGGCTTGTCAGTGAGAGGGTAAGAGAAAAAATCTTAAAGAAAATAATTTTGAAAGTGCATGTTGTCTTCTGTTCTACGTCTGAAACATTTAAATTATCCGTTGCTTAGAAGATTTAAAATTCGAGCAGTAAAAAGGTTTATGAATGCTAATATGATGTTCCGTTTTACCACAGATTATGTTTTTGAATTTTAATAGATTGTGAAACAAAAACACAAAATACAATTGTAGAAGGCATATTTGTAGATACAATAGCGAACCATTTATTTGGAAAACAGTTAACCGGGAAACCAGTTATCCAGAATGATATCTCTAATAGACTAATTTCAGAATATTTGTAGAAAAATTTTTCTTACAGCTACCAGTATTGCTAGAAATAATAGTATAAATTGATGACAACATCTAATATTTGAAGTGGAAATAATTTTTATTGTATTTTAGATGTTTTCATTTTTATCCAGAGGAAATAGAAGAATTTTTGTTAACAAGAAATTTCCATAAATATTTCTTTCAAAATTACTTTAACTTTTGATCTTTCTTTGCTTCTGATTCTAATACAACAAAACTAATAATTTAAAGTCAGAAATAATGCCAAAATCACATATAGTCCACAAAATTTATCACATAGGAACCAAACAGTTATCCGGAACACATCTAACCCCAACCATTCCGGATAAATGATTTTGTACTGTATTTCAAAAGGTCAACATTTAAATTGATTTAAATTGATTTAATTGATTTAAATTGATTGCATTTAAACAGTTTTAAAAATGCACAGGTTTAGAATATTTACAATAAAGTTAGAGAAAAAAATGATAATACTAAAATTAAAACCGCTTTTTCTTGTGAATTTTAACTGTCTGATTAACATAAAATGCTTCAAGTAGTTTTTATAATATAAATTATTACATTATAATTTTTTTATTGAATCCCAACATTTAACTGACATATGTTCTAGTGGAGATTTGAATCTGTTGTCTTTTAAAGATTATGTAAAGTTATAAATAGTTTATTAAAAAGTATGAAATTTTATGACAGTAAAAAAACAGAGTTTAAAGTTATTTGCAAAATATTTACAGAAATATATTAAATACAGAAATTCTGACCATATCTTTGTTTCTACAGATGGAAATTTCATCTTTAGTGACTTAATTTCCAATTTAAAAGATTATTGATAACAGCACAAAAGGAAACATTTTAATGTATTTACTTGAAATCCTTAATAACATCTTAATAATGTAATAAGTTTTAACTTTATTTTGAAGAATTTATGTATAATATACTAGATCCTTAAATATTAAAATGGTAAATACAATATTAAAAATATCTAATGAATTTAAATCGTTAAAATGCTTACATTGTTCAATAGTTTGAAATGCTAAGTACACTTGAAACTTTATGAATAACATTAAAGTTTAAATATTTCATTGTTATTTAAGGACGATAATAGGAGAATAAATTTAATTGGATTTCTGTTGTCAAACAAATTAGATTTATATATAGAATTTTTGATAGTATGGCAATGGATGTTATTGGAGAGGAATTTCTAAAATGTACCATATGTTGGTAAAAAGTATATATTAAAAATCAAAAGACATCTATTTTGTAACAGTTTTCGAGCCAATTTCCTGAAATTTTCAGTCTTTATTTGGATTAAGGATAAAGATGATGCAGATTAAATGTTTATATTTAAATTAGAACTGTTACTAATTAAGATTTGTTAATGCTCTATAAAACCCTTAATTACACTAAACTTCTTAACTTAATTCTCTCCCCACCCCTTCTTATAATCTCTTAATAGCAAGTATTTTTTAAGATATATTCCATTACAAAAAAAAGAAGATATCTAAAATATTCTCCCGGTAGAAAGAATTTCAGAAAAATTTGGCAATTTTTTTCTATTTGTCCGATTACAAAAACAACCTACAGTACAGATCTTGATACATATGCACAGTATCGGGAAAAAAGTAAACATCCCCATCTAATTCTAGAACAAATTAGTGGTAAAAATTTAATGGTAACAACCGATTTTAAATGAAGTCTTTTTTTTTAATTTAAACAAAATTTTCTTAGGGAGGCATCCACGTATTAAGATGAGCTCAAATTTGTTTTTTTTTTCAATAGTATTAATCATGTTTGACACCATAAATAGTTACTACATCATTCATTTGGCCTCAATCCAAATGTGCATGAAATTCGTATGGTTAGTTTCGGAAAAATCATTTAATTTAAAATTTGCATATTTTATAGATTGTATCCAAACTGAAATTCGATAAATGCTATAGAATGACTATATTACTTAAATTAATGTCTTATTTTTTTTCAGTATAAACTTTTACCTCGTTTAATATGTTTCCTTAATTTGCAGCCCAAGTGTTTCAATAAAATGATTAAAATATATATATTTTTTCAAATCATGCTTTTTCTGGAGATCATACATGGCTACTTAAAACATCAGTTTGAAATTTTTTACTCACAATTCAAAAACTACATGGAAGAAAAATTGGAATAAAATATTATTACGTTAGGATTATAATTTTGGGAGATATTTATAGAAAATATAAAAATGCAATTATTTGATGCTCTAAATTTTGAATGTTCATAGTTCAGACAATTATCACCAAAAAGATTTTAAATTTTGTTTCTATGCATAGTTTGAACAGACGATTTAAGATATAATGTTAAAATTTTGGGTCTTGCAATAAAAAAATAACGTTTGGTCTGGATTTGATTTGTTTATCTGAAACATTTGCGCAACGAACTTGAATAGAGAGCAACCTAAGCAAATTATATTTATATTATTTAAATAAAAAAAACATATTATTAGACTTTATTTCAAATCGTTTGTTACTAGAAAATTTATTCAAATATAAATAGTTACAGAGTTAGCAGAAGATGTTTATTTTTTTAGAAACGACTTTATATAAAAGATTGTAATAAAAATTTTAAAAAGTTATCGAAATATGGACCTGTGTCATATTTCAAAGGGGAAAGCCTAGATTTCTTATATTAGAAGTACAAATTATAAAAATAATTATAATCGAAACGAATTTAAAAATTTCAAATTACATGAGTTAGATTTATGTTACATAAAGTATGAATAAAAAATATTTTTTATATTCTACGGAAAGTTAAATAAATATAATTTAAGTTAAAGTGAGAGGTTCTTACCTCTCACTTTAACTTAAATTATATTTACTTAAATTATATTAACGTATGAAATGTAAAATAAATACCAAATAAATGTAATGAAAAACATATACTGTTGAATTTTCACATTTGTCTTAAACTGTATGAAAAAAAAGTTTTAAAAAAAGGAAAAATCTTAAATAAAAAATTCCTTTAATGTGTCACAAATGTAAAAGATTATGTTAACACATAATAGATATCGTTTTTAAAAATTAAAAAAATTATACTCAACGCACTGAGCACTTTAGATATATCTTGATCATCTCTAGGGCAAATTTGAACATATGCTGATCATTCCAATGGTACACAGTTTTTAGCTGGATAACCCGGCGAGTGCAATTTATAGTGGAGGTGGAAGGAGTGGGGAAACAGTAAATTAAATATTTTAAAATCAAATATAACAATACATCTTCTAGTTTGAAAACTGTAATCATATACGTTGAATGTTATCTGACATATTTTCTTAAATAAATTTGTTACTTAACTCAACGCATTCCTTTATTAACAATTATTATATTAGGATGATGGAGTACGTAAAACGGATATTTTTGGAAATGTAACTTATGGTTTGATATTTGTTTCCAGATAATTATAATGCATAAATTTTCCTAAAGCTTTTTTTCAGTTTATATTACCGATTAATTTCACACTTAAAAAAAATACAGCACGTTTTTTTTTTTTTTTTTTGGATATGCTATTTTTTTGACAATATACAATAATTTATATATGTTTAAAAGAAATGCATCAAAAATAAAAGAAAGCAGATATTTCAAACAAAATAAAAAAAATATATATATATAAATATTAACAATAATGTCCAATTATGTATTAAAATTTGTCTTATCTATTTTTTAAAGATGAGCTTTTTAAATAAATCAACTGGAAATCGTGTTTTATGACATCATTAGTGTCAATACTTTCGTTATTTGTTCCGGATAAAAAAATATTCTTTGTAAAATGTTGCGAAAAAGCTCTTGTGTGGTATTTCATTAAGGATTATCGCTGAATGGTTCCGTCTAATAATAAATAAGAATTTAATTTCCACTATAAAGAGTTTATAGGGCAATATTTAAGCTTTCTTACATTAAACAGTAATTTACCTTTAATAACAAATGGATTTTTTTTTATAATGATTTAAATAAAAAAGGAATACATAAAAAATTGAATTTTTAATTTTTTGTTTTCACTGTTATTTTTAAATTCCGTTTAACTTAATGGCAAATGTATTTTAATAAAATGTGTATTTAATCTAACATTATGCATCGAAAATAACTTTCAAAGAATTTATTGGTTTCAATATTATAACTTTATATTTACAATTAAAAATAAATTGTACAAGTTATTACTTTATTCGAAAATGTTTTTTTTTCTGCCATAAATCTAATTTTATGATTCTTAAATAATTATCAATGTATTTATGCCATTTTTGTTTCCTTTCACAAAAAAATAAAATAACTTCTGCTTTCATCTGACACCGCATACAAAGGTACACTGATAAAAATATTCTTGTAAAATTACTGGTAGAGGCTGGAAGCAGAGGTTCCAGTCATACCCCGTAAAAATATCTATCCCATCATTTTGGCAAATCCGTAAAACAAAATGTAATGCACTTTAAGGGTGGTGAGTGATCAGGGAAAAACACAGCCAAAAAAGTAGAAACTTCCAGTATTTTCTTTTTAATAAAATCCTCAAAAAAATTGTGAAGAAGTTAAACAGTATGATTTTTTCTTTAACAAAATCCTGGTATTGAACAATTTTTTTACTGTGTTTTTCACTGACCGCTCACCACCCAGACATTAAAGCACAATAATACTTTGTTTATTGTTCACTTTGCGTGTGTCGCGCGTTTGATAATTCTCACAGAATTCGTTTTTTGGCGGATTCAAATAAAGATGTTAAGGTTAATTCACATTATTGTTCGAATTACGACTAAATAATGAACGATTACACCCCAGGAGGAAAAAAACAGGATCAAACTGTAATTTTATTTACAGATGATCTAGAACTGTAAGAATATGTGGATTGCCCTTAAGTTTCTAAGTATCAAGGAATGAAGCGGCTAATTTACGGGCTGGCCAAAATGATGGACATAGATTTTTTTACGGGGTATGACGTGAATCTCTACTGCCGGTCTCTGCCCGTAATTTTGCAGGAATATTTTTAACAGTGTATACCACTTCTATAACTTTATTTTTTCTTGCCAATGTGACTATTTCACTCTCTTAATATTTTTCATTTATTGCCAGCTCAAATCCTTAAAAAATATATGATAAGACCGTTTTTCATCTAATAAGACTGTTGTGCGTGAAAAAAGTGAAGGGCAAACACTAAAATTACAGTTTTTGTGACTCGCAAATTGCTATAAATTTACAGTTTTTTCTGAGACTGTATAACTTATAATGATTTATTTTGAGTATTTCATACAACGTTTCTATTCATATACTAAATCTGACTGTAAGTCTAGGATTAGGAGAAAATGTTATTGCCATCGAAATGTGTATGCTAATATTGGCCAATTTTTTTAGACAATGAAATATTGTGTGGAGACATCATTATTGAAGAAAATCAGTCATTTTTTCGGTGGTTATGTTCGTTTTACATGCGACTAAGAAATGTTGACTTGTCATTAAATGTGGCATACGGTTCCTTTTAGAAACTAAAAAATACATTTTACAACGATATAAGAAATGCGAGATTATATATCTCAAAAGCTATGTAAAACTAGTTCAACGAAAGCATTATTCCAATATTTGATAGCTTACCTCAATTTTGCTTTATAATATGATAAAAAATGAATAAAAAGCAATGTTTCAATTTTCATTATGTGAATTGTAAATTTCTTGGAAACACTTCAGAAAGTTATTTACGATCCACGCGCTGTTACTGACATTATATTTATTCATTATAACTGTTAAACTTGCTTCAAGCAAGTCGATTAGTATGTTCGCATGTTTCCAAAATATAGGTGGTTATATGTCTTATTAAAATTGGAGATATTTCAATTATGAGCAGATTCTTTGTAATCGTATCCCTTAAAAATTTAACATTTATTATAATTTAACAATATATTCTGTTATTAATATTACATTTTTGTCTGTCATTTAAAATTTAATTTCGCATTTGATATTTAATTTTTTTTCGTTTATTATTATAGAACTTGATAATGAACTTTTAAATTTGTTAACAAATTCAAATTAATTTAGAATATTACATAAGGTACGCGTTTATATAAATTCGACATAGGCACATGCTAAATCGTTTTAAAATATTTCATTGAATTATATATAACTTGTAATAGAATTTCTATTGTACTTTCTATTTTTACTTTCTTCCAACTTTACAAGAAAAAAAAAATATAATTCGTGAAATTTTTTGAAAGCCGGTTTTCGACGGATTTACACATTTTATGGGTCAGAGAACACGAAATACAAGTTATTACAAAATGTCTGTCTATGAGTCTGTCTGTCTGTATATGTACGTGACAAAAATTTGTGGGCACTCTATCTCAAGAACTAATGCACAGAAATTCTCAAAACTTTACATTTTGTTAGACTTGATATGAACGAGATCTGATTAGTTTTTGGTTTATATTTCTCAACAGGTGGCACTGATATGCATCATTATTCACAATTTCCACAATAGTCATATCTTAAGAACTATTGCATGGATTTTAATAAGACTTCAGATTTACTTATTACTTGATAAAAATTGTTATGATAACGTTTTCGTGCAAATCGCTCAAAATGTAGCATTGACATTATGCATTATTCGTGATTATCGAATAGCTCTATCTTAAGAACTAATGCACGACATTTCACAAAACTTTAGGTTCTGTGAGAACTTGATATAAACTAGATACCGTTAGTTTTTTGTGTATATTCCTCCAACAGAAGATTTTGCTATGCTGCATTATTTGCAATTTTCACAACAGCCATATCTTAAGTACATCTATTTTCACAAAACTTTATATTTAGTGAATACTTGATATGAAATGGTGTTGGTTACGTTTTGGTGCAAATTGCTAAACAGATCGCTCTGCTATGGTACATTATTCGCAATAATTGTATCTAAAGAACTAATGCATGGTGCAAAAAGATCTAAAGATGGCAATGCTCTGCTGCGTTTTTTTTACGATTTCGCAATAAATGTATCTCAAATACTAATGTATGGATTTTCAGACAACTTCAGATTCAGTTAGCACAGGATAAAATATTGGTCCTAATTAATTTTTGGTGTACATCTCCCAACATGTGGCGTTATTATGCAGATTTATCTTAAAATTTTGCTATAGCGCTGTTTCAAAAACTAATTTACGGATTTTCATCAAACTTCAGATTCAGTTATAAGTTGACATAAGCTGTTGCTGACTAGATTTTTGTTTAAACCACCTGACCCATGGCGCTGCTACGGTTTACTTTTTAGGAAGTGTTAACATGCATAAGGTAGAAGAATTTGTGATTGCCACATCTGACTAGTTTTAATGTTATTTTAACAACACATCTGTTTAAAGAATAAAATGATAATGCACAATAACATTTAATACATAAAGCGAGTGACACGTAATATACTATTTTGTGTTTCTTTTTAAATTAGTTGAAATATGATTAAACATATTCGGATAAAAAACGTATACTTTTATCTATGAGAATAAATTAAATTCATTAACCAATACTGTAAAATAGAATATTTGAATTTAGCAATTGTATTGTTCAATTAACAAAACAAATAGATTTCTATGGCAGACTAAGATTCATCTTTCAGAAATAATGAGAAAATAAGATCAAATGAGAAAACTCATTTGTCTTACAAACTCATATTAATTCCTTATCTTCAACGAAGGAGTTATTCAATTATCGGATTTTCCAAAAGTCTTAGTGAATTTTATTATGGACGAGGTAATTAAAGTTTAATGAAACAATTATCAATAGACATTGATCATTTATACTTATAAAAACTATTACCAATTAATTTAAAATATTCAGATGCAATATACTCTCAACTATTTAAACGTATTTTTTTATCTTAATAAAGCAACGAAGCAAAGCATATTATTTTTCAATTATTATTATAAAGATGTTTGAACAAAGCTTATTCATAATAATCGATTGCTGGCAAAGTCCCTTACTGGGAATATATTTTTTTTCAAATGCTTTGCATATGCAACATCGAATTGGAAACGTAATGGATATTTCATTATGGGATTGTAAAAATCAGGTATAGTATATTTCCTTTAGAATAATCTTTTTTAATTTAGAAATTTACTGACTGAATATGGCGAGGTTCGTAATAAATTTTTCGCTATTAGTGAAACGAGATTGACCAATGAGAAGTCTAAAATTGTGCAAACAGTTAAAAGTTCAGGGAAATACAGGCTTTTGATTGGTCATCCTCGTTTCGCTAGCAACGCAAAATCTATCTGGATACCGACTATGTATTATATGAATTTTATTTATTTTGATTTGAGTCAGGTTCTTGTTTGTTTGTTTGTTTGTATTTATGTCGGCCAATATTTACCCTGTGGGATATAGGCCCTAAGGGGTGGAATGCCCTCCGTGGGGGTTTTTCTAAGGGAACCTAACCCGTATTTACGCAATGTTCTAAGAAAACCACGGAAAACTACGAGCGGTCAGGCCGACGGTCGCGATTGGGTTCGAACCCAGCATCTATCGTCTACCAGTTTGGAGGTCAAAACTTCGCGGCCACTGGTGGAGCGAATCAGGTTCTTGAAGATAATATTCTTTTATTTTCATGTGAAATTTTCTCATATTCTCACGAATTAAAGTTTCATTCAATGAGAATGTTTTTACAAAATATTATACATATATGTGCAAGATTACATCGGTTAACAACTGATAAAATATTTAATATATTTAACGTCTTAAAAAGAATTAGTCGCATTTCATTTCAGAAATTGTGTTTATTTAGAATTCTCAGAAAATATATCTTTTTAGGTTTAATGATAGTACATTAAGAACGATATATATGGATTAACAACAACATAAATCTGACAAATATTCTACATTACCAGAGTTAGGAAGTGTTGCTCAGAATCCGCGTTATGAAATGGTATATGCAACGAAGAAATAATACATGAAACAACACACAGAGTAGCTTGGGACAATAGAGTGCATGGTATACTTAAAATTCTATAAGAATTCCATTAATTTATAAATCCTTAAATTTTTAATCAATCAAAATAAAAAATATAATCTTTTATTACCTCATTTTACATACTGAAGATTTTTAGAGGATTTGTTTAATAAATATGCATGTACAATTCAGAAGAATATTCGCCGATTACATTGATGTTGCATATTTTAAACATTTGAACTGTTGTATATCAATGCATCAGTAAGATCGTGTGTACAGATGGCGTATATCATATGTACACATTTGGGGCTATTAGATATTGTATTAATATATTTCGAAATTAAATAACATTAAAATAATTAATTTTATCTGCTAAATACGCTGCAAGTTTCTTCATATTAATATTTTTAAGTATTCAGTAAAAATAATAAAAGTAAATTTTGCCTTAATGATTTGTTCATTTTTTTTTTCTTTCCAAAAAAAAAAAAAAAAAAAAAAAAAAAATCTGATATTTTTGTTACATGCAAACGTTTGACATAGACAAAATAAACGTTATTCACTTCGTTGGTCCATTCTTGATCGGTTAAAGTGTTTATATTGGCCAAATTCAGGGTACATAATAAGAGTTATAGTGTTTTTAGGCGTGTATGTGGCACATGGTGCAGTGAAGAGTTAAACTGAGTTTAATACAACAAAAATATATAAACAATTATGATATACATATAGTGATTTTAATATGATTACTGCATTCATTTAAATATTTATTATAATTCTTTCATTTAATTTATATGCATTGTATTTAACCACTTTTCGAATAAGTTTTATTACTTCAAATTAATACATTCACTTACTTTCCATTAAGTTTCAGATATGTACAAAATTTCAATTTAAATTATTGTCAAATTAGTCAATTCTTCCATAATTTATAGATATTAACGCATGGTTAAACATTTTCAACCATATTGAGATTAAATTATATTTCATTATAATTCCTTGAACATAACTGCATAATACTTGGTATTTCCGAATTAAACAACATCGGGAATCATAATGTAAGACAATAATCCAACACAAGCAATGTTTTCTTTACTTAGAACACGTAAATCTACCATTATCAAATATTTAACATTTTACGCGTGAGCTGATTCTTTTCTCTAAATTACTAGATTGTTTAGTAGCAAATATTTCGTAGTTATTATTTACTATGCCTAACTTAAATTTAAATTAAATATATTCCCTAATATACATGTACATATTCATTGCAATAATACTATTCAATATAGCCTAAATGTATCAATGATTTGAAAATTAACTACTGTAAAATAAACAAGGTATCTACATAAATGGTATTTCAGGTGAGATTTCAATTAAATCAATGTTTGTTTAGCAAGCATTACCCTGAAACAATACACTTTAGAGATGTTGTTTTAGATTTTTTTCAATAAATGCGTCTTAAGACATATATGGAATCTTACATATTGTATAATATCCATATATTTTTATGCTGGAACGATTGATTACCTCGAACATCTTTTTTAGAAAGAGGTTTCGAATATCATTATTTTCGTTGTCCCCCTAATTCCCGTCTTCATGAAATAGGCATTAATATATATAATTCTGATTTCAAACTCATATATTAAAATAATTTTCCCTTTACACCTATTTTCTATCTTTAAAAAAAGTTTTTTTTTTGTTTATTTAAAACGTTCGTTTTATTCAAAAACATGTAATTTAACAGCAAAACACTTTTAATATGGCTACTTTTTATTTAGCTCTTTCGAGCAAATTTTATTCAGCAAGTACAACTTAAGAAAAAAAACTTACCTTTATTTTTATAATCACAAAAATTCTCTAATTAAAGAAAGCAAATATAACTGTTTTTTTACTATTACGAAAAACAAGGTATGTATGTATTTTTTTAGGGTGCATTTATGTATATGTAAATGGCCCTGAACGGGTTAACAAATGGACCTTTGTGTTACATTTTAATCAGCACACTCTTCCTCTCTCAGGCTATCAGTTTTAACATTAAAAAAAAAGTCAACGAAGAACTTTATTGAATTTCATTTTTTAATCGTAAAATGAAACAAAATTCCCTTTTTGGTCATGTTTGTCAGCACACTCTCTTAACGAATTTCCTTCAGATGTAATATTTTCTTCCATCAACTTTTTATCGTGTGCTGTTTAATTTTTTTAATTTAAATGACCGCAATATTGAAACAAGATGGT
This sequence comes from Maratus speculifer, assembly GCA_964019185.1. NCBI lineage: Eukaryota > Metazoa > Arthropoda > Arachnida > Araneae > Salticidae > Maratus > Maratus speculifer. The sequence continues at coordinate 324,923,181 of OZ025290.1, forward strand.
GGATGATGCTGTTCAACGAACTTGGTCGAGATATTACTATGTACTATGTATGCACCAAGTTTCATTCAAATTGGTTCATAAATACAATAGTTGCAGCATGTTAAAGTTAATATATATATATATATATATATATATATATATATATATATATATATGTGCCATGTGGCTGATCACGAGGGCATTGGATAATAAATGTCTTATTTATGGCAGTCACACGAGGGTATTCACCTTGTGAACCATGCAACATGCTACAGACTGCGAACTGGATGATAGTAAATTAATGTACAAATTTACTATGGCAATGCACGAAAAGCTCAAGGACAGATTGTGAAAATTTGGTCAAGATGTTATTTTCGGATCATATACACTGGAAAAAAAGACAAATGTTTCTGAATTTTCGGAAAAGTACCATAATCACGATCAAAAATACACAATAACCTCTTTTAAGCCACCCCAAATTGCGAAAAATGCTGCTTTAGCCTTTAGAAAAATAACTAAAGAATTTATCTTTGATATTTAAAGAATTTATGATTCTATTTTTTTATTACCTTGCGTTAATTTTCGAAGACGTTTCCTAATAGCTCTTATAGTGCATTAATTAGTTCTCTTTACACAGGTTTTTCGTATGCTATGAAGTTTCAAGTAAATATTATCATGCTTAAAAAGCATGTGTAACTGAAAAACATATCGAATTAACAGCATTAACTTGAGCATTAAAAATAGCATTTGTTTTATTGCAACTGTATGAACAATTTTTGTTATGCAAATGAAAATGTTCTGTAAATGTGTGATAACATAGGAAAAAAATGGATTTCCGGGTAGACAGCAGTGTTTAATGCGTTAAAATAGAAGCTCATAAACGTTTCAGAATATTATGGACAAGTTAAAAACATTTTTGTTCTAATTTCCTATAATTTCAAAAAGAAATTGTTTTTTAAGTGGGGGGGGGGGGGGGGTTATAAACATGAAGGACACTTTTTGGAATATTAGGTGACTGAGAAGCAGATATGGGACAGTTTCATTCTTGGTTTTACTAAATTATTCTAACTTGAAAAACATGTGTTTTTTTTATTCTGCATATTATTTATCACCTATGACATTAGCAAATTACCTCATCATTTTGGAATTAACCCTTTATTTACAGATGGTAGTTATAAATACCATTAAAATTACTTATTATATAATACTTTTATATAATAGGTCTTTTATATACTATATTATATAATACGTCGATTAGATGTAATACTGTTTAGAATGAGTTACAGATACATCATTTTATTTTGCTCCAAAAGCATTATTGGTTACACAAAAGAAAAATATTTTTAAAAGAATGATTTCTTTTGCCTTTCTATATTTTCAGCTTTCTTGACTCTGAGGGAGGGGGATGGGGATTTTTCAATTCGAAAATATTTTTATATTTTTACTGTAAAAACATCATATTTGTACATTTTATAATTCTACATTATACTGAGAAAACAATTTAAAATAAATGATTTAGGTGGGTCTATAAATATTTCATAAAATCCCTGTAAATTCAAATTTAATCAATCCTTCTAAAATCTTTCAAAAATTTAGTAAGTGATTATGTAAATATTTTAATTTAGTTTAAATAATTTGCGTAAAATGCTTTATAATGTATAATTTTCATGAATTCATAATTAGGTAAATAAAGGGTTAATGTATTTCTTCACCCTATACCATAACATGTGAAACGCATTTTTTTTTTTTAAGTTATGGGTTTCCTTCCCAACATTTTTCCTTTTGACTTTTTATCCTTGCTGCTACTTATTCATGACATTCCTGAATCATGGGTTTTAATTGAAATCTCAATACTTATGATTTGTCCTACGACACCTAAAAGTTTTCTCCCAGTATTTTTGAGACACCCTGCACTTTGTTTCATATTGATTTTATATGAGGAAAATGTGTGATAAAAATGAAAGGTGAAAAAATATATGAAATATTTGGCATATTTGCAAAAAAATGTACTATGAAAAGATATTTTTGTTGATTATTTTCAATGCATACTTTAAAACAGTATTTGATTCTTCTTTTTTAAAATATTCTTTTTTTTTATTTACATACGAAACCGTTTAGAAATAAAAGTGAATGTGTTCTTTTGAATCTATAGCCTAATTTATAAAATATTTTTTATCTTTTATGTTTTATTTTTTATTAAACCTTTTACGAAATTGATGATATTTCAGTGGAATCACATTCATTGATAATTCAATAGAAGGTTCTTATTTCAAGAACTTTTTTAAATCCGACAGATATGCTTTCATTGAATTATGATTTTTAGTTTTTAAATCCGTGAATGAATATCAAAAGATTAAATTTAATGATGTTTCTGCAATAAGAAGTTTAATTTTTAAAGTGAATTTGAATAAATTGTTTTTTTTTTCTAAAACTTTTAATAATTCTATTCTGTTAAACGTAATTTTTAATTTATTACCATTAAAGCGTTTTAACATTAAAAATACTTGATTTGATATAAATATTTTTATATTTATTTTTTTCTGCATGAAACAAGAAATAATATATATTTTAAAAGATCAATTTTTAATAAAAGTCCCTTTAAAAGTCTAACTTAATTTTTTTTAAGCACTATATGCGTTTTTATTTTTATATATGTTATAAGATTTCTTGGAGTTTGTTATTTTCGTTTTAATATTTTATTCCGTATTCTATCTTATATTGTTTTCTTATTTATTTATTTATATTTTTCATCATATGCAGGGTGTTTAAATTACCCATTTTGGGCCTACGTAGAGTTTCTTCTGGAAGATAGATATCGTTGAAACTTGAGAAATATATTAAATAGACCATGAGGGAAAAGAAATTTACGTTAAAAAATATTTATATTTCTCAAAAAGAGAACAAACGTTACTGGTGCAAGCATGACTGACAAGAACGAGCATTACTGGTGAAGCTGCTTTATCAGAAAGTCAGTAATTTGTCATGAATGATGACAACACCACATTTAGCACTGGTTTTGGGAGGTACACGATCTTTGAGGACAAATTACTGCTTTTCTGTTAAACGAGCTTAACCCCTTGGGGACGAGCGACACTTATACGTGCGCAAAAAGGCTTAAGAATCCTTGTTTATCTCACCATTAAAACTTTACTGTAAAATGTGCCTTATTTAATCGGAGCATATTCTCTATTTAATGAGGCGCAAATTTCTGTTTTTAAAAACCGGTTACAAAACATAAAAATTTCATAAAAGGCTCTCGTGGCCAAGGGGCTAAAAAACGACCTTTTCTTTTCTTCCCTGAACTCTAGCGCAAAAAGCGCCATCTGTCGATCGGAAATTAAACTATTTTTTTATTGTAAATTTCTTTTTCCCACGGTCCATTTAACCTATTTCCTAGATTTCAACAATATCAATATAACGGACTCACAATTTAACTATAATCATCCTGGAGTTTAAATTATTAGATACAGTTTAGATTTAGTTCAGAAATTTTCAACTATACCTATATATAGAGAGGATGAGTCGAAATTAGAGGGATAAAAATTGGCATCAAGTGGATGAAAAACTGCCAAATAACATACGGTCGCAAATTACATCTAGGGGGAGGCAATCGCAAAAGACAGTTACGAAATGTGTCTGTTTGTAACAGACTGCGCATGATTTTGAAAAAAAAAAACTGAAGTATATTATTATCAAACTTATAACACACATGCTCATCTTTGTTGTAAATGTGAAAACGTAAGAAGAAATCAATATATAGCGGCACTTGAAGTTTGCAGGCCCGCAAAATGCACCTGACACTTCATATGTTAATCTACGATTTCGGTTCCTTGACAAATGCTTGTTTTTCAAGAACTTTTCGTGACTCTATCACATTTCATATAAAACATAGTTCTTATGATTGGATATCCACCGCAATTATTACCATCAACCAGAGTTCTTGTATTTTTAATCATTTGAATCTTTAGAAGAATAATAATAAAAAAAATGAAAACATAGATTTAAATGCTGGAAACCACACGAAAACTGTTAGTAAACTTATCCAATAGGGCTACGTAAAGAACAGACCGAATCCATCCAGCACAAGAAAATGTCAGATATATCCCCTCCATTCCATATATGAATATGATGGCATTAAATGTTAAAAGGGAATTTTAAGAATTTAGGTAAACTTATTCTAATCTATACCTATATAAGAATATATGAAATGAAGCAGAAATATATGAAGAAATTAAATAACAAACAGGTACATATAAAAATATTTGTATAAATGAAAGAGTAAATTACGCAATAATAACCAAAAGGAAAATGTATGAAAGAATGAAAGACGTATTAGGAATCGAAAGTTTTGAACCACTTAATCGTCGCACCCGAAGCATTCACGAGCTGAGAATTTCACACCTTTTATTCAAAATTGTTTTATTCTCATCAGTTTTATACAGTAGTATAATTATCTTTATTCTGATATGACATTGCTTTTCATTAAGTAAGGTGAATATTTCTTTTTCAAAAAAGTGACGGCAATAGCCAATATGAATTTTTAAACCGTAATTTAATGCGATCATTAAATGGCTAATAAAGAAACTACAGCTCTGGTGAGAAGTAATCTTATAAAACCCACACCCTACAGGTATAAACTTTGTATATAAAAAAATTGGAAACTATGAAAATTTGCATAATGCTTTAATATGAGAAGCTATCGAGATTAATACTTCGAAAACAAAATTATGAAATGATATGACACAGGCACTTATAGACTCTAGATGGCTGAAAGTGAGAAAGGAAAGAGTGATTCGACTGATCTTAAAATCAAATAAATTAAAAACAAAAAAGGACTTTAAATAAACTAACTGAAGACGTTCTATAAGTAATAAAAATGTTATTTAAAATACGTTATTATTATTATTATTATTGTTTTACTTCTAATATGTAATTTTTAAAAATGTTGCATCACTGTATTTATGGAAATCGCAAAAATTGTTTCTTAATATGGAAATTCATGCCTTTTATTGGCATGAAAACAAAATGTAACAGAAAATATTTCCGCTTGGCCACACTGGTTATTTTTTAAAATATTTTAATACAATTAATGTACTCATAATATGTTGGTACTAATATTAATTATATCTCATACATATGATCGAGTAGAATGTTTTTCTTTACAGTACATATCAGGCTTGTCTAAATTTATAAATAAAAATTTACTGTTGCGATGAATTATTCATTATTAAAAAATAAACATTAATAAAATAACGAAATCAATAACAAACGAAATTAAAAGTTTCCTTTTTTGTTTATTTCAAAAGTAATTTACATTTAAAATTTATTTCAAAATATCAGTCATGTTTTCTTATATTTTTATTTAACCTCACCATAGTTAAAAAAAAACCTTTATTCATTCTTTAATTCTGCTCCATATAAAAATTCTTTTATGTTACATCTTATTTTCATAAATTAGAATATAGTATTTTCACTCTAATATATTAATATTTGGTTTTTACAAAACAAATCATTATGCACTAAATATATAAAAAAATAACAGTTGAAATCCGTATCTCTTAATTGTGCAATCTCATTAAAGTGCATGTACAGAATGAGTAGTTTAGTTTTTTATGTATAGTTAAAAAATATATACATATATAAAATGAAATAAATGCATAATAAACATTCTTTGCCAGTCAACTGCTAGTACATTATATCACATTTTCATTTCAGGCAAAACAATTTTGCAGTATATATTTTGAATAATATTTTTTTATAGTAAAGAAAATTGTTATACTGGACAAACGTATTATAGTAATTTATTTTTCAATCCGCTGAACAAAATTATTCTGCTATTAAACATGGTATATCATTAAAATTTCTAATTAATACATGCTATCTAAACAAATAAAATAAAGTGTAGCTCTATGTGCTTGTCTGCGTGTCTATTCGGGATGGCTAGTAAATTCAACGGAACATGCAGGACTCAAATTTTGTGAAGATAGTCGAATGCCTCTACTGGTGCACCTATGTTTCGGATTTTTCAATTTCTAATAATTAATAGAAAATTTTTAATGATGAATTTATACGAATAAATACCAAATTAAAAAAAGAAAATCCTAATTCAGCAAAAGCCGAGATTTTACAGCAAAATGCAGAATATTTTTTCGAATACAAGAAAAGGGGACTGACTTAATAGAATAATAGCGCTGCATGTATGATAAATGTACTGACCAATTTTTAAAAGGCTTGTATCTTAAATTCTACTTTGTCTAAAAAATAAAATTTACACAGTCAGAAACAAAACAAAACAACAACAGCAACAACAAAACTCTCCTTTTGGGACCTTTAAAAATTATTCCTCTGAAGTTACACAAAGTCTAAAAATCCACGAAAAATAGTTTTTTAATTTTTTATTTATTTTTATTTTTTTGAAAGAAAGTTTGTGCAACTGAAAAACGGCAGGGGTACATTGCAGAATCCCCTTGGCTATCAGTTGTGGACATTTTCAAATGATTATAAGAATTTAAGAATGATTATAAGAAACACTTTATCTACCGAATTATGATTTCATGAAAATTTTACATTACAAAGTTTTTTTTATGTAAATTGTTTAAACTAAGTTAAAATATTTAGACAGTCATTTATTAAATTTTCGAAAGATTTTAAAAAGATCGAAGGATTTAGAAGGATTAATTAAATTTGAATTTACAGGGTTTTTTGTTAAATACTCATAACCGCCTCAAATAATTTATTTTAAATTGTTTTCTTAGTATTTTATAGAAATATAAAAATGTATAAATATGATATTCTTACAATATAAATATATAGAAATATTTTCGAATAGAAACAATTGCCATCCTTCTCCCTCAACGCCAAGAAAGCTGAAAATATACAAAGGCAAAATAAATCATTCTTTTAAAAGTATTTTTCTTTTGTGTAACCTATAATGCTTTTAGAGCAAAATTAAATAATGTAGCTGTAACTCATTTTAAACAGTATTACAATTAATGAACTTATTAAAAATATTTTATATAAGTAATTTTATTGGTACTTACTTATAAGTACCGCCGTTAGATAAAGGCATAAAATATTAAATTTATAGATTTCCAGCTGTAGAATTTTTTGCTGGATTTAGAAATGTAAAATTTTTATGCTCGCTTAATTACAACTTTAGATATTAATTATTATTTTATTAACCAGATGATTGCTTTCAAACTCTCATTTTTAAAGCCAGTCCCTTTTAATCGCAAATGATTTTTATACTAGAATTCTTTAAAACGCTGTCTTTTTTTTCTTTTTAAATACACCATTTAGAGTTTTAACTTTATGTTTATTCCTACTGGAATTTTAGAAAAATCGATCCGCAAGTTTTTGTTTTATAAAAAAAAAAAAAAAAAAAAAAAAAAAAAAAAAAAAAAAAAATGTTTTTTAAAAGGAAAAGAAATTCTTTGTTGAAACCGAAATTTTTTAAAGCTATGAAAGCTTAGGAACCGATACATTTGGAACTTTCAAGTAGTTTATATCACATAAATACAGATATTAAAAAGTAAGAGGTATCAAATTTCAAATGCGTTTCGCAAGAGTCGACAGGGGGTGATCAAATATTTAAAAACGTACCGTACCCTACAGTTTAAGATGCGGTATTTTTTGACGGAGTCCTGAAATAAATACAATATATATAACACTTTTCCAGATGTAACACTTTTTTCTAGTAGTAATGTCAGAATTTTTTAAATCCTTGGTAATGTACACTACTCCTTTGACTAATAAATCTTCGAGCATGTTGTTTAAGAGAGTTTTGTTCAGAAATAGTTTTGATAAGAATAGAATTCACCCACTGGGGGTGGAACGTGGAACTAAAAGTTTGGAGATAACTTTTTTTGGACGAATATGTTATACATGCACAACACATCTGCTATACGGTGCCATAGGCATTGAAAACTCTATACGAAATTCATTCCGTTCAAGATTGGATCTTTTTGATGAGATTTTCATGTTAATGTTTTTCTTGTTAACGTTTCATGCGACGTTAGAAGAGGTTCGTTGTGTTTGAAATTGGGTCTTTTTATAAATTTTTCTTGCATAGATTTCAGATTCCTTTAAGAATGTTATCATGGGTTCGAACAACGTAGGGCGCATCATTTAGTCTTATAATACATAAATTTACGTTTGGCTAATGCAGTGTTTTTAAAAATTTGATTTCATTTGTCACAAATAATAAAGTATGCCAGATGTGAAATGCATTGGTAAATAAAGCAGGAAAACATACAAAATTCATTTTTTAAAAGAAATTATGGAAGATTAACATTCTACAGAAAAATATGTAGTTGAAAAGTCTTCATCTATGAAAATATCAACTATTGCATTATGGACTCCAGTAAAGCTGTTTTCATATCTGTCCCCTTAAATAACTGCTTACAATCTCATGAGTTATTTCAACAAAAATTCTGCTAATAAGCCAAGTTAAGTTTGAATGCTGCTTAAAAGTAACCATCAATTCTATTTGGTGGTTAGTTTTAAGCAGGAAAATTAAGTATATCGTGATCAAAGCTCTTACTAGTTGGGAAAGCTGATCTAAACACACACACTGTAAACTGTGTAATCAAGTATCAATGTACTAGCTCCCTGAAATTTTGTCGAAAAATAAACAGTACATAATTTACTAACTCGAATAATGAAAAAAACTGAATATAACTATCAAAATCATATTAGCTGATCTAAAGGAAAAAACAGTTATATAATAAATAAAGAATATGAATACTTAATGATGAATACTTAGTTATACTAAAAATAATAAATTAAATACATATTCACAAGCACATTTAGAGAAAAAGTATAATCTTTCGAAATTTAAATGCGGTAAACTAAATGAACCAAATCGTAACATAGATTTATATTATTTAAAAATTTAATTTAATTTTGAAAAAAAATTATGCTTTAGGAATTATGAATTATGAACTACAATGCTTTTTGCAAAAACAGAAAGATTGTTGTTAAATCATGAGTGTACAGGTTTACAATATATTACAGAGGTGGTAGTCTTTCTCTGAAGAATATAATTAATGAACAAAGATTATTCGTTGTGCCTTTTCCATTTTTTCTGCCATTCTTAATAAAATAAAAAGGCGAAGTATGTTTTTTATAGAATGATTATATGATTTTTCCCGGTTTTTCCCGAACTGTTGGAAACTTAAATTTAAATAATAAATTTTACAAAAGTATAAGCTTATATTTTCAAGTTAATAAACATTTTAAAAGGTTTTGATAGGTTAAGTATAAATAGAAATAAATAACTTGAAACATTTAATTCTAAATAATTATTAAATAAAAACTACTTTATCACTATTTAATTACTTAATGTGGCTTTTCAATGTTAGCTTTTTTATTAAATCATCTATATTATGATTAATTTTTGAGGCTGCTAACAAAATTATATAGTTTAATTGTTAGTGAAATTAAATTCCTCTTCCTAGTCAGTTTTAAAATCCCGAGTTAAAATATTCTCTTCATACATTGTTTTGTATGTCAAAGATTTAATTACGGACATAGGGGAAATAGAAGTTTCCATCGTGCCATGCAGTGGCACGCTTGCAGAGGCATGGTTGTCCTTGGTTTATTACAATTATTATTTTTTGAGAAAACAACTACGCTCGACGACAGATTCCAAAAATAGTTTTAACCCTTTATATACCGACGGTACTTATAAGTACCGTTAAAATTACTTATTGTAAAATTATTTTCAAAAGTCAATTAGTTGTAATACTGTTTAGAATGAGTTGTAGATACTTTACTTTACTTTGTTCCACAAGCATTATTTGTACAGAAAACACAAACATTTTTAAAAGGATGATTTATTTTCCCTTTGCATCTTTTCAGCTTTCTTGGCGCTCAGGAAGGGGGATGGGGAGTCTTCAATTCGAAAATATTTATATATTTATATTGTAACAACATCATATTTGTACATTCTATGATTCTACAAAATACTAAGAAAACAAATTAAGATAAAAGATTTGTTTGGGATTATAAATACTGCACAAAATCCCTGTACATTAAAATTTAAGTAATCCGTCTAAATTCTTCAATCCTTCTAAAATCCTTCAAAAATTTTTTAAATGATTATGTGAATCTTTTATTTTAATTTAAAAAAATTATGTAAAATGCTTTAGAGTGTAAAATTTTCATGAATTCATAATTCGGTTTATAAAGGGTTAAAAAAATGTAACATCTTGATGTTTAGATCATCAGTTCTACTAGTTTCTAGCTGAAATACTGTTGCTAATCTCTGCATGGGGAAAAACTGATTCTTTCGTTTGCTGTTCGATGACGCAAGTGTGCCGAAAATGAAATACAGTGGATTCAGACGAAACGAACTTTTTGTGAAATAGAGTACCTCTACATTTTTAGATTCAATTCACTGCAGCGCGGTTAATTTTTTGATTGGTCATTTCTGATTTTTATTAGACTAATGTAGATACTTCTTTTAACTTAATTGTAAAAATAAATATTTGAAAATAAAAAAGGAAGTTTTTTACCTGGAATTCTGCTTATTATTGTTTTAGTTTTATATTTAAATTCCTTATTCAATCTCCACTGTTAAAGATCCGCGAGCCATACAGCGGTATGCTTGCCACAACTTGGCCATGTCAGGTATATTACAAAAACTTTTTTAAATATTTCTTTTAGTGGTCGAAAAGGATCCTATCTTTTCTTAAATATTATTTTAAATGCGGTAGTTACTATTTAAAAAATTATAATTGATATAGATTTTAATATGCACTGTAGTCTTTATCTTTAAAATTGCACATTTGTACTTAGAGGAAAAAAAATGTCTCTAAACAAATTTCAGTTTTATTTTTATTGTAAATGCTCTAGAAATAAAGGTAAAAAAGGTGATTTTTTTTTACACTGGAAGTATGCTAATAAATTATACATGCTATAAGTTTCAAATTAGATGAAAAAAATCTTCTCATTTATTTTCCAAAAGACTAAAAATATATATTATTATAAAATGTGAACTAACAATACATTTAAAATAATGAAAAAAAAAATAATGTAGATAGAAACGTTTTACGCAGAAATTATAATCATTCGGATGCTTTTGAAGATACCATTTTTCTAAATTTTTTCAGTCATTTTGTAATTAAAAAGATTTTAAATAACATCTTGAAAGTTAACACTTTATGCATATACTTAATAGTATCTACTTGAATTGTTCTTTCATATCTTGTCAACATAATAAGCTTTAACATGATTTTCAAGTGGTTATTATGTATAATATTCTAATATCACTTCTCTTTTAGGATATTAATAGGAATGAGACAATGCAAAATATCATTAACAAAGCATCTGAAAGCATTTAATTCTTTCAATTTCTTCCTTTTATGAGTAGCATAAAATGTTAAGTACCCTTCAAACTTTATTTGCAATTTTTAAGTGTGTTACATTGTGCATAATGAATTAAAATCAAGGAAGAGTTTTAATTTGATCCCTATTGCAAAATAATCATAATTATCTGTGGAATTTTAAAATAATGGAGATGATTGTGATTTCAGAAGAATCTATAAATGATATCTCCGATGTAAAAAAAAATACACGTAAGATTAGAGAAGTGCGTAACAGTTTTAAAAGAAATGTAATAGTATGAAAAAATCAACTTACTTTCAGGACATATATCTTAACTGAAATGTGTTATTATTTAATCATTTTTTAAGTTGTAAATAGTTTTTTCTTATTAATTTAGCTTCATAGTGAAATAATTGGATCAGTTACTTATGATGTTATTTTACAAATATTTTAATTACGGAATCTTTACCTTGGAGGAAAAGTTCTCGTAAGTTTAAATTGGAGACTTCTTGTAAAAAGACGTTGTATTGGAGACTTAAAGTAAGATAAAATTTTAGTTTGTCAATATATTTTCAATTTTTATATATATTTAAAAACATTTTTTAGAAAACAGAAAAATACAATTTTATTTTATCATATATATATCTTCGTCATTTTAAAAGTTTTTAAGAATAACTTATAAAATACTATTACAGAGCTTTTTTATCTCTAGACTTAGTTATTCCATTCCCGCATCCATTTATTAGATTTTATTCTGTGGATACAGTAACTAAATAAATTAGTTTCTCTGATAAAGCTTATAAAGTCTGCTATGTAATCCAAAGATTTTCCTTCTCATGTTTGCGAAACAAAATATAAATAATAAATTTGACAAGTATGCTAAGTTTTAATATTTTCAAAAGGATTAAGGTAAAAAAAAATGTTTTAATATTTATCTGCAAAAAAGAAAAGATATTTATTAGCATTGAATTATTATTTTATTGAAAGAAGAAAATATTTTAAAGAGATTTTATATAATTATTTAAATGTTTATTTTAATAAATTTTGATCTGTAAAATAAAATTTGGCTAAAGTAGTATAAATTTGAAGGACATGTTTTAAATATTAACATAGAATGAAAATGTTTTTAATTCCTTCATTTCAAAGCTATATAAAATTTTGACCTTTAGAACACAGTTTGGCTAATCTGGCATTCATTAAAGAATATGTTTTAAATATTAACACAAAATGAAAATAATATTATATCAATTCTTTTATTATAAAAGCCACATAAAATCGACTGCTGATTATATAGCTCCCGAAATTTACATTATAAGAATAGCAAAATCTGAAATATTCTCAACATTTATTTATTTATAAAAAAAATGTAATTTAACAAATTACAACTATTTGGTAAATAGTATTTTCAAATAACATTTAAAAGAAGTATCTGATGATCAAATGATTTTTGTAATGATTTATATATTTGTATAATGATTTTTATAACATTTTTTATGATGAACAAAACGTAGCTTATGTAATAACAGAGTCATATTAATATGCCTGGTCATTTAAAGTCACGTTATTATTCCCGGACCAATCATAAAATAATATTAAATGAAATTTCAGTTTAACAATATTCGGTACTGTAAATTTTTAAACTTCTAAACATCTCACATTTTCAATTTTTACACCGTCTTTTAAAGAAAAAGAGTTATATTAAAATGTAACTTGTTTGAAACCTGTATCCAAATTTGTTTTTTAAAATATTAATTCGTTTGTAGTTTTTTTCTGTCATCGTGACAACAGAAGTATTCCATTTCTCATATTACGCATGGACCAATCAGAAAACGTATAAAATAAAATAAATTGCGAAATTCAACCAAAAAACTTCAGATGTACTTCAGATTTTTCAAATTATCTACCGAGAACAACAACTATTTTTCAAATAGTTAATAATAGTTTCTTTATAATTGGCCGTTATTTTAAGCTAATTTTCATAAAAAATAATATAAAGCAGAAACATTATTAAGTCAAACATTCTTGAACATATACCGTAAACCATTTTTACCCGAACTATACTCTCTTAAAGCCGTATACACAAAATTACTCAACTTGAGCCGAAATTCACTCTTCTCGGGATTTGAAAGGCAGCTTATCAAAAAAAGTTGAAACAACTGGAATAGCGAGTTATTTGTAAGCAATTTAAATTAAGATGAGTAGTTTTAAAACAGCAATTTAAATCAAGATGAGTAAAACGTTTTAAAAACAACTCATTCATGATCTAATAAATTACAGCTCTTTTCTGAGAAACCGAATCCACTTTTTCGTTTTCAGAGTGTAGGATAGAACGGATGACTCTGCATGCTTTCTGTACAATTTCATAAACTTGTGCTTACAACTTTATCAAGCACTTGTGTTGTAAATGTTGTTTTCTGTAAGTGCAGTAACTTGATCTTTGAGTTCAGTGATTTTCGCATATTATTGTCTCTGGTGAGCGCTGTACACTGTATACAAGTTTTGTTGAATCAACAAAAAATTCTTTGATACAACAAATCTTTTCGTTTAAATATGGGCCAATGAAAGTTTTGTTTAAAATATAATATATATATATATATATATATTGCTCTTTTTTGGTATTTTCCGTCCTCAATTTTTATCCGAAATGCATGATAACATAATAATAACGTCATTACTTCACTTCAATTTGAAAGAAATTTTTTTTTCCAAAAATTATGTTAATCCTTTATGGCTATATAAGTCAATTAAACAAAATTACGTGATATAGTTATGGCTACTGCATACCAATTTAAATTTTTCAAAAACAAGAAGTTTGTTGGAATTACAAATTAGAAATACAAGACTTCAGTAAGACTCAAATAAAATTGATGAAATTTTGTTAAAATTCTATAAGATGTTAACAATAATTTTTTTGACTCAGCAACGAAACCGTTTTTTTACTTTAACAAAAATTCGCTTAAACAACCAAAAATGTACTCAACAAAACTTCTTTTGTAATTTTGATCATTGCTTTTTCTGGATGTAGGGAATCACAGACGTTTTTGCTTCCTTCGTCAATTTATCGCTTTGGACACGATATCACCAAACAAGCAAGTTGTTTCTTACGAACTCATTGACTGGATCTCCAAGTTCACCCTCCTTTATATTTGATGGCCTCTTTTTCTTTTAATACCCTGAATTATCTTCAAGCCACACTGTTAGGTAGAACGGGTTTAAGAGCCTACACTAGTGACTGAAAAACCAGGATGATAACGTTAAGTCTAAGGGAGAGTTCTTTTCAAATATCTCACTCAAATTTTAATGTTTTTGAATGATCTTTTTGCAAAGGATAGCTGACGACGATTTACAATCGGGTTGTTTTTTACTTTTTCAATTTTGGTTTCAGATTTTTTTTAATTACTTTAATTTTCGAAATTGGTTAGAACCGGTTCTGAAATTGAAATTATCATAATATTAAAAATATACAACCAAAATCAAAAAAGTAAAAACTAGCCTAGTTGTAGATCGTCCTCAGCTATCCCATGCAAAAGAAATCATATAAAAATATTAAAATTTGAGCGATATATTTGAAAAGAATGCCCGCATAGATTTTACATCATCATCCGGGTCTTTTTCAGTCAATAGTGTGGGCTCTTATATTTGATTTCTGTTGCTTTCCATTGTCTTAGGCTAATGCTTCAGTCAGTCATCTGGATTAATAATATTTCCTGTAAAGTGAAGTGATTGGATATCCGAATTCAGTATCTTTTGCAATTCGTCTTCTTCTTTCTTACATGTCCTAAGCATTCTTCTAGCAGTACTATAGGGTAGCACGGGGTAACTCTTTATTTTAGTGAGTATTTTCACATAAAGAATTATTATTTTTTTAAAAATAGGATCAACTTTTTGTCCTCAATGACTGATTCGAAAACGAAAATACACTTTGTAAAAAGTGCTAAATGTAATAGAAATAATAATGACATTATACACATAAATGATTTAAAACATCTTTACATTCCTACTTTACTATCATTATGCGTTTTTTTTTACTTTCTTATATCTTAAAAGAAGAAAATATTTGATTCATGAAGAATTTCGAAATCCGATTTTTGACGGATTTACACGTGTTAGAGATCAGAGAACCTGAAAAACATGTTTCTGTAATATGTCTGTCTGTGAGTCTATGAGTTTGTCTGTCTGTAAATGACAAAATTTTTTGAGTGTTATATCTGAAGAAATAATGCTAATTGATATAAACTAGATCCGATTTGCTTTTTGTACCTATGACTCAACAGGTGGCGCTGCTAGCTGGATTATTCACAATTTGCACAATAGCCATATTTGAAGAACTTGTGCATAGATTTTTTATAAAACTTTAAATTCAGTTAGTACTTGATTTAACACGGTGCTGATTGCATTACGGTGCAAAATTCTCAACTAGTAGAGCTCCCATGGTGTATTATTCGTGATTATTGCAATAGCTCTATTTCAAAATCTATTGCACGATAATTCACAAAACTTTAGATACTGTGAGACCTTGATATCAACTAGATCTGATTAGTTTTTAATGTGTATTGTTCCACATGTAGTGTTCGCTACATTATTTACAACTTTCACAATGACCATATCTCAAGAACTAGAGTGTGGATTTTCATAAAACTTTATATTTAGTTAGTACATGATATTACATGGTGCTGATTACGTTTTGGTGAAAATATTTAAACAGGTGGCGCTGACATGATGTAATATTAGTGATTATCACAACAGCTCTCTCAAAAAGTAAATCATGAAATTTTCTAAAACTTCAGATTCCGTTAGTCCCTCTTATGAAGTAGTATTCTTAACGATCTGCATTTTTCACGATTTCACAAAAATGTATCTGAAGAACAAATGCGTGGATGTTCATCAAACACCAGATTCTGTAAATACCCGATAAAAAAAAATTATCGTGGTTAGTTTTTCTTGTACATCACATAACATGTGGTGCTATTATGCAGTCTTTTTAAGATTTTGCAATAGATCTATCTCAAAATTATTGCACGGATTTTTACTAAACTTTAGATTCAGTTATAATTTGACTTAAGGTGTTGCTCACTAGATTTTTTAAAAACCACCTAACCGGTGGCACTGCTATGCTGCATTTTTAAGGGAGTATTAACATGCATTAGATAGAAGAAAATGTTTGGATTGCCACATCTGACTAGTTTAATCATATAAATGAATTTGTTATTAAGATTTTCTTATAAATACTTTTAAGGAAAGTATCTTATTTTTAATACTATGAAATTTCAAATAAGATACGGCTGCATTACCCGTAATATATATAACATTTAAAAAAAACAGTATTATACTATGATCATAAAATCTCAAGACAAATTAAAAGATCAAACTATTGAAAAGCAAATGAAAACAATTTTTTATGTATAATAAAATAAAAAATGCATCATTAACTATTAAAAATATCTTTAACACACTATAATAGCATTTTGTGTTTAAGAACTTCACAAATGACATTGAATGTTCTTAAAACTAAAAATAATTTCAACTGTACAATGATCTTCTAATCACTGTACTGTTTATTGCAACAGATTTCTAAAAGTGGAAGCCAGTGTTTCCATTAAAAATGTTTTACCTGAAAATAAACTCAGTTTTCTTATTGTAATAAGTCAAAAATTTATTTTCCTTCTTGCTGTCATAAAATAGTCTTTAACAGTTATAAGATAACGGTATTGTATAAATGAAGGGCTCACAACCATAACAGACCAAGTCCATTTAAATATATGTATATATATGTGGAAAATTCTCTTAGCTACACCTGAATTCATACAGCATATTCTCGATGCTACGCTGTGCGTGAACATTAGAGGAATTCTGTTTTCGAGATTAAAAAGTGAAAATGAGAAATAGCAAAGCTGTGTGAGGAAGCAAAATAAGAAAATAGAAGGTTTTTAACGACGTGGCTAATGTTATGAAAGCAGAATTTTCTTTCGACGAATTAAAAGCGAAGTTTTGAAGAGATTTTAAAACTGCTAAATATATAACACGTATTGACGTAAACTAAAGATTGTCGAAAACCTGCCGAGATTATGTTAAATATTTTATTTGTTACTTGTTTGTTATGTCTATTTGTGTAAAACAAATTTACTGTCCGTCTGAAATATGATTATAATTTTGAATATGAGGCCTTGCGCCACACACACACACACACACACACACACACACACACACACATATATATATATATATATATATATATATATATATATATATATATATATATACAGGGTGTCTAACAAATAACACCCTGATTTCAAAATTAAATTCTCAACAACGAAGATCTAGAAAATAATGCAGTAAACGGTTTGTTTATTAGGTAAGTTGTAAAAATCTTATATAAAAGTTTCCAACCGTGAATATTTTAAAAAGATTGTGGTCTAATTAAAGCAATGCCTGATTTAACATATTTTTGCAATCAGAACACAGTCTTTTCAAATACTCACTGCTCGAAACTTTTGTATAACATTTTTACAGCTTACCTAATAAACAAACCGTTTATCGCATAATTCTACCGATCTTAGTTTTTGAGAAATTTAATTTCGAAATCAGGGTGTTATTTGCTGGACACCCTGTATATATATATATATATATATATATGTGACGATTTCAGGAGAGCTCGAATTATTTCCACTGGTTAAAAGAAACACACAGTCATGGCAAGCGAGGGAAAAACAAAAATAATAAATAAATGTAGAAGATCCAATAATTAGTCATGGGCTGCTGTAAATTCATTTATTAAATTCGTGATAATGAGGAAGGAAAAGCTCCTTTTTGCAAAAATTCCATCATTATTTCAGCGAGCTGTCCTCATCGAAGAAGCAACCCAAGAAATCTTCAGAAGAATCTTCTCTTCATCTCGAGACTTCCCCCTTTTAAACTAAAAAGAAAGTTCTGGAACATTCTGTAATCTCTAACCATCATTATTTTATGTAAACAGAATTCTTGTCCAGCTACGAGATTATTTTAAACAGACGATAAATTTATTTAAAAAAATATATATATTATTTAACCAATTT
This sequence comes from Maratus speculifer, assembly GCA_964019185.1. Lineage (NCBI taxonomy): Eukaryota > Metazoa > Arthropoda > Arachnida > Araneae > Salticidae > Maratus > Maratus speculifer. Next base: position 324,941,540 of record OZ025290.1, read on the forward strand.
ATAATTGACTCAGAATTTTAAATATCTTAGGCAGACGATTTTTATACATGATTAATTTTAAGAGAAAAAGAAAAGAAATGAATTTATTAATATGCAAATTATCGTTGACGGCGGAAAAATAAATAAACAGATAAAATAAAATAATGATATTTTTTAAAGGTATGGGTTTGGAATAAATTTAATAAGACTTTCTTAAAAAGGGTTGATAAAAACATAGAAGAAATCAGTTTTATTTGGAATATTAAGAAATAAAGTTTTAATTAAGAATATTTTTAATTTAGAGCCATCTTTTTAAATTTACGCATACTGGAATAATGTTTTTTAAGGAAAATTAAGAATTTATATCGTCTGCATACAGATTAACAGATTAGATTTAGAAACAAGATTTTAATTTAATAATTTGAAGTAAGTACGGAATATTATTATAAGAAAATTAAGATAGTATAAAGGTTAGTCTTGGCGAAATAATTTTAAATTTGTAATATTATCCCCCCTCCCCAAGACTTTGTATGAAATTGATAGTTAAATAAAACTACAAGTTCAGACAACAGAAATATAATAATTTAGAAAAGTTAAATTTTGGAATAAAACTGTCAAATCCAGGAAGCCAAGAGATGGAAGAAAAGAAAATTAACGCAATATAAAAAATATTAGCGATTAAAATAAAATAGTTAACAGAAAATAATTCTGAATTGAATTTAGGTAGGAGCATTTCCCTGAAAGAAATACAATAATGTTACAACATCACTTACCATTTGTAAGTGCATAGGAGATAATACATATAATAACAGTAAATACGTTATGAATATTATTAAGCAAGAGATAAAAATATAATAAAAACAATAAAAATTCGTTCTCATGGAAGTTTAAATAATTACAATGACTTAATGCATAGTTTATTTTAAAATAAGTCCTTTAAATGAAAAAAGTCTTTCAAGAATATATAAAAGAGTCTTTTTCAATGTCCAGTGAATACAGTCTCTTTAATTAAAAATCTTCAAACTTAGTTTAATCTTTGGTTTTAATGTTATGTTGGATCCAACATCTTTCAGTAATATATCAATTTTTCAATAATAAATAGCATCACTCTCAATATCAATAATAAATAATATAGAAAAATTTAAATAATAACAATAACAACAATAATAAGTAATAGTATAATAAGACTCCATATCCTAATATTTTTCAATAAGAGTATAATTAATACTAAACTTCATTATAGAAATCATAATAATAATAATAATAGTAAAACAAGAGTATAATCAAAAGAAAATATCACTATTTGTTTATTATTGATAGGGAAAATATTGGTTGAGGATAAAAATAATTACATAGCAACTAAATAATTTTCTTATCTTCTAATAGCATAAGAAAGTATTTTTTGCTAGCCGAAAGCATAAATAAAAAAAATCATAATAATTCCAAAATCCAAATAAAATTAAATCTAACTATTTAGAAAATGGACTCTCAACCAGTATTTCCTTACAATAATTCCTCTCTGATACTCTTTTACAAAATTGTCAAATTTGGTTATAAGTTTTCAATGCCAAATGTAGAATAATGTTTTATCCACACATGGTTTATAAACTTTAATAATAAAATACAATAGGAATGAAAGTTATCATTCTTAATTGAGAAATGGAAATAAAAATAGTGTGCTTTTTTGAAAAACTTTTAATATCTAGTTTTCACAATCACTGAAAATCACATATTATGTTATAGGTTTGAGTAGAGTCATTAGTTTTTATAACTATTATCATATAATATCTGCTGAATAAATAGAGTAATACTAATGTCAAATAAATGAGTAAATATAGTTAGACTTAAACACCCTTAAAATTAATTTATCAACATCAATTTGAAAGCTTTTACAATCAAAGTGTTCACCTTATGCCTGCATAAGGAGCCCAATTTAATCCCAAAAACTCCCAAAAACAAGTAATATTCTTGTAGCGCTCCAAGAACATACCCGCTGATGTTGAAAATTATGGTTTTTTTTATGGTAAATGGTTTTAATGGTTTAATGGTTTAATGGTATTTGGTAAATGGTTATGGTAAAAGTTTTTTTATGGTATTTTTTTATGGTTGTTTATGGTAAATTTAATCTATTGTCTTGACTTTAGTTTGATCTAGTGATTGTATCTGAGGTTTTGTTTGTTTTTTGGATTGCTCATGAAACAGTTTAAAATCTTCGGGTGAAAAATAGGGTCTTAATTTAGAAACATGCACAATAACGGAATTCTGTCCTGTCTCATAATTAAATTTATCTATTTCATAAGTTACATCAGAAAGTTTATTTATAATTTTATATGGTCCAGAGAAAGTAGGTTCTAATTTTCGAGTGTTAGGGTATTTAAATTCTTCATAAATTACAGAGTCTTGTATTTTTAATGGGCATTCGACAAAATGTCGATCATAGAGTCTTTTACTTTTAAGGTGAAATTCCTGAGTTCGCGCTTTCGCAATTTTGAGGGCTTTGTCTACTGGGGTTGTATACATTTTAACTGCCTCACACAAAACCATTACCCCCCATTTTAAAAATCTGAATCAAAATTATCGTGAAAATTATAACTATATTTAGCTGCTAACTTTAACCAGAAATTTTATCTAATAAAACAGAAATTGTAAATATCATAGATATACCTTAAATTGTGATCAACTTTTTAATTCTATTATTTTATAAATCATAAACAGATTCAAAATTTTTAATTATAGGTAATTCCTTACTTAAAACCACAAAATTTACTAAAAAAAATTAATCACATTTATCAGTCAAAATTCCAGCAACAGCCTTGCACAGTTCCATATTCCTACTGAATTTAAATAAATTATAAGAATCCGGGAACCAAAGCTCACTGTCACTAGAAATTCTAACAAATAAAGGAAAAAACATAAATGTTAATTTAATTTTCAGCTCAAATGTTTAGTTGTAGGAACATTATCATGAAAATACTGTATTCTGAGAATAGTTCTTGATAACAAACAATATCAATAAATTAGAAAATGTACCTTTTAAAAAATAACTTGAGCTTCTGAGTTCTTTTATACTTCATTATTATTACGAACTTATCTTTAAACGTGCATAAAAATATCATAATAATCTTAATAAGTAACAGTAAATATCTTAAGAACATCATACTCCTCAATTAAATTTTTAAGAACAAGCATGTTTTCACTCCAACAAGTAATAATAATAATAGTAATAATAATAATAAGACTCATAACTAGATAAAAAGATAAATAAATAAGGCTCACAGAAAAATAAACAAACAAATAAATAAACCTTACAAACAAAGAACTATCTACACAAATACAGTAAAAAGGATACACATAATAATTAAATACATCTAAAAATAACTCACGGATAAGGAGAAATTTTCAAGCTGATCCTAGGGGAGACAGGAATAACGAAAATTATGAAAGTAAGTAGTAATCTGCGTTCAGTTGTCTCTAAAAGTTTTTTTTTTTTTTTTGTCATTATGACAATGATTATCTTGAGTCATCAGTTACACATAAACAGCAAAAAGGTGGAATATCAGGCCTCAGGAATTCACGAGATATTTAGAAGAAATCTTTCAAACCACTCGGACAGAAAGCTGTTTAACATTAAAATCTCCTCTGTTACATTCACTCGAGGAATCAAAAGATAATGGCAATTCTTGCTTAATAACACTTTCAACCATGGCGGGAAAAATTTTCGGCGATTCATATTTTTGTCATCACTTCGTTTCAGTAGATTCATTAGATTCATTTACATAGCATTTTACTTCTTCAGTAGATTCATTTCAAAATCCGAAACAGGCACTAGCACAGGCATTACCTATCCTGTCGACTTTTCGATTAGTTGTGACGATTTCAGGAGAGCTCGAATTATTTCCACTGGTTAAAAGAAACACACAGTCATGGCAAGCGAGGGAAAAACAAAAATAATAAATAAATGTAGAAGATCCAATAATTAGTCATGGGCTGCTGTAAATTCATTTATTAAATTCGTGATAATGAGGAAGGAAAAGCTCCTTTTTGCAAAAATTCCATCATTATTTCAGCGAGCTGTCATCATCGAAGAAGCAACCCAAGAAATCTTCAGAAGAATCTTCTCTTCATCTCGAGACTTCCCCCTTTTAAACTAAAAAGAAAGTTCTGGAACATTCTGTAATCTCTAACCATCATTATTTTATGTAAACAGAATTCTTGTCCAGCTACGAGATTATTTTAAACAGACGATAAATTTATTTAAAAAAAAATATATATTATTTAACCAATTTATAATTGACTCAGAATTTTAAATATCTTAGGCAGACGATTTTTATACATGATTAATTTTAAGAGAAAAAGAAAAGAAATGAATTTATTAATATGCAAATTATCGTTGACGGCGGAAAAATAAATAAACAGATAAAATAAAATAATGATATTTTTTAAAGGTATGGGTTTGGAATAAATTTAATAAGACTTTCTTAAAAAGGGTTGATAAAAACATAGAAGAAATCAGTTTTATTTGGAATATTAAGAAATTAAGTTTTAATTAAGAATATTTTTAATTTAGAGCCATCTTTTTAAATTTACGCATACTGGAATAATGTTTTTTAAGGAAAATTAAGAATTTATATCGTCTGCATACAGATTAACAGATTAGATTTAGAAACAAGATTTTAATTTAATAATTTGAAGTAAGTACGGAATATTATTATAAGAAAATTAAGATAGTATAAAGGTTAGTTTTGGCGAAAAAATTTTAAATTTGTAATATATATATATATATATATATATATAATTATATTTATATATACTTATATATATATAACGTACATTAAAAGTGGTATAAAATCTGCTTTATCTACACCCACAGTGAACCAAGCATGTTTTCATGTACGTTCTTATGTATGGCATCTGTTTACACACTTGGTTTACTGTGGGAGAGTAAATAAAAAAATATGCACCTTTTAAATTGACTTTATGATTTTTTTTTAAAAAGGACTTGTTTTAGTAAGATTGTAAACATTGAAATGATGGACTTACTACGCCATCTTAGCATTAATAACATCATGCAACCACTTAAAATAATTAATAATGTGTTTTAATAATATACATTTTCCAAGAAAATGTTGGTTTTTTGTTATAAGAATATATTCGAATTTATTAGCATTCCATACATTGCATTGCTGTTTCATGAAAGAATTACAAAATACATAAAAAATTTCAGATATATCAAGCTACAAAATTCATTAAATATAAACAATTAAAATGACTTATATGACTAACTACAGAATGTATTGTCTTAGACATATAAATTCAGCATAACTAAAAAATAAAAACAGTTATCTAAAACGAAGGTCTTAACAAACTCTTGAGAATATTTTACAACTTAACGAATAATTTACAACTTGACGATAGAATTTATTCTTCTATTTTTGCTTTTTTTCTGAAAAACAAAATTTTTTAATTAAGGTGGTCTGGTATAATAACGACAGGCGGGATAATAACGTCAAGTGCTAATATTATGCATAATTATGAAATAATCTGGTAAATGACACCCATGTGCTCTGCGCAAAAGGGTTTTGAGTCATATAAATCGCAAAAAACAGGTTCAAGTTAATTTGTTTTATTTTTAGGTCTTATTGTTTTTACAAGCAACTAAAATTAACGCTTGATCCAAAATTTGCGAGATACATTTTGTGATGTGAAGACTTTTTTTTTTTTATCCGGAAATACTTTGTTAATTATATAAATCTGTAGTACATTTCATGGACTTTCAAAATGTTGTTGAAGATTTTGGATATCTTCTCGAGATAATTTTTAATTTACAATGTGCACCGCAATAAGTATAACGGGCGACAGTGGCCGAGCTACATCCTAAATACTGATTCAAATAAACACAGTTAAAACTGTGCAATGTTTCTAATAGTTGTATTTAAGTGGTCCTTTTTAAGCAAAAAGAAGCTCACGGTCTGATATTCTTGTGCGTCATCCTCCCCCCCACATCACACCTTTATTTTTCTTACACTTTCACAAAAAATTGACCATTTTCAATAGCTTAGAATGCAATCTGTCAATTCCTAAGTTTGTAGAGTTTGTATTTTTAGAATTGGGCAATCTACATGCAATTATTCCATCTTATTTCATAGCTTTGTTTACATGGCGTTATTACCCATATAGGTGGGTAATAACGCCAAATAGCTTTGGTCAAGAAATCACGCCATTACATTTTATGAATACATATCTGTTAAATTATTTTTTTATATAGAAAGTCAATGAGTTGCTGTATCAAATCATATATTTGTTTGAAAAATATAATCTAAAACTGAGCCGTGAAAATTGGTAGAACCTTAATGTGGCGTTATTACCCCAGGGTACCTTATCAAGAAATAACGCAAAACAGATTTTTATTTTTCTATTGGCTTTCATCTCAACTCACTTACTTTGTTTTTTCTTCTAATATGTTATTTATTTAAAGCTGCGTAATAGTAATAGAGTTTCCCTTACATACACAATTGGATCTTTTAAGGCTTCGTAATTTAAAAAGCTTAAAAGTATGACATTTTAAGCGACTAATGAAAATTAATTTCTATTAAAATATATTAGGAAAAAGAAGTACTATGCATTGTTTTTCCTACACATCATTTTGTTTTTAAAAATAATTTTATTTTTCTTCATATTAAAGTTATAATGGTATATATTAAAGTTATGTATATTCCTGATGTTCCTAAATGTGGTACCTTATTTATATGGTATATGAAAAAATCTAAAATACTTAATAATTAAATTTCTTATGCATTAAGTGTTTAGATACATTATGTAACCACATTAAAAAAAAATTTAGACAGAATATAAAATAAATGGCTTATAATTATTAACTAAGTATAATTGACTTTTTATGTAGCCTGAAACATATTAGAACGACATGTTGAAGACTTATTTTGCTTATTTTTTATGGTGTCAATTTTCTTTCTACTACAAAAAATTTACAAAAAAAGCACCTGTGTAAAGAATAAATTCAGTTTTCATTCCTCATTACTGTCACTATTTTGTTTAAGAAATAAAAAATTTTTAATTGTAAAATACTGATAATGCAAAGCTTTATTATCAATTTTATTTTTTAATGTTTTACGTATGCAAGATTTGGATACAAACAAGTTTGCATGTAGTATTATGTGAACTTTTTGTATCAAAATCTTGCGTTGTATGAGCAATATGGGATTATTCTATAGCATTATATGCTGTTTAGCCTCTACTGTCACTTTGTGAACAAATTTTTCGTTGGTGTCCTATAACATACCATACCACGCTGAATATTTATCTGCAAACCGCATATCTCTGTGACCGATAGATTATTGCATCCCGTTTTATTTTCGCACTGAATTTTTTAGAACGCTCCCAGTGTATACAGGTGTATATAGGTATATCCAGGTGTATAAAAAAAATATGCACAAAAGTTTTTTTTAATTTGCAAATGAAAAATATGAGCAGTAATTTCAAAGCAATTTCTAAATATATACATAATATCAAGAGAATATTAATGCTATACAAAAGTAATATTACACATCCACAGACTTTGTGAGAGAAATTAACACTTAAATTTTTACTGTAACAAAAGTTTACAGCCAACTCATTTTTTTATTATTTCAATATTTAACAGTGAAAATAAGATATGGCTTTAAAAAAACCCAACAAAGCTCAATTTTCAGCTTTAGATATTGAACGGTTGTATTTTGATGCCTATTTGTATATATATCTATAGCTAATACTTCTCAAAATTTCTAAGTCAGGTTCAATTTAGAACTTAAGAAGGATGGTCTATAATAGTTACTTGGTTTTGTTTAAAGTACAGCATTGTACAATTGGACACGTGAATGGAACAATTGTGCTGCTGATATATCCATTTGACCCCAGCTAGGCACATTCAAAATGAAAATAACTGCACTTCAATCATTTTCTGGTAATCTTCGAAATATTGAAGCCTTTCTAAAAACAATGTCGGTTGTAAAAAAATGTTCAACGCACAGTAGTAAACCCCCTGTTACTTGACAGCTGAAAGAAATTCGCTCTTCTTTGCAAATATCGTGCCGGTAACATGCAGTAATATGCCCAACCATCGAAATCATCAAAATCAAATTTATTGACATCATTGCAAAGAACGCTAAAACATATTAGATCCAATTCCTGCGATTCCGGGACAAGGAAAAATGGACTAGCCTTACGGCGTACATACAACGAATTGAAGGAATGATGAAACATCTGTAGGCGGGGGGGGGGTATATGCGATGACGCCATAACAACAAAAGTGACGCCAACATACCGCCCCACGTTGAAATATCATTTCAATATACAATATAATATCTAACTTTACAATGAATAATATACAATACTGCGACTAGCCTTACGGCGTACATACAACGAACTGAAGGAATGATGAAACATCTGTGGGCGGGGGGGGGGGTATATGCGATGACGTCATAACAACAAATGTGACGCCAACATACCGCCCCACGTTGAAATATCATTTCAATATACAATATAATATCTAACTTTACAATGAATAATATACAATACAATAAAGATGCATAATATAATAATAATGAATAGAACAATGAATAATTAAATATACTTTATGTTGTTTTTTAAAGTTTGACAAACGACGCATTTTGGATAGCCATAAATTGTGCTTGCTTGCATCCCTCAATGGACCACTGAAATTGATACTAGAATGCTTCTTGTTTAGAAACTGACAGTGCAGGCATGTTTTGTGTTCAAAATAACCTTAATATCTTTATGTACATGGTGTTTTTTCAAGCTGACGCTAATCAAAGCTGCCGGTAGCTCGTTCTAATAACTGGAATGATACAAAATTTTATAAATGGACTTATAAAACAATGGGAAAAAAGATTCCAACAATAAATAAATATACATGTAAATAACAAATAGTTTAAACCACCGCCAACAGCGGGGAATTTGATGCTGTCCATGGAAAGAAATCATAAGAGACAGACATAATTAATATTTTGATTAAAATACCAAGTTTCATTCATCATATTCACTTTCTCGAATGGGAATTCGACCACATTCAAATGTGACCACCTTTCTCTAGCACCACACCTTGCATTGTTTGTACAACATTTTCGACGGGCGGGCATAACATGTTACATGTAATAGTCTTACTGGTGATTGAAACTATTTTTTTTCTTGGAATCTTTTCTTCCCTTGGTTTTCTTATAATATCCAAATTTTTTTCTCTCCACGAGCCTTTAAACAATATATTTGTATAATTTTATTTTTGAAATTCTGTACGCTGCGAGTTACCTTTGCAGTCAGTCGAGAATGGCATGGTAGAATCGCTTTCATCTCAGGAATTTATTGTGTTACAAGCACAAGATCTAGGATTATGAAATGTTTGGAAATCAGAACTTAAAACATCTTTTAACATCAGTTGTGCATACATTTTTAGAATAGAATTTTGTTGTTTGTTTTTTGGTATTAAATATATGACTGTTAAAAGTTGTTTGAGTATTTCATCATTTTTATTTCATCACTATATAATTACATAATTTATTTCATTATATAATTACATTACATAATTTATTATCCAACAATTTTTTAATGTAAGAAAATAATATTTTAAACATTGCTTTGAAAAAAATTGGAAAATTACATTTACTTATCATATAAAAATAATGTTTTCTTTTTTTTCAGTGCTATTAAATAAATAAAAATTTTATAATACATAATGAAGTCTGATTTTTTCATTGCTTTCCGCAAAAAGTTTTTCAAAGATTATTTTGAAAAGAGAAAACTCTATGCCATTATTGACACTAATGAGTACATAAAAGTGAATTTACGACTTAGACGTTAAAGATCTGTTTTTTTCCAAAACCTTGCATTAAGACAAGGTAAAAAAAAAAATTGAAGGTTTTGTTGTGTTTTCTTAGGTAGATGATTTTTAATTTATTTCAAACGTGATAATAAAATTTAAATAGTTATTAACTATATAATAATAATACTTTTTTATTTATTACAAATTAAGAATAATGTTCCAATTTCTTTGTAAAAGTAAAATATACTTTCCTGGTTTATAAGATATATTAATAAAAATTGACAAAAAGTAACTGGCAGTAATGAATGATATATAACATCCTTCAGAATTATGGGAAAAAATATGTTTCAATGAAATTCATAATTCAATTAATTATTCTTATAAATAAAAAAATATTCTAGATATTAAAAACATTGCTGTAGTTTTATGTAAATATTTTATATTCTGAATACTATATATTTTTTAGAAAATCCTTTGTTTATTACATAAATTTGTAATGTATTTCGTGTACTTTCAAAATGTTGCGAGAGATTTTAAATATTTTCGCAGGGTAGTTTGCAGTTACAAAAAAAATCACACAATAAAGATACTGAGGCAAAAAAGCCATAAGTTATATTGTTGAAAATATCATCCAATTACGTTTTATGAATACATATCTGTAACAATATTCTTTCTTGTATACATGATCAAAACGATGCTACATTAAATCCTCCATTCGTTGGAAAAATAATCTCCAAAAATAAAAATAAAACTCTTTTTGGAATCTTCGGTAGCACGGAAAGATTTTTTTGTAGTTTGGTTTACGTTCATATGAAATTTTACTGCATTAAGAAATTCTGTAATTTAACTAACATGTCAGATTCATTAAACCGTTTAAAAGGATTATTTTACAGAAATGTGATTCACATTTAACACAAAAATACGTGCAGTAAGTATTATATTTTGTAATGGTCAATTGTTAAAATAACTTAGTAAGTACTTTCTAAAGTTTGAATCTTTTACAAAATCCTTTAAACCCTATAAGTAGCACTAAAATATATCCATATGCTTACATTAAAATCTATGTTTCTGTTATCATAATCTTACAACGTGCTACAGTTTAGCCATAAGATTTCTCCAAAATAGTTAGTTCATTTTTCCGTAATTTATAGATATGAATTCATTGATTAAAATTACCTTTAATACTGAGATAGAATACGTTGTTATTAAATTAGCTTAAATATAGCTTATTGAACTTTTGCATTTGAGGATTATATAACTTTAGGTGACATGTTATTCAATGTAAACAGTGTCCTCTTTATCAATAATATTTTAAACTCCAGTGATTTACACATATGTTAATGTAAAATTATTTTGCAATACTATTATTGTATTATTTATGTATATCTTTAAATTAATTACACAGTGCTTTTATCCGAATATTATAAGATTTTTTTTATAATGCAGATACATACTGCCAATGAATACTGGCTCTAAAATGTATCACATTTGCTTAAAAATGAACAAAGTGTTTTTAATCATTTTGTTTTAAAAATAATTTTCGATGTTTGATCGTTATTGAAAAGGAAAAATATTTTACATGTGCACTTTATAAAATGAAAATACAACTCAATAATTTAAAACATAAAACAATTTACCATAATTTTTGTTGAAATACCTCGTATGTGACATGTAGTAATAATGATAAGAGGATTCTAAAAACATATCAATATTGGATTATATATTTGTTATATGTATACATACATATATATTAACCTTGTTTCCCGATTTTTGAAAGTTAAATATATATATATATATATATATATATATATATATATATATATATATATATATATATATATATATATATATATATATATATATATATGTATGTATGTATTCAAAATTAACTTACGGAGGAGACACATGGACACTAACAAAACGGATGATACAAAGACTACAAACTACTCAGAGAAGTATGGAAAGATGTATGCTAGGCATAACTAGAAGAGACAGAACGAGGATAACCTGAATAAGAAATCAGACAAAAGTTTTTCACATCCTTGAAAGAATCAAACAACTAAAATGGAAATGGGCTGGGCACATTGCAAGAAAACAAGGCAATAAATGGAGCACAAATATACTACAGTGGTATCCCAGAGATGTAAAACGACCAAGAAGCCGACCACAAGTAAGATGGAGTGACGAAATTAGAAAATGGCTGCTGTAAATTGGATGACGAAAGCACTAGACAGAAAACATTGGAAAAATCTGGGGGAGACCTACATCCAGCAGTGGATCGAAAACGGTTGATAATGATGATGATGATATGTATTCAAAGTTTAATTAAAGTTAATGTTGCAGAATTAGTTTTAAAAAAACAGCGCAATAAATTTTCAATTCTACTAACTTTTTTTTTTTTTTTTTTTTTTTTTTTTTTTACATATATTTATTGATTTTATAAATTAGAATTTATATTAAAATGAGAGGAAATATTATTTTATCTGGAATTTTTTTAATGCGAATGTTTTCACAACAAATCCAAGTTTAATTCATTTTCAGAAAATTTTTAAAATATTTTGATGACATAGACATGCTGATCATTTATTATGCAAAACGTCTCCCGTTGCAATTCATCATCTCAAAGCCAATAATCTTTTACAAGATGAAAGCTACATAAGTGTAAATTGAGTTTTCTTCTCTCATTAGTGTCACCACAGTGTCTATACTTCGTGCCTCAAAGTGACTTCATAAAAAAATAATAATAGCTGGAAAAAATTACTGTTAAAAATAATTCTGTGCTTATCATAAATAAATAATTTTGTTATATGTATATTTCCGGAAATTCCTGCATAGTATCCATTTCTAAATTGATACAATTGATTTAAATTTCAATACATACTTCGCACCTTTATATAAGTGATCGTTTATATTAAACACACATAAAATAATGTTTTGAATCACAAAACTATTTTCACATAACTTCAACAACCCAAAATTCTGAGGTGCATCTCCTGGTTTTTCTAAAAAAATCATATAATACTTAATTTTTACAGAGGTTTCTGATAATTTTTATCATTTTTAAAAAAATTTCAAGAATTTCTAAGAAAAAATTGAAAATGTGTACACTGTAAAAAAGTTCTGGAAAGTTACTAAATGTTTCCTAGGAAACTGGGATTCCAAGAATTTTTCATGTAACGGCAACAGGAAAAAGTCCTGTAACATCTTCTTTTACATGCGTTTTTGCTGTTACCTTTACATGAAAAGTTTTGGGAATCCTAGTTTCCTAGAAAAAATTTTGTAATATTCCAGAATTTTTTTTACAGTGTAATAAGTTTTTCAAATCCCGATCTATTATTTAGTAATTCTGTTTCTTTTTTGTTCAGTTGCAAGGTTATGTTCTGTATATGTTGTAGCTATGTAAATTTTTGTCTTTGATGCAGTGTCTGATTATAATTTAGAAATCAAATTACCTATTCATCATTTCCTCATGCACGGTAAAAAACAAAATCTGTAAAGGTACTAAACATTTTCTTGGAAACTGGGATTCCAAAAACTTTTCATGCAACAGCAACAGGAAAAATCGATGTAATCGATTCTAAAACTTGAATTTTTGCTGTTACCGTTACAGGAAAAGTTTTTGGAATCCCAGTTTCCTAGAAAATGTTTAGTACCTTCACAGATTTTTTTTTACAGTGTGCGAAATGAAAAATATTGACTTTGTGAAATGTGTGATATTTTATTGTCATAAATATACATGAAATAGAAAATTATTTTAATATTTAGTTATATGAAGAATGGCCTTATATTCAGAAATACAATAATTCTGTAACTATTTATTATTGGATATAATAATTCCTCTAAACCTTTTACAGATTAACTATAATGTTATTTTCATTACTCTTTCTATAATAATATATCCTTTTTTTTAGCGTTTGATCTTTAATGTAGGTAGATAAAATTGAATAATGATATTTTTACACTAAAATACATTATTACTACATGCAACCTTTGAAATGCATTACATTTTTAAAAATTGAACAAAGCGTTTTTAAACAATTTATTTTTAAAGTAATGTTTCAGGTTTGGAATTTATTGAAAAGGAAATTATATTATACATGTGTACCTTATAAAATAAGGATGTAGCTCAATAATTTAAAACACAAAAAAGTTTTATCATATACGTATATATTATATACCGCGCTGGAAATAAGTAGTAATAAAGATGAGTTGGGGGGGGGGATTTTTAAAATATATCAACATTGGATTTTATTGTTAGTTTCTGAGCATTTTGACTTTATATGCATGTATACATATATATAAAATCTTCCTTCACGTTTTCTGAAATTTTTTTAAAGGAAAAAAAAAACTTATAGTCAATGTTTAATTAAAATTAATGTTTCAGAATGTGTAAAAAAGAATGTGTTTCTCCACTCAGTTGTAAGATAGTATCTGTATACACTGTGAGCAAACTGTAAGTTTGCGTCCTTGATGCAGCGTATAAAAGAGAATTTCGATACCTAATTTTCCTATCATCATTTCTTTATGCGAATTAAAAAATGTTGACTTTGTGAAATGTGTGATAGTTAAATGTTGTAATAATAAATAAATAAATAAATAAATAAATAATTAAAACATTTTAATATTTACTTATATGACGCATGGATTTAAATGCAGTAATAAAATAATTCAATAACTCTTTATTAATGAATGTAATGATGCCGCTGTAACTTTCATCAGATTAGTTTTAAAAATATTTCCATTAGTCTTTACATAAAAATATGTAATTTTTTTAAAGCGTTTGATCATTAATGTTCTTAAAATAAAATGTTTATATTTTTCACTAAAAAGCATTATTATTATTTAAAACTCTAAAATGCATCATATTTAAATAGAAGTGAAAAACGTGATTTTGATCTTTTTAAAATATTAATACAGTTTCAAGTATGAAAATTATTGAAAAAGCAAAATATTCTGCATGTGTACATTATAAAATAAGAATATAGCTCATTAATTTAAAACATAAAAGTCATAATTTAAAACATAAAAAAGTCTGTTTTTTTAAATATCGCATTGGTAATATGTGATAATAAAGGTATGTTGATTTTTAAAAATACTTCAACATTGGGTTTTATTTACATTTTCCATAATATTTTGAATTTATATATATGTTACGGTCAATTTGATTAATCGATTATTATTGATAATAACCAAATAATATCAAAATAAACCGGTTTAATTGATTAATTTACGAGAATTTCTCAAATTAACTATATACTATTAATAATTACCAATTAAGTTCTCTAAATAGAATATATTTCAACTCGTTTACCTTGAGATTTTCATTTTATATGGGTTTTTTAATGTACTTTGCTAAACACATGTATTTCAAAACTGTATAATTTATTTTTTCAAAGTTTCAGTGGTTAATATTTTTACCTGATTGGTTCAACAATTATTAAAATATTTGTCGTGAACTGTTTAGTCTATGCATCTTACTAATTGAACACTTGTTTTGATTAAATTGTATTGCCTCTTAACGTTTATTTGTGTCATTAATTTGAAACAGTTATGATAGTACATATTCCGCAAAGGAACATAATCGTTATTTAGCTGGACCGAACTACGTCGGTAAATATTAATAATAACAGGTAAATTTGAGTAATATACAATATTTATTAAACTTAACAAAGTACGTGGTTATAATTTATAATAACCAATTATTATTAACAATTACCGAATTTATCAAATAACCCATGACGTATATATGTACAAACATGCTTCAAGTTTTCTGAAAATTTATAATAAAAACAAGTTTAATTAAAATATTAAAAATTTAATCAATGTTTTGCTAAAATTGCTCTTACAGAATTAGTTTTAAAAAAATGCTTAAAGCAATAAAATTTTGACATCCTCCATAAAATGTATTTGATTTTTTATGTATATTTACAGATTTTATAAATTATGATTTCTATTAAAATAACAAATATATTATTTTACCTGGAAAAAATTTTAAGAAGAATGTTTACACATAATATCCAAGCATAATTCATTTTCAGAAAATTTAAAAAATATTTTGATGATAAAAACATTTTGATCATTTATTATGCAAAATGCCTCCTGGTTGCAACTTATCTTATTAAAGCCAATAAATCGTTTACAATGAAACTTACATAGGTCTAAATTGAGTTTTCCTCTCTCTTTAGTGTCACCACAGTGTCTACTCTCCTTATGGTAAAATCATTTTATAAAAAAAAATGCTAGAAGAAAATGACTGTAAACATTTCTGTAGTTGCTTATCATAAAGAAATAATTGTGTTATAAGTTTATTTAAGTAAATTGCTTATAGTATCCAATTTAAAGTTCTGATGCTATTTTCTTACTATTATTTCTTATTATTTTTAATAGATAGTTTATATTTTCAAATAATTGATCAATTTTATTAAACACACATAATTTAATGTGGAAATTATGTTTATTTGTCAAAATAAGCGAGCATTAAACAGAATTTTTTAAGTCAGTTAATAATTTGAATGAATAGTACAAAATTTCCACAAATTGCTCTGATAAAATACAGAAAACACGATGTATGGAATATCATGTCAATATAAAAATCACATTGCGAAAATTGATAAAAACAATCTTTCTTTATAAGAAAAAAAAATCTAGAAAACTTTGCGACAAAGCGGGCAACATTAAACGTAAGATATCAATAAGATGTAAGAAATATTATGCATTTTAGACTCATTATGTGTGACTTGCATTTAAATATATCAATAAGACAAATGAAGTTTTGCATGTCTTTTACTATTATCTTAATAAAATGTGAAATTATATAAAACTTTACCATAATATGTGATTTTAGCTGCCTATCATTATGCATATGCATTCATTGACATAAATAAAAAATACATGAACTTAAAATCAGTCCCCAAAAGAATACAGTAATCGGAGTTGGCAATAAATAATGCATACATATTATAAAATAAAACTCTTAGCATTTAAATTAACTTTTTTTTCTAAGCAAGTATAATGAACAAATGGAAGGTAACAAAATAACACTTGTATAAATGGAAAACGCGTTAAAAGCTATTTTCATTGCAATATTAAGAAATGTGTGAACTTTTAAAATCATCTATTTGAATACAGTTCTACTTGATTATCCTGTAGACCAATTTCGACAAATTATATAAATCGCCAAACTGCTCGACAAATTATACACATTCACTTACTTTTTACTTTAAATAACGAAAGAACAAATAAATTAGTATGACATTAATAAAAATAAAAATAAAACATTGAAATTAAAATCATTTGATAACCAAAAGACACATGCAGCCTATTTTATCTCAAGTGAATCATTTACGATCAGCAATTATTGACACTTAATCTTATAGTTTGATGATAGATTTTACGTCGACGGTATAATCAAGTTGTATAGCGAACACTGTTTTATTGCTAAGGTTGATGAATTCCGCCTGTTAAATGGTTTGGTATATAAAATTGTTTCTGAGTTGCATACTGAAGTTACAAAAGTACATATATACAAACAGGAATTTTCTTAATATTACTTCTTTAATAAATTGGTCACTGAAGCATATTTTTCATACGTATCCATATTACCGTAAAATGGGGGGAATCGAAACACTTTTAAACTTAAACTTTAAAAAAAAGCAACAACTGAATTTTTATTTATTTTTATTTTTTTATTAGAAACTTCGGTTTTGTTTTGTTCTTTACTTTTTAAGCAAAAATGCAACATTTGTTACTGTTTATATATACTTTTATTTTTTAATGGTGTCCCGATTCACCCGCAGATAGGGATGAATCGGAACAAACGCTACAATTTTTATTTATTTTGATTCAAACTTTAATAGGGCTAATAAAAATAGGTAATAATGATAAGGTAGTAAGAGGAACACGTAATTACTATAAGTAATTACAAACCAAGCCTTTATTTTATATACAAGTAAAGAATTGCAGAAGTTAAAATTTAATACAAATTCAGCTCTGTTCTATGTTATGATTTACTACTAGTCATTGGGTAAATGAATCGATTGAGTAACCCTAATCGCTGCATGTATTAATACGATTTACTAGTACGCCCTCGTCCCCAGCCCTTATTACTGTTTGCACACCTCTGTTTGTTAATTGGTTTTCCATATTGAGATGTTTGTGTACTGTTGTGGATGTCAGATAATATTTCTGTGCAATTTTTCTTAGTAATTTGCCATTTTTAAATTATTTTATTGTCCGTCTCATGTCTGTTGGATTGGACATTGGATTTTTTGTTTAACTGAGTAATTTCTTGGCACCTTTAAACACTTCAAATGACTGGGGCAAACAAAATATTGTAGCGTATATTGGGTTCTTTTGATCTTATGGTTAGACAACTTCAAACTCTTGCTCTTAGAAAAGTAGAAAATAATTTATTTACAGACTTCAGAACAACAGAGTCTTCGAAACTCACAAATATTACTGGATATTCAAAAATAACTGCTCAAATCTATCGTACAATTACAGCTTTAGACCCCAAAGACTCTTTATACAACGTCTATAATAACATTCAAAACAACATAGATGAAACTCAAGCAAACTTGCTTACGCCTTGTTCACTCAATGACTGACTGGCAAATAATAACCACAGCAGCTCGTATCGCTCTCCTTATATAGGTTCGCAGCATGCGGCGAAGTTTCTACAACCTTCTAGAAAAAACCGGAAAACCACGGAACAACATTCAATGTATCAGTAGACCTAAGGGAGGGGGGTTACCATAAACAGGGAAGGGTTACCATCGCCAACAATCGCCAAGTTTGTAGCCAACTTGGCGATATATCGCGAAATTTGGCGACCAAAATTAGTTGCCAAAAGTGACGCCAACTTGGCGATATCTCTAATATTTCGCAAAGCTGCCATACACATTCACTGAAAATAATAGACAAGTTTGCTTGATAACAGAGACAATGCAACAAAAACTAATATTAGAAAAGGAATGGAGCTTAATAAGATTATTTACATTATTTTACAGTACAAACACTAACTATTTACAAAATTCGTAACACTACCCCCTCCTCAAAGACTGCACGTCCCGGGCAGTGCAATCCTTGAGTTAGAGGAAAACACTTAAAATAAATAAATAAATAAAATAATAAATAATAACAATAATAAGAAGTACATAAATAAGAACTAATTACTATTTACATATTTACAAAAAGTGACTTTCATGACCATGGTCTGAAATTCCAGTTTTGAATTTCTATTCACTTTGGCCAAAATAAGGGGCTAGCCGGTTATAGTGTACGACCTTGGGTTTGGCGTGTGGCGATTTTTGTATGCGTACAACGACGTCATTCAGCCTGTTGACGACTGTGTAAGGACCGTCCCAGTTTCTTTGTAATTTTGGCGACAGTCCCTTACGACGTATCGGATTCCACAACCAAACTTTGTCACCTTCGTTGAACTCATGTCCTGTTGCCTTTGTGTCGTACCGTGTCTTCATCTTTTCCGATTCGGTTCCTCGCTAGGCAATGAATCTCCTCAATCCGCGCCTGGAGTTCATCGACATATTCCTAAGGCGATGAAGGAGCATCAGGAGGACGGCCAAACAAAAGATCCGCAGGTAGACGAAGATCACGACCAAAGAGCATTTGAGAAGGGGAATAACCAGTGGCCTCATGAGCAGCACTCCTGTAGGCAAGCAGGAGCAGAGGTAATTTCTTGTCCCAGTCCTGTTGATCTTTAGACACCAGGAGGGACAGGCTATTTAGGATGGTACGATTGAAACGCTCCACCATGCCATCCGATTGAGGGTGTAGAGGTGTTGTTCGAGTTTTGTCCATGCCGAGTAGTTCACACATTTCCTTGAACACAGCTGAATCAAAATTTCTTCCTTGATCGGAATGGATTTGAAGAGAAACTCCGTATCTGGAAACCCAGTGTTGAATCAGTATGTCTGCTATGGTTACCGCCTCTTGATTAGGAATGGCATATGCTTCAGGCCACTTAGTGAAGTAGTCCATGACAACGAGGATGTACTTATTGCCATCAGATGTTCTAGGAAGTGGACCCAGGATGTCTAAAGCAATTCGTTCGAAAGGAGCTCCTACATTATAACGTTGCAATCGTCCACGGGTGCGCCTCTTTGGACCTTTACGTGCTGCACAGGTGTCACAAGTTCGACACCACTTTTCCACGTCACTGCGAACATTATTCCAGTATAAACGATCTCGAACCTTTTGCAGGGTCTACATTACACCAAAATGACCTCCTGTGGGACTACCATGCAGTTCTTGAATGACCATAGAAATTCTCGACTTAGGGAGTAGTAGTTGCCATCTACATGTCTTTCCATCGTCAGACTCCCATTTTCGGTACAAGATGCCGTTCTTCAAATGTAAGGAATCCCAGAGAGCCCAATAACGTTTAGTCGTAGGGTGGTAATGGGCCATGTCTTGCCAGCTGGGCTTCCTGTTGGACTCCTCTTTCAGCTCTAGAATTGGCTTAATTTCAGGATCAGCAAGTTGATCTTTACGCAGGCTCTCGTCACTCCACGGATCTTGCGATGATTTAGACCCAGTTGTAACTTGTCTTACTATAGGACCTTTGACATTAAATTTCTTCTCAACCCGGTCGCAGTATCTACAATTCTCTGAGCAGGGTCTTCTTGAGAGAGCATCTGCATTTCCATGTGATGAGCCTTTTCGATGGCGTATCTACATATCGTACTCTTGAAGCTTTTGTATCCACCAGGCTATCTGGCCTTCAGGGTTCTTAAAATTCAATAGCCAAGTTAGAGAAGCATGATCAGTTCGGATCAGGAACTTTCGACCGTAAAGATAGTGATGAAAGTGGTCTATGGCTTTCACTACAGCAAGAAGCTCTTTTCTTGTTATGCAGTAGTTTCGCTCGGCCTTTGACAAGCACTTGCTGAAATAGGCGATAACACGCTCCTGGCCGTCGATTTCCTGGGACAGTACAGCGCCAATGCTTTCGTTGCTTGCATCCGTATCAAGTATAAACTGTTTATCTATTTGAGGATACGACAGAATTGGAGTGGATGTCAAGGCCTCCTTAAGCTTTTCGAAAGCAGCGTCACATTCCTGTGGCCACATAAATTTTTGATTAGTTTCTGTTAATTTATGAAGTGGTCTTGCAATCATCGAGAAGCCTTTGACGAATTTTCTGTAATAGGTGCATAATCCTAGAAAACTTCGAAGCTGGTGAACATCTGCTGGACGATTCCAATTTTTCACGGCCGATATCTTCTCCGGATCGGTCCTAACTCCTTCCGCCGAAATGATGTGTCCAAGGTAGGCGACTTCATTACGAAACAAACTGCACTTCGAAGGGCTTAACTTCAAATTAGCTTCCTTTAATTTTTGTAGCACCCGCCTGAGGTTGTTCAGATGTTCATCAAAAGATTTTCCTATGATTATGATATCATCTAAATAAACAAGACATGCTTCATATGACAGCCCCCGGAGAACCGTTTCCATAAGCCGTTCGAAAGTTGCAGGTGCGTTACATAGACCAAAAGGCATTACCTTGAACTGCCATAATCCTTGTCCCGTTGTAAAGGCAGTCTTCTCGCGGTCGTCGGGATGGATCTCTACCTGCCAGTAACCACTCTTCAGATCCAGAGTCGAGAACCAAGTGTTGCCCGCAAGTGTGTCAAGAGTGTCGTCAATCCTTGGCAGAGGGTAACTATCCTTTTTGGTGACGTCATTCAGTCGGCGGTAGTCTACACAAAATCTTGTAGAACCATCCTTCTTTCTTACTAATACAATGGGAGACGCCCATGGACTTGTTGATGGTTCGATGACGTCATTTTCTTCCATATCTTTAATTAAATTCTGCACCTCTTCTTACTTGGCAAAAGGTAATCGTCTAGGGTGCTGTTTAATAGGAGAGTGATCTCCCGTGTCAATTCGGTGTTGTGCCATTTTAGTTCGTCCAAAGTCTTCAGATGTTTGGGAAAATAAACTTTGGAATTCTCTAATTAAATTTTCCGCAGCTTCCATCTGTCTTGGATCTAAGTCTGTATTTTGTAACAAATCCTTGACTAAATTATCTGAAGATTTCTCCGAGTGACTGGAATTTTGACTTATGCACGTCACAGGAGCACATGACGCTATCACCTCTCCTTTCTTGATAGTCCTCGTCTTATCACTGATGTTAGCAATTCTGACTGGAATGGTCTTCTTCGAGAGGTCCACTACAGATGAAGCCACCAATACTCCTGCTTGTTTACTATTGTCTTCTGGATAATCTATATGGCCAAATCGGTAGTTAGTTTCATTTTTAATTACAGCTGGAACTAAAAATTCTGTTCTTGGATCTTGATTGATGTCTTCTTTGGCTATTACTGCTTTTTTTACATTCAATTTCGTTATTTAATCCAAAAAGACTGATTTCTTCAAATTTTGAGAGCATTTTGTTATTTTTGAAATCAAGTTTGAAGTCAAACTTCTTCAGAAAATCTAGCCCGATTAAGCAAGGATCTGTTATGTCAGCCACATATGCCGTATGGTAATATTTCGTTCCTCCAAAGTTGATAGTTAAATTTGCCTTTCCATATATGCCTATCTTGTCGCCCGTCACAGTTTGCAGAGTAACGCATGGTGGAGTCCAGATGAGTTTAGATTTCAATTTTCGAGCCAACTCTTCTCTTATTATTGTCACATTGGCTCCTGTATCGACAATCATACGGCATTGAATTCCGTTAATAAAGCCTATCACATATAATTCATTATCACCGCCACTCATTTTTGATATCTGGAGGATCTTCAGGTGGGGCTTTTCATTCTCTGGCAACCTCCGCCCCGCGAGATGGCCAAAATTTAGTTTCCCTGCTGACTGCTTGAATTTATTTCACGTTCGTGGATTTTGGGGCAATTTCTTCGGAGATGTCCTGTATCACCGCATTCCCAGCACGTGAGATTCTGTCTTCTTGCGCTTGTTCTTCCATATTTTAAAGCTTCAATCTCTTGATTTAATTTCCTAATTTCTTTCAAGAAGTCGATCTCAGTGTCTGAGCTTTTGTTCACCGTTGCCCCTCGGACTGAATGACGATCTCTTCGGCTGGCTTGTGTAGCTGCTTCCAACTTTAAGGCATATAGTAGTGCAGCCTTTAAATCCTGTACATCTGCCATTCGTACCGCTCTCTGCACTTCTGGATCTTTTATTCCGTCTACAAAATATTGCAGTGAGAGAATTTCCCGTACATTTGTTGGACAGTCAATTAATGCTAAATTTGCAAGCCGTTCAATTTCCGAGGCAAACTCTTGAAGGGTTTCACTCGATTTTTGATGGCGGCTCTTCATTTGTATTCTTGTATAATCCTTGAAGAATTTTTCGCCGAATCTCATTTCAAGTGCACAACTTAGAGTCTCAAAATTGAGTTGCGTCATATCGGACAATGTTTGCAGCACGTCGGCGGCTTCGCCTCTTAAAGATGCTGCCAGTTGACAAGCTTTCACCTCGTCACTCCATTTGTTCGCTTCAGCTACAATGGTGAATTGGGTCTTGTAAACTTGCCAGGAACTCTTTCCATCGTATGTCGACAGCTTCATGTGCACGGGATAAGCAGGCGGATTCCTAAATTCTTCATAATTACCACTAGACGCTGAAAGTTTATTCTCAAGATCTTGTACTTTTTTGTTTAGCTTTTCATCTACTTCACCTAGTATTTTCTCTTCAACGTTACTGATTTTCTCTTCAACGTTACAAACTTCATTCGGAATTTTCTCTTCTACTTCCGCCATTTTCCTTTCCATTTTCTGTTCAACATTACTAACTTCATTCTGAATTTTCCCTTCTACCTAATCTATTCTTCTCTCTACCGATGAGAACTTTTCTTCCAAAGTTTTCTTCATTTCTTCTTGGCTTTTATTAACTTCCTCCTTTAATTCTTCCATTCTCTCTTGGCTTCTTTTCATTTCTTCAGTCACATCTTCTTGGACTTTGTCGATTTTATTCGATAACTCTTCTTGGCCTTTGTCAATTTTATTTGTCAACTCTTCCATTCTTTCTTCGTTTTTATTCATTTTATCCGCCAACTCTTCTTGGCCTTTATTCATCTTTTCCGCCAACTCTTCTTGGCCTTTATCAATTTTATTTGTCAACTGTTCCATTCTTTCTTCGTTTTTATTCATTTTGTCCGCCAACTCTTCTTGGCCTTTATTCATTTTATCCGCCAACTCTTCTTGGCCTTTATCAATTTTATTGGTCAGCTCTGTTCTTAATCCGTTAATAGCTTCTAACAGTTCTTTCAGTTGTCCGTCCATTGTTCGTGTTTTCGCCATAAGATCCCGACTCCTGACACCAAAAATTGTAGCGTACATTGGATTCTTTTGATCTTATGGTTAGACAACTTCAAACTCTTGCTCTTAGAAAAGTAGAAAATAATTTATTTACAGACTTCAGAACAACACAGTCTTCGAAACTCACAAATATTACTGGATATTCAAAAATAACTGCTCAAATCTATCATACAATTACAGCTTTAGACCCCAAAGACTCTTTATACAACGTCTATAATAACATTCAAAACAACATAGATGAAACTCAAGCAAACTTGCTTACGCCTTGTTCACTCAATGACTGACTGGCAAATAATAACCACAGCAGCTCGTATCGCTCTCCTTATATAGGTTCGCAGCATGCGGCGAAGTTTCTACAGCCTTCTAGAAAAAACCGGAAAACCACGGAACAACATTCAATGTATCAGTAGACCTAAGGGAGGGGGGTTACCATAAACAGGGAAGGGTTACCATCGCCAACAATCGCCAAGTTTGTCGCCAACTTGGCGATATATCGCCAAATTTGGCGACCAAAATTAGTTGCCAAAAGTGACGCCAACTTGGCGATATCTCTAATATTTCGCAAAGCTGCCATACACATTCACTGAAAATAATAGACAAGTTTGCTTGATAACAGAGACAATGCAACAAAAACTAATATTAGAAAAGGAATGGAGCTTAATAAGATTATTTACATTATTTTACAGTACAAACACTAACTATTTACAAAATTCGTAACACTATTGTTAAAATATCTATTCATACATATGTTTTCAGATTTTAAACGAAACTATTATTGTAGAGAAAAATAAACCATGGCAGCAAACGTGTTTCGATTCACCCCGTAAATCTTATACCTTTAATTTTACACGCTATTTTTCACTTTTTCATTATGTAATTTAGAAATATGTTGTATTTAATACAGTATATCGTTTACAGGCCTATCATTAATTAAAACTCCCGACTCTTAGGTTTAGAATACGAGAAATACTGTAATTACATACAAAGTTTTGAACACTTTGAAAAAATGAGGTTTATGAGGATCCTCTTGCAGTTTTTTTATATACCCCAGTAGTGGCGCCAAGATGGCAAAACTGAATTTCCCAACTCTTAATGTTATTACCTTATAAAAAAATTGCCAACAAAAATTCGTCACAGATATTTATAATGCATTTATTTGTATGACCGGGAAGTTTCATTTCTATTCACCCCACTGTTCCTATTCATCCCATTTTACGGCACAAATTTAAATTAATATATATATATATATATATATATAATTTTATTTGCTATTTTCTTATATTTATATATAAGAATGTACACTATATTTATATTAAATTTTTTCTGCCTATTTCATGTTAAAATTTAAGTTAATATAGTTGCATTTTTCATAAGCTTTTGATATTTTATATAAAAAGAATATTTTTGAGGTAATTTTGTTACTAAATGACGTAGTTAAATCGCTCAGCATTTTTTTCGTCATATATAAAATGTTGCATTTGTATCATTTGTGTAAAAAGGGGGTGCTTGTCATTTTATTCAATATTCTATTTTTGAATTCATAAAAAATATAGGAAGTGCTTTTTTATTATATAATAACCTTTTATTTTGGCTTTCAAAGGATTTCTTGTGAAAAAAAAAAAAACTAATTCAAAATATTACCGTCCTATTGACATGCTACAAAATAAAGTTGTTTTTTTGTGCCGGAACATAAGTATATGTATATATAGATAGATAGAGCCATTAGATAATACTACAAAATATATATATATTATCCAAATTTATTAACTTTATCGTAAAACGTATACGAACTTACCTACCTATATATAATTAATGAGCTATTGAAATAAAAAAAAATGGTTACCAATCACCGAAAATCAAAACACTAAAAAATGGTTTTGTTGCCATTGTTAAAAAAGTTTTAATACTTACGAAGAAATTTCGCAATCGATTTACGAAAGTGTTCTAACAATTAAAAATAAAAATTCAACTTTTATATAATTTGATATAATTTGACAAATCATGTATTATACTACGAGCAAATCTTCTGCCTATGTGCGTGCGCTAGTGTTTTTATGCTATTTTTATCTAAAAAAAAAAGCCTAGAAAATTTGCCTTTGCCAATATTTTATATTTCCCTAATATTTCGTATGTTACAGTTTTGTGATTCGAAAAGACGAAAGGTCTTGGTCACATGCTCAAAAAATTTTGATTTATGTGTTATTTTGAATAATTACGAGTCAATGCACTTCAATGGGAATGAATAATGAAAGTTATACAGTTGGCAGCAATTTACTTAAATTCAGTTTTTAAATATGTTATGCCTTTTTTACGCTGACCTGCATTCCGTTTACCAAGAAATGTTTGTAGAATATAGATAAAAGGATATACAGCATCACTCAAATAATTGGATACAAGGTCGCCTATGAATTATAATTTCTGGAAATGTGATTTAAGTAGTTTTAAGGATGTTTTTAGTTTGCACTAAATTTTAGCTAAATACTGGCATGTAATAAAATTACTGGTTAAACTACAGGGCTGAGCAAAAGCATTCAAATATGTATCCATCTATTAATATAATTTACAGAAAGAAAAATTTCAACCTGTTAGACGTTTTCTTGTTAAACTAAATTTCCGTAAATGATTTCTTTTAAATGTCAGTAAAAAATAATAAAGAATGCTATGAATGTCCTGTTTTAACGTGATTGAAGTGAAAGTCAGTGATTTATATCAGCTTCAGTGCATTTAAAATAGCATAATGTCTTTAAAATAGTCTTCAAACGGCTTTTCCCTAATACCATAATATAGTCGAATTCTTTTGATTGACCTGTAAACGATCCATTAATCGTACTTACTTCATATGCAATTCTAATTTTTTTTGGTACCCTATATAAGCTCTATCAATTGCATGAAAAACCAAGTATATTAATGGTAGTTAGAACGTGAACAAACAAACCAAATACATAAGCACTTTTACACGTTGTTAGAAAGTGCTAAAATGTATAAAATACAATAGCAATTTTTCATTTTATGATATATATATATATAAAGGCCATTGGTAATTTTTTATTTCATGAAAAAACTAATTTTTAGGTAGAAAAATAAATTTATTCTGCGTTAAATTTGCAGTGAAAACTTATACGGTGTATTGAAAATTTTAAAACTACTTATACACTACTGCATATATGTATACATTTAAAAAAAATTATACATATGTGCAAAATAATATTCTACTTTATTCATTTTAAATATTCTTTTTAGTCTATCTTAAACAGTTATTTTTACAGAGAAAAAGAAATTTATTCTGAATGTAATCCATTACAAGTTATTTAAATAGTAGAATTTTCTGCACTAAATATTATTATTTTAATTCATACTTTTACGGACCAATAAGACAGATATTTTTATAACACTTAAAAAAATATAGAGAAACGTAAATTCCTAGAGAGAGATGCTCAGATACACAGTATTTCTAACTTTAAATGCTTGACAAACGCTTGACAGACTGACTTTCAGTTACAAAAACTCTTCATATCGCCCCTTTTAAAAACTTGACAACGAGGTGGTACAAACACCGGTAAGCAGTAACGCGGTACGAGCGACCGTTTCTGTTCTCTGTTTCTTCCCCAATCATTAGGGCCATCGCCAACTAGATCTATAGGTCCATCTATTTGAGATTAATGTATGAAGTCTCCTGCCAGAGGAATCTGAAACCTTGCCCAAGTTATTCTGACCAATCGTGTAAACCCTGAACAAAAACAATAACCACGTGCACAGAACAGAAGTTAGCTTATTCAATGCTAAATTGGGCAGGGACTGCACCATGTGGTTTCATGAAATGGTGCAGGGTTTGAAGCTGAATCCGTCTTTTTCGGCGGTTTTTAGCCAAATGACTCAACCGGTAGTATATAGTTGGCTATGTTTTGGCTATACGGTTTTAGTTGACCCTCGGTGGCCACTTTTATAAGTTTTTCAACCCCTTCCATTATTAGACGACACATTGAGCACTCTTTTTTATTATGTATTCCTGCCCCCTACTCCCTATTGGCTCCTTTTTAACACTTTCAAACAAATTATAAGAGTGTTTATGATTTCGGTTTCTCTGATCGTCTGTCCATCTTTCCATCTATCCGCACTCTAACTCCTGTACATGTATTTGGATTTCCATAAACTTTTTGGGCGTAATTGACATTTACGCTATTACAAACCCTGTTTCAAGATACAAACCCAGTCGCACCCGTCATCATAAACATTCAGGTTTTTCGTGGTTATCTAATAACCTTGAAAAACCTTGCGTATATACGGTATAAATCTTGAGTAGAATAATCGGCCGTGACAAAATAACCTAATCGATGCATTTATCTTTCATTTATCGTATGTATACCATTTATGAGTCGTAATAAATCGACTTTCTTCTATTTTTGTTCTTATAAAAATACAAATTTTACTATAAGTATGGAAAATTGAAACTATAAAGGATTTTCTTTACATTCCTTCATTTGATTTTTTTTTCACTTTTCTTATTAGAATAATTGTTTTTGTCCTTTAATCTTGATTTCCCCCTTTTTTTTCCCTGCAAAATAAGACCCGTTCTTTTTTAAAAGTTATTAAGGACCATTAAAGGTAAAAGAAATGAAGAAATATTATCTATCAATTTTTCATTATGTTTAAATCTGTAATTAAGTCATTATAGCTGAAAATGAATCATCTTTAATATGCTTTACCCTTTTTTAGGTAAATAGTATTGTTTCAGTTTTAATCTTTGTATAATTAATACGATTTTTTAAAATATAAAATCTTTTAAAGAATATTAAAATTTATTCATCGAAAAGAAAAAAGCGACATTTTAATTAAAGACAATTTTTCATATCCATTTTTCGTACAATTTATTTAATAATTAAAATGTGATAAAAATTAAGTTTAATTTAATCCAGTATAAAAGGGCATTATTTATGATTAGTAAAAATTCTCCTTTTAAAAAATTAAAAATATGCTAATTTCATATTTAAATGAAAGTTTTATTGTATTTTTATATAACGGTTCTTTTTAATTTAATTTTGAAATCTTCCAGAAAAATTAAATGGGTTATTTAGTTTTTCTTAATTTAGTAATACTTCGTTTAATTTTTAAATTTTAATATTCCTTTTATTGCAAATATGTTAATAAAAAAAATTCCTATAATTAAAAAGTATACATTTTTTAATATAATGTTCTTAATATAATGAATAAGTTTAATATAATGAATATAAGTTTTTAATGTAATGAATATAATTATGTAAAATATATTCCTTACTACATGCTACACATATATCTATATATATATATTTTACTTACCGAATTTTAAAAATAATTTTTAAATGTCTCACTGAGTGCTATTTAATGTTTGAGCGTTTCATTAGGGTATCACAATTAAATATTGAAAATAGAACCTCTGCAAGATGACTGTTCGAATTGGAGGAAGAAAGAAAAAGTATTAACCCACATAATTTTCAGACCATTAAACATTTTCAAAGAGACTGTATAAGGGCAACTGTTCAAAGAAAATGTATAAGGGCTAATTAAGTTACTTGAAAAAAATAATAAAAACCTTCCTTTGTATATTGTGTGGGGTGTAGTGTGAATGTTTTCTGAATTCTGAACTCTATTATACACTTCGTTCAGTTTCAGTTACCATCAAAAAAGTAGTGCAAAAATATGTCCTTAGCCATCTACTTCCGAATCTGCTGAAACTAAAATTATGAAAAACTTAGAGGTTTTAGACATTAAATAAAACTTTGCAGGATATCTATAAGGATTGCACTAGGTCACTTAGTTTTCGAGAAAAGTATTTTCCGTTACAGCTAAATTTCCATTTGCGAACATTTACCAAAGGTGTTGAGGAGTTCTGACGGTACCTACCGTATCAGAAGTTTATAAGCAGTACGGATAATATTTTTCTGAAAAATTGTTGGTAATTACCCTTAATACTAACCCTTCAAGACAGGGATATTTATTTTTAATTTATTTTCAAGAAAATACTGACATAAAGAATAACTTTAGCAAAACGCGGCAGTAGTTAGAGCCTAATCTACGACACAAAGATCGGGAATAACTGATTTTTGTTCTGGGGGGAGAAGGGTTTCAAATTTCAAATTTCAGTTTACGCTACATAACTACTCGTTAGGACTCAGATTTTTAGATCAAAATTTAATTTTAAGTCTAAGCTTTCGAAATCATTTAAAGAAATATAAAAAATAACGTTAAAAAATAGTTGTTTGTTACTCCAAAGTCTAAAGCGCCCCCTATCGGCATTTTTTGAAATTGAACTTTAAAATTTTATTTCAAGAAAATACTGGCATAAAGAAAATTTTTTGCAAAAACCGCAAACGAATCGACCAATTTTTCCATTTTTTATAATCATTTGAAATTTCGGACCCTAAACTTTAATGCCCCCTATCTCCTTGGGAATACGTCTGGGACCCTTAGTCTCCTATTTAATATTATTTGTCTTTAAGTGTACTATAACCCCTTAAAGTTCTGCCCATCTTTTATGAATCACCCGGTATAATGTGAGGGCGGTGTACTCTATATACTCTCAGTTTTTAAAATCATCAATATCAATAATCAGTACAAAAATATTCAAATGTAGAAACTAATTTGGGACAGGGGGGTTATATTATAAAGAATCATTTTCAGGCATGCGCTGATAAGAAATTGAATTGCTCCAGAATCCACACCAGTCATTCAAAAAGACCCGCATCATAATGTTAAACATAAAAGGGAGTTATTTTCAAGTATGTTTCTCAAATTTTAATATTTTTATATGATTTTATTGCATAAGACACTTGAAGACGATCTACAACGGTGAAAGCTTTTACTTTTTCGATTTTTGTTTGAAATAAAAAAAACTTTAGCTTTCGGAGCCGGTTGGAACCGGTTCTGAATTAATTCTATCATAATATAAAAACGCATACCCAAAATTAAAAAAAAAGTAAAAAAATTGTCCGGTTGTAGATCATTCGTGCTATCTTATGCAAAAAAATTCATGTGACAATATTAAAATTTGAGAAGAAATATTTGAAAATAACGCCTGCATTCACGTAACGTAATCATCCGGGTCTTTTTGAATGGCTCGAGTGTGGTCATAATGACTCAGAGATCTGAAAAAGATAATGAGAAACACACAAATTTACTGTATTTATTGTTAGGTGCGTTCGTAATTATGTAAATACGTAGCACCTATTGTTGTCGCTCAGTCCGTCCGTCTGTCCGTTTATCTGTCCGTCCGTCCGTCTGTCTGTCCGTCTGTCTGTCCGCATATAACAACGCAAAAACTACCCAACCGAATCGTTTGAAATTTAAAATACATAATTGTAACATAATTTTGTCGAGTCAATTCAAATTTTATGAAAATCGGATGGATAGATCAGTTACAGGAACAATCAAAAGGATTCCGTTACATTACGGTCAATGGGGAAAAAAGTTTCAAATGCATTTTAATCGTTTGAAATTTAAAACATATAATTATTGCGTAATTTTGTCGAGTCATTTCAAATGTTATGAAAATCGGATGCATTGATCATTTACAGGGACAATCAAAAGTATTCCATTACATTACGGTCAATGGGAAAAAAGTTTCGAATGCATTTTAATGATGTTACACTCATTCGAACATAATAAAATTGGCATGAATCTATGAAATATATACTAAAATATGCATTCCGTACAATCTGGGATGCAAATAATTTTTATTATTAAATTACAGGGCCACCCAAAAGTATTCCACTACATAATGCTATACGGGGAAACATTGTTTGGGGCGTGTTTTAATTATATTCAACTATTTACATTTTATGAATAAGATATACGTTGCTGGGGTGTAATAAAAATTACTTCCTGCATATTTACAGAAACACAAAGATTTCGACCACTATACCGTACCCGAAGTACGCCCTTACTATATCAGCAAGATCTGAATATTTTTAAAACTTCGTTATCGTACGAACGCACCTGATTTGCTACGTTCACGTGCGATTTCCAACTTGTTTCTGTTAAGTAGATTCAATCATGTATCGTCTTTTCTTGTTGAGCCGCGATTTGTCCAGAGTAGATTCGTAAAATTGGGCCAACACGTACCTTTTAAAGTAATGATAAATGCATATATAGCTGGATTTATCATAACTATAACGCTGTTCCAAAACGAAATTTTTAATGATGTTGGTATTATGGAATTTGGTCAGTAAAAGTCCATACACAACAGTAAAAAATATATAGGTGGACATTTTTTTTATTTACGCCACTACAGATAATGAATATGTCGTCAACATTGAAATTTTTGCAACAAATGCATAGGCTCATTTCTGACTTACGTTATTTATGTTTGTAGGAAGACAAATTTAATTAGAATCAATCTCATGTATATTATGAGATTCACTTTTAGTTTGAATTGAATGGATCTCTCAATACGCGTCCTGCGTTTTTAAAAGTTGATTAAACACCGACCTGCAAAAACGTGGACCGTTCTATGGCAGCGTTGCAAATTTACGACCTCTTTCTATAGCACACTTAACACAATGCCGAGTTAAAATTTCGAACTTTTTTACTGCACCGTAAAACAAAATAAAGTATTAATACGCTATACATATTTTATGAAACACCAAATGGGGTTTAAATATCCACTACATTTATTGTCTGTAACAAATTAAATACATCAAAAATAGATTAGTAAAAGTTTTTTTTTTAATTGTATAGAATAGCAATATGTTACATAATTTAGGCTTCATAAATCTTTTACCACAAACCCATTTCTACTTTTTTAGTAAATACAGCTATACACACACAAGCCTACGTTGTGTAGTTTTTTTTTATTAAATCTAATTATTCAGCCAGCTACGACGTTTTAATAATATAGTAAATATTTCATATTTTTGCTGTCGGAAACCTCTAAACGTGCCAGTAAAACTCGCTCTTAATTATTTATATTATTAATAAATGCAGTATATTTTCTAACTGACTTTAGAAAGGGGGAGATTTTTCATTTCGACTTGTATGTATTTTCTGTTCAAAAGCAATTTTCGTAAATATGCAACAAATTTGATAATTATTTTTTTCTGAAAGTATTAGAAACATGTGTGGTACCATTCCAATTTCATTAAAAATATGATTGAAACCTTTTTTTAATAAAAAAAAAATATTATTTAAGGCAGTCGACCAGTTAGAAGCATTTGTTTCATATTCTGTTACTCTTACACAAATTTTCGAGATGTATATGCGAAACCTTAACACCTTTTCAAATGCGAAACCTTAAATGAAAAAAAGGCCGGGATCCAAATAGATTTTGCATTTAATTTTATTTGTTGAACACAAACATCTACGTGATTACATTTATTGATTTTTTGTATAAATAATATTGGTATTTATTGAAACTGTAGAAATCTTATACAGATAATATAGCTGTTAGATAATAGAAGAATAATTGAGAAAAATGAAAAGAATTTCCTTAAAACCGAATAGAGTTCGGATCAAATACTGTCAACTCGCTTTGCAAACAAGTGCTGGGAGGATCCTATGAAAATCCTCACTTGTAAAATTATATTTGTAGAAAGTTAAACTGGTCCGTTCATTTACCGAAACGGCAGGCTGGCGAGTGATCAGGAAAAGAAAAAAGAGGTGTTTAATACCAGTATTTTGTTAGCGAAATACTGATACCTTTTCTAATTATTTGAACTCTTTTCTTTAAAAAAACATGGTAGATACCATTTTTCTTACTGTGTTTTTCTCTGATCCTTTGCACCCTGAATGCATGCAAGGAATCAAAAAGTACTATTTAATGTAACTCATAAAGCTGCCCGACGAAACAGTTCAAACCTCGCACATCGTCTTTGTTCCTCTTAGGCCTAATGAGATCACCATGTTTGAGCTGTAGGCGGGCCATACTGAAAACCGTTTTGATGGAACATGTTCATCACAATTTTGCCGAAGTTGTTAAATTGCGAGACTGCACGCAGCAGCTTCGTTTCTTGATCAACCAAATACTTTTAATTGAAGAATGTCAAGATAAAATTGTAATTTGTACTTTAAAATAATGTGAATTAATTTTTTCTGCTGAGAATTTCATAATAAGAATTTACAAATGGGTCAAACTGTTATTCTTAATATCAGAAGTAAAGCCGGAAATTCTTCGTTTTGAATTTTCGGCATGAATTTAGAATTTTGCAATAATGTTGGACGATTATCGTCAATCCTGACATTAATCTCTTTTTGATATGATATTTTGAGATTGGATGTGGCCTCTTTATACAGGGTGTCCCTAAACTCATGGTACATACGCTAGGGGGTGATAGAACACATCAAGACGAGTAATAGTAAATAGGAAACCAAGGGTCTCAAACAGTTTCCAAAGTAGATAGCCGCCATTAAAGTTTAAGTTCCAATATTTCAAATAGAGCAATTCCATCTCAGCTCAGGCAGGGCATGTCAAATCACCATCACGGATTTTTTTCAAAAAAATTCAGTAGTTAGAACTAAGTGATTTATAAAATTTCCTAAAAGGATTTTTCCCTAAAAAATTTATTTCTCTGATTACAGCACTTTAAAGTTCATGATAAAATTGGCAGTTTTCAGAAAAACTGAAAAACGCTTCATTTTGAAATGAACACAATACCAAACTTATTCAACATATTCAGTCAATTTATTTTTTATAAACAGTTATTAAACTGAATTTTACTTTGGCATAGTTTTAAAAAATATAGTGACATTTTTACTTAATTAAAAAAATTTGATTTCAAGTACAAAAAATATAATTATTAGTGAATTTAAGATTTTTTTTTAGAATGAAAAAAAATATTTTAAAGCTAAACATTGATGGCAATCCAAAGACCTTTAATGGGAGTTTTACAGCAAATTTTATTTTAACTCTAAGGTGCTTACAACTTTTGTAATTCAATTTTAAATTTTGCAAAATTTTGTAAAATCACTACTTTTGAAATGCAATTTCTCAAAAACACCATTTTTTAAAAATCTGATAATATGCTCAATTCATACCTTATTAGTCTCTAATAAATACCTTACAAGCAAATCGTGTGTTTTTGCTTAGAAAATTTTATATGATTTTTTGAAAATAACATGTTGTGTGTATTTTTCAACAGACCACAAAAGCAAGCTCTTCCTTATTTAACCGAACTTGTAATGTAATTAATATTTCAAACTAAAAAATACATCACTAGTACATAATTATTACTGTTAAATTATAGCTAATCATTTGCTTAAATTTAAAATTGCGTAAAATACAGTCAATAATAAAATTAGTATTGATCATATGTCATTTGATTCCATACTCATAAATGTGCTAAATTCATCTACAGTGTGTTAAATATTTTGTTATATAGTATGGATATAATATATTAAAATGCAAATACATACATTACAACTGAATTAGATTTTTTTTTTTTTTTCAAGTTTAGTTTTTTTCCAATTAGTTTTTTTTTTCCTCAGAAAACCAGAAGATCAAGCTTTTTCTTATTTCTCTGTATTTATAATAATATTTTTTAATGAAAAAATAATAATATGCACATTATTATGGCAGATAAATATAAGCTAATCTTTAAAAATTCCTATTCATAAAATTAAATAAGCCAAACCCCTTAAAAAAAAATCTGCGCTTGTGATGCATTTTGACTTTGCTGAAAATTACTCACTAATACTGCCAAATGAAGTACAAAGCTACCACTGGCAGAATACTCAGATATCGTTAGTTACCTGCACAGCATACTTTAGAGAAGAAATAAAGAGTTTTATCATAGTTTCTGATGATTAACTCATGATACAGCTCATGCTGTTTGTGACATAGAAAAGGTAAAAAAAGAATTATATAAGTTGTACCAATTACAAACACTCGAATCACCTGTGTATATACCAGATGGAGCTGGAGCACATTTTAAAAACAAGTATCAGTTTTATGAATTGCACAAAAATAAAATTGTACTGAAGTAGAGGATATTTTCAGGTACTGGCCATGTTAAAAGTGCATGTGATGCTATTGGGGACTGAGACAGGCACTATGCAACAAAATTTAATCTCCAAAAGGAGCCAATAAAAGCTATCCAAAAATCTGTCTCATTTGTTGCTGAACTATCTTCTCTGCTAAAAAATAACATTCTAGTCCATCCAGACAGAAATATTATCCAATCCTATCGAACTAATAATGAGAAAGAATATGCTAATGCAAAATCTATTGTTGGTATTAGATATAAACATTATAGGGTGATTGTAAATAATGAAAATTATATGGAACGAGCAAGTAAAAATGAATTGACAAAAGTTGAAACCTTCAGCCAAATGAAAAGACAATATTCAATACATAGTTTCCAAATCGGTGATTTCATTGAATGCATTTATGAAAATAATTGGTGGATAGGACAAATCAATGGTATATCAATCACAAGAACTAAATGACATTAAAGTATCATTCATGTACCCAACATGGTCCATAGATAAAGCATTCCAGTGGCCAAAAGAATCTGGAAAGAAAAAATATGAATGTGCATTACCATTGGAAAATGTGCTTAAAGAGAAAAACCAGTTACAATAGGACAATCTGAGAGACTTCATACCTTCAACGATAAGGAGTTGAAGTTAATTTAAGAAACCTTCACTACCTAATTCTTCTGTTATGTATGTATTTGCACATTAATATATTATATCCATACTATATAACAAAATTTTTACACAGTGTAGATGGATTTAACACATTCATGAGTATGGAATGAAATGACATATGATCAATACTAATTTTATTATTGGCTGTATTTTACGCAATTTTAAATTTAAGCAAATGATTAGCTATAATTTAACAGTAATAATTATGTACTAGTGATGTATTTTTTAGTTTGAAATATTAATTACATTACAAGTTCGATTAAATAAGGAAGAGCTTGACTTTGTGGTCTGTTGAAAAATACACACAACATATTATTTTCAAAAAATCATATAAAATTTTCTAAGCAAAAACACACGATTTGCTTGTAAGGTATTTATTAGAGACTAATAAGGTATGAATTGAGCATATTATCAGATTTTTAAAAAATGGTGTTTTTGAGAAATTGCATTTCAAAAGTAGTGATTTTACAAAATTTTGCAAAATTTAAAATTGAATTACAAAAGTTGTAAGCACCTTAGAGTTAAAATAAAATTTGCTGTAAAACTCCCATTAAAGGTCTTTAGATTGCCATCAATGTTTAGCTTTAAAATATTTTTTTTCATTCTGAAAAAAAAATCTTAAATTCACTAATAATTATATTTTTTATACTTAAAATCTAATTTTTTTAATTAAGTAAAAATGTCACTATATTTTTTAAAACTATGCCAAAGTAAAATTCAGTTTAATAACTGTTTA
Organism: Maratus speculifer; assembly: GCA_964019185.1. Taxonomy (NCBI): domain Eukaryota; kingdom Metazoa; phylum Arthropoda; class Arachnida; order Araneae; family Salticidae; genus Maratus; species Maratus speculifer. Next base: position 324,979,000 of record OZ025290.1, read on the forward strand.
TAAAAAATAAATTGACTGAATATGTTGAATATGTTTGGTATTGTGTTCATTTCAAAATGAAGCGTTTTTCAGTTTTTCTGAAAACTGCCAATTTTATCATGAACTTTAAAGTGCTGTAACCAGAGAAAAAAATTTTTTAGGGAAAAATCCTTTTAGGAAATTTTATAAATCACTTAGTTCTAACTACTGAATTTTTTTGAAAAAAATCTGTGATGGTGACTTGACGCATATCAGTACTGTCTGCCTGAATTGAGATGGAATAGCTCAATAAACATAAAAAACGGAAAAATTGGTCGATTGGTTTGCGGTTTTTCACTAAAACTATTCTTTATGCCGGTATTTTCTTAAGAATAAATTATAAAGATAAATTTCGAAAAATGCCGATAGAGGGCGATTTAGACTTTGGAGTAACGAACAACTATTTTTTGCCGTTATTTTTTGCATCTCATTAAATGGTTTCATAAGCTTAGACTTAAACTTAAATTTTGAACTCAAAATCTGAATTTTTGGGAGTGGTTAAGTAGCACAAACTGATTTGTGATCAGAGGGTTCAAATTTCAAATGATTATAAAAAATGGAAAAATTGATCGATTCATTTGCAGTTTTCGCTAAAATTACACTTTAAATCAGTAATTTCTTGAAAATAAATTTTAAAGATAAATTTCGCAAAATGCCAATAGAGGGCGCTTTAGACTTTGGAGTAGCATACAACTATTTTTAACCGATATTTTTTAAATCTCATTAAGTGCTTTCAAATGCTTAGACTTAAATTTTGAGCTCAAATTCTGAATCGTTGGGACTGTTAAAGTAGCGCAAAATTGAACTGTGTTCGAGTGGGGGGGGGGTAAATTTTAACTCCTGAACACACTTCTGTTTGCGCTTCTTAACCCTTCCAAAAGATTCAGAATTTGAGTTCAAAATTTAAGTTTAAATCTAAGATTTCGAAAACATTTAATTAGATACAAAAAATAACGGTTAAAATTAGTTGTTGGTTACTCTGCAGTTTAATGCGCTCTCTAACGGAATTTTTTGAAATGTATCTTTAAAAGTTATTTTCAAGAAGATACTGACTTAAAGAATAGTTTTATACTAAACCGCAAATGAATCGAACAAGTTTTCCGTTTTTTATAATCATTTGAAATTTGAACTCTGTGAACACCGATCAGTTTGTGCTACTTAACCACTTCTAACTATTCAGGTTTTGAGCTCAAAATTTAAGTTTAAGTCTAAGCTTACGAAAACATTTAATGGGATGCAAAAAATAATGTCATAAATTAGTCTTTCGTTACTCCAAAGTCTAAAGCGCCCTCTATCGGCATTTTTAAAAATTTATCTTTTTAATTTATTTTCAATAAAATACCGACATAAAGAATAGTTTTAATGGAAACCGAAAATCAATCGACCAATTTTTCCGTTTTTTATATTCATTTGAAATTTGAACCTTCTGAACACAGTTCAGTTTGTTCTTTTTAATCACTCCCAACTATTCAGATTTTGAGCTCAAAATTTAAGTTTAAGTCTAAGCTTACGAAACCATTTAATGAGATGCAAAAAATAACGGCAAAAAATAGTTGTTCGTTACTCCAAAGAATGAAGCGCCCTCTATCGGCATTTTTCGAAATTTATCTTTATAATTTATTTTCAAGAAAATGCCGACATAAAAAATAGTTTTAGTGAAAACCGCAAATCAATCGATAGATTTTTCCGTTTTTTATATTTATTTTAAATTTTGGACCCTAAACTTTAATGGCGGCTATATCCTTTGGTAACCGTTTGGGACCCTTGGTTTCCTATTTACCATTACTCGTCTTCATGTGTTCTATCACCCCCTAGCGTATGTACCATGAGTTTAGGGACACCCTGTATATGTGAGGGTGTTTTACAAAAAAATTTCAATTACAGGCGGATAGATTTTTAAGCTAATTCGTTCCGTTTTACTTACCCATCATACGTAGTATAGGGTAAGTCTTGCAATCGTTTTGAAAATCGAAAAAAAATTTTGACGGATTTACACGTTTTAGAAAGTGGAGATTCCGAAAAACACATTTTTAGAAAAAAAATTGTGCCGTCCGTCTGTCTGCCTGTCTGTCTGTCTGTCTCTAAACGCTCTATCTCCCGAACAAATTGAGATAGAGTCTTGAAATTTTGTATGTAGTTAGTATGTAAGCATAGGACGAACCCTATTTAATATCAGCAATCTCGATTATCCGGAACTATTTTTTTCGGACTCTCCGAAAATTCGTTCTGATGAAAGATATATAAAAATTTTCGAATTTTTTTGTCCTAAGGGATGGACGTAAAAGGCAATAAAATAACACACATTTTGCATATAGAACAAAGTCGATCGGATTATTAGTTGCCGAGATATTTGTAATCATGTTTTCCACATTCTTCGATTTTTCATGACCCTGTATTTCATTCAAATTTCAATTCAGATGTATATTTTAATTGGAAATGAGACGCTTAATCCGACGCAGGTAATTGTTAGTTAATAGAATTATTATTTTTGGAGCTATAAGGATATTTATTTTACGCAGTTCGGTACTACTTGAGTAGTTTGGCGTTTTATATAATTTGTCGAAATTGGTACATCAGCGGTTCTTTAATATAGCATTACTATGTATGTAATATTGTATGTATGTATATAATACAATATTTAAATTTTGTTTATGAATTGCAATGCATTGTATAAATAGTTTCACATGTTTTATTTTCATATACATATCCATGATGGGTAAATATTACGGTGGCCCCCAACGACTAGTTTTAAATCTTTTTAAAAAATTTTTACACACACTTAGAGAACAATTGCAAGAAAACTACACTATGAAATGCATTTTTAAATTTGCGGTGGGAATTGAATATAAAAATGTTTGCTTGTAATTCAAAATATGTGATACAGCAAATCTGAAGGTTATCTTAAGCCCTTTGGGTGCGATTTTTTTCCCTTTTGGGTGCGATTTTTTTATTATTTTTGAAAGCAAAATTTCTATTACTTTGTTAATGTTAATCGCACACATTCAAATAGATTTACTGAAGTTTGAAGATTATGTCATTGCCTTATATTTAACGATAGTAACTTTTCTGTGTACTGATTAATTCATATTTATATGATAATAAGCTAAGGAAAGATTTAAATAATTTTATGGAAAATAATGTATATCAGCAGGATTTGATAAATAATTAAAACTTTCTAATGTATTTTGTGTTCCATCACGCATGTTCTTTTCAGAAAAGTAATCTATACTTTAAACTTAAGGAGTGAAATATATGTATAAAATAAAAGATTCGTCAACGGTTAAAAGAGAATTGGGTAATTTTTTATTATTATTGTTATTAATAAATGACAAATCATGAATGAAGTATTATCATTGTTTTTTCTTTTCATATAAATTTATAAGCCGTGTATCTTCCATTTCATGTTTAAAATATCTTATACGAATATCACTTGATTATGTCCAGCACTCACAAAGATATAGCAGTGTTCCTACAAATAAGAGAATTAGTTAAAAGGCTTTTAGGTCAAATAAATACCAGTATTTTCTTCGAGGAATTCTTGCCTTACAAAGTCCCATGATTACATAACTGGAATTTTTGTATATGAAAATGTCAGTACTTTCCTTGAGACTGTAGGAACCGCACAAAGATATTAGGGAAGTTCATAGAGACGATAATAGAACGGTAATATACATAATTGAAAAGTGCATCCTTAAAACCAAATACAAATTTCGGATTAGTTACAGCCAAATCTTTTTGCAAAACCAGATGCAAGAGGATTCTATCAATGTCCTCGCTTCTAAAAATTTTCGTTCAAGAGAGTTAAAAAGATCTGTTCCATTTACCGAACTTCCAGGGTGACGCGTAAGGAAAAAAAAAGAATCAAAAAGTTCTATGTACCTGTATTTTGTCAAGGAGAAATTATACTTTTTCAACCCTTTTATAATTTTTTAAAACATTTTCTATTAGAAAATACTGGTAGTTACCTTTTTTTTATTGACTGAGTTTTTCTCTCACTACTTGTTACTGTAAACGGTTGTGCGAGTCAATCACAATTTCAAATCAAATTTTTAAGATTCCTTATGAAACAATTGAGCTATCGTCCACCGTGTTTGTTCCTTTTAGGGACTAATGAGGACATTATAATTGACCTATATGAGAGAAGGGGGCTCATACTGCATGATGATGAAACCGTATGATGAAACATATTCAACACCATTTCGTCTAAAGTCTTTCACAAATCGCGAAAATGCACTCAGCAGCTTCGTTTCTTGATGAAATAAACTTTGATAGTTTAACTATAACAAGATCCAATGATAAATTGTAGTTCAAAATCTAGCGAATAATTTTTCTGGTGGGAATTTTAAATCTTAAAACTAAACAAATGATTCAAATATTGTTATTCTTAAGATCTGAAGTAAAATCGCGAATCCTATTTTTGAATTTCCCGTATAATTTAAGGGGACGGTGGACGTTAAAAATTTATTTATTCATTTTTATCATAGCAATATGAAATTTTGTGCATATATATATTTCACCGAAAGCATATAGAATACATTCAAAAAATTTCCAACCTTATTTAAATTTGTAATTTTTTTACAAAAATTTAAATTTTTAAACGAAATTTTAAAATGCTCCTCGTGTCTTAATTTTTGAAATATTTTCTTGCTTTTGCATTTTTATCACTTAAAACAATATTATAAACAAATTTGTGTAAGATTTTTTAAATCTCTTGAATAGTTAATATTTTACAGTTTTTTTCTAAATTCCTTATCGATTTTCATCAAAATTTTGCCTTTTAATAAGTAAAAAATAAAATTTGACTATCTTAATGAAGACGAATTTTAAAAAGCTTACACAATTTATTTTTTAATAATACTAGGATACTTGCTTATCAATTTTATAAATATTGATAAAAAATTAAGATCCAAGAAGCAATTCAAAAATCTAAAAACACTGAAAAATTAGTTTTGAGAAAAACAAATTTAAAGTATATAAATAAATTTATCTTTATCATTTACTCCTTAAAACCTTCATAAACGATATTTTAATAAGAAAAAACAGTTTAGGTACTATTATACCCCAGAAATAGACCTTTTTTCTGACAATTTTGCTATACTTGATTTTACTCAAATAAAGGTCCACTGTCCCCTTAAAGAAAAGTAATGTTGAATTGTCGTCAATCCTGACGTTCATCAGTTTTTAACATCAGGCTTGGCCTTTGATTTACTCCTCTGTATACGTGAGAATATCGCAAAGTTTCGATTATGGACTAATATTTTGAATGCCACTTTGCACCCGTTAATAAAAACAAAAAAAGTAATTTCATATATTTTGAGAGCATTTTCAAGAAAAATGTACCACTAATTGATATTTTTTTAAAATAATGATGCAAATAGATTATAAAAATATTCACCTATGCTTGAAACTTTGTTTTCCCCCACATGTACGTTTATCTTAAATGGAAATTTGATGGCGTAAAACGTGCTTTTAATGCAGTCGAGACTCTATATAACGAAATCCATCATTCCAGCAAAAAATTCGTTATATAGAGAAATTCGATGTATGGAGAATGATGTTAAAAATCGTATTTAGTATGTTAATTTTTAAAAAATGTTATTTTTGATCCTTCTAATTAAAGAATTTGAAATGTTGAAGAAGTAAAATCGCGAATCTTCTTTTTGAATTTCCGGTATAATTTAAAGAAAAATAATGTTGAATTGTCGAAATGTAATGTTGAAAGTAAATATTAACCTAACATTTTATTTTTTAATTATTTAATCTGTTTCAAAAAAGAGAACAAAACATTTTTTGAAAGCTTAATGAAAATCAAATAAGGAAGACTTGCATTAATTTCGGGCGAAGGTATTTGTAATGTTTTATTGTTTTGATTTTAAAATTGTTGTATTCTCTCTCTCTTTCTCTCTCTCTCTCTCTCTCAAAAAAAAAAAACTCAAATTTTAGCAAGAAATGAAAAATTGTAGTTAACATTTTCGTGCATTTGAAGGCCTCTCATTGATTCCTCTGTTATATGTGTATCAATCCAATTGACTCTGTTTTGAGAAGGATGTGGAAGGGTGTGTGAGAGGTAGGATGAATTCGTTTAAAAACTCAGCACTGCACGATAAATCAAAAATACGTGGTGGAAAATTGATTCCATATGATTTCAAAGCCTTTTTAAAACTGAATAAATTAAGACAAGTTTATAAAAAAATCGTTATATCGTCGGTACCATGTCAAACTATTCAATGTGAAAATAGTGGATTACTTTTTTAAAATTAACATTTCATAATTGACACCAATTTTTTGAAACAGTAAATTTCACCTTTTTAAAATTATTTAATGAAATTGTTTTTTAGAAAGAAAACAGAGAATTTTGCCATTTCAAAAAATTGGTGCCAATCAAGAAATCTGAATTTTAATAAGCTAACCCACTATTTTTACATTGGATAGTTTAACATGGTACCGACGATATGGAGATAGATATTTCGCTATATAGAGACTGTTTTTACTGTAACCATGAGAAACGTGGACCGTTCCTACTAAAAATTGGTTATATAGAGAAATTCGATGTATGGAGTTTCGTTATAGAGAGACTCCACTGTATTTACTTTACAGGAAAACTGAAATTTATTTAAAACATAACAGCAATAATGAAGATTACCTTAAATAATTTTGGTCCGATTGTTTTTTTTTTTCCTTTTTGAGAGCAAAGTCACTTTTACTTTAACATTGATAATAGCTGCATTTAAATAGATTTTTTAAAGCTTAAAGATTATGTTATTGTCTGATATTAAACGATAGTAATTACTTTGGGGTTTTTTCACTTCATACTTATATGATAACAGGCGAAGGAAGAATTTTGGGAAACATTTGATAAACAACACATTTCAACGGTATTTGAGGGGGTATTACAACTTTCTAATGTTTTTTGTGTTTTATCACACACATTTTGTCCAGAAAAGTAACCCATATTATAAATTTAAAGTGTAAAATTTACGTATAAAATAAAAGAATCGCCAACGCTGTAAAGAAAATTAAGTAAATATTTATGGTTATTGTTACCACTAAATGTGAAAACAAAAATGAAGTCATAATAATAAAGCCATAACTGTATACTATTATTTCTAAATGTGGAAATTAACTCAGTAATTGTTTACACAAATTAATACACGAAGAAAAGACATTTACTATTAATGGTACACCAGAATCGAAAATGTATAGAGGTCAAAAGACATTAAATAATAATAAAAAAATGAATATTTTAATAACATGCATAAAAAACTCATATAAATATCGAATAATCATTTCTGTTATAATCATTTCCGTTATGTTAACTTATAGACTGTGAGTATTACTGAAGTTCTCTATGAAGAATTCAATTTGTTCGAAAGTTTATTTTTTAATATTTTACTCAACTCAAAATTAAATATGCATCTCTCACTTTAAACAGTTTATTCTGATGAGTAAACTCAACTCATGTTCTTTCGAACATTAATAATTTCACAAAACACAACTCCAATAAAAACTGTAACATTTTTTTCACACAACTCCTAAAAAACATTCTAATCAAACTCAAAACAAAAAGAATATTGTTTCACACAGCTTAGGTAAAAGCAGAAGAATTAAACAGATAAATTCATTTATCACAAAAAATCGTTTGCACAGAAAACTTTTTACATTTTGAAATAATTAGGTACATCTTGGTTGCTAGGTGACAAAGTCAGTAGAAAATTAAATAGCATTTTATCAAACATACCGCCCCTCTTGAAACCTCCGAGGGGGGTTTCAAACTAAAACACTGCAATTACAACCATTGTAAAAAATATAAATAACAATACAATTAAACACAATATAAATGAGTCACAGTTAAGTGAAATTTAAGCAAATATTTAAAAAATTTTACATAATACATAATAAATAAATAAAGAAATTTTACAATAATGAGCATTTTATCATTACCAAAAAATACTTCTACAATTCTCCCTAATAACCATTTAGACACTGGAAGATCATCTTCCTTTATTACAACCATATCTCCTATTTTGAGGTTGTTTTTTGATATCATCCACTTATGCCTTTGCTGCAATGTACTTAAATAACTATTTTTCCACTTTTTCCAGATGGTCTGAACCATTTTAGTGGTCTTTTGCCATAAGTTTAGTCTATTATCTTCAATATTACTCAGGTCAGATTCAGCAATGGCATTAAGTGGGCGACCAATAAGAAAATGTCCCGGGGTCAAGACCTCCAAGTCATCAATATCTGTACTCAAGGGAGTAAGCGGGCGCGAATTTAAGATACCTTCAATTTGGACAATTATAGTTAACATTTCTTCATAAGTTAATTTAGAGTTGCCCACAACACGTTTAAAGTGATACTTGAAGGACTTGACTCCCGATTCCCATAAACCTCCAAAATTTGGAGCTTTAGGGGGAACAAATTCCAAAGCAATACCTTCAGATATCAAGTAATTAGTAAGGTTCTGGTCTGGTTTGTTTACCAATTCATGCAACCTTTTAAGCTCTACATTAGTCTTCACAAAATTGCCTGCATTATCACTGAAAATTTTTCGAGGTTTGCCTCGTCTGGCAAAAAACCTCTTTAATGTTGCAATAAAAGCCTCAGATGTTAAATCATTGACTAATTCCAAATGCACTGCCTTTGTTACCATACAAATAAAAATACAAACATAAACTTTATGATAAATACCTTTACGTTGACCTCTATATCTAATCAAAAATGGACCACAGAAATCAGTTCCTGTGCAATTAAAAACAAAGTCTACATTTATTCTTTCTTTTGGGAGCTCGCCCATAATTTGCTCTAATAATTTAGGTTTGGCCCTAAAGCATGTAATACATTTATGTACAATTTTTCTACAAATAGCCCTACCGTTTAAAGGCCAAAATTCTCTTCGAACACAATAAAGTAAATTTTGTGGTCCTATATGTAGATATTTTTTGTGATAAAACTCGATAATTAATTCTGTTAATTTGTGTTTAGAGGGCAGTACAATTGGGTGTTTTTGGGCATAATTTACCGTGCTATTTTGGAGACGACCTCCAACTCTGATTAAATTATTTTTATCCAAGAAAGGATTTAATGAAAGTAATCTACTATTTTTTGGTAACTCCTTACCCTTAGATAACAATGTGAATTCAGAACTGAACTCTTTTTCTTGAACAGATTTTATGATAAACTGCTCAGCTTTCTTCAATTCATCAGATGTTAACTTACCTAAATACCTTTCTTTTGGCTTTTTGACATTCTGAATGAACCTGAAAACATAGCTAAGAATTCTTATTAATTTAGCATAATTATTACTCAATTGCAAAAAATAATCAATAAAAGATGAACAGTCTGATATTAAAAGTGAAGTCTCTGAAAAAGTCTTTTTAAGTTCACTTCTGTATAGATCATTATCATTTTGCTCAAGCTCGACAGTATTTAAAGAAGGTTCAATTTGTTGTGTTAGGAATAGTGGACCCTTCCACCATAAGTTACTCTGGAGAAGTTTGTCTGGATCTACACCTCGTGACACAAGATCAGCAGGATTATCAGAAGAAGCCACATGTCCCCAATGACTGATATCAGAAAGATTCTGAATCGTAGCCACACGTGATGACACAAAGGTTTTTAAGTCACACGGCTGGTTTCGAATCCAACATAATACAATAGTACTATCTGAATAATAATAAACAGATTCTTTAGGAACTTTTAAGGTTTTGGCAACCTTATTCATCAATTTGGCTAATAAAACTGCACCACAGAGCTCCAAGCGAGGAATAGTGATTGTTTTGATTGGTGCAACTCGACTTTTACTGCAAAGCAACTGAGAAATTTGCTCTCCTGAAGAATTTGAAGACACAGCATACAATGCCACACCGTAGGCTTTCTCCGAAACATCTGAAAAGCCACAAATTTTAATTTGCACTGGATTATTTGTAAAAATGTATCTAACAGCACTTATATTATTGATGGCTCTTAATGATTCTAAAAACTGCAACCAATCATCAAGCTCAGCTGTAGGGAGATTTTCATCCCAATCAATTTGCAGTCTCCACAGTCTTTGTAGGAAAATTTTTGCTTTCGTCACAACTGGTCCAAGTAGACCCAAGGGGTCGAAAATGCGAGCAATATTTGATAGCACACTTCTTTTAGTTACCTTGGTTTGCTCACTGAATGATACACTAAAAGTAAAAGTATCATCATTGGAATTCCAGCAAAGTCCTAGTGCCTTAGTTTCACTCATATTTTCAAAAGTGTAATTCTCATTTTTAAAGGCTGGCTCCATTAATTCTGGATGATTACTAAACCATTTATATAAGTTCATGCCACACGTATTTAATAGTTGAATAAGCTCAATTTGCAGTCTCTTAGCCGATTTTAGGTCAGCTGCTCCAGTCAGGACATCGTCCATGTAAAAGTCTGATTGTACCACACCAGAGGCATACGGAAATTGAGATTCACCATCTATACCAAGCTGTTTAAGGCAGCGCATGGCTAAATAAGGGGCACTAGTTGTGCCATATGTGACTGTACATAGTCTGTAATATTTCATCTCACCATTTACAGAATCTTTCCAAACTATGCGCTGTAAATCACGTTGACTTTTATCGATAAGTATCATGCGATACATCATTTTTACATCTGCTGTAAATGCATAGCGGTGTGTACGAAATCTAATTATTATGCTAAACAAATCATCTTGAATGACACCTCCATTCAGATGTATGGAATTTAGGGATTCTCCGGATGAAGTTGCATGTGAACCATTAAAGACAACTCTCAATTTTGTAGAACTTTTATCTGGGCGATAAACAGCATGATGAGGTAGATAATTCGCATGTATTGGCTCATCTGTTTTCTCTACTTCCTCCATATGGCCTAACTCTCTATACTCTGCCATAAATGCGCAATATAACTCTAAAAGATTTGGATTTTTGACTAGCCTATTCCAAAGTGAATTTAATCTATTTTCCGCAAATTGTTTTGATTCTCCCAAAGAACTAGGATCTTTTTTCAACGGCATTTGTACTATGAATTTGCCCGTTATATCTCTCTGATGTGTGTTTATAAAGTGGGTATCGCATGCTAATTCTTCTGTATTTCTCAATGGTGTACTTTCTTCTACTCTTTCAATTTCCCAAAATTTTTTCATTTCGAAATTTAAATCTGTTTCAGTAATTAACCCACAATGTATTTGTTCCTGCTCGTTACAATCGTAAACACTCCCACTTACTATGCAACCGAACACCGTATTTTGCAGTATTAATTTAGAATTTGGTAACTTCATACGACCCACCTTTATCAATTCTAGAAATACTTCAGCTCCTAGCAAAAGATCTATTTTCCCTGGTCTATTAAATTCAGGATCAGCAAGAATAATAGACTCTGGAATTCCTAGCTCTGAAATATTAATATATTTCGAGGGCATAATTTGCGAAATCTTTGGTATGATAAGGAAATCTAACTCTCGGCTATAATCTCCCGAATTATTACTGATCAAGGCAGTAGTTTTATTTTTTACCGCTACAGAGGATCCACTTAAACACGATACCGAAATATTACTTTTTTCTTTTCGAATTCCTAATCTTTCAACTAACTGCAATGTTAAAAAATTGCTCATTGAACCATTGTCCAATAAAGCACGCACCGGAACTTTATTTCCGAATTTATCTCTCATATAAACAATAGCAGTGGAAAGAAGAACTGTTTTAACATTATTCGATCTCACATTTGAAGTACCAGTGAAATTTTGAATTTGGTTATTTAACTCAAATGGTATGGCGTCAGCATTTAACGTTGATTTACTTTCATTCGTCGACAATGCATTTGGCACTTCCTTATCACTATAATTTTTTGTGTTTCCCACCGCATTGGAATTTCTCTCACGCCTATCAAAACAAAGAAGTACATTGTGACGTTTATAGCATTTTGAACACGAGAATTTTGAGTTACATTTTTTGACGCAGTGGAATTCTGAAAGACAGTTAAAGCACATATTGTTTTTTTTCACAAAATCTACTCTTTCCTGTACATTAAATTTTTGAAATTTGGGACATTTAAAAACACTGTGATTTTCCTGGTTACATACAACACATTTGCGCATATTTTTCTCATTTAAACTCGCAACCATGGATGTTACCTTTGAAAAGCTATGCTTTGTTTGGCTTTCGTTTTGAAAATTTCGCTTTGTATTTACTTGTTTGGACGCACTTAGTGTACGCGCGTGGTCTCTCAAGAATTCTAGCAATTCAGTTAAACTCGGTAAATTATCCCGCTTAAGATGTCTTTCCCACCACATTTTTGTATTTATATCTAATTTTTGAGCCAAAATATAAGCAAACATAGTAGTAGAAAACCCCTCAACTTTTTGTTCTAAAATCTCTAACGACCTAATACATTCATTTGTTATATCTATTAGATTTAATAATGCTGCTGGGGACTCATTCTGAATAACAGGAATATTTAAAAAACGTTTTAAATGCGCGTAAACTTGTTCTCTCGAATTTGAAAACCGTTCTTCCAAAAGCGACCATGCAACTTCATAATTAGAATCCACGATTGAAATAGACTGGATTATACGAAAGGCATCTCCTCTCAATGAAGACTTCAAATATTGTAATTTCATTGCCCCTGACAAATTAGAATTTTCATGAACAGTAGCCTTAAATATATCCTTAAAGGATAGCCACTCATGCAAATTACCCGTAAATACAGGAAGAGTTAACTTTGGCAATTTAATGTTATTATCAGCCTTTGTGGCGTTTTCTAAATTAACAGTTTGCACTTTCATTTTTGATAACTTTTTTGTAAGTTCAAATTCCATTATTTCTAAAATTTCATTAATTTCTTCGTTTTCCTTAATAAAATCCTCAATTTCATCTTCTTTACTTATCTTATAAATAGACTCAAATAACTCAGAAAAGTTTTTCTCTAATTTATTCCGTTTCTCCTTTATGAGAATTAATTCATTTAATTCTAGCTCAGTATTCGATAATTTTTCTTTTAATTTTGTCAAGTTTGTTTTGAAAATTTTCTTTTTTGCTTTTAATTCTTTCATACTCATTTTTAATGAATAAAAATTAAATGGGTGCACTTACCCCTCTTGGCTCTTTAAAAGATGAGTTCTAACATCGAAGAAATAGCAAAACAGCACAAAATATTCACCAATTATCCTTCAGTCATTGACGTAGAATAACAACTCGCTGATTTTTCTCCGTGTAAGACGGACCATATGAAGTTTTCAATTTGTTCGAAAGTTTATTTTTTAATATTTTACTCAACTCAAAATTAAATACGCATCTCTCACTTTAAACAGTTTATTCTGATGAGTAAACTCAACTCATGTTCTTTCGAACATTAATAATTTTTACAAAACACAACTCCAATAAAAACTGTAACATTTTTTCACACAACTCCTAAAAAACATTCTAATCAAACTCAAAACAAAAAGAATATTGTTTCACACAGCTTAGGTAAAAGCAGAAGAATTAAACAGATAAATTCATTTATCACAAAAAATCGTTTGCACAGAAAACTTTTTACATTTTGAAATAATTAGGTACATCTTGGTTGCTAGGTGACAAAGTCAGTAGAAAATTAAATAGCATTTTATCAAACACTCTAGACGCTGAAACATTAACACTACCGTGAGCCGACATTTTGAAGTCTATCAAATGAATATGTCTGAATTCTTATGTATGTGAAATAAGTTTTAAAGATTCTAAGACAACAACATTAAATAATAAAGTTTATCTCTATTAATTTTAAAATTTTGGTTTGAAATATTTTTTAAAGAACTTTACTCAAATTTCCATTAGTCATAGTATTAAAACGTGTTTTCTCGGATTTGGAGTTTTTGCGCACTGGCACATTAAAATATAAAAGAAACTATATGTCTCCTCATCTATCTATATTATAAAGGCCAAACGCTGGTGTGCGTAATGCACACGTCATTTTGCCATTGATAACACTTTCAAATTTTATATGATATTTCGGTTTTGCAATTTTTGCTACAATAAATTTTAAAACTTCTAAACATCGCAATATTTCAACTTTTACAACGTCGTATTGGAAAAAAATATATACTTTTAAATGTAATTGGTTCGAAAGCTGTATCTAGGTCTGTTTTTTAGTTACTAATTTTTTTTTTTTTTTTTTTTTTTTTTTGCAGTCTTTTATACAATTTTTGTAATTGTGGCAAGAGACGTAATCCATTTCTATTAAAAATAAAGGGAAAAACAGATTAATGAAAAACAGATTACTTATGTTTGTATTTCTATATTTTCATAAAAAGCGAAAAAAAATTAAATTAAAATACGCGCTATGCCAATAATTTTTATTCTTGATATAGTTATAAAAACCGGTGAATTTTGGTCTTATTTCGTTTTTATTTATCAATTAGAGGATTTTTAGTTTATAAAAAACTTACTAAAATCTCGATACAACACTTTCTTTTTACACTCTGACGTCACAGGAATATTGTCTATCATATTTATTGCATGCAGATTATTTCAGAAAATTTCATTCAGACTTAAAAGATTATAAATAGTTTAGTATCTGTTTACAGCAAATAGTAATCGAGACTACAAGTTTTGAACTAAAATAATTTTGAAATGATCAAATTAAAATATGATATATTTTATTTATTCATTTATTTATTTTAATATGGATATGAGAGTTGCATATGTTAATTTTGAGATTGTAAAAATAATGTATGGGTGGATTTCACTGGGGCCAAAATTGTATGATTGAGTCAAAATAGAATACATTTTGCTATATTTTATTTTAGAATACCAGTCATAAGAGCCTTAATTGATAACATTATCAGAATAAAAGATCTCATTATATTTTAATGTTAACATATGCCATTAAAGTTCAAATTCAACAATTTCTACAGCTGAGTTTCATACAAATAGCATTTTGTTTACTTTAAGTCGAATATCATTTGGTGCACAGTATAAGGGGAATTTTTAATTTATCTAATTTGAAGGGTTTTTTTTTATAAATCAAGGAACATTTTCCTTCTTAAATAATTTCTTTCGTCGAAATTCGACGGGTTCTACCTTGTATTTATAATTGCATCTTTTAATTCTTTGAAGTTTGACGTTAAAAGGCTAAAAATGCATCAAACTTTTGGAGTAAAAATTTGATTTTATAATGAGCGTGAATATAAAAATGATTTAATTATGAATAGGAAACTTTTACGTTTTTTTATGGTATCAAAAACTATTGTTATGTGTCTTTTAAAGATGCATGTTCGCATCCATGGTCTCAAAGGTATTATCATTTATTGTTTTCCGCTATTAACATTTTTTTCTCTATTCATATAAAATTATAAGTAGTATGTTTGAAATTTTGTGTTTAAAATATGTCATACAAATATCACTCGATTATGTCCACCACTCACGAAGGTATACTAGCGTTCCTGCAAATCAAAAAATAAGTTGAAACGCTTTTAGATCAAATAAATACCACAATTTACTTAGAGAAAAACACGCCTTTTAAATTCATTTATATAAAATGAATTTTTGTATAAGAAAATACTGGTATTTCCCATGAAACTGTATAAACCTTATAAGTATAATAGGGAGATTTATAGAGACGATAATAGAACGATAATAGTGAGAAATGAAATGTGCATGTATAAAACTAAAAATTTTCGGATAAATAATGTTAGTTCAATCTGCAATACCAGTGGCAGGAAGTTCCTATCAATGTCCTCACTTCTGAAAGTTTATTTTTATAGTATTAAACAGATTTGTTTTATTTATCGAAATGCCAGATTGGCGAGTGGAAAAAGCACAGTCAAAAGGGACGTGAAATACCAGTATTTTATTAAATAGAAATATTCCTTATTTAATCATTTTATATTATTTGAAGTGTTTTGTATAAGAGAATACTAGTAGTTACCTCCTTTTTTTATTGTGTGTTTTATCCCTACCTCTTGTTTCCATGAATGCATGCGTCGAGTAAAAAGGCTGTGTTTTTAAGCAACTTTTAAAGCTCATAGGAACTTTATGTACATATTTTCTCTGAATATTATGTTAAATGTTGTTTTACTCTGATTGTTACATTATTTTGCTTAACTTCAAGGTTTATGCGATTTTTTTCTTTGTTTTTTTTTAACACAACTTATGTCTATCTATCCCTTAATATATATTTATATTTTAAGTATGGTGTGTTTAAATGAATAGATAATTACACTGTATTTAAAGCTGTAGGAAAAGCTTTATACTTTTATAAAAACTAATTGAAATATAACAAAGAAGACATTATAAAAAATGTGAAAAAAAACTAAAACGTTACATTTCTTTTTAATCCAATGTTCCGATTATTATTAAATTAAATGTATTAAATTGAATGTAATGAATTAAATAATTATTATTCCATTAATTAATTTTCCAGTACGTCCCAAAGTGAGCACACTCTCTCATATTAAGCATGTGTAATCAGAAAATTATACTGTTTGTTTATAGGAATATATATTTTTTAAATCATACCAATAAGTAATATTTTGATCCTTACACTCTACAAAAATAATAATTCTACAAATTTAAAAGTAGTTCAAAATGCATTGCATTATTTATATCTTGTAGGAACAAAAGACTAAAGGCACCTTGTTTGTTATAAAATCTTGCCGTAAAAATTGTGATTAACACTATGAAATAAAATACATAATACAATGCAGCAGTCAAAGGGACGCTACAAATTATAATAATCTTAAAATCTTTAATTATAGATATGATACTTTAACTCCTTACCTCAAAGTTAAAATCTGCAGCAGAAGATTATTCAAGTTGTGTTGTTTTTTGTGAGGTCGATTATCAGCACGGCGAATATAGGCCCAAGTAGAATGTCCTCCATGAGGTTTTTTCTAAAAGAATCTAACATTTTTTTAACGCAAGGATAACCAAGGTTCGAAAGAGACATCGTATAACTCTGAATGATGAGGCCAACGAGCATGTGTTTTTCCAGCGCATTCTGTCTACTAGTTTCTAGATTAGTATCTTCCTGTCTCCAGTGGGGCGAAGACTGCTTGAAGAACAGATTGATGGAAAATTTAAGGTTCTCATTACGTGGTAAAACTCCATATTTACAAGCATTAACCAATGGAAATCTTGACAATGTTACTGCTAAAGAGATGCGTATTATCGGTTCAAAGTAATTACTACTGCAGTATTTATAGCAACTAAACAATCACAGATAAATACTTATCATATCATTAATTTAAAATAAAATCGAAACTGATTAACTCTAATTCAGTCGCAGTTTTTGACGTTTGAAGAGATGAAAGAATAATGCTTTTTTTAAAAAAAATTATTATTCAAGAACATATATTAGAATTTTGAATTTCACGATTGCCCACCAAAAGTTGAAAACTCGCTCGTTTAAAAAGTATTTTCATAAAGGACTACTTAGACATGGCTGCAGTTCTTTCACGAGTCCTTGTATTTATATATACTGGGAGTCCGATGTCTTAATCTATAGAATTTTGCATAACTCATTTTACCGTAAAAATGTGCTAAGATATAATTTTATATTTATATTTATTAGACAAGATGAAATTAATTAAAGCTACGAAATTTTATTATTATATTTTTATTATTTTTCGTAATTTTGTTGCCGACAGAGCAACAAAAACAGAGCAATAAAAGGAGTATTTTCTTTTTCCCCCAATTATTCCTGAAATCAAGAACCAATTATCTATAAATTAAAATCTCTATTTTTATTTTTTAAAAAGTAATAAATTAAGTCAATAAAAGCAAAAGGTATCATCGACACTGCATTTACATTTTTTTTCTTACACGGGAAATAAAATGTTAAATGACAGAAAAAAGAGGACACATTTAATTAAAAACAAAGCTTTTAATTTTCGCAATCATTATTTATTTTAATTAATAAGATAAACGAAATAAATTCAGTCGTTATTTATTTCTTAAAGTTTTTTGTGCGTTCTCATAAAAGTGTCTTTATTTCAATGATTTTGTTTCTAATTTTGAATCTTTAATTTAGATAAATAGATAAATAAATATTTAATGAAGGAGATATTGAATATTTAAATTTAAATCATATTGTTAGAACATTTAAAAATATTAAAGCTGATTCTTTTTATTTATGTTTCAAGTTGCTGTACAAAGTAATATTAAATATAAAAATCTCAAGCTTTAAATATAATTTCAACTTTTTAAAAAACTTATATTGGTTTATAAACAAACATACTTTATTTGCATGATTAATTAAAATTTTGGTCCGAAATACTGTTCCGATTTCTGAACAGTTCATTTCATGCAGAAAAAAGAAAATATATTTTTTAGAAAAATTACATACACAAAAATATCTTCCACGCCGAAAAATTGAATTAATGTCTTTATTGGAACCTTTTTAAGTTTCTATTAGTTTCTTATAAAATTTGAATGTCAAGAAGAGTTTTTGCGAAGATTGTATATATAATTTTCACATCAGTCGGTTTAATAGTATTTGCACTATTACATACAGGCAGACGGAGAGACGGACAGAAAAGTCTCAAGTTGAGATTGCCGCTGTAGCCCTCCGACGTATTAAAATCCTCGACCACACCAGACCTCGTGGTTGATGTCTTAAACTTATTGGAATCTCTGAAATTGGAACATACACGTGCAGCTTAATCCGTGGGATAGTAACGGTCGTAACGTTAAATAAAAGTTTCAGTTCTTAAAATATCTTTGTTTCTAAGGGAAATTATGTCTATGGCTAAAAAGTAGTTGTTTTATAAAGATTTAGCGTGTGATCTAAACGAAAAAAATTAGGATACTATTCATATGATTGGCAACGGCAGAATGCACGAAAATCTTACAATAACAAAGAAAGAGTATTTCAGAAAATGGATTTAGTAAATTACTTTAAATTAACTTATAAATATTAAACATTGAAGTTTTTGTTTGTACGTTTTTGACGTCCTACATAATTTCAAGTAAATAATTTCTTATTATTTTTTACGTTGTCATAACAGCAGATAATAGAAAATCATACACTGTAAAAATCTGTAAAGTACTAAACTTTTTCTTGGAAACTGAGATTCTCAGAACTTTTGATGTAACGTTAACAGCAAAAATTTATGTAACATAATCGGTTACATAAATTTTTCCTGTTCACGTTACATGAAAACTTCTAGTAAACCCAATCTTCTAGAGAATATTTAATATCTTTAGAGTTTTATCCCTTTCAGCGTAGACCATTGTGGGATGCCAAAGACACTTAAATCACTGGATTTAAGCAATAAATATTTCTTTTCATATTTGGAATACACGGGTAACTGCGTCACTTGATGTAATATATATATATATATATATATATATATATATATATATACATATGTTGTTATATAAACGAAAAGCAAATAGCCTACATTGAAAGTTGTTTAGAAAATTATGCTATATGTTCCAAAATATACTTCACACCTTTCTCACACTTCTTATATGAGTCATTGTAGAGATTATGACTGTGTGTTGTTATTTTTGTTCTTGCATATTTGGAATACACGGGTAACTGCGTCACTTGATGCAATATGTATATATGCATATGTCGTTATATAAGCGAAAAGCAAATAGCCTACATTGAAAGTTGTTTCGAAGCATTTTACAGATGTAAAAAGTAAATTAAAGCAGTCACTGTTTTTTAAATTTAACTAAAATGTACAGAATATAGGGAATTCTAGGAATCGCGGCTTCCTAGAAAAATGTAGTACCCTTTAAAGATATTTTTTACAGTGTACAATATGTTTTTATTTTAAATGCATTGCGCATGGTGAATTGTTTTGTTTACTAAACCAAAAATGACCTTTATTTTACTTCATCATATGTTGTTTCAAAGCATGAGAGTTTATTTCAAAAAAGCTCAACTAAAATAAAAATAATGAATATTTTACAAGTAATTATGATAAAAATTATGCTACATGTTCCAAAATATACTTCACACCTTTCGCGCACTTCTTGCATGAGTCATTGTAGAGTTTATGACTGTGTGTTGTTATTTTTGTTCTTTCCTGGAATTTTCAAATTTAAATTCTGTATTTAACTTGAATGGCAATTTTAGAAATATGAAATTAATATATGGAATGGATATGGTACACGATTTTTTATGATAGAATAGGATACCAGTTTTTAGATTGGAACGAGATATTTTACGATTAATTAAACTAAAATATGATTTTCGCAAGGTAACATAACATGACATAATTTCGTAAATATATCCCCCGGATTTGTTGAGTTAAAACCTATAAGAAACAATCAATAAATTGTACTTTTTCAAATAATCGGTATGATTTTAATGCAATAATTGACTAAAATTAAAATTTTATCATTCACATAAAATTTATCTTGCAGCTAATATTATTTAATAACACAATAAAATTAATATAGATATTATTCGAATTACCAATAATAATAGTAATAAAAGGTATGTACTCTATATTGGAGAAATCTATACTACATTTACTCTAAAATTTAAAAAAAAAATTAATTAAAAAAAATTAATGTAATATTAAATGAAAGAAAAATCATTATTCAAATAAAAAATAAACAACAACAACAACAATAAAAAACCCATTTAGTATGCATATTTTATTATAGAGAATTCTATATTTTACTTACTGTAAAGTTATAGAAAATGACTATAAAAGGAAAACTTTTACACTATGGTATTTATAATATAAAACTTTATTCGTATTCTTTTCTCTTTAAATATTTTTATATACATTCCCGATATCTTCCAAAGTTATTTTCTTCAATGAAGCTTTCTCGTCGCTTCTTATTCTAAAACAGAACATTTTTTTTCATTGATTTATAAAAATATTTTAGCATAACGTATGATTTTCATTTTTTTATGTGTGTAAAAATTTTTAGTGTTAAAAGGCGATAATTTTAATGAAAGTGTTGTCAATTTCCTTTGTATTTTAATTATGATGCCTTCTTTAAAAGAAGAAATATGATATGTAAAAGAATTATTCATTTTTTTAATTTTTTTTATGCTTTTCGTTATTCATATTTTTATAATTTGACAGAGTGATTAAAATATGCACATATTAGTTACTGTACAATATTTGTATTTAAATGAAAAATTAATATGTTATAAGGGAAAGTAAAAGAAATATTATATATAATCTTTTAAAAGAAATATGCATTTATTATATTTTTTCGTCAAAAATATTCTCTACAAGATCTTATATAATGAAAATGATAACAAAAAACGCTTTCTATTTCGAAAAATATTTTTTTTTAACATACCATTTAGAAATTTGAAAAACCTCGAGGATATATTGAAATCGATCCTAAAGTTTGAAAAGATAGCACATGAATACATTGCGTTGTGAAGTAAAATGAAAGAAAGTTTATACTCTTTTGTAATTATTTTAGAAAAAAAATTGGATTAAAGTATTGAATTCAGAAGGAAATGCTTTTGAAAGAAAATATACTTAGCAATTCAAGGAGAAGTTATTAATTTATATAACTGTTTATTTTAATACATATTAAAGTGGGAAGGCACCTTTTATTCACACACAAAATTGTTTTTTTTCGATTAATATAAAAAAAGTGATTAATTTGCCGTATTCGAAATAAACTCGCAGTCAAAAGGGCTTTTATATAAGATCAATAACTTTTAAATATACTGCTTATGAAAAGAAGTAAAATAATTTATTTTTTAAATTAAACATGGAAAAAATAATATTTTTGCATATTAAATTTTGAATCTACTGTGTTTTATTACATCAATATTTAAAACTTTTGCTGTATCTCTATTTTGACTCACAAAAAGAAAAATACTTGTTACCGTACCATTAACCAACAAAGGCTCATCAGTGAAACAATCCTTCGCTGCTGAGAAATCTGCTTACAAGGGAATTCTTTTTGGTGCTACTTACACCTAGTATCAAGACTTGATGCATTTTGTAGCCCTAAACATAAAAGTTAGAGAACCGATTAAAATTATCTGTTAAAATAATATTTTATGTATTTATTATGCTTCGAAATTTTTGTTATTTTATTTTTTTTCTGTTTATTTCACGCAAAACGTGAGTTAAGTCATCAAATATAGCGCGACGAATTTATAGCTTGCCTTATTTTTGAGCTATGATATTCGACTGGGTTATCGGAAAGTTCTACTTTTGAAAATACGCTAACTTTATCCATGCCAAAAATGTGAACATAATGTTTTAATTTTTCAAAATTAAACTCGTAAGTTCTTGGAGGTATTTTGAATTTTTTTAAATATTTTACGTTTATTATTCATATATATATATATATGTGTGTGCGTGTATTTATAAATGTATACATATATATATATATATATATATATATATATATATATATATATATATATATATAGAGAGAGAGAGAGAGAGAGAGAGAGAGAGAGATAAATAGATAGATAGATAAACTATGTTAATAATCTGATAATTTGACCTCGAATATTACACTTTTTAAAATTTATTCTACTGCAAAATTTCGTAATATGAGGCACTGAAAAGCACCAAGTCTCAATACTATGTGCGAGAAACATAAAAAAGATTCCCTTGTAAGGTAATAGCAACTTTTGGAAGATATCTCTTCCAAACATTTTTCATAAATTTTCCACAAATTATCAACTATGGACAAGATCAGCCCCACTACATACCATATTTGTGTTACTCGAATTTTGTTAGGGGTGATACTAATATAGATGTAAATGCGGTATTTAAAAAACGTGTACCTTAATATTAAGTAATAATTCTGAAAAATGTTGTATTTAATTTCAATGCATTTCTGCGGGGCTAATTGAGCTCAAATTAATCGGTATTGATTATGAAGTTATGAAGTTTAATGAAGTTTTCTAGACATGGAACTTACGCAGTTGCACTTCCAAAGATGGGATTTTGTAGAACTGGATACTACTTTTCTACAAAAAGTTTTGTCGTCAGATTGCCAAAGTTCGCTTACTGATCGTACTATATCATTTTTAGTTTACATCAAATAAGAGGTAGGTTTATTGTTCTCAAATTGTTTCCACTCTTTTCTAGATTTCAGATATTGACTTCGAATCTGTACTATTCGGAAAGGTTTGCATAGATCTGATTGGCAAAGAGTAAGAAACACTATACATTAAAATAATTGTATAAATGCAGAATATTACCAAAATCGCTTAATGATATTTTTATACCAATTTCTATACTGAAAAAAAAGTTATATTTTTCACTCAAAAATAAATGGTAAAAAAATAATGTAACAAAGATTGGATTTCGTAATTTTTGCAGAAAAATTAATTTTTTTACAGAAAAAACTGATTTTTTGTATATTGTTCTGTCAATTTAAGTTTTTCTTCTTTTGACAGAGTATAAATAGAATGACGGCGTTTTATGTTTCAACAACTACTCACGTTTAAAAAAATACTCAATTTTCCGCTGCAAAGTGCACATGTTTGTAAATGTACTACACCCACTATCTGTTCATAAAAATAATACTTTGCTCTTTCTTCAAAAAAAAAAAAAAAAAAATGTTCTAGTTCAGTTTTTATTACATAAAACTCTAAAGCAACAATTTAAAAGAATGGCTAACCCGAACAATCGTACAAATTGGTTCTTAAAGGGTTATTAGTCACTAACAATGATGGGATAAATTCTATGGTTACAATCATACTTTTACTAATGTATACTTAACTTATCACCATCATCACCATATGTATAGATATAGGTATATACAGGGTGTCCCAGAAATAATGGGACAAACATTAAGGGTAGGTAGAGGTCATCATAAGGATTCAGACATACATAGCAACTCATGGTCAGAAACGCTTTCTTGGCGTGGTAGTGATGTCACAAAACTCAAAAAGGACAGGACATGAATAAGAAGAGAAAATATCTTTATTATCATTAGAACAGCAGAAAAGCAAGAAAAAATAATATTAAAAAAAACACCGATCGTTATAAACATATGTATTTGGAATTACGACCCCGGGCCCTGATGCATGCAGGGGCATCTCCGGTGCATGGAAGATCTAATGTTCTTCAAAAAATACCAGGAATGTCCTGAACTTCCCCAGCAGCTAAAACGATGCGTATAACTAGTCCTCCAGAACTATCCAGTGTTATCCCGGTATTTTTTCAGCATTAAGAATAATAAACATGTTTTCTCTCCCTGTTCGTGTCCTTTCTTTCATATGTTTTGTGTTGTGACTACTGCGCCAGGAAAATGTTTCCCACCATGGGATGCTATGTAACCTCAATCCTTGTGATGATCTCTACCTTCCCTTAATGTTTGTTTCATTATTTCTGGGACACCATGTATCTGTAATAAAATATAGTCGAATATGTTTAGTTTTCATACTTATTCAAAAAAAAAAAACTTATTCTTATTAATTTAAATTTATAAAAGGAATTTATATTGAAATAAATATTATATAAAGTGAATTTATATTGAAAGTTGTAAGAAAATGAAATAAATTTGAATATTTCATCAAAATTTGTAGTGTTCATTGTTTTTAAATCTTGAGTTTGTTGAATGTATGTGTCATAAATTTCATTTTATGCGCTCATTAGTGTCAACGCTGAAATTTCCTCTTCCGGTTTTATAATATGCATAAAGGCTGAGTCTTCTTCGTAACTTTTTATTTGGGATTATGAATAAAAGGTTTCTCTTAATAATATAGAGAAAAACCTAAATAATTGACAGAAATTAACTACGGAAGTATTTATATGCAACAATTTCTGTTTTTTACAGGAAATATCTACTTATAATTCTTAATAAATGTGTTTTTAACGAAGAAAATAATGACATAACAGAAAATCATAGTCGTGAAGAATTATATTTTTTTGCGTCATAGTTTATGAAATTTCTCTTCTTTTAACTTATTACATACAAAATATATTTTTAAATGAAAACTTCTGGGTATTTTAGATATTTCTTTTTATTTATATTATTTATATTAAATATTTTTCATTTATATTTTTATTTAATATTTCTATGTACAGTTATATAAAAAAAGGTATTAAAAAATATCGAGTTTTTTTTTTTTTACTTTTTGTATTTTTTATCCATCAGAATAGGTTATTCCAAATTTTGATAGTTAATAAGAACAACTAAAATAATGTAATGTATAGTTTGATTACATTGTAATCTATTCTTTTTTAACCGTATAAATGTATTCTTGTTTTCTCTCGAGTAAGTTTTTAGTTCATTAGACAGATATTACCAAAATATTCTGTATTAATAGAGCTATATTATATTACAGAAATTACGGATTTGCTTCAAATTTTGGATAAAGGTTCTTTCTTATAAGGCGATTCCCTGAATATTTTAGGGGTTTAATTGTTAAGTATAAAGGTAAAAATGAAGGATTACCTCGTTACTTAGGAGAAACTAGTTTATCCTATAAGCGTTTGGATAAACAAGTTTGGCGTAGGAAAAACTAGTTTATCCGATTGACGTTAGGATAAAATAGTTTAGCTGATTTAAATTAGGATATTTTTTTTATTTAGGCTAATCTAATTTGAGTTAAATTCATGTTTGATCAGTAACAAATATGTCTTTTCCTGTAATAAGTATAAATGTGTGCCACGAGCCAATGCTAATAACATCAGTACATCAATGTAACATGTCAATCCTAGAGACATTATGCATTGGACATGGTGTCTTCTTAATTTTTTTTTTTTTTTTTTTTTTTTTTTTTTTTTTTTTTTTTAGCAGACTCGTGCCATGCTGAGATCAGACTTGCAATTTTATTTTACTTATTCGAGACAGATTGGAACTGAACATGAATGTTCTGAGTATGATAAAAGCAAGCAATATGCTTGGTAAAAATGTAACAGAGATAGCGAAATTCTGTTAACGGAATGTTTGAAAATATACCTTAAGCTAGCTTCAAATTTACTGCTCGACAACGCAAAACATTGAAACATTTTTCTAACTTTTAACTGTAAGGTTATTGACAAGCCTGACTACTGAAGGGATTTGGAATCCAACAGCGTTTTCTATTTTTAATAAATTAATTACTTGTCGATATATAAGCTATTCTTGTCACGGCATCAAGTCTTTCTTTCCCGTGAAGTCTCTATCGGACATTCGATTAAAAATTTATATTTAATAGTATTTTCTCAAAGATACATCGATTTTATCCAAAAATGGTTAGTCCCATTCGATTACATAGTTTTTGAATGAGAATGCCTGTCAGTTTTATGTATTTCGGAAAAGGAATTGATTCAGAGATGTGTTAGAATGGAGCTCTTTCGAATTTGAGAAAGGCCTTAAGTAATGTCAGAGAAATGTATTCAACATTCTACATTTTAACAAGCAAAATCAAAAGTTAAGATATTTATAATTCTTCTTTTTTAGTTTTATTCTAAAATACATTAATTATTTAATAAATTCCTATTTCGATGTTGAAACATCTAAGAATCTAAATAATCAATAATGCATTGGGTATTTTCCGTTATTCGAATGCATCGTAATTTTAAAATACATTGCAAATTTATCCAATAGCTATGTATTCGGTATTCTTTAAAGGAATCTTAATAAGGTACCCTGGGGTAATAACGCCACGTTAAGGTTCTACCAATTTTCACGACTTAGTTTTAGATTGTATTTTTCAAACAAATATAGGATCTGATACAGCAATTCATTGACTATCTATATAAAATAAAATAATTTAACATATATGTATTCATAAAATGTAATGGCGTTTTTTCTTGACCAATGCTATTTGGCGTTATTACCCACCTATATGGGTAATAACGCCAGGCAAACAAAACTATGAAATAAGATGGAATAATTGCATGTAGATTGCCCAGTTCTAAAAATACAAACTCTACAAACTTAGAAATTGACAAATTGCATTCTAAGCTATTGAAAATGTTCAATTTTTTGTGAAAATGTAAGAAAAATAAAGGTGTGGTGTGGGAGGAGGGGATGAGGCAAAAGAATATCAGACCGTGAGCTTCTTTTTGCTTAAAAAGGACCGCTTAAATAGAAATATGAGAAACATTGGACAGTTTTAACTGTTTTTATTTGAATCAGTATTTAGGATGTAGCTCGGCCACTGTAGGGAATCAACCGGGGTACTAAAGTCAAGGATTGGCGTTATTACCCCGGTATAGTTATTGCGCAGTACATTTTAAATTACAAATTATATCGAGAAGATATCCAAAATCTTCAACAACATTTTAAAAGTACATGAAATGCACTACAAATTTATGTAATTAACAAAGTATTTCCGGATAAAAAGATAGTCTTCACATCACAAAACGTATCTCGCAAATTTTAGATCAAGCGTTAATTTTAGTTGTTTGTAAAAACAATAAGACCTAAAAATGTAACAAATTAACTTGAAGCTGTTTTTTTTGCGATTTATATGACTCAAAACACTTCTGCGCAGAGCACATGGGTGTCATTTACCTGATTATTTCTCAATTATGCTAAATTTAAGCACTTGGCGTTATTACCCCGCCTGGCGTTATTACCCCAGGGTACCTTATATGTTAAGTAAAGTCTGATTTTTTGCAGAAATTGAGTCGGGCCAGATAGAGCCGGACCTAGCCTATGTTCATTAGTCTGAACATTTAATTTTCACACTAAGTTGGGACAAATAAACATTCCTTCGAGAAGAGTGGGGTCCGGATCTCGTAATTCTGGCCCGTGCAAATCATAAAAGTATTCTACTATCTTTCCAATAAAATATAATAAACAGGGGTGATAGCAAAACCACTTTCCACAATGACGCAACAGTCGGGACCAATAACAAAAAGAAGATTGCTCAGTTGAACTGATGGTTTTGCGTTAATAGGCTGTTTACACTAACGTGTATTACAATCTTATTTTTTTGATAGAATATCACATGTCGAAAAACAAAGTAAGGGGGAGTAATTCACCCATTTTCCCCATCTATATTTAACCACTGAAACCCCAAAACTAATCATCAGATACGCTTTATAAAATTGAACAATTATCCAAAATTTGAAGCAATCGGTTAATTCTGCACAAAAAACATTCATCTGCTTTATTGAGGGCAATCCCCCATTCCACTCTTTGTACTTAATCATTATATCCTCCAAAATATTCAGATATTCGCCTTATCAAAAGAAAAAAAAACTTTATACATTTATGGCAAATTGGATAAATCTGCACAAAAACCTATCTATATATTCTAAGGAAGGGTATAAATCATGCATTACATAATTTTACTAAACCAAAAAAAAGCCCCTCAAATTATTAGTGAAGCGCGTCATCAACATGAAATTCTGTCCAAAATTTGAAGCAAATCGGATAATTTTGCATTAAAACCCATTTATCTAATTTAAGGAAGGCGATAAATTGTCAGTTTACCCTTTATACTTAACCAAAGAACCACCAAAATTAATTAGTTTCATCAGAGTGAACATATCCAAAAATTCAAGCAAATCGGTTGATTCTGCATGAAAAAAAAAATTGCCAAAATTAGGGGCGGAGCCCCATTCCCTTTCTTACCGTTGTACTTAACCAATGAACCTTAAAAACTAATTAGGGAAGCGCCTTACCAGAATGAATCTATTTCGAAAATTTGAAGCAAATTAGTAAATTCTGCCTAAATAATAAAAAAATAAAAATAAAAAAAATAATATAAAAAAAAATTACCTAAATTATGGCGTGTTACCCCCATTCCACATCATCCCCTTATACTTTAAGAATGAACAATTGGAATAAATCACGGAGGCGCCTTATCAGAATGCTGCTAGATCTAAAATTCGAAAGAATTATGCTAATAATGCATGAAAACTCATTTATTTGAATAAAGCGAGGGGCGAATTAGTCTTCGGTTCTGCCTACCCCTTATTCTTTTCCAATGACATTCCAAAAGTAATCAGAAAAGCGCCTCATAAAAATAAGCCTATATTCAAAATACATGCGAAACGGATATAATCAAGAATTATTGTGTTACGTACGTATACATTTACGTGCATACGTAACACACATACATAAATATAGAACCTGCGGGCACATTACTTCTCAGGCTTTGATAGCCTGATGAGATAAAAACGCGTCAAATTAATTGGCGTAGAATAAACTAGATTAGCCTAGGATAAACTTGGTACCGAGGCGGTCTTTGGGCTCGATAAAATCATGTCACCTTAAATTGGCCTAGGATAAACTAGATTGGCATAGGATAAACTAGTTCAGACCAATAAATAGCAGGCTAAACAGGTTTATCATATAAGATTTAGGTCAAACTAGATTATCCTAGAAAAACTAGTTTGTCCCATGAGGCTTAGGATAGACTAATTTTCCCTAGGAAATACTAGTTTATCCGATGGGTATTAGAATAAACCGATCTCGAGTAGAAAATATTAGTTTATTCAATGGGCATTAGGATAAACCGGTTTGGCCTACGCATAACTAGTTTATTCGATGGGCGTTAGGATAAACTAGTTTGGCCTAGGCCAATCTTGTTTGGCCTAAAATCAGGTTTGGCCGATAGATATATATATTGGTGACATGTATATTTACTTTCTTCATTACAAAATATACATTAAGCAGAAATTTACTTTTCTGCTGTTTTTAAAAGTACTTTATAATGAGAAATTTTAATAATATTTTTTTACCGCATAATGGCATACTGCACTTGTAGAATAAAATAAAAATTCGTAAACATGTACACATGTACATTTGTTTGCGAAATTGAGTATAACATAAAAATGACATAATATATTACGTTCCACAGATAGTTTAATATGTTATTTATATTTACAAAACGAAGCCAAATGAGAATTTTAAATCTGTAAAGACAATTGTAATTTTTATTAATGTGATAATGAAATCTAAAATACCTCTACAGAGTGTCCATTGAAAACGGTGGTCTATGGCTAATTACGAACTCCTAAACTATACTTATAGTTTAGGAGTTCTATGCAGTTATACCGGAGCTTATATAGGGTGTGCAGAGAATAAGACCCGGACAAATAAAATATTGAAACGATTGCGTTTTGATTGTTAAAAGTGCTTGATTTTTCATTTTTCTTCTTTTAGATTGCTTGCTGAGAATGTGTTTTTCAGTTTACCGTGCCGTATTTTAGGAAGTTTTGGAATTAAATTTTTGAAATTTCGAAATTAAAAAAAAAAGTTTAAAAAATCGTTAAAATAGGGCGTTGTAAGCCGAAAATCTCGACAATCTGAAACAAAAAAAAGGTCAAATCAAGTACTTGTAACAATCCGAAAACAACCTTTCAAAATATTCACCGTTTGAAACTTCTGAATAAGATTTTTACAGCGTACGTAATAAACGAACCGTTTACTGTATAATTCTGTCGATTTCTGTTTTAGAGAAATTTAATTTTGAAATAAGGGTCTTATTTGCTGGACACCCTGTATATAAAAATTACTTTTCCAGTTAGAAATAATTAATTTAAAAAATCGTTTAAAGTAAATTTTTATTAGTTTATATTTTTTCAGTCACTAAAATATCATGTCTAACTTAAATTCATAAATGTTAAAAGAAAATAAATTTATGAATAAATTTAAGTGAGAAACAAAACAGACCATGCCGACGCAGTGGCGTAGTTGGTAGCGGCAGCTGCTGCCACTCCGCGGGTTCCTGGTTCGAATCCGGGTACGGGCATGGATGATGTGTTGTCCCTTTGCAGTGTAATAAATATATGTAATGGATATCTGTAATAAAAAGTATTCTGTATTGTCTCTGTTTCTGTGTATAATGGATCAATCGAGGCGACATCCATAGCAGCTATAAGCCTAACGAACTGTCAATTCAAAGGCAAAACAGACCTTCGTTTTGATCAGTCGCCACTGAAGCCTCTGATCCCTAGATTTACTTATTATTTCTCATGATATATTTAAACAAACACCGATACGTACAATTATTTACTTATAATTCGATAATAAGACCATCGATTTCTCGAAAATGAAAATTATAATTAATTGACAGTAACCTTTATGCTTTTCGAATAAAATATAATTAACAAAACACAGAATTTCCTATGTCAAATGACGTTTCACTTTTGGGAGGGAGAATAACAGGGGAAGATTCTTCTTTTGTCTTCAAACCTAATCTGGATTCCAACTCCTGGAAAGGAAATTCATACTGTTATTGGATTTTCCGAATGCCTGAAAAGGAACTCTATTAGTCTTCTGGAAATAAAAAATAAAATTCAAATAAGAATCGTTATATATTTTGGTAGCTGGTTTTGTTTTATTTAACATTGTTCTTTACCGAAAGTCAAAATCATTAGATTGCATATATTTATTAATATTTGTTTGAATTTTGATGCTCTACTAAAAACATGGGATATAAACTTTTACTTTCAAATTTGTGCTATTTGACACTATTTCGTGAAAAATTTCGTGAAAAAGTTATACATTAGAAATAATTGGTTTATTTATAATATATATATATATATATGTTTAAATCGTAATTGGATTGCTTAAAAGTAGTAAATTTAATTAAAATATATATATTATATCAACTTTAAAATCGTTACATCTAAACGAAATTCTTGTAAAATTCGATGTACAATAGTAACCAAAGATGTTTAAAAATGTTTGTGATATGTAAATAAAGTTTATTAGTAAGAAACTAATCATGCGCAAAAAAGGAGCAAGCTACAATAAAATATATGAAATAATGCATATATGACGTATGCAAATATAGTAAATAATGCATATGTGTTGATAAGTGATGATAAACAATTTTAAAGATATTTATCGACATGTTTAAACTCACATGTTAACTATATTGAATTTACATAGATATAAGTAACTGCAACTTAACTGGAAATATGGATAAATGTTTGTTAAAACTGACTTTCTCATGCTAATTCTATATTTAAAAAAATAAAAGCATGTTTAACATTTCTTAAGCGGGAAACTTCATTATAGTGTGTTATAAAGAAACTGTATTCATAATCTGTGTAAGGGGCATCCGTAATGAATATTATATACAGACAAAGATCCAAGCATAAATATTATTTCAATAACGTAACTTTTTGTAGTTGACTCGTAACTTTACGGCCGCGTTAACATTTCAAATGAAACTGATACGATTAGGGGACATAAAAGATATATTACATATAACTTTTGCATTCGAGCAAAAATTACTTATTTAATGCAAGAAAGTGTTATGATGTATTGAGTCAGCCATATATATTATCAGTCATATTATAAAGCCAAATTAACTCTTTGCACTTCAGAAGTGATTCACAAATGACCACTGTAATCGGGTGTTCCGCGTAATTGGGATATGCAAATGCTCAGGACACAGTATTTGAAACTAATTTTCTCCGCCTAATCTAATCGCCGAAGAATGTGTGATAAAAGATGGCGAAGAATACCGCAAGATATTAATAGTTCAAAACATTTGGCGTCCCGATTTACGATGGTTACCTGAAAACTTCTGGTGAATGAGAGTTATCTCTCAAGTGCAATTGGTTAAGTTTGCAATATCTCATACAAGTTTTGTTTATCTAGGATCTTTATTTTTAATAATATTTAATAAAATTATTAATGTTTATCCTTTGAAAATTACATTTGAAAAAAAATTCTTTTAGATAAATTAGTGCAGGATTATTTCACTAATATGATTTAAATGAGATTATTTGATATGTAAAATATTTTTTTTCTCTAACGGACTACAAAAACTGAAAAAAAATTCAAGTAAGCCAAAATATAGTAAGATTGTATGCATGCTCAATGCAATTTAAAATGCATATATTGATTTATTAATGTGAATATTTAAATCCATATTTTTTTTATCAAATTTAAATAGTTTGTTTTTTCTGCATCTAAAATATTAAATAAAAAATTTTTATGCATTTTTATATAGTATTATGTATGTTTTTCTAAACTTTAATTTATCACATTTATATCAAATATTCCATAAACAAATTTTATTTTTAACTATTAAATTAAATTCCAGTATGTTTTTATATAACTCATTGACAGATTCCATTAATTTAAAAGGAGAAAAGTACAGTAGATTGTTATAATATATCCTTAAACAAATTTATTCATAATCTCTCTAATGTATACATAGGAGGAAAACTTAATGGATGTGGGCAATACATAAAGGTCACGACAGAATGTTTATGTATATAGTAAATATAATCATTATCAATATAATATAACGGATTCTATTAAGCTCGCGTTAGTATACAAATGCTTAATTGAATCGCATATTGTGTTGCACTTTTACAAAAATTGTTAAATTAAAATGTGAAGGCGTTATGAGGCATACTAACACGTGAAAAGTCTAAAAAACGAAATCTGTAATAAATCTGAAAGATTTGACCTCATATTTATTATCTTTTAATATTTGTAATACTAAAGAATGCATCATTATTTTTTGTAATATATGTACATTCATTTAAGTGTGTAAATTAACAGGTATTCTATTTGCTCAAAGAATTTAGTTAAGAAATGTCTGCTTGCTTCTACAATATTAATAAATAAATGCTAAAATATCAAGATTGTTTCTCAAAATTTCTTTAATTTTGTTGTACAAAGCTCCGTAACACATTTATTATTTTTCGTGTAAGATAAATGAGAAACATGGAGAAATCTCCTTTCTCATAGGATTATTTTTTATTATTAGTCTTCTGATTTCAACAAACTCGCTCTGAGCATTATAAACATATCAACCATAGCAATATTATTCACGATTTATATGATCACGGTAGCTTGTTTTTTTTTTTTTTTTTTTTTTTTTGTAAAATTTCATAACAAAATTTTCCGTTAACAGAAATGTTTATGCGCACTGCTATTAAAAACTACATAATGATGAATATTAATTATGTTTTTTGCTGTATAATAGCCAAATCTTTGAAATTAACTACACGTGTAATAAAATAGAAATGTGTAAATATACATTTACTTGCGAAATGTACGTATCAGTGAAAGTATTTTCATCTATCATGTTTTTTTTTTTTCCTTACGATGAAATTTTCTTTATACTTAAAAAAGAAGTTAGACAAGATTGTAGCATCATAAATTTTTAAAGTCTTTCATTATTGTGAAAGCATAAAAATATAACTTTGATTACTTAATTATATACAGGGGAAAGTTGGATAAAACTGGGAACTTTATGGCTTTATTTATGGTAAAATCGAGAACCGAACTGTTCATAATAAAGGCATACATAGGAGGTAAACGTAATGAATATGGTCAATATTTAAACGTCAAAACAGGATCTATATTGTGAACATAATTATTATCTATTTAATATAACTGATTCTGTGTGATACATTTATTTATGTACTCGTTAAAATTTCAAATGTAATTGTAGTACTTAATGAAAAAAGTGTTGTTATATTTTCACAAAAATTGCTTTATTTATAATCAAGGCACAGTGAAGTATTTTATTATGTGATTGGGCTATAATACGAATATTTAAATAAGGATTCAAGATATAAGATATTAGTTTTTAATATTTAATGTTTTGATATTTAAGAATTCATATAGTCATAATAAAGTTTAAGATTTGAAAACTAATACATGGGCAATTCCACGGTAATTAACGCATCAGTTCGTACAAAAAAACACGCTGTAAAGATAATAAATATTTTAGATACTTGTTTTATTGTATGAATATTAAATAGAATATGGCCTCAAGTTTCTATATAATACAATTAAATTTTAAAAATTTCTAAAAACAATGATTTATTTTATTTGTTTTCTTCAGCAACGAAAGTATTTCAACGAATGTTATTTTTATGCCTTTATAAAAATTTAAAATTTTCTGAAAGTATAAATGCAAGAAAATTAACTGTGATTTATTTCAATGAACAAAAGTCTTATGACTTTATAAGATTCTTATGAATGAAAAATATTGGAATAAATTGTCCCATATTTTTAAGTACTTCTTTTAATGGTCGTATCACCAAAAATAACGGATGTATCAATTATAAATTTATCAATATTTACGTGCGTTTTTTTTTTTTTTTTTTTTTTTTTTTTTTTTTTTTTTTTTTTTTTTTTGTCTAAAAGATTTTTGATGACTTTCGCAACTTATTTCTAGTAATCAAAAACAGTTAAGCTTATATAAGTATTTTTTAGCATTATACAATAACAAATTATTTTAGTTTTTACTCTGCGAAGTTATGGTCAAATAATAGTCTTCCCCTATTGTCGAATGAAGATTCTGGCATTAATGATATTATTTCTTTACAAATCGTTGAAACATCATTTGAAGACCACAGAAACGTTTATCCAGGTTTCTTAACCTTCCCACTGCCGCGACCTGACTAGGCTGATCACTAGGCTGCAGGTTTCACTGTAGTTGAATCTTTATTTAAATTATTCTAATTCTGCAAATATAATCCAGTTTTAAGAAACAATGTTATGATTGATGCTTTTAAGGCTTATAAGCAGATACGTAACAAAAAACTTATACCACGATAGGAAATCTCTCTTTTATTAACTTTAAAATAAATTGCAGAGAAAAATGCCCTTTGGCTTGGCGGTCAGGGGGTAAGCAACTGATACATCACCACCTGTAGAATCAAATCCTCATATTTATTGATTTATACAACTTTCATTTTTATCTACTTTGGCTTATTTCAAAATAGAATTGCCAGCATACATTTTATTAAATTCAAATTAGTAAGATTTCTTTTTATTTCAGAAAATTTAAAGGAAGAATATTTGTTTGTGATTACAAAATTAAAAATAAATAAATGCAGAAGTTTCAATTACAGCTTCATTAAATTACTAAAGTTTTGTTATACACAAATTCACAACAAATACATCATTCTACATGTAAGATAAATAAAAAAGACACAGAAGTTTCGTCGCTCATGAAGTGTTTGTCATTTGAATTTAAAATGAAATATTGTAAAATTATGAACCATAGCAACAGTAATCAGAACTTAGATGATCGTAGAATATTTTGTTTCATATAAATCCTCATTACAAATGTACCATAAGCAGAAATGAACTGCTATTAAGTACTTTAATATAATGATAAATTTAATTATGTTCTTTTGCCGTATAATGACTTAATTATTAAGACAAACTACACTTGTAAAATAAAATAGAAATGAGTAAAGATACACACATGTACACTTGATAGAAAAATGTACAAGTATAACATAACAATGGCGTAATTTTCATGTACTACGTTTCATAGATAGTTTAAAATGTTATTCTTATTTGAAAAATAAACCAGATGAGAATTTCCCATCATAAATTCATAAAGACAGTTGTAATCTTCATTAATGTGATAAATAAATCTAATGTACTTATAATTATACATACATATATAGAAAGAAATTTATTTTTAACTTAATTTTTCATTAGTTTATATACTTTCAATCAACTAAATATCATGTATGACTTAAATTCCTAAATGTTAAAAGAAATAAATCTATGAAGGAATTTAAGTGAAAGCAAAACAGACCTTTGTTTTCAGCAGCCGACATTTAAGCATATGATCCTTCTATTTACTTATTATTTCTCATTGTATATTTAGAAAAACCGCCGATGTATAAAACTATTTATATGTATCCCGATTACAGGAGTACTGCGAACAATGAATTACCGAAAATAAAAATGTTAATAATTAACAATACATAGTATAAAGTTCGAATAAAATATAGTTAACGGAATAAAGACTTCCCTATGGTAAAATACGATTTTATAGAATAAATTTACAAATATAAAATAAAAATGACATATTTTTCATATATTATGTTTCATTGATAGTTTAAAATGTTATTTATGTTTTAAAACATACAAATTTACAAATATAAAATAAAAATGACATATTTTTCATATATTATGTTTCATTGATAGTTTAAAATGTTATTTATGTTTTAAAATATACAAATTTACAAATATAACATAAAAATGACATATTTTTCATATATTATGTTTCACTGATAGTTTAAAATGTTATTTATGTTTTAAAAGGAAGCTGTATCAAAATTTCGCATCATAAATTCGTAAAGACAATAGTAATTTTCATTAATGTGATAATTAAATCTGAAATAAATAAAATAAATCTATCAAGGAATTTAAGCGCTATCAAAATATATATTGTTTGATCTGCTGACACTGAAATCTATTGACCCTGGATTTACTTATTATTTCCCATGGTAAATTTATGTAAACACCGATCAATAGAACTGTTTATTTATTACCAATAACAAGAGTACTAACAAGCATTGAATTTTGGAAAATTAAAATACTAAATAATTGTAATAACCGTTATAGTGCTCTAATAAGAAATAGTTAATAGAACAAAGAATTTCCTATGCCAAACTACGATTTCAATTTTGAGAATAAGTATAGAAAATTCTTCTTTTGTCTTCCAAACTAATCTGGATTCCTATTTCTGAAAAGGAAATTTATACTGTTATTGGATTTTCCAAATGCCCGAAAAGGAACTTTACTAGTGTTCTGGAAATAAAGAATAAAATTCAAATAAGAATCGTTATATATTTTGTGTTGCTGGTTTTGGTTTACTTAATATTATTTCTTTGAAAAAGAATTAAATGTTGCATATATAATATGTTGCACAATTAATATGTTGCATATATTTTTTTTTAATATTTGTTTAACTCACTTGTAATTTCTCACTGCACTATAAAAATGGGATATAAACTTTTACTTTCTAATTTGCAGTATTCTTTAATATTTCATGAAAATTATATCAAAAATAGAAAAATAATAACCGAAAATAAACTATAAATCTCAGCGATTTTTCGAAGTTGCAAATTAGGAATATTTTTTTATAAAATATATTTTGTTTTTTAATTGTAAACGGATTCCTTAAAAGTAATAAACTAAATAAAAATATATTACAACAACTCTAAAATTATTATATCTGAAAAAAAAAAGAATAAAAAAACTTGTCAAATTTGATGTAATATACTGACCAGAAAAGTTTAAGAATGCATGATATATGTGAATAATGTTTTTTACTAACAAACTAAACATGCACAAGAAAGTAGAAACGAGCTAGAACAAGTAAAATAAAATTTGAAAATAATGCATTGATTTTGATATGTTGGTAAACGTTTTCGAGATACTTATTTAAATTTACATATTATCTTCAACGCATTTGAATAGTTATTTTTAACTGTAATTTACATGAAAATTTCTATCATAGCTTGTTAAATTTGGTTTTCTCACACTGATATAATTTTTAAAAGATAAAAATAGTTTTAAATAATTGAAATTTATTTTACTATCTTATAACATTTCTTAAACTGGAAAAAGTAATTTATATTATTATATTGTTTTCGAGAGAAACTGCATGCATAATCTGTGTAGGGTATATATAGGATGCATCTGGAATATATATTACAGATATACAAAGGCTCAAACATAAATATTATATCATAATGTAACTATATATAGTTGATTCATAGCTTTACGCTTGCATTAACATTTCAAAAGGAATTGATGCGATTAGAGAAAGTACACATTATACTGCTCTCCAAAATGTATAAGGTTTCCTTAAATTCTTTATACCTTGAAAAAAAATTACTTATTTAATGAAAGAATGTGTTATGATACATTCAGTCATATACAAAACTAAATAAAGTCATCAATATATAATGCAAGTGTTATTAATATTTAATAGTTTAATATTTCATAATGTTTAATAAAAATATTTATGTTTAAGTAATTATTAAATAATTTGAAAATTATGCATATGAAAAATTTCTAGATAAATTAGTGCAGTATGTTTTGAGTATATTAATTCAAATGAAAGTATTTGATATCTAAAATATTTTTTAACGGGCTATGTGAAACATGAAAGAAAATACAATATACAATCTAAAATATTATTAGAATGTATACATGCTCAGTGCAATTTTAAAGGTATCTATTGATATATTATTGTGAGTATTTAAATACAATATTTTTTATGGTATCTAAAAAGTTTTTTCTGATTCAAAAACATTAAATTTCAATTTGCTGTTTCATTTATTATACTGTATAATCTAATTTTTTTTATAGATATAAATTTAAGTTTGTCACATTTTTTCAAAATTTCAATAAATATACTTATGCTTCAATAGCTAAATTATAATAAATAATTTTTAGAATTGACAATTTTTATCAACTTGATATTTTTTTATCAATTCTTAAAAAAGAAAAGTAAATATATATTATTATAATATATCCTAGAACAAACCTATTCATAATCTCTCTAATGTATACATAGGAGGAAAACGTAATGGATGTGGGCAATGCATAAAGGTCAAGACAGGATGTTTATCTGTATAGTAAATCCAATTATTATCTATATAATATAGCTGATTCTATTACGATCACGGTAATATATCAAACGTAATTGTAATGCTTAATATAAGAGCACAATAGGTTGCGTTTTCACATTTTTTAAAATAAAATTACGAAGGTATATTATGAGACACTGCACATAAGTCTAAGAAATAAAAACTCAAATAAATCTGGAACATCTGAGACATTATTTGTTAATATTTAATATTTTAACATTTAAGAGTTCATATAATATTAATACATTTTTATTATTTGTAAATTATTACAAATATATTAAAATACGAGTGTAATGAATAGGTTTTTTATTTGTTCAGAGAATTTACTAGAGAAATATTTGTTTTCTTCGATAAAAAGTTTATTAAATTCATTAAATTTTTTAAATCTCAAGATTTTAAGATTTTCATTTTTTATATAAATATTTTATAGACTGCACAATTGCATCAAACATTCATTTACATCATTTTTTTTCTTTTTTTTTTTCTAAGGATTTCAAAGAACGCACCATAAATATTATATATACTGTAACCACCGCAATATTACTTACAATCTATATTCTCCTGTAGATTAATTTTGTAAAGGCTCAAAACAAAATATTCTTCGGGCATAAATGTACATTTACACTGTTATTAAGTACTACTAGAGATAAATGTCAATTATGTTTCTTTTTTCTGAATTGTATAATGGAATAATCTTTAAAATTAACTACACGTGTAATAAAATTGAAATAAGTAAAGATATAACATCTATATTTACTTACGAAATGTATATGATAGTAAAATAATTTTCATCTATCTTGTTTCTAAAATGCTGTTGTGTTGCTTTCTATTTATTTATACAAAAAAAAAAGGTTAGGTAAGACTGTCCAATTATAAATTAGTACAGAGTTTCATTATTGTGAAAATATAAATATATAACTTTTATATATAATTATATTTATATATATATGCAATATGCATATACATGTACAATAAATTTCTATTATAAATTAAACATAAAGATCTGTAAAGAATATAACGAATTGCATTTCATAATTTCCTAAGAACCATAATACTACTATAAGAAATACGTGAATGTTTTCGGTACAAGACTTAATTTTTTATTCACAATTTACCTGGAACTCAGTGGGAATATCTGAAATTGAAAAGTTATTGTATTAAAGGTTTATGTTTTTAAAAATAATGCAATTATATGGTGTTTGTAAATGCAAATATTTTAGGAAAATAGACATGAACATAATGATGTATCAAATGCATTTGAAATATACTCAATCAAGCATTTTTTTCCTATTTTCCAATGACGTATTTCAAACTAAATACAAATGAATTTATTAGAATGATATTTAAAATACTTTTTTTTATTAAAGACATCTTAATGTGCTGATTCCAGTAGTACATTTTACCAAATTAATTATTAAAATGAATTATGTTTTTATTACAGGATTATATTATTTTTCAGAATTTCAAGAAATCACTTAAATAACGGTAAATGCATTTCGGATTTTGCAGTGTTTTTAACAAGGCTACTGCAAGCAATAATAACTTAACTGAAGAACTCACAAATGCTTATATTATAAAAAATAATTAAGATTGCAATAACAGATGCGTATTTTTTCAAATACTAATTTCTAAATACACATATTATGTTTAAAGTAATAATTAAAGAGACGTATTCTTTAAATGCGTTGTAGTTTCCTCATCATTATTACAACGATGCATTATGTAACTCGATTGGAGCATTGACCATGAAAAACAATGTCTGGAAGTACGTTTTATGTGTGAATTATGAATTGAGTATTAGGTGCATTTAAAACAATTTTTAAGAGTAACTTTTTCTATCATATTATGTGGCGTTTATAAATTCTTTTCTTTGTACGCAAAGATGCTAAAAAAATTGATAAGTTTTAATGCTTGAGGTTCAGCTGTTTATTTATTCATTTATTGTTTGTTATGCATCTTATAGCTGATATACATTTAGCATTTAATGTGCTACTAGAATAATAAAAATTTTTTGAAACGACAGTTCAAAAAACTAAACCCTAATAACGAAAGAAATAGCAATCATATGAAATCATAATATGGCTTTAGTACAACAAATATAGCATAGGTTTTACAGACTTTTTCTAAAAAAGAAAAATAAATAAAATAGGCTATACTATATATACGTAGACTTTTAGAGTATTTTGCATCTGAATTGAAT
The DNA here is from genome assembly GCA_964019185.1 of Maratus speculifer. NCBI lineage: Eukaryota > Metazoa > Arthropoda > Arachnida > Araneae > Salticidae > Maratus > Maratus speculifer. Next base: position 325,020,435 of record OZ025290.1, read on the forward strand.
ATTGTTATCAGTTCCTATGAATTATTTTGAAAACCTTATCAAGAATGCTTCAAATTAGTATTTGGATAGTGTGTTAATGTAAAGAAAACCGATTCTGCTCTACTTATTGCTTTGGTTTCTAAATAATAAAAAACTGAAGAACATGGACATACACTTCTCGTGGAAATATACTCCCCAAAGTGTTTCATTTGAACCTAGATCTGAGCTGATGGCTGAACAGTGTATAACAATCACTAGATTCTGGAATGAGTTGAACTAAAAAGATTGAATTTATTTCCCAGAACCATTAATAATCAAATTCTAATCGCAAAAAATACAAAAACTAGTTACAGAGGTTGCAACAACTTTATGCTATTTATAGCTTATTTTATCCAGTACCGTTATTAATCGAAAAGCAGTTATAATAATGTAATTTTCAGAGAAACTGATATTTTTTCTTTGGTTATAGCTACCATAAAAAATACATGAGTTAACAAGTCTATTTTGTTAATATTTTCTTTCGTCTAACCGCAGGCTTCTACGACTAGGCAATTTCTTTCTATTTCACTTTCTATTTTTTTGCAATTTTATATACAGGATGGTCAGAAAGTCTGTATCTAATTACAAAATTTTTTTATAAATAACCATTGAACGTAATACTGTAACATATTTACTACGGGATAGTCAATTAAGTGGCGAATCTAGTGCGACATAATCAACAGTGGATCTCTTTCACCATGCAAATCATCTGAGTCCTTATGTTTGCAGGGTTACTAAAAGATATTGAAATACTCAAGGTACTGACATATTTCGAACAACTAGAGGTGCTTATATTGAAATTTACTGACGCATGAACTTGTATTAAAAGCACGATATTGCCTTTACAATACATTGAATGAAAGATATATCTAATTATATTAGTTTTTCTGCAAATACATGTTGTAATCATTGAAATTCTTTATGACCACACTCTATTATTTACATATATCTATCAAATAGCTGTTTACATATTAAAATTGTCCAATATATTTAGAAAAAAATCCCCGAAACGTATATGTTTCATTAAATGAATGTAAAAAAATATCAGATAAATAATACAACTAATTAAAATTTGTATTAAAAGTATGAATGCAATGGATGTAAGTTTTATCAACGCGATAAAAAATATTTTCATCTTATATGTATTATACTTTTATACGTATTATACTTTTATACGTATTTTACTTTTATATGTATATTATACTTTTGATAATGATTTTATACTTTTTCCTTAAAAATCTCGTAAAATATATTGCGAAGTACATTTTTGTCATTGTTGTGTTTTAATTCATTAAGTTCCTTTCATATCCTGTATTCGTTAAATATATGAATATATACATTCAGAAAACATTCCCATTGCATTTCAACCTTTATTATTAATATAATTTGTTTTTTCATTTTATTATTATGATAAGGAGTGGGAAAAGTTTTAAAAAAATGAATTCGGGAAATTATTTTATTTGCAATGAAATATCTTTTCATTTAAAATAAAAATCAATTTATTCATTTATATTAATTTTAGAAAAGAAAATTTAATTCAATTAAATTAATTTCAATGAAATAAATTAATCTGTTAATTAAGTCGAAGACATTCTTCATTAAAAATCCTCTATTTTTTTTAAACGTTACAATATTTTTCTTTCAGTTATAGCTAATTTATATTTATTCGAAGAAATATTATTTTATTGAAAACAGATAAATTAGCATGTTATAAAAGAATAAATAATAAAATTTTCTTATACATTCATAGTTTTTATTTTCTTTCTAAAGAAAAACACTTTAAACAATGCCGAAATTTTTAAAAAGATTGCCGTAAACATAATACATTTTGACTAAGTATTTTTTAGAATATTGAAAACTCATGCCTAAAGTTTCGCTTGAAGAAAAATTTTAAGTATTGACACCAGTTATTTGTGACATTCAAAAATGATGATAAACCCTTAAGGCATATCTGAAATACTTTCTAATGTCTGTAAAGAATGCACTGAATGAAAGATTGTACGTGAAGTAAAACAAAAATACGTGTTTTTTGAAACTCTATCAGAATGATGCTTTAATACACTGATTTCTGAAGTAAAAAATTTAAAGATATTTTTATAAGATTTATTTTGAAGATAAACTTAATCAGCAAATAATTCCAGGTGAAATTTTAAAAAATTGCTTTAAGTGAAGGCAATATTCAACACGATATTAAAAAAAGACTTGAATTCTTAAAATTTTATATTAGGGTGTTTCCGTACAAAATGGGCAAATCAGCTGGGCTCACACATCCCAGATTTTAAATAAACCCATAAAAACCGCAAGATTTATTTACTTTTCTTACAATACTTCTTATATACATATGAATTTTCTTTGATGTTGAAGATAATCGTTAAATCACTACACTTGTTTATTTATTTATTTATTTTTTTTAATCTAAATTCTAGATTACAAAAAAAAAAAAAAAAAAAGAAAAACAAAGTTCAAAAGTATGGTTGAAACGTCAAAAAGTACGTTTTATGGTAGTTATCGTACATGCTTGTAATTTGCTTTTCAATTCCGTTTTGTTAAAGGTCAAATACTTAATAAAATAGGAACCAAAACCTTTGTGCGCAAAAGTTTAAAGCTTGACAACATACTTTCAAAAATGCAAAAATAATGGCTGAAAAGCAATAAACAGCCATATAAGCAATAAACAGTCTGACTATCAAATGAGCTTTGTTCAGCTTTGGTTTTTGCACAGCTTTGCATCATATTGCTTTGTGTTCACTCATGAAGAATTTCGATAGTAGATTCGAAACGGCTATTTGCTACTTTTCCAAGCATAATGCGTGCATTTCTCAACGTTGATTTTTAACCCGCGAGTAGTCGCGACTTTTTTCACAACGTCATTAGTCGCATACCAATTATGTAAAATAAGAAATATTTTTCACCTAATATACGAAAAAACATTACAACGAAGATATAAATTTGCAGTTTTCTTAAATTATGCATTTTATTCATGAGATTTGGAGTAACTGGAAAAAGTAAAAATGAACTCACATTAATGACTTTTACGTAGACTTTTTCGCCAATTGCAACTTTGTTTCTAAAAATCTACCTGAAAGAAACAGAGAAAGAACCTGAAAGAACAGAGGTGTCCTGTTACTTCACTAAAGTGGTCGAGAAAGCTTCAAAGTCAGTTACACGGTAGATCTCCGCTGTATTTGTAATGTGATATAAGTTAGGAGAAGATAAGTTATACGGGCGGCGAAAAGACCGACACGCGACTACTGACGGGTTAATATTAAATCAAATCTTTAACTAACGCATGTCAATTAAAATTACAATCATTAAACATAGTCATAAAACATATATAGATATATTTTTAATTTTCATACCATAATACTATTGTTTTACAATATATACTACCCCAATAATACCATAATACTAAAGTGCTGTTTATGTATAATCGAGATACTTCCTTTTTTTCTGAATGCGGTATAACTCTTAACATATCTACTTAAAGCGAATGCGAAGCTATTTTCATCTGCCAATTTTTTGAAACACATTAAAATGACTGGCATTAATTTTTATTACCTTCGAACAAAGGTGAAAAGTACTTATGTATTCGGTTTGTCTGTTTCTTTTGCCGTCTATCCCTGCTCTAATTTGCTTAAATGTACTTGGATTTTCAAGCAATTGATAAAAATTATTTTGGTTCACCAAAGCATGTTTGATATTGCATGTGAATTATGTAAAAAATTCGAATACATTATGGTATACGGGGAAAAATCGTTTCAAGAGTATTTTAACGACATTATGCCCTTTCAAATGTCTTGAAACTGATATAAGTCATTGAATTTGATTACGATCATGCTAAAACAGAGTGCTAATAACTTTATTCATTTACAGGGTCACACCAATAAATTAGTTACAGTACTGTCTTTGCGTAATTTTTGCTAGAGAGTACGTTTTAAAATTAGGTATGCACTTTTAAATTTAATAAGTTTTTTTTTGCATTTTATTCTTTATGTATAAGTTCCCTACCTCATATATAATGCTACACAAAAACATTCGTATGACATTCTCCTTATTAGAGGAAATTGCTGAAGATTTTTTTTCAACTGAAATGTATGTATTTCCCAAATGAAATAAATTTTGGAATGAAAATTTTTTTGGATTAGATACAAATCTCTATATCATATAGAGGGATTCTAAAAATTTTGAATAATTTTCCATTTATAGATGAGAAAAGCTGAAATTTGGTTTTGAAACGCGTTATACATTTCAACATGGTGAAATGAGATGTAATATTTAAATTTTTTAAACGATACAGTTTTTTTATATTATTATGAATTTGTTCGAAAGTGCTTCATAATCTATTCTTGGCGCATGATTTTTCTTTATTATTTTTAATGTATTTAAAATTCATAAATATTTTTATTTATCAAACGTATAGATTACAAAGAAAAAAATGAATCTAAATATTTCATCATAATTTTATTAGTGTCCTTTGTTTTCAAACTCAAGCTTATTGAATACATAAACACCCTAATTTGTTTTGTACACTCATTAGTGTCAACGATGACATTGTCTCTTCCGGTTTCATAATAATCCTTGCAAAAAAAGTTTCGTTGAAAGTTTTGCATCGTAAATTTCCTTAAGGTTTATAAACAAATTATTTTATTTAATAATACATGGAAAGTAACTTAAAATGAGCTAAAATTATAGAAAAAATATTAATGGGACATTTTAGTTCTATTGAAGGATTTTTTTCTATAATGAGCGTAATTTTGAAAGTAGTATATCTTAAGAGTATATAACAATTATTTAAAATAGTATTTTGTTTCCTATCTCATAAACTTAATAACTATTTTTAACTTCAAATTTAAAAATGATAATAAAGAGCTCATGGGTATTTTTGAGGCAATTATAATATGAATATTTTACTGACAGACTGCTTGAATTTAAATAATTTTTTTGCATGAAACCTATTTTTTAAATTTATTAGTATTAGATTAGAAATTTATTCTCTGAAACTTTTGCATAAAAAACACAATGTGCATTATATTTCTTTCAAATTACTAAAATTGTGTATGTAAGTTTGACATATCGCAACAAATTACTCTATTATTGGAGTATAATTAGAGATATTTCAACAAAATATAGTATATTTTTGTTACAAAGTTATAAAATCTTTAGTGATAAGAATATTATAGTGTCTCATTTATATCAGTAAAGATTTACTGATATTTCGAAACTAATTAGCTCTAAACAGCATTAACAAAGAATAATATTATTAAATATATGCTTAAATACTACCAAACTTGTTGGATTTCTTTATAAAAATGGGTTTTATTATTCCATAGCCAGAAAATTATTTTTTAGCAGTAATTTTGAAATAAGTAAAATAATCCGGAAAATTAACATAAAATAAGAAAATTAATGAAATTGGCACACACTGAAAATGAAATACAGTAAAACCTCTAAATAATGGACACCTCGGGAATGCCGAAATTGTCCGCTATTCGGAGGTGTCCGCTATTGGGAAAACCTCAGAGATTCAAAAATAACTAAGAAATGCTTAAAATTCATTAATTGACTTTTATATTCCTAAAACCTACATTTTATGATTAATCAGAAATTTAAATTATTCTTTAAGCAATAAAACTGAAATAAAATTGTGCACACCTTTATCTACTGTTTATTACATTCTTAAGAAAAAATCAGCTACAAAAGTTTACTTTTGCTTGCAATTACATATCATTTGTTTTTCAATGTGACGTTATTGGACTCTATAGAATTTCGGGCAGGGAGGAGAAATTGCACTTTTTGTCTATTAAAAGCATAAAATCTTTAAAACTTCCAGGGGGACATTGCAATGTTGTCCCTTCCGGGCAACCTTTTTACACTTAATGTAGAATGGGGGGAGGATTTTCCCTACCCCATCCTCTACATTTATCTGTGATCACATAATTGGTAGCACATTGCTCTGATAAATTTAAAAGCATCCTTTTTACTCTTTTTTCGTTTTTTTTTTCTGGATAAAAAATTCTTTTTCATCCTTTATCGCCAAAAATAGTGTCCGCTATTCGGAATGTCCGTTATTCGGAGGTTAAACATACAAAAATGTAGGTTTTGAGAGTGGGGATTGGAAACTGTCCGTTAAATAGAGGTGTCCGCTATTCGGGAGTGTCCGTTATGGAGGTTTTACTGTAATCTTAAATGTCTTTAAAATTTGTCTTACTATATGTTTTACACAGTTTATGAATCTGAAGTATTTCTATAACAATATGTTTTACTTAAAAAAAATTCTTTTCATTTGTTTTTGATATATTAGTAGACAATTTCAAATTTGCATGTACATTATCAATCATAACATGTTTCATAAAAGAAACACCATATAGAAAAATATATAATAATATTATGAATTTTTAAGATGCTTGTTATGTGAGACATGTTTAAGTTACAATCTTGAACTATGTGGCGTTTGAGCTTATATACACGCGTTCTTTCACTCCTTGAAGTATTACCCTAATACTATGCGAAAAACGTCTCTGTGTCCCCAATATATACATATTTCTAGTTAATAGCAAAATATATCCTCATTGCTACAAATATATCATCATTACTATTTTAGATAAAACGAAATTTCATACGTTTTAAAAAGGAATATTTTTGCATTTTACAAATTTTCTGATGGAATACCATGAAATAATTCGAAAGTAATATTTTGCTTGAGCGATGTACTCTATAAAAGATCATATAAATAAATAAACTAAAAATGATATGCAATTTCTTCAAAACTTGTTCAGTAAATTTCGGATACAATAATCAATGTTTCTTTCAGAGCAGATAAAAAGACTTTCCTTCAAAACCCTGAGAGTTTATCCTGGGCTAAACTTTTTTGGGTTAGAGTTTTCGGCTTAAGTTTGGACAGTAATTATTTGGTGTTTGACTGAATCTTGTAACTTATGCTTAAAAATTTCCTTCCATGATCAGACATGTTAAACTATAAATACACTGCTCGACATTGTAAATGCAACGCCAAGAAGGAGTGGTCAGAAATTTATGCAAATTATACAGTAGATACACGTCACTGAGTTATGCGAATAATGCGAAATGCGCTGGTCTCCGACGCACGTGATGTAAGATATAAGGGAAGGAACTTGCAGAATGGGCAATATTGTGTAGTTATTTTTGTCGTTATTTCTGCCAGACGAATTATCGAGGAAATTTTGTTTTTGTCTCGGAGGATACGCGTATAGAAGAGAATGCCAGACCGCCGTCAACAAAGGCACTTCCAGCAGATAGACGATTTTACGAGACGTATGGTGATCGGGCTGAGAAAGGGGGAGGTGGTCCTTACGTCAAATCGCAGCTGATACCCACATGGATGCGAGCACGGTGCATCGGCTGTGGCGAACATGGTTGAAACAAGGAAATATGGCAAGATTGAGGAGTGCAGGTGCAGCCAGAGTGACGTCAGTACGCGTGGATCGACGTATCCGCCGACAAGCTGTGGCGGACCCGCAAGTCACTTGCACCTCGATTCTGTAGCATGTACAGTACAAGATACAATGGATGCTTCCGTGTCAACCAGAACCATTTACATCAAATGGATGAACATGGCTTCCACTCACGGCGTCCGTAAAGAAGAAGTCCGTTAAGTGCCATTGACTCGACAGCGTAGACGCCAACGTTTGAAATGGTGCCGGACTAGAGCGACGTGGATTACAGAATGGCGGAACGTCGTGTTTTTAGATGAGTCACTCTTCTGTTTATCCAGTGATAGTCGCTGCATACGTGTGTAGCGCTTATGTGGTGGCAGATCAAATCCGGCAGTAACTGTGGAAAGCCCTACCTCGCGACAACTTGGCATAATGATTTGGGGCGCTATTGCGTATAATTCCATGTCACCTCTTGTTCGTATTCAGAACACATTGACGGCCCAACGATACTTGGATAATGTACTGCGGCCGGTGACAATACCCTACTTTCAGGGGCTGTCTAATGCAATTTTTCAGCAGGATAACGTCCGACCACACAGTGCTCTGATGTGCCAACATGCTCTGCAATGTATACAGATACTTCCCTACCCACCATACTCTCCTGACCTGTCACTAATCGAACATGTGTGGGATGTGATTGGACGCCATTTGCGGATTCTTTCTTTGCCTCGTTCAGAAGACGAAATGTGGCAAATGATTGAAAGGGAATATAGAGTCATCCCTCAGGACATCATCCGCACTCTTATTGACTCTATGCCTAAAAGTGTTTATTCGTGCATTGCTGTCCTCGGTGTTCCTACATCCTATTGAGACGACGCCATTCTTGTCCTGTATTCTGACTATCATTTTGAAATAAAGATCACTTAATGCTCCTTGCTGTCTCTGTCTTTTTCCCAAATTTCATCACTTTCTGACCACTCCTTCTTGGTGTTGCATTTTCAATGTCGAGCAGTGTAAAAGGATTCCATTTTCTAACGGTCAAAACTCACCGAATTTTAATTTTTTAAATTTCATTAACACGTTCGCTGCCGCTTACTTAAAGATGTGATGCTAGATAATGTCGCATTGCAGATGTGGGTTTTTCCCAGAAGTCAATTTACTTTTTATAACAAAGAATCAGTGAAAGATTTTCCCGCACCAGCGCGTGACTGGCTATTGGACATCACCCCACATACCGTACTGGCGCGTGAGTGGCCCCTTAACGTAGGCGCTATACCACGCGCTTTCACGTGAGCGGCAGCGAACGTGTTAAATATCAGAGCTTCCACTACGCTAAAAGCAGAAAATCATGTTTTAATACCAGAAAGCCTGGAAGATTCTTTAAGTTTAGAGAATTACAATGTGATTTTTGATGATGCCTTAGATGGATGCAATTTTCATTATTTCATTTGACCACGAATAATTTATTTTAAAATATAACTAGTCGAATGCTGACATTGTGTAAATATTTAAAAACTGTAAATTTTAAAAAGTAATTGTTGACTCAATTTCACTAACAAAATATGAACGCCTGCTTTAATATGAATACATTTTTAGGTAATAATGCGTTTGTATCTCCAACTGGTAATAAATAAATAAATAAATAGACCGATTCACAGTACTTTTTAAAAACCCTAGTTTCTTTTTTTTTTTGGGGGGGGGGGGTCAAATTAGTGAGAGTATATAAAGCGTCATAATTTCTTAACCTAATGTAAGGCAAAAAATCTAAATAAAATATATAAAAGAATGAAAACGATATTTAAATACGTATTAAAGTTTATCGTAGACAAGTTTTTTCGATGCTTAATTTTATTGAATATGAATGTCATAAATTGTCTTTTGTACCTTCATTATTGTCAATGTTATTGTCTCTTAAGGTTATAAAAACCGTTGAATAATGTTGGTAATATCTTACGAACGGGAAATTTCTGTCAGGATTATGCTGATTGTTTTGTTTAATAAATAATGGTAAGTAAAACCGAAATTTAATGTTAATGAGAAAAATATATAAAGTTCATTTATGATTTTTTTAGAGTAAATCTTAAATATATAGAAATTATATAAAGCACCATATTTTTTTTAAAAGTAAAGTAAGGCAAATAATGTAAAAAATAAAATGATATTTAAATATGTGTTAAAATTTATCTTAGACAAGTTTTTTCGAAGCTTAAGTTTATTGAATATTTATGTCATAAATTGTCTTTTGTGCCTTCATTATTGTCAATGTAATTGTCCCTTAAGGTTATTAAAAAAATCGTTGAATAATGTTGGTAAAGTCTTTCGTATGGGAAATTTCTGTAAGGATTATGCTGATTGTTTTCTTTCGAAATTTAATGTTAATGAGAAAAATATATAAAGTTCATTTATGAATTTTTTACAGTAGATCATAATTTTTCTTCAATAATAAATATAAGCATTTTAATGAAGGAAATAGAAACTAAAAAGGCTTGGGTAAAATACTAAAACTTGATTTATGTTATTTATTTGTAATTATTAAGCTCATTACTCTTATTAGTGTTGCTATTTTGCTTTAACACAATGGTTAAAGTATCAAATAAGAATAAATTTTTATGCAATATTTTAGATTACATAAAACAATTTCTTTAAAATATTAACAATTTTATATAGCCTAGTAATATACTTATCTTTATGATAAAGCTTTTTTAAAACCTGAAGAATCTTTTTAAAGCATTGAATAACAGAATATTAGGTATGATGGTGTTGCGAAATCTTTCTATTTTTATCTCAAATCGGGAGAGGAGAGATCACGTGACAAGGTTTTCGTATTATTATTTTTGTATTTTTTTAAATAAAAAAAAGAATTTTTATTTCATTGTATTTTACGTTTTATCATAATTATTTTTTGTAAAATGGCAATAGCTTTTATAGAATTTTTTTATTTAGTAATATAATAATGTTCTCCTCAGTTGATAGAAATGTTTGAAATGTTGAACATGTACGGAAAATACATATGCTGTTCAAGTATTCTATCGACATATATTTGTTATAATATATATTTTTCGATTGTTTTGTTAATAGAAGAAATTTTTTATGAGTTGATATTGAAACAAATAATAGCTTCGGGTAGATGCTTCGAATTTAGCAAAGCTTCGGTTTATTTTTTTTAAATCGAGTTCGACAAAGTTTTGATTCTTCTGCAACGATCTTAACAAAAGCCCTCGTTAATAGTCTTAATAAAAATATAATAAATAAATTAAAATCAGATTGTGTATTCTCAAAAGTAAAGTTTACTGAAAAAGATTTTATGTGACAGACTATTCATAGAATAACCACTGATTCCCGAAAGGATTGCTAAAATCATTATGTTATTTGGCTTCATAGAAATGACGGAGTTTAGTTAACCAATGCATTTGAAAACAGTTTTTAAAGAAAGCTATTTGGATTTGATCTATGTATTTGAATTAAAAAAAGTTATTCGTGTGTATTCCCGCAAACCACATGCAAACAGACATTGTAGGTGAAATATGCAAGATGAGAAAGATGAGTAGTTTTTAAGAAAGGGAAGAAATTTAAGTAGTAAAATAAGTTTGAACATCGTTTTAATATTTTAGGCGTGACACTTTCATGTACATGTGCATGGTTTATTTTTTTATATATTTCATGAAGCATTAAAATACTATGATGAACTTGTCCGTCAAAAACCAAAAATTTAAAATAACTATTTGACTCTATTCGACTTTAAAATAACTATTTTAGGTGTTATTCAAATTCTAGTCCTAGGTTTAGAATGTTATACTGCATTTTTTGTTTTTTTCAGACTTATAATCATTAACTCTTACAAAATTTACTTGTGAGTTTAAACTTTTTCTTTATTAAATTAGTACTTGAAACTTTAAATCATGTAATTGTTCGTTATTTTTCAAAATCATTTTTATTTAATTTATCAACAAACGCAGCTTAATAAAGAAAAATAATTTCGAAACTGTTTGGTTTGATAAATGTATTTTGATTCACATTACATTATACACTTATTATGTGGAAGTATATAAAAAAATAAAAAACACGACGTTTGAACATGAACATGTTGAATCTACTTTAAATATGGAGTTTCTAATATTTTTAAGGGGACAGTGGACCTTTATTTGAGAAAAACTGTCTAAGCCAAAATCGTCACGAAAAGGTCTATTTCTGTGGTATAATAGTACCGAAACAATTTTTCCTTGTTAAAATATCATTTATGAAGGTTTTAAGAAGTAAAAAATAAAAGTTAGTATATTTATGTACTTTAAATCTGTTTTTTAAACGAATTTTTCAGCGTTTTTAGATTTTCGAAATGCTCCTTGCAACGTAATTTTTTATCAATATTTATGAAATTGATGAGGAAGTATCCTGATATTGTTTAGAAAGAAGTTGTGTAAGCTTTTTAAAATTCGTCTTCCTTAAGATGGTCAATTTTTTTTTTTTTACTTATTAAAGGCAAAATTTTGATGAAAATCTATGTGGAATTTAGAAGAAAATCTGTAAAATATTACATTAAAAAAATCTTACGCAAATTTGTTTATAATAGTATTTTAAGTGATAAAAAAGGAAAAACAACAAAATATCTCAAAACTTAACGCACGAGGAGCATTTTAAAATATCATTTAAAAATTTATAATTTTTTTTTAATTTAAATTAAAAAAATTAGAAAACAATTAAAAATTAAAAAATTAAAAAACAATTAAAAATTAAAATATTATTTTTTTTTTTTTTTTTAATAAGATTGGAAATTTTTGTAGGCGCTCTGTATGCTTTTGGGGAAAAGTACACATGCACAAAAATATACTTTTATACGCATAATTAGAGTTTGATAAAATATTCAGTCTAGTATCGTTTTGAACAATAAATGTTAGTTTCGACGAACATCCGTTTTTTGTGTGTGTGTCCCTTTCCGTACTGTGGAATCTTCGGCAGCTATCCGAACTTGGTCAAATTTATTTTTTATATCTTATACCATGTTTAGACTTTCCTAATATTTTAAAGAAATATGTTTTCGAAAAATATCCTCTCATTGAAAATTTAAACGAAAAATAACTATATTCCTTATTTAAATCGAAAACGTGTCGTTACTTTCGGAAACATATTTAATTTTTTTATTAATTTCAAATAAACAATTTTTAAAATAAACATGTTTATAGAAAGATTAAGAAAAAACTATGTTATTACAGTTTTTTCTTGGAATTTCTGTGTCACAAACAAATATGATTACTATTTTCTATTTAAAGAAATCCAATAACAGGTAATTTACCTTTGGGCTAAATGGGCTTATTGAATCCGTTTCAAGGTGCGTTTTTTTCCCCTTTGGAAAACACTTATTGGAAATTTTCAAGATTGGCTGGTTTCTTCGTCCAAAGGAAAAAAAAAACATGTAAAAGAAGTTAATACATTGTCAACTTTTCGGAATGTTTTCCATCAAATTCGAAAATTTATCTTAAACTGCTTGCTTCTTAAATTTGCTTTTGTACGTTACATTTTGTCAAAGCGTTCGGATTCTTTTTTAATATTTATCAATCATGGACAATATTTTTATCACATATATCATATCATATGAATATAACGGCAAATTTATCTGTTAAATTATATTAAAAAATTACAAATAAATAAATTGGGTATTTGATTAAAATGAAATTTGTTGCTGATCTAATGAAACAATTTCGAAAAACTAGTCGGAAAATTCGTGTTTTCTATTAAAAAAAAATAAGAACTAAATGTTTAAAAAAATATTTGGAGGGAATTTTTTTTTAATTGAAATGTGATTTGGTGAATATCTAAGAAAATGCTACATTTATTTAGCAAGAGACAAAAAAAAAAAAAAAAAACAGAAAACACTGTTTATTTATCATCGGAAGATCACTACAACTACCCATTGATTCAGGTAATACGTTGGTACCCATTGATTATGAAGTTTAAAATATGTTATAAAATATATGCTGCTTAAATTATTTAAATAATTAACAATATTGTGTATTTAGTAGAAAACATATTTAAAGTGTTAGTTAAGTCATACCAAATAAAAATATTTATTATGTAACACCAACTTCTTGTAATTATATTTAATTTAACTGATTTGAAATAAAAACTTTTTAACCGCTTCTGTGTTTTGTCCAAACATCGCGCGGGCAACATGTTCATGCAAATCATGATTTGCCCGTATCACATACAGGCATCCATACTGCAGTTATAATTCATTTTTCTCTCTAGCAAAAGGTTATTGTAGATTTTGCATTATTTAATCACACATTGTTCTGATTCACTACGCAAAAATTTCTGTTTTAAAAAGCAGTGATAAAATATTTAAAATTCTGTAAACGACGTAAAAAATTATTTCAATGATTTTTTCAAATATATTGATAAGTTAAGTGATTAAATCAAGCTTTTTCATAAATGTTATAAAAATTACAAGACATAAATTTATTGTGTCGTTTGATTACCCTATTGCTACCATACGGTAGTCCAAAAAATTAGGGAGTCTCCACTGATTCCACGCATGTAAAATGCATCTTGTTTACTTTAAAAGCCTTGGAAATATAGATGAATACAATCTGGAATATTGAAATTAAACTTCTTTTCAGTACTCAAGATAATTTTAGGCCCATTCGTTTGCTGTTTTAAGTGTTTCTCTGCAAACACACAGCGGGCGTTTTTACTACCAGATGTTAAGCACGAACATTGACATGGTTTAACATTTTTAGGAACTCTCGGCATTTTTATTGATCTTTGTACAATCAATACTGATGCAAGCTTCTTTATCTAAATTCCAAATTCCTTTGCTGTAATTATTTTACTTGGAGCTATGCGAAAAATCAAACTTTTGGATCGGTTTGCATTTTTTTAGCCTCCTTGTAGATTTTGTAGTAGCACAAATAGTTGGGTTCTGCAAGAAATTAATAACAATTTTTAAAAATTTAATTTCATTAACAATTCTTAGAAATACATTCCTATCTTGTTATAAGCTAGAATTTACCCTTTTTTCGAAATCGAAAAGCATTTTGATTCGCACTGTAATCCAAATGTTTTGTGAATTAAACAAATATGTTCAGATTCTCTTTTAAATGTGTATTTAAATGATATGTGAAAATATCCGCCAATCAATTTCAGCGGTTTTAAAAATATCAGTTGCGTTCTTATCATTTGCCTCCTGCGTAAATTAAGCAAAAGACATATTTTTAAAAAATTAAAAAATACATATATAACTTTTGTAAACAGTTACTTTAATATTAATTGGAAACCCATATATTTAATTTTAATACAAAAGTTGAAGGATTTGCATAGCAAACGCGAACCGATTTCGTTTGTTTCAACTCCGCTATTTACGGCACGTACGAAGCTTAAAAAGTTTGTGACACTAGCCAAAAGGGTCTCATGATGCACCTGACATTCAGAATTTTAAAATTCTTATAATAATTGCGAATTGAATTGCAACCAAAACACTTTTGAATAAAAATAAAAACGCTCATCAAACGACCCAATTAATAAAAGTATTTACTTTCTCAAAACCACACGCTGCCATTTGGATCTTGATTATGGCTAGTAAAACTTTCCAAACAAAACTCTCCACAACAAATCTCATAAGTTATAAGACAAGGGTAATGTTTTGCATATGTGTTATTATGTCTGATTTAAAATACACTTAATTTCGTTGGCAATAAATGTGCTGGTCTTTTTTATATAGGGTTATATCTAAAATTCTTCAAAGATTTCTAAGTTTTCAAAAAATAGGGGCCATCAAAATTAAGGAGGGGTGGTTGGTGGGACAATAGAATTTTTAAGGGAGAGTGGTGAAATATAAAAAAACCGTATCGTTTTTTATGTGGATTTTTTACGAAGTCCTAGAATAAATATGTCTTATTTAATATAAAATTTCAAAGCATTTTCGGATTACCGCAATTTTCGAATATTAATTTCATTAATTATTTTAAATCGCTGATTTTTGGCACCCCATTGTCTAATATATTAGATTATTTAATGGGCTTTCATTCAGAAATAGTTTTGTTGAGAACAGAGTTCACCGCCAGTTGTTGGAATGCAAATTTAAAAAATACAAGCCTTTTTTTCCTTTTTTTTTTCTAAAACCTCGACTGCAAAACGGTGTCATAAGCAGCGTGGATCCGTGGATTTTTTATTTGAAAAAAAATATATATATGTATATATATATATAGGTTTAGATTAGTAAGTTTTAATTTTTTCGGAAAATTTTGTGGCGAAAAATTTTTTGTCTTTGCAAAATAAATAGTTAAATGCCAAAATATCAAAAATGCCTCTTTAAATTTCTGTAATTTTGTTTTAAATAAATATGCACGCAACATTTAACATTATACATACGAGATTAATGTAAAAAATACAGAAAATTTGCTTATCTTAAAGTGATTTTTATTTGAATTTTAAAGACCACACCAAAGAGATTACAAATACCATAAACATAGAAACGCTATTCAGAATTGATATGATGCTGGGCGGTTTTTTTAATGTAAATACTCATTACAAAATGTATTTTAAGCAGAAATATGTACTTTTGCGCTGCTATTAAATATACAGTATTACAAGAAATTTTAACTATTTTATTTTACTGTAGAATGGCTCAAAATATAAAAATAAATTACACTTGTAGAATAAAATAGAAATGAATAATGAGATAATTAGTATATATTTGTTTGCAAAATGTACAAGTATAATATAATTGTGAAATAATTTCCAAATATCTCGTTTGTCTCAGATGTTGCAAAGTTTTATTTATATTTTACAAGTCGGAAATTGCACTTTAAACGTAGAAAATAAAGTGTGTTTGTAGTTTAACGAAATTTTTATAATATGAAGTACTTCGGATGCAGTACACTATCACGAAATCTTTTATGTGTGCCTGTAAATACTATATGCTTTAATACATAAACATGTATTTAGATAGTTATATTATATTTCAATACTTTTTAACAATTTTTAAACGGGAAAAATAAATGTATTTCATTGTAGTATTCCAAGAAGAAAAGCGATCATAATCACGCTAATATACACATAGGAGGCATTCGTAATAGATGTGGGCAATATGTAAAGACCAAGACAGGACGTATATAGTAATTATAATTATCATGTATGTAATGTAACGGATACTACTTGATACATAAAATATTTGAAATGTAACTGTATTGCTTAATGGAAGAATGCATTATGTTGCATTAAAAAAAATGTTTTCTTAACACCTTTAGGACGAGCGTCTATTGCAGAATTTTTAATATTTTTTCACGGGTTTATAGAAGCAGAAATTTTTGCTTAGTTGAATCGGGAAATTTCTTAGATTAAATAGTACAAAATTTACAATAATATTTTACTGGTGAAAATAATCAAGAATTCTTTGCACCTTTTGCGGCACGAATTCCAGTCGTTCTTCCACAAAGGATTATAAGAACAAAAAAAAAAAAAAAAAAAAAAAAAAAAAAAAAAAATATGAGGCATTTTATCATATTATCAGTCTAAAATACAGAGACTAATATTAAGAAAAAACTAATATACTTATAAATCTTTTAAGTTCTACAACATTATCTATACTAATAAAGTAACAAATCGCTCTGTGTGCTTTTATGTGTGTGTGGGTGAAATGGCGAGAGACATATGTGGCACGTACGAGGCTTAAAATGCATGTGACACTAGCTAAAAGGGTCTCATGATGCACATGACATTCAGAATTTCAAAATTCTTATAATTAATGGAGAATATAATTTCAACCTAAATTCACTCGCATCAAAAAACCCATCAAACGGCCCAATTAAATAAAAGTATTTATTTCCTCAAAACCACATGCTGTCTACATTTGGATCTTGATTGTGGCTAGTAATACTGTCCAATCAAAATGCTCCACAAAAAATCTCAAAAGTTATAAGACAGGGATTGTAGATGTGTCATTATAATTGTTTTGTATACACCTATTTTTGTTAGCAATAAAGTTAGTAATAGTTTTTTTAATATATATATATATATATATATAAGTTGTATCTAAAACTCTTCTATGATGTCAAAGATTTCTATCTAAAATTTCAAAAAATAGGGGTCTTGAAAACTAAGGATGTGGTTGTGGGTGGAGCAATATAGTTTTTAAGGGAGAGCGTTAAAGAAGAGTTGTTCAAATATTTTGCGGGTTTTTTAACAAAGCCCTGGAATAAATATTACTTATTTAATGATAATTTTAAAAGAATACTTGCCACAATTTTCGAATATTAATTTCATAAATTATTTTTTATTTTTGCTGATTTCTGCCACCCCATTAACTAATATATTAGATTATTTAATGGGATTTCATTCAGAAATAGTTTTGCTAAGAACAGAGTTCACCGCCTTTTGTTGGAATGTAAAACTAAAAAAAATCAAACTTTTTTTTCCTTTTTCTTTTTATGAGCTCGACTGCGAAACAATGTCGTAAGCAGCTTGGATCCGTGGATTTTCCGCATTTGAAAAAAAAAGAAATATATATATATATATATATATATATATATATATATATATATATTCTTTAAATTAGTAAGTTTTCCTTTTTTCGGAAAATTTAGTGGAGAAACAATTTTGTCTTTACAAAATAAATAGTTAAATGCCAAAATATCAAAAATTCCTCTTTAAATTTCTGTAATTTCGTTTTAACTAAATATGCACGCGACATTCGTCATTATACACGGAAGATTAATGTAAAAAATAGAGAAATTTCATTTATCTTAAAGTGTTTTTTCGTTGAATTTTAAAGACCACACCAAAGAGATTATAAAAACAATAAACATAGAAACGCTGTTCAGAATTTATATGATACGGGAAGTTTTTTTTTTATGTAAACACTCATTACAAAATGTATTTTAAGCAGAGATGTACTTTTGCGCTGCTATTAAGTATACAGTATTACAAGAAATTTTAATTATGTTCTTTTACTGTAGAATGGCTCAAAAAATAAAAATAAATTACACTTGTAGAATAAAATAGAAATGAATAATGAGATAATTAGTATATTCGTTAGCAAAATGTACAAGTATATTGTTAATTCTGAAATAATTTCCAAATATCACGTTTGTCTCAGATATTGCAAAGTTTTATTTATATTTTACAAGTCAGAAATTGCACTTTAAACGTAGAAAATAAAGTGTGTTTGTAGTTTAACCAAATTTTTATAATATGAAGTACTTCGGATGCACTACACTATCTCGAAATCTTTTATGTGTGCCTGTAAATACTATATGCTTTCTATTATACAGGAATTTACTTTTAATACACCTCAGAAACGTATATAAATTTCATAAAATGTGAAATAGCTTAGTATAATTAAACGCACTATAAACAATCTCCCTATAGCATTATGCGATAGTAGTATTTTGTGTTCTGTAAATTAATAAAAAACTTCTTTGCACCACAGTCTACAGAATGCATACACAGAATGCACTACAGAATGCATATTTCAGCATATTCCTCATAGACGCATACGAATTTTATTGTGTTTGAAAAAGTGGAACTTCATGAAAATGCACTTAAAACTATTTTTCCCCGCTGACTGTAATGTAATGTAAGATTTCGATTGACCCTGTAACTAAAGTACTCATCCGACATTCATAAAATTTGAGATGACTCGGCAAAATAATGTAATCAATAAATATTTTAAATATCAAACGGTTCAGTTGAGTATTTTTTGCGTTGTTATAAGCGGCCAGGCGGACGGATAGACGGACGAACTGAACGACCGACGACCGTAGAAAATAAGTATTTACATAATTACGAACGCATCTAAAAAAAGCTATATGAGAATGTGACATCGTAAATTTTTAAAGGCTTTCATTATTATGATAAGTAAATCAGAAAAAACACTTTTTATAAGGTATATGTGCCTAATATGGACACCCTAAGGAAAATTTATTTTTTTCACCACCATGTGCACGTGATAGGACTCCAAAAATATATGACCATGATTCCTGGACTGTTGACTATCATTATTAAAATTAGCGACCTTGTAACTATTCCGGTTTTATTTAAATGATAAAAACAAAAAATGTTTTCAAATGTCCATATAAGGAGCCATCAGTCCCTATTATGGACACAGGTGCCTCCTTATTGACCTACTATACAGGGTGTAGGGTAGAGCCACTCTTCTATGGAATTTTAGAGGAAAAGGGATAAAAAAAATTATTTTTAAAGTATTGCGGGGGAGGGCACAGTAAATATCTTCAGAACATATACTTTAGAGCGGGAGGTCATTTTCGGTTGAGGCTCTTCGAAGACCGATGCCAAGCACCTCAGTTACTACAAAATATTATGAAATAATGTAGTTGGTTTTGCTTAGCTTTCTTTTTTTTAATCTAAAGATTCACCTGCTGTACTTCCAATGTGTCCATATTGGGAATCGGGAGTAGTTTTATTAGATCGTGTAATAAATAAATAAAGAAAATTTTTTAAGCTGTATATGCAATAGCAATCGAAAGTATGTTTTAAAAGCTTTCTAAAACATCCCACTTTTCAATATTTAAAGTAGTTTTACAATATCTAATAAGAATTTAAACTTGCCTGTAATTACGATAAGCACACCACGAACAACAAGTTTCCTTCTAAATGGCGAACATCGCACTTTTTTGTACTTTCCAGGCTTAATTATCTTTTCAACTGCTTTTCTTCACGGATATGTAGCGCGATCTCTCTATCAAAAATGTTGCTTTTAAAAATATTAAGGGTGTCCATATTGAGAGCACTGTCCATATAGGGTACAAGTACCTTATAATTATATGCTTGTATTAAATTCATTTTCCTTTTAGCGATCTGTAATAAGTGAAATCTTATTTATTTATGCCTGATAATAGGGGTACAAGCAAGCATTAATTTTCTAATATTGAAAATGCTAATTAAATGAAATTTTCGTTATAGGGTTTGAAAAAAAAGTATTTTAAAGAAAACTAAGGATTTACAATGGCAATCTATGTTTCACTTTTGGGAGGGAGAATAACAGAAGAAGATTCTTCTTTTGTCTTTAAAACTAATCTGGATTCCTACTCCTGAAAAGGAAATTTATACTGATATTGGATTTACCGAATGCCTGAAAAGAAACTTTATTAGTGTTCTTGAAGTGAAAAACAGAATTCAAATAAGGATCGTTATGTATTTTGCGTAACTGGTTTTGGTTTATTTAATGTTACTTCTTATTGAAAATCAAAATCATTAAGTTGTATAATTTTACTAATATTTTTTGAATTTCTTGCTCTTCTTTAAAGATGGGACATAAACATTTATAATATTTCGTGTAAATACCAAAATATTGTGTCTGTTTTTTTTTAAATACATAAAAGACAGAATCGGAAAATGAACTATACATGATAAAGGCTTTTCAAAGTACTACATTAATAATGATTGGTTTACTTATAAAATATATTTTGTTTTTTAATCGTAACTGTTTTCCTTAAAAATAGCAAACATAATTATAAATGAATTATGTAAGCGTTTAAATCATTATATCAGAAAGAGGAAAATCTAAAATTTTATGTAGAATAGGTACAAATATGTTTAAGAATGTTTGTTACATGTAAATAACTTTTATAACTAAAAAACTATACATTTCGGCATTCTGCTTATTCAGCCATGTTACAAAATATTTGGTACGCCGAATGTATGACTTGGCCGAATCTGCCTAATCGTGCCCTAATCTGCCGAACCGTATACTTAAAAAAAAACTTTTAAAACATGTCTCTTAAAACCCTACTCAACTACTGCGTTTAACTGTTAACTTATAAAAAATATTTAGAATAATTAAAAGCAGAAACTTATTAAAATAAAAGAGAATTTTGTTACATTGTTTATGAATTGTTTGTTAAGTTTCCCTTAAGAAAAGTGACCATTGATGATGATTTTTATAGTAGCTAATGATGTACAAAGTTCCGGAACATTGTCTTTTTTCTTATCTTTTTTCGCAAAAAAGTGTGTTTTAAAGCAAAATAGAAAATCTTTTAGGATTGAAAGACATCAAGACGGACATTTTTTGTTCAGGAAACATAACCTCACCTATTCAATCTTTAAAAACAATGCATCTCATTTTACACGAGGTCAAACTTGGTTTTTCGTTTGTTACTTTAGAAATATAGCCTAGTGGTTAAGAGGTTTAAATTCAAATTAATTAGAGAAAATCAGTACATTGTTTTATTTCCTTTAGTTTCGATAATGAATTAATGTGCTATGTTTTCCTCCTTGTGGTATGTGAGCGTTAAAAAATATGCATAGATGTATATAATAAAAACAGGTTTCTTGTTAAAAAAAATACCATAACACTATCTCGATATCACAAACTCTTTTAAAAACATTGTCAGTGCAACAGTTGAAGAGCTTAAAGTTTTTAATAAAATGGACCTGGACTTAATGCTTTTGTTGACTACTAAGGCCACAATTAAATTTCTAAGTTTTAAACCGTGATCAGAGGATTGAACTCAGAATTAATTATAGGAAAAATAGAAATTGTTTTAATATCTTCAGCTTAGTTCTAAAATGAATATTATTTTTATTATTATTACCTTTACAAATCTCAAAACTAACTCTATCAAAAATACAAAGGATGAAGAGCTTAAAATTCTTAATAAAATGAGAACTCACATTTGTATTTTTTTTTCAATATTAAGGTCACGATGCTATTTTAAGTATTTGTCTGAATCGCTAATCAAGGTACTTTAGAAAGGAGAGACTGAGTTATCTTAAGAGTATCTCAAAACAGCTAACTCTATCAAAAACATCGTCAATATAAATGTTGTATAGTTTAAAAATCTGAATAAAATGAGTAAGAACATTAATTTTTTGTTCAAAACTAAGCCCGAAATTACGTTTCAAAAATTTTCTTAATCGCTAATCAAGAGCTTAAAACCAGGATAGACCACGTTAATTTAACAATACATCAAAAAAGTCTAACTCAATCAAATAATTAACAATAAATATATTATTACTATTATAATAATAAAATAGTATAATAATATAATGTAATATATAAAACTTTGACAAAATTGGATACTCACAATAATAGTTTTGTTTAACATTAAGGTCGCTGTCCTATTGCGTTTTTATAAGAATATACCGTATATATTCTAGACCTAAACTGAATGGATTAAAACAATTTTCAGATTTCCCCTAATTAATCCCGAATTCGGCGATTTTTTATAGGCTTTTTATAGATTTTAATTGGCTTATTTTGATTTCTGTGAAATATGTGAAGTTATGGAAATCATACCATTCATAGTTAACCATTTATGAGCTAAACAACCCTTTATAGAGAATGAAGTTGGTGATATTTATACTCCATTATAACAATAAGTTTCACCACATTGATATCATCATATCTAATACAAAAAAAATTAATATGGTACAAATCGTGCTGAAATATCCTCATTAATGATAAAGTTGTGAACAAAAGTTTAGTTTCGGCTTGTAGTGACGCATGCAGTATTTGATTCCATGCATAGTAATTTTGAAGGGAAAAAAGTGGATTGAGAAGTTATTTTTTGTGCAAAAAAATGTTGGTCTTTTTGACGATAACATCTGTATTGAAGGTGTGTTGCAAGAGTATAGAAAAAACATATATATTTAAAATTGCTGAGTTATTGCCAGATACATACGCTGATTTAGAGTACATTAAAAATTACTTTTCTACATCAAAGGGAATAGAAAATTTACACTTGCTGAGTTGTCACCATTTGAATAGTTTTTTTTTTATTATTTTAGTCTCTTCCCAACATATAAAGAATATATGAATATATAAAGCTTTTCTTCCATTTTTTCTACAATTTATCTTTGATTTCCAAATGTTTGTGTTAGAATTTAAGAGCATTTTATTCATCTATTGCATTACAATGAAGAAGACATGAAATTTAAAATTTTGATTACTAAAGTTTATAATAATCTTTTTTTTTTAATAACTCAAACTAATTTCTTTTTCAGTATAAATTTCACTATTAAAAAAAATTCAAAATGCAGTATTATGTAACATTGTTTTAAAATCTAACTTTTAATGTCTTTAAACTTTAAAATATAGAAGTGGTTGAATACTTAAAATATGACTAGCCGAATATTCAGTTCTCGGCTTAATAGTTGTTATTCGGGTAGCCGAATATTTGGTATTCATTTTGCTTGTAGGCCGAATATTCGGTATTTGGTATTAGTCCAAAATCATATTATTTGGTACATCCTTATTTGATACGCTGATAAATGTTTTTCCAGGTAATTGTTTAAATATTCACTATCTTCATCGAATTTAAACAGTTATTTGTAACTCTTACTTACAATGAAATTTCGATAGATGTTTGTTAAATTTGACTTTCCCACATTTTGAATAAATAAATGTATATTCTAATAATTATAATTAATTTCAATACTTGTTAATATTTCTCAATTGGGGAAAAATCATTTATATAATTACAGTGTTTTTGAAAGAAACTATTCATAATCTGAGTAAGGTGTTAATAGGCGGCATGCATAATGCACACGGGGGATATGTAAAGCCCCAGACAGAATGTTTATATACATTGTGAACATAAATACTATGTCTATAACGTTATTGATTGTAGTTGATTCATAACTTTATGCTCTGTTTAAAATTACAAATGCAACTGATGCGATAAGGAAATGAACTTATTATGTTATATTTTAGAAAAAAAATAAATCCTTATTTAATGAACGAAAGTGTTGTGATGTATTGAGTCATAATTCGAAGCTAAATAAAGTCTTCACTATTTCATACAAATTTTGTTAACATTTAATAAAATTACTAACATTTACCATATGAAAATTATCTTTGAAAAGTCTTTTTTAGATCTACTCTTGTAGCATATTTTCAATAAATCAGTTTATATAAAAGTATATATTAAGTAACTTTCTTTTTTCTAACTGGATGCGAAGAAACGAAGGAAGATGATGTAAGAATAAGCTAAAATATAACAAAAATGCAAACATAATCAGTGCAATTTCATATGCATACATTCGTTTGATTATTCGGGTACTTAAATACATACATTATTTTGTGAAACTTTAACCCGTTAAAGGACAAAACACTTCCATTATTATAATGCTAAAATGAATGATTGACACCAGAATATAAAAACAAATTTTTTTCAAAAAAAGATAAAAGTTTTCTGCACTTACTTGATAAGATTAAAATTTTCATTTCAAAATTCAGGCGTCAATATTGCATTTTGCAATTAAAATTAAGTGGTATATATTTTATACCACCGCCCTTCCAGGGGTTAAATGTTATGTTTAAATGTGCTAAAAATTACACATTTCAGTTAGCTATATAATATATTACATTACATCTATATAATGAAACTGATTATATTGCGCTGGCGTTAATGTATCAAATGTAATTGCAGTTCTTAATGGAAAAGCATACTGTCTTGTATTTTTACAAAAAAAGATGTTTTATTAAAACATGAATATGTTATGAAACATGCTGTTCCATGATAACACTAAAATATTAAAATTGATCAAGTATTGATACTAGTATTGAATATCTAAGACGTTAGATTTTTAATGGCATAAATTTTTAATCGCATAAATATTAGCGCTTAATGGAAGAATGTGTGATATTGCATTTTCACACACAAAAAAGTATCATTAAAAGGATGAATGTGTTATGAAGTATTCTGTCACTTAATAAAACTAAATTACTGAAATTTTATTAAGTATTGAAGCTCAAAGAAATTAGTAAATAATCTTTCTTGTTTTAATATTTAAGAATTATGACAAAATTAATGCATTCTTCATATTCGGAAATTAATATCTGGAAGTTATACAAGGTGAGTCATAAATATCGAAACAATAGGCTATCTCCTTAAATATTGCTCCTAGACCCATACTTTCAGATGCAAAAATTCATAAAAAAAGATAAATTTTTTGATAAGATAAGTTGCAACTCCATGGGAGGTCTATTTTAAAAAGTACGAAAATTAACTTTTTATACGGCCCCCGTAGGATAAATATTCCAATTGGGGAAACTTTCCTTATCCAGTCCTGAGTAATACACAAAAAGTTGCATCTTCATATCTTGAAAATTCGCAGAGTTATAATTGTTTGAATCATTCATCAGGTTTTGAGGGATTAGACACAAATTGAAATGCGCACAATTCAAATGACAATGTTACTTTAACAGTTCTAGGAAACGTGTAAAAAATCTATCTTTTGAGTTAGAATTTTGATATTTTTTCTTTTTTTTTTTGTGATGGTTAGCCACATAATTTGCTAAGAAAATCACATCCTAAAATTCATCGTAGCATTTATAACAATTTCATATAATTAGTACTGGTTTAAATGGATAATTAAAAATCGTTATAACTCCAAACATTATTTATCGGATTTCAATTTCTTTCCATTTAAATAAAGATGAAAATCTGATTTTAGTTTTGTTTCGGGGTTTTTGTTTTTCAATATTAATATTAGAACTATTAAAAATGTTTAGGGAAAAAATAATATAACTTAAAAAAATCATATTTTGAAAAGTAAATAATTTTTCAATTTTGCCCGAAACAAAACTAATGTAAAATAATTAAAAATGACATGTTTCAAGTTTGTACTTTTTTTCTTTAATAATTCTTAACTTTTAATAAGGTCTACATTAGATGAAATTCCGGTCTCGAGCAATCCGTATTAAAATCACTGTCTCTCACTGACCTAATACGTGCATGAAATAAGTAAAATTTTGTTCAATCAAAATTTTTACGAAAACCACATAGATTTTAAAATTGCTTTTATTTTGAAAAAATTGAAATTTATTTTTTTAAGAATAGTATATTTAATATTAAACGCAATAAAACCAAAAAAAAAAAAAATCTGCCTTTGACGGAATTCTGTCTGCTGATACATGCAAAATGAATACAATAATACCTGAGAAAAAATAAACTCCATTTAACCCTCCTAGGAAGGGCATTTGTCTATTACGTATTTTTTCTTTCTATGTGATTCCATCTTAAAGGGTTTTACTGCATAACATTTTTCAAAGTCTTCAACACATGGTATATCCATTAGCGATATTAAAATATAAGTTTAATATTTAGTTATAAACAGAGATTCAATGATAAAATAAATATATCACAGCCTTTGGCGCTTCTTTAATAATAAAAAGTATAAATATAAAAAACGAAATGCTATAATTAGTATTTTTGGTCAGAACTCCTCCACGCGAAACAATTTTTAACTACACTGAAATAAAAAACTATGTAGAAATTCATGGCTGTTGATTTAAACTTTTCTCCAGGCTGGTCCGTATTATGATTTTAACATTTTTCCATGCCAGGCAGAAATTTATTCCCTATGGGTCGGTTTGAGACCGGACCTAGATATTTCGATCATTGCGGACCTAAAGTGCTAACGATCAACATATTTCGAAAAAAAGTTTTGATTTAAATCAATACAATGCCAAATAATAGGCACAGTCTTAAATCGACAATTAATACGAACAACTTGTGGACGATCCCTCAGTTGCTTTGAAAGCGAGATAAAAATTCTTCGTTTACAGGCATGGTAAAGTGGTGTAAGTCACGAATTTTGGAGAATTTTGGATTTTAATATCTCTGTCAGGTTTTATGATACGGAGATAATTTTTTTTTGTTGTTGTTGAATTAGTTAATGAATAAGAAATAATTTCCGAATTGAGAATTTTGCTCTACAGGGGCCGTACAAAAATTTACTTTTTGTATTTTTAAAAAGACCCCCCCCCCATGGAGTTGCAACTTATCTTATCAGAAATTTCACCTTTTTTAATGAATTTTTGGAATTGGAAGTATCGGTCTAGAGGCAATATTTAAGGAGATAGCCTATTGTTTCGATATTTATGACTCACCCTGTATATTTTTTAAACTACATAAGATTAACATTAGCATTTATTCAGATAATTTAGTGGTCGAATATTTGTTTCCAGACAATAAATAAATAAATGCCAAAATATCAAGAATGCTTCACCAAATTTCTCTATTTTTTTTACATAGTTGCACAACACATTTATCATTTTTCATGTGTGATAAATGAGAAACATGGAGCTTTTTTTTTCTCGCGAAGTGTTTATCATTTGAAATTTAAAGAATGCATCGTAAACATTAAAAGTAAAAAAATGTATAAGTAATGCTATTTATAATTTATATAATCCTAAGAATCTTTATTTTGTAAAGCCTCATTAGATTAAGCTCATTGCAATTTGTAGAGCCTCATTGTACACTTACCTGCTATTTTAACACAACTTAAAAACAAATTAAGTTTTTTTTCCTACAATATAATGTCTAAATTTCAAATTAACACACATGTAGAATAAAACAGAAATAAATAAAAATGTAATATCCACATTTACTTGCGAAAAATATAATTTTCATATATCACGTTTTTCTGTGCAGCAATTTTAATTATACATAAAAAAAGAAACTAAATAAGAATGTTTTATCATGAATTTGTAAAGACTTTATTTGTGTAAAAGTAACAATAATGAATTGTTATTACTTAATTATATATACATATATATACTATACGGCAGCACATTTAAGATTTTAGACACTTTGTCGTATTTTGATGTATAAATATGTTTGCTGGATTCTTCTGAAACTTCAGGATTATAAAGAGTAAGTTTGAACAAACATCTATTTGATAAAAAAAAAAATAAGGGACAAAAATCAAAGAAAAATTACAATATTTGTGGTCACATTGTACATTTTGTTATCACGAAAGTAAGTATCGCTCGGGAATACAAATATGTGACTACTGTACAAGATGTCCACTAACTATTGTAAGAATAGTAAGCATATTCGTGCAAATATAGGAATTTTTTTGAAAAGTTAAATAAATTCTCTCATGTGCTTATCTTATATCATGCAGGGTTATCAACCGGATTTAACAGCAGTTTCATTCAAATTGGCATATTGCAGTAGAAACAATTTAATGCAATGGGAATATAAATATGTTAAAATAAACATGAGTAGCTGTAAAAAACCAATATTTCCTGCGCATGTGCGAACGAAAACAAAGGTTTTTTTTACATAATTTATTACTTAAACCTATGGAGCAATACTGAAAAAAAATCCAGTCAAATATAGCCAAAATTCAGAAAGATATTGGCCATAGGAGTGAGTTGATTTTTAATTTTCTCTAAAAGAAGCTGAATGATAAAGATTTTCATAAAATTGTCAATTTTATTTTATTTTTAAATTTTTTTTATTGATGCTTTAGTTATTTTTGAAAAACTACTAGAACGAAGCTATTCCAAGATAAAAAGAAGTGTCAAAATCAAAAAACTTGTTTCAGATCTTCTCACTGATGTTTGATAAGTTTTAAAAAACTCAATAACTCTACAAAACTCAGTTAATAAAAAATGACAATTTATGGAAAATCAATTATCATTCAGCTGCTTTTAAAAAGATCTCATTCCTATCACTAATATCTTTTTGAATATTCACGAAATCAGAATGTTTTAATATTATTATTATTAATTACTACATTGAGTTATCTATTAAATCATATAGGACGATCATTTTTATCGTTTGTGCATATACAGATAAAATGTATTCTTTAACTACTCATCATATCATCATATATATTATAAAGCAGAAGTTCTGAAACTTCCAAACGGGTGTTTTCAAAAACTACCCGATGGATTTTTTTGCCGATTGTATCATTCGATAGGAAATATTTTCCCGAAGGTTTATGATTCAAATTTACAGGGATAACTCTTATTTTTCGTAGTAAATTTCGTATTTTTTCGATTATTTTTGACAAAAGGGTTGCCAGTAGCTATTTTTGGCGAAAATTATAATTGCTAAAAGAATTAAAATGGCTATATCTATTAGAAATATTACAAATATCTTGCAAATAAAAACAGAAAATGACTACTGATAATATTAATAATAATAAAGAAAGACCGCTTAAATGAGGCGTAATATTATAAAAATATACTTATCTTGAAAATGAAAAAAATATTTGTAATGCTAAAAAAATAAATTAACGCGAAATATAACAATTGGTTCAACTTTTGGCGACTTATCCCTGGCATTAGAATAAAAACATGAATTTCAGAAATTGATTAAATGAATTTTGAATGATAGGTATTTCCTTTTTTATTATTTTCTTTCTCTTTTTTATCGAATTTCCGTATAATATAACTTACAGCAGAAAAAAGCAGGTCTGATTGTAAAAGACACTGTAAATTGTGAGTTACTATTCGTTTCTATACCATTTTCATCTTGCTTTTGTCGCCGAAGAATGTGTTTTTAAGCCGAAAATGCACTAATGACTTAATGCCTGATTTAGGTTCTTAATGGTCGCAATAATGTTTTTTTTTTTTTCCAAGTAAAGATAATTTTTAGAGCATATTTTAATATTCAATCTTAAATTATATAGATATGAGTATAACTCTTTTATTTCTTTTTGCAAATGATTTTATTGTTAATTTAATTTTTCTTGCGCCATTTCGTCAATTTCACTTACAGGAAAAAATTCAGTTTTAAAATTTAAAAACTGAAGAAGGAAAGATTACCCCATCGATTGAAAATCTACCGCCAAATTCTAAGATTAAATGTCAATAATTGATGATCGTAAATGTTACATTCACTTGACATTAAGCATAATATAAATATTAATTAAGTCATCAAGAGATTTTTAATTCGGCATTTTATTTCTACTTTTATATATGCTTTGCTAATTTGTTTTTCGTTATTTAAATGAAAATTTATGCTAATCTATATTACGTGGCTAATAGTTTGGCGATTTGTATAATTTGGCGAAATTGATCGACGGTATAACCAAGTAGTACTGAAGGAAATATTTTGCAATTCAAAGTAAATTTATGCAATTATGCGTTATTACTAAAGATAAATTCAACATTTTGAAATAAAAAATTCCCGCTGAATAAAATTTACAAGTCTTTTTTAATTGACTATTTCTTCTTCAATATTTCCTCAATCAATATTTCGCTATTCTCTTTCGCGCAGGCTAACAAAAATGTATTTTAAATATTTTGTTAGATAAAACGTAAATAACATTTTTCTATTTTTTAAAAAAATATTTTTTAAATCTAATTCTATCATTATGTGTCTTACAGGACAAAATAGCAGAATTACTTTTAAAAATGGTTTTATCTGTTAATTGTATGTTATTTGTTTATTTGGGTGTTTGAATTTACTTTTGTCATCAAACAATGCGATTTTATACCAAGGCATAAGCCGGAGCAATGTTCACAATTACTAAATTCTCTCACTCTCTTTTAAATGTGTGAGAGCATTTTTAGGATATTTTTTTATGTTTAATTGTAAATATTTAAATAGCAGTTATAGCAAAAAAAAAAAAAAAAAAAAAAAAAAAAAAATGCGTATAATGTTTAAATTTTAGTATAAATGTCTTCCTCATCCAAACTGTAAAATAATTTAATTGCAACTTTTGAAAGTTTTGGCGCAGATGTCATGTACGCACCCCATTCGCACGATTGCAACAAACTGGCGATTTTATGCCTCACATGGTAAACCGGCTATGGTTGTTTATTTATTAATAAACTATTTATTATCTTGCATTTTGTTTTTTTTTAATAATATAAATCATTTTGTTCTATAGATATTAATTAAACTTTTTTATTTATTTTTTTTTCAAATAATTCAAAATAATTAAAAAATATTCATGAAATTGGTAATTAAAAACCAAGTTCTCCAAATTGGCGCCAGAAAAAAAAATGCGCCAATTTGGTGCATACATGACATCTGTGTCAAAGTTTTTTTGCTAAGTAGGGAAAATGCAGTATAAATACCGATTAAAGTTTTTTCCAAATATGAAAATTTTGTCACAGATTTGGTCATATACTCATCGAGGTATCTCACTGGCGCCAAAATGGCATTATTTGCCTCATATGCTATAGTTGTTTATCTGATGATAAGTTGTTTATTTACTTTCATTTTCTTTTTTGAAATGATATTTGTTGTTTTGGTCTTAAGTTACTTTTTTATTTATTGTTAATTGCTGTTTAAAATGATAGAAAATAATAAAATATATATAAATTTCTTTGGTATTCCAAAACGAGGATTTTGACACATTGTAGTTGCAAGAAAATCGTGCTAAACCTATTGCCTATATGATGTCTGTGTAGGAATCTTTTGTGAAATATGGAAAGTGTAAATTGGCTACTACTTGATTATCACGTCAACCAATTTCGCCAAATCGTTCGCCAAATTATACAAATTTACATAATTTTACCTTAAACAACTAAAGAGAAAATGCTTAAATAAGAAAAAGCAAATAATTTTGTTTTCATTTTTCAGGAGGAAATTTTGCAATAATAATAAAATTGTTGTTGTGAGAATTTTAATGTGTGTGTGTTTTTTTTTTTTTTTTATCGTTGCTAACTTGCTGTAACGAAAAATGTTTATTTTTTTCCTGCCATTGTTTTGTAAGAGCTGGTTTTCTCAAAGCCATGTTAAGATTGTATTCAAATTTTTGAACCCTTCCCAATTACCACGCCCTTGGGCCGATTTTGCTCATTTGCAATTCCCACTGAGATATTAACCATCTCAATGTACTTGACGAGTTCGAAGATGATTCTTGCATAATTGTGCCTTTTATCGCGCGGACAAAATTTAACATATATGTATAAACTTTTTAGGTGAGAGTACCTTTGGGTTCCTGGCTTCACATAATGAAATGTTGTGAAGAAATTTTCCAGAAGTTGTCCCATGATAACGACTGTAATAATTAATATTTCTTCCGATAAGGGGAAAATTTTAAATCCTGTTGCCATAATGGTCTCATTTCGCTTCCAAATGTGCACTGTTAGTAATAAACTAAAATAGTTACTTCTAAATAGCTGCTTTTTGTCCAACGTTTAAGATAATTTAATATCACAATGGTGTCTAAATCGTTTTCAGCAATGAGCAAGGTGCTGCTGGAGGTCCAAATTATTTAAAATACAAATTTAAATTCAGCAGTTCGTTTAATCCACTGTTGGTTTTGAAATATTGACCAGCGTAGAGGGCATAGCCTGCTACTATATTATAAAGCAGAAGTTCTGAAACTTTCACACTAGTGTTTTCAAAAACTACCCGATGGATTTTTTTGCCGATGGTATCATTCGATAGGAAATATTTTTGTGCAGGTTTATCATTCAAATATACAGGGATAAGTATGATTTTTGGTTATAAATTTTGTATTTTTCGGTTATTTTTGATGAAAGGGTTGCCAGTAGTTATTTTTTTGCGAAAATTATCATTACTATTTTGCCGATTGTATCATTCGATGGGAAATATTTTTGCGGAGGTTTATCATTCAAATATACAGGGATAAGTATGATTTTTGGTTATAAATTTTGTATTTTTCGGTTATTTTTGATGAAAGGGTTGCCAGTAGTTATTTTTTGGCGAAAATTATCATTACTAAACAAATTAAAAATGATATATCTGTGAGAAATATTACAAACATCTTGCAAATAAAAGCAGAAAATAATTATTGATAATAATAATAAAAAAAACCATTTAATGAGGCATGATATTATAGAAAAATATTTATCTTAAAAATAAAAGAAATATTTGTAACGCTTAAAAAATAACTTAACGTGAAATATTGCATTTGATGCAACATTTGGCGACTTATCCTTGCGTTAGAATTAAAAAAAATAACTTGAAAACTTAATTAAATGAATTTTGAACGATAATTATTTTCCTTTTTATTATTTTCTTTCTCTTTTTTATCAAATTTCGATAGTATATAACTTACTCCAGAAAAAGGCAGATCTAAACTTAAAAATAATTGTGTTTTTTTTTACTTTTTGTCAGCAAAGAATTAAGCCAAAAATGCATATGTCTAACATTAGGTCGCAATAATGTTGATTTTTCCAAAAGAAGATCCTTTTTGGAGTATATTTTAGTATTCAATT
This sequence comes from Maratus speculifer, assembly GCA_964019185.1. Taxonomy (NCBI): domain Eukaryota; kingdom Metazoa; phylum Arthropoda; class Arachnida; order Araneae; family Salticidae; genus Maratus; species Maratus speculifer. Next base: position 325,053,759 of record OZ025290.1, read on the forward strand.
GTAAATCCAATAAACATAAGTTAATATTTTAAAAATTGTAATCAAATATTTAAATTTTAGCTTTAGTGTGAAATTCTGCCACCCATATATATATTGTAAAATAATGTCATTCTTTTTCAAAAGTTTTTCACCGCAATTTTGAAAATTGTAATCAACAAACATACTTTTTTTGCGCCATTTTGTCAAATTCTCTTCCAGGGAAAATTAGTTTTAAAATTTACAAACTGAACAAGGAAATCTATGCAATTTAAATGAAATTTATGCAATTTCGCGCTATTACTATCGATAAAGTCAACATTTTGAAATAAAAATTGACTTCTGAAAAAAAATGTCACAGACGTCATATATGCACCACATTGGCGCGATTGCAACAAAACGTCGATTTTATGTTCATATGGTAGCTCGGCTATTGTACTATTAATAAACTATTTTCTCTTATTTATTTTTTTAAATGATGTAAATTGTTTTATTTTATAATTATTAAAAAAAAACATTATTCATTTATTTTTATTTCCTTTTTAAAATAATAGAAAGCAATTAAAAAATATATATGTAACTGATATTTTAAAACGAAGTTTTCGCCAAATTGACGTAAAAAAGGGAAAAAAATGCACAAATGTGGTGCACATAAGGCATTTGTGCCAAAATATTTTACAAGTCTGTTTTAATTAGCCATTTCTTCTTCAATTTTCTTCATATTTTTCCTGTATTAGATAATATTTAAAATGATATTGGACTAATCTTCAATAATTGAGCATCGCCAAATTACGCAAATATTTTTGTTATTGCAAATTATGCCAAATTACAAATAGCATATTTACTATATTATTAAAAGTTTTATTGGCACAGATATTATATATCACCGAGGTAACTAATAGACTTTAAATTGGCATTATTTTGTCTCAGATATATTAACCCGACTATTAATATTTATTTATAAATTAAATGTTTATTTACTTTATAAATTGTATAAATTGTTTTGTTATATACTTATTAATTAAACTTTTTTCATAAATTTTATTACAATTTAAATAATAGAAAATAATTTAAATATACACATGTAACTGGTATTCGAAAACAATGTTAGCATAACAAACAATTAGCATAAAAAATTATCGCGCCAAACTCGGCGCATATGACATCTTGACCGTTTTGTTTATGTATTAAAGAGATTTCTAGATCATCAAAGAGATCATAGAAAATTTGTGAGATTATTTTATTTGAGATTATTAAATTTATGGTTTTTCATAATAAAACAAACGAAGAAAAGAAAATTTACTATTGATGCAACTACAGAATTAACGACTGTTTGGCGTTATTTCTTTAAAAAAAAATCGAAAAGGCATTTTTTAATTATTTGTTTATTTTTTTTTGTTTACATTATTATAAATATTTTTCCATTTTTATATACGCATCATCTTGGCGTGTTTTTTTAAATCTGACATCAGTTTGACAAACACTGCGTTTTCAAATACCAGTTACATGTTATAATATTTTTAATTATTTTCTATTATTTTAAAAAGGAAACAATAGAAAATAAGTGAAGTTTAATTAATGTTTATAGAACAAAACAATAAAGAAAGAAAAAAAATAAAGAAAAGTAAAGAAACAAAGTTTATTAGTAAATAAACAACAGCAACCAGATTACCACGCAATCCATAAAATCACAATTTTGTTGCAATCGCACCAACGTGATCCATACATGACACCTAACCAAAATATTATTGGCCATATTATTATTTATATGTTTTTATATTGTTTGGTACTACTTGATTATCCCATCGGCCAAAAAACTGGCACCAAAATAAAAGATTAAATGTCAATAATGGATGATCGTAAATGCCACATTCATTTGAAATTAAACATGTTACATGCGTTTATTACGTCGGAAGGGTACGGGTCGGTAGGATGCGTTTGTTACGTCGGGCGGGGGGGGGGGGTATTTTGACGAAATGTGCTGTTTTTTGTGATTATTTGCCAAAATTTGCGTTTTTTATGGTACCTAGACAAACTTTGGTACATAGCAAATGATTTCTAGCATTTAAAAAAAAAACTTAAATGGTTGAAAAATAATCTTCAAACATTTTCAAGAGTCTGTGACGTGATCATATCATGTTGATGTTACATTAGTAAATGGAAAAGCATATTGAAATTTTTAATAAATATTAATCTTTAAAAAAATTTCTTTAAAAAATTTTTTATAGCGGCAAAATACTTTTTTTCTTTGGTTTTTTCATATTGTTGCCGTCAAGTTTTGACGGCACCTAGCCAGAGTAAATATTATCATTAATTTTTTTAATATGTGAAATTTATATGTATTTTTGATTTATGAAAAGATAATAGAAAAGTAAAGTTATTTGAAAACGCAAATGTTTATTTGTTGAATGGGGTGTTTAATGTAACAACAAATTAACCACTGAGAGGATCATTGTTATAGTTGTTGCTAAATGGCAAACTAAAAATTCAGTCTTATTTTGCTGCGAAGTAAGTGAAGTATGTATATATTGTATGAAATGAGTAATAACAGTAATTTATGATTTATTCATGTCATGTACAATTTATTGGTGTTGTATTTGTAAATGGAAAAATATCAAATTCGAGAGATTCTAATTCTATGACAGCATGTTTGAATGTAACTCTGCCAATTGCGGGTCATTTGCCTGGATGTAAAATGCAGGTTCTTTTATTTATTGAAATTTTTGCTGAAGAATAGTCGTTAAAAAAAACCTTTAATAGCTGGAAAATACCTTTTTCTTTCTTTGTTTTGACGGGTTCCATCTAGTTATTTATTAAAATTCTATCTGGATATTTCAGTTGACAGAACTGGCGTACTTTTCAAGTCTCCGTAGAGGAATTCGCCAAGCTGTCGTTAATTCTGTGTTTTAGCATTATTATGTATTTTTCATCTGTAGTTATTTTACTATCCCTAAAAAAGCAATATCTGCAATGTGCAGGAAAAATATTCGGAATATCAATGATATAGAATTTAAGAAAATATATTTAAAATTTATTTATCAATAATTCAGGTTAAAAAAAAAAAACACTTTAAAATTGGCTAAGAAAAAAATATACATTAAATACCGACAGTAGAAATTTTTTTATGATGTTTATGTTGCATTTTTAATTAACATTAAGCCCTATCAACAGAATTTTATGAAAAATTAGCAATTAAATACTACTTCATTACCCCGTCGAAAAAAAAAAAAAAACTATCGCCAAGATATAAGATTAAATGCCAATAATAGATGATTGTAAACTTCACTTTCATTTGGCAATAAACACTAAATAAGTCTGATACATTTCTAACAAATCGTTATAAGCAACTAGCGAGCTACGCCCGCTAGCTGGGCCACTTTTTCAAAACGAACCTCGATATTAAGCAGTATATAATAAGCAAAAAAATTCATTTAATAAGCAAGTCTTGGTGATCGAATCTTCAAGCACAAAAAAAGTAAATTAAAGAGCTATGGTTGTTATGCGCCCATTATCCCGTTAAAAATATGTGATTTCGCACAGAGGGCGCTACGCGCCCACCGGCCTACCACATGCCGGCGATACGCGCCATGGTCGCCATCGTCCCGTTAAAAATATTTGGTTTTGCACGGTTGGCGCTGCACGCCCATAAGACATTTTCTCGTGTTTTTTGGTTCATCAGAAGCAGACTTTTACGCAGATTTTGAATATGTAATCAGTTTTTTTCTACTTTAAAAACTGTCTGCATGATGGTTTAAGAAAAAACGCGCAAAAAAAGTTTTCGGTATTAAAAACTGCAAAACACTACTATTAAAAAGAAATAAGTAATTTCATTAATATCACAAACAACATAACTAACAAATAATTTTGGCAGCTCGTTTTCCGTTTGTACTAACAGAAATTAGTATTAATCGCGTAAATCTTAGGTTACACAATATTCGTGTATGCTACCAAAAAGAAAAAGTATGAAAATAAACCGTGTTTAACATTTTTTACCAATTAATTAGTTCTTTTTCAAAGAACCGAAACGAAAGAAAAAGTCGTTTTCCCGGTAGAAAAAAGAGGTTTTCGGCTGCTTCTTCTTTTAGCCAAAGGGGAAAAGTTCAGGTTCTTCACCGCAAGGTGGCGCAGTGTTCTGCCTCAGGGCTCCGTTTGAGCCCCGTTTGGGAAATTAGACGTTTTCCGTTCCGATTCCCGACCGGTTTTTAATTCATAACTTTTTTAATTTTGGCCCCACGGTCTCGAAAATGCCCGAAATGACTTTCCCGGAATTTTTCGAATCGAAAGACACCTCTCGTGACTTCCAACTCGCCCGCGTTGCGAACTGTAATCGGCTTCAAGCAGACAGACAGATAGAGGCGCACGGATTTTATTAGTATAGACTAGCGAGCTACGCCCGCTAGCTGGGCCACTTTTTCCAAACGAACCTCGGTATTAAGCAGTATATAATAAGCAAAAAAATTCATTTAATAAGCAAGTCTTGGTGTTCGAATCCTCAAGCACAAAAAAAAGTAAATTAAAGAGCCATGGTCCCGTTAAAAATATGTGATTTCTCACTGTGGGCCACGTGCACTTGAAAAAAAAGATTGTGGTTCGGAGCTATGGTCGCTTCGCGCCCATAGTCCTGTTAAAAATATTTGATTTTGCACGGTGGGCACTACGCGCCCATAAGACATTTTTTCTTATTATTTAGTTCATCAGAAGCAGATTTTTACTCAGATTCTGAATATATAATTAGTTTTTTTCTACTTTAAAAACTGTCTGCATGATGGTTTAAGAAAAAATGCGCAAAAAAAAGTTTCGATAGTCCTGTTTTATTTCTAAGTTCAACATTTTAGCGAAAACTACGGTAAATATTCTACGGCAAGTCAAAAAATTGCTGCGGAAAAAAACGCAATTAGCGCCGGTAGAAAAAGCGGTATTCGTCTGTTTCTTCTTTTAGGCAAAGGGGAAAAGTTCAGGTTCTTCACCGCAAGGTGGCGCAGTGTTCTGCTTCGGAGCTCAGCTTGGGAATTGAGATATTTTTCGTTCCGATTCCCAAGGGGTTTTTAATTCATAACTTTTTTAAATTTGGTCCCACGGTCTCGAAAATGTCCGAAATGACTTCCCCGGAATTTTTCCAATCGAAAGACACCTCTCGCGACTTCCAACTCGCCCGCGTTGCGAACTGTAATCGGCTTCAAGCAGACACACAGACAGACAGAGGCGCACGGATTTTATTAGTATAGATACTAATGTTTGACGCCAAAAATCATAATGGAATTGATTACAAGCTGAAGGTTTATTTTTCTACAAAATTTTGAATCAAGATTATTCCCGATTCAACAGCTACATGTTTGCAACCGCAGGGCTGCCACATGCGACTATTTTTTAACTATGTCTGGCACCACTTTCTTTAAACAAAAATATTTAACATACACTTAGACAACATTTGCAAGAAAAATTTATTTTGAAATTTATATTAGAAAAATAGTGGTGCGAACGGAATATAAAAATAGTCGCCTGTGGCAGCCCTACAACAGGTTTAAAAAAATGAGGAGGCCTGAAACGGATGTAATTTTAATTTTACCCAAATAATTCAGCTTTAAAACAATCCTTTTATGCTTCATTGTTCTAATAAATATATTAGTTAAACACTCTTTTTTACATTTTTTGCTATGTACTTTGCTGGAACAGACCAAGGTAGATAGAAAACTGTAGTAGAGTTGCCAGAAGAGGACGTTTATTAAAAAATGTAATGCAACATGTAATGAGATTGTATTTACGCTGTCAGATCTGCACATAGTGCAAGTTCATAGATTCGGGAGTTTAAGAACTAACAAATGATAATGTGCTATTTGAAAATTAATAGAGTTTGATAACGATTGCAATGCTTTCTAACAAAATAATGTGATCTGTAGAGAACATTTTGATTCCTGCCGCCACAACGGTCTCATTTTCATATCAAACTCTACTATAAATGATCAAATAAGAGAGATTGTACTTAATTACCCAAATTTTGTACAAGGCATACAATAGTGCAATATCGCAATGACATTGGCATTGGCATCGTTTTCAGCATTGCGGAAGGACATTCCAGGTGATGGTCTGCACTGCTTTAAAAAAGAAATGTTAGATCACCATTTTGTTTGAGTCAAGATTTGTTTGGAAGGATGGAACAGCGCAACGGGCATAGCCTGCTAGTATTTCATAAAATATTTAATATATTTATATTCCAATTGCACTATTTTGTTTCTATTACATTTTTCCAAATTTTCTGAAACTGAAATTGAATTTTATTGAAAGTCGTAATATAAACTAAAAACATTCCAAAATTTTTAAACATAATTTTTTTTTTATCTTTTTTTTATTAATAATGACGTTTAAATCATGTTTCCATCCTTATTAAAAGAGGAATTATTTTTTATTTTATATATTTTTTTTTCGTTTTGGTTTGTTTTCTAAAATGCAGCTTTAAAGGAATAATTGCCATGGAAATGACTTCTTGTGATGTATCGTTCTTTATGATTTTTTAAAATCATTTCTCACATGTAAATTGTTAAAACTCAAGAACCTTAAAATATAAATGCTTCCAATTTGTAGCATAACTTTTATGATTGTTTTAAATGACTTCTTGTGATGTATCGTTCTTTATGATTTTTTAAAATCATTTCTCACATGTAAATTGTTAAAACTCAAGAAAGTTAAAAGATAAATGCTTCCAATTTGTAGCATAACTTTTAGATTGTTTTACTCTAATTTTAAATCAACAAATTTGAAAAAAAATATTTATTTTTGAAAATCCGATTTTTTACATAAGTTAGATTATTATTTTTTCTCATATTTTTACTTTAAATATTTTTAATAAAAAAAATAATATTTTAAAAAATACTGAATCAAAATTTAAGTTAGATATTTCTGTTTATTTAAATGTAAAAAAATGAACTTCTATAAATAATATTTTGAGTTATGATTTAAATGTTTTCCACTTTTTAATAAATTTTAAGTTTATTTTAAAAATTTATGAGAAATTTTTTGATGTGATTTTGTTTACACATGATATGTATAATCATCACACATAGATTCAAAATTTTAATTCAATAGTTAAGAATTATTTTGAAATGTGTCCCGGACCGCCTTAAGTAAAGTACTAAAATGCTCTAAATAAGAACATAAATTAATCCTGCAGCCGCATCATATGCGTACTCGTATTTTTTTATATATTATTTTCCAATTATATAAATTATATTGAATGTAATCTTTGTTAGAAAAATATGATGCACAACCAATGAAATTTTATGAAAAATTGACTTAAAAAGTGTAAAATGTGTCATTGTAAAGTTTAAAGCTCATTACAGAAAGTTGTTTATAAATTAAGCTTAGAAATTTACTCGCTTGATAATAATGTTAGCTATGATTAGAAATGTATTTAAGATTAAAGTTTTAATAGTTATCACATATACAATGCCAAACTTTTCCCCTCCAAATGTTTTTTTTTTTCGATTCGTAACCAAAATTTAAATTTACTGAAGAATCCAGATACTTGTTACTTAGCTGCTAAATAAACTTACACACTTTTGTAGTTATTGCATTGTTTTACATGAAATTAAAACACAGGTTTAATGGTATTGAAAGTTTAAAACTTTATTCAATATAATCAATGTACTCAATATGTTCAATTCAATATATTAGCGACACCCGAAGAATATACATATATAACATTAATTAGCAAACTTTAAACTATATTATACTCTAAACTATTCGCAAACTCTAAACTATTTATTAAACTTTATAAATAATCGGTTGATAGCATTCATATTTTTCAAATGTTGATTCCCCACATAGTTAATAGAGTAAGAAAAAGTAGTCATATTTGAATCTCACTGCCTTTCTACTGCAAAATAAACAAAGAAATGTCATCTACAGCTGAATCCCTACTCATCATGACGTAATGTATGATAAATACGAGGGTAACGAAAAAGACAGGTTGCAGAGCATCTCAAGTATCTTTTTTTACAAACCGCTAGAATGACGTAATGCTCTATTCTTACACCCGCATTGGTGTATTCAAGCATCACGTGACTTCAGAAGTCTGTAAAAAAAAGATACGTGGAATGCACCGTGGTGGCCTGTTTTTCTCGTTAGCCTCGTGATAAGTAGAAGCACACATCTCTCACGTACTTTTTCCAGACAATTTAAAAAAACATAAAATTAGCTGTTTTTTCCAATTTTTTTTTTTACTAAACTTACGAAAATTATTTAAAACTAATTTAAATTCCTATGTTTTTTTTTATTCTTACCTATATACATGTGTTTAATTGCGCACATTTTTCACATAGTTTTGCTTGCTTGCTTTCTTTTTTTTTCAGATTATCTGTTTAAAAAGAAATGTCGCAGGTACCTTAATTGGACCCAGATTTACGATCATAAATTTGGAAAGTAAGTAACGAATTTCGAAGGATCAACTCTTTCAACAGTTATATTTTATTGTTTAATATCTTATATAATGGAATATATTCGCAGAAATGTATGATTGATTTAATTTAATTTATATCAGGAGCAATTTCTTTACATAGATTAAGGCCTACATAAATATAAAAAATACACTTTACATGTTTATACAATTAATTTTGTTTGTAATTTCTTTTATTTTGTATGTACTTCTTGATTTTCTAGGAACTCTTTAGTCGATGGAGTATACGATTTGCACAGTTAAATTCGGACATTATCCTCTGGAAGGATATTTGCTGTTTGAGGGGTGGAGGGATTTAATTTTTTTCATTGTCAACTGTATTAGAAATCGAAAGGAACGAGTAAGTTGTCAAGGAACCCAAGAGAAGGCTGCAGCTACAGCTCCTACTCCCCCCCCCCCAAAAAAAAAAAAGAATCGTTAGCAATGTTATCTTTCTTGAGAAAATCTGAAATGTCAAAGTACAGGGGGAACAAAAAAAACAACTGTGTTGTATTGCTTTATTGTTTAATTTTTCGAAAATTTTGACTTTTATAAAATTACTTATATTTCTTACTCATTAAAACAATCTGATAATGTTTGGTCTAATTAAACAAAGTAGGGGTCCAACATTGGCGACCAGTAGCTAGATTTTGACCACTTTTGACAAGAATTTCAAAAAAAAAAAAAAAAAAACTAAGATTATTAAAAGTTAATTGTTTTAAGGTTTTTTTTAGTTAATAGATGAACAAATTGACCACGTGTAATGACATTTTGCATATTTCAAAAAACTAACCGTGTTACACCAGAAAATATGTAAAGTGATTCAAATTCTGCTACTTTCCCCTTAATCCACCAACTATATCCGACCATATCTGAACAAGAGGTATACGCCTTTACCTATAGTTTTAGATGCTTAAGAAAAGTATGTGTTATGTTTGGGAGAAGAGAGATGAGAACACTTATGTCTTGTCTCATCTGAAATAGGCCAAGTGATCATACTAGTTGGTAGACAGACATTGCATTGGATGAATGCCCGCAAAAGACCCGTAATAAAAGAACATGACAAAAGGCAACCTTTATAATTCTTAGTAGTAATTCTTTAACTATGATAATAATAACTCAAAGTAAATTGTAAAAGAAAAATATAAAATAATAAGAAGAATGTTACCTGGAATCTTGGCAAATGAAGAAATATTCCAGACGACGAATAAATTAACTTGGGACAAATCAAAAGAGGAAAAAATTGAAGAACAAAATTTTTTTATTTATAATTATTTGTGAAATACGACATGACTTTATATTTTTAATATATATTCTCTTTCATGCACATTTTATGTAAATATATAATTATTCATTTCGTACAAATGCTTCACAAGGATAATATATAGGAGTAGATATACTTTTCACATAATTTTTCTTTATTTATATGTATTCACTTTGACAACATGATCGATCATTTTTTTAACGATCTGAAGAATAAATTATTTTTAGAATATCAAACAATATCAACTCAATAAAGAATACGCTTGAATTACAAAGAGATAATCAATACTTTCCAGTGGGGATCCCGTTTATGCAAAGATAATCATATTTATGCGTATGAGCGATTTATCATGAATCGAAAAAGAACAAGCTGTGATATTTTAAGTAAGAAGAATATTCTTTGTATTGTCTTCGGAGGAAAAGATGATTTCACTGATAATAACAATATGGAAATAACTGGAAGAACTTGAATAAATTGAAGAGAGCCCTTTTTTTTAAAACTACGACGAAGCACATATGAAAAAGATTAATTGATTCTCAAAAAGCCAAGAGAACATTTGAGTGGCCGACATAGAAAATGGCCAAACGGATTAGGTCGCAGCGGCAGAGGTGCACTATTCTTCGCAGCAGAACGACGATTCGGAGGTTTACGTTCCATCTTGCAGTGCAGCATCCGCTCAACTGAACTCGCGGCGCAGAGAGAGGGGAGAGCAAAAATAAAGGGTTACCGCAACCCCGGAATACGCCAAGTTGGCAACGTTAGGATGGGGAAAGCGAGGAAAAAAAGAGGCCAAGTTACGTGTCAGGTATAGGGAAATATGAATTTAATAAAGAAAAAAATGATAATACACCTAAAGAAGGAAAGCCAAAGAAGGTGGCCAGGCACTTAACTGCTTAAATCACGTCACTTGTGGAATTTAATTTGATAGGCCAAAGGGAGGGCCAGATTAAACGGAAGTAACCACCCATCGAACAAGCGAGAAATTTCTAGAAGCTTTTTAAACCGGAAGGAATGAATTCAAACAAGATTTTACCGTTTTAGAACACTCGATAAGCTACGTGAGGAAGAAAAATTTACAGGGGAAGACATCAAAAGAAACGAAATCGAAATAATATTTTAAATGGAGAACATTAATAAAAAGGAGATGATAGGAAATAAAATAGTTAATACAATTGAATTAAAATAAAATTATGTGAGAAGTTATCGAGTAACCACCACAGTATGCTACATTGAAAAATGGTTTTTGGTATTTTATGCTTTCATATGGTATTTTTTCTGAGAAGTATTTTGTACATTTTTATACAAAGGTAAAACTGTGTACTTTTCAAATATCACGCATTTTATTACACTGTTGAAGAAAACTATCTGATAGACTTACAAGAGATGATGCAATAAATGACTACTGTACGATTATCTTTTTCTTTCGTCTGATTTCTTGCGATTTAGTTACTGGATTGCCAGTAACTAAACGAATAGATTCAAGTACTGTTAGTATATTGTAATATGTATATACATATTTTTTTCAAAAATTAACAATACTTGATTGTCAAACCAAATATTACAGTTACATTAAAGATATCTGATGTCACTTGTCATTTTTAAACAGCTATGCAAAAATGAATATAAAAACAGAATACATTTAAAATTTTATTAATTATAGCAGACATGAATTTTAAATTTCAGAATTAATGGTAATACATAATTTATTTTAGAGAAGTTATCATATATAATTGTTAAATTCATAAAATAAATCCTCTTACAATAATATGACAATTTTGTAATTGATTAGAATAGAAAATTCAGGAATCTAGATTATTTAATCTACTTTTTTTCATCAGAAAACTAGCATCGTTTATAAGCGATGCAAAACTTCTATATTTTCAATCAATTGAAAATCTTTGTTTTTTTTATAATAATGTCCCCGTTACAGATTACATTATTGGAATAAAGTATTTATATTTCTTATAAAGTAATATTTATTCTGTTATCTTTTAAATAAATCTCATGAGTATCTTTTGCTTTTAATGCAATGAAAGTTTTAACTTAATATTAGTTTGTTTCAACAATTTCGTAAAATAAAAACAATTAGGTTATTTTTACTGGTATTAATATTTCTGTTCGGTTCTAAATTCCTTTCTTACAGCTATATAATATAAAAAACTCATATACATAATTTTAAAGATATGTATAATACATGTGCGATTTGGATCTGTTTTCTGTAGCAAATTTCCTTAGATTTACTAGGAACCTTTATCGACGAGATTGAAGAAAACAGAAGTTCAGCTTTTTATTGTAATAAGATAAAGTATTAGAAGATAAAAGTTTTATTTATAACATATAACATTGACAAAGCTTAGAATAAACTATACTACATTACGTAAGATGTTTTGAAATATTCTTTTAGAATAATTTTTTTCTGTTCTACATATATTGCAAAAATACGTTCTCTTTGCAACTTGACTTTAAGCTTTAGATGACACTAATATCTCGAAAACAGGCTCATCTATTAAAGTCTTTGTTTAGTTTCTCTGTTACGCTTACAAGGAAGCACGAAATAATTCAGTTGCGTTCCATGAGCGATAAATTTGGAAGTACCTATAGTGTAAAAAAAAGAATAAGAATAAAAATCTCTAAAGTTAGTAAACATTTTATAGAAAACCGGGATTCCCAGAACATTTTAGGCGAAAATTCATGTATCCGATTCTGTTACAAGCGTTTTTCCAGTTATTGTTATATAACAATTTTTAGAAATCCCAATTTCCTATAAGAAATTTAGTAACTTTACAGTTTTTTTAAACAGAGTATTAAGTATAAATTAAGAAATGCGTATTAAATGCGTAGAAAATAATTGCTAAGTTTAACTTTATTTCTTATTACGTGCATTATATTTTCCACAATATTTGTACTATTCCAACTGGAATATTTGATATAAAAAATGCTTGTAGAATAATCACAAACAATGCTATGAAAAACTACTGAAGACATTGTTTAATTCGATAATAATTACTGGAATGCGGATTTTATTTATGGATTTTACTTTAAATTTTAGCTTAATTTGTGAGATGCATTGAAATATATGGATTTTATAGAAGTGTGCCCAAATGTGCTTGATTATAAACATCCAATTTCTGGTACAAAATTGTTCAAAGCTAATTTAAAGTATTGATGCGCTTTTGTAACTCAACTAAAAAGTAAAATTTCTTTTAATGGAATATTAGAATGATAACTGTAAACGCGATATTTCAGCAGAACTTTTGTTATTCAATGGGCATAAAAAGAGAACGATATGTCATTTAATACTTTAAAAACCGCTACTACACGTGACCAACGCGTGATAGAAACTTTCACCCGCCTTTTCAATTTCAAGCCGGGAACATTAAAATAACACATCTTAACATTAAGACTGTGGCTTGAGTGTCAAGGTATTTTTCCTGGAAAATTAAGACCTTCTTTAAAAATGTATCAACATGAAAATTGGAAGAAAAGCTAAAAGAAATGTACTAGATTAATTTAAGACACGATAAATAGTCCTCCAGTGTTCGTGTCCGACTCAATTGTAAGAGCTTTGGCGGCTTCAGCCAATACATCCCTGGTTCAAATCCTTGCCCGGATGTTTTTCACCCAATTGGAAATTTTACATCTCGTAAAAGAAATGTATCAATTCCAAAATTCCAATTAATATGGAAAATAGGAGATGTGGTTCGTATATTGATTATATATGAATATTTTTTTTATTTAAAAAAAAGTTTTTTTTTACATAAGACATGATTTATTCCAGTCATGTTTGTACAAAATTAGGAAAATAACTTTGCCATTGTGTACATGTGCTCTACTCTTTACCTCACTACAGTATATATGACAGAGCAGCTTAAAACTTAAAAACAATGTTAAAAAGTATAGCAGTGCGAGTCTTCACGGCAGGTTGACCTATCTTTCAGTGAGTCCAGACATATCTATTTGTTTTAACTAATGGATACACTGTTAAAAATTTCTGTAAAAACGCAGAAAAATAACGAGATTTATCGTAAATTTACACTAGACCTCGGTTAAATAATTTCGATCAAGTTTGTCGTTCATCCTTATACAGACATTTTCCCTATTTTATATCTAATTCAATGGAGGAATTTTCATGTCTTTATTTTAAAATATTTTTATCTTTGCTAAAATTTATAATTCAAAATACACACTTTTTAAAATTGATTTTATCCAGTAGCGTTATTATTGAGAAAGTAGTTATGATAGTATATTTTCTGAACTATCCTGATCTTTTTCGTTACTGATCTCTGTCGATAAAGTTAGCATGAAAAATATATTACTCAGTAATTCCATTTTGTGAATAAATGTTTCTACGCTTAACATCTGGCTCCCACGACTAGGTGACTTCATTTTATTTCATATCAAATTATTTGCATTTTATTTTATTATTCATATATATATATATATCACATAAATTCTTTAAATGTCGATTTTTTTTTACAAATACACTTGTAATATTCATCATATATTATAGTATACGTTATATAATATAATATTTATAAATATTTTTCAAATGAATGTAAATGAATTTCATACATAGAACACAACTCAAAAAAAAAAAAAAAAAAAAAAAAAAAAAAACTTGATTGAAAATATAAATAGCTTTGAAGCAATCTATATTTACTCCATAACAAATGTTTTCTTTATATATGTAATTAAAATAAAAGGATCTTACATTTTTATTTTCTTAAAAATTCAGTAACGTATATTGAAAAGTATATTTTTTGTCAGTATTGTCTTATTAAGTTCCTTTCACGTCTTGTAGTCTTTCAATTAATATTGATTTTTTTATAAGACATTAATTTCATTAACAGAAAACCTTTTACATTAAATTCCTTTTCTTTTTATTCTGCTATTTTAATGAACAGTAGTAAAATGTCTGAAAATGAAAATACCTGAAATTATTTAATTTACAATGCGGTATTTTTTTAATTTAAAATGGAAATAAATTTGTTCATTTACATTGCTTTTAGTTAATTAAAATAAAATTTAACTATACTATAATAATTTGAATGAAATGAAGCAGACTGATAATTAAGAGGAAGATATTGTTGATTAAATGTCTCTTTTTTAAAACTTATTTATATATTTCAAATATTGGTAATTTTATTTACTCCGAATAAACATGCGTTTCTTTATAACAGATAAATTTGCATGTTATAAAACAATAAAATGTTTTAGTATTTTTATGCATTTATATTTTTTTCTTTATAAAGAAAATAACAATGCATTATTTTTTTAAAAGATTGCGGTAAACATATTACATTTTGACCAAGTATTTTTTAGTGTATGAAAAAAAATCTTCTCTAAAGATACGCTGAAAGACAATTTTAAGTATTGAATCCAGTTATTTGTGGCATTCAAAAACGATGGAAAACCCTTAAGGCATATCTGCAACACTTTCTAATGTGTTTAAAGAATGCCCTGAATGAAAGCATTGTATTCTGAAATAAAATGAAAGAAACATGTTTTTCGAAAATCTGTAAAAAAAATTATTAATACTATTATTTATGAAGTAAACAGGTTAAAGATTATTTATTTTAACAGATATATTTTGAAAATACAGTTTTTTAGCAAACAATTCCCTAAGAAAATTAAAAAAGTTGTTTTTATCGAATTCTGTTTTCACTACTACAGATAAAACATTTAAACTCGTACAGTTTCATATTTTTTTACACATATTAAATCATAAATTAATCATTACTTCATTGGAGATTTATTTTCCTAAACAGAAATTTTTAATATTACTGTTAAATAAATTAACACATTAAATATTGCATAATAAGTAACATTAAAAATTTTCTGGACAGTAACAGGATTTCGATTCAGGTTTTGTCATTTGTGATTTATTTTCTTCGCATGTTTTGTTTTACTGAACATTTTAAAAACGGAAGTGATCATGCATTAATTTGAGATACCCTCTGTCGATGCCATCGAAGTTTATTATTCTTTTTTTACATTTACATTACTATATTAAAATTTATTATTTTATTGATGAGTAGATACAGAAAGGTATGCAAAGCAGTAAGATTTAATTTAAGCATTCAATACGATGTAAAATTATGTTTTATAGCTTAAATACAAATTTTTTTTTTAAAAAAATCATGACATGTATGAATTTAGCAGTATTATTTATTATACTGGCAATCAATCTGAATGCACATATACTAGTTCTATTTAGGATAACTTTGAATTTAAAGACAACGTTTCTTATTTTGAAACATGAGATTCAATAAATTAAAGAAAGTTTGATTATTATTCAGTATGTTATATTAATACATTGATTACCTTTTTATAAATTTACTGATTAGCATAAATATTGATATTGTTCCATAAATTTATGCATGTTTTAATTTCGAGGGGAAAAAATGCTAATGTATTGTTTTCGATACTTGTGACGCAATTTCAATTCTGCATGTGAAGACATATTTCTATTGTAAAACTTAAACTTTAGCTTATCACTCAAAACTGTTTCAACTCAATGGGAGGATAATTTTTTTTTTGAAAGATTATTAATACCATGTTATGGGTACATAATATTTACTGAGAATTGTTAGTACCTCTTTCCCCATAGCAAAAAATAAATAAGAAATTACAGTAGCATTGAAAAGTATTTCGAAAACATTATATTCACTCTTATTTTAAGTAATATCCTTATAATCTTCTTGAGTTTCATGACATTTTGTAGCAAATCTTAGTTAATTTGCTATTTAAAAAAAAAATATTGAATCTGGTTAAATAAAATAAATGATTGATCTTTATACTGTTTGTATGACTTTTATTTAAATCAATTATTCATTTTGTCAAAATACTTTTGAGTGCAACGGTAGTGATATGAATATTTGAACGAGTAGCACTATTGACTCTGTGTTCACAGGAATAAACTAATGTAAAAAAAAAAAGAGTGACATAAGACAAGTACGTGAGTACAACATAATTGTCTTGCGCAATGATGTTTCCGAAGGGAATTTGACATTTTACTACTGTTTTAAGTAGCAAAATCTGACAAATCATATATACTTAATTTACTTTAAAAATTAATAACAAGATAATAGAAATTACTCTTGTAAACAATATTCTTCAACGTATGCTATTATTTAAAAAAATCTATCTCTTTCTCTCGGTATTGTCGGTGTCTATCTAATTCTACTCCTGAAAGAGGATTTCAAATTCATAGGATGTAAGCAAAGACTGGTTCAAGATTGTAACAAAGGGCTGGAGTTTTATATTTTTTAACTAATTAAATGGTACAATAATTAAAAACCGATGAGAAAGAGACTATTTTTAATCGACGGAAATGCGTTAAATTTTATTACGTTTAGAAGACTGTAACATGATTAAAAATCATTTTAAAAGATTTTTTCCATTGACCATACTATACTGGAATAATTTCAAAATCTTCTGTAAATGAGCTAAACATGCTACAAATTTCATTTGAAGTAGGGACTGTGCTATGGTAACGTGAATAACATCGAAAAAATTCAGAGCAATCGGAGTATATTTAAGAGATTTATAAACCGAAAGACTGACAATTGGTCAGAAAAACCAAAATCATAATAATTTTTCACCTTTGTTGGAGAATTTTTAAAAAAACGTAAAGGATTTAACGTTTCTCCATTCCATTTAATACTTCTTATTATTTTTTTTTTATTTCATTAAAATTTTATTGTTGATTGCTACTAAATTGTAATTTTATACAGTTGCTATCATTAAAAAATACATGTGACTATATTGTTGAATGGCAGTACTACCGTTGCATGTGTGTGTACCAAAATCACTAAACAATGTCATATTATTAAAAATGTAATGTATAATCTCGTTTGTAAATAGTTATTTAAAGAATTATAATTTAACTCTTTAACAACGTGTGGTTAAATATGAAATATATAACTAAAGCACATGAATCGGTTTTTTAAACAAAATTTTAAAACACATATGTATCAGTTTTTTCAAAGTAAGTAATTCATCTTTGTATCTCTTATTCTTAAACTATTGGATGAGGTAATCGAATCCTCTACTAAGCCACTCGAACTAAATTTTCTCGTACACTTTACGAAAAAAAAAAAAACTATTCAATATTTTGATTTGAAATTAAACACACAAATAAATTATGATCTGTAGATTTACACAATACAATTTTTTTTACAGAATAAACTTTAAAAAGATTATTATTTTAATTAATTTATTTTACCTGTTTTTCTATTACGGACGCATTTTTAGAAATAAGAATTGAAACATGTATATTTTCAGAAGAATAAATGAATCATGGAGTTAATAATTATAAATAGAATAATGATTAATTAAATAAATAAAATGTATTCTCTTAATGCCGGCAAAATTATTTACACTGATGACACTTACGAATATTAAAAGGATTATATTGTGTTTTATTATTTCTTTCGTAAAGTTTCGTAATTTTAAACAAATAAAATTAATTGTTAAATTCATTATATAAAGAGGTATTTTAAGGTTCGAAAGTTGAAAATTAAACCAAATGAAACATACACATTATTTTGGTATACTAATATTTTTAAATAGTTTGTCGTTTAAAAACAATTTATAGAATGTGTTAGTTCTATTATAAAAAATGCGAAGAAAACATATACTTACTGGTTGAAAAGAACACGAATATGATATAAGTTTAAAGGAAGAAGCTAGATATCAGCGTAAAAAAAGACGGCGCACATGTCATATACACACCACATTGGCGCGATTTTTTCAGAAGTCAATTTCGAAAAAACCTCGTTTTCGAATACCAGTTACCATATATATATTTTTTAAAGGGAGTATCAATAAATTCAAAAAAGTTTGACACAGATGTCACATACGCACCACATTGGCCGGATTGCAAAAAAAGGGTCAATGTATGCCTCACATGGTAATCCGGCTATTAACCCGGTTGTTAAAATAAACTGTTTAGCTTGATACCTTTTTTTAAATGATATCAATTGTTTCGCTCTATAATTACTAACTAAACTTTTTTTCATTTATTATTATTTCTTTTTTAAAATGATAGAAAATAATTAAAAAATATGTATGTAACTGGTATTTGAAAACGAAGTTTTCACCAAGATAGCGTTAGTGGAAAAAAAAAATCCCACCAATGTGGCGCGTATATGACAGACATCTGTGCCAAAACATTAATTAATATCTTAAAAACAAAAAAGAAAAAAAAGTATATTTTAAAAAAGAAAATAAAAGTAAATAAACAACATCAAGTTTACCATGTCAAGCAAAATAACGACACTTTGTCGCCAGTTAAGTACCCTGGTGCGTATGACATTGGCGTCTGAAACAAAATAGCACCAATGGGGTGCGTATATGACATCTGCGCCAAAACGACGACATGGCGAATCTCTTCTACTAGAAAATGCTTGTGCTTGGAAAATGCTTTAAATTTCGAAGATGTACAAAAAATTTAAAGTTATATTTTTGTAAAATTTATTCTCGTCGTTAATTTGGGATGCATATTCAATCTGACGGAACTTTTAAGACTTGCCATAAATGCATAGTAAATAATAAATTTAATATTTTTTCTGTAGCTAATAATATGGATCCTGGTTCACATCCCTAAATATTGAAGAACTTAACTTGAGAAATTAACTGTCCAAATTCAGCCAGTAATTACTGTTTATCGCATTAAAGGTAGTCAGCTTGAATACAGTGGGCAAATTACATGGTGGTCATTAAAAAAAACTTTGCCGATATATGGAGCCCTAGCGGCCAGTCCGTTCAACCGATCGAGGTGAAATTTCAGATATAGCTATTCAGAGGTATGAGCTCGAGATTCTGTGAACGGCAACAAAATGGCGGTCATGGTTACGGTTATAGTTACAGAAACTCGAAATTTTCCAAAGGCAACACCAATTTTTTTCATCGCAAAATGCTCAGCGCATGCGAAAATCCTGAAGAGCGTTGTGACGATATGGTTATTGCAATAAACAGACGCGTTATGCTCGCACAAAATCAGCTCTACGAACGGCCCCCCCAAAAATACGACCAAGGTGCAAGATGAAAATTTGAATACGACAGAGACAAAATACCAATCACGGAACGTCATTTGACCGATAGTCAGCGTAGAAAACGGATAAAATGTAGGGTGGGAATGTTAGTTCGTCAGTCGGAGCTCGCAGATGCCAACAAAACGACTTCGTTCGTGGTCAGTTGGCAAAACTGATGTCAAAATATTGTTACTTTCAAGTATTGATGTGAAAAATATTGTTACTTTCAAGTAATTATCTAAGAAATAATGCTTCGCGAGTCCAAACAAAGCATGGTTTTTGCTAGTTATTTTTAAATTTTTATGAAATATCAATATCGTGTTTAATGTGTAGTTTATGTATAATTGAGATTTTTCCTTTTTTGCATTTTCTTTCTTATTTTAATTGATTTAATGAAAGATTTTTAGAAAATATATATTTAAAAACAAACGCAAACAGATTTTTCACCTCTCGAATATTTAGTGTATTAAAATTACTTGTATCTTTTTTTCATGTTTATTTTAAAGTATAAAACATTGTTATTCATCAAATATATATATTACAAAGCAACGAAAGTATATTTATATATTTTATCATAATTTTATTGGTGTCCTTTGTTTTCAAAACTCAGACTTATTGAATACATAAACACCCTAATTTGTTTTATACACTCATTAGTGTCAACGATGACATTGTCTCTTCCAGTTTCATAATAATCCTTAGAAAAAAGTTTGGTGGAAAGTTTTGCATCATAAATTTCCTCGCGTTTTTGTAAGAAAATTACTTTATTTAATAACGCATGAAAACATCGTACAATGGTTTAAAATTATCGAAAAAATATTTATGAGAAAATTTATTTCTATTAGCGGATTTTTTTAATGTATAATAAGTAATTTTTTAAAAAATAAAGTAGTATAACTTAAGAGCATATTAGAGTAATTAAAAATGGTTTTTTGTTCTCTGCATCATCAAATGTATAAATAATTTCTCATTTCGAGTTTAACTAGTCGGATGGGGCAATCCAAAAACTTTTTTCTATCTCATACATGATAATACTTCGATATTCGCTATCACAAAATAGTAAATAGTCAAAATAAAATGGCATTCTGTGATCTTGCATTTGTGCTTGAGATATGGAATGGCTAAATTTATGTAAAGAATGCAAAATGTAGCATAGAAGCGCAACTTGTTGGGTGATTTACAACGAAACATAATTTGCAGCAACTTATATCACCATCTGGATTAATCTAAGGTTTGATGAAAATTCGTGCATTAGTTTTTGAGGTAGAATTACTGCGAAAATCGTGAAAAATGTAGCACAGCAGCACCACTGGTTGAGTGATTTACAGAAAAACATAAAAAAATATCGATTCGCCGAAGATTGGATGATTTACACAAAAAGGAAAAAAAATCAAGTCTTATTAACTGCTAATTGAATCTGAAGTTTTATTTAAATTCGTTCATTAAAAAAGTTATTGACGAAATCGAAAAAATGCAGCATAGCAGCGAAATCTCTTGAGCGATTTACAACAAAATGTAGAAAACATCAATTCATGCCAAGGACAAACTGAATCTGAAGTTTGGTAAACATCTGTGTATTAGTTCTAGAGATTAAACTATTGAAGAAATCATGAAAATTACTGCATCGAAGCGTCACCTGTTGAGCGATTTACCCCAAAAATAAAGAGCATCAATTGAAATCATTGACTAGCTGAATATAAAATTTCATTAAATTCCGTGCATTAGATATTACCATACTATGACCATAAAATTTGTGTCAGACAAACAGGAAAAGTCACAGACTCACAGACAGATATTTTATTAAAAAAATCCCTGTCGGCTGGGCCTATAGGCGGAGGTAGATTTCGAAGAGTGCTCATTTCAACAAAAAAAAATATATGATTAGAGATAAACCCAGTTTAATAACTTCATTTGTCCGTTTATGAAAAATTTTTAATTTCATTTTTCTGCAAAAACTGGTTTTATCAGAATCATCTTAAGAAAAATTCAGCTCAAATGCCCATTTTGACAACATATTTTGAAATAAATTCTGAATTTATTAAAAAATTGACCAAAACAGCACATTATAAGTTCCTAAATGACAAAAAACTGTCAGTTGAATGCATTTCAGAAAAAATTGAATTTAAAAATGAGTCATAAAATAACCGATTTGTTGTTTGAATACATCCTTAATTCTTTAATCATGATTGCTTCGGAAAATTTTTTACGAAATACTCACTTTGACAGCATTTTACAAAATATATTCTATCTTTATCAAAAAACTGGATAATGAGTCACAGTATATAGTTCCTAAATAAGAAGATCTGTAAAGTGGATGCGTTTGAGAGCGAAAATGGATTTTAAAACGAGTCATAAAAAACGCAATTTGCTATGTGAAAACTTTCTTAATTTTTCAAATCACGAAGACTTCGGGAAATTTTGTTCAAAATACCCTTTTTGGTAGCCTTTTTTTTAAATATATTCTGTCTTTATAAAAAAAAATTGATCAATGCATCTCATTATATAGTTCCTAAATAAGAGGATCTGTAAATTGGATGCGTTTGAGAGCAAAAAATGGATTTGAAAACGAGTCAGAAAAAACGCAATTTCTTATTTGAACACTTTCTTAAATTTTCAGTCACGATGATTTTGGAAAATTCTGTTCAGAATACCCTTTTTTGGTAGACTTTTTTGAAATATTTTCCGTCTTTATCAAAAAACTGACCAATGCATCACATTATATAGTTCCTAAATAAGAGGATCTGTAAATTGGATGCGTTTGAGAACAAAAATGGATTTAAAAACCAATCAGAAAAAGCGCAATTTCTTATTTGAATACTTCCTTAAATTTTCAGTCCCGATGACTTTGGGAAATTCTGCTCAAAATACCCTTTTTGGTAGCCTTTTTTGAAATATATTCTGTCTTTATCAGAAAATTGACCAATGCGTCACTTTATACAGTTTCTAAATAAGAGGATCTACCATTTGGATGCGTTTAAAATCAAAAATGAATTTAAAAATGAGTCAGAATATAAGCAGTTTGGATTTGAGGTTTTTCTCCAACTCCTATTTTTGTTTAATTTCTTTTTGCTTTACGAATTGGTCCTATGAAAAACTTGTCAATATAAAAGTTGTAGATATTTTTGAGAAGATGTAAAATAAATTTAATCAGATTTTATATCTTAAAAATTGACGGAGTTATGGAATTTTTTCTTTTTTCACCGCCCTTTTTCTTTTCGTTTTTAATTTTTTTCATTAGTAAAAGTTGGTTCTATCAAAAATTGTACATACAAAAGTTTTAGATAATTTTGAGAACATTTACAAAAAATTTACTTGGACTTGATATCTTGAAAATTCACGAAGTTATGAATTTTTTCCTCTGAAAAACCCTGTTTTTTTCGCCTCTTGAGCCCACTTCTAAATTTATCAAAAATCTGTCATGCATAAACTTTTTGTCCATTTTTAAGAAGTAATATAAACTTTAAACTGATTCGATATCTACTTTAATTAAGAAGTTATGGCGTTTTTTCGGGTTTCACAAAAACGCCCCTTATTCCGACCGCCTTGGTCCGATTTTGCCCATTAACGAACTTAGCCGAGATTTTATCCCCTTTCATTTTATGTACCAGTTTGGTAGAGATTGGTGAAGAATTATAGAAGTTATCGTGTCCATAAAAAAGTGAGATATATATATATATATACAGATAGATAAATAGATAGATAGATATAAACTGGTGCGATTGCAATAGGTAGTATTTCATACGAAATCTACCTAATATATCTTTTGGTATTTCAGACCATTAAAATGTGTGAAACCGTAAATCGTATTTCTTCAGGAACCCAATCTTTTCGTCTTTAAAGATAGGAGAATGTAATCATTAGAAAAAGAAACTCATGTGTATTTTAGAGGCAATTGTTTTATGAATATTTTTACTTACAAATTAATGTGCACCCAAATGTAATTATTTGCGCGAAATTTATTTTTATAAAATGATGAATATTAGACAACATGTATAGTTTCTAAATATTTTGTACATTAAACACCACCAGTCAACTTACTGTATTATTAGTGCATAATTACAGATATTTCACCAACATGTTGTATATATTTTACAAGGTTACAAAACCTAGAGTAACTTAAACATTATATTATCACATTTATATCATTAAAGATTTTTGGATATTTCGATTACAAATTTGTACAAAAGAGCAATAACTAAGAATGATATAATTATGCATAAATTTAACACAAGTTATTGGATATACCTTTATAAAAATGTGTTTAAATATTTCACAAGAAATATATTTTTTCAGCCGTTATATTCTAAATGTATAAAGGAATCAAGGATAAGTACTTTAAATACCTAATAAACATAAAATAACAACATTAATAAAAATGATATACAATGCAAATAACATAATCTAATATTTTCTGAAAAATTCCCTTAAATATCTATGTTTTATACAGTTCATGAAGCAAAAGTATTTCCATAACAACATGTTTTTTAATCTAAAAAAAAATTTAATAAATCTCAATGCTATAATTGTAGATAAGTTCGATTTTGCAAATATTTTATAAATCTTACAATGATTATTAAAAGAAAAACCCATATACTAAAATTTATTATAATAACATGATTTTTTAAGATGCTTGTAATGTAAGACATGATTACGTTACAACCTTCAGCTGAATGAAGTTTTAAGCTTATCTAGACGGGGTTTTTCACTCCTTGAAAATTTGAACAGACGTTATGAGCAAAACTTCTTTGTGTAATCGATATAAAAATATTTTTAAGTCCAAAGCAGAAAATATTCTCCGTTTTCAATAATTACTATTTTAGATAAAACGAAATTTATGTTTCAAAAAGAAATATTTGTTTCATTTTACAAATTTTTTGATGGAAAACTGTTAAATAATTGGTAAATGAAAAAATGCTTCTGTGATATACTGCACAAAAGCTCAATAAAAAAAGAAATGATTAAAAAATAATATGCATATTCTTCGAGACTGATTCAATTAAAATAGGATGCGATGTGTCAAGAGGTGGTTTCCAGAGCAGATAATTGGACTTTCCATCTAAAAACGAAGTGTGGGATAGTATGTACTAAACGTTGTTGGGTTAGGGATCTACAACTAGGCTAATTTTTAATTTTTAGATTTTGGTTTCAGAATTCTTTAAAAATTACTTTAACTTTCGGAACCGGTTAGATCCGATTCTGAAATTGAATCTATAATAATATAAAAAAAGTACATAACCAAAATCGAAAAAGTAAAAACTAGCCATGTTATATATCGTCCTCAGCTATCCTAGCAAAAAAGCATGTACAAATAGTAAAATTTGAGCGAGATATATGAAAATAACGCCTTATAGACTTAACATTGTCATCCGGGTCTTTTTGAAAGACTCATGTTGTTTATTAATAAAGAAATATAATTTCGTAAAGTGTTTAGCTCGTAAAAAATATTTTCCAAATAAACAACATGAATTCTTGTTTCACAATACATTTATTATTCAATAGATGGAAATAAGGTGATCTGGTGTAATAACGACAGGCGGGGTAATAACGCCAAGTGCTAATATTATGCATAATTATGAATTATTCCGGTAAATGACACCCATGTGCTCTGTGCTGAAGTGTTTTAAATCATATAAACCGCAAAAAACAGCTTAAAGTTCATTTGTTCCATCTGTAGATCTTATTGCTTCTACAAGAAACTAAAATTTACATTTGATCTAAAATTTGCGAGATAAGTTTTGTTATGTGAAGACTATTTTTTTATCCGGAAATACTTTGTTTATTACACAAATTTGTAGTGCATTTCATGGACTTTCAAAATGTTGTTAAAGATTTCGGATATATTTTCGAGATAATTTGTAGTTTAATATGTACCGCTCATTAACTATACCGGGGTAATAACGCCAATTATTGGCATTAATTGGCATTGATTCCCTACAGTTGCCGAACTACATCCTAAATACTGATTCAAATAAACACAGTTAAAACCGTGCAATGTTTCTAATAATTCTATTTAAACGGTCCTTTTTAAGCAAAAAGAAGCTCACGGTCTCATATTATTTTGCCTCCACCCCCACAAACACCACACCTTTATTTATCTTACACTTTCACAAAAAATGAACATTTTCAATAGCTTAGAATGCAACTTGTCAATTTCTAAGTTTGTAGAATTGGTATTTTTAGAATTGGGCAATCTACATGCCATTATTCCATCTTATTTCATAGTTTTGTTTGCTTGGCGTTATTACCCATATAGGTGGGTAATAACGCCAAATAGCACTGGTCAAGAAATCACGCCATTACATTTTATGAATACATATCTGTTAAATTATGAGTTGCTGTATCAAATACTATAATTGTTTGAAAAATACAATCTAAAACTAAGCCGTGAAAATTGGTAGAAACTTAACGTGGCGTTATCACCCCAGGGTACCTTATACAGACATTTTAAAAACCTGACGTTTGAACATGAATATGATGAATCAACTTCAGATATTGTATTTCAATATATTTTTTGAAAATATTCCTTTTTAATCATTACATTAATGACGTTATCATAACTGTTGTACATTATTTCTAGTTTTAACCGTATAACTAATGTTTGATTGAATAGTCAGTTTCGTTTTTGTTTTCGACAATAAATCCTAATTTAGACGAACATCCGTTTTTGGCATAAATGATGTCAAATCTTCGGACGGTTCCGAAACTCGGTCAAATTTATATTTATACTACAAATTTTGTTTCTTCTTCGGCTATTTACAACCATGATTACAAACATTCAATCATCAATTACTATTTAAAATAAGACTTTCTAGAATATAAGAATAAGAATTTCTATTGATAGAAGCTGTTTATAATTAACAGTTATAACTCTGCGGATAGAAAAAATTATTTGGAGGTAAAATAATTTTATTAATGAAAGATGATTATGATTAATTATGATATTTAAATATCAAGCGACGAAAAACAGGAATCACAGTTTGTTTATCTTCAGTATATCTACATCATTTGCAAATTGCATAGAAAAACAAAATTACGTATTAAAAATGCGTTGTTGTTTTAAATTTTGAACTAATTAATAACAACGACTATTTAATAAAAATATAATTGATTCATTAAATATTTTAAATTAAAAACATAGTATTTTACATGATCAACCTCTCGTAAATATATTTAAATTAATCTAGTTGTATTAAATATATTTTTAAGTAAAACTCTTCTAAAAAATAATATGAAAATTTATGATATAATTTGAATGCTGTATTCGTGAAAGAAAGGACGGGCCAAATAACGACTATAGATGATGGGCATTTATATAGTTACGAGCACACCTAAAATAATGTTAATGATATTTTCACGTGTTATATGATGTTTAAACTTTCTCATATTTTTAAAGAATTATGTTTCTGATAAATATACCCTCATTAAAAATTGATTAGAAAAATAAAGAGATTCATTATTTAAATCTAATATGACGCTATTAGAAATGTGCCATTACTTTCGCACGCATATTTAATTAATATAATTATTTCAAATCATCAACCTTTAAAATAAACCTGCTTATATGAACATTAAAAAAAATATGTTATTATATTTTTATTTCTTAAAATATTTTTCTCAAATAATATTAATATTCGTATCTTACATCAGAAAAAATACCTTTCGGCTAACTGTGTTACGTTCTATAATCGTTCTGAATCTGTTTGAAGGTGTACATTTTTTTATATTGACAAAACACTTATCGAAAATTTTGAAGATTTCCTGTTATAATCGTCCTGAGCATGCAAAAGAAACATGCAAAAGAAGTTAGTGCACTGCCAACTTTTTAGAATCTCTTCCACAGAATTCGAAAATCTATTTAAAGAATTTACTCGTGCATAACGCGCAGTTTTTTTTTTTTTTTTTTTTTGAAAACATTAAGGCAAAGTTTGTAGGTGAGCGTTATACACAGGATATTTTTTCACTGCTTGATGTAATCGCACGATGTACATATGAATTAAGAAATGTATACAAAGAAGATATTAAAAATAGAAAATCTTACTTAATAGAAGTATTGTTGCATCTTTATTTCACTCATTAACCTTATTTTTAATAGAAAAACGCTAGTAACGTTATTTAAACACTAATTAGCAGTTCACATTACCATAACTCACACCTATCCCCCGTCATTTACTCCTAACTCGAAGTTTTAAAATGCAAATTTGCTTTGTTTTCTGTCCTAACGCAATGTTTGTTTCGACATTTCTTTGCTTAAATTACTTTGGCTATTCATTTATTTATATATCAAATTTATTTCGCGTGTCACATACGAAATATTAAAAAAAGGTCATTTTTCCTTCTAAAGTAAGGGGTACGCGTTATATACGCGTGCGCGGTATAGAGGAGTAAATACGATAAATAGTACAATGTGCTTTTATATATCACATTTTGTCTGGATTTTCTGATTATTTTTAGAAAAGATGCATATGTATTAGTATATTTATCACAGATATGATATGCGTATTTCTATAAATTTCTCGGTCAAGTTATTTTCTTTGATAATTTAAAAATAAATAAATTACGATCATGTTTAAACAAAATATTAGTGTTGATAATTCTATAATTTCGGTAATTACGCAACATACATTTTCATTACTACTTCTTAAAATTTTATACATTTATTGAATGAGTTCTAAATTCATGCTTTCTATTAAAAATATTAGAAAAAAAAAAAGTTTCTAGAAAACGAATGAAAAAAATATTTTAAATTGTGATATTTACTGCTTTTGCTGCATTAACTAGTATATTAAACACTTGTTTTTCTTTTGTTTATAACATGTTTTCCTCTAGTGTTATTTTCTCTCATATATTGTATTATGTTTAGGCTTTCTCATATTTTTTAAAGGTGTTTCTGAAAGTAAACCCTCACTAAAAATATAGATGAAAAATAACTAGGTTCATTATTTTAATCTAATAAGACGCTATTCGATATAAGTCATTACCCTCGCACGCATACTTAATTTTTATTAAAATTTCTGATCAACAATCATAAAATAAAACTATTTATGGAAATATTAAACAACAAGGTTATTGCAATATTTTTTAAGGATATATATTTTTTTCTAAAACAAATATGATTACTTTTTTCCGAAGAAATCCAATAACAGGCAAAATACCTTTGGGCTAAATGTGCTTATTGAATCCGTTTCAAGGTGACTATATTTTTTTCTTCGCAAAACACTTATTGGATATTTTCAAGATTAACTGGTTTGCTCATCCAGATGTAAATCTTGTAAAAGAAGTTAATACATTGCCAACGCTTTGCAATTTATTCCACAGAGTTGTAAAATAATCTAAGCAAAACAATGCGTTTTTATATATTACGTTTTGACTTAGCTTTCTGATTTTTTTATAGAAAAGATACATCTATCATAAAAAGTATGTTCCCCACAGATAATATAGTTTATATGAAGACATTCACAAGACATTTATTTGTGAAATTATACTCTTTGGAAAATTAAAATAAATGAATTACGTGTATCATTAACCAAAAAGTTATTGTTGATATTTTGGTAATTTCTGTATTACAGCTACTTAAAATTATTTTATGAAGCTTTTATAGAATGAGTTCTAAATTAATGTTTTATATAAAAAAAAAGTTGAAAAAAAGGAAATAAAAGTGATTACATTAAATTATAATATTTAATTATCAAGCAACTAAAAACACAAAACATTGTTTGTAATGCAAGTGCCGCAAAATAATTTTCGTTTCTATTAACTGCTAACTAAACCCACTGGTATTGCCCGTATCCGAAAGAATAACTTTAAATAAATCTCAAATTTGTACAATTTTGTCTGTTTCACCTAATTTCAAATGAGATAATATTTTAAAGATGAGAAAATTGCGGAAAATATTTAATTTCGCGGTGAAATTGCTTAAAAAGTACTTAAGAAGTTTTTTCTTATTTTTCTATACATTCAGGGCTCCTAAATGGTCCGCGAACTGAACATCAATATATTTAACAGAAAATTTCATATTTTTCTACAGTATTCGTGCTAGAATTAACTTCCAAGGCTGTTTTCTTGGCAATTTGCGAGAAAAATCTAAAAAGAAAATTTATCTAAGAAAATTCTGATGTCCTGTTGGCGGATCATTTCGAAACCCTGTACATTGTAAAAAAGTCTGGAAAGTTTCTATACTTTTTCTAGGAAACTGGGATTCCTAGAAATTTTTATGCAACGGTAACAGCAAAAATTCCTGCAACAGAATCGGTTACATAATTTTTTTTTCTCTTACCATTACATAAAATGTTCTAGGAATACAAGTTTCCTAGAAAAAGTTCAGTAAATTTACAGATTTTCTTTTTTTAAATGTAGTTTAAAAATATAGTCTTAGTTGGCTAAAATCTTTCAAATTTCAAATGGTTATAAATATATTAGTTTTCTTAAACTGGCGTTTAATTTGGTAGAAAAACTTGCAGGATAAATACAAAATAGCATGCAAAAATTTTTGGACTTAAAAGAAATCGATATATAATTTCGATAATAATGGATATATAAATCCAAGGATATCTTTGCTATTATTACACAAATAAAAACATATATTCTGGAATATCCAAATATTCGTAAACTATATCGATAGATCATTTGGTGCCTTTTATTTTACAGCGTGATCCCAAAGATTACTATTTTCCTTTAACTTTTTCTTGACTTCCCCTCCCCCCTTAATTTTTCTTTTCATCACTCTGATTTTGATGTCTGTAAGTATGAAGTATGTCTTTAATTTTAGAGAATCTAGAGCAGCTGGATCCAATTTGGGATAGGCAAGCCGAAGTTGTTTATCCAGGCGGAAAGAAAAATTTTTAACAGATTCATTGGATTCTAATTTTAAATTTTGCAGAGATTGGAGAGAGTTAACTTTTGTTTTGGGCATAAAATAGTCTATAAACACTTTTCGAATGACTTGAAAGTTAGCATTCTTGAATTGAGACTGTGTTTCAAGAAAGAAGTTTAAAGCTCTTCCCTCTAGTTTTAATTTAAAGAGAAGAAAAAGCTCTTTATCTGAAAAATTATTTAATTCTTGTAAATCCGATAATTGATCGAAAAAAAAAATTCTACAGTTTGTGGATTTCCATCAAAAGGCTGAATCGCAATATGTAGTTTCGATTTCTTAAGCATGATGAGAAAAATTGAAATAAATTCTCACTAAATATGACAATAATATGTTATAAATTAGTTACATGAAAAATATATGAACTTAAATTGATATATATTTTGAAATAATGACGAACTTCATTTATGTTATACATCATTTTTATATGTTAACAAAAATATAGCAAGAAAAAAAAGGAAGAAGAAGATGCCAACTTATTTTTCTGAGCATCAGATCAAGAAAAACAGACCCTAATATTTCTTTTTAGTTTCCAATCTCCCAAGTTTGGAAAAAAAAATATTAGATTTCGGTTGTTTATGTAAACATTGTGACACCTGTTCTCAAACTTGTCAAAACAAGATAAACAATAGGGTGGATCGAAATTTTTTTTTTTCACAGTGTCAAAACCTACCTATGCGGAAAAGATGTTCTCTTGGATGGAGATTAAGGGAAAAATAATTAAAAAAATTAATTTTAAATTTTACTACTGCCACAATAAGGTTGAATTTGGAAAAAAAAGTGAAAAAATACCTAATTTTGGCTAGATTATTTTTGATTCAAAATAATAGTTTAAAAAATTGTCCAAAACCTACGTATGCGTAAAAGATGTTATATTATATGCTGAGTATGAGAAAAATAATTAAAAAAAAATAATTTCAAAATTTAAATCTGCCACAATGTGGCTCAAATTTATGTATTTGAACGTTTTTACGGTAAAAAATCAACTTTTTTTGTAAAATAAAATATGAATTTTAGACATTTTTAACATTTATTGCAATGAGGAGATATTTAATTGATTACAAGACAAAAACTTTAGTTTCTTATTTAACAGCTTCATTAATATTAAATCAAGAAAAATCGTCAACATTGCAATTGGCGATAATGACGTTCGGTATTGAAAATCGGCATGATATTTTGTAATTCAATTCGATTTTTATAAAACTGTCTCTTATGTATGGTCCATACGCAGCAGAAATACTTCCGTGACTATTTTGATTATTAGTTTTGTAGAATGAGCATTGCGCGAATAGATATTATTGATAGTACATGTTATAGTCACTGGAATGATTGCTGGATTTATATATTGCTTCTGAAGTCATGTCGTTACTAAATTCGTCAGTTAGTGGAGGTTCGACACATTTTCCTATTAAATTAAATCTATGTAATCCGTCGCAAATGGTCAAAAAGCTACTCAATGGAAAATATAGATATTTTTTAATGTAATGATTAGGATTACAGCAGACCATCTGATTTCACTCGCGCGCTTTTAGAATTCATATACTGACATAAATGAAAATACAAAAAGCTTCTAACATGCTGCGAATAATCTTTCTATTTCACCAGTGAAACATTAGTGCCAAGCCGCGGTTCCATCCACGCTGCAAAAAGATGATGTATTGGAACCCCATTGGTGTGTAACTAGCACAAAAACCATTGTAGTGTACGCTTGAAGATCAGTTCCATATTTCGAATAACACATCCTTTAACATCTATGTTAACAGATATTCCGTCACAACCGATCGCAACCAAGTTTGTTACATGTATATTATTGTTAACACATGACAAAAATGGACGTCGTGTTTTCAAATTGTTTATTACTCTCCCAGAATTTACATATATGTAGCCGATGTATTCGGAACCCAGTTCTTTTTTCAAGCTCAAGTCTGCTTCTATTATGATTTTTCTTCTGTTGTTTTCTAGTGATGTAGTCAGTCTTTACACCCATCAAAGTTTAAAGAAAATGGCCATGATCATAATCTTTTACAAATGACTAAAGAGATGGAATGGTCTTTGGTTTGTTTTGTCATGCCGATTTTTTTCTGTCAGTAGCATTCGATTCATTGTTTTGTGAGATAATGCCCACATCTTGAAGTGCGCCAGACATGATGGCAGTACCTGCTTGGTCGGAAGCGCACAAACTGTCCAATATTCTGATGATGTCACACCTAGCTCGGCAGCAGTTTGGCTTTTCAATGATAGCTGATGATGCAGAAAAATGAGTTTGCTCTCAATACGTAGGATTAGTTTACACTCAATATTCATATTCATATTCAAATCTATTGAACTGAAAAAATAAGCACTATTTTCGAAAATCGTCCAAAAGACTGTAGTAGCTTTCTTTATCTTATTTTGTTTTACCAGAATTAAAAAGAGCGCAATATTTGTCGTTAAACAGATTAATTTTTCTTAAAATGCTGCTGTGGTAAGTTATTGAGATTGAATCTCATTTACAGGTCACTAGTAACTTATTAGCAACTGCTTCTCATTGGCAGGAAATAAATAGATGTTGACCGATTCCTTTCTTCGGTTATTTTTTAAATACCAATATGTAATGTTTAAATATTAATCAACTAAATTTTATAACTTTTTGTAATAGGGAACATATTTACTGGCATATCAAAGCTAGACCCAAATAGGGTGTAATTCATATCTCGCTCTCTTTTTATTTTTTTTAACAACGCCATGGTACAGTAATATTCAAGGTACACTAAGCTACACAATACACAAGCAGACAAATTCTAGCTGAAAAAAACTGGAACTGCCAGTTTTTCGAAACTTTAAATCACTTGCAGGAGTATTAAATTTCGAAATTAGTTTTATTTATTTATTTTTATTTTTATTTTTTATTTAATATCCATGCAATATAATATTTCTTTCGCAAAGGTAGGTTTTGATTGATATAAAATGATTATTTTGCGTCAAAAATAAATTTAACCAAAATTAGATCTTTTTCCATTTTTTCAATATTTTATCGAATTTTCAACTTTTTTGTGGCAGTATTAAATTTCGAATTTATTACTTATTATTCTTTTTTACTTAACTTCCATACAGGGCTCCCAAATGGTCCGCAAACTGAACATCAGAATTTTTTAGAGAAATTTCCTTTTTAGATTTTTCTTGCTAATTGTCCAGAAACCGCCTTCGGAAGTTGATTCTAGCTCAAACGTATCATGATATTTTCTGTTAAAAAAT
This sequence comes from Maratus speculifer, assembly GCA_964019185.1. NCBI lineage: Eukaryota > Metazoa > Arthropoda > Arachnida > Araneae > Salticidae > Maratus > Maratus speculifer. The sequence continues at coordinate 325,087,565 of OZ025290.1, forward strand.
ACTGATATTCAGTTCGCGGACCATTTGGGAGCCCTGCTCCATACGACATAACATCTTTTCCGCATTGTTGGATTTTAAAATTTATTAAAATAAATAGTTTTTGACAAAAATAACCTAACCAAAATTCGGTCTTTTTTCAAATTGTTTTCGAAAATTCAACCCTTTTGTGGCAGTATTAAATTTTAAAATTATTTTTTTTTATTATTTTTCCCTTAATCTCCATACAATAGAACATCTTTTCCGCATAGGTAGATTTTGATGAATGGTAATTTTTTTTTCGCCATAGACAATCGATCCACCCTAATAAACAATTCACTTTAAAGTAATGAGTTCTTAGAATACACCTCCTTCCATAATAATTATGTACCATCTGTTCTCACATTTATGAAAACAAAAATAGCAAATCGTATGGAATTCACAACATATATAAGCAAGTTTCAACAAAAAAAAACAGGATAAATAAATTAAAAATGTAAGCATTACATGATGAGAACATATTCACTTCTGAATTTTGAAATTGAGAACATTTTTACTTCATTACTACATTTTTATCACTTCAATATAATAAAGAAAATATATGTTGAAAAATGTCATGTCGAATGGATTCGACAAGATCATGGCACCAGGAATAACATGTGGTGTTTGGGATGCGAACGAAAAGCGAGAGTCGTTCCGAAACAAGAAATTAAGTACGTGATCGTTTTTAGTACATTGCATTGATTTGGCCGCAAAAGACCACTAGTCATGAAGCGACACAGTTCAACAACTTTTTTAATCATTTGCAGGAAAAATAATTGAATAATAAAAATACAGCTTACCTGCATAAACTTGAATTATGATGCGAGCAGAAACAAACAAAAGAATAAGCTCAGAACATATTCTTGTAAAGAAATTTCTTTATTTATTTTTTATCTTGGAGAATATTATAACTTTTAGTACACATAGCTCTCTTATTTTTAGAGCCGGGCATGGAAGGCACATTTGACTTGTACAAAATAATTATAAATGACAGAAGAACTTATTTTCAAATGATTTGCCTTTTCTTCATTCTCTTGGAGAGTAAGGGGCAACATATTAACATACGCAATAAAACGAAGGAGTGCTCTTTTCTGTATAGAGCATACAATGTACCACGAACGGAAATTCTAGATGAGCGATGTTCCAATAATTTTGAAAAAATCATTCCTTCAAGAAAATAAAATATTCTCTCAAATCGAAACATATTTTTTATACAAATTACTTTTTATACAATTACAGAACAGTTTTCTTCTTTGGAAATCATAAGTTGTATTTTTCATGGACGAACAAATCTTCATATGACTCCACGAATCGATAAATGTTTTTCCTTGCCTTTTAAAGAATTCCAATCTTTCATATTAAAAAAAAATGCTGAACGTTAATCGTACAAACGAACAAACCATTTTCATTGGGATCCCACACATCATTTCCGCAGGCGTTCATTACCGTACTTCTGCTGACGTCTGCTCTGCTCGAAAAAACAAACTTCTCTGACGAAACGACAGCGGCAGCTCAGGAAGGAAGGCAGGGGTTGCCATAAAATTAAAATAACGCCAACTGGCAGGGCAAAAGGAAATGGCGATAAAATAGAGAGGCCAAGTGCTTCGCCACGAATAGGGAAACTACTTTTTAAGAATAAACTTTTATATCACCAGAAAGATGTGGAGCCAAAACTTGATATCAGGACGCACCTATTTTTAAATTACGCATCAGAAGAATAGTATCTGATTGGACAATAGGAGGAGTCATAAAACGGAAGTAGACACCCCATCGAACATTCGAGAAAAGACAGGAAAATTCCACAACCGGAAGGAACAAAATTTCTAACTGATTTCAACATTTGAAATCAACAAAAAGTTAGGTAATAAAAAGAACTTTACAGTGGAGATAAAAAAAAACGAGAATTAAGATAATTTTTAGAATGCGAAATATATAATAAATGAATAAAGATTAAAACAAAAATAGACGAGAAATTAAATTAAATAAAAATATGGCAGTGGTTAAGAGTGACCACAACATATTATTATCCTTTTTTTTGTAGTCGCATCATTGATGCAATGGTATGAAGTAGCATAAATGAATTCACCTTATTAACATTGAAATCGGTGCATCCAAATCGAAAAATCCGGTCAATTTATATGGATTATTGTTAATGACAGAAATCAAACTTTAATTGAAAGACTAATCATCCCTTTTTTTAGTCGCATCATTGATTCGGTGGTTTCAAATAGCATAAAATAATTTATCGTACTAACATTGAAATCGATGCATCGAAATCAACAAATTCAGTCAACGTACATGGAATTGTAATTTGATTGAATTGGTATTGTGCACGACCTAAATGTAATTTTAATTGAAAATATAATCATGATATTTTAACATTTACATAATTTATTCGATTATTTGAAGTAACATAAGTGAATTCACCGTACTAACATTGAAATCGATTCATCGAAATAAAGAAATTCAGCCAACTTACATTGAATTATTGTTCAATACCGAAATCAAATTTAAATTTAAACCATAATTAACCTTTTTTTGCAGTCACCTTATTTATTCGATGGTTTGAAGTATTATAACAAAATTCACGAACTATTCTCTTTATAAATGAAAAATGTTGAATCATTATTTTCAGAAACGGTATGATGTATTTCATAAATGAATTACATGTTTCCATGCATATAATTTATAAATACATATCTAGATATAATATACAGAACTGCTTAAATAATTCGGATGTTTTTCCGACTGTAGATTGGAGTTGCTTAAATTGGGTTTTCAAATGAATTAAGCGTTTCAAAATGGTTATGGACATTAAATTCCAAATTATTAAAGGAAAAGAACACCTAGAAATTATCGAAATTTGGATTTCCGTTTTTTTTAATATCAACTAAAAACTTCTTTATTTGGGACTATTTTGACTCTTCAATTTTAATATACGAAAAATATATCGGGATATATTGTACATTTTATTAAGTAGATCCAGCTGAATTATCGGTACAAATGCAAACTTTAAATTGCTTTTCTTCCGTGTTCATATTTTTATATCTTACTTATTCAATAAATACTAAGGCCTTTTTTTGATAATTTAGATAGAAGTTTGAATGAATTTACTTATTCTCCATGGTGTATTTCATATTTTTGTGCATAGTTCATGAAATATTAAAATTTATACTTATGTTCATTTTAAATTTTAATTTGATAGTTTGTTCAATTTCCTTCATTTTTTACTATATGCGAGAGAAAAGAATCACGTTAAATGTAAAATCTTATACATCAAAAAATCAAAATACATGTGAATTTTTATGTGGAATATTCTAATGGATGCGGAAAAAAATGAAATAAAAATATTCCTATTTATAAAAGTAGAGGGGATTTAAGAAAAGTACATTTTAATTTATTTTTAATAATTAAATTTTAGTAAAACAGGCTGTTTTACATGATTTTTTTTAATATTTTCTTTTTAGTATTAAGCATTGTACATCACAAACATTATATCAATACTTTAAATGTTTCCAGAGAAATTTCGCCTTGAATGCAATATTTCTAATGAACATAAAATTTCCACTTTTTAAATTGCTTATAGGCGTAAATACCAACCTAGTAAAAAAGTTTCCATGTCAGGAATCGAACCCGGGTCATCTGTATAGCGTACTGACGTTCTACCGACTAAACCACATGGTTTAGATCTTACCATGTTTACATCTAGTTCACCTGGTTTACACCTAGCCACTAGGAATTTCCACTATTACTTGTGGACAGGCCTACAGACGTAACACAAAATGGAATATATTCCGTGTGCCACCGACCTGGTTCAAACACGTAATATTACACTGTTGCATGACATCCTGTCCGCGCAAAAATCTGAAAATACTAACCCACACTAGAAAAGAAATATTAACGAAATACGCGTTTAATAAAATAGTATTGTCAAATAACCGTAATCATTAAATACGATCGTATGACTGGACAGTTTAATGGAAATTTTTAATAGTGCAGCTTTCATGCAAATAGGAGGTAGAGCAACCGTGTGCTTTTTTAAAAAAATCTTAGGATATGAATAATTAGCTTTCTCATTCTGCTGAATTTCATTCTAGAGTACTCCAATAATTTTTCTGTTCTAAAACATAACAAATAATTGCATTTCTCTCGAAAAATGTTCACTTCCGAAATCCTGCCTGAAGATGATATTAGAATAATTACTTTTTGCGAGATGAAAATTGGTTTTGTGAAAATACTTCCGAAAACTGCGTTTAAAGAATGCATACGTTTATTTACCAAAAAATCTAATGAAACAAAAACGAGTTATTATTTTGAGACTGTAAAAGAATAATAAAATAAAATACGTGTGGCACTCGGGGACTGCCGCGGTAAAGCTATTGCATAGCATTTTTTATCAACTTATGCAAAAATACCGCGTCAATGTCTGCCGAAGTCTGTCGAAATGAAACGACGTTAGCCGGAGTGTTAGGATTTTTTCTCGTTACGGAATTTCTAGATTCGGTCGCCGCGCTCAAAGCCTGCGATAAAAGCTATGCAATAGCTTAATAAATTACCAAACAAAATTTGGTCGCGCTACGAAAATTAGATCGCGAGTTATAAGCATTTTAAATTTTCGACCCTCGCAGTGGGGGGGTCTCCTGTCACCAATAATTAACACTGTCTCATAATAAATTACCAAACAAAATTTGGCCACGCTACGAAAAGTAGATCGCGAGTTATAAGCATTTTAAATTTTTCGACCCTCACCTTGGGGGGTCTCCTGTCACCAAAAATTAACACTGTCTCATAATAAATTACCAAACAAAATTTGGCCGCGCTACGAAAAGTAGATCGCGAGTTATAAGCATTTTAAATTTTTCGACCCTCACCATGGGGGTCTCCAGTCACCAAAAATTAACAATATCTCATAATAAATTACCAAACAAAATTTGGCCGCCCTACGAAATTTAGATCGCAAGTTATAAGCATTTTAAATTTTTCGACCCTCACGGTGGGGGGTCTCCCGTCACCAAAAATTAACACTGTCTCATAATAAATTACCATACAATATTTGGCGGCGCTACGAAAATTAGATCGCGAGTTATAAGCATTTTAAATTTTTCGACCCTCACCGTTGGGGGTCTCATGTCACCAAAAATTAACAATGTCTCATAATAAATTACCAAACAATATTTGGCCGCGCTACGAAAATTAGATCGTGAGTTATAAGCATTTTTAATTTTTCGACACTCACCGTGTGGGGGGCTCCCGTCACCAAAAAGTAACGCTGCCTCATTATAAATTACCAAACAAAAATTGGCCGCGCTACGAAAATTAGATCGCGAGTTATAAGCATTTTAAATTTTTCGATCCTCACCGTGTGGGATCTCCTCTCACCAAAAATTAACACTGTCTCCTAATAAATTACCAAACAAAATTTGGCCGCGCTATGAAAATTAGATCATAAGAAACATAAGTTTGACACTTGATATCGTAATATTTGAAAAATACCGCGTCAATGTCTGCCGTAGTCTACCGAAGGATAGCGTGCCGAAGTTTGCCGAACTAAAACGACGTTAGCCGAAGTGTTAGGTTTTTTCGTTACGGAAGTGTTAGGTTTTCTCTTTACGGAATTTTTAGATTCGGTCTCTGCGCTCAAAGTCCGCGATAAAAGCTATGCAATAGCTTAAAAAGCATCGATTGAATATATTAATACGTGGAAATGTTGCCGTAGAGAAAATTTGCCTTGAATACAATATTTCTAATGAAAATCATTTTTTATTGTTTATAGGCGTAAATACAAAAAATGAACAATGTTAAAAAGCACCAAATATTGTATATAAACAGCAGACTAGTTTCAGCAGCATTTAGCGTACCGTCGTCAGTGCGGTACACTAAATTATTACGTCATAGATAATAAAAATACTTTGAGCACTGACGACGATACACTTAATGCTACCGTCTGCTGTTTATGTACAATGTTTAATGCTTTTTGACGTTGTTCATTTTTTGCATTTGCATTGCACCAAGCTCTATCTGAATATAGGCGTAAATGCCAACCTAGTGAATCTGGCTGGCATGGATATTTTAATAATCTAATAAAAATAGGGATAAATTATAAAATTATTCTACATTAAAAATATATCAACTTTGAAATTCTATAAAACAATGCAAGATTTCTTTACACATAAGTTCGTCCATATTGTAAGATTGCCACATCATAAATAGATGAAAGTGTTTACATTTATAAAGTAAAAGTTCATAAAAGAAAAATACAGTTGATTTTTTCCAAATAAAAATTAAGAAAAGAATTAAGGAATATTGTCAATATTTATTCAAGCCGTTTCTTTTATGTTTTACAATAACGGCTAAATTTCCTCTGACAGTGAAATCAATATTTCTACTAGAAGGTAAAACATAAAACAAATATAATCAATGTAGCGAATATATGACATTAATGTACATTGACTTTTACCGTGTTTAAAATTGCATGATGTTTATCTTTCAAAGCATCGTCAGTGTCGTCAAACGAAAAAAAGAGTAATATCCACATTGAATTAAGAAATACTAGAGCATATTTGTTTTTCGTAAAAAAATAACCATACTTTTACATTAATTTACAAATATTAATAAGATTATTATAGATATTATTTTTATATTTATAGATGATAATAATACTTTATCTTTTATTTGAGAATCCTAAAATATGTAAATATACTTTTTTTTTTTTACAAAATATCATGAATATATGAAATAATTTTGGTATATTTTCTGTTTGATAACATTTCATTCACATAGAATTCACACAAATACAATGCCAGATTATAGATTTGTCTATAGTGTTTCTATATATTCGATATTGTCTGAATTCCTTTATAAAAGAAATATATATATATATATATATTCATTAATTAAATACTGTCAGAATTCCCTGATTTTTATTAAAGATTCATTTCTGTACTTTAGTTTTTCTGCATTCTATCTTTCTAAGGGAAAAATAAGTTTCGATTTCAAAAAATATTTCAAATTTCGGTTTTTGTTGGGTTTGTATTTTTTAGAAAATACTGAACATGATTTGAAATTTTTCAGAAACTGTCTGTCTTTTTGTGACAAAACATTTGCGGTGTCCTATATCAAAAATTAACGTAAGGATCTCAATAAAATTTTAGATTCGGTTAAACCTAGATATAAATTTGTATTGACAAAATATTCGGTGTAGATTGGCGTACATACAGTGAAGCTGCATTTTTCACGATTTCCGTAGAAAATCTATCCAAAATTCAATGCGAGAATTTTAATCAAACTTGCGTAACCAGGTTCTATCAGTCAACAGCTGACTTACAAAAATGACATATGATTTATGTGGAAATATTTCAGCGTTGTTAAGGTACTTTGTATTTGAATATCAATAATTTGTAAAAGTATTCTTCAACAACGCAATGAATATTTTAAGAAAACAATGGTATTAAAATTAAAGGAACCATACAAACACTAAAAAAATTCAACTACGATAGCCGCCATTTTACTGTCAGTGCGTTGGACAAATATTCAGTGTGCTGTGATTATTCAGAACTGTTGTTGGATTCAAGTATGCTGTGTTGAGTTTACAAACCAATGACACTTGTGCATAAAACTCATCTTGAAAGAGCTTTTTCGAGTTTTGTACATCAATTTCCCCCTTTTTTATATATCATACTTTATTTTTTTGTAAAACAATATAATTTTTATGATAAATATTTAAAAATTTTATCTGTTATGTTAATTTTAGAGAGTAACATCGTATGTTCCATTATCTAACATTCTCTGTTTTATAACGTCGAGTCTTTAACTGTATAGTCAATATATTTTTTGGCTCAATTAATTCTCTAAGCACATATGTATTCATCCGAAATCCATTTTTTATCATCATTGATGTTATGGTTTCATTAAATTATGGTACGTCCTAAAATTATTTTATTAAGCTTTGTTCTTTCATGAATCAGACATTCAAAGTATGTTTCTGTAAAACAGCGATTTCCATTGTTTCTTGTTTTCAAAATTTTTTGACATAATAATTTATTTATACATGTTATTTTAAGAGCTTAATTTTTTCGACAATTGTTGTTTAATATTATTTGTCTTTATACCTATTGTCATTTCTTTTTAAATCAAGTATTTCTCTGATTATATCTATTTTAATAACAAATAAAACCTCAATTATGACTATTATACATAACGGCAATTTGTAAAAAAATGTTTTAATATGAACATTGGCACTCAAATATGAAGCTACAAATTAGCACTGTGATCTATCTTTAGTCTTTTTTTTTTCCTTTAAATATTGTTGGTACCTATTAATGTCTATAGCAATGGGAAAAACTATTCTTAAATGCTTATGGATAGATAAAAATTGTTTAAATATATAATATTTCATTTCAATTCAAATCTTTTAAGAAAACATACTTACATACACTACCGATTAATTTATTAAATCTTGCAATGTAATATAGATAAATAAAATTATTAATTTTACAGGAACAATATTAAATATGTTGCGTCTTCAAGCTTTTATACTATGTGATATAATTAAGTGAAATGTTCACAATGATTTCTTCTTTCATAATGTTTTCATAATGCTGAAATTGCTAAAGTACACAAAATACATTAAAAATACATTAACCGCTATCTTATAGTACCATAATTTACTCATTCTTTTTGAAAGAAAAGATCCTTATAGTTATATCTTCAGACGCATACGAAGAATTTTTTTTTCTAATAAAGTAAATGATACAGCTTGAGAGTTTATTTTCTTTTATACTCCTAACATCATAACTCCCACATCAGGTAGATTATGATGCACCGAGGCAAAAACGTTGCTGAGATTCAACATTTCTTTTTCATTTACTAAAGTACTATTATACAGTTATAGACAATATTTTCATTCTTTTATTAAAAAATAGTTGCATGCGGGAATTAAAAAAGTGTAGTTCAAAAAATTAATTTCATTGCATATTGTGATACATAATAATGTTCTACAGAACTTTTACTTTCGGAGGAATATGATCAATAATAGTGATGAACAAAACAAAAAAATTATAATAATTTTACTTACCTATTTTGCACATTATTAAGGTTTTATAAAAGTCATTATGCACGTATTCTCTTTAATTGATGTTTCGTTATTTAATAAAGATTTAAAAGATAATTTATTTAAATAATAATTTTAGCTAATTATATGTTTCTGTAAAACAGTGATTTCTATTGTTTCTTTTTTTCAAATTTTTTAACATAATCATTTATTTTAACATGGTATTTCCTGAGTTTAATTTTTTTTTTACAATCTAGGTATTATTGTTGTTTAATATTATTTGTCTGATTACCTATAGTCATTTTTTAATAAAGTACTTCTCAAATTGTATCTATTTTAACAACAAGTAAAACCTCAATTAAAACTGTTATACATAACGGTAATTTGTACAAAAATTTATTAATATCAACATTAGCACTCACATATGAAACCACAAATCAGCACTCTGTTCTACCTTTTTTTTTTTAAACAATTTTTCTGTTCTTTAAATACTGTTGGTACCTATTAATGTCTATTGAAAAGGGTGAAACTATTCTTAAGTGTTTCCGAATAGTTATTTAAATGTTTAATAGTTCAGTTGATATTGGCAATTCACATCTCTTAAGAAAACATACTTATATACTATACCTAATGATTTATTAAATTTTGAAATGTAATATATATATTTTAAATGTTTAATATTTCAGTTGATATAGGCAATTGAAATATCCTAAGAACACATACTTGTATACTATGCTTAATTATTTATTAAATTTTGAAAGTAATGTATATATTTTAAATGTTTAATATTTCAGTTGACATTGGCGATTGAAATCTCTTAAGAAAACTTACCCATATACTATACCTAATGATTTATTAATTTTTGAAATGTAATGTATATATTTTAATGCTTAATATTTCAGTTGATATTGGCAATTGAAATCACTTAAGGAAACGTACTTATATACTATACATAATGATTTATTAAAGTTTGAAATGTGATGTATATATTTTAAATGTTTAATATTTTAGTTGATATTGGCAATTCAAATCTTTCAAGAAAACATACTTACATAGTATACCTAATGATTTATTAAATTTTGAATTGTAATATATATTTTACATGTTTAATATTTCAATTAATATTGGCAACTCAAATCACTTATAAAAGCATACTTATACACTATATCTAATGATTTATTAAATCTTAAAATGTAATATAGACAAATGAAACACGATAATGAAAATTATTTATTTTACAGCAGCAATATTAAATATGTTGCATCTTCAAGCTTTTATACGATGTAATATAATTAAATGCAATGTTCACAATATTTTTTCCTTCATAATGTTTTCATAATGCTGAAAGTGCTAAAGTACACAAAAGACATTAAAAATACATTAACCGCTATCTTATACTCCCATAATTTACTCATTCTGTTTTGAGGAAAAGATCCTTAGAGTTATATCTTCATACGCATGCGAAGTATTTTTTTTTCTAATAAAGTAAATGATATAGTTAGAGAGTTTATTTTCTTTCATGCTCCTAACATAACGTCAGGTAGATTATGATGCACCAAGGCAAAAACGTTGCTGAGATTCAACATTTTTTTTTATTTACTAAAGTACTATTATAGAGTTATAGGTAATATTTTCTTTCTTTTTTATTATAAATAGCTGCATGCTGGAATTTAAAGATTATAAATTAACATTTCGCTAGGCGCACAAATTTTTATCACATGAGCAGGCATACGTTGTAAATTGCACAACAGGAGGAAAACATTCAATTATTGTTGTTTTGTTTTAATTTTACAAATAATTTAACATACAAATATCATATAAGTTTTCTCTGCTCACAGTTTATGGAAGTATTCCGCAATACACTTAGATTTATTTTGTTATAACATATTGAAGCAGGTGTGAATTTTGTTTTAAAGAAAAAAGAAAGCCAATGTTGTACTTTTTACAACAGCGCGCCTGCAGGAAGGTTAAAGAAAATGTATTAATATGAATATTAGCACTCAAGTATAAAGCTACAAATCAGCACTCTGATCTACTTTTTTTTAAACAATTTTTCTTTGCTTTAAATATTGTTGGTACCGGTTAATGTCTATTGCAAAGGGTGAAACTACTCTTAAATGTTTCGGAATAGTTATTTCAATGTTTAATATTTCAGTTGATATTCGCATTTCAAATCTCTTAAGAAAGCATTATTATATACTATACCTAATGATTTACTAAATTTTGAAATATGATATAGATAAGTAAAACAGAGTATTGCACGTTTTACAGCAACAATATTAAATATGTAGCATCTTCAAGCTTTTATGCCATGTAATATAATTAAACGAAATGTTCACAATAATTTCTTACTTCATAATGTTCTTATACTACTGAAAGTGCTAAAGTACACAAAATGCATTAAAAATACATTAACCGCTATCTTATACTATCATAATTTACTCATTCTTTTTGGAAGAAAAGATCCTTAGAGTTATATCTTCATACGCATATGAAGTATTTTTTCTGATGAACTAAATGATATAGCTAGAGAGTTTATTTTCTTTTATGCTCCTAACATACATCAGGTAGATAATAATGCACTTAGGCAAAAACGTTGCTGAGATTTAACATTTCTTTTTTTATTTACTAGAGTACTATTATACAGTTATAGACAGTATTTTTTTTTAATTAAAAATAGTTGCATGCGGGAAATTAAAGAGAATGAAGTATGTATAATTCAAAATATTAATTTTATCGCATATTACGATACATAATAATGTTCTACAAAAAATTTACTTTCGGAGTAATATGATCAATAATGATGATAAACAAAACTAAACGTCATAATAATTTTAGTTACCCATTTTGCACATTTTTAAGGATTTATATCAGTGATTATGCACGTCTACTCTTTAATTGATGTTGAATTTTTAATAAAGATTTTTAGGATTCAATAGAAATAATAAAGAAATAATATTTTTTAGGATAATTTCTTTAAATAATAACACAGGCCTGCAAATTGAGAGTCATAACTTCCTCTCTAGAATTTGAGAGCTGATTCTAGGGTATTTTGGTGCGCTGATTACGAATATGTACTTAGTTTTTTTCCATCACCTTTAGATTTTTCAAAAAAGATACAGATCGAAAATAGAAAAAAAAACACAAGTTTTCACATAAAAAAATATATTTTAAAAAGTACATTACTTTTAACATAAAAAACAACTAAAATATAATAATAACTTATTACTAATCTAAATTACATGTAAATTTTATTTGTGGAACCTGATCCTTTTTTCCTGGAAGCTTCGGTTGTACGATTTTCGCTTAAATTTCCGGTTTGGATCGTCGCGCTTCAACAACCAGCAGTAGTCCGCCATCATGCTAGTATTCCATCTTCCTTGATACCGGACTTCTAGCTCTTTCAAATCTTGGTGAAATCTTTCGCCTTGTTCTTCGCTAACGGCTCCTAGATTTTCTGGGAAGTAATCTATGTGCGAATTTAAGAAATGAAGTTTAATGCTCATATTACAACCCATTACACCAAAATTTGTAACGATTTTGGACACTATTTGTTTATAGTCGGAGCTTTTATTGTTCCCCAAAAAGTTTTTCACCACTTCCTTAAATGACTGCCATGCTTGCAACTCAATATCATTAAGTTTTTCATCGAACTTTTCGTCCGACATTAATCTTCTTAAATCAGGCTTCAAACGTATCCAAAATAACTTTTGTAAATATTTTTTACGAAGTCTGTAATGCTGTTTCGTTGTTTTTTCACCATAAATTTCTCACAAATATAACAAAAACAATTCGGAGAATTTAAACAACTTCGCGATGACATTTTAAAGGTTATGTCACAAGATGCGCACTTCAACTGTTAATTTTCTAAATCAGTGCGGGTACTTATACAAAAATCCTTTGATTTATCTTTATTACACCCTTTTCGACTAATATTTACAACAATTAGGTTATATTACCTAATCATTATGTATTAATGAGCTCATTACTAAATTAAGCCAAAATGACCGTTTTCAACATGGTTAATGTGAATTACTTTTACTTATTATGTAGTAATTAACAAATTACTGTTTTGAAGTAATTTCTATGTCACCTTACACTAATTAAATGCAATAAAAATTAAGCTGAAGTAATTTAATGACGTTTTATAAATTTTAAAATGTAGACGCTCAGACATTTTTCATCAAAATCTTAAATATTCAATATCAAAAAATACTGACGTGATGGAGTTTTTTAATTATTTTTCTCGTAATCAGCACATCAGAAACTATAGAAAATGTTACTCAGATTTCAAAGAGGAAAACCATTGCAGACCTGTGTAATTAGAACAAAGGATAGAGTTACAGAGAACGGAAGCGTAAGATTAAATATTTTGTACCATAGCCTGTATGCACGCTTAAATAGTGCAACAAAACCGAGAAATAGAAAGTTTTATGTAAATATCTCAAAAATCTTTTTTTTTTATTATTATTTTTAAATGAAAAAGGAATTTTTTTATATAAATGATACATGTATTTTTAATCTAACAAGGAGAGGGTCACAGGCTTGTGTCACCAAATTGTATGAATGTTTGTGTATCGATAGAGTATCGTTAGTATATAAATATTAGACAGCCATAAACCGCACTACCCAGGGGTTCTTGAGAAAATAAGCCTTAAATTTCATGCTATAGCTTATATTCGGATAAATTTCCATTATTAGCAAGCGTCTCCGTGATCTGCACTCAAGTTTTTTCTACCTGAGATCTAACCCCGCGTGGATATTTTTTTCGGAACGAAAATTTTCATTGATTATTTTCAAACCGCAATTAAAAACTTAAGCATACAAGAAAAATTTAAGAAAAATATAAATTACTTTTTTGTAAGATATAAATGCATTTTAGACTGCGAAATTTTGCATGTTTAAATATTTTATGTAAAAAAAGTAATTTAATTTCTTTATCTATAGACTATAACTTTTTTGTTGTTATTAAAAATGTTTACAGTTATTTCTATAATAATCTACCAATTATTACAGAGAAATAAATTAAATTCGTGATAAAAATGCGTGTATGATAATATTTGTATTTGTTTCATTAGGAAAATATAATTGAACGTATTATGTAAACATATTAAACAATAAAAGAATCCGAAAAAAACTACATAGACGCTTATTTTAATTAAAAATCCAGAATACAAGGTTTAAAAAAACGACATTAAAATATAAAAATCATATTTCAAATAAACCTGAAACTATGTCAAGTATTTACACGGAATGAAAATTAAAATAATATATTTGTTCACGTATTTTAATTTATTTCTCTGTTAAAAATAGTAGCAAATCATATAAAAAATTCATTCAACAATTTTAAATAACAACAAAAAATTTCAAGTCCATATATCTATAAATATGCTTACTTAAAAAAAAAAGGAAAATATGTATACATTTAAATATGCGAAATTTCGCAGTTAAAAATGCTTTTATGTCTTACAAAAAAGTAATTTCAATTTATATTTTTCGTAAATTTCAATTGTCTTACATATCGATTCAATTTCGGTTAAAAAAAAATCAATAAAATTTTTTGTTCAGAAAAAAAGGTCCGGGAGGGGTTAGAACCCATGAGGAAAAAAAACTCTAATCCAGCGCGTTACCGTACATGCAACGTAAGCTCTTGGGAATGATGGGAATTTATCTCATTATAAACTATAGCATGAACTTTAAGCATTATTTTCTCAAGAACTCCTATACATTGCTCTTTATGGTTGTAATATATTTATATACTAACTATACTCTATCGATACACAAATGTTCATCCAATTCGGTGACACAGGCCTCGGACCCTCTCCTTGTAAGGCGAGGATATAGAATGTTTACGACCATCTACAGTTCAAAAATATCTAATTACAATTTTCATGCTACGGCTAATAAATTAATAAACAAGTTAAAAGTTGCACGTCTAACGTAGCAAATAAAGTGCGTTCGTGTTATAAAGAAGTTTTCAAAATATTCAGATATTGTGTAATTATTTAGAGTAATGTGGTTGCAGTAGAGTTTCCGAAATTTTTTGTGTATCTCTGTAAATAGTATCTGCTTTCTTTTACACAGGAAGTAACTTGTAGTAAACCTCAGCAGCGTATATCAATTTCATAAAATGTGAAGCAGTTTAATAATTTTAAAACGGGCGAAAAACAATGTATCGCACTCTACCATTATGTAATGAAATACATTTGTGTAGCCCTGTAAATTCGTAACAAATATTTTTTGCACCATAAATCATACAGAATGTATATATAGTATATCATTCATAAAATCATATCAATTTTATGAGTGCACTTAAAGCTATTTTCCCCATTGACCGTTATGTAACGGTGCGGATTGTTCCCGTAATTAAAGTATGGATCCGATTTTCAAAAAAATTGAAATGACTTGAAAACATTATGAAACAATTATACATTTTAAATTTCGAATGATTCGGTTGGGTTGTTTTTGGGGTTATATGCGGACAGAACGACGACTATAGGTGTTACGTATTTGCATACATACGAATGCACTTAGAAATTGATGTCTCCTGCCTGCGAATATTTGCATTAGATGAGAATACTACCGTTTTTTATTATACTTTAAACTTTCGTTGTTAAAGACAATATAATGAATTCTTCAAGAATAGTTCAAAGATAATTTTCGAAAAAAAAAATCATAAAATAAAATTATTTAAAAATACAATAAATTTCGAAGAATCAATCATAAAAATAACTCAATAATACGCAGTGGACACTGTCAAGGATTGAACCATTTTTTACAAAATTATTTTTTTATTTTTTAAATATTGAACCTAGAAAAAATTTCTATATATCATTTTATTTTTGATACAAACAATTATCAAACTTAAAGTCTGACGTAAGTGTAATATGTAAGAAATTTTAAAATAATTTATTTTAAGCACGATAATATAATAAATCATGTTTCTCCACCTTATGGGAGACTTCATTTATTATAGGAAGACTTGACGCACTGTAGTTTTTATTGAAATATTTGTTAAGGTTAAATAATCTTTTTTAAAAAAAGCAAGAATAACTTTACGCAACATGGTGCAATTACTATTAAAAATTATTTGCGAAAATGATGTGTAACAAACTTGTTTGCACGGAATTCAAGTCAAATAAGAAAATTCCATTTTTAACACCCATTTTTGGTGACACACGACTTGGCAACACTATTTTGTCTTCATTTCATTGTGCTTATCTTGAGGAAATTTGTCTGCATGTTTTCCGAAAATGTATAATTTAATTTTCTGTTTTGTTTCTTTTTCGGAGGCATTAACACTTAACATTTTTTAAGACTGCTATTTTCACCCATTCTAGTCTTTTCAATTCTTTTAATCTTCCTACAGTAAGTACTATTTAAAGAAAATAAAAAATCCTATCAACTTTCAAAATTATATTTCTTTC